>CM024569.1:10299053-11621868 GCA_014182515.1 Eucalyptus microcorys
TAAGAAAAATAATTGGTTTTTTTTTTTTTTTTTGCCAAAATAAAGTATTAAGGAGTATTATTGAAACAATATTAGTTAGTTGCATATGCATTTAAGTTCATATCTTAAGAAAAATTTTAAATAAGAGCCTAAATGTTTTCGTTTTCTCAAATAAGGTTTAAAAGTATATTTTATTTTAAATAAAAGTTTGAAGTGGTCAAATTATCTCAAATAAGATTATTCGAAAAATGGGTATTTTGATTAAAAAAATTGCAACTACATTTAATTTTTTTTTTTGTCTTTTCTTCTTTTTCCCTCTTCCCTCCCCAGCCATCGCCGTCGATGGCCCGT
The DNA here is from genome assembly GCA_014182515.1 of Eucalyptus microcorys. Taxonomy (NCBI): domain Eukaryota; kingdom Viridiplantae; phylum Streptophyta; class Magnoliopsida; order Myrtales; family Myrtaceae; genus Eucalyptus; species Eucalyptus microcorys. The sequence goes on from CM024569.1 coordinate 10,299,384, forward strand.
GAAGGTCACCCGCCCACCTCAAGCGAGGGCCGCCCTCGCTTAACCCTTACTCAATGCCAAGTTCGAGGCGTACCGCCACGTCGCCTCCGAGGCCGACATCCGCCGCCTTTTCGACGACGCCCGCGAGGCCTCTCGGTTCATCTCCACCATGATCGTCCAGGCCAAGCTCGATTCCAACGGCGCTTACGGTACGGCTCCTCGGCTCTCCCCTCTCGCGACTGTGAATCCGTGACGCGAGCCCCTTCGGTTCTCTTGGCTGTTTTGAATCTCGTTTGGTTGTGCCGTCCACCCGTTCGATGAAATGCTCGTGTGGCTCTGGTCATTATCTGTTTACGATCTTCGTTGAATTATGCCGTAAACCATAGATTTCGCGTCAAATGCTGACTGTTGTTGGATATCGCCTTGGAAGATCGCTCCTTTTGTCTCCGAAATCGATAGAAGTGACCCGAAGGATCTTGTTAGTGTGCGCATGAAAACGAGTATGATAGACAGTAGGGATGATTTTTCCAATTAGGCCATTCTTACATGTGCAATTCTTCATTTTCTTCGACTTGTCAATCTCGGGTTCTCTTGAGCATTGGAGTCTTCCACATACACAGAAAACTGCAACGATTTATGAATAGCGAGACAGATTAGCTGCAACGATTACCCACTCATGCGTCTGTATCTGCCAACATGCAAAACCTTAATAGCTTCCACACACCCACACCTCAATGTTTGCCTTCACCATGTCGGCTAAATGGTTAGGGTGCTCTTGGAACTATAGGAGTAATTTCTTTTTCAACAAAAAGCATTTCCTCTTATGCTTGATAATATTCCAGAGACAGTGGCCTGTAGCCATTTGGTCTTGGGGATGGTAATGTTTGCTTTACCTGTTCAATGCTCAGATAGAAAGCAAAGAAAATGTAATTAAATGAGCAGAAGAGGAAAAAGGAAGACCATTAGAACAATGCAAAGATAGAAAGCACAGATCTTTCATCCGTCATGTTGGTGGGATTCAGCAAAGTTAAACATTTTAAGGGGCGCACCCGCCCATCTTCCACCGTGAGCTGGGTAATACATATTTAAAGACTAGAGAGTATCTAGATTTGTTAGAACTATAGTTTTGGACTTACATGTATGAACTAAGCACAGAAAAACCCAACCTACAGCTACTCAACCCTCTCTTCATCTCTCTCTGGCAGCCACGACCCCACCTCGGATTAGCTTTCCAGCACCGCAGACCTGCCAATCCTCAAGCCACCATGTCAATGATGCCTCTTTGCTCCAGCCATGTTTCTGTATCTACCTAGCCCTCAGATTCTAGATCATAGAATGCCTGACAGATTTCAGTTATCAATGAAAACCTCCCACAGAGAGAGAGAGAGAGAGAGAGAGGAAGGGAGGGAGGGAGCAGATCTGGAAAGTAAGGTTTTTTATGATTTGGAGATTAGGGGATTTCATGGTTGGTGGATTAGATGTAGTTCAACTATTGCACGAGAGAGAGAGGGAGGGAGCGAGCGGATCTGGAGAGTAAGGATTTTTATGATTTGGAGATAGTTGGTGGATGAGGGAGGATATGGAGATTTAGGATTTTTATGATTTGGAGACTGGGAGATTTCATGTAAAGTAGATTAGATGAACATGAACTATGCGTGCTAATAAGTAGATGTGACGTCCTCTCAAAAAAGTAGTAAACAGAATGTTAAATCATCCCCTAAACTGAGAGGATCCCTGTACTTGATAAAAAAAAATTAGTGATTGCCATTAGTAATGGGTGAAACAAAGATATGAGTTGAGGAAGAGATTTTTCAATTATGAAGAAGCTAGAAGGGAGAAATCAGGACACACTTGAGGTGATTTTAAGCCGTCCCATGTAATTAAGAAAATGCATCGTTAAAGAAGTGATAAAGTAAAGTCAATCGCTGAGCATTGAATCCCGAACGGGCTACTTTCAATTCTAGTTGGGTGAGATATATGTATGTGATAATCTAATTCATTTATCATCGCATGTTCTTATCTTGAAATCCATTGTGCCATTTCATTTTAAGCGAGATTCGCATGAAATCCGCACATGGAACCCACAAAATGAACCCACGAAATAGAGAGGGCAGGATGGGATTGGGATCAATTTTGCCCACGAGACTTTCACCTAATAATAAGATCCACTTGCTTCGCCAGTCGGTACATAAGGCTGCGACAACGAACGACAGCTACATATATATTCGAAGAGAGCACGCAAACGGCACTGGCCCCTCTTGGCTCTTACCTGCGCCAGCATCGCACGTGCGGCTCGGGCGACATTTCGAATGAGGTTCCTTTCCCTCCTCTGCTCCACATCCCCGGCACCCGCGAGAGCCAAACGAGCGCTCGAGATCGCTCCCGCGCCCCTCCGACGCCGCCGCTCGTCTTCCGCCGGAGCTCCCGCCGTTCCAGTCGCTCGAGAGCGGAGGCAAGAAGCGTCGCAGAAACGGCTGCTCTCTCTGTTGCGGAGGCACGGCGGGAGCCCCCGGGTCGCGCTGCAGGTCCACGGTCGCGCCGTCGCTTCTGGGTTGCTTCTCCGAGACCAGTCTTCCTCGTCTACGGCGACACTTCTCTTCAACGCCCTCCTGCGTTGCTACGCTCTCGATCGGTTCCCTCTGGAAGCTTTCTTGATCTACAAAGACGTCCAAAGTGGCAGTCTTTCGGCCTCCTCCTCTGTTTCCTTCAATAGCTTCACGTACACTTTCCTTCTCAACTCTTGCGTCGGCTTGGGCTGCACCGTTCCGGGAGTTCAGCTCCATGGGCTGACTCTGAAGCTGGGTTTCGAGTCCCATGTCTATGTGCAGACGGCTCTGGTTTATATGTACGTGGCTTGTGGGTCTGTAGGTGAGGGGGGAAAAGTGTTCGACTGTATGCCTGTGAGAAACCCCGTTACATGGAACGTCTTGATCAGTGGTTGGACGAAATGGGGTCGCCTTGACCTTGCTCGTTCGCTCTTTGAGGAGATGCCCGTGCGGACTGTTGTTTCCTGGACTGCAATAATTGATGGGTACACACGAATGAATCGGCCTAATGAAGCCATTCATTTGTTCAGAAAAATGGTTACGGATGATGGTATTGCTCCGTCTGAGATAACTATGCTGACCATCTTTCCAACCATTGCCAACATTGGGTCTGTGAAAGTTTGCCAATCTGCTCACTGCTATGGTGAGAAAAGAGGATTTAATTCATCCGATATTCGTGTTGCAAATTCCCTTATTGATTTGTATTCCAAATGTGGATGCATTATGAGCGCATGGAAATTCTTCGAGGAGATAACGGATGCAAGGAAAAATTTGGTATCCTGGACATCAATAATAACTGCATTTGCAATGCATGGTATGGGAGAGGAAGCTGCTCAGAGTTTTGACAGAATGGAGATTGGGGGTTTGAAGCCGAATCAAGTGACTTTCTTGAGCGTTCTGAATGCTTTTAGTCATGGAGGGTTGGTTGAAGAAGGGTTAAGATTTTTTGAGAGGATGGTTAACGTCTATCAACTTGTGCCGGACATTAAGCACTATGGAAGTTTGGTAGACATGCTAGGAAGGGCAGGGAGGCTGAAGGAAGCGGAAAAAGTCGCTCTGGAGGTTCCTAGAGAGATTGCCAATGTTGTCATATGGAGGACACTTCTAGGTGCCTGTAGCTTCCATGGTGATGTCGAGATGGCTGAGCGAGCCACCAAGAGGATATTGGAGATAGAGAGAGGATATGGAGGGGATTATGTGCTTATGTACAATGTCTTTGCTGGTGCTGGAAGGTTTAATGATGCTGAGAGATTGAGACAATTGATGGATCAAACCACTGCAGCCAAGGTTCCAGGGCATAGTTTGGTCTAACTCATTCAGGGGTTGAGAAAGGTGAAGGCAAGGTAGACAATTCGTTAGTTCCACACTTTACAGCTCTCCGTTGTTATTGCTGCTTAGCATGCTTGTTCTATGCAGTGGTTTTGGAAGGATATATGATATTTTTTATATCTCATGTACAGGTTGATGTAGGATCTTTGATTGGAAGGAATGAAGAGGCTGATTTGCAACCTACCCTTGAGCTAATGCAGGTAAATCTCCTGATTGTCCTTCGAAAATTAAGTTGCTTTGTGCTTGTGCTGTTTACATATTTGTAGATTTCGTTCATCTCCAAGTTTGATTGACAGTGTAGTTCTTTCAAGGGACACCAACATGATTATACCATCTGTTCACAATAATTATGCTGGGTTGAACTTTTCTAGAACCAGAGATGCTAGGTTCCAGTTCATTCTCGTGCAAGCCAACTTGATGGTGAAATTTATATTATTAGTAGTCCAGTGTACCCTTAAATCACTTTGTCTATATGGTCTAGTGTTGTCAAAGCCTCAAAGGTGAAAGGCACTAGGACCTAAAATACCCCAGGCAAAAAGCACAGAAAAAGCGCCCACCAAAGTTGCTAAGCAAGCAAGAACAATAACTCAAATAGTGAATTTGTGAGAAACACAGTACATAGGGGCTTGAGTACTGGGAGTCCTTTCGTATCTTGCACAATCCAAGTGTAGTGTGAATGTCCTCTCCCCCCTACTCCTGGATGTCTTATTGTGGTCAAGCCATATATTAAATTGCTATATTGCATTTTTGTGTTCTCTTGTCTCACTATATATATATATATACTTTTTTTTTGCTTATTCTGTTGAGAGGAACTTTTTGAAACCGGTGCAAGCTGTAGTTTTTAGATATGGTTCTATAACTCAACTGGCAAGAGTTTGCATTGATACCAAAATTCAATAGCTACTTATGGAAGTGTCCTATTTTGTATTCGGGGGAAAGAACGAAAAGGCAAGCTTTCTTGACATTTCAATAAGTTGAACTTGCTTATCATGCTGACATGACTCCTGAATGCTTTTCCTATTTGCATCTGCGAGGCACGTGCGATGATGCATCATAGGACCAATTCCTCGGCATATATAGTATGCTCAATCTATCAAACTTTGAAAGCTCCTGCATCATGCCTTAGGATTTGGTGGACAGCTGTGGGTGTTGATACACTGCTCTGTATCTTGAAAGGATTCCATCCATCATAAACAAATTGTCCATTGTAATTTTTTTAATCACACTAGTCTTGCAAGTTCTTCCAGATATGCTTTTTAAGTTTCCAATTCTATAATTTGCGTGGTGGTGTGGAAACTGATAACCTTCCCATGAAAAAATGGTCATCCCCACAAAGGCATATTCTTTCCCCACTGATTTAGATGTTAAATATGGCTGATCTTTGAACCTCTTGTGCTGTCTATTTATAAGTTATTTGTTGAAAAAAACTAACATTCTGGTTCATGTGTAAGAATGTCTTTCCACCCATCGCTTCAATTGAACTTTCGTGTTCCCACTGAAGCGGGTTTCCATGTGAACTATGAGAATTAACAGAAATTCTTATTATTGGAGCAATTATCTTGTTTTTTGTTCCATTATGTATCTTTCTCCTTCAAATATGGCAGTCGGCATCTATAAATGAAGTTGATATGGACTGTGTTTCTATATCAGATTTGGAAAGAGAAACCTTAACCTCCATAACAATGATCATTCTGTCTTCTAATGTGGTGGTGGGCAACTTGTTAAGTGGAGGTTATTAGTAATTAGAACCTAAGTAGTCTTGTTATTTTTGAAAGTACATTGGGTGGTAACTTTGATGCTTCAAAAATATAAAAAAACAGCAGAGAGCTATCTCTGAGAAGGTGATGGAATGTGCTAGGCTGATAATGGGCAATCAGCTTGCGCTTGCCGCTTTCTCAATTTCACCTTGCTTACTGTGTGGTGCGGATCAAACGCCAGCATATAATGAACGTGACAAGTGCTTCCTGTGTGGTGCAGATCAGATGCTAGCATGTTATGAACGCGACAAGCAGAAGAGCATCTCCAACCAGAAGAACGTGAGTTGTGGGAATATTTCTACAATTACGTACAAGTAGAAATGTGAAATACTTGCTCCAGCCGACATCTAAAAGTCTAATATCAGAAAATTTTGAACTATATGCAGAGGTGGGGGAGAGACGGTGGCATTAGCGTTGCATTGATCGTGGAGAAACATCTTGTCGTCAGCAAAAGATGCTCTTATCCCCTGGGTAGTCTATTCATGCAGGAGGAGAGCAACCGCCAGTAGGAAAACATGAAAAGAAGCTTTGACAAGATTTTTTCGAGATCGAGCAGACTACAGGTGATGTCTATGCCTAATGCTTTGGGCTGAGTAGAGCAATATTTCTGCAAGATTTTTTATATCTTCTTTTGGCTTTAGTGTCATTGTTGTTCCACATCTATCTTCAGAAAAAGAAATCCTAATTTTTCGATTCTTTCACAACAAATAACGCGATTTTTTTGTCAATGGAAATACATGCACATGATGTTGAGAATTTGCACGCCGCATAGCTTTTCATTGACTTGTTTATACCCTTGCAGGAAAAATCCTATGAATTTGGAAGGTATCTGATTTTTTTACACACAAGTAAAAAGGAAGAAAGTCCATCGAGATGTGTAGCATCTGAACCAGCAAGAATCGGACTGCAACATGATTTGTTATCATCAGAAGGTGATAGGAACTTGTTTTCAATCTAAACTAAATCTGAACCAGCACTTCTAAATCAGAGTTTTCTTCCCCAGACTTAGTAAGTCACATTCCTTCTGTTTGCTCATGAATTTGTTTGGCATACTCTCATAAGGTCGAGCACAAATTAAGTTTTGCCAAGGTCGAGACATCATCTGTGCTCATAAAACCCGTGTCCAGCGAGCGGTCATATGCAGTTTCTTAGATCAATATCAATGCACCACCCTCACAGTCAAACCAGAACAGCTTCTGAGCTTTTATTGCATGAAATTCTTGGCCTCTGGGTTCGATTCTAGAACGCTCGACCTCTTGCCGGACTTTGTCCGGATGTTCTTATCAAGAAGTCACGGTTTCTTTCGTCTTCGTCGGGGACGAGAGGTTAGAGATACTGTTAACACTAAAAATTGACTTCATGGGCAGCCGTTAAAAGCAAGAGGATAGGGAAAGGGCGAGTTACCGATGCGCCTCATGGATAATGCGACACTGTTACCAAAGGACATGCCGAACGTTATGGGAATAATTTGATTTTGAAATGGTAACCACTAGGGCAGTTACTCGCTCTATGTGGCTATTAATAGCCAAGGAGAAGTTGTAAAGGAGGCGAAAACAATTGAAACAACGCACTTGTTATTTCTGCTCTCAGTGTTTTATTATCTTTGGTCGTATATTTACTTTCGAGTATTTTTAATTTATTTCCTTTTCAAATAATTATTTTCATTAAACCCGTTACTTTTTTTTTTCCGAGCCGACACAAAAGTGAATACATAAAAAGTCGAGCCAAATTTCAATGAAATATATTTGATCTGACATTGTTGACCGCGAAACAGATACATGCTCCCGTATGGGCGGAAGAGATCGACGCCATCTGGCCCATCGATTGCGGCGCGGGCTTGAAAAGAAAAGAGGGAAAGCGGAAACCTCGGGTGGAAAGCGAGAGGGCTTTAGCTGGAATCCACCGAGGTTAAGCGCGTAGCGACCACATTGATGGGACAGACCATCCGTGGAGGCGTCGCGCGATGGAGAGCCATGTTGCGTGCATCAGTCCATGGTAATCACGGCTCGCATGTGATGTGGGATCTAAAAATGCAAATGTTGACCATGCTTTTGGTATTTTTCCTGAGGGGTCGAAGTGGATTCTTAATTTTCTTAACTAAACGGATTATCAAAATTTAGATGTCAATATGATTTTATTGCTACATGTTACTTTTTGGTTGTGACTATACTCTTTATCTTCACTTATCACATACAATAGCAATATTAATCCAATTCAATCTTCACTTATCATATACAATAGCAATATTAATGCAATTCAACTGAAGATATTAATTTTCACATACAAAGAAGTGTAAGCTATCTATTTATCTATCTATCTCGTAGTACACTTAACGGAATTATCTTTTCTATCGTGAAAAATATAAATTTTCCATGCATGTAATCTAAACCAATCCATGTTGGCTTGTCCTAATCTATATCCAAATATATAAAATCTGATTAATCTCTCCTTTCGATTTGTCTGAAATCTTTATTAAAAAGGATATGCACTTAGCTTAATCTCGTCATTCCAGAGCAATCAAATGTAATTTATTAACTCGATGACGTTCATGATGTCGCATATAAAAATCATAATAGCACACGCCCTCGTGAACTTAGCGCGCCAAGGCATCAACTTCTCTTACACACTCGCCAATCACGCGTATTTGGATAGGCTGATTTCGCCGACATCCCCCTGTATAAGCGGTAAAGACAAGACATGTCCCCACGTTGGGATACCAGCTCTACCTTATATTTTCTCTGTTTCTTTCTGCGCAACAGTCTTCCTCCACCGCCAGAAGAGGAGTAGGGTTCTACTAGACTTCTCTCACCTATTCCTTTCCCATTCCCGATCGCATCCTCATTTCTTTCCATCCTATTCCCAGTCCGCTTATCCTTCTCAGTGAGGATCCACTCTCCAGCCATGGACTCCCGCAGCCAACTCACCGAGAATTCCCAAGAGAACGCCGCCCCCGAGGAGCAGACCCACCAGCTCGCCGTCGCTCCCGTCGCTGTTCCTCCCTTCGCCACCGCCTCCTTGTCCCACTTCACCGCCGTCCAGCGCGCCACCCATTCCTTCCGGCGGCACCGGAGCTCGTCTTCGTTCGCCTCCCCTGCCAGGATCTCCTGCGGGTCCACCATCTCCGCCAACCCCCTCCAGAGCCCCCTCCCCTCCGCCCCCGCCGCGCCCTCGACCCCCTCCAATCTGTGTAATCTGGATTTATGGCTTCAGTTTCACAATCTTCAGTTTCAGCTGTTAATGTTCGAGGAGGTGAAGAAATTTCACCACTGATGAAACCAAAAAGTTCTTGACTTCGAAGAAATCTGTGAAACTGTGCTTGCCACAACAGGAAATTATCTTCAGCAAGTTTAATTGTGACAAAATTGGAGATGTTAACATGTATTGGAAAGGAATACTTCTGTGTTCTTGCTGCCATTACTGTGCTCACAGATATTTGATGATGACGAAAGTCGATTCTGTGATTGAAATCAGGATTACCTGTTGATCTTACAGGATGATGTTCTGTTCGTGTCACCAGCAATGTTCAGATCTTAACAAAGAGTAGTAGAATCGAATGCAAAATACTTTGAAATCTTCAAAAAAAAAAAAAAAAAACTAGCACACGAGAATGATCAACAGCTACTTTGATCTGCTGCGATCATTGAAGTTCAGAGGCCACTTCGATCTTCTGAATCTTCAGCACCTTCGATTTGATTTCACGAACGATTGAGTATTCATGAAAACTCTTCAGCACAGATGATCGACCATGCTCTGATACCATGTGAAGATGAACAAGATGAATGAATACTGAAGAAAGATTATATGCTTTCTTCTCTTTTGTATTATCTCAGTATACGCAATACAAAACAGAGCACATTTCAATGGCGTGCTCTTCCTCTGTTTCTCTCTGATCTGTTACATTGACTCAAAAAATGAAGAAGAAGAAGAAGGCTAAGCTCTTCTATATACTGCAGAAGCTAAACGAAAGAACCAGCAGTTATCCCAAAACAGAATTACTGAAAGACTTAAAGAAGAAAAGAACTATCTCATCTATTCTGTTATGTATTGAAAAACTGAACTAACAACTTCTCTTCTCCTTTTGAGTACATGGCACGTGCTATTTACACCAACTTATTTCCATCGCATTGTGTAGACACACGGCTGATAACATCCCTGACCCTGACTTGTGCATTCCGCTTCTTCTGACCTTTTTCAACGACAGCTGTCTCTGTTTCTGCAATGCTTTCATTCGCTGCCTTTGTTAACTTCATAGCAGCATAATAAACTTTCTGAGTTTGTGTTCTCATGTTCTTAACACCGCGCCCCTCCTCCCTCCGTCCCCGCCATGCTCTCGCTCCCCACCTTCCCTCAGGGGCAGATCTCCTTCGCGTTCAACCTCTCCGCCGCCCTCTCGCTCTGCATCAAAACTCCGAAGATCTCCTTCGATTGCAACGTCTCCGGCAATGTCGTCCCGGGCCCCCACGGCCCTAGCGACCGCTCCACCCCCGGCCCCGACCCATCCCCGACCCCCACCTGCGCCGCCGGCCCCAGCCGCCGCGCCTCCATCGTCTGGTTCCGCGACGACCTCCGCGTCCACGACAACGAGTGCCTCAACGCCGCCCACAATGAGTCCATGTCCGTCCTCCACGTCTACTGTTTTGACCCCCGCTACTGCCGCGAGATTTCGTCGAGTATGCTCGTCTATATCTCCCAGTCCGTCTCCGACCTCCGCCGCCGCCTGCAGGACCGCGGCTCGGACCTCGTGGTCAGGGTAGGTCACCCCGAGAAGGTGCTCCCCGAGATGGCCAGGGCCGTTGGGGCCGAGGCTGTTTACGCCCAGCGCGACGTGTGGTGGTGGCTGAATAAGAAGTTGGAGGAGTGGGTCGAGGCCGCGATGAAGGAGGAGGGGATGGAGGTGAAGTACTTCTGGGGGAACACGCTGTTACACATCGACGACCTGCCGTTCAAGCTGGAGGACATGCCGAAATCCTTAGGCGACTTCGAGAAGAGAGTGCAGGGGTTGGAGGTGAGGAAGCCGATCGCTGTGTTGGACCAGCTGAAGGGATTACCCAAGAGGGGCGACGTGGAGCCCGGAGAGATGCCTTCCTTGAAGGACCTGGGCGTGACTCCTACTGCCTCCATGGCTCAGGTCTGTCTTTTTTGCTTAGCGAAATTGATCTCCTTTCGGTAATTCTTGTACGATTTGAAACGTTGACAGGTTCGTTGAGATTGATCCTGGCCTCTTCATGGCATAGCGTGGCGTTCCTCTTGAACAGTCCATTGCATTGTCCATTCGAGTAGATTCTGTCTTTGAGATGCTTATTCTAAACAGGTCGAAGCTGGTAATGTGTCACTGAGTTGAGTAGATGCCTCAGGTCCATAATTTGGTTGGATCTTCTGGTTGTTGCTTATATGATTATATAATTCGAGCCTGAGCACTTTTATCTTAGGTGATCTTGCGCTGTCTACGTGGAAGAAAGATGTAATAGAAATGGATGTGACGACAAAGGGAGAAGCTTATCTAGAGTGGCTGTTAGTTTTTTTTTTCAATCGCTAAACATAGGTATTAGTACTTGATGAATCATTTGAAAATCACTAGAACGAATTGGTTATATTTTGATTTTGGTTTCTTGGGTATCAGCACGATGGTAGCCGTTTACATGTATGCAGGATGTTGAGGCGCCTCCTGAGCTAGGAGGTGAGAGCGGAGCTCTTCAGTGGCTTAAGAAAGTCGCCGCGCAGTACCAACCACAGCGAAACAAGGGGATCCACATTGATGAGATCAATGTTAAATTTTTTCACGAGATCGGGCTGTTTATGACCGGAGGATGCCTCTCTCCACGTGTCCTGTTTGAGGAGCTAAAGAAGTAAGCGTCTTACCAGATTAAATTTTTGTCTCGATTGGCTGTTGTCTTAGGTCAGATAAATCTCAGTGATATGGTGACTACTCATTGGAATTGAATTAGGGAAAATTTCAAATAAGGGCCTAAAGTGGAGTCATTTTCTCAAATAAGGGTCCAAAGTGAACATTGTCTCAAAAATGGGTTTGAATTTGTCAAATTTATCTCAAATGAGGGCCCCAACTTGTCGGCCAGTCAAATTTCCTCCGGTAGAGTTATTCCGGTGATTAGATCATGGGCAATTTTGTCCAATTATTGTAACTGGGTAAAAAATAGGTAAATCAAAGATCCCAAATTGGATTCTAGAGTTCTTCACGGATTTTCTTTTTTTCCCATGTTGCTCTTCAATTCTCAATGCTAGTTCTCTCTCTAAATTTTTCTGCCAACCAAATCTGAGAGAATCCTCTATGCTCTTGAATTCTCTCTATAGATTTTTCTCTCAATTAAAACAGAAAGATCCCAAATTGGTTTTGTCCAAAGCATTCTATTTTGGTCCAAATTAAAAAAGTTAGGGTTGTTCTAACATGAATCCTCTCCCCCCTGTGTCTCGAGCCTCTCCTTGGCCTCTCTTGCCACTTCTCCAAGCTTCTCAGCTTGATAGCAGTAACAGTTTCTCCAGAAAAAAAGCAAAAATAGGCTCGAAAGGAAGTCTTTGAAGGAAAGAGAAGCATGTATTTAACACTGGGCTTGAAATCAAATTGATTTTGGTATTTGCTTTAAACCAATTCAGTTTATCACTTGTATTGAAGAGTTCATTTACTTTCCAAAGCAAACCAAAACCGACTATTTTTTGCGAAGCGTCTTGTTGAAGAATTCTTCGCTGACCGAAGTATCAAGAGTACAGGAATTTTTTTTGGTGTAGTTACTAGTTAGGATCACTCAAACACACATGGTTTGCCACTTTGAAGAAGCGCCAGAGGAGCATCAATTTGGGATCTTTGATTTAACTATTTTTAAAGTGACAAAATTGCCCATGCTCTGATCACCAAAATAAGTCTACTGGTGAAAATTCAGCTAGCCAGCGAGTTGGGACCCTCATTTGAGACAAATTTGATCACTTCAAACTCATTTTTGAGACAAGATCTACTTTGGGCTCTTATTTGAAAAAATAACTCCACTTTAGGCCTTTATTTAAAATTTTCCTATTGAATTACTTGATTGACAGCGTAATCGATGCTGCCTCCATGAACGATGATGGTGGCTCATCTAGCACTGTATCTAACCGGTTCGTGGATCAAATGGTGGGGTTCGATTTCTTGAGGTAACAATCTTGGAAGATCTTAATTCTAGTCTAGACTGATTCGTGCTATAGATCCTACACCTGTCATTATTTAATGCTTCTTTTAAGGGAAACTAATGACCGAAAGGGTCGTAAATTTACACTTACTGCCTTACTGAAATTGTTCAATTGCTGGGTTACTTTCAGATTCTTCACGCTCAAGACGTGGGTTTCGCCAGTGAAACAGGGGGCTCTGGCTGGCACAGGTGTTCTCGTTTGAGCAGAGAAGGATTGTGGAGGTTGAGATGACGATCTGCCTTGGGGATTAAAAAGTTCGATGCTATCGTCTCCTGCGAGCTGTAGCTCTTAGATGTTTTCGAGTAGAGGCTTCTACAAGATGGGCGGTGGTGGTGGTTGTGATCTTGCCGCAAATGAACCGGTGGAAACAACTCATTTCCCTTCTATTATATGGACGGCATCAGCCCGATGATTTCCTATATGCCTGTGTCTTTGGTTACGCGGCCTCTGCTTTCTTTTTACCTTTCTCAGTTTATCGATCCGTACTGTGAAAATTATTTGTGCTTCACTGAACTCTGGTGCGGTATCATTTGTTAGGCATTGTATGTTCCGTTTGCATTATGGGGTTCAATCGTGGCTTTGCACGGTGCACAAAATCGAATTGTTTGAGGGGGTGTGCGGAATCGAACCACTCAATACGATCTCCAAAGCTTGCCCATCGATCGCAAAAGGGACGTGCAATGGTCCCTAACGATCACTCCGCCCCATGCCGAGGATGAGGGGCTAGCATTGGGGTCCGGACCATCTACTATTGACCCTTGCCCTTCATTGAGAAGGGGCAGGGCACCGCATGTTCCTCGGTCTCGTGTTTGGCCTAATATTTAAGGGAGGTAGTATTTTGATCCGAACCGTGATGACATCTTAAATGGTCTCTTGTTTGGACTAGGGGTGGCAATCTTTGATGCTACATGAATAAGTTTCATGGAAAAAAGGCTAAATCCAATATCACATGGTGTTTATTTTGAAAGTGACACACATTGATATGTTTTCACCTGGTTTTACTGAGATAACCACATTAAAAACCTTTTGATGATAATGTCTAAAGAACGTTAGTCAAAACAAATATGATTACTCGACATGAATTATAAACCCTAGCATGGATGGTGAATCTCCACTCATCATACGGGGTTGGTGATTATATTGTATTAATGACAATCGCCTTCCTAGTTCGAAATCTCTGCCATAAGCAATGGAGTGGAATAAACTTTATGTGTAGCCTCTTGTTTATATTTTTGTTTTCAAATTGATATTTGACTTTCATTTAACTAGACATCCTAGATACTCTACAAACTTTGCGTTTTGCTTTTTCTGCAGAATTTTGAAATAAATAAAAAAAAAAACCTAGTTTGAAGAAAACGTGATTAAAAAAATGCCAAGTAACTCGTCCACGATTACATGTTTCGAAGGGTTTCAAATTATTTTGACACTGTCAATTCAAATGCTAGAAAATAGATTTTAAAAGGGCAAATTACTCATTTTGTTCGGCGTTAAGCCAACAAAATAAACCCCATTATAATTTCTCATTAAAGTAAAACATATTTTTTGTTTGTGAAAATAGGTACGAATAAATTTATAGCAACTTTAAAATTTAAATATAGATAATCTTGAAGACGCCTGTCCCTATAAATGTAAAAAAGAAAAAAGTTAAAGTTAATAGAACATCCTTTTGTATCTATGTGATCGACTTTTACAATTAGTGAAGATAATATTTCTCTCTACCTTTTTTATTGATGATTTCTTCTCTTTGGCCAATTCTTTTTCAGCAGCAATATCAATGCTATGACAGATGGGGTAATTTATGCTCTTGACCTTGTAATTTGCAAAGATGGGCTGTGAGCTCTAATTTAAATAGGCTTGAACTGGAAATTAGGATGCCTTCACTGCTAATGGTATAATCGATACTACCAAGATTCCAATTGGACCAACTTATACGTGTAGGCATCATCTATGAGTAATTTGTCTAAGTTAGACATATTTTATTAAATTTCAATGGAAATGCCGTGAATAGTACTTAAATGTTTGTCAAAGAATAATGAAAGGATTTATTTCTTTTGTCCATCTATAATATCAATGATTAGTTGTTTCGGCCTTTGTTGTGGGCAAGGATTCATTTGGTCGTTATGACAATAAGCTAGGATTGAAATTGCACATCTCTAAAAGTATGCGGACCAAAATTCGAGGAAAAGAAATGGTATTCATAAAAATCCAATATTGTGCAATAACGTAAAAAACTAAGGGGACACAAAGATAAAGAGTGATCAATTTATTTATTTCGCCTTCTTCTTGCGCCAAAGATCTTACCATTTCCAAATTAATCCATAGTCGGAAAAATAATACAAGGACAAGGATTGATACACAATAAAATATAGGATTGTTCGACCAAACAAAGTATAGGATGGGAAACTGAATTATCAGCGGGTCCTCGGGCATGAGGTCCGGGTCTATGTGCTACATCGTTCCCTGCCCTTCCTTCGCCGTGGATTCCATCTTACGCGTCGGCACAGTGAGTGTTTTCCCGATTCTCGCTCGATCTTCCTTTTCCCTTGCCGCGACCAGCTCGTGACGAGCAAGGTTAAGATTAGAGAAAGCTCTATTCATAGATCGCAAAAGAGAAGAAGTTTTGATTCCGAATGTCTTCTCGTGTCACTTTCGGGCCGGCGTGAAGTGGGGATTATGCATGGGACCATACGATGCTCGAAAATTGGGTGTATATGGATCGATTAAGAGCCCATTTTGTTGCAGCCTTCAAAATTTCATCTTGTCGCCATCTATGCAGCACCGACATGGACACGAGACACGCGACACGACACGACACGACACGCCGACACGTCATTTCTTAAAAATAGAGAATTTGGACATGTTCCGACACGTTATATATTAAATATATTTCTATATATAAATACATAAATAAATAATAATAAAAATAGCCTAGAATTAATTTACACGAAAAATATTAAATAATATCATTCATTATTTTAATTTGTTACAATAATACATAAAACTTAGGGAAAAAACATTGTTTAAAGAAACATGTTGAAATGATATTTTTAAATTTATTTATTTATCATATATATCATTTTTTTTTTATTACTTCTTTCATAGTAAAAGACTTTTAAAAAAACTAAAACCATTCTAAAAAAAAAAAGTGAAAAAAAAATTGACCCCTTGCGTGTATATTTATAGCAATTTTATTACTTTTTTCATTACTTCTTTTGTGTATATTTATATTTTGACCTCTCAAGTATTATAAATTTTTAAAATTGACCCCATGTGTGTCGGAATTCTGGACTTGCGTGTCGGGACGTGTCGGAGTGTGTTGGACACGTGTTGGAGTGTCGGACACGACACAAAGACTTCCGGAGAGTGTCCATGTAGCATGTTGCCATCCCATTTACTTCCTTCACTCTTTTCTGGTAATCTCGTGCAGGCCTTTTCTGGGATACGTCGGGCATATTTTTTGGTATGGAAGTTGATTTATCATAATTTATTGTCATGTATTAGCTCGCTTTTCGTTCAATGGCTATTATGCAATTGTGTCGATGGGATTGGCAGGTGAAATCGGTCGGCAAGTTCAGCTTCCAATGCGGTAAAATTCCCCTGGTTGCATTTTGGACAGGCACGAGCATCGTGTTCACTTTATGAATTGAACGAATGAGATTGCGAATTGTTTTTGACATTTGTATTGCTCACCTGGAAATGGGAAGAAGAAGAGCATTGTTTCTGTCTTTTGCAAGCTCGTGGCATTGAGTAATGTTTAGGGGCAAAATTTTCCTCATTCATAATGGCTACATCCTTGCAGGTCGATGTGATTGCATCAGATTAGGAGATATGCGGATGTTGTGATCACTGTCTGCTGTCCTGCAGGGTTATACTTCGTTATGTCAACTAGGATTCCTAAAAATGAACGAATTTGTATAATGGGGCTCTCTTCAAATTAGATGCCTCTTTCGCTTAAAAAAAAAAAAAACGAAGTGCATCCTTCAGACTAGTGGAGAACAGTCATGCATGCCTTTATTATTATTATTATTATTATTATTTTACTCTGCAGACTTGAGGGAAGCCTCCTGAATTAAATTGATCTGATACCTGCTTTAGCTTATTCATGCTCTCATGTGACTAGCTTTATCTTTCCTTGTACTTGGTGATTGACTTTGATCTTGCTCGTATACATTTCAGTCGCTGGAATTTCATTTTCAGTTTAATGACCATGTTTCAACCTGCTTCTCATTTTGATATTTTCTTTTGATTCTGTGAATAAAAGATTCGATTTTTCTCAACCTTATGCTCATAATCTTGTTTGTTAGGACTGGTTACTGGAGTTTTTACAGCGGCACACTGCGGAATACAGAGATACCGAAGGGGGGATGATTGGGTTAGTATCGTGGCAACATGTTTTCCTGTTTTGGAGCTGATACTAAAATTGAAGAAACTACGCAGTTATGACGACTTAAGTTCTGTTGGTATTTTCATGCATTTGACCATTCATTTTCCTGGAGAGGAACTTCGAAAGTTTTGGTGAGAGCATCTGGCCTTCATTTGCTGTTGCCATCGCAAGGATTTCTTTGAGAGGCTTGCTGACATGTTATAGGAGTAATGCTGCCATGCATGAGGCATATGATGATTTTCATATCATTTGTTAAATATTGCAACATAGCTGCAGACAGAGTAATCTGTAAAAGAATGGATGGGGTTGGGAAGTTGATTTGGCTACCTTCTGTAGCTTTGGATTGATATCATGAAGTCTCTCTTGGTGACAATTAACACTCGGCATGTAGTGCTCTTTTGCTTTCTAGTTCTCTAAATCCCTTGGCATCCTTTTAGGGTTCTTGGTCCTCGTAGTTATTAGGCATGTGAAATGAATCCTTTAACGTGGATACAGTATATTCTCTTGTGTTGGCCAGCCTTTAAGCTAGCTGTGGAGCTTCAAGTATATAATGAACATCATCAATGGAGACAGCCTTTAGCGCTTTAAGGTGTAATTCAGCGTCGACCACACTCATGAAATGATGAATATGGAGTATTTGTCAGTTTCATTTGACAAGTAGTCTAAACATCTGACATCAATGGCCAAAGGTCATGACATGGCTGCCCCTTGTGGAGTCAAAGTTGATCAATTGACGGCTTTGTCATGACTAGAACAAGCTCCTTTCCCCCACAATGGCTAACAGATATTGCCATGAATCTTAAGGTGAGTTTGGGAAAAGTTGGCAGTTTTGCACCTTTAAAGTTGTTTAACGGAAAGTTGTGGTGTTTGATAAAATTATTTTGAAGTTCTTTGAACTTAAATCCTGCCTTTCCAAAGCTCCAAGCTTGAAGGGGTTACCCAGCTCCTTCACTCAAAGTTTTTCTATGCAAAGTATTTCCAAACTCACCCTTATAGTGGCCTTAGCGGCCAAATTTTTGTTTTCTGATCTAACTTCAGCTGCGATTCAGATAGTTCTCAGTATCTCAGCATACCAAACGGGCATGATGCTAGCTTTTCCATTTGAAACTGAGAATTTCCTTTGTTTCCTTTTGGCAAATGTACCCTAGGAGGAAAATTTCAAGCAGAAACATGATAGTATATAGTATCATGTTGTTGCACCCGAGTTATTACTTCTGACAAGATCTTTGTGCCAGTTGTATATTGATGTAGCACAACGTGTAAATTAGGCGTTTGTACATATTTCCCCTGTTGGAACTTTTAAGATCTCGACTCTTTGCATATGCATTTTGTGTCTGTTCTTGATCTTTTCCTCTATCTTTTGCTTGGGAATAGGTTTGGACTGTGAGAGGGGCAAAAATGCCCTGGATTTCCCATATCATTGTATTCTTTCTAGATGACTCATGCGTCCCTTCTTTTCTTTCAGATGTACAAGATTTTTGTAGTGTATGATTTGATAAGAGGATCACACAAGAAAAGTCTCATATTCATATCATGGTGGAAGATATCATATGCTTTTGCGACAGTGTTGCTGCTAATTTAAGCCAAATTGGTTTGAGGCTAACTGTAGTTGTAATAGTGATAGAGAAGGTTATAGGATCACATGCCGTACGATGACATTCAATGGTTTATGTTTCTCTGTTTCAGAAAGTGTCTTGGGAAAAATAAGCTTATCGTTGCCCATTAAAGTTGGTGATGGTTAATTTGTTTCTGCTATGGGTAAAGAGCTCGATGTCAAATTGAAATTACCTTGACCCCCTGTTCTCTTTATACAGGTAAATAGCCTAGCTGCGGGAGCTGTGGCTGGGTTAGCTGCAGGGACAAGAAGCTGGACGCATGTACTTGGGATGGCTTGCCTTGTTTCTGTCTGTAGTGCTGCTATTGATTTTTCCAGCACGAACTAGACTCACCAGGTCAAATGAATCCTCGGTGCCGAAGAAAGAAGCAATTTGTCCAGTTCCACCAAGGGTAGTTGTCAGTATCTCTTGGTTTTCAAGAATTGTCTCGGATAAACAATTCCCAGGCTGATCTTAGATTTGATTCTTTTGTCAATGAAACAAAGAAGGGGATAAGAAGTCCTCTTGTCATCTGCTTGCTGAGTTCGGTTGTAAAAATCAAAAGCTCTCTCAAAGTTCAGGAAAATTGTTCAAAAAGCCCTAAACTTACTATAAATTTGCCAATTTAATCCTAAACCTTTTAATTTTGCCATTTGAGTCTTAAACCTTTTTACCTTTTGTCAGTTTAGTCCATCTGGCCATTTTTGGTTGAAAATTGCTGATGTGGCCCTCTTTAAAAAATCCTAAAATATACAAAGAAAAGAAAAAAAAGCATAAAAATTCAAAAAATTATTAAAATATCACTAAGATATCATTAAAAAGTGCCATGTTAGTGCCGACTATTTACGTTAACAATTTCCGGTAAAAATTGATAGGATTGATTTAATTGACAAAATGTGAAAAAATTTATGACTCAATTGGTAAAATTAAATTGATAGGAGTATAATATATTTAGGACTTAAAGTGCAGGAAAACAATTTCTTACATGTATGATTGTTTGATGACATGATGTCTCCGTAATGCTTTGGGCTGATTAGAGTAACATTTCTACAAGATTTTTCCATCGTTTTTTTGGCTTTAGTGTCACTTTTGCTCACATCTATTTGTAGAAAACGGATGTCTAATTTTTCGATTCTTGGATGATAATTGATGCAATTCTTTTGTCAATGAGAGATACGTGCACACCATGTTGAGATTTCACATGCTGCGTAGCTTTTTGGTGACTTTTTTATCCTCTTGCAGGAAAAATCCCGTGAATTTGGAAGCTACTCTGAAATTTCTATTCAAGTGAAATGAAAGAAAGTCCATTCGAGACATGTAGCTCATAAACCATCAAGAGTCGGACTGCAACGCGATTTGTTATCATCAGGAGGTGATAGGAACTTGTTTGCAATCCAAACTAAATCTGATCCGGCTTTTATAAGTCAGAGTTTTCTTCCGCACGAACTTAGTAACTCATATTCCTTCTGTCTCCTTGTTAAATTGTTCGGCATTTTCTCATATAAGGTTCATCACAAATTAAGTTTTGCGAAGGTCGAGACATCATCTGCGCTCATAAAATCCGATCAAGCGAGTGATCATGTGCAGTTCAAATTAATGCACCAACCTCACAGTCAAACCAGAACAGCTTTTGAGCATTATTGCGCGAAATTCATGGCCACTCAGTTTGACTCTAGAACGCTCGACCTCTTGCTGAACTTTGCCTGGATGTTTTTGTCAAGAACTCCATGGTTTCTTTCGTGGTCCCCGAGGACGAATACAAGCTCCCGCCACCATCATATGTGGAAGACTGGACAAAGGGAGATCGACACCGTCTGACCCGTCGATCGTGGCTTGAAAAGGAAACCGAGAACAAGAAAACGAGAGACGTTTCAAAAGTCGAGAAAGAAGGAAAGCGGAAACGAAGGATAGAAAGCGAGAGGCCTTGAGCTGGAATCCACCGTCCGATGAAACGCAACGTCGTTTGGCAGCTCTTTAGCCACGGATTACCGTATGTGCAAGGTGAGATTCCACGCATTCAAATCCCATTTTCTATTGAACAAGTATGACTTAACTCCCAAGAAATTGCAATCTAGTAGATTTCATCTCTTAAAGAGCCACGAATGATGCTGTAGTTATGTAAATTTCTTACAATTCATATGTAATCAGTGTGGTGAATTGCTCATAACTAATTGGTTGGGATATTTGAATTTGGTATGATATTCAAAAGCCGAGTGTCATGCCCAAATAAAATAAGAGTCGGATTGATGTACGTGAAACGATAATTGGGTGATTTATATTCAACGCTATACTCAATAGAATCTATTAAACCATCAAATCAATTGACGTATCTTTTTTGATAAGACCCCACCTAACATTATTTCGTTTAAAAAAGGAAGGATAAAGTGACCTTTTTCTTCTAGGTTGTCGGCGACCCACTTTCAACAGTAGTATTATATTTTATTAAGTTTCATAATCAAAATTAGATAAAGTGAAAGTATATTAGAAAATACTGCAATATAAATTGTTTTGAAAAGGCTATGATGAGAAACACAGGGATACCTATCTAATCTATTATTAAAATACAATGAAAAGTAAGTGTAGTAACTTATCTGATCTATAAGTGGGTTATTTAGAATTTGACGGGTAACGTATTTGATCAAGTAAAACAAATTGTAGTCTACAATTAAGTTCTTACTGGAGAAAAGGTATTGTTGAAATAAAAAAAAATTACTCATTTAATTAAGCGAAGAAATTGCACTTAATAAAGACATTCACTTAATTTTAGTAAACAATAAATCAACGAATTAAAAACTATAGCTTATTGTTCGTATAGAGGATATATAGTTTGTTTTGGACGATCTATGCTTTAAATAAAGGATAATTATAATTATGTAGCTTTCAAAAATAAAAAAATAAAACCTATGGGATTAAATTTAATTAATTTGGTCGATGGTATTTTGGTCTATATATATCTCCAGAATTTTTAAGGAAAAAAAAAGATGAGTTTTGGTGGAAAATTAGTCTAATCCAAATAAAAAATTTGAAAACTATGGAAATTTTTTTTTTAATGAGAAAATATCATTTTCCAGATAATATCTGCTACTGAGACTAGGAAGCCTAATTCTCTTTAAGAACAACATTTTTAATTCGGGTCCAATTTTGATTCAAGCTTGTTTATCTCATGAAAAAACATCAAATTTAGCTTGCGTCCCAAATCTAACTTACACGTTTTTTTGTCTCATTAAAAAACATCAATTTTAGATTAGGTTTCAATTTTAACCCAAACATTTTTTGACTCATAAAATAATAATAATAATAACTTTCAATTGATACCCAAATCCGGCCCTTGTTAGATTTCCCTCCCATAATACAGTTAAAGATTTCAACAAGTCATTCCACGTGTATCCGACGGAAACTTGATGAGTGTCAAATTTGGATATCGATTGAAACTCGATGCATTTTATGAAAAAAAAAATTTGGGCCAAAATTAGTCCATGAACTAAAGTTAGTGTTTTTTTATGAGAACATAAAAAGAGAGAAGATTTGGATTAGATGGGCAGCTCGACCTAAAATTGATGTATTTTTTCGAGACAGAAAAAGGTGGTGATAATAGAATTGAGAAACCAGATGAAACTGCTGTTTTTGGAAGAGAATTGGGCCAATACTAGAAAGTAATCCATTTCCTTACCATATAGAGAGAAGAGGGAAAAAAAGGGAAAAAAGAGAAGGCAAGTCCATTACGCTTCGTTACGGCGAAGTCTATCTTATCTCCAATCTTATGCGAAACAAACCAATCCCCACCTCTTTCTCTGGCAAATCCTGAAAAGTCGGTCTGGCGAAAATGGACCTCTGGTTCATCATCCTCGTCACCCTCTCCGTCGCCGCCCTCCTCAGAGCCACCGTCAACCTCCTCTCCTCCACCGCCGCCAAGAGGAAGAGCCTCCCGCCGGGCCCTCCCGCCGTCCCGGTCGTCGGCAACTTCCTATGGCTCCGCAAGTCCATCGCGGAGATCGAGCCCGTCCTCCGCTCCCTCCACGCCCGCTACGGCCCCATGGTCACCCTCCACGTGGGCCCCCGCCCCGCCGTCTTCGTCGCCTCCCAGGCCCTCGCCCACGAGGCCCTCGTCCACCGCGGCGCCCTCTTCGCCGACCGCCCGCCGCCCCGCCCCACTGACCGTCTCCTCTCCGCCAACCAGCACAACGTCAGCTCCTCTTCCTACGGCCCCACCTGGCGCCTCCTCCGCCGGAACCTCACGGCGGAGATCCTCCATCCTTCCCGCCTGCGCTCCTACTCCCGCGCCCGCGCTTGGGTCCTCGACATCCTGGTGGCGGAGCTCAAGTCCCAGCCAGGCGGCGTGGTCCGCGTCGTCGACCACTTCCAGTACGCCATGTTCTGCTTGCTGGTCCTCATGTGCTTCGGAGACAGGCTCGAGGAGAAGCAGATTAAGGAGATCGAGGAGGCTCAGCGACGGTTGCTGTTGGGTTTCCGGCGGTTCAGCGTGCTCAGTTTCTGGCCGCGGGTGAGCAAGCTCGTGCTCCCGAAGCGGTGGAAGGAGTTCTACGATCTCATCGAATATCGGAATCGCGTCCTCGTCCCGCTCATCAGGGCCCGATCCAAGGCCAAGCAAGAGCAACTAAAGAAAGTCAAGGAGGACGAGAATCGTGGCGATTGGATTGTGTCGTATGTGGACACGCTCCTGGACCTGGAGCTGCCGGGGGAGAAGAGGAAGCTGGAGGAAGAAGAAATGGTGAGCCTCTGCTCGGAGTTCCTCAACGCCGGCACCGACACGACGTCCACAGCGCTGCAATGGATCATGGCCAACCTGGTAAAGTACCCAGAAATCCAAGAGAGGCTCTACGATGAAATCAAATCAGTCGTGGGACAAGGGGCGGAGCTGGTGCAGGAGGAGGACTTGCAGAGGATGGGCTACCTGAAGGCGGTGGTGCTGGAGGGGCTGCGCCGCCACCCGCCAGGGCACTTCGTGCTGCCGCACACGGTGACGGAAGACACGGAGCTAGGCGGATACGTGATTCCGAAGAAGGGGACCATCAACTTCATGGTGGCAGAGATGGGTTGGGACCCGAAAGTCTGGGAGGACCCGATGGCGTTCAAGCCTGAGAGGTTCTTGAATTGCGGTGATGGCGGCGGAGAAGCGGGCGGTTTTGACATCACGGGGAGCAGGGAGATTAAGATGATGCCGTTTGGGGCGGGGAGGAGGATCTGCCCTGCGTCCGGGCTCGCGATGCTGCATCTGGAGTACTTCGTGGCGAACTTGGTGTGGCTGTTCCAATGGCTGGCGGTGGCGGGCGAGGAGGTGGACCTGTCGGAGAAGCTCGAGTTCACAGTCGTGATGAAGAACCCTTTGAGGGCCCAGATCTGTCCACGGAATTCGGGCAACTGAACTTGGTAGAATGTAAGTGGTCCAAATAAACACTTGAATACACACAAACTCTCTGTCTGATGTATAAATAATTAGACTCGGTTGGTGAACCTATGCTTTCTTTACTTCGGGAACCCTCCAGGTGTTTGGGAAAATTCCTCAGAGACAAATGCATGATGGAAAGCTTTTGGAACCACCGCTTTGATTACGAAGTCATGCCAAACGCTAATTTCACCACTCCACGCAAGCCGCACTAATAATATCTGTCTATAATCGTCAGCATTGGTCATCTCAAATCTCGTATTAAAGATGAAATTTGCTAACTTGTAAAAGAAATGACATTCGATTGCAGGCTACCGCGCGAAGGTACGGTCCATATTCCGGTCCAAATTGAGGATAAGGAGGCCTGGAAAATACAATACTTTAACATTGACTCCCCATGCGTATTTATCTTCTAGTTTCTCGTATGTTGATTTCCGCACTGAGTTAGACCAATAAAATTAACAGTTATAATAGTACAAGGATTCTCCATACGATGTTCAATCAATTTAATATTTCCTCATTCAAAGTCAAAGTTCTAAGAAATTTTATATTTTTTACGTAGCCAGGAAGCTTGTCCTCCACGGAAGTCCAAAAACCGCCTCAGTATTGTTGCGGGAAATCTTCAATAATCTACATGGTTCTTTTCTTATATTTATCTGGTCATAACTTTTCTCGAGATAAATTATCAAAGAAAAGCTACTAGATTACAAGCAAACGCAAATAGGTCATTAAAGAGATGGTGCCATTACCTAATGTGAATTCTCTCAAGTTAATACCAATCGCAACTTAATTTAATATACCTTGGAGTCGTCACTAATTATTTATAGTTCAATTAGACACATAAGTAGAATGCAAAAATACATTTTACTAGGATTTAATTATGTTAGATTAATCTAATGCCATTTTGATATATTTCCTCTAATTCAAAAATGTTTTGCGTGCAATCTTTGTCGATTTTAATCCTAAACCCTTAACACGTGAGAGATGATCATGTGGGCGGCGAACAATAATGTGACAATAATTAAAACACTAAATAAATTTCTGAAAAGATTAAAGAACCTAGAAGGCATAAGCAAGCAAAAGCGAAACCCCATTTATTGTCCGAAAATCGCGAAGGATATGCCTTCTTCCTTTCCAAATATGATAAGAGAACCCACTTTCTTAGTTCACGGAATTCGGCTAGCTCAAAGGGTATCAATGGGCTTTGGCCGAATATCATCAATCCTGAAATTAAACGGGCTTGCTCTTGAGAATTCGAACAAAATTTGGGCCTCTCTCCTCAAACCCAAGCAACACTTTGAGATAATTCCTAGGGAATTTACAATAGGACCGACTCGAATGAAATTTATGTGGACATGTTATTATTAAATGAAAATGTTTTTAGTGCTTGTAGTACAAATGTGATCGTGTCAATGAAATTTTTGTTTAGGGGCAGTGTTCGACACTTGATTTTCTTATTCGATAAATGATTAAAAGGAATAGCCAAAATAGGTGTCAATAGATCTTTTGAATATATTTCCATGATTAGTAAGTGGACATTTTGTTACGTTTTTTTTTATTTTCTTTTATAGACACTAAATCCATATACGTTATTTTATGTATAAAAATGTTTTCTAACTAAATATGATATTTGGACATCTAAGAACTTTTATTTTAATTCAGTTTTATTAAACCACTTTTGTCACGTCTAACTATTGATCACACACACACACACACACACACACACACACACACACACACACACACACACTCATTCTATATCCAACATACATAATCTAATTAATTTTTCGTTTTGATGTGTTAGAAATCTGACTAAAAGGATTTGTATTTAGGTTGATCATTATATCGACATTTTCCATTCCACTCCAAGTGATTGAATGTAGTTTATTACCATGGAAAATTGTCCAAAAAGTTTTAAACCTATTGCACTTTTACCAATTTAGTTATAAACCCTTTAACTTTATCAATTCAGTTTTAAACCTTTTCACTTCTTGCCGATTCAGTCCATCCGACCAATTTTGACCGGAAAATACTGACATGGACACTGGTGGTGCCACGTAGACCGTTGGCGCTGACATGGATAATTTTTAATAATATTTTAATATTTTTTGGATTTTATTACTTTTTTCTATTTTTTTCCTTTTTTTTTTTTTTTTTTGGCTTTCTTTGCCTTTTCTAGTGGCCGGCCACCGGCCACAGCTAGCTAATTGGCCTCACCCGCCATAGGCTAGGAGGAGCCCCGGCAGGGGAGCCCTTGCCCAGGCGTGGCTTGGTAAGGGTCACTTGGGCGAGGCTGACCTGCGCCTAGGCCAGGGTGGCCTTGCTGGCCGTCGACTGGGTGACGGTGACACCGGGGGAGGCCACCCTGGCTTGGGTGAGGGCCGGCCTCGCCAGAAGGGAAGCCTTCACCGGGGCTTGCCCTCACCTAGGCGAGTGTCGGCCTCGCCCAAAAGGGAAGCCCTCGCCGGGGCTCACCCTCGCCAAGGCTTGCCCTCACCCTTGCCGATAAGGTCCGGTGAGGCCAACACTCGCTTGGGAGAGGGCGAGCCCCGACGAGGGCTCCCCTTGCTAGATTTGGCGAGGCCGGCCCTTGCCTAGGCTAGGGCGACCTCACCCGGCGTTGCCGTCGCCTAGCTGACGGCTAGCGAGGCCGCCCTGGCTTGGGCACAAGTCGACCTCGCCCAGGTGACCCTTGTTGGGCCGCGCCTAAGTGAGGGCTCCCCTTGCCGGGGCTCCTCCTCGCTTGGCCGGGCCTCGCCTGTGGCGGGCGAGGCCAGCCGGCTAGCTATGGCCGGTTGCCGGTTGTCGCCTATGGTCGGTGGCCGGCCACCGGAAAAGGCAAAGAAAGCCAAAAAGAAAAAAAAGAAAAGAAAAAAAAAAGGAAAATAATAATAATTCAAAAAAATATTAAAATATTATTAAACTTGTTCACGTCAGCACCGACGGTCCTACATGGCATCGCTGGTGTCCACGTTAGCATTTTCCGTCCAAAATTGGTCGGATGGACTGAATCGGCAAGAAGTGAAAATGTTTAGGACTTAATTGGTAAAAGTGAAATAGGTTTAGGACTTTTTGGACAATTTTCCCTTTATTACCACAATTAAATACTTGATGTTGCATTTGCAAATCATAAGAGTACGCATCCATATTACGTTACTCATTCATTTGGAAGCGCGACTCCAAGATTCATTCATGTAGTTAGCGTCCAAGGCTTCTTGTCAAATTATTAATTTTATAGCATTAGGTCAGCTAACGGATCCATGTTTCTTGTGCACAACTATTGATATTGTGATCTCGATTGCTTCACATAATGATCTGTATTTGAACCGCACTACTAATTAATTCAATTAACCTTAATATGGTTGAAATCTACACCTCCATATGTAATTAAAGGGGTCAAAATGGGTCATAGGCCTACCTTTGGATTAGCTGAATTTCAAAAAATGGATTGTTATGGGTTTGAACTGTAAAGCCCAATTAAATGTGTGTTTTAAATGGGTTTAGACTTCTAGCGAGACTCGACTAGCAGAGAAAATATTAGGTGATCCAAGAGCACCAGTCAGTGTATAAGTTATAGTTGAAAATATGCATTTCTTATTTTTTATTTTAAATTTTTTCCCCAATAATAGGCTTGCACTGCTGCGCCAGACGTGCTGCGGTGAGTTATTTCCCTTTCTCTCTCCTCCTTTTTCTCCTTTTGAAGGAGGAAGACTGATGCTTTCTCTCTCCCTTCCTCTCGTGAATTCAAAATTTCAAGGTCCCTCGTCTTTACTCTCTCTGATGCTCGCTCTTTGCTCTGATGCTTGCTTGGGTGTCACTTCTTCGCTCTCCACTCCAGCACTCACTCATTGCTCGTTGGGTCTTCGATTTGACGCCATTATAGCCTCAACCATGCATGCCCAATTTCGCTTGTTCTCCTACGCCAGTTCTTCCAACTCCTTGATTGCCTCGATGATCGAGTAATCGGCCGCAAGCTCCTTCACAAGCTTCAGGATGTGACCCCTATCGAGGGGCAACTTTGACGTTGGGATCCAATTGATGTGGTTCTTCGCATTGTTGGCACACCATGCTTAGAAAGATTATGTTAATTATGTAGCAAGCAGTTGAGATTGCTTCTACTTAGAAGCGAGAAGAGACTCCGCTTTTAATCAACAAAGTTCTAGCCATTTCCTAGAAAGACTGATTTTTCTTTTCTACGACTCCATTTTGTTCTAGAGTATAGGGAGATGAGAAAATGTTTTGAAAATCATTTTCATCACAGAAACTCATAAAATCTCGATTTACAAATTCTCTCCCATGGTTTGTTTAATACTTGAAATAGCACAGCCTTTCTCATTTTGAACATTTTTAGTAAACTTTGAAAAATAAGAGAAAGCTTCGTTTTATTTGCAAAGAAGACCTAAGTAAACCTTAAGTAATCATCCACAATCACTAGGCAATATTTCTCATCTCAAATAGTTGAGTTCTAGTAGGTCCAAAAAAGATCCATATGGAGGAGCTGTGAGGCATGATTAGTAAAAACATGGTTTACAGATTTAAATGAACCCCTAACTTGTTTTTCTAAAGTGCATGCAATGCAAAGCTCAGTCTTCTAGTAATAAAAATTTGGAAGACCACAAACCAGCTTCTTAGAAGATAGCTTGGCAATTTGCTTCATGCTGACATGCCTTAACTTGTGATGCCATAGGTTTGCTTCATTTTGGATTAAGATTAGGCATTGAGAGTTCTCCGGATTTATGTCTAGAAGATATGTGTTGCCATGCATTCGATCGTGAAAGATTGAGAGAAGCCTTGACTGACTGAATCTTGTATCACACAGTTGACTAATACTTAGAAGATTGTAATTAAGACCTTTTGCCAAGGAAACATTTTTGCTGATTAAACTTCTAATCTTCACAGTTCCATGTTCAATAATTCTTCATTCGCTATTTCCTCCAAAGGAAACACTTCCTCCCTTTTGTTTTTCATGATTGATGAAATTGCTTTAATTTTTATGATATGCCTTGAGCATCCATTATCTAAGTACCATTTGGGCTTTGTTTGGTTCAGCTTTTGCAAGGGGTTTTGGGCTTTTAAAGTTCCTTGGGGAAAATACAAAGCATTTGACAAGTATTTTTTAGACTCCCTTGGGCAAATGTTAGCATTCCAAATGCTGAAAGCCCAATGTAGGTGGGGACCTACTTTAGGCTTCCAACATTTTGGAAATACTAAGTCTACTATTCATCCATCATTGTTCATCTTCTTCCCATCACGATTTCTTCCCGATTTGTAGCTTAAGAGGGCTTCTTCAACGTTCGTCACCGCTACCTAGTTGTCGCGATTCAGGCAATGCCTAAGGTTGTGCGACCTCAAGTCACTAAGTCTGGCTGTTTGGCGGCCAAATCCAGTCGTTCGACGGTTGTCCAGCGGTTGGCTGGCGATTGACCTACCGGATTTAATTTTCAGACTTAAAAAGAAAAATATAGCAAAAGGCCATTATAAATGTGTGTTTTACAAAACAATATTTATGCTAATACTATTTTCCAATGCTGTTTGAAGTTTTAATTTATCAAATGGATTTTGGAAAATCCCTTTACTCCAAAGATATTTGCATTTTCTGAAGGCCATTTTTCCAAAGTCGAACCAAATGACCCATTACTATTCCTTTTTATAGTAATCTGCAATCAAAGAATAGTCTCAAACTTTTTTTGGGACCCAAATTTTCTTGGGTCTTGAAGAGTTAGATGTAAAGATTGTTTTTGTCCAATCATTCTTAATAGATCTCTCGACTCTAAAATATTCATTTTCAAAATATTTTGAGTTTTCATACTTAGAACATCTAAGAGTATTTCGACCAACAGACTTTGTGAAAATCCTTTGAAAATGAATTCTGTAAGCAAGTCTAGGAGGTCTCCTGTTTGAGACTGTTATTGACTTTTGGAAAATCAATCAAAAGATCGCTTTCTTTATTAAAATCCAAATTGGATTTATTGTAAGGAATTTGTATGGAACGGACGTGTTCTAAAAGTTTTTGAACCTTTTGAAAATTTTGTTGTAATATTTGAAAATTCTTTTTTCAGAATCTCATTTTCATAAGAGACACGACTTTCCAAGTTGACAAAAAAAACAATTCATTCATTAATTGACATGTGGTAAATGTGTTATCGAAATTTTTTTTGGGTTTTTAGTATCACGTAAAATAAATTTGAGGCAAATGTGTCATACTGTACATGTTTTGAGTAAATGTATCACATAAATACAAGTTTGAGAGTTTTTTGCGTCAAAAAAATTTAGAGTAAATGTGTCACCGTGGGCAAAGTTTATAATTTTTGGTGGCTTTTACCCTTTTGTAATTATAAAAGTAGAAATGTATCGTTTATTTACTCTAGGTTAATTTATGTATGATTTATTGTAATCTAATTAACTTGTCCTTAGGATGCGTATGACAGCTTATTAGATTAATTCACATTTATATCGGGCGTTACATCAACAATTGACATTTGGTGCCACGATTACCAAAATGTCAACTTTATTGCATTAGTTCATTGATTTTTTTTTTATTACTATAAGTTAGAGATATCGCGATGCTAATCAACGAAGATTTTCAATCCGCATGCTGACATGTGATGTAACATAGCTTAATGACTAAGAAATGGAATAAAATAATCTTAAGGAGAATTAACTACTGTTTTCCAACCCAGATGCTTCTTCCCCAAAAATGAACTACAAGTTCACATCATCAGAATATAATAGACACAATCCTATCACATACAACTAAACAAATACCTTCAAAAAAATTTAGTAAAATGACATTTTCCAAATTTCAAATCGATAATGTGATTCCTTAGTACATCTTTTTTTCTTAAATAACTACATATCGTGAATTATATTCAACGTTGAATGAAAAGTAATCACTATTCGTTAACATATGGTATTGGTACATGAAGGAAATCCTTTCACTTGAGGATTGTAACGTAATGAAGACAAAAAATAGGAAATGGTAGAAACGGAAGAGTTAAGTTAGACTTTTTTGATTATTTACCTAGTTTGGCAGAGGGTATCATTGCCTTTAAGTTTTTATAGAAATCAAGGATGAGCTTTTCAGAAAAAATTAGTCCAATGAAAATATAAAATTGGACAAATTGCGGAAATATCATTTCCCGGAGAAAATCCACCACTAGCACTAGGACGTGATCCATTGTGTTTTCCTCTGGCTGGGTCATCATCCAATCTCCAATCTTATATTAAACGAAAAAAATTCGCTACCTCTCCTCTGCAAATCCTCCATCTGTTCCAATTCAAAAACTCCAAGTCGTTTTGGCAAAAGATGGATCTCTGGTTCCTCGTCCTCGTCACCCTCTCCGTCGCCGCCCTCCTCAGAGCCACCCTCAACCTCCTCTCCTCTTCCGCCGCCAAGAGGAAGAGCCTCCCGCCGGGCCCTCTCGCCTTCCCGGTCGTCGGCAACTTCCTATGGCTCCGTACGTCCTTCGCTGAGCTCGAGAGCGTCCTCCGCTCCCTCCACGCCCGCCACGGCCCCATGGTCACCCTCCACATGGGCCCCCGCCCCGCCGTCTTCGTCGCCTCCCAGGCCCTCGCCCACGAGGCCCTCGTCCACCGCGGCGCCCTCTTCGCCGACCGCCCGCCGCCCCTCGCCGCCGACCGTGTCCTCTCCGCCAACCAGCACGAGGTCAGCTCCTCCTCCTACGGCCCCACCTGGCGCCTCTTCCGCCGGAACCTCACGGCGGAGATCCTCCATCCCTCCCGCCTGCGCTCCTACTCCCGCGCCCGCGCGTGGGTCCTTGACATCCTCGTGGCAGAGCTCAAGTCCCAGCCGGGTGGCGTGGTCCGCGTCGTTGACCACTTCCAGTACGCCATGTTCTGCTTGCTGGTCCTCATGTGCTTCGGAGACAGGCTCGAGGAGAAGCAGATTAAGCAGATTGAGGAGGCTCAGCGGCGGTTGCTGTTGGGTTTCCAGCGGTTCAACGTGCTCAATTTCTGGCCGCGGGCGACCAAGATCGTGCTCCGGAAGCGGTGGAAGGAGTTCTACGAGCTCATCGAATATCGGAATCGCATCCTTGTCCCGCTCATCAGGGCTCGATCCAAGGCCAAGCGAGAGCAACTGAACAAAGCCAAGGAGGACGAGAATCGTGGCGATTGGATCGTATCGTACGTGGACACGCTCCTGGAACTGGAGTTGCCGGGGGAGAAGAGGAAGCTGGAGGAGGACGAAATGGTGAGCCTCTGCTCGGAGTTCCTCGACGCCGGCACCGACACGACGTCCACAGCGCTGCAGTGGATCATGGCCAACCTGGTAAAGTACCCAGAAATCCAAGAGAGGCTCTACGATGAAATCAAATCAGTCGTGGGACAAGGGGCGGAGCTGGTGCAGGAGGAGGACTTGCAGAGGATGGGCTACCTGAAGGCGGTGGTGCTGGAGGGGCTGCGCCGCCACCCGCCAGGGCACTTCGTGCTGCCGCACACGGTGACGGAAGACACGGAGCTGGGCGGATACATGATTCCGAAGAAGGGGACCATCAACTTCATGGTGGCAGAGATGGGTTGGGACCCGAAAGTCTGGGAGGACCCGATGGCGTTCAAGCCTGAGAGGTTCTTGAATTGCGGTGATGGCGGCGGAGAAGCGGGCGGTTTTGACATCACGGGGAGCAGGGAGATTAAGATGATGCCGTTTGGGGCGGGGAGGAGGATCTGCCCTGCGTCCGGGCTCGCGATGCTGCATCTGGAGTACTTCGTGGCGAACTTGGTGTGGCTGTTCCAATGGCGGGCGGTGGCGGGCGAGGAGGTGGACCTGTCGGAGAAGCTCGAGTTCACAGTCGTGATGAAGAACCCTTTGAGGGCCCAGATTTGTCCCCGGAATTCGGGCAACTGAACTTGGTAGAATGTAAGTGGTCCAAATAAACACTTGAATACACACAAACTCTCTGTCTGATGTATAAATAATTAGACTCGGCTGGTGAGCCTATGCTTTCTTTACTTCGGGAACCCTCGAGGTGTTTAGGAAAATTCCTCAGAGACAAATGCATGATGGAAAGCTTTTGGAACCACCGCTTTGATTACGAAGTCATGCCAAACGCTAATTTCACCACTCCACGCATGCCGCACTAATAATATCTGTCTATAATCGTCAGCATTGGTCATCTCAAATCTCGTATTAAAGATGAAATTTGCTAACTTTTAAAAGAAATGACATTCGATTGTAGGCTACCGCGCGAAGGTACGGTCCATATTCCGGTCCAAACTGAGGATTAGGCCTGGAAAATACAATACCTTAACATTGACTCCCCTTGCGTATTTATCTTCTAGTTTCTCATATGTTGATTTCCGCACTGAGTTAGACCAATAAAATTAACAGTTATAATAGTACAAGGATTCTCCATACGATGTTCAATCAATTTAATATTTCCTCATTCAAAGTCAAAGTTCTAAGAAATTTTATATTTTTTACGTAGCCAGCAAGCTTGTCCTCCACGGAAGTCCAAAAACCGCCCCAGTATTGTTGCGGGAAATCTTCAATAATCTACATGGTTCTTTTCTTATATTTATCTAGTCATAAATTTTCTCGAGATGAATTATCAAAGAAAAGCTACTAGATTACTAGTAAGCACAAATAGGTCATTAAAGAGATGGTGCCATCACCTAATGTGGATTCTCTCAAGTTAATACCAATCACAACTTAGTTTAATATACCTTGGAGTCGTCACTAATTATTTACAGTTCAATTGGGCAAATAAGTGAAATGCAAAAATACATTTTACTAGGATTTAATTACGTTAGATTAATCTAATGCCATTTTGATATATTTCCTCTAATTTGAAAATGTTTTGCAAGCAATTTTTGTCGATTTTAATCCTAAACCCTTAACGGGTGAGAGATGATTACGTGGGTGGCGAACAATAATGTGACAATAATTAAAACACTAAATAAATTACTGAAAAGATTAAAGAACCTGGAAGGCATAAGCAAGCAAAAGCGAAACCCCATTTATTGTCCGAAAATCGCAAAGGATATGCCTTCTTCCTTTCCAAATTTGATCAGAGAACCCACTTTCTTAGTTCACGGAATTCGGCTAGCTCAAAGGGTATCAATGGGCTTTGGCCGAATATCATCAATCCTGAAACTAAACGGGCTTGCTCTTGAGAATTCGAACAAAGTTTGGGCCTCTCCTCAAACCCAAGCAACACTTTGAGATAATTCTTAGGGAATTTACGATAGGACCGACTCGAATGAAATTTATGTGGACATGTTATTATTAAATGAAAATGTTTTTAGTGCTTGTAATACAAATGTGATCGTGTCAATGAAATTTTTGTTTAGGGGCAGTGTTCGACACTTAATTTTCTTATGCGATAAATGATTAAATGGAATAGCCAAAATAGGTGTCAATAGATCTTTTGAATATGTTTCCATGATTAGTAAGTGGACATTTTGTTACGTTTATTTTTATTTTCTTGGGATAAGTGCATTCAAAGTCCTAAAATTTGTCATGAAAATGCAATTAAGTTTTAAAACTTTAAAAGAGTACAATTAAGTCCTAAAACTTGTCACACAGTGCAATTAAGTCCTAAAACTTTCAAAAAGCGTAATCAAGTCATAAAACTTATCAACGTTGTTCAATATAAGTCATTCCATTCATTGCACTTTTCGAAAATTTTACGACTCAGTTGCATTTTCAAGATAAGTTTTAGGACTTTATTGAATCTTTTGAAAGTTTTAGGACTTGATTGAATTTTCGTGATAAGTTTTAGAACTTAATTGCACTTTTTGAAAGTTTTAGGACTAAACTGCATTTTCATGATAAGTTTTATGACTTCTAATGTACTTATCCCTATTTTCTTTTATAGACAGTAAATTCATATATGTTATTTTATGTATGTAAATATTTTCCAGCTAAATATGATATTTGGACATCCAAGAACTTCTATTTTAATTTGGTTTTATTAAACCATTTTTGTCACGTCTAACTATTGATTTTTTATAGGCGTGTAGCTTCCTAGCTGCTTAGCTCTTTTATATATCGGCATCCTTCCACTCATAATGATTTAACTTATCTTGAGTGTAAGTTTTGGTACCCGGATCTTTTGTACATTTTGGGTTTTCCCCAATATTCTACTTATTCCTACCAAAAAAAAAAAAAACTATTGATTTTTTTTATATATACACATAAATATATTATAAATATTGATTATACGCTATCTTCAATTATTGCCTACAATAGCAATAACAATCCAATTCAATATATACACACACACACATATAGAGGACAAGATAAAACGTAGTGCCCTAAACAGAATCATTTTTAATGAAAAATAGAAATTTTCCATGCATGTACTCAAAATCAATCCATATTCACTTGCCTGATTCTATATCCAAAATACATAATTTGATTAAATTTTCGTTTTGATGTGTTAGAAATCTTACTTAAAGGATTTGTATTTAGGTCGATCATTATATTGACATTCGCCATTCCACTCCAAGTGATTAAATGTAGTTTCTTACCACAATTATGTACTTGATGTTGCATATGCAAATCATAAAAGTGTGCATCCACATTACGTTAGTCATTCATTTGGAAGGGGGACTCCAAGATTCATTCATGTACTTAGCATCCAAGGCTTATTGTCAGATTGTTAATTTTATAGCATTAGGTCACCCAACAGATCCATGTTTCTTGTGCACGACTATCGATATTGTGATCTCGATTGCTTCTCATAATGATATGATTTGATCAATGATCTGTATTTGAACCGCCCTACTAATTAATTCAATTAACCTTAATATTGTTGAAATCTACACCTCCGTATGTAATTAGAGGGGTCAAAATGGGTTATAGGCAGGGAAGGCATATCCACCTTTGGATTAGCTGGATTTCAAAAAATGGATTGTTATGGGTTTGAATTGTAAAGCCCAATTAAATGTGTGTTTTAAATGGGTCTAGACTTCTAGCTAGACTCGACCGGCAGAGAAAATATTAGGTGATCCCGGAGTATTCAATTTTGTTTCGACTTCTTTTTTCTAGAAAAAATATTTTACTTTATGTTCGGTCCTGTTTCTGCTCCTAACCTTTTTTCCATAGAAACAACTCCAAACTTTATATTTAATTTGAAATCTTTAACTGAACTTTTTTTTTATTTTAAAAAAATCATCACCTTTCATTTTAGTCTCAAATTTGCCTGCACCCTTCTCTATCTACAAAATGCCATCAATTAGTTGATTGGCGTGGCATTTCTACATTGGTAATAAATTCATATTCGCAAGGTACTGTGGGAATCACCTCCAAAAGGAAATCGTTACTTGATATGGAGATTAGGAAAATTAGGGACGATGAACAACGATTTTTGGACAAAACGGGGCAAATTTGGGTGGTTTTTTTTTGAGACAAAAAACATATTGCGAAGCGGATTTGGGAGCTGACCTAATGATGTTTTTTTTTTTTTTTTTTTTAAGGGAATGAAGCCTAACATCATGCGGCTTAAATGGTTAAATTCAATATTCCTTGTACAAAAATATGAAAATATGATTTTATTTATTGCTAATTTCCTTACAAATTTAATTTTCTTTTTCAGAGTACGTGGATTTCTTTATCTTTTTGTCATATTCTTCAAATGCCACTTCCATTCGGTCTTTTGAATCGGCTATATTAAAATCGGCTATATTAAAGCTCGAGATCATCTCTTTATATTCATTATCTAATTTTTTTCTTAGGTTGTCGTGTATGAAAAATCTGTTGACATAGTTATGGAGTTAATGAGCCTCTCGGGCGAAGCTCTTATCTTTTTGAGTTTTTATTATTTAAATGTCCAGTTGAAATTAGAGCAAGAATCGGGACAATAGATCAAAGAGAAAATTCTTTGTGAATTGAATGAAGTAAAGACCATCAAAAGAAGTAAAGAAAATCTATGCTAACGCCGACCCTTCCTCCTGGTCACCGTTCATCAATGCGCTTCGTCGCGACGAAGATCAAGATCACCACCAGCAGTGAGAGCTCGAGGTGGTCCAACCACGCCCCCGCGTGCACTGCATCGCCATGGTCGTGCGCCCATCCGGCCACGAGCAAGAGCAGCGTGGCGGATACCACCGCGGCGAAGGAATATGTGGAGATTCTGAGTACCGGACTGGGATTGTCGATGGCGAGACGGGCCAGGAATGCCGTGCCCGCGACCACCGTGAGGATGAGCAGTCCGGCTATGGTGGATTCGTTGGAGAACCACCTGGCAGCGCCGTTATGCGCTCGTCGAGGGGCGTTTGGGTCTCCCGTTCTTCCGGCGAAGAGCTGGTCTGGATTTGACGCATTGGCCGACGGCACTTGAGAGTCCGGTGGTGGATTGGCCCCCGGTTGAGTGGTGGACATGTACGTCGGACTCCTTATGACCAATTTTGAGTCTGCGTCTGGTGGGTTTTCTGCCATCGATCGATGGGAGTCTGATGGATGAGGGAAGAGCAAGAAAGATTGAAAAAGATATATCATTCAAAGAATGAATGAAAGCAGGGAGACAAGAATGACGAAATTACCTGGTCACAAGAGCAAGAAAAAGTTGTGATTTCGATGACTTTTTGACGTTCTTCCGCGATCGAAAACACTAACAGCGCCGACGGGGAAGTGGCGATCACCGACGGCCGACAATCTCTCGGAGCACCCGCAATCCTTACCGACGGAGAAGCAGTGGCGATCGATGGTGGACGATCTCTCCGGGCATCAGGGATGCTTCCGCGGATCAGTTTTTGCCCATCTTCTTCCGCTCCAAGAAGACAGAAAAAGAAGAAAAATTTCCAAGATTCTCGTAATGAATCTGTGGGAACCGCCCCCCTTCCTTTCGCTTCTCGAACATGCTCTCCGAATCAAGTGACGAAACTCTCTCTCTCTTGGATCGAATCTTCACCGAGGAACAATTTTATCTGTAACTGCCAATCTTCTCTTAATCAAATTATATTAATGATATTAACTATCTAAGGCCACCGATTTGTTTTGCAAAGCATATGAATATCTTATCCATATTATAGCTATGCCACAGATTTTATAAAATATCTAAAACAGCCCATTTCAAATTAATTGTGCAATTAAGTCCAACTTTGTCTAGTTATATATACTGTTTAGATGATTCAATTATTTCTGGAAGTAATTTAACTACGTATGTTATCAACCCCAAGAATGTTCAGTTTTTGGAGATTCGCCCTCTAGCTAATGGAATTACCGCTGTGCCCCTGAAGAGTCAAACCTTTGCACTCAAGTCCTAACAGTTAAAGTGAATTAAGCAATTATTTTTCGAATAACTTAACTACCTATCCCCACAGGTGTCTAATTGTGTAACCAGCCTTATAATTCCCAGTATTTGCAAATTAGGCCCCATAATTCGTGAAATTACAAGTTTGTCCCTAAAGTTTCCAATTTTTTTCTAATTACTTAAATTGTCTGTATCAAGCAATTGCTTCTAACAATAAAATAACTTCTAATCATCTTAAGGTTTCTGATTCTGTAATCAGACCCTGTAATTTTCAGTATTTGCAAATCCATGCCCTAAATTTGTGAAATCACGGATTTGCCCCTAGAGTTCCAAAACTATACAATTAAGTCCAACTTTGTGGTTAATTCACTATCAATCATGCTAAGGTTTCTGATTCTGTGATTAGTCCCCAGAATTTCCAGATTTTGTAAATTCGTCCATAAACTTTGAGAAATTGCAATTTTGCCCCTAAAGTTTCAAAACTAATTATTCTCAACCGATTTGGTTTCTATGACAAGAAGAGTGCTTTTTGGCCACTTAATAGTTTCACACTAGTTATTTTGCAAGGAGCGCATCACTATATAAAGTCAAGCTAGTTGCGTAAGTTATTCCCATCCTTAACTTTTTTTCTAGATGTGTGGTTTATTATTGCTCTTTCACATGGGATGAAATTGTTTCAATAAAAAACCGACTCCTTTTTATTTTGTCCCTAGTGTTCTGTGGCATTTGGTGCCTCTTCTTATGCAGGATTCTTTTCACCTTTGGAAGCACGGCGAACTTTTTCTTCATCATTTTTCACCTTTTCACTTAAATTTTTCTCCTTTTTTTTTTAACATTTTCTTGTTTCTACTGCAGATAATTGATGTCCTTGAATTCGGTCCTTCCCATGTGGTGGTAAGTGCTCGTCTTCCTTTAGAGATCCATATTTGTATTCCCAATTGCTAGCTATTATGTTATTCCTCATTTTGTAAAACAATCTTGCTAACCAATATAGTGAAAGGCTTCTTGAGATGTTTTCTTAGCATTTCCCCCTCATTTGCTCTTGTATCGAGCTAGAGATTTTTTTTTCTTTGGGGGTAGAATTTATGTGAGCATTTATTTTCTTATATTTGCAAGACTCGTATTTCGTGTTCAGTTTGACAATATTATATGGAAGCTGTGGGAAAACCTACCAGTCTGTTTGTCTTTTGTCATTTGTTTTTTTTATTCCCCTAGCAAATATACGTTGCTTATTTTTTAGTATTGATTTCCCTGCGAGTGGTATTTGACCATGATGGCGAGAGTTACCCCTCGCGCTTTCCATTTCTTCTGAAGTCTCTTCTATTACGGTAGATGCATTTAATTGTCGTTTATATTTTTCTTTGAACTGCGTGCTTTCTTTATATTCCCCAATTAGTAAAACATGAATAGAAAAAAAGCTAGTGCACAAAAATTATTCTTTGTCATATTTGGCATAGTATAACAAGCACGCAAATTCTCTTTTAGTGCTTCCTCTGCAATGAGCGAGTTGTAGTCGATGTTGCATTTGAGACACTCTTATTCTACCTGTCCTGAAATTAATCTTAATCGAAGAAATTTCTTTTAGGCATTTGCATGCTTTTTCGGAGGAGCTGCTCTTTTGTTCCTCTAAAAAGATTAGTTAATCAGATGGTTTTAGTTGAGGGTGAAAAATAAACTATGTGCTTTGATGTGAACGACGTTTCTTTTCCTGGGTCGTTGGTTCCTGGAGATGCCAGGATCTTCAAATTTTTATATAGCAAAATAAATTTATGATTTTGTTAATATTCCGGACGCTTGTTTATGTTTCCTTTTTATTGTTCATGGGTTGTGACTTTTGGACTTTTGGGCTTTTGGACTGCCATGATCTTCAAATGCTTACGTCATGAAAAAGTTTTATGTTTTTGTCAATGACACGTGATTGAAAGAGTTAAGAAATCCATTGCTCTGCTTCTGAACTAGAAATTTTGTTCTTTTCTGAATTCTGCTCGTGAATTACTGGAATGACCTTCATGCACATACATAGTGTTCTTATAAATATTGTGAGCCACGTGATCTGGTAAACCTTGAATATTATTACCTTCTATTGGTCAATTAATGAACGGATCTGCATTCAGGAAATTTCATCGATGTTGCTATCCTGAAACTTTAAAAAATCTCAATAGTGAAGTATTATTAAAACTGGAATATCCACTAGGTATAGCAATAGGTGGTATTGTTCGCTAGCATGTTTAATGTGTCCCTGAAATTTCTGGGAACTTAGGTCCTTTGTGTATACGTGCAAAAGTTACATTATATTGAGCATTAGAACAATATGTTGAGGAATTATTTGTCCATCGCTTCAAGGAGCCCTTCATGTTACTTTCCATTGTTTGGCCGGACTTTCGTGAATTATGTTTGCTTCAATGAATGTGACAGAAGGGGAGAAGTTAATGGAAGAGATTATGCTCAGTTCTTCTTAATAGTTTAGATTATGAGTAATTAAGTGTTTAGTGGTGTTGGAGAAATCTTTCTGGAATATTTTGAAGCTGACAAAACGTTTCCATCAGTCTAGTCTGAAGATTTGCAGACTCTACTATTTAAAGTCTGAAGACCTCCGGACTGCGGACTCAAGACTCAAAGTCTATTCTCATTGACAGTTTGTAGTTTGTCGAAGAAGGTCTATCTAGGACTGTGTGTTTCGTTAAGGATTTGATCTTATCGACTGACGAAGATCTCTTGGCTGGATATGACATAACAGATTACTTTATTCTAATCAAGATTGATTAAAGATCCGATGATTGACGAAGTATACTTGGAAGGTTCTACTTATGGAAACCGAGATCTTGATTGTATGGGCGAGCATGATTGATGGGCTATCGACATGTTCCTTTAATAGCTCGAATGATCTTCCTAATTGATTCTGTCCAACGGGAAGATTGGAAGAATTCCTTTGGTAAGTGCCAACGGGTATGATGGCATAAATGAGTATATAAGGAAGATGTTCCAGTTGTTTTGAGTGTGTGCGCGATAGAAGAATTTCAAAGTCTGAAGCTCCTTGTTCCTTGTCAATTCATTTTCTGAGCAAAATCTTGTACGCAAAAGAGAGACTATATTTTGAGATACCTTGAGGAAGTGTGGTAGAATATCTATACTGTGGAATCGAGGGAAATCATTGCTGTAACATCTTTTTTGTTTATAGTGAAATCCAGCCGGTGGGCTGTCAGTGCGGAAGAGTGGACGTAGGCTTAGAAATAAGCCAAACCACTATAAACCTTGTGTTCAATTTTCTCTTCCCTACTCTCTGTTTACCTTGATCATAATCCGTCTTGGAGAACTTCCTTTCTATTGTCTGCCTAGTATTGCTTTCGTATATCGATAAATTGTTTTTACACCTATTCACCCCCTCTAAGTGTTTGTACTAGCTATATCAAGTGGAAGAGTATTTCTTTAAATTGTTTTTCTTTAAAAAGCTCGTGTTCTTTATTCAATGGTAAATAGGTGATTGTAACTAAATTTCTGTATGGATTTTGTCCTAATCAGCAGCTCTTCCTGTTCTCTTATTGGCCCTTATTCGAGACCGTGGTTTCATAGTAGCACCATCTGTTATAATCGTTCATCATTCTTTTGCTTAAGTGTATGGCTGCCCATACCATATTTTTAGCCATTTTTTGAGAGAGCACAATTTGTTTAATTCTGCTTTTTTTTTTTTTTTAAACTCGAAATGATTAATGGAAATTATTATTATGGTTTGGAAATAAATTAAATTAGATTAACTGATTTCTAGCTACACTTCAAGAAGTTCATTGAACTCTCGATTACAAACATAATTTTTTTTTTTTTGAAAGCTGAAGCTCAGTGCACTAATTTCCTGGGAAATCTTCCAATGAAAGCTTCCGTCTTGCCGTGCATACCTCTCTCTCTCTCTCTCTCTCTTACCGACCTTCTAAGTGGGTTTGCCCACGAGTCAATGCATGCCTAGAATGCATCCTCCACGCCACGAGTCAATGAAACATCGCAAAAGGAGAAATAATTCTCAAGTGATATATCGGATGGCAAGCTTCTTCTTTCCATTGCAAGGACAGGCAAGTAGAATGATACTAGACAAAAAGAGAATTTCATTCTTTGGACTTGCATTCAGAAGATCACAAGAACAATGAAATGTTGAAAAACCAGTTCGTTTGCCAAGAAAACCTAAAGCCCATAAAAAACTCAGGACATGTCACAACGCAAACACAATTGAGTACTGTTGAATGTGGACTTTGACAATCACCATCTTATCAAGGCAATCACAACGAAAGCCAGAAATGCTATCAGATCTATATTGCCTATAAACAGGGCTGCCCGCTGCATGCTTGCGTTATCCCCAAAACTCCTAGAAGAATGTC
The DNA here is from genome assembly GCA_014182515.1 of Eucalyptus microcorys. Classification (NCBI taxonomy): domain Eukaryota; kingdom Viridiplantae; phylum Streptophyta; class Magnoliopsida; order Myrtales; family Myrtaceae; genus Eucalyptus; species Eucalyptus microcorys. The sequence continues at coordinate 10,342,134 of CM024569.1, forward strand.
ATGCAAATCATGAACGCACACACATATGTTCTTGAATCCTCCGTCGGGGGAAGTCCGGCCGCGACTTCGGGTGCGATGTAATTTCCGATCCATGTTTTGACGAGTTGATTGTATTTCTTCCAAAGTCGTGCCATTCGTTTGTCAGATGGAATTGAAATCGTTCCGTTGAGAAAACCTTCCTTGTCCTTTGTTAAATCTCACTTGGCAGGATTTCCTCAAATTCCACTAAGTGAGATTCCTAAGACATGAATTAAGAAAAACTAGGATAACGAAATGTATAATTCTAAAGTAAATTAAATACTAGTGATCACAGATAGAAAAATATTATCGCTAGAAAAAACATGTTCTTAATTTCATTAGAAAGATTTGATACCTTTTAAAGATTTTAAAAACACTCCAAATGTTGACTTTAGACTAATAAGTAAATCATTGAACGCTCAAATCGCTTCTCAGCTCAAATCGCGTAGAGAGAAGCTCTGAAATAGAGAAATGAGCCTTAGATTTCTGAATGGTTGGATGGATACAAATGAGGGGAAGGGCACCCCTTTTATACTAGAAGCCCTCGGATTACAACCATTGATCGAGAATTCATCCAGTGGATGAGATCAAACCGCTCAACCTACCAACTACCGACACTAATGACAAGAGAGTTCTAGACTTTGGCTCAATTACTGTATCGCCCATCCTTGGAATGTTCTGGAAGCTTTTTTGTGGGAAACCCTAGCGATCGCAGGAGGTCTTCCTCGAAAAAGCACAGCCCTTTAGCTACAGATGGTTCGATAGCAAATGGGGGAGAAAATAAAGATATGCGAACAGTTCCAGATCTTCTATTGAGATTAATATTCTAAAGCAAAGATTCAAATCCATATGATATATGAAGTCCAAGAGTTCATTGACCACAGATAGAATTGGGCCAAAACATAGAATTGGGCCAAAACACAGAATTTTCAGCAACAATGCTAGAAAAATACAACCCTGTGCAGACTTTTAGGTCATCCTTTTTTACCTCTTTGACCAACACTGATCGTCAGTATTTTGCCTTAAAGGTGAAGTGCTGTCGCGCCTTAGATTTCACTGGAGATGAGATTAGAGAGAGCTGTTTCTTAAAGTATGTAAATCATTTTATTTTTAGGGGCAGTATTCTGTTTATAATTTTCCAAACTGCAGAATGCAGGAATTCAGTGATTAACCTCAAATTGTCATAATCAACCTCAACAATGGTATTTCTGACTTAGTTAATAACCTGTCTTATAGGAAGTAATTTGCCTTTGAAGTTTCATTCCGTGGGTCAATATTTGCTTCAGAGTTCAAAAAAATTGTGTGTTTCATTTTATGGCAGTAATTTACCTTTATTCGTTGTAATTAGCCTAAAGTCATCTTAAAATTTTGGCTATACATTTTGTAAATCAATCTCAAATTATTGCAATCACGACCATTCTCAAATGTAATAGTTATGATTGTGGGCGAATGACTTCTCTCGTGAGAGCGTGAATTACTTTTGAAATAACTAACATTACATAATTCACTTTCTAGGTAAGTCTATTACTTTATGCAGCAGTAATTTCTCTCGAAATTAGTATTAATTTTCCATATGGACGTTAAATTTCAAGCAAAATCTAAACGTAGTCGTGAATGAGAAAAATAAAGATTCCAACTCGATCTTTCTCTCTGTGAAAATCCATTTTGACTCGTATGTTATCGCATCGTTCGTGGAGTTTTTCGTCAGCATGGCAGGCAAAATTTGCCGTAAAAGCTCCTCCCCTTCAGCAAAAGTTCTTGCCAAGAACGCTCGGCTTTCTCAACAGCGTTCAAATTCACTCGCGCGCCGTCCTGACCCGAACTGAATTCCTTGTGATGACCACACTTGCGAGTCGTCGTCACCATGGCCATCGCCATCCTTCCCAATGCATCACCATCGTCATGCACTCAAAGCCTCCAAGAAGCAACCGTCTTCGTGGCCGCACCAGCTGACGGACACCCTCCTCGTCGCCTCCGTCGCCAAGACCCTCTTGCAGTCCGAGACCAGCAATCTCGACCCGGATGTCGTCCCGGTCACCGGCTCCCTCCTCCGCCTGATGAAGTAGGACAGCGTCGTCGCTGATTCTTGGACCTTCACGCTCCTCCTCGACGCGTTCATCCGGTTGAGCAAGTTTGATGCTGCTCTCGAGATTCTTGATCACATGGAAGAGCTCGGCATGAGGCTGAATTCCCATATGTATACTTTGCTGCTCACCGCACTCCTCAGGAAGGACCAGGTAGGGCTGGCACTGTTGATTTTCTATAATCTCTTGGACGGTTCAGATGGAGCGGTTTCAGTGCCGAGCCCGGTCGCGTGCAATGAGCTGCTTGTCGCGCTTAGGAAGGCGGATATGAGAGCGGAGTTCAGGGAGGTGTTTGACAAATTGAGAGGGAAGGATGGGTTTGAGTTGGATGCTTGGGGTTATAACATTTGTATTCACGCGTTCGGGTGTTGGGGCGATTTGCCGACTTCTCTGCACCTTTTCGAGGAGATGAAGGCGAGCAATTCGGGTTTGTGTAGCCATCCTCTCAATGTCTTCTGCTTTCATGATGACATAAAGAGACTTAATGCGACTAATAGTTAGATGGCGGACTGGGATGCAACAAGTAGTTTCCTCAGGACGTCCGGCGGTGACTGCAGCGAAGACGTTGGATGTCAATGACAGGTGATTTCCTCAGCACGTTAGGTGGCGGCTACAGCAGAGGTTTCCGCGGCAGACCAAGGGGTTTCCGCCGTTGGACGTTGATGGCCGGTGTTTTGCTCAGGATGTTCGTCGGCGGCGACTGCAGCTGCTGCAGCGGAGGTTTCCGCCGTTGGATGTATTTTCTTGCTCTTTTTTCCTTTTTATCTTCTTCACTGTGGCAGCCGTGGCCGCTCAAGCTCATCATTGCAGACCCATTACTACTCCAGCTCCGTGGCTATGAGGCTCCATGACGTCATGCGGAACACGTCTCCTCTCTTATATTCATATATTTATTTATTATTTATAGTTAAAAAAAATTGATGAACGCGTGGAAACATAACAGTATAAGTACAAATGATCACTCACAACATCAACATTTTGTATATATACTAATCATCGATATAAGAATACAAATATACAAAAATAGCTTAGTACATCAAACCAGTCTTGTGAACGAGTATATATATAAATCTGATCAAAAAAATTGCCTGTAAAATATTCAGACCACCCCCATACTCAAGGGTCTATCACTTCTGGCGCCAACTAGTTGTCCTTTTCATCAAAACCAGGCACACTTTCAAACCCTCCGAGAGGTCTAACCAACTTGCCATTAATACAACCATACTAGGCAATAGACCTTTAAGGTGTAACTTGTGGTAACCTGTGTCGAACCCAAACTATAGAGTTACACCTAATACACCCCACTATAAATCTGAGTAGAAGGACATACTAATAGTCACACTCGAAAAACAGTGGTGCCCCAAATCTCATCATGGAAAGTGGGTCAATTACTACAAATCTTTAAAATAAAAGGGGTAGCTAGATCCCAGTTAATGAGATTTCTAGGTTTAAGGTAGGCGATTACTCGACCGACTGTCAAATGCAATAATATAAACTCAAGACAAGTTTAACATGGTTGCATATACAAAATGAAAATGAGCAGATCTATTAGCTTTTTACCTGGATACTCAAATTAAAATAACTTGTTGATGTGACACAAAATTGTTTTTTTTTGGGTAAGGAGTGACACAAAATTGTTCATTCAAATGCAATCAGATAATGCAGTATTCCATAATTATAATCCCCGCAGAGTAATTTACTGAGATACACAGTAGCCATATTCGTCTTTGGCTATGACTCATCTCGATTAACAATGTATCGTCACCACTAACTCATGAGAGGCAAAATCATAAGCCACCGCACACCATCATGATGATCATGTCATAAACAACTATTCAAGACATTGAATATCATGCATGCGATTCACGAGCCCATCTGACCTTCATCCTCTTTTCACCATGCCATTGTCATTTAATAGAGTGTAACTTCATATATCATTTAGATTAATTTAATATCGGGTCTCATTCTAAAGCTTTGTCAACTGTTCGAAGAGGTGGGGGATGATGATAGAATTCTTCTTTTACGTTTTTCTCCGACGCAGACTCTGGCATGCATGAGAAAAGTGAAAGCTACACTTAATCCATCACAACCTTTGATCCCTTCCATCATTTAAAAAAAAAAAATTCATTGATGCTATATTTTATAGGGTTAAAGAAATTTGCTTCTTCGCTCATTACATCTATATTTGCTTTTCTGCATTCTTTTTTAAGCTTCATAAATCTTGGACCTTTAACGGGGAAACTAAATTGATCGACTCAAACTGATCATATGGGCGGGTTTAGAATAGTGATCATTGTTCTACTACTAGTGAGTCATTTCCCTTTCTCTTTCCTCCTTTTTCTCCTTTTGAAGGAGGAAGGTCGATGCTTTCTTTCTCCCTTCCTCTCGTGAATTCAAAATTTCAGGTTCCCTTGTCTTCGCTCTCTCTGGTGCTTGTTCTTTGCTCCAGCGCTCGCTTGGGTGTCGCTCCTTCATTCTCTGCTCCGGCACTCGCTCATTGCTCGTTGGGTCTTCAATTTGATGCCGTTATAGCCTCAACCATGCACGCTCGATTCTGCTCATTCTCCTCCGCCAGTTCTTCCAACTCCTTGATCGCCTTGACAATCGAGTGATCGCCTCAAGATCCTTCACCAACTTCAGGATGCGACCCCTATCGAGGGCCGACTTTGGGGTCGGGATCCAGTCAATGCGGTTCTTCGCGTTGCTAACGCACCATGCCTGCATGAGTCGGAGGAGCGTGTGCTTTGGGGTGAGGCCGGAAGCCCTCGGCAGCGGCTGGTTGGTGATGGGGCATGTGGCTGCCGTGCTGCCGCCTGAGAACTTGGACAACCACTTCTTGATGCTCTCACGCTCGTACGTTATGCCCATGATGGTCGTCACAAGATCCCTCATGATCTTTAGGGATATCGGACAGAGGAAGTACCGAGGGATCTCCACGTCGCGGCCCTTCATGAATCGATGCGGGAACTCTTAGATTGAAGAGAGATAGAATGTCTTGAAGTTGAAGTTGTTCTGTTATTTCTTAAAGATGGAGTTGATTATATGGCGGTAAGAGACAGCGGCTAGTTTTAACGTGGCGAGGGTTGAACTTTGAAACGGAAGGAGGACAAGAGAGGAGAGCTCCCGCAGAGTTTAAATATTCCTTCCCGGTTATTCCTTCTCATCCGAAATTCAAATTCTATAAATTTTTTCTGAGGACTCTAAGAATGTTCAAATATCACGAGTTGCAAGTTGTGGCTTGCAAAAAGTTTAACTAGGCAAATCTTGTGGGCTGAGGTTGATTGGAGAGTGTCTTACGCTCTTTTCTGGGACTTTCGACTCTTGTTTGATTGCGTTAGGGATATTTTTTTTTTTTTTTGGTCGAGATTGAAACTACAGGAGAATGGCATCCTTGTTTTGCTGGTTCCATATGGCTTTGCCTTTGCTCTTAGAGTTCTATTGGTCGACCATGGCAATTTGATAGGAGGACTACACATGATGGTTATCGAAATACATATTCTTTTGAATTTGGAGGCAAGAAGATTACATTGGCACCTAGTAGGGAACCTTTGAAAACTCCTGTAGTTGAGAATTCCTTCTCCCCTACGTTGTTTACGATGAAGGATATGAAGGATGCTTTGAAAGGAGTTCGTATCTTGTATATTTTGCTTAATAAAACAGGTGAGAAGAATGAAGTTGGCTCTGTCGTACCTCATCGAGTTCAACCTCTTTTGGAAGAGTTCAAGGATGTCTTCCCGATGGACTTAGCTAATGGTCTCCCTCCTATGAGAGATATTCAACATCAAATCGACTTAATGCTCGGAGCCTCTTTGTAGACTCTCGCTCATTACCAACCGAGTCTGACCGAACATGAGGAATTGCATTGACAAGTTATGGAGCTATTGAATAAGGGTTTTATAAGGGAGAGCCTCAGTTTGTGTGCCGTTCCAGCTCTTTTAGTGCCTAGGAAAAATGGTACTTGGAGGATGTGTGTCAACAGTAGAGCGATCAACAAGATCACCATCAAGTATCGATTTCCTATTCCTTGCCTTGATGATCTCTTAGATCAACTTTCTGGTGCAATTATATTCTTGAAGCTGGATTTGAAGAGTGGATATCATCAAATTAGAATCAAACCTGGAGATGAATGGAAGACAACATTCAAAACGAAAGATGGGCTATATGAGTGGCTAGTCATGCCATTCGAATTGTCGAATGCACCATCGACATTCATGAGGTTTATGACTCAGGTGTTGAAGCCTTTTCTGGGAAAGTTTGTTGTGGTTTATTTCAATGATATCTTGATTTTTAGCAAGTCTACTGATGAGCACTTGCAACAACTTCAAGAAGTATTATGTGTGTTAAGGCAGGAACGATTGTATGCGGCTCTCGACAAGTGCTATTTTATGGTGCCACAAATCCTTTTCCTGGGGTTTCATATTTCAAAGAATGGCATTTCGGTGGATGATTCTAAGATCAAGATGATTCAAGAATGGCCAACTCCAACAAATGTGCATGAAGTGTGATGTTTTCATGGCCTCGCTTCGTTCTATCGACGGTTTATTGTGCATTTTAGCACCATTGCGGCCCCACTCACTTCTTGCATGAAGAAGGGAGTTTACAAATGGATGAATGTAGCTCGGAAAAGTTTTGAACGGCTCAAAGAAAAATTGAGCACAACCCCGGTACTTGCATTGCCTAATTTTGATCTTGTTTTTGAAGTGCATTGTGATGCATCAGGTACTGGCATAGGATGAGTTCTACGTCAAAGAGGTCGACCCATCGCCTTCTTTAGTGAAAAATTGAATGGTGCCAAACTTCATTATGGCACCTATGATTTGGAATTCTACGCATTATTTTGCACACTTGAGTAATGGCGGCAATATCTTATTCATCGAGAGTTTATTTTATATACTGATCATGAAGCTCTCAAGTATATTTTCGGACAGCAAAAGCTTAACTCCAGGCGAGCAAAATGGGCTGAATACATCTAGGAGTTCACTTTCATTATTAAGCATAAGGCTGGAGCTTAGAATCAAGTTGCCGATGAAAAGAAGAGATTGCTCTCTACAATGCATTCTACTGTTCTTGGATTTAATTCTTTTTAGGAGTTATATCAAGAAGACCCCTACTTTTCCAAGATCATTCTCGATGCACATGAAAAGAAGCTTGCTGATTTTACTATATGTGATGGTTTTCTTTTCAAAAGAAACTGTTTATGTGTGTCGGACTATTCTCTTTAGCAAAGGGTGATCGGTGAAGTTCACCGTGAAGGACATTTTGGGCGCAACAAAACTGTACAACTTGTCTCAGCCAAAGACTTTTGGCCTCATTTGAAACGTGATGTACATCGACATGTGATGAGGTGTCGACGTTGCCAAATTGGAAAGGGACAAGCTACTAATGCTGGCCTTTATTTGCCCTTGCCGATTCCACATGCCCCATGGGAGGATATCTCTATGGACTTTGTCCTTGGACTACCACGCACAAACAAAGGTATGAATTCGATCTTTGTTGTTGTCGATTGATTTTCAAAAATGGCACATTTTATTCCATGTCGAAAAACTATGGATGCTTCGCGTATTGCCGACTTATTTTTCAAGGAAGTCTATAAGTTGCATGGCATTCCGAAGACCATTATTTTGGATCCGGATACAAAATTTCTTAGTCATTTAAAACTCTTCCTCGTGGACGGGGAAGAGTTCCTTCGAGGAGCGGGTGCTACAGGAGCCTTGGCCAGTTACCCACAATAGTGGGTTCGAATCGTCCATGCACAACCGAATTTCTTTTTTGGAAAGTAAAAATAGCCTTTTTCTTCTTGATAAGGAAAAGGGAGTCTATTGGTCCGACATTAAAGGTGAACTCGAGAATTGTTCCTCTCAAAAGGAATATTATCGATTACTCGACTTTGAGAATCGAGATCTACAGATACGCGAGCAAAAACATGAAAGCTATTCGATCTTTAGAAATATCCTTGCTCAGCATCCTGCCTTGGAAAAGAATGCTGCTTACAATCCGGAAGAAGCCTTCGTGGATTTTTTAACCGCCAAGCGCGATGAACTTGACCACCAAGGTGGGGATGTTGTAGTAAGGGACCAAAGATAACTCCATTTTTTGAATGGAGTTTCCCAAGATCTTCGAATGCATGGCCCAAACTCTCCCTATCTAAGGGAGATACTTGCTATCTAATAAGAGTACTTGGGTATGCGTAACCCTGCTTTTTTTTTTTTTTTCGTTTTTTTGAATGGACGCCTGCGGAGGAGAGAAGGAGAAGTAGGAGGAGTCAGTTTGAAGATCGAGGAATAAATGGGACAATTATGCCAGTTGGAAGAAGTATTCTACAGAGGGAAAGCCTGTTACGAGTAAGTGGAGAAGAAAGATCTCCAGAGATTCTTATCTCATTCCATTCCAGTGGCTCGACCAGTAACCAATGGCGAAAACTAAAAAATCCATGGTTTCCCGGTAGAACCTCATTTCGCCCAAGTTGTTGCGGAACCGGAAAAAAGAAGCGGTTTTTCGCACAGCTTGCTCATAGTGCAGGTCCCACTTGTATATCGTATTTGGCCGAAGAAGCATCGGACAGGTTGGAGTTCTTACCTTCTTGGGACTCCATGGACCACGATCTGCTGACGAGCTCATGATCAACAAAGGCTATTTGAACAACGGGTATTCATCCATGAGCTCCTACTACCACTAGCCTTAGCTGTTGACTATCTAGCTTCAAAACCACAGTCTATACGAAAGCTGCCTTTATTGCCAACAGCTTTTATTGCATCAACCGCGGATCATACCACTTGCATCGGTTACTCAAGGAGTTCAGTTCCTATTGAGGAAGATCTGCCATTGGTTTCCCTGTTCAATGAGAAATGCGAGACGAAAAAGAAACCCATCTGTTCGACTGGGGAATGCGAGTTTGTTTTGTCCACTTTCTCTTTCACTCGAATCTGTAGTAAGCAATATCCTTCGCAACTAGAGGAGAAATATTCTTATTTTCTTTATCTTTCTTGGCATCAACAACCTTAAGAACCATAGGTGCACCAACCGAGGCAGAGATTGGGGTGCAGTGACCGTACCCGAGATAGATCTGAATTGACGGCGGCCTTTGCCGATTCCTATCAACATGTGACCTTTGGATTTTTAAGTAAAGGGGCAATGAGGAGCACGTAAGAATGCCGACCCCTTTCTACTAGCTCAGTCCTGCTCGGATAGGATAAGAACCTGCCCTCCACTATCAAATCTTACTGTGAGAGTTTTCAGTATCCCATCTATAAGGATAGGATAAGAACCTCCTCTCCACTATCAAATCTTATTGTGAGAGTTTTCGGTATCCCATCTATTAAGCACTTCAGGTCAACGGTACCGCATACCGCCGCTCCCTCTTCTTAGCAGCCCCGGTCTGAAAAGAACATTTATGCATCGGCCCGGGAAACCAAGTCTCGGGACAACTAGTTATTAGAAAGCATGTCAAATAAAGTAGAGGGAGAGAACTGGAAGAGAGAAGGAAAAAGAGCAAAGGATTTCAAAAAAGTCTAATGGGAGAAGAATGGCTGACACGTTGACTGCCTTAGAGACTATAAAAAAAATATAACCCAAGCGGTCTAACTCCCGGGGCGGACCCCAACCGAAAGGCGCTAGACGGACTAACGGCAAGCGAGATAAAGAAAGCAGCTGGCCCTATGTGTAAAACCTTGCCGCGGGAGAGTCTTTCTCCAATGAGAATAAAGAAAGTTTTTGGGCAAGACAAGAAAGGAACTCGCCCTTTGACACCAACCAAGGGAGTTGAGCTGATTGCTAACTTAACTCCCCCTAGAGAAGAAAGATATGATCAGCCAAAGCTTCATTTTGACTTGCCATGTAGCCAATTTTGTCTTCATCCACAAAAAATAAGTAAAAGGATGACGCAGGGCATTCAGCTTAGATTATATGATGAAAAGTACTAAACCATCTTCGACGCAAGAGATGAAGCAAAGTAGTAGAAGAAGGAAAGACTAGCCACCTTCGGTAGTCATAATCCTCATAACAAAAAGAATTGCCATAATTTCCATATCCTAGTCAAAGCGTTCGTCACTGCTATCCTTTCTCCACCACTCACAATTAAGCTAGATGGCGAGCTTTTCTGCTTGAATTCCACTTTTTCTAGGGTGCAATTGCCCACTCATTTTTAAAAGTGGATCCTTATTATTGGTAACACAAAATGAAAAAGTTCACCAGCTCCTTCATTTTCGTTTGCGTTTGGGTATTGTTCCTATTGTACTTTAGCTAGCTGGTACGTCCATGATGGAGTGCGATTGGATCGCACCGTCTCGACTTGATATGTTACGTTGGAAAGACACTAATGGAGGGGTACGAAGGGAGACGTATAAAAGCCTCCCGAACACAACTGTTGGAGCGGTTGGCAGATCATTCGCATCAAAATTTTCTCTCCCTTTCTATCAAAGAAGAAGGCATTCCATTTTTCACTTTTGCAAGAACAATCGGTATTTACGCCGTGGAAATTGGGTGTTTTCCTTGTGATTGCATCCAGACTAACGTGAGGAAGTGTTGTTCGTGTTTTATCGGCAATTCAACGTTCGTTCCGGGGCCATTTGCTGTTTGCGCATCGGAATCAGGTAAGTCGTCTTCCACCGACATGAATTCCATCATTGGTATTAGAGCCCGGTCGTGATTTCTGCCTTATTTTTCATCGAGTTTTCTCATTTACCATTTGAAATTGAGATCAAGAGATTGTATTCTACACTGTTTTTGATGTTTATTGGTTGGAATTGCAATCTAAAAACTCGAATTCGAAACGAAGCAAAGAACGGTTTTGGGGGTCGCGTGCATCTGTGAGGTTTTGGCCGTTTTTCGAATTATTTTTTTGGCCAAAATCAACTTTTGAATATATAGGATGAAAGAGATCGTCGAGACGAGTCCAGCGATGGGTCGAGCGCCGCCGGAAGACGCCGGACGCGCCGACACGCGTCGCCAGAAGCCGCTGCGCATGGGCGCCACATGCCTGAAGCGTTGGCTACGCCAGCGCGTGCGCAGCATGCGCCGGTCGGCGAACCGACGCGTGCGTGTCACGCGCGCGTCGCGCGGAGCGACGTGACACGTGATGACGTCACGGGATGACGTCACGGAAGACGTCATCGATGACGTCAGCGCCGGCGGCGGTTGGTCGGCCGATCACCGGCCGGCGGCCCGACCTGACCCAACCCGTTGACCGGTCGATGGTCGGACTGGTCGGACCGGCCAGGAGCCGTTTGGCTCGTTGGCGCATGTGCCACACGTGCCGTGCACTCAGGCGGTGCATGTGGGCGCGTGCGAGCTCCGATGGGAGCGTGGTCGGTGGCGTTTGGTTCGTATGGATGTCGTCTACACTGTGGTGTAATTATTTTTCAATTTTGAATTTTATAAATGTATGAAAATGTGTAAGGAATCCTAAGTACGTGTATTTTGGTGATTTAAATGCATTAGTCATTCATTTTTTGGCTTGTATTTTCTTATGCTTTAGGAAATACAGTAGCTAGCCTATATGGAAGTGATGTCATATATGCTGTGTAGAGCTTGGTTCGATGATATCATTTATATAGTTTAATATACTTGTAATTTTCTAGTTGCTAGAAATTTCCAACAATGGTAGGAAATCCATTACATGTTGAATTACTATTTTAATTAATAGTTGAAGCATGATTGTTGTTTGTAAGTTGATTCATATTATGCTATGTTACTGTGTTAATGGAAAAATGTAGAAATTACATAAGGTCATGTACTTATTTTTCCTAGTGGGAGTTCGTAGGTTGGTAGAATTCGAGGGAGTTCTCACCTAGAACTTAAAATTTGCGCAAATTAAACTAATTAATGATAATAGAACAATTGTACATAGAAGTTGATTGGGAACATAGTGAACTTTTGCTTTTGTGTCTTTTGTTGAATTATCATTAATTTAGTTTGTCTTTGCTGCAAATTAAATATGTGTGTTACTCTGTAAAGTGTGCTAGTATTGATTCTGCATTTATTATGTCAATGTGTTATAGCAATTGATTATGGCTTCGGCATCCAAGACTATTGTGGCTGACCTCAATAAGGGTGAGAAGCTGAAAGGTGACAATTATGATATTTGGCACCGAAAGGTTCAGTACATCATTGAGGAGCAAGAGGTTTTGGAAACCCTCAACCATACCATGGATGAACATGAGCATGGAACTTCAGCTCAACACAGGAGAGATCTAGAAGCTTATCAAGCTTGGAAAAAGAAAAATAGCATTGCTCGCATCACGTTGCTGAGCTGTATGCAAGATGATCTCATGTGTGAGTTTGAAAGTTATGATAAAGCTTAAGCTATGTGGGTTGCCTTGAAGGATAAGTTTGGGGGTACATCTACCACTAAGTTAAGGAGACTCACCATCAAGTTTGACACATTCCGAAAGCGTCCAAATGTAACAATGAGGCAGCATCTTCGAGAGATGTCAAACATGATTCGTGAGCTGAAGTCGGCAGGTCACTCCCTTACTGATGAACAGCAAGTTCAGGCTGTTATAAAGTCTCTTCTTGACAATTGGGAGCATATGAAGATCAATATGACGCATAATGAGAATATTGTCACTTTTGATGATATTGTGCGTCATTTGGAATTAGAGGATGAGCGCCTAGAGGCTGCGAGATCCTCTACCCATGCTTATGTTGCTGAATCGAGTTCGCGTAAGGCTTCGGGCTTCAAGCGCAAAAGGAATTCTCAATTCAACAATAAAGGGAAGAAGACTGATCAGGCACCTAAGAGAGCTAAGACCTTCCGACGCAAGAAGCGTGGTGGGAAGAAGGACAAGGCCAAGATGGAGTGCTACAATTGTGGCAAGATGGGTCACTTTGCTCGTGAATGCACTGAGCCGAAAAAGGTACCCTATTACTCCATTACTTTGAGTAATGCTTTTGTTTCTAGTACTGTAATGCTTGTTGAATTTCATCCAATGTGGATTGTAGACTCAGGAGCAACATACCATGTAGCTAGAGACTGAGAAGCATTTATGGAGTATCGTCGAATACCGCCTGCAAGAAGATGGATATATGTTGGGAATAATACAAGAGTTGAAGTGAAGGGTGTCGGCACATGTAAATTAATCTTACGTGGTGGTCGAAACCTATTTCAGCATGATGTCCTTTATGCTCCAGATATTCGACGAAACTTGGTCTCTGTAGTTGTTCTTATTAGCTTAGGTTATGTATTGAATTTCCATGGTGATTGTGTTGACATTTTGTATGGAATAGTTTATTATGGTTCAGGTCATGTATCGAATGGTTTTATGGTGTTAGACATTGACTATGATCAGTACAATATTAATGTTGATGATTGTTTTTCTTTAATTGCATCTTCTAATAATGTTGAGATTGATGCACGTACTTGGCATGCTAGATTAGGTCACATTGGATTGCAAAGAATGCAAAGATTAGCTAGAGAAGGCCTTTTAGGGTCACTCACTAATGTTAGTCTATCCGTATGTGAACATTATCTAGCGAGAAAAGCAACTAGAAAACCATTCGGAAAATGGACTGGAGCCGAATTTCCATTACAACTAATTCATTCTGACATTTGTGGTCCTTTGAATGTGAGGGCGAGGCATGGAGCCTCATATTTAATCACTTTCATAGATGACTTCACGCGTTTCGGTTATGTCTTTCCGATCTCCTATAAGTCAGAAGCATTAGACTGCTTTAGACGATATATAACGATGGTAGAGAATCAGTTGAATAAAACAATAAAGGCATTGAGAACCGATCGCGAACGTGAGTATCTATCGGAGCAATTCAAGGCTCTTTGTGATAAAAAGGGAATTGTACGACAATTAACTATTCCTGGTACTCCACAACAAAATGGGGTAGCTGAGAGAAGGAATAGAACCCTAATGGAAATGGTTAGGTCTATGATGGCGCAAGCAAATTTACCTATCTCATATTGGGGAGATGCGTTATTGACTGCTGTCTATGTACTTAACCGAGTGCCCTTAAAATTGGTCACTTCCACCCCTTATGAATTATGGACTGGTAGAAAACCAGACTTAAGTAGTCTACGTCCATGGGGACGTGCAGCTTATGTTCATGATTCTTCCCATAAATATTGCAAATTAGATCCTAAAGGGAAGAAATGTATCTTTATTAGATATTCTGAACACTCCAAAGGGTATGTGTTCATAGGTGAACAAGCTGATGGAAGTGTGATCGAAATGGAGTCACGAGATATCACGTTCTTGGAGAACGATTTTCCTAATAGAGGTGAGATTGATAAGGATTTCCAATTATATGAGATGGAAGATCCTGATAACACATCCACTGATGTTGTAGAGGGAAATGAAAATTTACCTCAACATGCAAGACCTAGTGGGAGTGTTGCATCGCCTAACAAATCGAATTCAAGAGAAATTCAATTACGTAAAAGTAATCGTAAAAGTATTCCCCGTCGTCGTTTTGAGATTGAAGTGGAAGCATTTATGATCGCTCAAAAAGACGATGCCGAGCCTAAGACTGTTCAAGAGGTTCTCTTATCCTCTGATAAGGAAGCATGGAGAAAAGCTTTGGAAGATGAAATGGGGTCAATGAGGGCAAATCACGTCTGGGACTTGGTTGATCTACCACCTAATCGTAAGGCCATTGGAAACAAATGGATCTTTAAGATTAAGCGAAGGGCGGATGAATCTATTGAAAAGTATAAGGCTCGCCTTGTGGCGAAAGGTTATACTCAACAAGAGGGTATAGACTATGAGGAAACATTTTCACCAGTTGTAAGGTTTGCCTCAATACGCCTTATTCTAGCTATTGTTGCACATTTGGACCTTGAATTACATCAAATGGATGTAAAGACGGCATTTCTCAATGGAGAACTAGATGAGGAAATTTATATGAAACAACCAATAGGTTTCATAGCTAAAGGTCAAGAGCATAAAGTTTGCAAACTTCATCGCTTCATATATGGCCTTAAGCAATCATCTAGACAATGGTATCTTCATTTTCATCAAGCCATAACAACTTTTGATTTTATGATGATCGAAGAAGATCACTATGTATATGTCAAGCGATTCAAAGATAAATTTGTGATTTTATCACTTTATGTGGACGATATTCTGTTGGTTGGAAATGATAAGGTTTTGGTTATCACCATAAAAGAATGGTTGTCCTCCAATTTTGAAATAAAGGACATGGGAGAAGCTGCTTATATATTAGGAGTTAAGATCGAAAGAGATTGATCAAGGAAACTCCTTACTTTATCACAAGAGTCTTATATTATGAAGATTCTTGAACGATTCAATATGCAGCACTGTAATCCCATTGATACCCCTGTCATGTAAGGTGAAGGCCTAAGTACTGAGATGTGTTCTAAGACTCTAGAAGAAAATAAAGTAATGGAAACTGTTCCTTATGCTAGTGCGGTCGGAAGTTTGATGTATGCTATGATGTGTACTAGACCCGACATATGTTATGCCGTGGGATTGGTGAGCCGATATCAATCAAATCCCGGTCAAGCACACTGGAAAGCAGTGAAGAGGATTCTGAGATACTTGAAGGGCACTATGGACTATCGACTTTGTTACCAAGGGAATGATTTACGCCTATTGGGCTACTCGGATGCCGATTGGGGTGGAGACCTGGATGAGCGTAAATCGACTTCTGGATATGCGTTCTTGCTCAATGGAGGTGCAATTTCTTGGAATAGCAGAAACAGACATGCACGGCCTTGTCTGCGATGGAGGCGGAATTCATTGCATGTTCTGCTATAGTGCAAGAAGCAGTATGGCTAAAACGTTTTTTTTTAAAATTTAGCTACTGTCACTGAGGTTCCTAGACCGGTGATAGTTTATTGCGATAGTCAAGCAGCCATTGCCTATGTGAAGGATCCCAAGTATCATGGAAGGACGAAGCACATTGACATAAAGAACAACTTCATCGAGATATTGTAGCGCGAAAGAAGTGATCCTACAATACGTTTCAACCAATAGAATGGTTGCTGATCCATTTATGAAGGCTATTCCTAGAGACATATTCTTGACCCATAGGATGTCACTAGGATTGCATAAAATGTGATGTGTTATTGTAGAGGATCATTGGTTTATGTATTTGTGAACATATGTATTGTACTTGTTTGTTTATTAGTGACTTGAAATTTTATCAATAAGTATGAATACAATATGAGACTAACACTACACACATATATTATTGGAAAGTATGTCAGCAGGCAATGATTGGCTCACTCACACGAGCAATCGCCTCAAGTGCTATAGTTAGCACGTTGAGATGAGACGTTATGTACAAATAAACGCTGAGGAGCAAGTTTAGTACATAAAATGATATGTCGCCTTGATTGGAGTCAAGATGAGGTCTGTGATTTATTTATAATAAGACCGAACATGATAGTCCCATAATCATGTATGCTTGTAAGATGCCGGATGCGAGTACTTAATTGGGCGCTATAGAAAGCGAGCTGATATAGCACTCGAGTTAAACATGAGTACGTGAGAAGCACGTGACTATGTTTAGGCTAAGATCCGTATAGTGGATATGGTTAATAAATGACATACGCTCTTATAGAAAGAGTAATCCACTATAACATGTAATTCATACTACATGTGCATTGTACGACCAATAAGGGAAGATGAGTAAAATTATCCCTATTTACTTATCGTGTGAGCCCTTGAGGTAATTTATAATTTATCTCAATTTTGTGCCCTATGTTACTTTTGACTATGTTCTCGAAGTGAAAGATCAATGTTGCTACTTTAGCATGTTACGGGCGGTCATGAATAGATATGGCCTATGGGACATGTCTAGGAAAGCAATTGTTCTGAAATTGAGAGAGACATGAGTGCGAAGGAAGACTATTGTTATTTTACATCTATCACATGTATTTACTGGTCGACCAATTATATCGCCCTTTGTGGTAACAGATATAATTGTAAATACATGGTGTTTTGAGAATAGTCAAGTATAGCCTTTAAGGGATAGGTATACTTGGACTGATGTAACAAAATATGTCTGGGGCACTGTGAGACATCCATTGTTTATTTCTTTTCGGGGTTGTAGCCATTATGTCATCCCTAACAGGTGCATAATTTGAGCTCCCAAGTGCAGGTGTACTCACTGGTCGCACGGCTTATTTGCCAGTATGAATTGTTTTGTAAAGTTGATGAATGTTGAATGCCTTATATTCTTGATAGAGCGCTATCAAACCCATCATGTCTGAGTGGGAGATGTTGTACTTTAGCTAACTGGTGCGTCCATGATGGGGTGCGATTGGATCGCACCGTATTGACTTGATATGTTATGTTGGAAAGACACTAATGGAGGGGTACGGAGGGAGACGTATAAAAGCCTCCCGAACACAACTGTTGGAGCGGTTGGCAGATCATTCGCACCAAAATTTTCTCTCCCTTTCCATCAAAGAAGAAGGCATTCCATTTTTCACTTTTGCAAGAACAATCGGTATTTACGCCGTGGAAATCGGGTGTTTTCCTTGTGATTGCATCCAGACTAACGTGAGGAAGTGTTGTTCGTGTTTTATCGGCAATTCAACGTTCGTTCCGGGGCCATTTGCTGTTTGCGCATCGGAATCAGGTAAGTCGTCTTATGCCGACATGAATTCCATCATTTCCTAATGTATCCTAGAACAATTAGTAGGTTTTGGTGCAAAAATGAGGAAAATGACGCACTACATCTAACGAATGGGAAATCTTATCTTTAAGTTAGTTTCGCACTTCAGTTCTTATAGCTTATATAATCCTGAAATAGCTGTTCGCCTTTACCTACAAATCAAATATGGCAGAAACGCTTAAAGTCCCGTTCGGTCGCTTAGGGGCTGTTTGTTTGTGTTTTTGTTCAAAAATTGTTTCAGGGAACAGAAATAGAAAAAACTATTTCTGTTTCGGGGAACAGTTTTTGAACAAAAGAACGCGTTTGGTAAACTTTTTCCGGGAATAAAAAATGAATAGAAACATGTTTGGTATATTTATTCTTTTTTTGTTTCTTTTAATTTTTTTTAATGTTTTTATTTTATTTTTCCTTTTTCCTTTCTTTTTCTTTTTTTTTTTCTTTTGGCCGGTTGCCGGCCTCCGGCGACCGATCGACGGGGGCCGGTAGCCTCGCCTAGCCACGGTGAGGCTCGCCGGCCCCTGGCAAGGCCGAGCGTCGCC
The DNA here is from genome assembly GCA_014182515.1 of Eucalyptus microcorys. NCBI lineage: Eukaryota > Viridiplantae > Streptophyta > Magnoliopsida > Myrtales > Myrtaceae > Eucalyptus > Eucalyptus microcorys. The sequence goes on from CM024569.1 coordinate 10,360,366, forward strand.
GGCGCGGGCAAGGCTTGGCCTCGCCTTGCCTCGGCTGGGCGAGCTTGGCCTCGCCAGGGGCCGGCGACGCTTCGGCGAGGTCGCCGACCCTCGACGACGTCACCGGCCCTCGACGGCCGGTCGCCGGCCATGGCCGAGGCCGGTGACCGGCCAAAGAAAAAAGAAGAAGAAAAGAGAAGAGAGAAATGTTTCTTCAAAAGTGTTTCTGGAACAAGAAATAACTTTTTTTTGTTTCTCATTTCCGTTTTTTTTTTTGTTCCGGGAACAAAAAAATAGATTTTGAACAAAAATGCAAACAAACGCGTTTCTGTTCTTTTTTTGTTCTCGGGAACAAAAAAATAAAATTTCTGTTCATAAACAAAAAAAAAGAACATTACCATGCAGCCCCTTATGATACTAGGACCAATAGGTCAAAAATGGGTTTGTGCCGGAGGTGTTGAACGATCTATTCTACATAGGTGTGGGCTTACGGGGGGATGGGAAAAGAAATAGCTTTGAAGAAAGAAATTTGGGTTCCCAATGCTTCTCCACGCCCAACGAGATAGAGAGTGATTCGAACCTTTAGTATTCCTATCAATACTTCGGTTTTCTTTCCTAAGGCTTACGAAAGAAAGAAGAGTAAGTGAACTGACTGAATGAGCTATAAGTTCTTCAAGCTACTTGTCTTACCCTAGCTCCATCATCAATAGCCAGAGTTAGCTTTATCACCCTTAAATAAAATAGAAGGAATCAAGATAAGGGGAACTTTCCGGATGTCACCACCTTTCACTCGGGCTTCAATTTAAAACGTAACTCAAACTTTTATCTTTTTAGAATGAGCTATAAGTTCTTCAAGCTACTTGTCTTACCCTAGCTCCATCATCAATAGCCAGTTTTATTTTCAGATTTGGCATTGTGTGATCTAGATGATGTTAGCTTTATCACCCTTAAATAAAATAGAAGGAATCAAGATAAGGGGAACTTTCCGGATGTCACCACCTTTCACTCGGGCTTCAATTTAAAAGGTAACTCAAACTTTTATCTTTTTAGTGAATCCCTCATCTTAACCTTGGAGCATTGGGGTAGGCATCGCCTCCTCCTATAGCTTGCGCTTAGCATAGAACTGTGTTTTTAAGAAACAATCATCTATGCCTCTTCATTGTGACCTAGGTTACCCTAGGCACCCATTCTTGTGATCTTACAAAGAGCCCCCCATCCAAGAAGAGTAGGCCGATAAAAGTAGACCTATTAGAGTTTTCTAGGAGAGTTTGTAGTGAGTGGCCTTATAAGGGTTTAGAGACTAAAGATGATAGTGGCAGGATTAGACGGCTAGTCTATGGAGAGACTAAGCTCTATTTTAGAGATTGGACTCTCTTATTGATTGTGATTGGAGTATCTAAGGCTTCATGGACCCAATTTTTAGGGCTTTTAAGGGCGGACTCGCTAGTGTCCTAGGGATTGACCGGTGACACTACTAATGGATGATTGGTATGCAGGATCGGTTGCAACGGTTTCACATTCATGTGAATCAAGAGATTGGCTTGATTGAAAGGCTTTCCAATCCAACTAGCCATTGTACCTGAGATTGCGATAAGTCCGTCTTCTTCTTTGGAGCTTGTTCTTGGTCCCAAGGGAAATGGTGTGGTTTGGGGGCTTTCGGGCTCCTCTCGATCTTATTCGTAGTTGGGAAGGGTCTAAATCAACGCCCATCAATGATCTCCTAGTGATTTAGTTAGTTCTATCTAGGGAAAGCCCTTCAGTTCAGGTTAAGAAACTGATTCATCTAAACATTATGATAGGTATAGGGAAGCCCAATCTTATAATTCTGGTTTGAAGTGACAATAGTCACATTGAACCTTCTAATATGTTCGAAGATCTTGAAATGATACATTTGATTGACCGATCGATGAAAATGAATTCCTTCTATGATCTTAGGAGCACTCCCAGGCCCGACACAAATAGTTTTACCCCACTACAGCGGAAGCAGATTTAGAGGTTTAATCTGTCTTGTCATATCTTTTCCGTCTCTACTACTGGTATTTGCCCCCTCATGCAACCAACATAGAGGGTTGCTACTCAGGTGCATTGAAGAATTTGGTTGGTGATTTTTCACTTCTTTCAACTCTTTGTTCTCCATCTAAGTTCCTTTTCTTCCCCCCCTTTCTAGGGGCCTCATCCTCACCCTATTCATATGCCAATAAGTGACTACACCTATAGTTGATCATGTCAATTCAAGAACCTCCAAGTATGCTCACCTGCCACTCTCTTCCCAACTCGATCGTCAATAAGGGCTAGCGAGTGCTTAAAGCATTGAAAATTTTTATCCTTTTTAGGATCTGAAACCTTCGGGAAGGAGCCACTATGCAGGTTTAGCGCCATTGCCGTAGTGCTTTCTTATTGTGGTAAGGAGAATGCTGTCCATTAGTTTTCCAAAGCTAAGGATTGGCCTTTCGCTCTTTTAAAGTAGCACGATTTTCATGTGACTTATTAAGGGAATTGGCATTTAGACAAAAAAAGGGGTTGATGCACCCTACTAAGCCTTTTTGATATCGGCACCCTTTACTTCCGTACTTCGTGCCTATGCCACTCCCCAATTGGAGTCACGGGGAATTTTTTAGCTTCAATCGACTGCTTTGAATTGAAAGACCTTCCGCGCCTATCTCTCTTGGTTGCCTGCTTGAAGGCTAGCCAAACCAACCCTAGTTCTCGTGTCTGGATGTAGCCAAGTGGATCAAGGCAATGGATTGTGAATCCACCATGCGCGGTTCAATCCCCAACTGAAAAAGAAAATTGGAAACCCTTTTATTGAGAAATATGCGAAGGCTTTACATCGAAGATGGTTTGGTACTTTTCATCATATAAGCTAAGCCAAATGCCTTGCGTCATCTTTTTACTTATTTTTTTATGGATGAAGATGGAATTGGTTGCTTGGCAAAAACTATTCTTCCCTTACTGTTGGAAGATTCTCGTCTTGCGCTTTCTTCTTCTATCAGAGAGGGATCTTAGCCTACCGATGCTAGTCCTTTTGCCTTTGCTTTCGCCACTTGTCCTAGTATAGATGTTCTCAAATAAATTGTTTGCACTTTTTTCGCTGAGCCTTTTTCTTTGGTTATTTCCTCTGAGTAGATTGAAGGAACCATTTCAAGAAGTGGAGAACTATAGAGCATTTGCAAACTGACTTCACTACGACGTGATGAATGACTGCACCACTAGGAATAGAAGCCCGAAGCCGTATAAAGGCAGTTCGTCTAAGGCAAGTCCTTTAAAGCAGCTCGTGTAAAAGCAGTCTGCGTATGAAGCCGTATAGCGCTGGTTGAGCTCACTTCCCCTTTCCTTGGATTGGGACGCATACATCGAGAATATACAGAAAAGAAAAGATTTGTTTCATTCCCCGTCGGTAGAAAGTGGAAGCAGGCTAGTCCCCGAAAATGCCCTTCCTTTGGAGTTGGGGTTCCAAATCTTTTCAATTTGATTCTTGATATAGTGAAATTAGGGCTTTAGCCTTTTCTCGATTCCAAATCGAATGTAGCCTTCACATAAAGGTGAGGGAAGGAAAAGTCATGAAGTAGACTAGAACGCGATCTAGACAGTAACAACCGAGCTAAAACATTTTTCTGGATCCTTGTACATGGAAAGGGAGTTGGTAGGATATGAGGACCTCTGCCCGGAAACATGATGATTTCATTTCTTTTCCAGAAAACATTTGGCACTGGGTGCTATCCCCAATGGAATCTAGCTCAGGCCATGAAGAATGGCTTAATCTTTTGCTTGGGATTAAAGAAATCGAGTAGGAGTAGGCAGACTATGAGTTGCTAGGGAAAGCTTTGGGATGAGTAGCTAAGAGATGAGAATAAGTTCCACGGCTCAAGTTAATAAAAGACTCGGTGGAAGAAAGAGCCCGGGAATCAGCCCCTACTTTCCAAACCTTTCATTCATTACAGTAATGTGATAGGGGTGATGAATGGAGCTCCCAGTGCAAGGAGGCTCGTATGAGTTAAGCTTCTTCCTTTCTAAGGCAGTAAGTGAAGGAAGCAAGAGCTGCGGAAGAAGATCAATGCGAGGTAGAGCGCAGAGGAAAGAAAACTAGACAGAAAAAAGGACGGACACGAGTTGTCCCTATGAGGCTGATCGTCTCTCCATTGCGGGACGTCTTGGCCAAAGCTACACCTCTTAGCTCACCTAAGGGTGAAAGAAGATTGTCGGCAGAGATGTATGCGCGTGTTGTTTAGATGTGTCTACCTTCTTCACCTCCGTGAATTCAATATCTATCTTGAATCTTTTTCCCTTCTGAGATCTGCTATCTTGTCGGAAAAGCAAGCAAGAAAAAGAAAATAAGGGCGAGACGTGGCACTGCCACTGTTGAGTGAATCTCTTTCCTAGAGTGGAAGCCCCTGGACGTTGTGCAATAACTCCTCTGATTGGCTAGACATCTCCTTGTTCGGGTCATCCACACCACAAGTAGAAAAAATTGGATCTCTTATTTGCCTCCCAACGGGGGAACTCTCTCAGGTCCTAGTTTTTTTGGAATCTCTTTGGATCACCGAGTAAAGAAGCTGGTCCAGCATCAACATCATCCTTGAGCAAAACTCCTAGCCACCAACCCTATTAGAGACTTTCCTGCACTTCAACTAACTCCCTACTTGTCTCCTTCTCTTAGTTTCACTCGGAAAGCTGACGACATCTAGCTTTTCATCTTCCACCCCACTAGCTCCTTTCTTAGGTAAGACTATCCCTTTCCCAGGAAGTACTTTTTTTGTCCTTGTTGCAGCTCTTGGGCGAACTCATAGGTCTTTCGGACCTTCTTCCATATGCCTTCCTTCTAATTTGACGCACAGGAGATCCAGACTAGTAAGCAGCTTTATCCCTTTGTAGTCTTTCTCTTTCCTTCTAAGAAAAGAGTAATTATTTTTAGACAAACATGGTTTGATTACTCGAAACCGTCTGGGAAAATGACTACCTGTCATCGTAGTGCTCGACCAGAGCTTTCTCCTCAAAGTAGGAAATAGGCATGCTCTTCTCCACGCCCACCGTTTAGGATATTAGCTCGTTATAAAGATATAGTGATAGGGCGGGCTTTAAATGAAAATCCTCGTCGACTGGGCGTAAAGGGCACGTGGACCACAAGTAGCTTAGTAGTATCAGGGCTCAAGTGATTCAAAATGTCCTATACATATTGATTACTCGGACATCGACATACCAGAAGAAAGAGCCGAGTTCCTACTCGCGGGATTCGGATACCTCATGCCATGGTTCTTGTGAAATAATAGGAAGCTCTTTCATCTGCTGTGAATGCTGCCGCTGCTTGAGTACTCCCGCTCTTGCTTTTGGGGGAAGAAGCTGTCATCCCTCTCCTCTTATAGTGTTATTATAACATTTTGTTGATTCTTCCCCTTACCCTTAAAATTGTAAGGACTAAGCTTTTAAAAGCTATGAGATTAGGATTGAGTCTACGATCCCCAAACTTAAATATGCAATTTTCCATATAATGTCCAAATTGATCACAATTTAAGCGGATCATAGGAAGAGAAGCTTCGACCTCGGCCAATTTGATTGAATCTACTGGATGTTCTACTTGAAGGGGGATTCTACGACAAGTGCACTAAAGCTCACGATGTGGTGGGAATAGTGAAAGAAAGAGAAGGGGAAGAAGCGGGGTAGAGGAATGGTTAACTCATCAGGCTCATGACCTGAAGATTGCAGGTTCGGCCTAACGAGTCTTATTAGATAGATGCGGCCTAAGGACTAGTGCTTACATATGCAGAAATGCAGGCTGAGGACTCTCTCTCAACCTATTCTGGGTGATAGTAAGACATAGCCCCTCCCCCTCTTTCTCCCAATGGCTATAGTTTCCCAGGATTTTTTGAAGGAGATGCTATTGAATCAGAGGGAGAGGGTAAACAAATGAATGAATGATAGACCAGCATTCATTCTCACAGCCACAGAGTACTACTTAAAATGGGCCAAAGCAAGAAAGATGTGGACTGGAGAGTTGGGATTGAGGTCAATATGCTTAACACATCGTAGTTGGACAACGATCTATTGAATGAAGGGCAGGAATGAATGGACTGATTGATTGCACAAGTTGCTCAATGCCTTGCTTCTTGCTTTCGAGCCCAAGCCAAGACAGTTTTAGCCCCCACAATGAACTCAACCATAAGAAGAAGAAGTAGTAAAAACATCAAGATTACTACAGGTTACTACAGGTTGATTGTAGGCACAAAACTTGCAAGACATGACTATTCTTGATGAAATTGACCAAAAAAATGAAATAAAATGCATTGCTATGACTAGAAAAGGAATCCTCAAAATCTAAGGAAGAATCTAGAGAACCAAGTTGCTGGCAATACATTATGGAGGAAAAGAACGAAGTATTTTCTATTTCTAACTCAGCACAAAACTGCATTGAGGGTGCCTTCAAAGTACTACAATAGCTTTCTCTGGAGTTACAAGGGAAGCAGGATGAGCAATGGGGGGTTCATGGTGATCAGCTTCACCACCACACCACCTTGCACGTTAAAATCAATTGTGAGGTAACTTTAAATGTAGATGGAGAATTCACAATTCTAGACAACTTGCTAAAAGGCAGCAATTTTCACTTTTTTTTTTTCAATTTTGTTTCTTTTGGTTTTCTAAGAAGCAAGTAGAATTGACAAATTCATTTACCTATTCCTTTCATGAAAATGATTAAAAGAGAACCCCGCATTTGACTTCTTGCTGCAGCGTGCTCCCCAACTAATGAGGAAGCTCCACGTGGCTTTGTGTTAGCGAGTGGGGACCATCGCTTTTTTAGCACAGAAAATATGAATTTCTTCTTTTTTATTTGAAAATTTTCTCCTAATAATAGGCCTGCACTACCGCGCTAGACTTGCTACAGAGACTAATTTCCCTTTCTCTTTCTTCCTTTTTCTCCTTCTGAAGGAGGAAGACCAATGCTTTCTCCCTCTTTTTCTCTTGTGAATTCAAAATTCAGAGAAAATATTGGGTACCTTAACAATTCCATGTCATCCCTACTTTGAACCATTTAGCGATTGACACATGTCTCGACGGGTCCACGTCATCTCAGTTCAAAGTCGCGTCTCTCTCCTCTTTATCTTCTCTCTCCTCTGTCTCTCTCTTCAAAAGCTTTGGCCCACCATTCTAGCTACTCTGACTTGACGCCCTCTCTCCTTTGCAAACCCTCTCTATCTTCTCTCTCCCCTCTTCTCGTTAAACTCTATTCCGTTACTGAGTGAAAAAAATTTCCCTTCATTCAAAATGGTTCCGTGCTCTCTCCCCTCCCCCCCACTTTGCGCTTAATTAATCGACTCCCCCAATCTTTGAAACTACTGGCGAACCACCATGCCTCCACCTTCGCCGTCCCCAGCCGCCACGCCAACGGCTCTACCTCCGACTCTGCAGTGAAGGAAATGTGTCAACATGTGGTAAATGTGTCACCGAAAAAAGTTTGGAGTTTTTGGTGTCACAAAAAATAAATTTGAGGCAAATGTGTCATATTGTATAAGTTTTGGGTAAATGTGTCACATTGGTACACGTTTAAGAGTTTTTTGAATAAAAAAAATTTAGGATAAATGTGTCATAGTAGGCAAAATTTATGATTTTTGGTGGCTTTTACCCTTTTGTAATTATGAAAAGTAGAAATGTATCGTTTATGTACTCTAGGATAATTTATGCATGATTTATTGTAATCTAATTAACTTGTCCTTAGTATGTGTATGAAATCTTATTAGATTAATTCACATTTATATCGGGCGTTACATCAACAATCGACATTTCGTGCCACGATTACCTATTTTTTACGGTGCATATGCACATCATAGAAATAGGCGTCCTCTTTACTTTAGTAATTAATTTGGAATCATGTCCTCGAAATTGCGTCCAAGGCTTCTGGTGAAAATGTCAACTTTATAGCAATAGCTCATCGATAGAGATAACGCTATGCTAGTCAATGAAGACTTTCTATCCGCATGCTGGCATGTGATGTAACATAGCTTAATGACAAAGAAATGGCATAAAATAGTGTAAAGAAGAGTTAACTACTGTTTTCCAACCCAGATGCTTCATCCCAAAAATGAACTACAAGTTCACATCATCGGAATATAAATAGACACAATCCTATCACATAAAACTAGACAAAAACCTTCGAGAAAATTTAATAAAATGACATTTTCCAAATTTCAAATGGATATTGTGATTCCTTAGTACATCTTATTTTCTTCAATAATTGCATATCATGAATTATATTCAACGTCCAACGAAAAGTAATCGCTATTCATTAAGATATGACGTTGATATATGAAGGAAATCCTTTCACTTGAAGATTGTAATGTAATGAAGACATGAAAAACGGGAAATGGCAGAAACGGAAGAGGTAAGTTAGACTTTTCTGATTATTTACATAATTTGGCAGAGGGTACAATTGCCTTTATGTTTTTATAGAAATCAAGGATGAGCTTTTCAGAAAAATTAGTCCAATGAAAATATAAAATTGGACAAATCGCGGAAATATCATTTCCCCGAGAAAATCCTCTACTGACTTGCATTAGGGCGTCATCCATCACGTTTTCATCTGGCTAGGTCATCATCCAATCTCCAATCTTATATTAAACGAAAAAATTCGCCACCTCCCCTCTGCAAATTCTCCATTTGTTCCAACTCAAAAACTCAAAGTCGTTTTGGCAAAAGATGGATCTCTGGTTCCTCGTCCTCGTCACCCTCTCCGTCGCCGCCCTCCTCAGAGCCACCCTCAACCTCCTCTCCTCCGCCGCCAAGGGAAAGAACCTCCCGCCGGGCCCTCCCGCCTTCCCGGTCGTCGGCAACTTTTTATGGCTCCGCAAGTCATTCGCGGAGATGGAGCCCACCCTCCGCTCCCTCCACGCCCGCCACGGCCCCATGGTCACCCTCCACGTGGGCCCCCGCCCCGCCGTCTTCGTCGCCTCTCAGGGCCTCGCCCACGAGGCCCTCGTCCACCGCGGCGCGGTCTTCGCCGACCGCCCGTCGCCCCTCGCCGCCGACCGTATCCTCTCCGCCAATCAGCACGACGTCAGTTCCTCCTCCTACGGCCCCACCTGGCGCCTCTTCCGCCGGAACCTCACGGCGGAGATCCTCCATCCCTCCCGCCTGCGCTCCTATTCCCACGCCCGCGCGTGGGTCCTTGACATCCTCGTGGCAAAGCTCAAGTCCCAGCCAGGTGGCGTGGTCCGAGTCGTTGACCACTTCCAGTATGCCATGTTCTGCTTGCTGGTCCTCATGTGCTTCGGAGACAGGCTCGAGGAGAAGCAGATTAAGCAGATTGAGGAGGCTCAGCGACGGTTGCTGTTGGGTTTCCAGCGGTTCAACGTGCTCAATTTCTGGCCGCGGGTGACCAAGATCGTGCTCCGGAAGCGGTGGAAGGAGTTCTACGATCTCATCGAATATCGGAATCGCTTCCTTGTCCCGCTCATCAGGGCTCGATCCAAGGCCAAGCGAGAGCAACTGAACAAAGCCAAGGAGGACGAGAATCGTGGCGATTGGATCGTGTCGTACGTGGACACGCTCCTGGACCTGGAGCTGCCAGGGGAGAAGAGGAAGCTGGAGGAGGATGAAATGGTGAGCCTCTGCTCGGAGTTCCTCAACGCCGGCACCGACACGACGTCCACAGCGCTGCAATGGATCATGGCGAACCTGGTAAAGTACCCAGAAATCCAAGAGAGGCTCTACGATGACATCAAATCAGTCGTGGGACAAGGGGCGGAGCAGGTGCAAGAGGAGGACTTGCAGAGGATGGGCTACCTGAAGGCGGTGGTGCTGGAGGGGCTGCGCCGCCACCCGCCGGGGCACTTCGTGCTGCCACACACGGTGACGGAAGACACGGAGCTGGGCGGATACGTGATTCCGAAGAAGGGGACCATCAACTTCATGGTGGCGGAGATGGGTTGGGACCCGAAAGTCTGGGAGGACCCGATGGCGTTCAAGCCCGAGAGGTTCTTGAATTGCGGTGTTGGCGGGGGAGAAGCTGGTGGTTTTGACATCACGGGGAGTAGGGAGATCAAGATGATGCCGTTCGGGGCGGGGAGGAGGATCTGCCCTGCGTCCGGGCTTGCGATACTGCACTTGGAGTACTTCGTTGCGAACTTGGTGTGGCTGTTCCAATGGCGGACGGTGGTGGGCGAGGAGGTGGACCTGTCGGAGAAGCTGGAGTTCACCGTGGTGATGAAGAACCCCTTGAGGGCCCAGATTTGTCCCCGGAATTCGGGCAACTGACCTTGGTAGAATGTAAGTGATATAAATGAACGCTCACACACAATCTCTGTCTGTCTGATATATACATAATTAGGCTGGGCCGGTGAGCCTATGCTTCCTTCCCTGGGGAACCCTCGAGGTGTTTGCGAAAATTCCTCAAAGACAAATGCATCATGGGAAGCTTTTCGAACCACCGCTTCGATTACGATGTCATGCCAAACGCAAATTTCACCACTTCACGCATGCAGCACTTAATAGTATTTGTCTATGGTCGTTGGTATGCATCACTAAATTATCAATTTTGGTCATCTCATTTCTTGTGCTAAAAATGAAATTGGCTTAACTTGTAAAAGAAATAGCATTCGATCGCAGGCTAGCGCGCGAAGGTACGGTCCATATTCTGCTCAAAAGTAAGGATTAGGCTTGGAAAATACAACACTTTAATATTGACTTCCCATGTCTATTTATCTTCTAGTTTCTCGGATGTCAATTTCCGCACTAACTTAGACCAATAAAATGAGTGCCAAACAAGTGTCAAAACTTAGCACGGTGAGACATTTAAGTGCTAAAAGTTAGGAAAGTGACATTTAAGTATCAAAATTAGAGTAAAATGAGTTAGAAAATTCTGCCAAAATACTAACATGGCGATTTCCCAAAGAGTTGCATGCTGACGTTGTTAGACAAGTGCAAAAACGACGTCATTTTGCTACTAACGTGGGTAAATAATTAATATAAAAATTAATTAACTTAAATTTAAAACTAAATTTATTTATTAAAAAAAAAAAAGAGAGATGGAGATTGCAAGTGGCTAGGTCATTGGCGACCTTGGTCGACCCTCTACCCACCGTCATCGGCCTTCCCTGAAGATGGTAGGGAGGGGCAGTGAGTAGGGGTGTCAACGGTTTGGTTTGGTTGGGTTCGGTTTTTTTGAAAAACCAAACCGAACCGAACCGTTAGAAAAAACTTCTGATTCGAACCGAATGAGATCCGAACCGAATACGAACCGAACCGAAATTTCGGTTGGGTTTGGTTTGGTTTTTTGGTTTTTGACTTTCAGCTTTTGGTTTTTCTGTGTTTCTTTTTGGTTCATTTCTTTCATTTTTTGGCTGGATGAAGCTCATGTACCTTCCTCCCGGTGCTTCCCTCCCATGGCTGTATGACGGCAAAGGATCGGACAACGGCCAATCATTTATGTCCTTCAAGCATTTGATGAAAGCTTATCAAAGAAAACCTACGGACACAGTCCACTTTTTGCTTTCGAGAAACATAATTACATGTATCATAGCTAATTCTTACTGGCTTACGCATGCTGTCCAAAAGCATTGCACCAACCCCAAACATATCACTTTTTTTGTTTTCTCCGTCCAGCCAAAAAATGGAAGAAAATAAGCCATTTTCTTTGGATGCTGTTCTTTTATATGACTGTCTTGTTCCTCTCAATGACACCAAACAGCATGTAACAGATACCAACCAAAAAAAAAAGACAGTCCGTCCGACAAAGAAACCCATCTCCTTCGGCTCCCCCCGCAATCACCACGAAGTCCACTATGAGCTGCAGGGCTCACCGAGGCGCTGTGAGCCCTGCAGCTCATGGCGCTGTACTCGAAGGTGTTGAAAGTCTTCACGATCCTACCTTCGGCTCCGCCCGCAATCACCACGAAGGCCACTATGACTGCCCAAACTGTTACTCTGTTCATCCCCTGCGACCGAAGAAAACCAAGAAAATGAAACCTCTTTTCTCATTCTTTGATTATTATTATTATTAATAAACATTTTTTGGAACATGATGAAACTTGAAGAGACTCGAGTTCAGAAGAAAATAAAGATTTAAGGTATATTATTGGAATTAGAAGAGGATTTGCGATTTTTCTTTTACCTGAGTTTTCATTGGAGACTTTGCTTTGAGCTCCATGTTTGGTAGAGAGTAAACGGAGAGGTCTTTTGCAGAGGGAAAGAGACAATCTCTCTACCGAATGTGTTTCGTTAATGGTTTGATTTTATCGATTTTTCGGTTCAGTTCGGTTCGGTTAACCGATAAAAACCAAACCGATAAAATTTTTTTTTTTTGATTTTTAATGAGAACCGAACCAAAAAAACCAAAATTTTCGGTTCGGTTCGTTTCGGTTTTTAGTTCGATTCTGTTTTCAGTTTAGTTCCTCTCCTAGCAGTGAGGGCTCAGCCCTTGCCTTCTACCTCCTCTTCCTCCTCATTTTTTTTTTTTTTTTATATAAATAATAATAATGAAATATATATTAAATTATTATTTATATAAAAATACTTTAGTTTAATATATTAAAATTCAAAAAAGAGACAAAACGACTTCATTTTGATTCTCTGTTGCTAACTAGCTTTCTAGCGTACCATATAGACGAGTTATATTATTAAAAAATTACCACAAAGGATCCTCGGCCACTTTCACCAAACTTGGCACTTTAGTGTCCCATTTTTGAAAAATAATGACACTTAAGCATTACTTTAATAACTTTTGGCACTTAAGTGTTACCTCATGCTAAGTTTTAGCACTCCAAGTGTGCTTTTACCTAATAAAATTAACAATTATAATGGTACAAGCATCACTCCATACATTGTTCAATCAATTTAACATTTCTTTGTTCAAAGTCAAAGTTTTAAGAAACTTTAAATTTTGGGAAAATTTCAAAAAAGATCTAAAGTGCCCTTATTTTCTTAAATAAGGGTTTGAAGTGGGTTTTGTTTTAAATAAGAACTTAAAGTGACATTGATTATTTTAAATAAGGGCATGAAGTAGCTTTATTGTTTCAAATAAAGGCTTGACCTCACTGATCCCGGCCGACTAAATTTTTTGACTAGTGAGGGGCATTTTCATCATTTGCCTTTTTCCCCTTTTTTCTTCCTTTTTTCTATTTTCTTTCCTTTTTTTTTTTTTTTTTTTTTCTTCTTCTTCTTCTTCGTCGGTGGCTAGCGATGCCTACAAAAGGTTGGGGAAGCGACCTCGCCTTGGGGCCATCTGCGAGGTCGGCCCTCTTCGGACTTTACCAATGATCAATGAGGTCACTTAGCCCTCGCCAGCCGCGGGTGAGGCTACCCTTGCCAAATTTAGTGAGGGTCGGCCTCGTTTGGGGCCAACGAGGCCCAATCTCATGAATGGCCCCAGGGCGAGGCCGTCCCTCGCTTGTGGACAGCGTGGGTGGCCCTCGTCAATGAGGGCAACCCTCACTCAGTCCTCTATGGGCATTGTCGGTGGCCAATCAACCATTGATGAAGAGGAAGAAGAAGAACCAAAAAAAAAAAAAAAAATGGAAAGAAAAAATGGAAAATGACAAATGACGAAAATGCCCTTGATCGTTGGAAAGTTAGGTCCTTATTTGAAATGAACATAATTACTTCATACTCTTATTTGAAATGGACATAATCACTTTAGGTCCTCATTTGATACAAGATCAACTTGGAGGTCTTATTTGAGAAAATGATGGTATTTTAAGTTCTTATTTAAAATAAGGTCTGTTTCAAGTCTTTATTTGAGAAAATAATGGCATTTCGAGCCATTTTTGAAATTTTCCCTTAAATTTTTCATGTAGCCAGCAAGCTTGTCCTTCCCCGTGGAAGTCCAAAAATCGCTCCAGTATTGTTGCGGGAAATCTTCAATAATCTACACTGCTCCTTTTTTTTTCTTTATCTTGTCGTAACATTTCTCAATGATACTGTCACCTCACGTAGATTCTCTCAAGCTTGTACCAATCACAACTTAATTTACCATATCTTGAAGCCATCATTAATCATTTATAGTTCGATTAGACACCTAGTAAAATGCAAAAATACATTTTATTATTACTAATCAAAGATTCATGGATTCGGGGATTTAATTACATTAGATTAATCTAACGCTATTTCGATATATTTTTTCTTTAATTTGAAAATATTTTGCATACTAGTTATGTTGATTTTAATCTTAGACCCTTAACACATGAGATGTGATTATGTGAGTGGGCAAACAATAATGTAACGCTCAATAATAAAAATACTACATAAATTATTGAAAAAAATTAAAGAACCTAAAAGGCATAAGCAAGCAAAAGCGAATCCCCATTTATTGTCCGAAAATCGCAAAGGATATGCCTTCGGCCTATCCAAATTTGATCATAGAACCCACTTTCTTAGTTCAGAACGCCCCCATGTGCATGGAATTCGGCTAGCTCAGAGAGTAAAAATGGGCTTTGGCCGAATATCATCAATCCTGAAATTTAAACATCTGCATTCCTTGTGCACAACCATTGATATTGTGACCTCGATTGCTTCTCGGAATGATCTAATTTGATCAATGATCTGTATTTCAACCACACTTCTAATTAATTTAATTAGCTGATTTTCAAAAAATGCATTGTTATGGGATTGAACTGTAAAGCCCAATTAAATGTGGGTTTTAAATGGGTCTAAACTTCTAGCCCAACTCGACCACCCGCAAGTCCTCTCTTTCTCGTGAACCCACGTGGCTCTTTCTTCTCAAACTCTCTCACTTTCTATTCAGCTTGGCTGCCCCCGCTCGCCCTGGGCGCTTCTTCGTCCGTTGCTCCTCCGCCTCCTCCTCCTCCTCCTCCTCTTCTTCTACTCTATTCCCCTCTTCCACGATCGCTGCCGCTGCCCTCCCCCCCAACCCCCAAGCAATTAGGAGGTCCAGAGCCTCCACTGGCAAGGGTTCCTCTTCCAAGCGAGCAGGTTGAGGCGTCCCATTTTGGAGCTGCCAATCTGGAATTTCTTTTTCCACCGGATCCGTCGCTTATGTTTCCATTCATCATTAATTTTCATAACGTATATGGAGATTTTATAGTGTAATCCAATCACATGGTCTACACATCTTACTTGAGCCTGATTAACAAAGTGACGCTTTCTAAGTCATCTAAGGGAAGAACAGACCGACCTTATCATATGATGGAAAATACCTCGAATCCATCGATGGCCATCCATGCACGGATCAAATTCAACTTCTATTTCCTATTGTGTACAACCAGGAAAATGGCCCGTACCATAATATAAAATTCCGAGAAACTATGATAAAAAAACAACATTTTTTCAAATTTCAAATAGGTATCGAGATTCGTAAATTAAAAAAATTATTTATGATTACTTATTTTATGTACCTGGGCGCTCGTTAGACCCCAAATGGTTCCACCCTTCTTTGCAAGACTTTAATTTGGTCATCCTCGAAAGTCTGTCCGGGGAAAGATGGATCCTTGGTTCCTCATCCTCGCCACCCTCTTCGTCGCCGCCTTTCTTAGAGCCGCCGCCAACCTCCTCTCCTCCTCCCCTGAGAAGAAGAGCCTCCCGCCAGGCCCCTCACCTTCCCCGTCATCGGCAACTTCCTATGTTTCCGCAAGTCCTCCTTGGAGCTCGAGCCCGTCTTGCGTTCCCTCCACGCCCGCCACGGCTCGATGGTCACCCTCCACCTTGGTTCCCACCCCGCCGCCTTTGTCTCCTCCAAGGCACTCGCCCACGAGGCCCTCGTCCACCGCAGCGCCTTCTTCGCCGACCGCCCGCGCCCCTGCCCACCATCCGCATCCTCTCCGCCAACAAGCACAACATCAGCTCCACCTTTTACGGCCCCACCTGGCACCTCCTCCGCCGGAACCTCATGTAAATGCTAGTATGAGCACCTAGAGGGGGTGAATAGATACGAAAACAAACTTTTGTGAAGTATAGTGTAAAACTTTACTTTTAACCTGAGTCTGTTTAACAGTAGACTTTAAAATAGAAATGAGACTCTAACAAATGAATAAATTTACGAGTAAAGTAAAAGAGTTTAGAGAAGAGAATAAGAATACAAGGTTTATAGTGGTTCAGCTTAATCCAAACCCACGTCTACTCTTCTACACTGACAGCCCACCGGCTGGATTTCACTATGAAACAAAAGAGTCGTTACAGTATCACATCCTTGATTCCATAGTGTAGAGACTCTGCTACACTTCCTCAAGGTCTTAAAAATGTATAAACTCTATTTTGAGTACAAGTTTACGCTCAACAATTGAATTAACAAAGAACAAGGATCTTCAGACTTTGGAATTTATCTATCGCACACACACTCGAATAACTAGAACATCTTCCTTATATACTCCTCCATGCCTTCATAACCGTTGGCACTTTTCAAATGAGCTCTTCCAATCTACCCGTTGGATAGAATCAATTAGGGATATTTTGAGTTATTTAAGGAATATGACGATAGCCCACCAATCTTACTCACCCATACAATCATGATCTAAGTTTCCATAAGTAAAACCTTCCAAATATGCTTTGCCAATCAATGGATCTAAATTACCCGAATCAAAATGAATAATAGATTCCGAGATGCTATAACCAGCCGAGATATCTTCTTTAATCGATAGAATCAAATCCTTAAAGAAATACTCAATTTTGGATAGGTCTTCTTCGACGGTCTAGAAACTGTCAATGAGGGTAGACTTTGAATCTTGAGTCTGGTGGTTTGGCGGTCTTCAGACTTTGATGAAAGAGTCTGCAAGTCTTTAGACTAGACTGATGGAAAGGTTTTGTCAACTTCAATACAAATACAAAAGTTTTCTCCAACACCTCATGGCGGAGATCCTCCATCCCTCTCGCATGCACTCCTACTCCCGTGCTCGCGCTTGGGTCCTCAACATCCTCATGGGGGAGCTCAAATCCCAGCCTGGTGGGGTTGTCCGCGTCGTTGACCACTTCCAGTACGCCATGTTTTGCTTGCTAGTCCTCATGTGCTTCGGAGATAGGCTCGAAGAAAAGAAGATTAAGCAGATCAAGGAGGCTTAGAGAAAATTGTTGCTAGAACTGCGGCGGTTCAACGTGCTCAAAATTCTGGCCATGGCTTACCAAGCTACTGTTCCGAAAACGGTGGAAGGAGTTCAATGAGCTTTGGGAGTGTTGGAAACGCGTCATCGTCCCGCTCATCAGAGCTCGATCCAAGGCCAAGCGAGAGCAACTGAGCAAAGCCAAGGACGGGAACGATGACGACGGCGATTGGATCGTGTTGTACGTGGACACGCTCCTAGACTTGGAGCTGCCGGAGGAGAAGAGGAAGCTGGAGGAGGGTGAGATAATGGGCCTCTGCTCGGAGTTCCTCAACGCCGGTACTGACGCGACATCCACAGCGCTGCAGTGGATCATGGCCAACTTAGTCAAGTACCCAGAAATCCAACAGAGGCTTTACGATGAAATCAAATCAATCGTTGGACAAGGGGCGGAGCATGTGAATGAGGAGGATTTGTAGAGGATGGGCAACTTGAAGGTGGTGGTGCTGGAGGGTTTGCGCTGCCACCCACCGGGGCACTTTGTGTTGCCGCACGCAGTGACACAGGACGTGGAGCTGGGCGGGTACATGATCCCTAAGGACGGGACCATCAACTTCATGGTGGCAGAGATGGGTTGGGACCTGGAAGTCTGGGAAGACCCAATGGCGTTCAAGCCTGAGAGGTTCTTGATTTGTGGAGGGGGCGGTGAAGGAGAAGCCGGCGAGTTCGACATCACGGGGAGCAGAGAGATAAAGATGATGCCGTTTGGGGTGGGGAGAAGGATGTGTCCCGGGTACAGGCTTGCCATGCTGCACCTGGAGTGCTTCGTAGCAAACTTAGTGTGGCTGTTCCAGTGGCGGATGGTAGTCGGCGAGGAGGTGGACCTGTCGGAGAAGGAGGAGTTCACCACAGTGATGAAGAACCCCTTGAGGGCTCAAATTTGTCCCCGGAATTTGGGAACCTGAATTTCGATAAATCTTTATGGATAGTTGCCATCCCAATAAATGAATTACATATTCTCTCGTGTATGATTAGGCTTGGACACACATCTTGACGTTGACTCCCGTGAGATTTCATCTTTTAATCTCTCTCTCTCTCTCTCTCTCTCTCTCTCTCTCTCTCATTTCCATACTGAGGTAACTTGGATAGTTAGGGTGTGTTTGTTTAAAATTGTTTCTGTTCCTGGAACACAAATTTTGTTCTTTTGTTCCGAGGAACAAAAAAAGAATAGAAACGCGTTTGTTTATACTTTTATTTCTAGGAACAAAATATTTATTTTTTTGTTCCTGAGAACAAATTTGGAAAAAAATAAGAAATATAAAAAACTTGTTTCTTGTTCCCAAGAACACTTCCGAGAAACACTTTTTTTTCTTCTCATTTTTCTTGTTTTTTCTCTTTCTTTTCTTCTTCTTTTCTTCTTCTTCTTCTTCCTTTTGCCGGTCATCGGCCTTGGCTATGGTCGGTGTCGGCGATTAGCGACCTCGCTGGAGCATCACTGGCCCCCGGAGAGGCCGAGCCACGGTGAGGCTTGTCGGCCCGAGCCTCGCCGTGGCTTGCCATGGCCGCGCAAGGCTCAGCCTCGCTTGGGCTAAGCGAGGCTGAGCTCGCCCAGCCATCGGTGAGGCTCAACCTCGCCGGGGCACCTCCAGGATGGCGTTGCCTAGCGGTGGCCCGGCGAGGCTCAGCCTCCCCAGCCGACGCGAGGACGGGCCTCACTAGGCCAGGGCGAGGCCGAGCCGATGGCCCGGCGAGGCTCGCCAAGGCTAGGGCGAGGCCCGACGAGCTCGTCGGACATCGCCCGGCCCGGTCGCCGGCCACCACCGGCGACCAGCCAAAGAGAAAAAGAAAAAGGAAAAAGAAAAAAGGAAAAAGAAAAAGAAAAAGAAAAAGGAAAAAGAAAAAAAGAAAGAAGAAAAAGGAAAAATAAAATAAAAATATATAAAAATTAAAAGAAACAAAAAAAATTATACAAGTTTGCCAAACGTGTTTCTATTCTTTTTCTATTCCAGGAATAGAAATTTTGTGCAGTTACCAAACTCGTTCATCTGCTCAAAATTGTTCATCGAAATAGAAATAGAAGAAATAGTTTTTTCTATTTCTATTCTTAGGAACAATTTTTGAATAGAAATGTTACCAAATGCGCCTTTACTATCCTAACCAGTGACAAGGAATGCCTGATACGTCACACAATGAATTTAGTGTTCCTTAGGTCGACTCGAAATTTTTAAGAATTTATCAATGTTTACGTTCATCCTTGTCCACATCAAAAGATGCCACTTTCAAGCTTATTAATGAATTGATAATCTCTACAGTGAAGTTGTTGTCTAGTGTAGTGATTATGGGGGGAAAGCGTCTTTGCTTGAATTTTAACAAAGTTAAAAAATTGATGATATTATTGTGGAAAATTTCAGTATTCTACATCGTTCTTTTTCTTCGATTCTTAAAATATGAATTCGTGATTAGTACCAGGCCATCTCGTTACATTTATTTTTGTTTTTCTTTAATAGTACCATTTTACTTATTTTAATTGTATACTAACGTTTTCCAATGAAATATATTATAAAAACTTCTATTTGACGTCATTTTCATTCAATGATGTTTGTCATGTCTTCCTGTAGTTATACTTCTTTTAATTTTATTACCATATGATACTTTTTCACTCGTAAGCTATAATACTCCCGGTACGCCATCTTTACTTAATTGCCAGCTATGCCAATGGTAATCTGATCCCGTATAGTCTATTGGAATTAATTGTTGTCTTCGAAATGGATTATAAATAATAATAAATAAATAAATAAATAAAAACATTAGCGATCCTCTACTGATGATATTAAAGATCCATTCGTTCGTGAAAAATATATTTTGGGAATACATTTTTCGAATTTTCAGTTATTTATTTCAAGAAAAACGAATGGATCTAGGAAAATAATTTCTGTCAATTGGAGCAAGTCATTTAAATAAAGGAAAATGACTTCCCCTTTCTGAAAATCAGAAATTATTTTCCCCGCTATATGAAACAAAGCCCTATCTCTATTCCTCTCCCTGTGGAGCTTTTTCCTCCTCTCTACCTCCTCGCTCATGTCTATCTCCGCCTGCAGAGCTCCTCCTCCTCGTTGCCTCATGCCTTCTCTTCTAGCCGCCTCCCCCTTCCTCCTCTCTACCTTCTCACTCATCTCTCTTAGCCTCCAGAGCTCCTCGACAGTGCTCTGTAAAGCAAGCCTTTCACCCACTGGCCCTAAGGTTGTTCTTCCATGGGTCGCTCGTCTCGCCCCTATTCAGATCCAGCCCCTCTAGCGACAGATGCCAAGGCACTGCCCTCTAGCCTCAATTTCCCATATCTCCAAATCATCAGGTTGAGTAAGGATGTGAGGGTGCCACCGTTCTTCTTGCGATGGAGCAGGCCCGACATTGGAGACCTGCTCTGGGAATGGGACGGGGATAGAGTCCAAGTCACTTCTTGCTTGAGGAACGAGAAGAAGTTCTTCTCCATGTTCGACGAGCCAGAGGGGAGAGGGAGAGAGAAGGGGGGTGTGAAGAAAAATGGATTGAACAGAAGATGAAGACGAAGAAGAAGAACATTGATGAACGAAGAGTGTTTGTAATTGTATTCTGTATTGAGAGCTCAATCTCTCAGTTTCTCTAACTTTTAGTATATATACATCATGATCGAAAAACTGAAAGAAGAAGAAGATGAAAAACAGACTTAACATAATCTGTTAATCTTGCAAAATTGAATAACTATTCTTCAGTAATAAAGCACATGGATGCGTGGAGTTCTTAGTTGTGCTACTGATGAAGGCCAGAGTCGAGCTTCCAATCTTATTTTCTCTATTCTTCTTGATGACTTCATATGCACGTGTAGCTATAGCTATTGACACACTTGCAGCAGCATATTCTTCATCCTTCTTTACTTTCACCAACTCTATTTTCTTATACTTCTAATCCTTAACATCCCCCCGCAAATTGGGAAGGGGTAGATGATCCAAGCCCAATTTGGTACGAAGAGTAAAATGTGCTAAACGAGTTAAGGATTTTGTAAAGATGTCAGCAAGCTGATGAGTACTTGGAACATAACAAACAACTAAAGATCTTGAGGAAACCTTTTCGCAAACAAAATGAAAGTCCACTTCAATATGCTTGGTGCAAGCATGTAGAATAGGATTAAGAATAAGCAATATAGCGGACTTGTTGTCACAAAATAGAGTTGTTGGTGCAGACAAGTAGATGCCAATGTCACGAAGAACAAAACTAACCCAAGTAAGATCAAGCAGTAGCTGAAGCCAGAGCTTGATATTCAGCTTCCGTTGATGAATGAGATATTGTAGATTGTCATTTTGCAGACCAGGAAATAAGATTGGAACCAAGATATGTACAAAAGCCAGTAGTTGATCGCCTGGTGGTAATACATCCAGCCCAATCAGCATCAGAAAAACCATATAGGTTCATGGAGCTGTTGGAGTGTATAAAGAGACCAAGATTAACAGTGCCCTTCACATATCGAAGGACCCTTTTTAGCTTGTGAAAATCTCCTAGTGTTGGCTGCTGCATTTTCTGACATAGGAGATTTGTGGCATTAGCAATATCTGGATGAGTCATAGTGAGATATTGAAGTCCACCAACTAGATTGCGATACTCAAGTGGATTGGTCAAGAGAATGTTGTCCATTTCCATGATGGCTGCTCTCAACGACGGGGAGTGGAAATAGGTTTGCAGTCTCTCATATTAGCTCGAGTTAGTAGATCAAGAGCATACTTTGTTTGAGAAAGAAACAGATCTTGTGAAGTCTATTTGGCCTCAATTCCTAGAAAGTAATGAAGATAGCCAAGATCTTTCATATGAAATTGAAGACTCAGAGACTGGATCAAATTGGAAAGCAATTGTGATGAGCTACCAGTGAGCACAATATCATCTACATATAGCAACAAGAGTATTGTTTTGTAGACCATTGTGTAGGATGTCGCCCGCTCTGACTCTTTAGTATACTTTCATACGGGAAGGAAAACCAATACTATTAATTTGCAAATTCATGTCAACTGACTCTAGCTCTATCCATTCCTTCCTTTAATCTGCCTTGATCCACTTTGACTAGAGCACTTATGTAAAGGCTTCCAAATGAGCTTCCTTTCTATACTCCTTCTAAAGGGGCCTGGAGAAAGACTCATACCTCTATGCGATACTGGAACTCAGACTCAGAAGAAATTTAGCACACAAGAGGATAGGGCCTCCACTCACAATCTCTAGAACAGAAAGATAGCCCTCGGGCATAATTAAGTACTTTATGGCCATATGAGCCATGATGAAACACAAATAATGAGTGATCAATGTTGCTACAAGAGAACCCATTTTCAAGTAGAAAATTACTAAATTTATCAAATCAAGCTCGTGGTGCTTGGCGAAGGCCATAGAAGGATTTCTTGAGAAGACACACATGTTGAGATTTCTGCGGATTTGTGAAACCTGGTGGCTGCTCCATATACACTGTCTCATTCAATGTTCCATGTAGGAAGGCATTTTTAACATCAAGCTGATGAATTGGCCAATGCTTCATCATTGCCATAGAGAGAACAATGCGAATAGTAGCATGTTTAATGATAGGGCTAAATGTTTCTGTGAAGTCAATTCCTTCTTCTTGATGAAACCCCTTAGCTACTAACCAAGCTTTGAGTTTGTCAAGACTCTCATCTGCTGCAAGTTTAGTTTTAAACACTCATTTACACCCTATGACATGCATTTGATCAGTTCGAGGTACTAATTCCCAAGTCTGGTTCTTATATAAAGCATTCATTTCATCCTGCATTGCTTGATACCAGCCTTTATCTGCTAATGTTGACTTAACTGACTTTGGTTCAATAGGAACTATTTATTCAGCCAAACATGCATACTTAGAATTTGGCTTGACAATTCCAGACTTTAGTCTTGTTTGCATAGGATGAACAGATAGTGTACCTTGTGTATTGGATGGAGGATTGATTTGTACTTGATTTGTAGTGGTCTCTGTTGGTGGGTCAGGTGCTTGAGTAGGATATTCCTGTTCTTCAGAGACTGTATGCAATTGTGGCTGTAAGAAAGGTAAATTTTGTGATATTGTAGCAGGATCTGATGTATCAATATGGGTGCTCTGTAATATTTCATTATCTTGCAAATGCCCTATATGTTCATTTGACTTATGGTTGACTTGTTCTGTATTGGTGGAATCTAGAAAAGTAACTCCATCGATCCACTGTTTGTATAAGTCAGTACCTTGATTGTATTGAGTTGTTAGTCGATTGGTGAAAGGAAAGACTGTTTCATCAAACACCACATGACGACTGATATAGATATGCCCATTAGTAGGCAAAAGACAACAATAGCCTTTGTGTCTTTCACTATATCCCAAAAATATACATGTGAGAGATCGTGGATCAAGTTTATGTTGCGTGTATGGTCTGAGGTAAGGATAACAGGCACATCCAAAGACTCTTAAATGTGCATAGCTGGGCTTCTGTTGGTAGAGTTTACTGTAGGGTGAGGCCATATGTAACTTTGGTGTGGGAAGTAGATTGATAATGTAATTGGCTGTCATGAAAACATCGACTCAATACTTTAATGGAACTTTAGCATGATAAAGCATTGCTATTCCTAACTCAACCACATGTCAATGTTTTCTTTCAGAGATCCCATTTTGCTCTGGTGTATAGGGATAGGAGATATTTTGTTTAATGCCACACTGTTGAAGATAATTCTGAAACTTGTTGCTAGTAAATTCACCTCCTCCATCACATTGAAAGACTTTGATTCTACGATCAAATTGATTCTCCACTTGTTTTTGAAACATGACAAAGATGTCATGAAATTCTGATTTCAGTTTCATTAGATACATCCAACTATATCGAGAAAAGTTGTCCACAAAGATGACATAGTATCTAAATTTTTGGAATGAATCAACTGGTGAAGGTCCCCAAACATCACAATGTATCTTTTCTAGAGGAACGGTAGATGCAAAGTCTGACAAAGGAAAAGGTAAAGCAGAACTCTTGGCAATCTGATAGCTTCCACATATGTTTTGAGTTCTTGCATCACATTGAATTAGATGTTGATTATGCAAATACTTCAATGTTTTGAAATTGGTATGTGCTAACCATTGATGCCACACATCTTCTCCTACAGCTTTATGCATTTGAGTGAAAAAGGCTTCTGTGACTTTTGGATCAACTTGATAGAGTCCCTTGACTTTCCTTCCTAGCCTCATTGTTGTATTGGTGTAGTTGTCCTTCATATACACTCCATATTTGTCAAAATAAATGAACATGGATAATCATCTATTAATTTTGAAACAAAGAGTAGATTTTTCTTGATTTCAGGGACTATCAACACATCTTTAAAGGTAAAGAACTGGTTCATGTATGTAATAAGGCATCACCAACACACGAAATTGACAGACATGAACCATTTCCTATCATAATAGTATCAATCCCATTATATGAGAAGCAGTGATGAAGGATACCAGGATCAGCAGTAATATGAGTTGTGGCACTAGTATCTAGATACCATTCAGTGCCATGAGAATCTTCAATGTGCATTGCTGCTAAGGCAGTTGGAATTTCTTCAGCTTGATATGAATTATCAAAACGATACCAACATCGAAGAGCTGTATGTCCTGGTCTTTTACAGATTTGACATTCCAAAGGAATGTTATTTGTTATTTTCTCATCTTGCACACACTTGTTAGAAATTGAACTCTGTGGTGGATATGACTTGGTAGCTTGGTACCTTTGAGGAGGATTTGCATATGGTCGAAAACCTTGTCCATGGTCAGACCAATTGTGTGACAACTTGTTATACCGATCCTCTTAATTCTGATTCTAATTACTCATTCTATAATTTTGATTTCTTCTTGTTCCAGCATAGCCATACCTATGATTCCTGTTATTCATTGCACGTCCTCTGCCGTAACTATGTCCTCCCCGATTATTATCTCTTTGATTTCTGAAACTAGAATTCTGCAGAACTTTAGACTTTCTTTGTCCATAGTAAGTTAGATTAGGACTATATTGACTTGAGGAATAGGTCTGTAACCTAGTTTTGAATCTCTCAAGCTAAGAAATAACCTCATCATAGTCTGGTTGAGGTTTTAGACAGTACATAGTAGTTTTGAAGCTTTCATATTCTGATCCTAAACCTTTGAGAACACCAAACATCTTGGTTATCTTATCAACTGGTTTCCCTATTCCATTAAGTTGATCACAAATGGATTTAAACTCCCTAAGGTAAATAGGCAATGTTCTATCTCTTTTCTGGCAAGCTTGTAACTTTCCCCTTAGCCCAAACTCCTTGGCTACTAATTTTTGTGTAAAGCGATTAAGAAGTGTTTGCCATACCTCATAAGAAGTTTCCAGCCCGATGATCAAACTCAAAATATTCTCAGATACTACTCCAATAATCCAAGATGATACTAGTTGATCAGTTTTTACCCAATCTATATGATTAGGATTCACTATTTCAGTTTCATTACCTTCAACCTCAACCTGCAACATTTGAGCTGGTGGTGGTGATTCTCCATTGATGAATCCAAAGAGATCATGACTTCGCAAGAATCTGTGAAACTGTCCTTGCCAGAGCAGGAAGTTATCTTCAGCTAACTTTATTTAAACAAAGTTAGATATATTGACATGAATCGGAAAAGGATATTTCGGTGTTCTTGCTATCATTTTGTATTTTCAGAAACTTTGAAGATGTGTATTCACAAACACGATCACCTATTGATCTTTCACGATTCAAGATTAGAAGAAAAAACCGATTCAATCAGAGAGAACTCAGAAGTTGCTTCGAACTCCTCGACGTCGTCTGGATTTCACGAGCTTTGTATCGCTTTAAGTAGTATAGCAGAGATGACTTGATCTCTCAGGATTGCTCTGATACCATGTGAAGAAAAATGGATTGAACATAAGACGAAGATGAAGAAGAAGAAGAACATTGATGAACGAAGAATGTTTGAATTGTATTATGTATTTATGAAAAGTAGAGTAATACATTCATCTGAGAGCTCAATCTCTCAGTTTCTCTAACTTTCAGTATATATACACCATGATCGAAAAACTGAAAGAAGAAGAAGATGAAAAACAGACTTAACAGAATCCATTAATCTTGCAAAACTGAATAACTATTCTTCAGTAATAATGCACGTGGACGCATGGAGTTCTTAGTTGTGCTACTAATGAAGGCCAGAGTCGAGCTTCCGATCTTATTTTCTCTATTCTTCTTGATGACTTCATATGCACGTGTAACTGTAGCTATTGACACACTTGCAGCAGCATATTCTTCATCCTTCTTTACTTTCACCAACTCTGTTTTCTTATATTTCTAATCCTTAACAGGGGGGATAGGTTTTAGCAATGAGAGTAGAGAGAGACTAGAGGGAGAAAGTGAGTGAGAAAGAGAAGAAAGGGAAAATCGCAAGAAAGAGAAAGGAGATAATATTGGGCATGCCGGACTTGCCAAGTCAGCAAATAAACAATCCATTCATTGATCGACATGTGTCCAAGGGGTCTACATTTCAGAATTTTCGGAAGAGAAGTCCCTTTCTTACTCACGCTTTCTTCCATAAACACCTCCACCTTGTCTCTCTTCTCTATCACTCTCTTCTCCATCTCTCTCCTCTGCGATGCCCTCTTCGACGACAACTTCACCTGCAGCTTTCGCTGCAACACCATCGACGACTTGAACGACTCACCGAACTGGCCCTCGACCAGGCCGGCTACTTGGGTCGCTTGTCCCCATCTCTTGGGACCTCCCTTACCTCTAAATCCTCAACCTCTCGGACAACTACTTCACCGGACCCATCCCCGGCTGTCTCTCCAACTTGACATGTCTGGCACTCGGGGGCTCAATCCCCACTAGCCTCGCACGCCCTCCCGAGTCTGACCCTAATCGAGGTCCAATCCAAAAGGCTCGCTGGCGAGTTGCCAGTGGTGCTGAGCTCGATCGCTAGCCTTCTCTATTTGGATGCGAGTGACGGAGAAGAGAGAGGGAGAATAGAGCAACGGAGGAGATAGATAAGGTGGGGATGTTCATGGAAAAGCTTAAATGAGGGAGAAAGGGAATTTTTTTTTTTTTTTTGGGACGAGGAATGGAATTTTGAAAATTTGAAATGTGAGCCATCGACACGTGTCAATAGATGAATAAAGCTTTTATTTTGCTGACTTGGCAAATCTGATGTACTTAATATTTTATCGAAAGAGCAGTGGAAGTGGGAACAAGGAATTTATTTTCGAAATGTGTGGGAGGAACCGAGGGGGGAAAGAGTAGCGTGCGAGTGCGACTATGTAAAAAAAGAGCAGAAGCAGCACGCATTATAATTAAAAAAAATTATTTGTCTTTTTATCTTTGGTTTGTTTAAAGTAATAAATAGAATAGTGCGGCTCTAATAATGATGGGGTATTACGTCCACAAACTTAATCAAAGGAATAGCCCTTTAAATAGCTATGATGGGATATTGATGTGACAGCTCGCAATTGATGATGGAAATTTTGTGGTAGCCGAACACGCCAAGTAAAACATGTATAATATGTTTTCAGTATTAAGGGCACATACATGGTTCTGGCGCATGCAAACTCTGTTGTTTGATTTGTGAATATACGTACCAATATTTGGTTGGTATAAGGATATGTAATAACATATGTTTTGTATTGATGAGTACTTGAGTTCGGGTTGGAGTTTTGCTGAGTTTTGGTTTGAAGTGTTTAAATGCGCAAGGAAAACAATGGAACGAGTGAAGGAAAATGTTTTCTTTACTAAATAAGAGAAAATATTTTTTAATTTATTTTCAAATATTAGTCAACAACAGGAAATATTATCATCTTTTTGAAAAATGACGTCTTCAAAAATATTTTTAAAATATGTCACATTGTTCGCAAATGTTTCGCCGAATATTCAAATGTAAAAAAGTGCAATGACTATACAGTATGCATGATGTCTATATTTAATAAAATAATAAAAATAGAAATTAAATTCAGAAAAGTAGTATAACAGATAAAGAGAAACATTTTTTTATTATTATTATGAAAAAATAGAAATTTTTGGTCTATGTGCCTCAAGTCAATCCATATTCACCTGTCTGAATCTATATGTACTATATACATTATATTTAATTTCTCCTTTTTATGTTTCTGAAATATTTTTAAGATTTTTTTATATAGGTTGAGTGTCATATCAACAATTGTCACTCCGCGTGGAGCAATTAAATAGGAAAATTTTCATATAAGGGTCCGAAGTGGAGCAATTTCCTAAAAAAAGGTCCAGAGTGGACCGCATCTCAAATAATGGCCTAAAGTGGTTGAATCATCTCAAATAAGAGTCTGGAATGGTCGAATCATCTCAAATGAGGACCTAAGCTCACCGATTTGGCTGGCTGGCAAGCAAGTTACTCTTCTAGCCGTCGGAGTAGGGATATTTTAGTCAAAAAAAAAATCAGATATGAAATAGAATCTTAAAAACAAAAAAGTCCCAATTTGTATAAATATTTCTCTTATCCTCCCTCTTTGCTTCGCCTGTTCTTGTCACTTATCCATTCTTAGACACTTCCATTTCTTTCCCCTCTTGTTGGAATCTTAGGGTGCGTTTGGTAACGTTTCTGTTCAAAAATTGTTCCAGGGAATAAAAATAGAAAAAACTAATTTTATTTCGGGGAACAATTTTTGAAACAAAGAACGCGTTTGGTAAACTTGTTCTTGGAATAAAAAAAACAGAAACACATTTGGTAAATTTGAGTTCTTTTAATTTTTAAATATTTTTATTGTATTTTTCTTATTTTTCTTTCTTTTTTCTTTTTTTCTTCCTTTTGGCTGGTCGCCGGCCTTGGCCATGGTCGACGATTGGCCAACGAGGGCTGACGGCCTTGTCCAGCCACGGTGAGGCTCGGCCCCGGCGAGGCTCGCCCGGCCATTGGTGAGGCTTAGCCTCGCCCCATTGCCATTGGTGAGGCTTAGCCTCGAGCCTGGGCCGGCAACACTCGGCCTCACCGAGGGCCAGCGATGCTCCGGCGAGGTTGCCAGCCCTCGACAGCCGGTTGCCGGTCATGGCCAAGGCTGGCGACCGGCCAAAGAAACATAAGAAGAAAAGAAAAAGAAAAGAAAGAAGAGAGAAAATTTGTTTCTCCAAAGTGTTCCAGAAACAAGAAACAAGTTTTTCTTATTTCTTGTTTCTGTTCCAAATTTATTCCCGGGAATAAAAAAATAGATTTGGAACAAAAACGCAAATAAACGCGTTTCTGTTCTTTTTTTGTTCCCAGGAACAAAAAAACAAGATTTGTGTTCATAAACAAAAAAAGAAACACAAACAAACACACCCTTAGCTCTCTTGTTTCTGGATCTATTCACTCATTCTCTATGCGTAATCTTAGTCGCTTTGTCTTGCGTCAGTCACGAATCAAAGACAATCCTCTCAGCTTTTGCTCTTTACTCTTGCTTAGAATTAACTTCTCCGGACGTTTTCAAGGCCTTTGATAATCGCAATTTTCACCACTACTTAGTGGAAACCTCGTCCGGTCTGTCCATAGGTGCCGTCGCCGAAGAGCTCAAGCAACAACCGTTTCTTCTTGTTTTGTTGATTTTGGTCCTTGAAGTCGTTTCAATGGTTGCCTAATTCAGGTTCGATCAACAATCACCACAAGTAACAATTCTTTGCTAGATACAATTGAATTTGCTTTGTTTTAGGTGATTGGGAATGAAAATAGAGCCAAGAAGCCTTGTTGTGGTTTGATTGAAAATAGTCTCCAATTGAGTATTTGTCGTTCACTTGAACCTGTTTTGATGATTTTGCGATAGTCTAGATGCGAATCATTGTTCTGTAGCTGCATCTGGATCTTTGGCTGAGGTGTCTGCCACATGTTCGATAAAATGTCTGGCATAGCATACTCAGATTTTAGTACTTGCCAAGACATTGTGGGTGAATTTATGAGATTGTTCCTTCGAATGTCGATGTAAGTGTTCTGGTAGCCTGCCTAGTAATATGGCTTCTCGAGTAAGGACTTTCCAAGGAAAGAAAAATGTTTTAGTCTCCTCAATGGAATTAGAAAAATGGGAGTATCCAATGATGGGACAACGAGAAACTGAAAAATTCTCTATTTATCTTTAAAATGCCTAAATCTTTGTTCTCGCATTAGTAACTATCACTAATTTGCATTATTACTTTGCCTTTTCCTGAAAGAGTGTTGCATATTATGGCTCTTATTAGACACAAATGTTAGCATCAGACATATGGAGGGCAAAATGTATCCTTTTGCTTAAGATGCTTCATTTTGCAGCTTTATTTCCTTCACCTTATATTCTCCATAGTATCCATTGTACTACTAGAATTTGAACCTCCTTAACTTTCACTCATTGCTGGACAATGGAATGGCTTGGGTTCGCTTCATGATGACTACGGCAGGGCTAATATCAGTACAGCTCTGGCCCAAACTCCACCACCCAATACAACATAAGTACTTGATCCACCACTTCTCCGACAAGATAGGAAGCACCGACTCTTTCGGGATTAATGGACCTGTTCCTCATGCAAAACAATGATAGCTTGTCATCTCCTGGAACTATTCTGTCATGGAGATTGCTGGGTTCAACAATTCGATGGAGGCGAGAAATTCCCGTCACCTCATCCCTCGGAGTTCTGTAGAGGAATATGTCTAGTAAACACGTAGTTATCTCTTTTTGTATTGCAAATATTTAAGTTTAATGAATTCAAAAGTTTAATGATGAGTTAAAGATGATGTTTGCTTTATGATGCTTCTTGTGTTGAGCTTAATGATAGTGACGCTTGATAATGGTGGATTTGTTGCCAACACATATGCTGGGCCAACACAAATGTAGAATGAGTGCACATAACCTCTGTCATTGTGTTGGACAACGAGCAATATGAAAACGTTTTTACAGGCACCAATAAATCAATTACATATTGACATACAATTCATATGGAATAAAATAAAAATGAAGGATTCATGACATGCATAATAGACAATTGTCATAGACCGTTGCAATTCTTGCTCAAGAACATGGAACAAATTAATACAAAGAAGTTCCTCCTTGCCACAACTGTCAAAGCAAAAGAAATATCTGCTACATGTTGGAGAAAACTTCCTTGTGTGTTTTGAAGCTGACAAAATGTTTCCATCAATTTAGTCTGAAGACTTGCAGACTATGTCATCAAAGTCTGAAGACCGTAGGACTGCCAGACTCAAGATTCAGAGTTTATCCTCATTGACAGTATCTAGACCGTCGAAAATGACTTATCCAGATTTGACCTTTTTAAGGATTGGATTCTATCGACTGAAGAAGATCACTTGGCTGGAAATATCATGACGGAATCCTTTATTCAGATTAAAGATTAATTCAGGGATATTGGATCCGTTGATTGGCGAAGTATACTTTGAAGGTTCTACTTATGGAAACCTAGATCCTGATTGTATGGGCGAACATGATTGGTGGGCTATCACCATGTTCCTTAAATAACTCGGAATCTCCTTAATTGATTCTGTCCAACGGGTAGATTGGAAGAACTTTTTTGGTAAGTGCCAATGGGCATGAAGGCATGAAGGAGTATATAAGGAAGATGTTCCAGTTGTTCGAGGGGGTGTGCGATAGAAGAATTCCAAATTTTGAAGCTCCTTGTTCTTAGTCTATTGTTGAGCGAAAATTTGTACTCAAAAGAGATTTTATACTTTTGTGTTACCTTGAGGAAGTGAGCAGAATCTCTACACTGTGGAATCAAGGAAGAGTTATACTGTAAAATCTCTTTGATTCTTAGTGGAATCCAGCCGGTGGGCTGTCAGTGCGAGAGAGTGGACGTAGGCTTGGATTAAGCCGAACCATTATAAACCTTGTGTTCTTATTCTCTTCCCTAAGCTCTTTACTTTGATCGTAACAATACTTGTTTATTAAAGTTTAATTTCCGCTTCATATTCCATTGCTGAACAGAGTCGGTTCAAAAGTAAAATTGTTGTCTTTACATTGCAAAATTTGTTTTAGCACCTATTCACCCCCTCTAGGTGCTCTTTCTAGCTTTTACAATTGGTATTAGAGCCTATGTACTCACTAAAGTTGAAGTGTTTTTACTTCAGAGTTAAAGATCCATTGCTAGTATGTTGGCTCCAGGTCTCGTTGAAGGGCAAAGTAATACCAAACCACCATATTTTGATGGAAATGAATACAACGTATGGAAAAACAAGATGAAGGCATTCCTAAGATCAAAGGATCCTCTGGAATGGAACATGGTAGACAAAGGAATCATTCCTAAAGCTGCTATAGTCTCAGAAAGAGGAAATTGAGTCTAGTGAAATGACTCAAGAAGAGTAACCAAGAGACAAGTTCTTAATGCAAAAACAATTTATTTCTTATATTGTGCATTATCTCCTACTGAATATAACATAATATCTTCTTGTGAAACAGCTAAAGAAGTCTAGGATAGATTACACATCATCTATGAAGGAACTGATCGAGTGAAAGAAACCAGAATCAACATTCTGCTCGGTCAATATGAAGCATTCAAGATGAAACCAGGAGAATCTGTCACTAAAATGTATAGTCATTTTACAGAAATTGTGAATGGTCTTGAGTATCAAGGTCAACCAATCTCTGGACCTATAAAGGTCAATAAGTTACTACGTGGACTATCCAAAGATTGGAATCACATAAAGACCTCGATAAGAGAAACACAAAGAATCATACCACTCTCTGTTGACGAGTTGGTTGGAACTCTTCAGTTTTATGAAGTGGAGCAAATCAATGAAGATGAAGATCCTAAAGCTAAGAAATCCATTGCTTTAAAATCTAATGATGATTATGATGTCATAGATTCTGAAGACGTTATGAACGCTGAAGAGCTTGCTCTCATGATAAGAAGATTAAGAAAGCTGAACAGAAAGGGGAGAAGATTCAATCCAAGGAAACAAAGTTCTCAAAAGCCACAAAATAAATCAGTTGAGGATGATGAATCCAACAAGGATGTAGTTTGCTTTGAATACAAGAAAAAAGGACACATCAGACCCAACTGTCCCTCGTTGAAGAAAAAGAAAGGAAAAACTGAGAAATATCGTAAAACACTTAAAGCAGAAACCTGGAGTGATACTGAATGTGAGGAAAGTGATGATGATTATGCCAACATCTGTCTCATGGCACATTTAGACTCATACTTAGACTCAAACTTAGATTCAGACACAAACAGTGAAATCGAGGTAAGTAATTCAAAAATTTCTACTAAAGTTTCTAAATACATTGATGAATTATGTCTCAGTCTCAAAACCTCTCTGAAAAGGATTTCCGAACTTAAAAGGGAAAATTCTGCACTAAAGCAACAGGAAATTGTTTGGAAAGAAAATGGTTGAAAGTTTAGACAAAAGTGTTACTACTTTAAAAGAAAATGCAGATAATCTTTCAAAAGAAAATGAATTCTTAAAAAATGATATCTCAAGCATTTCTAAAAGTTTTTCAATAGGATCTGAGAAATTGGAGAAAATTCTTTCTGCACAAAGACCTTACTTCAACAAATCAGGTTTGGGAATGACTGCTGAAACCATTTTTTTAATTGATTTTCCTAAGGTAAAGGAAAGAATTAAACAAAGACCTACAAAAGATTCTTACAAAAGTCATTTCCAAAAGGTTTTTGTAAAACCTGTAGGCCGCAGTGCTCTTAAATGTTCTAAGTGTAACAGCTCGGAACATTTTGAGAAAGAATGTTTTATGGTTTGGAAGCCTGTTAAGAAGAATTAGGCAATGACTGCTTATACCACTAACTCTGCTGGACCCAAGAAAATATGGGTACCAAAGAAAGCTTGAGTTTTCTTTTTAAATGCAGGTCATTATCAAGAAAAAAGGTGAAATGGTACTTAGATAGTGAATGCTCAAGACAAATGATAGGAAACTCAAACTGCTTTATAAAGCTTGTGCAAGTTAATGGTGGAAAAGTTTCTTTTGGAGGAAATAGCAAAGGAAAAATTGTGGGATACGGAACCGTAAAGATTGGAAGTCTCACTATCGCAAACGTTTCCTTAGTAAAAGAACTCAACTACAACTTGCTGAGTATTAGTCAGCTGTGCGACACCGGTTTCAAAATCAACTTTCAAGAAGGAATATGTTCGGGAACCAAGTAAAGACTCCTCTCAAACTTTTACGGGCGAAGACATGGGAATATCTATCTCTTGGACATTAAACCAGATAAATCCCAGTATCTAATCTCAATTCAAGAGAAAGCAAATCTATGGCATAGAAAGCTTGGACACATCAACATGAAGCAAATAGCCAAGATCTCTACAAAGAAGCTTGTTCGAGGACTACCTAATTTGACATACCAAAAGTCTGACCTATGTACACCATGTGTCTTGGGAAAGCAGGTAAGAAATTCATTCAAACCAATAAATCAAGTGTCCACTAATCGTGTACTGCAATTATTACACATGGATCTCTTTGGACCAACCATAACTCAAAGCATTGGAGGTAAGAAATATTGCTTAGTAATTGTGGATGATTATTCACGATTCACTTGGGTATATTTTCTAGCAAGTAAGTCTGAAACCTTTGCATATTTTATGAAATTTGCTAAGAAAGTTCAAAATGAGAAAGGGTATGTTATTTCTAGTATACGGACAGACCATGAAGGTGAGTTTGAAAATCAAGATTTTGCTAAATTCTGTGATGAATCTGGTTTTCAGCATGTGTTCTCCTCTCCTTATACTCCAGAGCAGAATGGAGTTGTAGAAAGAAAAAATAGATCCCTGCAAGAAATGGCTAGAACTCTTCTAATAGAAAGTAACGTTTCTTCTCGTTTTTGGGCTGAAGCAGTTTCTACCGCATGCTATATTATTAATAGAGTCTTCTTAAGGTCTATTAGAAAACTACCTATG
The DNA here is from genome assembly GCA_014182515.1 of Eucalyptus microcorys. Lineage (NCBI taxonomy): Eukaryota > Viridiplantae > Streptophyta > Magnoliopsida > Myrtales > Myrtaceae > Eucalyptus > Eucalyptus microcorys. The sequence continues at coordinate 10,395,175 of CM024569.1, forward strand.
AGTTATTCAAAGGAAAGAAGCCAATTGTTTCTTATTTTCATGTGTTTGGATGCAAATGTTTTATATTAAAAAATGCAAATGATCGAGTTGGTAAGTTTGAAGAAAAAGCAGATGAAGGTATTTTCCTTGGATATTCAATCACAAGCAAAGCTTACAGAGTATACAACAAAAAGAGTCAATCGGTGGAGGAATCGATGAATGTCAAATTTCAAGACTTTATACAAAATCAATCGATTCAGACTTAACCTGAAGAATCTGAACTTACTCAAGACTCTACAAAGTCTAAATCTACAGTAGCAGCTCAGACTTCAGAAGACCAGCAACAAATAATCGTTGAAGATTCAAATGAAGAAAATGATCAACAGTCTAACAAATCAACCAGCAACTGGAAGCATAAGTCTAGTCATCCTAAAGATCTCATTATTGATGACATTAATGAGGGAATTCGTACAAGATCCAAAAGGCGTGAAGAGTCTAGTACTATGGCTCTTATTTCTGAAATAGAACCCAAGAGCATAGAAGAAGCTTTAGCTTATGAAAGCTGGATTGAAGCCATGCAAAAAGAACTCAAGCAATTCAGTATCAATGATGTCTAGGAATTAACTCCTAAACCAAAAGGTAAGACCATTATTGGAGCTAAATGGGTTTTCAGGAACAAGATGAACGAAAAAGGAAAAGTCGTAAGAAACAAATCAAGACTCGTGGCCAAAGGATATACGCAAGAAGAAGGGATAGACTATGATGAGACCTATGCACCAGTAGTAAGGTTAGAATCAATTAGACTATTACTTGCTTTTGGTTGTTATAAGAATTTCAGGTTATTCCAAATGGACGTCAAAAGTGCATTCCTAAATGGATTTATCTAAGAGGAAGTCTATGTGGAACAACCTCCCGGTTTTGAAGACCCAAGGAGACCAGACTCTGTATTCAGACTAAAAAAGGCGCTGTACGGTTTGAAGCAAGCACCTCGAGCTTGGTACGACAGGTTAAGAAATTTTCTAATTCAAAACGGCTTTACTAAAGGAAAAGTAGATACAACCCTGTTTATCAGAAGAGAAGGTAAAATTTTTTTACTTGTTCAAATTTATTTTGATGATATAATCTTTGGCTCTTCTAACGAAAGTCTTTGCAAGAAATTTTCTAAGACTATGCAGGACGAATTCGAAATGAGCATGATGGGTGAATTATCATTCTTTCTTGGACTACAAGTGAGACAATTGAAGGAAGGAATTTTCATACACCAAGAGAAATACGCTAAAGAGCTTGTTAAAAAGTTCAGTTTAGAAAATTGCAAAAAGGTTGAAGTTCCAATGTCTAGTTCTTTGAAATTGGATAAAGATGAAGGAGGAAAGAAAGTTGACTAAAAACTTTACAAGAGTATTATCGGTTCACTTCTTTATCTCACTCCCTCTAGACCTGATATTTTGTTTAGTGTTTGTATTTGTGCCAGATTTCAATCAGATCCCAAAGAATCTCATTTAAGTGCTGCAAAACGCATCATCAAATATGTTGCATTTACATCAAGTTTAGGTCTCTGGTATCCTAAAGAAGGAGACTTTACTCTTCTTGGGTATTCAGACGCAGACCTAGCAGGATGCAGAGTTGATAGAAAGAGCAATTCAGGTACGTGTCAATTGCTTGGGAACAAGACAATGTCTTGGTTTTCAAGGAAGCAAAGTACCGTAGCTCTATCTACAGCAGAAGCAGAGTATGTAGCTCTTGGAAGTTGTTGTTCACAAATTCTGTGGATAAAACAGCAACTAAGAGACTTTGGAATTGAAGATTCATGCATTGAGATAAAATGTGACAACACCAGCGCAATAAATCTCTCCAAGAATCCTATTCTTCACTCAAGAGCAAAGCACATTGAAATTCGGCATCATTTATTAGAAATCACATTCAGAATGGAGAAGTGAAGATCCAGTTCATTGATTCTAAGAATCAACTCGCGGATATATTTACAAAGCCTCTGGAGAAAAATCAGTTTGAGTTTATTCGTACTAGACTTAATATCATATCTCTTGCTTAGTAAAGTCTGGACACTCTCAAGACTCAAAGTTAAAAGTGTTTTAATGCCAAGACTCAGAAGACCTCAAGCCCCATCTGTAAGTTATTCTAATTTTCTTAAATTTGAAAAGGTACGATCATCTTTTATCTGATTGGTTGTTTGATTTATTTTAAAATACCCTTTGTTTTAAAAAGGCAGTTATCAATTTTAAAAAGGAATTCAGTTAAAACCGTAAAAGGAAGTTTTTTTTTATTCAAAAAGTCATCTTTTTATTTTCCTTTTGCGACGCCTCGTTTAACCCGCTTCACTTTTTTTATATACCTCCGTGTCGTCTTCCTCGTTTCTACACCAAAACCCTATAATACTTCACTCCTACTCTCTTTCACTTTTACTCTCGATCCATTCGAAAGTTTTCATCTTTTCGAACAAGCTTGTGATTCTCTTCATTGGAGTGGCAATGTCTTCAAGAAAGCCATCAAGGATTGCAAGCCAAGGACCACGCAGCATGCTTGAGGGTCCTACCCACTTTGACTTAACTGAAGAAGAGGAATCTCCCTTGCATCCAAGTCAGCAGCGACAACCTACCTTGGATCAAACAACCAAAGAAGTAATAGAAGGAGTTAATCCTGTAAGAACTCTAACTCCAAAAAATGCCTACAAACCCTACTCGAATATGAAGAAATGAGGTACGCCATTGTCATTAATTGATGAGTTCTTAAAAGATAGGGGATTCAAGAATGAAACCTTGTTTTTGAGAGATTTGGAGAGACTAGGAGTTGTGGAAAAAGGATTGGCTGAGAAAGCATTTTAGAACATTCCCAGTGACCCTCACTATAGCACTGTCGAATGAACCACAATCTCTGGATGATGATGAACGATTGTTTTCACTTTTTCAACCTAGGTCTGGGGTGGCTGCAAACATTACTCTGGCTCAAATCTTTTTAGATCAAAGGATCATAAAAAAGGTTATCATAAAAAAGGTTTATGCAAGTCTTTTGCAATTGGAGAAGTTCTGTTCTGATTCTATTGCTGGATTTTCAGAGCTGACTGCTTATTTTTATTCGAATCTATCCTTTTTGGCTGCACACAGTTTTATCTTCACCGTGAAGGATATGGAATTTCTAGTGAACACAGACATTTTGGCTGACATAATCAGGGTGGAAAGAACGAGTTTTCAACTGATTAGTTTGTCCATTGCTCATGCTATTCTGTCTCTAGTGAAAGACATGGATGTTGAAGGAAAGCTTTCTTATTTGAGGATGAGTGCATCGAATGTTCTCCTGCACAAAATCGTGATAAATTGCATTCGCCCCAAATCGACATCCAAGACTGATGTTTCTCGTTCTGAAGCAAAACTGATGTGTGCAATCAATACTGGTTTTAGATTCTCTCTGCCTCACACCATTCTGTTTCACATGTTCCGCACTGTGACTAAAGATAAGGGACAGCTTCCTTATTCTGCTCTTATCACTCGACTCTTTAGGCACTTCAAAATTCATATCTCTGTATCATTGAGTCTGAAAGCCATCACTCCGATGGTAATTGGGTTCAAAATGGTGTCAAAGATGCGCTTAAAAGAGCTAAACAAAGTGCTAGAGCGAATGAATGAGAAGTCTCCTCTTAAGGCAAAGCAAGACTCTGCTGCAGCTAAAAGGAAAGGCAAGGAGCCCATGATTGCTCCTGTAAAGAAGAAAAGAGCTCTCGTTCTAGAAGATGAAGACAATGAGGATGAGCTTACCATCTCTGCCTTGGCAAATCTAAAGACCTTTGTCAGCTTTCCTGAGAGAAGAGAAGAGTTAGAAGAGGAAAGAGAGAGAGAAGAATTAGAGAATGAAGAAGAACAGAGGGAAACAGAGGAAGCAGCAGAAGAAGAAGAGGAAGGAGAAGAAGAAGGAATAAGAAGAAGAGTTGGAAGAGACTGGAGAGGGAAGGGAAGAAGAAAGAGAAGAAGCAGAGAATGAAGGAGATCAGCGCACTTAAGACTCTATCGAGCCAACCTTGGCTGTCTCTCTGTCTAGTCATTCTGGGATAAGAGAAGAAGAGTCTACTGGAGTGCATCATTCTGAAGTTGAGGGAGCTTTACCTACTTCTCCTGAAGGCATCAAAACATGGGGAGCTGATGGACAAAAAGGTACTCTTCACCTTTGCTTGCTAGTGATGTAAGTCAATCTGCAGCAGACCCAGAAGAAATGTATGACTCTCATTATCCAGAAGATCGACCTCCCGCTGAGACTCCATCTTTTCTCAACTTTCCTGAGTATCACTTTGCCGGTCCAAGCGATTCAACTGCTCAAACAGCAGACTTTTCAAGACTGCTAGAAGTTCTTTTGGATGTGCGGAGTCAGCAATATGCTATGAGTTTTGAGATGTTGGATCTTAAAAATGCTATTAAGGCCACTTCAGCATCTCTTCATGAACAGCTGGATTCGCTCAAAAATTAAGTTAAGTCTTCTGTGGAGGGAGAAGAATTTCAGGCGTTGAAGCAGAGTTTCCTCAAGCTTGAACAGACAGTGCACTCAATGAGGGAATTTGAGCTTGTTCGCCTTCCCAAGCAGCCTTAACTTCTACTTCTTTCAATCTTTTTCCGGTTCCCACTTTTTGCTGTTGACAAAAAGGGGGAGTTTTTATACATATTTGACTTGACTTTACTTTGTGTTTGATTTTTTGGTTGTGCGGTTGACTGGATTTGGATTGTTTGGTTATTCTAAGTACTGTTGGTATTTCATGACAAAGATAGTTGTTAGTTTACAGGACTAATCTTTTTCTGTGGATGCAGATTCTTTTTTGTGGATGCAGATTCAATGCTGTCTTTACTAAGTTAATTATCTTTATGAGATATCCATGTGTGCTTGAGTTTTGTTTTGCAGGTCAAAACTATCCAAATCTGCAGGAAAGTTTTGTCACCATCAAAAATGGGGAGATTGTTGGAGAAAACTTCCTTGTGTGTTTTGAAGCTGACAAAACGTTTCCATCAATCTAGTCTGAAGACTTGCAGATTATGTCATCAAAGTCTGAAGACCGTAGGACTGCCAGACTCAAGATTCAGAGTCTATCCTCATTGATAGTATCTACACTGTCGAAAATGACTTATCCAGATCTGACCTATTTAAGGATTGGATTCTATCGACTGAAGAAGATCACTTGGCTGGAAATATCATGACAGAATCCTTTATTCAGATTAAAGATTAATTTAGGAATATTGGATCCGTTGATTGGCGAAGTATACTTGGAAGGTTCTACTTATGGAAACCTAGATCCTGATTGTATGGGCGAACAGGATTGGTGGGCTATCGTCATGTTCCTTAAATAACTCGGAATCTCTTTAATTGATTCTGTCCAACGGGTAGATTGGAAGAACTTCTTTGGTAAGTGCCAACGGGCGTGAAGGCATGAAGGAGTATATAAGGAAGATGTTCCAGTTGTTTGAGGGGGTGTGCGATAGAAGAATTTCAAAGTCTGAAGCTCCTTGTTCTTAGTCTATTGTTGAGCGAAAACTTGTACTCAAAAGAGATTTTATACTTTTGTGTGACCTTGAGGAAGTGTAGCAGAATCTCTACACTATGGAATCAAGGAAGAGCTATACTGTAACATCTCTTTGATTCTTAGTGGAATCCACCCAGTGGGCTGGCAGTGCGAGAGAGTGGACGTAGGCTTGGATTAAGCCGAACCACTATAAACCTTGTGTTCTTATTCTCTTCCCTAAGCTCTTTACTTTGATCGAAACAATACTTGTTTATTAAAGTCTAATTTCCATTTCATATTCCATTGCTGAACAGAGTCGGTTCAAAAGTAAAATTGTTGTCTTTACATTGCAAAATTTGTTTTAGCACCTATTCACCCCCTCTAGGTGCTCTTTCTAGCTTTTACACTACAATCATCATGCAACTACTCATTTCTCACCAATGATAAACTATAGAGCTAATTATAACTGAAAGAAAAAAAAAATAGTGCTCAAAGCATATTAAAGGACAAGCTCTAGAAAATGGTCCCCATGCATCAAAGCAAAAAGAAACATGTCTTTAAAAAAAACGGCCCCTATGATCCACATTGTTTGATGGAAAGAGAAACATTCCAAACAAAAAAATTTGTGTTGTTGGTCTTGTTGGTCCTTACGTCATTCTCTTTACCTATAGTCGAATAAAAGAAAAAGTTAGTTAGTCAATACAAAGTCGAGTGCAAATAAGAATAATTCTATGACAAAGTCAAGAGTGGATGGATACATGCATCTTCCCTATTTCCATAGATGACAATGGGCAAAAGAACCTTTCAAGTGCCATAACTTGGCATAAAGGGACACTTAGGTGCCATAACTTATGAAATGTATACTTAAGCGCTACATTCGAAGAAAAACGGATCACTTAAGTGCCACATTCGAAGAAAAACGGATCACTTAAGTGCCACTTCGGCCAACGTCCCGCCAAAATGCTAATGTGGCATTTTTCCGGCGAAGCGAGTGCAAAATGACGCCATTCTGCACGCTAACGTGGCTAAATAATGCAAAAACGGCATCGTTTTGGAATGATGTGGTAAAAAAATAATATAAAAATTAATTAAATTAAATTTAAAATTAAATTTAGTTAAAATATTAAAAAATAATTTTAAAATTAAATTTAGTTAAAATATTAAAAAATAATAATTTAAAAAATTAAAAAAAAAAGTGGGGGCGATGGGCGAGGGCTTAGGCTAAGGCCCGGCCGACCCTCCCCCTCCGTTGCCGACCCTTCTCGGCAACGGCGAGGAGGCGGCGGCGGTGGCTAAAGGCTCAACCACCGCCCCCATTTTTTTAAATTTTTTTAAATTTTTAATTTTAAAATTATTATTTTTAAATATTTTAACTAAATTTAATTTTAATTTTAAAATTAATTTTTATATTATTCTTTACCACGTCAGCTCAAAACGACACCATTTTTGCATTATTTGGCCACATCAGCATGCAAAAAACGGCATCGTTTTGCACTCACTTTGCCGGAAAAATGCCACGAGTGCAATTTGGCTGGATTGGTACTCAAGTGATCCATTTTACTCCGATTTTGGCACTTAAATGTACCTTTCGTAAATTATGGTACTTAAGTGTCCCTTTCTACCAAGTTATGGCACTCCAGGGGTCCGTATGACAACTATGGTAGTTGGGCTGTTAGAATGAAAGCTCTACTCAGCGCCTACGGTATGTGGGAACTTGTCAATACTGGCTATGATGAGCTAGAGGATGAAGCTACCTTGAATCCGAACCAGAGGAATGCCTTGGAGAAGGTTCATTCGAAAGATCAATATGCCCTGTCAATCATCTATCAAGCTTTAGATGATTCCATGTTCGAAAAGGTATTGAATGCCGCCATTGCTAAGGAGGCATGGGAGATTCTTCAAAATACACATCAAGGAGTACAAAAAGTTCAGAAGATTTGCCTTCAAACCTTGAGAGGCAAATTCGAGGTAATTCATATGAAAGAATCTGAATCGATTGCTGATTATTTCACAAGAGTTTTGGCAATTGTCAACCAGATGAAAAGAAATGGAGAAGACGTTTCAAATGTTCGTGTTGTCGAGAAAATACTTCGGCCCTTAGACAAGAAGTACGACCACATTGTTGTTGTAATTGAAGAATCCAAAGACTTGGATGCCATGATGATCAATGAGCTTATAGGTTCATTACAAGCCCATGAAGAAAGATTTAGAAGAAAAAAGATTGAACCAGTGGAGGAAGTTCTCCAAACGCGATTAACTATCCCAGATGAGAAGGAGCAAAGAAGAGATCCCATGCAAACTCATGGGACAAACCAAGATCGTGATCGTGGTGTAGGCCTACGTTGCTCTCAAGGAAGAGGTCGTGGACGAAGCAAAGGAGATGCTGCTTGAAGTAATGATAGATACCAGTATCAAAGAGGTGTTCATGAAAGAGGAAAGAATTAGATAGGCCAATGGTATGATAAATCTAAAATTTGATGTTATCATTGTAATAAACTTGGCCATTATGCTTCTGACTGCCGGAACAAGGAGAGTAGCGGAGCAGATGAAAAGGCAAACTTGGTGAGTGATGCTAATCAAGTTCTATTATTGGTGTTCAAAGAAGATGAAGGAGGCCAAACTAATACGTGGTATTTGGATACTGGTGCAAGCAATCACATGTGTGGGAGAAGAGAGATGTTTACCGAGTTAGATGAGACAATTAAAGGGAAAGTCTCTTTCAATGACAACTCCAAAATTCTTGTTGAAGGCAAAGGTACAATTCTAATTTGCTTGAAGAATGGTGCATGTTAGTTTATTACTAATGTTTATTATGCCCCAAAAATGTCAAGCAATATTTTAAGAGAAAGGTTATACTGTTCATATGAAAGATCTTAGTTTTGTGCTAAGAGATAAGAATAATAAATTCATTGCGAATATAAAGATGTCGAAGAACAAGATCTTTACTCTCAATATAAAGAATGATGTATCTCAATGTCTGAAAGCGTACGTGGATGATCCTTCATGGTTGTGGCATTTATGGTTCAGCCATCTCAATTTTGGTGGACTCAATTTTCTTTCTCCTAAGAAGATGGTTTATGGCTTACCACGTATTGATCATCCTGATCAATTATGTGAAGGGTGTGTTATCTGTAAACATTCTAGAACTTGCTTTCCAAAGGAAGCGAGTTATTGAGTGAAGCAGCCACTTGAGTTGATTCATTCTAATGTGTGTGGCCCAATCACTCCTCACTCATATGGTAATCATTGATATTTTGTCACTTTTATTGATGATTTTACTCGGAAAACATGGGTATATTTTTTGAAAGAAAAAACAGAAGTGTTTAATACTTTCAAACAATTCAAAAAACTGATTGAAAAAGAGAGCAGCTGTTTTATTAAAGCTTTGAGAACCGATCATGGCAGATAATCCACATCAACCATATTCAACAAATTTTGTGAGGATCATGGCATTCAGCGCTTCTTGACGGCTCCATATTCTCCTCAACAAAATGGCGTAGTTGAATGAAAAAATAGAACCATTCTTGCCATGGTTCAAAGCATGTTGAAGAGCAAAAGTTTGTCCAAGGAGCTTTGGGCTGAAGCTGTTTCATATGCGATCTATCTTCAAAATAGATGTCCCACATATGAACTTGAAGGCATAACTCCACAGGAAGCATGGACCGGGAGAACACCACTTTCAAGAGCATTGCCTATGCTCATGTCCTGGACCAGAAAAGATCAAAGTTGGAAGACAAGAGCAAAAAGCTCATCTTTTTTGGGTATGACTCCTCATCCAAAGCCTATAATTTATTTGATCCTAATACTTTGAAAGTGTATATAAGCAGAGATGTCAAGTTCGATGAAGATGACACATGGGAAGACAACCCAAAAGATGAAGTGAATGCTCATGGTGATACCGATCAAACATAGTTGAAGGATCATTCTACAACTTCTTCTCTAGTATCTTCTTCAGGTTCATCATCGCCAACTTCTTCAAACGGTGTTGATGAACCACTAGTGCGAAGGTCAAGGAGATTGTCTGACATTTATGAAGCTACCGACAAGGTTCACCTTGTATGTCTTCTTGCAGATTGTGAACCATTTGTCTATGATGATGCAGCCAAAGAAGAAAAATGGAGAAAAGCCATGAATGAAGAAATTGAAGCCATTGAGAAGAATCAAACATGGGAGCTTGTTGATCTACCAAAGGACAAGAAATCAATTGGAGTCAAATGGGTATACAAGGCCAAGAAGAACGAGAAAGGAGAAGTGACAAGGTACAAGGCTATATTAGTCGCGAAGGGATACAAGCAAAAAGCCAGAATCGACTATGATGAAGTTTTTGCCCTTGTCATCTGCATGGAAACAATTAGATTGATTATTTCTATCACTGCTCAAACTAATTGGCGAATTTATCAAATGGATGTCAAATCAGCCTTTTTGAATGGCATCCTTGAAGAAGAGATTTATGTTGAATAACCCAAGGGATTTGTTGTCAAAGGTCATCAAGACAAAGTGTTAAAGTTGAAGAAAGCTCTATATGGACTTAAACAAGCATCGAGAGCATGGAATTCCAAAATCGATGCATATTTCAAGGCTAATGGATTTTTTCAATGTCCATACGAGCATGCACTTTATTTGAAGAAAGAAAAAGGTGATATTCTACTCGCGTGTTTATATGTTGATGACCTTGTTTTTACAAGAAATAATCCAACGATGATTGATGCTTTTAAGGCATCAATGGTGAAAGAATTTGAGATGACCGATAATGGTCTCATGAATTATTTCCTTGGGATCGAAGTGAAGCAAAGTGCCGAGGGGATTTTTTTTTCCCAAAAAGGATATGCAAAAATATCCTTGAAAAATTCAACATGAAGAATTGTACTCCAGTCAATACACCAATGGAGTGCGGAACCAAGCTTTCGAAATTTGATGATGGTGTCGATGTTGATTCGACATATTATAGAAGCTTGATTCGGAGTTTGAGGTACTTGATATGCACGAGACCAGATATTATGTATAGTGTTGGAATTATGAGTCGATATATGGAAAAGCCGAAGTCATCTCATCTTAAAGCTGTAAAGAAGATACTTTAGTATATCAAAGTTACTACTTCTCATGGCTTACACTATTATCGCTCTAAATCCTTTCAACTTAGAGCTTATTCGGATAGTGATTATGGTGGAGATATCGATGATTGAAAGAGAACTACAAGCTTTGTATTTTTCTTGTGTGCCATTGCTTTCACGTGGTCATCAAAGAAGCAGCTCGGTGTCACCTTATCAACATGTGAAGCAGAATATGTAACTACATCCTCATGTGTTTGTCATGCAATTTGGTTGATAAGACTACTCAAAGATATTCTTATGGAGCAGAATAAAGCAACTAAGATTTTTGTTGATAATAATGTTTCTGCTATTGCATTGGCGAAAAATCCAGTTTTTCATGAACAAAGTAAACGTATCGATATTCGATATTACTTCATTTGAGAACATGTTAAAGAGAATGAGGTTGAAGTGTTGCATGTGAAGACGGGAGATCAAGTAGCAGACATTTTTACCAAACCTCTCAAGATAAATGCTTTCCGAAAGTTCAAGAGCCTGCTTGGAATGATCGATGGAAGAGAATTTGGTTTAACGAGGAGTGTTAAAAATTAAACCAAATTCATTGGTGTAGATAACTGTTCGGTACCTGCATTGAAAAGAAGTCATAATTACAACATTATCTTTAATGAGTCTGTTCGTCATTATCTATAATGAGTCTATTCCTATTTCTAGGTGTAGTAATTATTTTTAGAGATAAGGTGAGATACTGTGATTTTTTTATTAGTTTTTAGATCTTATCCGAAACGCTAGCTTTTCTTACTAGAAAGAGTAAATGTCAAATAACAAGTCTCTAAAAAGTGGAGTCTTGTAATTGTTTTCTAAGGGGAAATAAATCTATAAGCCTATCTATCTTCTTCTTACGTGAGTTGTGAGCGTTTCATCTTCAAATTACTTCCATCAGAAAGGCCTCCTTGTTCCGCTTGTCCAAGCTCGATCCAAAGCCAAGCTAGAGCAACTGAGCAAGGTCAAGGAGGACGGGAATGATGGCAACAGTGAATGGATTGTATCTTACTTGGACACGCTCCTGGACCTGGAGCTGCCGGAGGAGAAGAGGAAGCTGGAGGACGACAAGATGACGAGCATTTGCTCGGAATTCCTTAATGTTGGCACCGACACGACGTCCATGGCGCTGCATTGGATCATGGCCAACCTGGTCAAGTAACCACAAATCCAAGAGAGGCTTTACGATGAAGTCAAATCAGTTGTGGGACAAGGGGCAAAACAAGTGAAGGAGGAGGACCTGCGGAGGATGGGCTACCTGAAGGCAGTGGTGATGGAGGGATTGCGTCGCCACCCCCCAGGGAACTTTTTGTTGGTGCACGCTGTGACGGAGGACACGGAATTGGGGGGGTGGTGGATCCCCAAGAACAGGACCATCAACTTTATGGTGGCGGAGATGGGTCGGGATCCGGAAGTCTGGGAGGACCCAATGATGTTCAAGCCAGAGAGGTTCTTGAATTGGGGCGGTGGTGGAGAAGCCGGCGAGTTTTCACATCAGGGGGAGCAAGGAGACAAAGATGATGCCGTTCGGGGTAGGGAGGGGGATCTGTCCCGCGCATGGGCTTGTGATGCTGCACTTGGAGTACTTTGTGGCGAACTTGGTGTGCATGTTCCAATGGCGGGCGGTGGCGGGTGAGGAGGTGGACCTGTCGGAGAAGCAGGGGCTCGCCGTGGTGATGAAGAACTCTTTGAGGGTTCAGATTCGTCCAAGGGATTTGGGAACCTGGAAATATATCTGTAGGATGTTGCCTTCTCAATAAATTCCCATGAAAGAACGGTTGCTTGGTGAACCTATGATTCTTACTTTGGGAACCCTGGGAGGGTTTGCATTGAAAATTCCTCATAGATGCATCTTAAACTTTGATTACGATGTCAAAACCCACCATTAACGCATGCCGGATGTATGTCCCTAGATTTTGCAAGATGGCAAATTCCTCATAGACAAATGCATTCATGGGGAGCTTTGCTTCAAACCTCCGCGATGTCATGCAAACGCTGATTTCACCATTCACGCATGCCGCACTATTAATCTCTCTTTATAATCATCGATGTATGTCCCTAGATATTTGCAAGATGGCATTCAAGGGATTACCTCACACAAAGATATTACTTTTAAGCTTATAGCCTTATATATACATATGTATTTATGAATGATAACCACTACGGTAAAGTTCTTACTTAGTGTAGTGATTATCGGGAGGAAAGAATCTTTGCTTGAATTTTAACAAAGTCCAAAATCAGCCCATTAACTTTGCGGAAATCTCCAATATTCTGTCCTTTTTGTCCATCTCATAAAAAAATATACTTGTAAAGTTATCATTTGGTTACGTTTCTTTTTGTCATTTAATTTATTTTAAGTATATAAGCATTCTCAAATTAAAATTAATGTTTGGTTACGCTTAATAATTACTTTCATTTAGAATCATTTTTATTAAACTACGTTTGCCATTGCTAACGATTAGTTATACTTTTCACTCGTAAAAATATCATTCGTGGTTCGCTATCTTCAATGAATTGCCGGTAATAACAATAACAATTTAATCCAATAGAGTGAACTTGCATTAGATCCTCAACATGGATTTTAATTTGGAAAAGAAAAGACATTGACCACCCTACCTAGGATGTTAGTATTCCAACATAGAAAAGTGCAATGAATAAGATAACATTTATTTAGTACATCTATATATATAATGTAAGACAAAAAGTAGTACAATCGGGAGATAAATGGGAGTCAATTTTTTTTAATGAAAAAAACCACAAAAAATTCTAAACTTTGCCTAAAGTGACATATTTACCACAAACTATTTTTTATGACACAAAAAAACTCAAACCTTGCCCACTATAACACATTTACCTTAATTTTTTTTTTTGGTGATGCCAAAAACCCCAAACTTTTACCTATATAACATATTTATCCTAAACAATTTTTGGTGACATCAAAAATCCTAAATTTTTTTTGTGACACCAATTTTTTTTAGGTAAATATGTCGTATAGATTCAATTTTTGAGTTTTCTAGTGTCACTAAAAAAAGTTTGGGGTTTTTGGTGTCACAAAAAGTAAGTTTGAGATAAATGTGTCACATTGTATAAATTTGGGATGAATGTGTCACATGGATACAAGTTTGAGAGTTTTTTGTGTAAAAAAAAAAGTCTAGGATAAATCTACTACATTAAGCAAAGTTTAGGGATTTTAATGGCTTTTACCCTTTTTTAGCTTTGAAAATTAGAATTGTTTCGTTTATGTACTCTAGGTTAATCCATATTTGCTTGTTTGAATCTATGTATGATTTATTGTAATCTAATTAACTTCTCCTTCGGATGCGTATGAAAGCTTATTAAATTAATTCACATGTAGATCGAGTGTTATATCAACAATCGACATTTCGTGCCATGATTACCTTTTTTTTTTTTATATATGTTACATATGCAAATCATAGATAAACACATTCTCTTCACTTTAGTAATTAATTTAGAATCATTGTTGGATGTTTATTTGTAAAACAAATAAAATGTGCTTTTCCTTGTCCCACTAGATGGCCAAATTATAAGTGTAAACATGTTCTAGTGTGTCTAGAGAAAAGATTGGGGGTATAGGTTAGATCTCACAATACCCGCATGTAGGTGGGCGAATAATTGCGCGATTATTAGGCGCACTTAGTACTTTGTGCGCTCCTAGTTTAATTAGTTTAACCCTTTTATTTTTATTTTATTTGGTACAATTATCTTATAAACATTTATTAGTTGAAAGGTTTCTTTTTGTCTATTAAATATTTTTGAAAATTATACTTGTTCAGTTTGCAACGTTTTCCAAAGGGTTACATTTGTTCACGTTGCAACCTTTCGCAAAGAGTTGTCTATGTTATTTAAAATTTATATATATATATATATTTTATTTATTTTATATTAGTTTTTTGGTATGAACAAGTATGAAATTATTTTCGAGTTTTCTTTTCAAAATTACAGCCATCTTTTCAATTCTTTCTTAGATAGGCCTTAGAGAAATACTAGAACTGTTATATAGTATTTTCATTTGAGACTTTGTTGTATCCTCAATGATATTTGTTGGTGACTATTAACAACATTGTGAGGCAAATAAATCATTTAAAAAAACAAGTGGTATCACGCCTCAAAATCTAACTTAATTACTCTATTGATTTAAAGTCATATTTTTCTAACCATGAAATTAGCGCCCAAGACTTTTGGTGAAAATGTCAACTTTATAGCATTAGCTCATTGATAGAGATATCGCGATGCTAGTCAATGAAGACTTTCTATCCGCATGTTGGCATGTGATGTAACATAGCTTAATGACTAAGAAATGGAATAAAATAATGTAAAGAAGAATTAACTACTGTTTTCCAAGCCAGATGCTTCATCCCAAAAATTGGGATAAGTATACAAGAAGTGCCAAAAGTTGTGTACGGCGCTCACTTTAGTGCCAAAAGTTTTCGCCGGCTCACTTAAGTGCTAAATTGGAGAAAAACGATCACTTTAGTGTAAATGGCAAAAAATTCCGACCAAACTGATTACGTGTCATTTATAATTAAAATTATAATATGACTTCGCAAAATTTTTAAAAAATCAATTCCACGTAGCATTTCCACATGGCATGCTTGGCATTGAAGTAATTGTTTTTTAACAACGATTGGCATTGAAGTGATCACTTTAAATAAAATTTGGCACTTAAATTATCACTATTTATAACTTTTGGACGACGTCATATAGGGGTTATATGCTGACTAGGCACGCCGATGAGCCATGTAGGATTGAGAAATTAATAAAATATAGCCATGTCGGATTTCCGACAATCCAGACCGAAGTTGACACTTAAATTATCGTTTTTTTAGAAATTAGCACTTAAGTGATCCGGAAAAAACTTTTGGCACTAAAGTGAGCACGGTACAACTTTTGGTATTTCTAGTGTACTTATCCCTCAAAAATGAACTACAAGTTCACATCATCAGAATATAAATAGACACAATCCTATCACATACAACTAGACAAAAACCTTCGAGAAAATTTAGTAAAATAACATTTTCCAAATTTCAAATCGATATTGTGATTCCTTAGTACACCTTATTTTCTTAAATAATTGCATATCATGAATTATGTTCAAGGTCGAACGAAAAGTAATTGCTATTCATTAACATATGATGTTGATATATGAAGGAAGCCCTTTCACTTGAAGATTGTAATGTAATGAAGACATGAAAAATAGGAAATGGCAGAATTGGAAAAGATAAGTTAGACTTTTTTGATTAATTTACATAATTTGGCAGAGGGTATAATAGCCTTTATGTTTTTATAGAAATCAAGGATGAGCTTTTCAGAAAAATTAGTCCAATGAAAATATAAAATTGGACAAATTGCGGAAATATCATTTCCCGGGAAAATCCACCACTAACTTGCACGAGGACGTCATCTATCATGTTTTCGTCTGGCGTCATCAATCATGTTTTCGTCTGGCTAGGTAATCATCCAATCTCCAATCTTATATTAAACGACGAAATTCGGCACCTTTCCTCTGCAAATCCTCCATCTCTTCCCTCTCAAGAACTCAAAGTCGTTTTGGCAAAAGATGGATCTCTTGTTCCCCGTCCTCGTCACCCTCTCCGTCGCCGCTCTCCTCAGAGCCACCGTCAATCTCCTCTCATCCGCCCCCAAGAAGAAGAGCCTCCCGCCGGGCCCCCTCACCGTATTGGTTGTCGGCAAAATCCTATGGCTCCGCAAGTCCTTCTTGGTGGCGGTCGAGCCCATCCTCCGGTCCCTCCACGCCCGCTACGGCCCGATGGTCACCCTCCACATCGGCTCCCGCCCTGTAGTCTACATCTCCTCCCCGGCCATCGCTCACCAGGCCCTCGTCCACCGCAGCACCATCTTTGCCGACCGCCCGCCACCCCCGGCCATCGTGCGCATCCTCTCTCCCAACCAGCAGAACATCAACTCCTCCTCCTACGGCCCCACTTGGCGTCTGCTCCGCCGGAACCTAACGGCGGGGATACTCCACCCTTCCCGGGTCCGTTCCTCTTCGGGTGCCCGCGCGTGGGTCCTTAATATCCTTGTGGCGGAGCTCAAGTCTCAGCCTGGCGGTGTTGTTGTCGGTGTCATCAACCACTTCCGGTCCGCTATGTTCTGCTTGATGGTCCTCATGTGCTTCGGAGACAAGCTCGAGAAGAAGCAGATTAAGCAGATCGAGGAGGTTCAGCAACAGTTGCTTCTAGGTACGCAGCGGAACGGCGTGCTCAATTTCTGGCCACGGCTGAGCAGACTCGTGTTCCGGAAGCGGTGGAAGGAGTTGTACGAGGTCTTCGAGAATCGGGACCGCGTCTTTGTCCCACTCGTCAGAGCTCGATCCAAGGTCAAGCGAGAGCAACTGCGCAAAGCCAAGAAGGACGAGAATGAGGGCGACGGCGATGGGATCTTATCGTACTTGGACACGCTCTTGGACCTGGAGTTGCCGGAGGAGAAGAGGAAGCTGGACGAGGACGAGATCGTGAGCCTCTGCTCGGAGCTCCTCATCGCCGGCACCGACACGACGTCCACGACGCTACAGTGGATCATGGCCAACCTCGTCAAGTACCCAGAAATCCAACAGAGGCTTTACGATGAAATCAAATCAGTCGTGGGACGAGGAGCGGAACAAGTGAAGGAGGAGGACCTGCAGAGTATGAGATACCTGAAGGCGGTAATACTGGAGGGGCTGCGCCGCCACCCACCGGGGCACTTCTTGCTGCCGCACGCGGTGAAGGAGGATGCGGAGCTGGGTGGGTACGTGATCCCTAAGGATGGGAGCATCATGTTCAATTTGGTGGAGATGGGTTTGGACCCGGAAGTCTGGGAGGACCCGATGGCGTTCAAACCTGAGAGGTTCCTGAATTACGGCGGCGTAGGAGTTGGCGAGTTCGACATCACGGGGAGCAAGGAGATAAAGATGATGCCGTTTGGGGTGGGGAGGAGGATGTGTCCCGCGTATGGGCTTGCGATGCTGCGCCTGGAGTACTTCGTGGCGAACTTGGTGTGGCTATTCCAATGGAAGATGGTGGCCGGCGAGGAGGTGGACCTGTCTGGGAAGCCGGATTTCACCTTCGTGATGAAGAACCCGTTAAGGGCTCAGATTTGTCCTAGGAATTTGGGCGCCTGAATTTGGGAAAATCTTTGTGGAGTGTTGCCTTCTCAATAAATTCAAATAAATGAATTACGTACTCTTCTCTCTTGTATATGATGGCCTCTTTATTAGAAAACCATCGAATATTTTCTCCTTCACTAGGGACCTTAGGGTGCAAGAGGTACGAACTCACGCGATGATGCCCATCACCGATCAAGACAAATACATGTTAACCTTTTTTACCCACCCCTTCGATTACGATGTTATGCCCATCTTAGATTTGTCCCCGTAATTTGGACAGCTGAATCTTGGGAAAATGTCTGTATAGTGATTATGGGGGAAGAATCTTCGCTTGAATTTTAATGAAGTACAGATACAAAAACCGACAGAGTGTTATTGCAGAGCTGGGTAGATTGGTCGGGTCTTTCCATGCTGAATCTTTGCTTGAATATGTTTTCCTTGATAAATAACAAAATCTTCTTTGAACTTATTTTGAGTTTATATAATGTTGTTATAATGTTGTGAACTAACTTCGGGTGGACCACATTCAGGTAATAGATTACCAAGCCTAAATTTAACTTGAACTCTCTTAAGTCCATAATAATTCGCAACTTAGGTTCAAGTTATTAGCATACAAAAAAAAATTATTGGTAAAAAAAAGCAAGATAGAAAAAGTTACGGAAAACGTGAAAACGTTTTCCTCACTTTTAAAGGTGTTTTTTTCTAATGATGGAAAACATTTCGATAAATCTTTATGGACAGTTCCCATCTCAATAAATGAATTACGTATTCTCTCTCTCGTGTATGATTAGACTTGGATACATATCTTGACGTTGACTCCTGTGAGATTTCATCTTTTAATCTCTCTCTCTCTCTAATTTCCATTCTCTCTAATTTCCATACTAAGGTAACTTGGACAGTTAGGGTGTGTTTGTTTAAAATTGTTTCTATTTCCCGGAACATAAATTTTTGTTCTTTTGTTTCGAGGAATAAAAAAAGAACAGAAACGCGTTTGTTTACAATTTTATTTTGGGGAACAAAATATTCATTTTTTTGTTCTTGGGAACAGATTTGGAACAGAAACAAAAAATAGAAAAAACTTGTTTCTTATTCCCGATAACACTTCCGAGAAACACTTTTTTTTTCTTCTCATTTTTCTTCTTCTTTTTTCTCTTTCTTTTCTTCTTCTTTTCTTCTTCTTCTTCTTCTTCTTCTTCTTCCTTTTGCTGGTCATCGGCCTTGGCCATGGTTGGCGCTGGCGACCTCACTGGAGCGTCACTGGCCCTTTAGAGAGGTCGAGCCACGGCGAGGCTCGTCGGCCCGAGACTCGCCATGGCTCGCCATGGCCGCGCGAGGCTCGACCTCACCTGGGCTGGGCGAAGCTGAGCTCGCCCAACCACCGGCGAGGCTCAACCTCCCGGGGCACCTCTAGGATGGCGTTGCTTGGTGGTGGCCTGGCGAGGCTCAGCCTCCCCAGCCGACGCAAGGCTGGGCCTCCCTAGGCCAGGGCGAGGCCCAGCGAGCTCATCGAACATCGCCCAGCCGGTCGCCGATTTACCAAATGTGTTTCTATTTTTTTTCTATTTCAGGAACAGAAATTTTGTGCATTTACCAAACGCGTTCTTCTGTTCAAAAATTGTTCATCGGAACAGAAATAGAAGAAATAATTTTTTCTATTTTTGTTCCTAAGAATAATTTTTGAACAAAAACGTTACCAAATGTACCATTACTATAACGTTACCAAATGTGTCCTTACTATCCTAACCAGTGACAATGAATGCCTAATACGTCGCACAATCAATTTAGTATTCCTTAGGTCGACTTGAAATTTTTAAGAATTTATCAATGTTCACGTAGCCGGTACGTCCATCCTTGTCCACATCAAAAGATGTCACTTTCAAGCTTATTAATGAATTGATAATCTCTACAGTGAAGTTGTTGTCTAGTGTAGTGATTATGGGCGGAAAGCGTCTTTGCTTAAATTTTAACAAAGTTAAAAAATTGATGATATTATTGTGGAAAATTTCAGTATTCTACATCGTTCTTTTTCTTCGATTTTTAAAATATGAATTCGTGATTAGTACCAGGCCATCTGGTTACATTTATTTTTGTTTTTCTTTAATAGTACCATTTTACTTATTTTAATTGTATACTAACGTTTTCCAATGAAATATATTGTAAAAACTTCTATTTGACGTCATTTTCATTCAATGATGTTTGTCATGTCTTCCTGTAGTTATATTTCTTTTAATTTTATTACCATATGATACTTTTTCACTCGTAAGCTATAATACTCCCGGTACGCCATCTTTACTTAATTGCCAGCTATGCCAATGGTAATCCGATCCCGTATAGTCTATTGGAATTAATTGTTGTCTTCGACATGGATTATAAATAATAATAATAATAATAATAATAATAATAATAATAATTATAATAATAATAATTATAATAATAATAAAAACATTAGCAACCCTCTACTGATGATATTAAAGATCCATTTGTCCGCGAAAAATATATGTTGGGAATACATTTTTCAAATTTTCAGTTATTTATTTCAAGAAAAATGAATGGATCTAGGAAAATAATTTCCGTCAATTGGAAGAAGTCATTTAAAATAAAGGAAAATGACTTCCCCTTTCTGAAAAACAGAAATTATTTTCCCCGCTATATGAAACAAAGCCCTAGCTCTATTCCTCTCCCTGTGGAGCTTTTTCCTCCTCTCTGCTTTCTTCCTCATGTCTATCTCCGCCTGCAGAGCTCCTCCTCCTCGTTGCCTCGTGCCTTCTCTTCTAGCTGCCTCCCCCTTCCTCCTCTCTGCCTTGTCACTCATCTCTCTTCGCCTCCAGAGCTCCTCGACAGTGCTCTGTAAAGCAAGCCTTTCACCCACTGGCCCTAAGGTTTTCCTCCACGGGTCGCCCGTCTCACCCCTATTTGGATCCAACCCCTCTAGCCACAGACGCCAGGGCGCCGCCCTCTAGCCTCAATTTCCCATATCTCCAAATCATTAGGTCGAGTAGGGACGTGAGGGTGCCACCGTTCTTCTTGCGGTGGAGCAAGCCCGACATGGGAGACTTGCTTTGGGAATGGGACGAGGATAGAGTCCAGGTCACTTCTTGCTTGAGGGACGAGAAGAAGTTCTTCTCCATGTTCGACGAGCTAGAGGGGAGAGGGAGAGAGAATGGAGGGGGAGGGGGGATAGGTTTTAGCAATAAGAGCAGAGAGAGACTAGAGGGAGAAAGTGAGTGAGAAAGAGAAGAAAGGGAGGATCGCAAGAAAGAGAAAGGAGATAATATTGGGCATGCCGGACTTGCCAAGTCAACAAATAAACAATCCATTCATTGATCGACATGTGTCCAAGGGGTCTACATTTTAGAATTTTCAGAAGAGAAGTCCCTTTCTTACTTACGCTTTCTTCCATAAACACCCCCACCTTGTCTCTCTTCTCTGTCACTCTCTTCTTCGTCTCTCTCCTCTGCGATGCCCTCTTCGACGACAACTTCACCTGCAGCTTCCGCTACGACGCCATCAACGACTTGAACAACTCACCGACCTGGCCCTCGACCAGGCCGGCTACTTGGGATCGCTTGTCCCCGTCTCTTAGAACCTCCCTTACCTCTAAATCCTCAACCTCTCGAACAACTACTTCACCGGACCCATCCCCGGCTGTCTCTCCAACTGACATGTCTGAGCCAACTTGCTCTCTGGCCCAATCCCTGACTCAGTCTCTTCCCTCTCCAACCTTGGGGAGCTCTACTTGGACAGCAATGCGCTCGGGGGCTCAATCCCCACCAGCCTCGCATGCCCTCCCGAGTCTAACCTTGCTCGAGGTCCAGTCCAACAGGCTCGCTGGCGAGTTGCCGGCGGTGCTGAGCTCGCTTTGTAGCTTTCTCTATTTTGTTGCGATAGAGCGAGCGATCGAACAATAATATAGACAGAAGAAGAAAATAAATTGGACACCAGATTTACGTGGTTCAGTCGTAAAGACCTACGTCCACGGGGAGAGCAGCAACGAATTTCACTATAGATCAAGCGATACAAGGAGATTACACACTCAAGTCACTCAAATACTCTCTCGGTGTTTCCCAAGCCCCAATTTAACCCAAACCCAACTCACGGCACAAAATTACCGTGCGTTCAAGCTCAAAACAATACACTCTATATTTCTTCAAAGCTTCGTGCGGAATCTAGCTCGGCGGATGTGCGGCTTCAAGCTCGCTTCTTCTGTTTAGGGTTTGAGCGGCAGACGTACGTTCAGCGGCTCCCTCTTATCTTCGGCTTGTACGTGCAGCAGCCGCGGAGAAGAAGACGTATCTGATCCATCCGCACTTATATATATATAAGTATGCCCAAGGTCAAAGTTTGACCTTGGGCCTCACCAATTTCAATCTTCATGGAGGGACTTCACGCCAAAAGGGAAACCTATTTTATTATAATACGTGTGCCCAGATTTCCTTTTTCAAAGGAATTCGAAACTGCAGGGGTTCCTTCTTCTTTATTTTTTCTTTTGTAAATCCATCATGTAGTCCCACGAAAACTCAAGACATATTTAATAATCTCCACCTTGGCTCGACGTTTGAGCCAAATTACAATCGCTTCGTAAAAATTCAAATTCTACTGCTACTTTCCCATAGCCCCCGATGGGCTCAACCGCCACAGATATTATCCAAGTTCAAGTCTCGCTTGAACTTTGCCATAATCGAGGATCTCATCAGAATACCAACTCCACATGCACCTTTAACTGCTCTGCAATGATTTTCTGACACAACCTCTTCAACCGCAGATAAAACAAAACCATTATTGCATCCATATCTATCAGGAGATCGAATGTGTACCTTATTAATTTTAGCAGTTACAGGAACCATTGGTTCTATAGGCTCCACATCGCTATAAGCACCATTTGTGTTGAAAACTTTGCTAGTACTCATACTCGCTACCTTAGGAGTTTCTGGTCGCAACTCCACCTCAAGCTGAACACCGTCCAAATCCGTATTAACATTGCCATAAACACTCCTAGCCAGAAGTATTGGAGACTCATCAAGGATAACTTCTCTGCTGTCAACATGTGAATTTATATCCGAGCACCACAACTAATCGTCCCACTCACCTTGTGCATAGCCATGGAATATGCACATTGCCCTCCAATCAAGCTTACCATCACTTACTCGAAAATAACACGGGCAATCAAACATTCTAAGAATAGAATAATCATCAACATTACCTAACCACACTTCTTCAAGAGTTCGCCTTTCAATAGCAGTTGATAGAGATCTATTCACCAGGTAGCTTACCATACTTAGCACATCAACTAGGATTCTCCTAGCAATACCAGCACTAGAGATAATTTTTCGGGCCGACTCTAGTAATGTTCTGCTCATCAATTCTGCAAATTGTTGTGATTTATCGGCACTGGTGTGGTGTTTCACTATGCCCTTTTTCATGCAAAATTTATTTACCAGCTCTGAGCAAAAAACTCCATGCTATTGTCAGTCTGCACATACTTGATTGACTTACCAGTCTCCGTCTCGATCAAAGCTCTTGACTGCGAGATCCTGACACCAACATTAAACTTGTGCCTTGGCACAAACACCCAGGTCTTCCTCGAACAGTTAAAAGACTCTCGAACAAATGCATCCGACGTCTCCTCGGCGAAACCTGTCATTGTCTCACCTTGAAGTTTATACAGGTCTCCGTGCTTGATTCCTTTCATTATCACCAAGGCATCTCGAACAACCTTCAGAACTCCACATTTTGAAGAATACCTGCAACCAGCTGAATCTAGGGCACCCAAGGAAATTAAGTTCTTTTTCAATTCTGGAACATGCCCCACTCTAGTCAATGTCCTCACGATACCATCATGCATTCTGATTTTAACATCACCAACACCCACAACATCGTACTCAGCGTTGTTCCCTAACTGAACTTTACCACTACCCTTGCACTGATAAGTGATAAACCAGTTTCTATTTGGTATGACATGAAAAAAACAACCAGAATCCATAATCCATCCATCAAACAATGAATCATTAGTGACAGACAAGACATAATCGGCATTATCTGCTACAACTGCAACATTATCTGCAGAATCAACCATAATTCCCTTACCATTATCATTCTTCAACTTAAGGCAATCCCTTCTAAGATGCCCTCTCTTGCCATAGCTCCAACAAACAACATTAGTAGTCCTAGATTGACTACGTCTGTTCATATTAGTACTACCATTACCCACGCGTGTTACAGATCTTCCTCTATTTTCACCTACTAGAGCAGTAGATACAGATTCACAAGATTCTCTTCTACGAATGTCCTCGCTCAAAATTAAATCTTGAACCCCATCAAACATCAAACTTGTTGACCTAGAGGAATTACTAACAGCAGTAATAGTAGTATTCCAACTATCAGGCAATGAGGATAATAGAATCAAAGCACATACCTCATCTTCAAAATCAATCTCAACTGAACTCAATTGACTAACAATCACATTGGATTCATTGATATGATCTGCAACTGACGCACCTTCTTTCATCTTCAAGTTAAATAGACGTTGCATCAAACAGACCTTGTTGATCGCAGAGGGCTTCTTGTACATATCTGACAGGGCTTGCATCAAATCGGCAATATCTTCTCCTTCAGGATGTTAAACGCAACGTTACGAGCCAATGTCAGCCGAATAACACCCATAACTCGTTTATCCAGCAAATCCCAATCAGCTTGCTTCATCATCTCTGGTTTCTCCCCATATAAAGGCAAGTGCAGATTCATCTGGTAAAGATAATCTTCAATCTGCATCTTCCAGAAACTAAAATCATTCCCATCAAATCTGTTGATTCTCACTTTTACTTCTTCTGTCGCCATCGATTCGCTTCAATTTAGCCAAACCTAGCTTTGATACCACTTGTTGCGATAGGGCGAGCGATCGAACAATAATATAGATAGAAGAAGAAAATAAATCAGACATCAGATTTACGTGGTTCAGTCGTAAAACCTATATCCACGGGGAGAGCAGCAGCAAATTTCACTATAGATCAAGCGATATAAGGAGATTACACACTCAAGTCACTCAAACACTCTATCGGTGTTTCCCAAGCTCCAATTTAACCCAAACCCAACTCACGGCACAAAATTACCGCGCGTTCAAACTCAAAACAATAAACTCTATATTTCTTCAAAGCTTCATGCAGAATCTGGCTCTGCGGACATGCGGCTTCAAGCTCGCTTCTTCTGCGTAGGGTTTGAGCAGCAAACGTACGTTCAGCGGCTCCCTCTTATCTTCGGCTTGTACATGCAGTAGCTACAGAGAAGAAGACCTATCTGATCCGTCCGCACTTATATATATAAGTATGCCCAAGGTCAAAGTTTGACCTTGGGCCCCACCAATTTCAATCTTCATGGAGGGACTTCACACCAAAAGGGAAACCTATTTTATTATAATACGTGTGCCCAAATTTCCTTTTTCAAAGGAATTCGAAACTACAGGGGTTCCTTCTTCTTTATTTTATTCTTTTGTAAATCCATCGTGTAGTCCCACGAAAACTCGAGAGATATTTAACATATTTGGACGCGAGTGTTGGAGAAGAGAGAGGGAGAATAGAGCAACGGAGGAGATAGATAAGGTGGGGATGTTCATTGAAAAGCTTAAATGAGAGAGAAATGGATTTTTATTTTTTTTGGATGAGGAAGGGAATTTTGAAAATTGTGAAATGTGGGCCATTGACACGTGTCAATCGATAAATAAAGCTTTATTTTGCTGACTTGGCAAATCTGATGTACTTAATATTTTATCGAAAGGGCAGTGGAAGTGGGAACAAGGATTTCATTTTCGAAATGTGTGGGAGGGACCGAGGGGGGAAAGAGAAGCCTGCGAGTGCGACCATGTAAAAAAAGAGCAGAAGCAGCACGCATTAAAATTAAAAAAAAATTATTTGTCTTCTTATCTTTGGTTTGGCTAAAGTAATAAATAGAATAATGCGGCTCTAATAAAGAATTAAAATCAGAATTAAAATAGAAAATCCCATGAAAACAGGGATTATTACGTCCACAAACTTTTTTTATTACGTCCACAAACTTAATCAAAGGAATATAGCCCTTTAAATAGCTATGATGGGGCATCGATGTGACGGCTCGCAATTGATGATGTAAATTTTGTGGTAGCCGAACACGCCAAGTAAATCGTGTATAAGATGTTTTTGGTATTAAGGGCACATACATGGTTCTGGCGCATGCAAACTCTGTTGTTTGATTTGTGAAAATATGTACCAATATTTGGTTGGTATAAGAATATGTAATAACATATGTTTTGCATTGATGAGTACTTGAGTTTGGCTTGGAGTTTTGCTGAGTTTTAGTTTGAAGTGTTTAAATGCAAAAGGAAAACAATGGAATGAGTGAAGGAAAATGTTTTCTTTACTAAATAAGGAAAAATATTTTTAATTCATTTTCAAATATTAGTCAAACAACAGGAAATATTATCATTTTTTTGGAAAATGACGTCTTGAAAAATATTTTTAAAATATGTTATATTTTTCGCAAAACAAACGGTGCCAAATATTCAAAAAAAAGTGCAATGACTATATAGTATGCATGATGTCTATATTTAATAAAAATAATTAAAATATGAAATTAAATTCATAAAAGTAGTATAACAGATAAAGAGAAACATTTTTTTTTATTATTATGAAAAATAGAAATTTTTGGTCTATGTGCCTCAAGTCAATCCATATTCACTTGTCTGAATCTATATGTACCATATACATTATATTTAATTTCTCCTTTTTATGTTTCTGAAATATTTTTAAGATTTTTTATATAGATTGAGTGTCATATCAACAATCGTCACTCCATGTGGACCAATTATATAGGAAAATTTCAAATAAAAGTTCCGAAGTAAAGCTATTTTCTTAAAAAATGATCCAGAGTGGACCGCATCTCAAATAAGGGTCGGAAGTGGTCGAATCATCTCAAATAAAAGTATGGAGTGGCCGAATCATCTCAAATGAGGACCTAAGCTCACCGATTTGGCTGGCCGGCAAGCAAGTTACTCTTTTGGCCGTTGGAGTAGGGATATTTTAGTCAAAAAAAAATTTCAGATATGAAATAGAATCTTAAAAACGAAAAAGCCCCAATTTGTATAAATATTTCTCTTCCCCTCCCTCTTTGCTTCGCCTGTTCTTGTCACTCGTCCATTCTCAGACACTTCCATTTTTTCCCCTCTCGCTGGAGTCTTAGCTCTCTTGTTTCTGGATCTATTCACTCATTCTCTATGCGTAATCTTAGTCGCTTTGTCTTGCGTCAGTCACGAATCAAAGACAATCCTCTCAGCTTTTGCTCTTTACTCTTGCTTAGAA
Organism: Eucalyptus microcorys; assembly: GCA_014182515.1. Classification (NCBI taxonomy): domain Eukaryota; kingdom Viridiplantae; phylum Streptophyta; class Magnoliopsida; order Myrtales; family Myrtaceae; genus Eucalyptus; species Eucalyptus microcorys. The sequence continues at coordinate 10,422,181 of CM024569.1, forward strand.
TTAACTTCTCCGGAAGTTTTCAAGGCCTTTGATAATCGCAATTTTCACCACTACTTAGTGGAAACCTCGTCCGGTCTGTCCATAGGTGCTGTCGCCGAAGAGCTCAAGCAACAACCGTTTCTTCTTGTTTTGTTGATTTTGGTCCTTGAAGTCATTTCAATGGTTGCCTAATTCAGGTTCGATCAATAATCACCACAAGTAACAATTCTTTGCTAGATCCAATTGAATTTGCTTTGTTTTAGGTGATTGTGAATAAAAATAAAGCCAAGAAGCCTAGTTGTGGTTTGATTGAAAATAGTCTCCAATTGAGTATTTGTCGTTCACTTGAACCTGTTTTGATGATTTTGCGATAGTCTAGATGCGAATCATTGCTCTGTAGCTGCATCTAGATCTTTGGCTGAGGTGTCTGTCACATGTTCGATAAAATGTCTGGCATAGCATACTCAGATTTTAGTACTTGCCAAGACATTGTGGGTGAATTTATGGAGATTGTTCCTTCGAATGTCGATGTAAGTGTTCTGGTAGCCTGCCTAGTAATATGGCTTCTCGAGTAAGGACTTTCCAAGGAAAAAAAAATGTTTTAGTCTCCTCAATGGAATTAGAAAAATGGGAGTATCCGATGATGGGACAACGAGAAACTGCAAAATTCTCTATTTATCTTTAAAATGCCGAAATCTAAGTTCTCGCATTAGTAACTATCACTAATTTGCATTATTACTTCGCCTTTTCCTGAAAGAATGTTGCATATTAGTACAAATGTTAGCATCGTATCCATGGTACTACTGGAATTTGAACCTCCTTAACCTTCCCTCATAGCTGGACAGTGGAATGGCTTGGGTTCGCTTCATGATGACTACCGCAGGGCTAATATCAGTACACCTCTGGCCCAAACTCCACCACCCAATACAACATAAGTACTTGATCCACCACTTCTCCGACAAGATAGAAAGCACTGACTCTTTCGGGATTCATGGACCTGTTCCACATGCAAAACAATGATAGCTTGTCATCTCCTGGAACTGTTCTGTCATGGAGATTGCTGGGTTCAACAATTCGATGGAGGCGAGAAATTCCCCTCACCTCATCCCTCGGAGTTCTGTAGAGAAATATGTCTAGTAAACACGTAGTTATCTCTTTTTGTATTGCAAATATTTAAGTTTAACGAATTCAAAAGTTTAATGATGAGTTAAAGATGATGTTTGCTTTATGATGCTTCTTGTGCTGAGCTTGATGATAATGATGGTTGATAATGGTGGATTTGTTGCCAACACATATGCTGGGCCAACACAAATGTAGAATGAGTGCACATAACCTCTGCCATTGTGTTGGAAAATGAGCAATATGAAAACGTTTTTACAGGCACCATTAAAGCAATTACATACTGACATACAATTCATATGGAATAAAGTAAAAATGAAGGATTCATGACATGCATAATAGACAATTGTCATAGACCGTTGCAATTCTTGCTCAAGAACATGGAACAAATTAATTCAAACAAGTTCCTCCATGCCACAATTGTCGAAGCAAAAGAATATCTGCTACAATCGTCACGCAACTACTCATTTCTCACCAATGATAAACTATAGAGCTAATTATAACCGAAAAAAAAAGAGTAGTGCTCAAAGCGTATTAAAGGACAAGCTCCATAAAATGGTCCCCATGCATCAAAGCAAAAAGAAACATGTCTTTGAAAAAAATGGCCCCTATGATCCACATTGTTTGATGGAAAGAGAAACATTCCAAACAAAAAAAAATTGTGTTGTTGGTCATGTTGGTCCTTACGTCCTTCTCTTTACCTATAGTCGAATAAAAGAAAAAAATCAATTAGTCAAGAGCTACAGAAGGTGCCGTCGCGGGGGTTATCCGAGATGCTACGGGGACCTTTCTTGATGTGTTGTACCTTTCTTGATGGGGACTTGCAAAAGATGTATAAAAACCTTGTTCCAGCTTTTTCATTTCCATCAAAGAAGAAAGTGGCATTCCATTTCAGTTTTGCGATCCAAACGGAGGCACTGGCCATGGTCGAAGCTTTTGAATTCCAACATGATGGGTTTGCTTGTTCCAGCTTCAGTCGAAGAAAGAGAAAACCTGCAACTACAACTGGAAAGTGATTGCTGCGAGCTTCTAGATGCAATGGTAAACGAAGACCACGTGCGGTGGGAAATTAAGCCTTTAGTGGACGAAGCTAAATTCCTTTTGGGCTCTTTAAAAATATCTCCTTGGCCCATTGTAGTCGATCCGCAAATTGTGTAGCAAATTGAGTAGCTAAAGTCCATAGAATGAATTCCTTGTCCCATTGTTGGGTAGTCCGGCCTCCCTAGCATCTTTGGGATTTGCTTTGTTTGGATGCCACAATGGGTCTTTTGTTTAAGAACTCTTAAGTATTAATATTATCGTCTTGTTTTGACAAAAAAAAAAAAAATACAAAGTCAAGTGCTAATAAGAATAATTCTATGACAAAGTCAAGAGTGGATAGATACCTACATCTTTCCTATTTCCATAGATGATAATGAGTTTGGAATTCCAAATGTTGAAGCAAGCGATTGGACGATCTCAAGTTGTGATGCTAATGGGGTTGAGGGAGTGCTTCCTACCAAATCTTGTGAGCATAAGGAAAATGCAAAAGTTACAAGGGCTGATGATGTTGTTGCAACAATTGATGCTATTGATGGATTCTTGCAATGATACCTATTATGGCCACCCACCACATTTCCCACAAGTAATTGTGGTATTCTATCTCTTTAACTTTGTTTCCACCAGCTCTTGCACAACTTTCTTTTTCATTCTTTTCAAATTGTCATCAGATGCTTCGTTCACTGATTTTGTTCTTTGTTTCTTCTTTCTACCAATTTGCTTAGGCACATCCGGTGGGAGTAATGGCTCTCTAACAGACCATGTGTTCTTGGAATCTTAGCATACACAACATGGCTATAAGTCCGCATAAATGTTTCCTTACTATAATATGTGTGAACCCATTTTTCAGGTTGTTCTCTTATATATGTAAGAGTCACCACAGCATGATAGCAAGGGATCCTACTGATGTCCCATCTTCTATAGCTACAAGTTCTCCGTCTAATGTTAACAACCATCTTGTCTCCATATGGGCCACTCAATTTAAACTCATCCTCCCCATTCCATCTAGGAACCCATGATGCCAAATACTATTTTTGGAGATCTAATACCTCATGGATCTTAAGGCATATCACGTCAGTATACTTAGCCAATTCATCCCTTTGCTTATGAATCCTTTCCATAAGTTGTACTCTTTTAGCTTTGAGCATTGTAATGATAGGCTTGTCCCTAGTGTCAATGATGGTCTTGTTGAAACTTTCACACTAGTTATTCAAGGAAATGTCACATTTTGAGGTTGGCCTAAAGTGGGATTTGCTCCATTGCACTGGAGGCCTCTAGGATAAGCAATCATAAGCTTTTTGATTAACTTTCTTTAGCTCTTCCATTGCTAAGCCAAAATCACACATTCTAGTTGCCATGGTAGCTTTCCAAACCAACAGTTTAAGTTCCATTCCTTTGTGATGCAACTTGAAGTTTTCATAAAGATGCCTCAAGCAAAATCTATGTTCTACTTTAGGCATTAGATTTGCCAGTGCTTTTACCAATCCTATCTACTTGTCACATAAGAAAGTTCAGTACTTTGAATTTTTAAGGTCCATAATACCTAGGTCTTCTGCAATCAAACTAATAAACCAATGCCATGTCTTATATGTTTCTTGTCTGACTACTGCCCATACAAAGGGATACATCTTATTGATGCCATCTATGCCCACCGCTGCTAGAAGTATGCCCTTGTAACCTGATGACAAATGACAACCATCAGAACCCACAAAATGCCCACATCCTTCTATAAAGCCCCTTCTTAAAGCATCCAGGCAAATGTAGACTCTTCTAAACTTAAATTGATCTCGACATTGTTCAGTTTTGATTATACATGTGGATCTTGGGTTTGCATCAATAAGTGCTTGGCAATAACTTCTAAGCATCGTATATTGCTCCTCCTCATTCCCTGTGATCATATTCATTACTATAGCTCTAGCTCTATAGACCATTGCCCTCGATAGCTTTAAAATATTATCAGACTCCATTGTTTTCTTCATCGAAGAACCTGGCCATGTAGATTGTTTCTCAATCTATCACCATACTTGCTTGCTAGCCATTCAATACTAACTTGAGGAACATGTAGAGTTCTATTACATGGATGTATAGGGTTGAAGGTTCTAACTTGTAAAGTATGCTCTCTATGCACTTTGGAAGCATAAATGAGCCAATCACAACCCTCTAAACACACTGCCCTCAACCTATTTCGTGCATTCTTAACAAACCTCACTTGTCTCCCATTTTTAATAGCATGGTTTCTAACGGCTTCTCTAAACTCTTCAGCATTACTAAAACACATCCCCAACTTGAAAACGGGATTCTCCATATCAACCTTAGTATTGAACTCAGGATGTGCATATTCATTTTGGCTATTCATATTCAAGAAATCTATATTATCAATCAACACATCTACATACATGTTGCTATCTCCAACCTCCATATCCCTCCCCATCAATCCATCACCCTCGGCACATCTTACATGTCTTTTGTATAATTCAGGAATATCGATAATGGCAAATCCATCATCTTGAGCACCCTTAGTAACTTCAACATACCTATTATCATAAAGGTTCACTGCTTCACATCCCTCACCTAATGCAAAATGAAAACAAATATAATGTCAATATGTTATTATGCAGTAGAGAAAACATAACAAAAACAAAAATAATTGCAACACGTAAGATTCGTTTGCCACTTCGAAATTTCTTTCTGAAGTGGCAAAGAATTAAAATTCTAATTCACTTGAAGCCATAAAGGTTGGAGAGGTGGTCTCATAAGTGTTTGTACTTGGCGAAAAGGCATGAAAAAGAAATAAAAACACAAATAGAAAAAGTGGATGGGCAGCTTTCATGAAATATATAACAAAACACAAATAAGTGGATTGGCCCCAAATGACAAAACATACATTACAGAAAACAAAATAAAAGCATTAAAGAATTGCAAACTAGGGACCACCACTAGCACGTTCAGCAATACCAATTAAAAACCGCACAGTATACCACTTGCCAATAGAAAATGCAACTTATATTCATCAATTCACACAAAAATGCACCTCGACGTCCGATCAAAGCAGCCAAATCAACACCATAAAACAAAAATATTCCTCTTACCATCATCCTCATCGCTGCCGTCAGTTTGGCATTCCACGACGTGTCCACACTTTGTCGACATTTTGCTTCAACGAGTTGCAAAGGCCCCCCTCTTGGATGAACAAAGAATCAACTACAATGAAGAAACGTAGCAAAGGAACAAACGAAAACGAAGAAACCTATATAAACGAAGTTTCAATGGGAAGAAACGTGGTAGACTATGATTTTCATCTGAGCAAACGAAAAATTGTCAAAAATGAAGAAACGAAGCAAACATAGAAACCAAAGAATAGAAGAAACGACGGATCACATATGAGAAGAAAGAAGCGAGGTAATTGTGGGGATTTTGGTTTTAGGGATTTCAATATTTGACGTAGAATTTTTGGAGAAGAACGAGCAGGAGCGGAAGCAGAGAGCGTGGGGGAAGGGAAATATTAATACAATTTGGGCTTATTTTTTTTTAAGAGTTCAATTTTATACCTTTAATTGTTTTTTACTAAAATACCCTTCTCCGATGACCTGAACAATCACATGCTCGCCGGTTGATCAAAGATTTCGATGGCCGGCGAACTCAGGCCCTCATTTGAGACGATTTGATTACTTCAGGTCTTTATTTGAGATGATTTGTCCACTTTGAATTCTTATTTGAGAAAATGGCTCCATTTTGGACCTTTATTTGAAATTTTCCCAATTAAATATAATTAATTGCCGTTGTTATGTTATTGATGCAACTTACCAAAATCATAAGAAAAAATATTAGGTACTTGTTACTTTAGTAATTCATATGGAACCATGTCTCCGAGATTGATTGGCCAACTTAGCGTCCGAGGCTTATGGTGAAAATGTTAATTTTATTGCATGAGGTCACTCAAAAAAATTATATTGGCATTTATTAGAGTTGGCGTGATACTAGTCAATAAATTTTTTTTATGTTGATTCAAAAGTGAATCTTGTTTACTGAAATAACTAAATGTTATGAATTAGATTCAATGTCACGTGAAATGTAATTACTATTCGTTTTGCTTGAATTAAATAGTAACTATCATTAAAAAGAAAATTTTATATCACTTGACACTTGATAATTTCTTTTAAAGTATTGACACCTGGTAATTGATTTGCATAAAATATTCGTAGCGTTTTCAATTGCACTTTCTCATTTGGTTGGATATGTTATGAATTATTGCTGGACCTTACTTGTTCTCGGACAATTCTATTAAAAATTTCAAATTGATACCCTAGTAACATGTGAATCATAAATTAATTTTCATCTCACCAAAAAAAAAAAAAATCCAAATTAATACCCTAACCCAAATATATCCTCATTGAGCATTCATACATGGCAGACAAATGCAAGATGGATTTGACGTGTTCTGACACATTTGCAATTCAATAGAGGTTTGATTTGGGTCAGATACCAATTAAAATTAGTTTGAGACAATGTGCGATGGGGCACCAGTTTAAGATTGATTGTGAGGCAAAGATTAATTTGGAATAAATGTGTAGTGAGGTACTGATTTAAGATTTTTTGTGAGATGACGATTAATATGGATTGAATGTGCAATGGAGTGCTAGTTTAGAATTTTTAATGGTATTAACCCATTTTCAAATACTAATTTGAGGCTTTTTAAAAAATGAAAATGAAGTATAATGTGAACCAAAACAAGAAGAATTAAAAAATAAAAATTAAGTCGGCATGGGGAAAAGTGAGGACTCGCAACTCGCTTACACCCTGCGGCCAAAATTCGTCTCCCAGAAAAAAATTGAAAGGCTAAGTATTAATGCTAGCTCAATTGTATCTGAAATTCAACTAGCTAATTAGCAAATTTGGATGTTACCAGCTTTATCACTCGCAAATGCTCGAACTTAGTACTATATTCTCTAATAGTACCTAAATGTCATTTATTTGAATGATTTAGTGCTCAAATTGAATTGAGAAAGACAAATTCAAGTGTTAGAGCATTATGTATCGAATTTTAGCTTATTTGTCATGCCCGCACTTTTATATTTTATCAGGCTTATATTAAAAAATGCATTTAGTGATCATATATTAAAAAATATTAGAATATAGCTTGTTTCGAAAAAGCTCTACTAGTAAAGTTAGGGATACCTATTTAACTTATTATGGTGCAATGAAATGTAAAATTAGTAGCATATCTTTTATAAATGGGTTATTTACAATGTCAAGTATAACTTATTAGACCAAGTAAAATAAATTGCATATTACAATTACGTTCTTGATCGAAAAAAGGACTGTCTGAAATAAAAATAAAACCTATTAAAGTGACACACTAAATAAATTAGAATGAAAAAAAATGAAGAAAACCAAAGACATATATATTACTTAAATGGTTATCTATGGTTCAAGTATAGGGACACGGACACATTGAGTGTCAAAACTTAGCGCGGAGGAACACTTGAGTGCTAAAAGTTCGAAAAGATACATTTAAATATCAAAATTGGAGCAAAATGGATCAATTAATGTTAACGGCAAGAAAATCCACTCAAAAAAATTTTCTGACAAGGTAAGTGTAAAATGATGTCATTTTACACGTTGGCATGACCAGATAAGTCGTAAATGGCATCGTTTTGCATGCGACATGGAAAGAAAAGCCAAAAACAAGGTCATTTTACCTTGGATTTGAATTTTAATAAAAATATTAACTAATTTAAATTTAAAACTAAATTCAATAAATAAATAAATAAGAAAGAGGGTTTGTAGAATGGTGAGGGCTTAGCCCTCATTGTTGCCTCCCTCCCTACTGTCACTGGGAAGAGCTAGCGACAATGGGTGGAGGATCAACTAGGGTTGCTGGGCCCTAGGCAAGGGCTGGCGACGACGGCTCTTGGCCTAGCTGGGTGAGAGTTGGCAACCCTCGTCGAATCTGAGGAAGGGCCACGTTCCTCATCCTAGATTTAGGCAAGAGCTTGTAGGCACTTGCCGCCGGTTGGCGAAGATCCCTGGTTAGGGCTTAATGACCCTAGCCCCTGGCTAAGCCTAGTGACCTCGGCTAACTCTCTCGTCACTGTCGCCAGCCCTTCCCAGAATGGTAGGGGGAGGCGGCGGCAAGAACTGAGCCCTCATCGTTCTGCAAACCCATCTCTTCTTTTTATTATCTTTTAAAACTTAGTTTTAAATTTAATTTAATTAATTGTTATATCAAAATTCATATTAGAGGCAAAACAATGTCATTGTGGCTCTACTTTGCCGGCTCAGCTCTCTAGCAAGCCATGTAGGTGAGTTATATTATTTGAAAAAAAAAAATGCCACGTAGGATTTCTGGCATCTTTTGTCAAAATTAACACTTAAATGTCTCATTTTTCAAAGAAAGTAACACTTTTGTGTACCTTTTTTAAATTTTGGCACTTGAGTGTTCTTCCGTGCCAAATTTTGGCACTTGTGCTATACTTCCGCCTTCAAGTATACAATTAAAGTGAAGAAATCGCACTTAATAAAGACATTCACTTAATTTTAGTAAATAGTAAATCAAACAATATAGAGTGTAGCTTCTTGTTTATATGTAGTTTATTGTTTGTCTTGAGCACTTTATGCTTAATTAATAATACAACTAAACTTATGTAGTTTTTTTTTTATTATTATTCTTATAGAAAAAAGAAGAAGAAGAAGAAGAAGGAACCTATGATATTAACACATAAGTAAATTCTTACACTTCAAGATTTTAATATGATTAAATAATGAAAACATGAAAAATAGGAAATGGCAGAAAAGAAGAAAACGGTAAGACTTATAAGATTATTTACCCAGTTGGGTGAGGGAATTTTGGTCTTTATATATTTTAGAATAAGGTCAGGATGGGTTTTAAAATATAAAATTCAAAGAAAGCTAAATTGCGAATATATCATTTTCCTAAATAAAATCCAGTATCGATACTGGGATGTTATCCATTTTGTTTTCGCCTGGGAAGTTGTCATCTATTGTCTAATCTCCATGCTTATATGAAACGAACATATTGTTGGAAAAAACTAATAAGAATAAATAAATTTGTCTGAGGTGTGTAAGCCCAAGCACTATCCTTAAGGATAATTCCGTCCCTCGGAGTGCGAAATTCGGTGCAATAGGCTTTTGACGGCTATCCTCCCAAGATACAACCGACCTTCTTCTATATTGTGCACTTAATATTGGAAGGAATAGAAACAACGTTGTGTATAACCCAGCAAGAAAAAGAAAGGAAATATTTTTTAAAGAAAAATATATTCTCTCTTTCATTCAGTGTATATTTCAAGATTGTCTTATGAGATTTTATTTTTATATTCAGAAAAAATAGTGCCATTAAAAGAGCTGTTGTAAAATAATGGAGGATTTATTTGGGAAATAAATCAAACCTTTCAAAGCAATTGAAAAGCTATTATATGACCGTTAAGAAACCGTTATGTGACTGTTAAAAATAATGATGATCTTTAATGCGGTCATAACTTTTATCGAAGCTATTACTGTAAATATTGATAAATATTATTGAAATATCCAATAATCCCCCACATATTTCAAAAGGTTTTGAAAAAAAAAAAATAATAATGATGCTGGGTTATTGGAGTGTAATGCATCAAAAATGGTGCTTGTTAGGCTATAAACCAGCCCTAGAAAAAATGAAATATAATTCACGAAATTATCGATGAAGTTTGAAACTTCTATAAACCACAAATTTCTTCTTTTTTTTTTTTTTTTTGTGACCCGGGAACTGTTGTACAGCCAGTAGCCGACGACGTGAACCCGGGACGGTGCTATAAGGACCCACCTCCCACGGTGTCACGGGTAAGTCGCGCAATGGGGAACCACAAATTTCTTTTGTGAATTATAATTTTCACTAATCACACTGCATTCTCACAAACTTTTTGTTCAACGCGGTTTTGTACTAATAGATCATGTGCGTGCTTTTTTATTCATAAGTGTTTTAGAGATTTTTGCCAAAATTCTCATAGAAGCAGCCCACTCCATGCTTATATAGGTGATTCCATCAAGTGTATTTTGTAGTTTAATACACTACCAATAATGGCTATGAAATTTCATTAAGAGCTTAGTTCAACCTCTTTTTCCTTACAGTTTTGCACTATTCTCATCTTAGGATGGACAATAATATTTAATAGTGCATCACTAGAACAACAAGTGACTTGTCATTGCCCATATAAACCTAATTCATGGGATTGCCAATCACATAGGTTGGGTTACCATCACTGTTGTTTTTCCTCAATTGACTTAAGTCACATTCCCCTCGATGTGTCGTAAATTAATTTTATTCCCATAGGTTTAGTCAAATGATTGGTCAAATTCACTTCTAACTTTACAAAATAGATGGATATAATTCCATTTTTAAGCAACTGCTTTACTACATCATGTCTCAATCGGATGTGTCTATTTTTACCATTGAAAGTTTTATTCTTTGCAATGGCTATTGCCGCTCGGCAATCATAATGCACAAACACAGAAGGTGTCGGTTTCATTCCTAAAGGAATATTCACTAAGAGGTTCCTTAACCACTCGGCTTCATTGCCAGTCAATTTTAGAGCCACAAACTCTAACTCTATGGTGGATTTAGCAAATATTGTTTGTTTGGCTGACTTTCAAGTTACAACACATCCACCAAGGGTGAACACATATCCACTAATAGAGTTTGTCTCATCTAAATCTGAAATCCAATTAGCATCATTGTATCCTTCTAATATAGCGGGAAATCCATTATATAAAATACTATAATTCATGGTTCCTTTCAAATATTTCATTAATCTACTCAAAGCAGTCCAATGATCATTACTGAGATTTTGTGTATATCTACTCAGTCTACATATAGCATAAGTTATATCAGGTCGAGTATAATTCATAAAATGCATCAAACTCCCAATAATATGAGCATACTTAGATTGAGCCACACCATCCCTTTTATTTTTCACTAATTGGATATTAGAATCATAAGGAGTATTCATAAGTTTGACATCAAAGTGATCATATTTTTTAAGTAACATTTCCACATAATGCGCTTGAGTAAGCATTAGGCCACTATCACTCTTTACAATTCTAATACCCAAAATAATATTAGCTTCCCTCATGTCATTCATATTGAATTTAGAAGTCAAAAAACATTTTGTTTCATTCATAACATCAATACACGTACAAAAAATAAGCATGTCATTAACATATAAGCTAATAATTATAGATTCACTATCAATGGTTTTTGTGTATACACATTTATCTACTCCAATAGAGAAAAATTCATTATTAACTAGAATGTCATCAAATTTCTCATGTCATTGCTTTAATGCTTGCTTTAAGCCGTATAAGGATTTAATGAGTTTACAAACTTTGTTTTCTTAGCCAGGAAAAATATAACCCTCAGGTTGCACCATGTAAATTTCCTCTTCCAAATCACCATTTAAAAAATCTATTTTAATATTCATTTGATGAACAACAAGTTTGTAAATAGAAGCTAAAGCAATTAAAACACGAATTGATGAAATTCTTGTAACTAAGCAAAAGTGTCAAAATAATCAACATTTTGTTTTTGATTAAAACCTTTTTACAACTAATCTTGCTTTATATTTATTAATAGAACCATCGGGATTATATTTTATTTTAAAAATCCATTTACAACCAATCGGTTTTGCACTCGGTGGTAAATCAACTAATTTCCAAGTTTCATTTTGTAAGATAGAATCAATCTCGATTTTTATAGTTTCTTTCCAAAAATTGCTTTCTATGGAAGATATTGCTTCTGAATAAATCAAAGGATCATTATCAATAAGATAAGTATAAAAATCATTCCCAAAAGAAGTTTCTTTCCTTATTCTTTTGCTCATTCTTAATTCATCATTTGAATTTTTGAAAACGTTTTTATGAAAAGGCGTAGGAGAAATAGTATCAATACTTAATGGAAAAATATGCTAAAAGAATTTTGCATATTTTGTCTTTACTATAGTATTATTATCACATCACTTTTTAATACAAGAAATCTATATGCAATCAGATGATTTAGAGCCTATTTTCCTTTTCTTAGAACTAGGAAGCCTAACCTTAGCAAGACACCCCCACACTTTCAAATATTTTAAATTAGGACAATAAACCTTCCATAATTCATAGGGTGTTTTACCCATTTTCTTATGAGATATTCTATTTTGGATGTGACATACAGATAAAATAGCTTCACCCCATAAATTATTTGGAGCATTAGAACTAACAAGCATAGAATTCATCATCTCTTTCAAAGTCATTTTTCCTTTCAGCTATGCCATTAGATTCGAGGGAATAAGGAGGCATAGTTTCATGAATTATTCCTTTACTTTCACAAAATTCGTTAAGCAATACATATTCTTCACCTCTATCCGATCTAATTCTTTTTATCCTTTTATTCAATTGGTTTTCTACCTCAGCTTTATACAAAATGAACATATCGAAAGCTTCATCTTTATGCCTAAGCAAATAAACTTTAGTAAATCTAGAATTATCATCAATGAAAGTCACATACTATTGTTTACCTCCTCTAGTCATAGTTTGTTTTAAATCTCCTAGATCGGTATGAATTAAACTCAACAAATTAGATTCTCTATTTACAGAAATACAAGGCTTTTTTGTTAATTTTGTTTCGACACATATTATACATTTATTAAAACATGGGTTTTTAATTCAAGAAATTAAACCTTGTTTTTGCATTTTTTTTAATACAAGAAATACTGACATGACCTAATCTACCATGCCATAAATCAATAGATTCAGCCAAGTAAGCAAAAGTAGCAGCATTTTCATTGATAACATTGGAAACGTTAAGAACAAAAAGTCCTTGATTACAATAACCCTTTCCCACAAAGAGGTTCTTTTTTTGTCATTACAATCTTGTCAAATTCGAATGACACCTTCTCCCCATCCTTTCCTAAAAGAGCTACTGAGACTAGGTTTGCCCTTATATTAGGGATATGTAACACATCATTCAGGGCCAAAGTCTTGCTAGATGTGAGCTTAAGAACCTTTCCAATCCCAAGAACTTGAGTTGTTCTTGAATCACCAAGATAAATAATTTCTTCTCCTTCCCCTACTAGCGTGTAGGAGGAAAAGACATTGTTGTTTGCACAAATATGCCTGGTAGCACCTGAGTTTACCACCCACTCTTTCACATTGGCCACAATGTTGGCTTGAAAAATAACTACAACAATTATATCATTAGAGTCATTTGCTTTAACCAAATTGACTTTTGGTTTAACAGGATTGTCATTTCCCATATTATTCTTTTTCTGCAGTGCGCTGCATGATGACTTGGTTTTCCACAATCAAAGCAAGAGCCTTTCTTTTTTAAGGTGGGGTGAGCAACCTTGGGTTTGTAATCAGGTTTTTTGTTATTATACCTGTTTTGGCGATGTTAAGATTTGCCTTGCACCAAATTTTCCCTAGTAGCAATTTCCTTAGCTTTGACAACTTTGATCTCTTTGCGAGTTGTATCCTCAATGATAATATGCACGATCAAATCGGCTAGTGACAATTGCTTGTCCTTGTGCTTGAGTTGTTGCTTGTAATTATTCCAAGATTCAGGCCACTTTTCAATCAGTGAGTTCGCAATAAATTCTTCTTGTAAATGGATGTTTTCTGCCTTCAAGTCCTCCACTAGCTTTTGATATTCATTGATTTGTGTCTTGATCTCCTTATCATTGGACATTTCCCATCAATAATAATTTCCGATTACAAATTTTTTGTCTGCCCACATCTTCGGCGGTGTACTTTGCAGTCATGAAGTCCCATATTTGTTTTGCTTCCTTGTACAGATAGTAGACATCAAACAATTCGTTAGAAAGAGTACTAATAATCATGTGCTTACATACCTTATTAGCGTGTATCCATTGATCTTGCAGCTTGTTATCAGTTGGTTTGGCCTCCGTAAGTGAAAAAGCCATGTTGTGCACATCTAGGATAGAGAAAACCCTTTCTTGCCACCTTTTGAAATTGTTGCTATTAAAAACTTCGATCTTCGATATGTCGGAGAATGGTTTGGCATAGGGCATATGTGGTAGTGGTGGTAGTGCAACTGGACTAGCGGAGATTGAGGCATCAGCAGCAGCATCAACTTGAGGCTCCATGGGATTTATCCTTAAGATTGTTGGAAAAAACTAATGAGAATAAATAAATTTGTCTAGGGTGTGCAAGCGCAAACACTATTCTTAAGGATAATTCCACCCTTCGGAGTGCGAAACTTGGTGCGATAGGCTTCTAACGATTATCCTCCCAAGATCCAACAGACATTTTTCTATATTCTGCACTGAATATTGGAAGAAACGGAAACAACATAATGTATAATCTAGCAAGGAAAAGGAAAGGAAATATTTTTTAACGGAAAAGGTATTCTCTCTTTTATTTAGTGTATATTTCAAGATTGTCTTATGAGATTTTATTTTTATATTCAAACAAAATAGAGCTGTTAAAAGAGCTGTTGCAAAATAATGGAGGATTTATTTAAGAAATAAATTAAACATTACAAATCGATTGAAAAGCCGTTATATGACCGTTAAGAAACCGTTACGTGATCGTTAAAAATAATGATGGTTTTCAATGTGGTCATAACTTTCATTGAAGCTATTATTGTAAATATTTCAAAATATTATTGAAATATCCAACACATATGGCCGCCTCTTACTCTTCAAATCCATAATTTGGTCAGACTTTCTCAAACACTTGAAGTCTCTTCGGCAAAAGATAGATCTCTGGTTCCTTGTCGTCGTCACCATCTCCGTCGCCGCCCTCCTCAGAGCCAGCGTCAACCTCCTCTCCTCCGCCACCAAGAAGAACAGCCTCCGGCCGGGCCTCCTCACCTTCCCGGTCATTGGCAACTTGCTATGGCTCCACATGTCCTTCTTGAAGCTCGAGTCTGCCTTCCGCTCCCTCCATGCCCACCACAGCTCTGTGGTCACCCTCCACATCAGCTCCAGCCCCATAGTCTTTGTCTCCTCCCCGTCCCTCGCTCACCAAGCCCTCGTCCACCGCGGCGCCATCTTTACCAACCGCCTGCTGCTAGGCGTGTCCTCTCCTCCAACCAGCTCACTATTAGCTCCTCCTCCTATGACCCCATTTGGCGCCTCCTCCGTCGAAACCTCATGGCAAGATCCTCCATCCCTCCCATCTCCACTCCTACTCCCACGCCCGCACTTGGGTACTCGACATCCTCGTCGCGGAGCTCAAGCCTCAGCCAGATGGTGTTGTCCGTGTGATAGGACCACTTTCGACACGCCATGCTCTGCTTGCTGCTCCTCATTTGCTTTGGAAACAAGCTCGGGGAGAAGCAGATTAAGCAGATTGAGGAGGTTCAGCGATGGCTACTGGGCCTGCGGCGGTTCAACAAGCTCAATTTCTGGCCGCAGCTGAGCAAGCTGGTGTTCCGGAAGCAGTGGAAGGAATTCCACGAGCTCCTCAAGAATTGGAAAGGCCTCCTTGTTCCGCTTGTCCAAGCTCGATCCAAAGCCAAGCGAGAGCAACTGAGCAAAGTCAAGGAGGATGCGAATGATGGCAACAGTGAATGGATTGTATCTTACTTGGACACGCTCCTGGACCTGGAGCTGCCGGAGGAGAAGAGGAAGCTGGAGGACGACAAGATGACGAGAATTTGCTCGGAGTTCCTCAATGCTGGCACCGACACGACGTCCACGGCGCTACAGTGGATCATGGCCAACCTAGTCAATTACCCACAAATCTAAGAGAGGCTCTATGATGAAGTCAAATCAATCGTGGGACAAGGGGCAGAACAAGTGAAGGAGGAGGACCTGCGGAGGATGGGCTACCTGAAGGCAGTGGGCAGTGGTGCTGGAGGGATTGCGCCGCCACCCGCCAGGGCACTTTTTGTTGGTGCACCCTGTGATGGAGGACACGGAATTGGGGAGGGGGGAGCGGGGGCGCAGTACATTATCCCTAAGAACGGGACCATCAACTTTATGGTGGCGGAGTTGGGTTGGGATCCGGAAGTCTGGGAGGACCCGATGATGTTCAAGCCAGAGAGGTTCTTGAATTGGGGCGGTGGTGGAGTAGCCGGTGAGTTTGACATCAGGGGGAGCAAGGAGAAAAAGATGATACCGTTCGGGGTGGGGAGGAGGATCTGTCCCGCGCATGGGCTTGCGATGCTGCACTTGGAGTACTTTGTGGCGAACTTGGTGTGGATGTTCCAATGGCGGGCGGTGGCGGGCGAAGAGGTGGACCTGTCAGAGAAGCAGGGGCTCCCCGTGGTGATGAAAAACCCTTTGAGGGCTCAGATTCGTCCAAGGGATTTGGGCACCTGAACATGGGAAAATGTCTGTAGGGTGTTGCCTTCTCAATAAATTCCCATGAAAGAACGCTTGCTTGGTGAACCTATGCTTCTTACTTTGGGAACCCTGGGAGGGTTTGCGAAAATTCCTATGCATCATGGGGAGCTCTTCAAACCTCCGCTTCGATTATGATGTCATGCCAAACGCTGATTTCACCACTTCACGCATGCCGCACTATTAATCTCTCTTTATAATCATCGATGTATGTCCCTAGATATTTGCATTGGTCCTCTCATATCTTGTGTTAAAAATGAAATTTGCTAACTTGTAAAAGAAATAGCATTCGATTGCAGGCCAGTGTCCGAAGATGAGGCCCCCATTCCGGTGATAATCAAGGATTAGGCTTGGAAATACAATTACTTCAACAATCACTCCCATGAGTGTTTATTTGATTACTTCTCTTCTTCTTCTTTTTAATTCCCATGTCGACTTATTTAAATCTATCATGTTAAAAGCTATAAAGTTAAAAGGATCGCTCAATACGTTGTTCAATCGATCTAGTATTCTTCAATTTAACTAGAAAGGTTTAGGAATTTGTCAAAACTTACGTAACCAACACGTTTGTCCTTGTCCTCACACAAAGATATTACTTTTAATCCTATAGCCTTATATATACATATATATTTATGAATGATAACCACTACGGTAAAGTTCTTATTTAGTGTAGTGATTATCGGGAGGAAAGAATCTTTGCTTGAATTTTAACAAAGTCCAAAATCAGCCCATTAACTTTGCGGAAATCTCCAATACTCTGTCCTTTTTGTCCATCTCATAAAAAAATGTACTTGTAAGTTATCATTTGGTTACGTTTCTTTTTGTCATTTAATTTATTTTAAGTATATAAGCATTCTCAAATTAAAATTAATGTTTGGTTACATTTAATAATTACTTTCATTTAGAATCATTTTTATTAAACTACGTTTGCCATTGCTAACGATTAGTTATACTTTTCACTCGTAAACATATCATTCACGGTTCGCTATCTTCAATGAATTGCCAGCAATAACAATAACAATTTAATCCAATAGAGTGAACTTGCATTAGATCCTCAACATGGATTTTAATTTGGAAAAGAAAAGACAATGACCACTCTACCTAGGATGTTAGTATTCCAAAATAGAAAAGTGCAATGAATAAGATAACATTCATTTAGTACATATATATAAAATGTAAGACAAAAAGTAGTACAATCGGGAGATAAATGGGAGTCAATTTTTAATGAAAAAAAGCCACAAAAAATTCCAAAACTTTGCCTAGAGTGACATATTTACCACAAACTATTTTTTATAACACAAAAAAACTCAAACCTTGCCCATTGTAACACATTTACCTTAATTTTTTTTTTCTGTGATGCCAAAAACCCCAAACTTTTACCTATATAACATATTTATCCTAAACATTTTTTGGTGACATCAAAAATCCTAAATTTTTCTATGATGCCAATTTTTTTTTAGGTAATTATGTCGTATAGATTCAATTTTTGAGTTTTCTAGTGTCACTAAAAAAAATTTGGGGTTTTTGGTGTCACAAAAAGTATGTTTGAGATAAATGTGTCACATTGTATAAATTTGGGATGAATGTGTTACATGGATACAGGTTTGAGAGTTTTTTGTGTAAAAAAAAAGTCTAGGATAAATCTACTACATTAAGCAAATTTTAGGGATTTTAGTGGCTTTTACCCTTTTTTAGCTATGAAAATTAGAAATGTATCGTTTATGTACTCTAGGTTAATCCATATTCGCTTGTCTGAATCTATGTATGATTTATTGTAATCTAATTAACTTCTCCTTCAGATAAGTATGAAAGCTAATTAAATTAATTCACATGTAGATCGAGTGTTATATCAACAATCAACTTTTCGTGCCATGATTACCTTCTTTTTTTTTTATGTTACATATGTAAATCATAGATAAACAAATTTTCTTTACTTTAGTAATTAATTTAGAATCATTGTTGGATGTTTATTTGTAAAACATATAAAATGTGCTTTTCCTTGTCCCACTAGATGGCCAAATTATAAGTGAAAACATGTTCTAGTGTGTCTAGAGAAAAGATTGGGGGTGTAGGTTAGATCTCACAATACCCGCATGTAGGTGGGCGAATAATTGCGCGATTATTAGACACACTTAGTACTTTGTGCGCTCCTAGTTTAATTAGTACTAACCCCTTTATTTTTATTTTATTTCGTACAATTATCTTATAAACATTTATTAGTTGAAAGGTTTCTTTTTGTCTATTAAATATTTTTGAAAATTATACTTGTTTAGTTTGCAACATTTTCCAAAGGGTTACATTTGTTCATGTTGCAACCTTTCGCAAAGAGTTGTCTATGTTATTTAAAATCGATATATATTAGTTTTTTTTTGGTATGAACAAGTATGAAATTATTTTCGAGTTTTCTTTTCAAAATTACAGCCATCTTTTCAATTCTTTCTTAGATAGGCCTTAGAGAAATACTAGAAATGTTATCTAGTATTCTCATTTGAAATTTTGTTGTATCCTGAAGGATATTTGTTGGTGACCATTAACAACATTGTAGGGCAAATAAATCCTTAAAAAAAAAAAAAAAGTGGTATCACGCCTCTAAATCTAACTTAATTACTCTATTGATTTGAAGTCATATTTTTCTAACCACGAAATTAGCACCCAAGACTTTTGGTGAAAATGTCAACTTTATAGCATTAGCTCATCGATAGAGATATCGCGATGCTAGTCAATGAAGACTTTCTATCCGCATGCTGGCATGTGATGTAACATAGCTTAATGACTAAGAAATGGAGTAAAATAATGTAAAGAAGAATTAACTACTATTTTCCAAGCCAGATACTTCATCCCAAAAATGGGGATAAGTACACTAGAAGTGCAAAAAGTTGTATACGGTGCTCACTTTAGTGCCAAAAGTTTTTGCCGGCTCACTTAAGTGCTAAATCGGAGAAAAAAACAATCACTTTAGTGTCAATAGTGAGAAATTTCAGCCAAACTGATTACGTGTCATTTATAATTAAAATTATAATATGACTTGGCAAAATTTTTAAGAAATCCATTCCACGTAGCATTTCCACTTTAACAACAACTGGCATTGTGGCACTCAAATGATCACTTTTAATAAAAGTTGACATTTGTCATTTATAATTAAAATTATAATATGACTTGGCAAAATTTTAAGAAATCCATTCCACGTAGCATTTCCACTGGCATGCTTGGCAAACGTTCGTATTCATTAACATATGACGTTGATATATGAAGGAAGATTGTAATGTAATGAAGACATGAAAAATAGGAAATGGCTCACTTTAGTGTCAAAAGCTTTTCAGTTTCCAATGAAAATATAAAATTGGACGACGAAATTCGGCACCTTTCCTCTGCAAATCCTCCATCTCTTCCCTCTCAAAAACTCAAAGTCGGTCCCTCCACGCTCACTTTTAAGTGCTCAAAAGTTTCGTGAGCCTCTGCCGGCTCACTTAAGTGGATCTAACCTCGTCAGAAAAAAGAGGCAATCACTTTAGTGTCACCTGAAGGTTCCTGATTACGTGTCATTTATAATTAAAATTATAATATGACTTGGCAAAATTTTTAAAAATCCATTCCACGTAGCATTTCCACGTGGCATGCTTGGCACTGAAGTGATTGTTTTTTAACAATGACTGGCATTGAAATGATCACTTTAAATAAAATTTGACACTCAAATGATCACTTTTAATAAAAGTTGACACTAAAGTGATCTTCAAATTCGAACCGACGGACGATGACGAGTGACGAGATGGCGGGGGATTGATGTGTGATTCACGACAAGGAAGACCGTCGGCTTGGCTGTCCCCCGTGCGACTCGCAGCCCGTGGTGGCTTACAGCACGCTGACGGTGGGAAATCGTCGCAGAAACGGCGAGGCAGATCACGGGCTAGGGTGTCTCGATTCAAGGTACGGATCGTTGGGGAGGGCCCCATACAGCTGATGAGAACGTCAATCAAATGGAGTGCCGCCAATGCACGCGCGGATTGAAGTGCGAGTTCCTCCTGGGGTTGTATTGACTATTTGACTGAAATTCTCAAAGGAACAAATGATGAGCCACGTAACTGCTCACGATGAGGACTGGCTGGGACTGGTCACTGGAGGAGCAGCGCGGCGACAAAGGTGGATCAGGTGCGGTTCGGCTGGTCGCGCGGCGAGGGTGTCGGCGGCAGCAGCGTCACCGGAGAAGGGAGCTATTGCGGTGCGAAGCGAAAGGCAGAACAAGCTTGGCGTCGCTGCTACTGGGCTTCTCGGATAAGGGGCGGCTACATCCTCGTGATCGTCAAACGCCAGCGACTGAAGTTGATACGCTTTTTTTGGGAAACGGCCCAAGAACCCACTGTCGCCGTCGGGGCTCTCCGCTTTAATCCCTAACAATGCAGGGTTTCGAACCCTTGACTTTTTTCGCTGGAGGAGATATCTCAAACAACTGCGCTGCCCATGGGTGGGTGACAATTTGCTCATTTCATATGCACGGATATCTCAAAATATCCTCCTTTCCTTCGTTGGAAGAGAGATCTCAAACAACTACGCGCTGCCACGGGTGGGTGACAATTTGCTCATTTCATATGCACGAATATCTCAAAATATTCTTTTTACCAAGAAAAAAAAAATCTCAAAATATTCTGCTATTGGATCGACAAAAATAATAGCCTAATTGATCACAATATAATTTTCGGCTATGGGCTTGGGTCAAATTTTATCATTGTGCGCTCAATCCAGTTAGTCCAATTCATAATGACTTACTAGAGTCCATTCGTTTATCCAATAAATACAAAAAATAAGTGAATCTATTAACTATTAATGCAAATGCTCATAATATCTATGTGATATGCAATCTTAACTAATGTTTTTTTTTTGTTTAGTGGCTAAAATTCAATCCCTAATTTTTTATTTTTTTTGATGACCCAGGGATGCCCCGTACGCTGCGGACAGCTGGAGTAAACCCTGGGGGCGAACTGGAGGACCCACCACCCCAGCCACCGGGTAAGACGCAGGCGATTCCACGGTAATTCGAATCCTCTCCCTTGAGCAAGGGGTCAGCGGGTCCCCCCATGATGGGGAAGAACTACCAACGGAGCCACCAAAACAGGTGGTAGTCCCTAATTTTTTTTTTTTGTTAAAATGGTAGTCCCTAATTTTTGTATGCAATAAACAACTAATTGGATCGTCAAAATTTATACATCAACATATAATTATTTCCTAATTAAATAGTGTTTATTTACACCTAATAATTACTTTTTGTTAACATCATTTTTATTAAACCACGTTGGTCATGTCTATTGTCTGATCCCCAAGGACGAGACCATCAACTTCATGGTGGCGGAGATGGGTTGGGATTTGGAGGTCGGGGAGGAGACGATGGCGTTCGAGCCCGAGAGGTTCTTGGATTGTGAAGCCGCGAATTTTGACATTACGGGGAGCAAGGAGATAAAGATGATGCCGTTTGGGTTGGGGAGGATGATCTTATCCCGGATACGGGCATGCGATGCTGCACTTGGAGTACTTCATGGCGAACTTGGTGTGGCTGTTCCAGTGGCGGATGGTGGCGGGTGAAAAGATCGACCTGTCGGAAAAGCAGGAGTTCACCATAGTGATGAAAACCCCTCTGAGGGCTCAGATTTGTCCCCGGAATTTGGGCATGAATCTAAGGAAAATGCAGAATGTTGGCTCCCTCTTTCTCTCTCTCGTGTATGTACAATGGAATGCTAAGCAAATGGCGTGTGCCTAGCGTGCCGCCGGCGAGCCTCCACCGGTGGGTTCCACTGTTAAATAGTTCGATATTTTATAAAAAAAATTAACAAAAATCCTCTATAAAGTATAATTTTGCTAAACAACATTTACATCAAAGTTACTTTCCAGGTATTTTTAAAATACATCTTAACAAATACTCCTTGTATTTCGAAAAACCTATTTACCTTAAATGCATTTGTATTTTCTCAAAAACATTTCTCCAAAGTTGAATCAAACGCATTCTAAGACCGTACATGTGAAAGCTCTCCTAACCACCAATGCAATCCCGATGTCATGCCACTGTCAAACACCAATCGCCATTTCATGTAAACCTCAAAAATTATATCTCTTCATAATCATCGATACTTATCCTTAATTATAAAGAATAAATTATAAAGAATAATATCATTTACCTTTATTTTCCTTGATAAAGAATAATATCGCTTGATTTATTTTAAGTTTGTACAGTAGTTTCTAATTAAAAGGAGTGTTTGGATACAGCTAATAATGATTTTTTGTTAACATCATTTTCATGTCTAACTATTGTTATAATTTTTATTTAATTTTTATTGCTACTTGATAATTTCCACTTGTAAATTTGAATTAGCTACCATCCTCAACATGAATTACAATTTGGAAAAAAATTATTAACCATTTAACCGAGTATATTAATATTCAAATAATTAAAAAAAGTGCAATGAATAGACAATGTTCATTATGTCTATATGTAAAGGACAAGACAAATGGTAGGATTAAATTCAGA
This sequence comes from Eucalyptus microcorys, assembly GCA_014182515.1. NCBI lineage: Eukaryota > Viridiplantae > Streptophyta > Magnoliopsida > Myrtales > Myrtaceae > Eucalyptus > Eucalyptus microcorys. Next base: position 10,445,167 of record CM024569.1, read on the forward strand.
AAAAGTAGTATAATAGTGAGAGACGCGGAATCATTTTTTTTTTAATGAAAATAGAAAGTTCCCCTTCTCTAAGCCAATCCACATTTTTTTTTTTTTGACGAGTAAGCCAATCCACATTCACTTGTCTAATTTCTCCTCTTGATGTGACTGGAAACTTATTTAAAAAGTTTGTTTTTAGGTTGAACGTCGTGTTGATAACCGCCATTCCACGTGGAGCAATTAAATATCGTTTATTACCGCAATTACGTAGTTCTTGTAAAAATATGCAAATCTAAAAAATTTACGTCCTTATTATTATTATTATTTTTTACAGTACGTCCTTATTATTTTAATAATTCAATTTGAAGCATGTATTCGATATTCTTTCACGAACTTAGCATCAAGACTTATTGTCAAAATGTTAATTTTATAGAATTAGACAATTTGTTGATACATAAATTTTGACTATCTATTTAAGGTTTAATTACATAGAAAAAATGGATTAATTTTTAACCCCTAAATAAAAATAATTTTCATCAAATTACATAGCATATAGATGTTAGGATAATTGAATTAAGAAAAAGAAAAAAAAAAAATAACTAATCAATTTTAAAAAAAAGGTGAAAGCCTCCAAAAACTACAAACTTTACCCATTGTAACACATTTATCCTAATTTTTTTTTATACGAAAAACCCTGAACTTATACTTATGTAATACATTTACCTCGTACTTGTATAATATGACACATTTACCCTAAACTTATTTTTTATGACACCAAAAACCCAAAAAAAAAATTTAGTGATACCAGAAAACCTCAAATTTGTATATGTATAATAAATTTACCCCAAACTATCTAAAGATGAGAAAAATCGTGAGAGAGAGACAGAATGAGAGCGAGAAGGAGTTCTCCGGTCGCTCGGCCATGCTTGAGTCCCATTCAATGACACCTGGCTGTTATCCTTGTCATCTCGACCTCACTTTCCTGATACCCATGTCTCCGCTAAGTGTCTTTTCGGTCTGAGTCCGAACTTCCCTTGCCCAAGGATCTCAGCTCGGGGACATCACGAGGCGGTTGGCCATAGCTCAACTTGTCTCGAGCTCACCACATAACCACCATCTCCAATTTGGGTAGGTGTCTCCGCGATTAAACGTTCGTTCCTACGGACCTCTTTTGCCTCGTTCGGTTCTTGTTGAAATTGAAGTCTAGATGTAGCTCTGTACGTTAACACGTGTTTTGGACCGGGATGAGTAGTTTCTCTCATTGATCTCGTGTTTGGTTTAATGTGTTTGTCCTAGTCAGCTCCTGAATCTCATAAATAGTGTCATTTGTTCCCAGCCGGTCTCACATAACTTGCTAGACAAAATGCTTATGAAAACTCTGTGAAAGTTAGTTTCATTTCCTTTTGTCATTCGAGAGCGTTAAAAGTCATTCCCACGATCAAATGCTTTTCTGCACCACCATTTACTTTACTTTGTGCTTCATGCTTTGCTGGCATTGACAACAGTCCGGTGCTAGTATCACAGGCCGATTGTTTGGAATCGAGATCGTGCAGCAACTTATACCCTCTTAGATCGTTTGGGATCATTCGAGCACCTAAACCAAGCATTTCTTGGATTGATCACTTGCTCACTCACCTGAATCATAAAGAGAAAAAATTTATATAGAAAAAAACTTTGAACGAGAGAATGGAGCTCTAGTTATGAAATGGTTGGACAGATACAATGAGGGGAAGGGCGTCATTCTTATACTTCGGACCCTCAAATTATAACCATTGATTGATATTTCATTTGGTGGATGAGATTGTGCTTTCTATCCTACCATCTACTGACATTTATCCTATCACTTATTGGCATTTATGCCACGAGAGTTCTAGATTTTCGATGTAATTATCGTCTTGCCCGTCTCTAGGAACGTTCCAGAATCTCTAGGGGAAACCCTTGGCGATCTTGGGAGTCTTCTTCAATCATACATAGTCCCTTGATTACCGGAACCTCGTGACTATGACACTAGCATTCGATGAATGGTGATGGTGATAGTGTTTGTCTGGACTAAAATACAATTAATAATAGAAAACAAAACAAAACAAAACATCATCTTATTTTGGACAAATGTTTGTTTCGTACCGCGGTTGGGATCTCCCCAAATACGGACGAGACCACATCATCTTCCATTTGAAGAACTCTTAGTCTCTCTCTCTCTCTCTCTATCCATTTGTTTGACCTCCTCATCTTCTGGACCTTCCATGCCGTGTTGCTTTGGTTCTGATGGCGGAAGTTTGGTGGCGGTTGGTAATGGAAATATGTTACACTTGGTTTAAAATGATATAATTCCGACGTTGTTGTTGAATTTGCTTTATTCCGAAGTTGATATGGGATGTTGGAGCTTCTGGGTGGCAGTGGTTACTCGGAGAAGACGACCATCTGAAGGCGCGGAGGAGAGAAAGGGAGTTGGCGTAGGCTCTTGTTTGTCAGTTGTTAGTGAATTTGGGCTTGATTTAGATTACGTACTTTTTAAGTTGGGCCAGGAATTGCTTTGAAAGACAAGAGGTTTTTAGTATGGGCTGGGTCTATTTTGGTGAAATGGGCTAGAGATGCAGGAGGCCCGAATTGTGTCCACGAGCCTGGTTTAGTAAGACCAGTCGCAGCCCATATGTGGACCAAGCTCTATGGCCCAGCTCGAGTCTCTAATTTCGGAGTAAAAAATATTTTTCTTTAATTTTTTTTTAAAAAACAAGAAAATGCTTGGAAATAGGTCTTAATAATTTTTTTAAGTTATAGCATTAGATTTAGTTTAGTTTCACTTGATTATTAGTACACATATAGCGTAATCCTAGTGGAGTATCCTTTTGAAATAAATTGAACATGACTTGGTTTTAGATCATGGGGGATCATGTCTTAGGGCTTGTAACATGGCCATGTATATTCTTTGTCTAATTTGTATTAGGTTTTCTTTTCTGCGTTTACTTTAAAGTCATTTCAATACTTTGGTATTTACTTACTATACCGTCTTTTAAAAAATTGGTTGTTTATCGCTTTCTTAGAATAGACTAGGATTAGTTTAGGCTTTGATGAAAACGAACCCTACGGAAACATTTGCACGATCATTTAGCAACTTTGATACCTTTAGGACTATAATTGGCAATCAAGACTGTGTGACCACTTAAGTAATGACCCTCTAGATTAGAGGTACCAAAAGTGCTATAATGAATATTAACATAGTCAAATTCCCGACCCTAGAATATTTGATTGCATAGGAATCATGGTGATACTCCCGCATCTCGATTGGTTTCTAGCTAACCCCAATAGGCTAGTGGGGACTCTTAGAAATATTTAGGTTGTTAAGAACTCAAAAAATGAAATTCAACGTTGTGCGAATTATGATTTTTGGAGAATCGCGTCTAATCAAGAGTCATTGGCCCAAATTAGGCAATACCTCTAAACTTATATTTCTTTTCTCCTCCAGATGAAAAAGGTAGGTCACGACACAATTTTATTAATATTCGGGATGACATATGTGTATTTAGGCGCTTGAATAGCAGGAGCTTTGTGCATCGGGCTGCAGTTAAATGGAAATATTGACATGACTTACAAATTACTTAAGGACTAATATGGATAAACTAAGAAGATTTGGCAAGGAGGACAGGAAAGATGGCGACTACGATCGGATTGTGTTGTACGTGGACATGCTCCTAGAGTTGGAGCGGCCGGAGGAGAAGAGGAAGCCGAAGGAAGAGGACGTCGTGAGCCTTTGCTCGGAGTTCCTTGAAGCCGGTACCGACACGGCATCCACGGTGCTGCGGTGCTGCAGCGGATCATAGCCAACCTGGTCTGGCACACAGAAATCCAAGAGAGGCTCTACAAGGAAGCCAAATCGGTCGTGGGACAGGGGCCGGAGCAAGTGAAGGAGGAGTTCATTACTGCAATTGTCGTTTTCCATGTTGCATATGCAAATCATAGAAATGAACGTCCTTATTGCTTTATTAATTTATTTGGAAAGCATGTTTCCGAGATTTATTCCCGAACGTTGCAACCAAGGCTCATGGAGAAAATTGTTGATTTTATTGCATTAGGTCATTTCTTTTCTCTCTAGTTACTTAGGTGGAGTCATCGCCACCATAGTCCATAAAGATTTCTATGCAAATTAATTTTATTGCATTAGGTAATTTCTTTTCTCTCTAATTACTTAGGTGGAGTCATCGCCACCATAGTCCATAAAGATTTCTATGCAAATTCTAACACATGACATACCTTAATGACAAAGAATCGGGTTAAAGAGAATATAAAGATGGATAATCGCAAGTTTTCATCGTTGGAACATAACAAAGCACATAACCTCATTTCGATGGGACTATCATGAATTTCCACTAGACCTTGCTTGTCCAAATGCTAATACGGGGTCGGTTAAACTAAGGAAAACTAAGATGAGTTACAATGCGAAGTAAGACAAGAATAAAATATAGAAGAAAATTAGGTTGGTATAGAAAAATTTTCACGGCTCGCTTGCGCCATGCAGCTAAATTGTTCAGAAAAACACAGATAGGTCTCGCATTCCAACCCAAAAGGAAAACAAATCAAAATGTTAAGTTTAAATCATAAAAACAGGAAAATTACCCACTTCCAACATTTTAGTGTTATAAAAGCAGGTGAAATCCTACATCCTTCAACTGTTAAATGACACGTGTCTAGATGACATGGATTGGGCAGATTTTGCAATGAAGAATGTGCAAGATTCGATCCCCTGCAGCTTCTTTAATTCTGATAAATTGGGTGACTTTTCTAAGAAATCACATCTATGAATAAACAATGCCTCTGGTGATTCAATTTCTCCATACCTTGGCTCTCCATTAGCCTAGGACGATTAAACACGCTCAACCTGTGAAGCTCCTTCAATATTGATATGAATAGCCTCTTAAAGAGAAAAAGAGTATCATAAATGTCATAACTTTCCTACGACACTCAACTCAATTATGTGGGCCTAGGATTGTAAAAAAAATTAGATGACAACATTACTTGCAAATTAATCATTAGTATATTTGAAGACATCAGAGTTATGTTTATGACTAGGCTACAAAAATAGAGAGATGAATGTTCAAAGTGGCCTGGACAATGTGGGCCTAAGATTATAAAAAAAAAATTAGATGACACCATTGCTGCTAGTAAGTTTTATCATCCAATTTGGAATGGAAACAATGGATATGAGAATATAAAAAATAGTGACAATTATGTTGTCTTGAAAAGAAAAAGTGTTCCTATCGAGCATGTCAATTTATTGCAATACCTTGTTCACATGCCATTTGTGCCATCCAACTAAGTAACTCATTCCAAAGAATTATGTATAAAATTGTCACAAAAAAACAAAAAAAAAAAAAACAAGTATCTTGCTTCATATTGATTCATGATACAAACTATGAGAAGTAGCAAATTCTAGGACAAAATGAATCATCAACCCTCAAAATCTCTACTATCGAATGAGCAACTTAGCAGGCTTAAAAAGAAAATGAGAATGTAGGAAATTGAGAGTTCTAGTAATAGAATGATCTTGCACTACAAAGGGAAGGGCATAACAGGACCAAATTAGATAATTAAAAAGCAGCAGCAAAAACAACAAGAGACAACACAAATCAATGATATAAGGGCATGTGAGGGCAATACATAAAGCAATGATGTAGGAGCAACTGCAGGGCCAACTTAGTCCAATAGTGTACAAGAGAGTAGTAAACATCAACAATGTATTTACTAATATATGTCATTTGATTGACTTGGTAACTAATTAAGGTCACATGGTTATACCCTAGGAGAAGTTCAGGATTGCTGATATCTTAAGGAGGACCAAATCAAGAATCGGTTACAATTAGAAGAAGAAGCCAAGGGCAAGTATCGATAAACCAACTAGTAGTAACTCGAGCACAATCCATAAAAAAAAAGTAACCAATGGCAACTTCAAAATATAGGGTAGAAAAGGTCGCTCGAAGATGGGCGTAAAAAAAGCCCAAACAAAGCCCTATCTCAATCAAATGATCTTGAAGTATCACTATACATCAATCTCAACCTATTGTCATAGTGCCAAGAACAATCACAGGATAATATTTAGGGTTAAATACCACGAAAAATTTCAAAATACATTTATGATAAATCACCAAAAACCTCAAATTAATACATTTGTGACAAATGTACCTTATGTAAGTTAAATTGGATTATTATCACAAAAAACCACAAGTTGAAATATATGCGACAAACAGAAGGTAAAACCCGAAATTTGATACAAGTGTCTATTGTCACGTGTACGGATATTAACAGAGAATAATTTGTTACAAGTGTATAGTTTGAGGTTTTTGGTGATCAAAAAATTAGTTTTGATAAATTTATCACAAGTGAACTAGTTTGAGATTTTTCATGGTATTAAATCAATTTATAATCTCATTTGTAGTTCTTCAATTTATTTAAAGTATACAATTAAATTCTCAGATTTTCAACATCTAAATGTATGACCAAAGATTTTATATTGTTAAAATGACCTTCCCATTACCCACCCCCCCCAAAAAAAAGTCGCCACCTAAAATCAACCTTGAAAATTTAATAATCTTATTGACTTTACTTTTACTTCTCCTATTAATCCACAATATGAATTAACATTTAAAAATTATGGCATTGACCTAATTTATTACCTTTTATGAGATACACCTCTACTTTATATTTTTCTACATTTATAAATCTATAAATATATATTAAAATTATGCATCTAAAGAAAATTATTAGAGATGGATTTTCAGAGAAAAATTAGAAACACAAAATTCATATAAAGAAAATAATGAGATCGTAAAGAGGGGAGGGGGAATAGAGACGGAGATAGGTTACATACATTTAACTAGTATATGAGTTTGGTTTTAGGCCCAGTGGAAAAGAGTTAAAACCTAGATGAAGAATAGAACCATCCGAATTTTTCTTGTTCAAAAAGCAAAATTAATCCTAAGACAAAGTCCTGTCTAAGTGTTTGGGAGTTGAACTTGCTTCAATCAAGCTTCTACTTAGATCCATACCTAGCCCGGATCTTATGCAGTTCCTTGAGGGCTTCGGCCATGCCCATCCGATCTCGCGGCGACTCCATTGAACACACAACTCCAATTCTTAGCATGGAGGCAATGCATCCTCTCATCCTCTCAATGTCATTCTCACTTTCTTTGTTAAAGATGGCCACGTCCATGATCTCCATCACTCGGTCTGGCAAAGCCACCTTAACAAAGTTGTGGAGATTTAAATGGTCCTTGAAAGCCTCTTCCGTGGGTCTTATCCCAGTTAACATTTCCAATAAAACAATACCGTAGCTGTACACATCACCTTGTGTGGATACCATGTCCCCCATGCCATACTCTAAAATAGTGTAAATCAAGCAATATACAATCAAAATAAATATTTCATCTAAAGGCCAACACAAATAAAACTTAGATAATTAATGAGAAAATTTTCTTACCAGGAGGGACATAGCCTACGGAACCCCTCAATGCCATTGAGTTGCTGAGGTTGTCAATGTCCATGTCCTTTGTTATCGCGATGGAGCCAATTGTCGCTAGCCCAAAATCCCCAACTCGTCCCATCATCTTCTTGTCTAGAAGGAGGTTACTCGGCTTTAGATCTCCGTGTATAATTTTTGGGCTGCAATCCCCGTGAAGATATTTGATTGCGGAAGCTATGTCAATGGCAATGTCTAACCTCTGCAATAGTCCCAAATGTCCTCGCTTTCCATGTTCATGTTCATGCTCAACATCCTCTTTGTTTCCTTGGTGTATCCAATTCTCTAAGCTCCCATTAGCCATGTATTCGTACAATAAAGCTTTGAAATCGTTGCCGTGATAGTCCACACTTGAGCACACATTCAATATCTTCACAAGATTTCGGTGTCTTATGGTCCCTAGGGTTCGACATTCCAAGACAAAGCTCTTCGAAGCACCTCTAGTGGCTCAAGTTGAGCACTTTAACCGCCACCCAGCCGCCTTCCTGTGTGGTTGCTTTATAGACAGTACCATATCTCCCTTTACCGATCACATTAATCTCAGAGAATCCATCTGAGGCTCTAAAAAGCTCCTCATAAGAGATCATCGAAAATTTGTGTTCAAATGGCAATTCAGTTGAAGAGGTATTCTTTTTTGACATCTTTCTTTTGTACCAAAAGGTAAATAGGCAAAGACATAAAATGAAATATGACAAGACAGCTGCCACTGTGGTGATAACTGTAACTTTTTTGGTCCCTAATGGTTTAGAGGTATTCAATTTGCAAGAAGGAAGGTTTAGTTCTACAATACCTCCACAGAGATTCCTATTTTCAAAGACAAACACTACACTAGCATTGAGAAAGACTCCTCCCTTCGGAACTTCTCCTTCGAGCTTGTTTGAAGATAGATTCAAATACTTTAGATTTTTAAGTTGAGCAAGAAAGCTTGGGATTTCACCAAAGGAGTTGTTGTGGGAAAGATCCAACTCTTGTAAGCCCTGTAATGTGCCTAAAGCCAAAGGAATTCGGCCATGAAAGGAATTGATTGCTAAGCTGAGCTGCTCTAATAGCAAGCACTTGCTGATGGAGCTAGGAATTGGTCCCATCAACTTATTGTAAGAAAGATCTAGTACGACAAGATTGGCTAAGGACCCAACTTGAGATGGAAGAGATCCGCTCAACTGGTTATGTGCCAAGTCAAAGATAAACAAAATGGTAGAAAGACTAAGAACCTCCCTCGGGATTGGACCGCTCAGATTATTATTGGAAAGCTCGAGCTCAGTAAGTTGCCTGCAGTTACCGAGACTTTGCGGTATTTCCCCGTAGAAGTTGTTGACTAGTAAGTAAAGGCGATTCAAGAATGTCAAATTGCCGATTGATGACGGGATCCCTCCCGTTAGCATGTTAGAGCTTAAGGACAAATCTTGCAAGTTATGGAGTGCTCCGATACAAGAAGGTACATGACCACTGAGCCAATTGTTTGATAAGTCAAGATGGAATAGGTTGAAGAGACTGCTAATACCTGAAGGAATGGTTCCGTGCATTGTGTTGGATGACATAGCAATTATTCTAATGCTGTTGGAAAGATTGCCAATGGAATTCGGCAATAGACCTTCAAGAAAATTGTAGTTTACCCCAATCCTTTCTAGCCTTGAACAATTAGTCAATGAAGTAATGAAATTGAAGTCATCTCGCAACTGGTTAGACATAAGAAACATTACTTCAAGAGCTTTTAGCCTTCCAAGATTTGTGGGCATCAGTCCATGAAAATTGTTGTATTGAAAGTAGATTTGTTGAAGGTTGGAGGCATTTGATAAGGACAGAGGTATAATGCCAGTGAACAAATTATAACTAAAATCAAGATGACCAAGAGAAGGAAGAGTATCACCGATATAAGGGGGAATGCTTCCTCTCAATTGATTGCCACTAGCGCTAAAATGGATAATGCCGGACATGTTGAAGATTGCTGGAGGGATCTCACCAATGAGTTGGTTAAACGCCAATTGAACAAACCTCACACCACGAAGTTTGGATAATGTCTTGGGAATCTCTCCTTGCAACCCATTATATACGACGGAAAGAATGTGAAGTTGGGAGAGATTTCCAATAGAATCAGGAATAGATCCTGTAAAATTGTTTTTAGCCAAACCCAAAGCGTGAAGCTTTGACAAAGAGCCAAGCTCATTTGGAATTTTTCCCACAAGTTGGTTATTGATTAGATCCAAGATCTCAAGGTTTGAACACTGAGAAAGACTGGTGGGCATTTGTCCACCAAAAGAGTTGTTACTAAGATCGATATGGCGAAGGTGAAACAAGTGGCCAATGCTTTGTGGAATTTTACTGCGAAAGCTGTTGTTTCGTAGAACGAGGCTTCTCAAGAAAGAGAGGTTTCCAACATGAGGAGATAGAAGACCGCCCAAGCCTTTCGACTTTAGGTTGAGGGACACGACCCTTTTGGGATGCCATCCATCGCATACAACACCTTGCCACTCACAGTGATGAGAAGAATCATTCCATGAGCTCAGGATTCTGAGTGGATCCTCATCCACACTATCTTTGAAGTAGATTAAAGCGTGCCGATCCGTCCGGTTGGTTTGCATTGCTGAACTTGTCCATATTGTGAGTTGGGCATAGAAAAATAGGAACACAATCGCCATACGCTTTTCCATTATGAGTGGGTTTTGTGTCATAACAAGCTGCAAGCAAACTCTCTTCCAAATTGAACAATATAAGAAATGAAGACCTTCAAAAGCATATGCTTTTCCATTGATCAAGACACCTTCTAACACGGCAAAACCCCACCTGATTGGATAAATATGCAAGTCTAACCCAAATCAAGAGTTGGACTTTAAAAGTACTGCATATTGGTCGAACCAAAGAAAGAGGCATGCACATACTGTGGATTGGCCAAACCAAAGAAAAGGGCACACACACATATTTCAAAACACATACTTATGTTCCTTCAGAGTTTTAGTTGCGTAACGAAATGGACGATTTGATGGCTGAGCAATGACACTTTGGAAAGCCGGGCCACGAAGAAAGGAAATCAAGAATGGATGAGGTTCTTAATTATTGGCCATTTCAAAGAGAGCTCCTACTTGGTCACGGGCAAAATCTGCAATTTGTGCTATGAGTTTTTATATTCAAAATGAGTTGTTTATTTGTTAATACCTTAGGTTTGGGTTTAGTTTAGGCATGGGAAATACTCAAGTGTGTTGAGATTGTAATTTTGATTCTCGGATTATAGTAGATTTTTGCTGCCAGCGCTCCTCATAAATATAGGTACCGACACTTAGACTAAATCACATAAACCTTTAGGGTACTCTATTATTTCTCATTTATTTTTTCTGTGATTTCACATTGACTTAATTATAAAATCCTGATTAGCTTCCGCATTGGTTTATTTTACAACAAGGTTTACTTCCCACTTGATATATTGTCATTCGTGAGTCCTAAACCATCGGTTTTCAACATTATAGGCGCGAATTACTCTTTCAAAAATGGTCGATTGTGGACACAATCCAACAAACCAACCTATCGCACTCTTCTGGCAATGTTGGTTCATGTTCATGAGGTAGACTGAAGACAACCCAAAACAATTGCAACTCATAGATGTAGGCGATAGCTGTAACTGGTTCGTTGCCTGATATCATTAGATCAACCTGCCATACTGAAGAAGGGGAAAAACATTGATGCCATCTCATCAATGAGAATTGACATTCAAACGAAAAATACAGATCATTTACAAATGTTGAGAGAAAAGATCAAGGCCACATATACAAGAAGAACTTCCACCAAAAAACATTTATAAGAGATAAAAGCAGCCAATAGAGGAATGTTAGACACGTGCTTCTGTTCCAATGCTTTACTGATTTTAGCTACAAGTGCATCTTTGACATCATTGGATGTGGCAGCGAAAACGCAGGGTTTACAAAGCTCATCTAAGAATAAAATCATTAACCATTCCCAATTCTGGAATTGTGAACATGCAAGAGGATCCAAGAGTCTTCGAAAGAAAGGAATCATACATAAAGCACAAATGGTGGACTCATGGTTCTAGCACACTCTATTGTAGGTATCTTTCGTGCGATCATTACTTTCTTGATTAAAACCTTTTAGCTACCTATGCAGTCACATGTTTACCCACGCAATACATCCATTTGTACAGAAAAAGGATGTGAATAGAAGGAAGACAGCATTTCGTGCATGCATGTGTATTTAGACTATCACATGCGACTATTAACACAATTTCATGCAACTAGTCCAAAGGCAACAAGCTATGGCATTGACGAGAATCGAAGTAAGACAGTATTTGGTGCATGCATGTGTATTCAGACGATCACATGCAACTCTTAACACAATTTCATGCAACTAGTCCAAAGGCAACAAGCTATGGCATTTACGAAGATATAGTAAAAGTTCCCATGTTAATATGCATAATACATCCATTTGTTCTACTAAAAAAACAAATAGCAATGGGTCACATTATAAATGGTCTCAGGCACTGGAGAGGGAGGACAAAGCAATAAATAAACAAAAATTTGCTCCAAGCATTGACAATCTAAGAGAAAAACACTGTGCTAATATCACAAATGAATGGCCATGGACACAAAAATGTAAAAGGCCTTGAGCTCATTGCATTTAGCTTTCGTGATGATTCTTAGGCCCTCCTGTCTCGATGATATACTCAAACTTATAAGAAAATAATGCTTGTTCAACAAGTCTCTCGAGTGAATTAGCAAAAGAAAGAAAAATAGTTTAGAAGAAAGTTCCTGGACCAAGACTGTTCAAGAATAGACATGTGATTAAAAGAATTCAAGTCATTTTACTGTAGATTATGAGCTACGTAATTGTCATTTGTACACTTGCACTCCTTAAGTACAAGTACCACCGTGAAGCATGCAAGCAGCTGCCCTACTGATACCACCTAAGTAACTAATGTGCTTGTCTTGCTGCAAAACTATATTTATATAAAAAATTGTCTTCAAATGCCCAATCAGAATGGAGACAGCATCTACCACAATGATATACCACAACCTAATTCAATCAGACAATATGGGCATATATTCATGTATAATAAGTTCCAAACAACTATGCCAGCAAAACCATATTTAATGACTAACATACAAAAACGAGTCGAGAGAATTGCAGGAGACAGAAAAAGAAAAGCCCTTCAATGGAGCTCATGAAGACAGTAGACCTACCAGATAATAAGACCCCAAAAAAAAAAAAAAAATTCAAGGGGCAAAAAATGGAGCAGAAAAGGGGTATTCTCAAAAGTACATACTTCATCCTGCACACTCCTTATTCCACTTGAAGTGAACCATTTGTTCTTCACTTAATCATATTTCGAAGCCCTTCAAGACATTAATGTTAGAGGGCCAATTAATCTCCATATGGAAAAGATTTTGCAAGTGTCAATTCCCTCCAGAGTGGCTTTATCTCTTGAGAGGCTGCTTTACTAATCATGAGATGATAAATTTTGGATGACAGTCTTCCTTTGGAGGGATATAAAGTTCGTAAGATATGCACGGCATGGGCAATTGGAACCCTTCTTCAACTTATTTGATTTACTTCATAGTTTTTGGGTTGTGCTTTGAGGTCAGTGACAAGCAACGTGACCACATGGATTGAAATGGATTGTTTCCGGTGAAACTTGCTAAAAGCTACGAGGGTCTAGCACAATCTAAACCACATGTGTACCAACCCTAACACATAGATCATAATTAAGATATAGAATCCACCATATATAAAATGTCTAGCACTTCAAAATTCGTGAAGTAGAAGAAACAGTAAATCATGAAGAATCTAGAGTCTTTTATCTTCAAAACAGTAACCTCTACGCCTTCAAAACACTCTTTTAATCCTCTTCCTTTGCACTTAAATAGCATTGCTTGATCTCGAGGTCTTAGTTATTTGACTTAGTATTGTGCACCTTTAAAAGCGTATGCATTTCTATTTTATCAAGACACCTTCTTACATGACGAAACCCCACCCGATTAGACGGATATATAAGTTTAACCCACACCAAAAGTTGAACCTTAAAAGTACTATAAATTGGCCGAACCAAAGAAAGAGGCATACACATAATTGCCTAATTTTATATTCAAAGCAACTAGAAAGCTATGCCGTGAAGAAAGGAAATCAAGAATGGACGAGGTCCTTGATTTTCGGCCATTTCAAAGAGAGCTCCTATTTGGTTGTGGTCAAAGCGTGTAACTTGTGCTTTGAGTTTTTTTACATCCAAAATGAGTTGCTTATTTATTAATACCTTGGGTTTGGGTTTAATTTAGGGTTTGGGTTTAATTTAGGCATGGGAAATACTCAAGTGTGTTGAACAATTTGTAACTTCGATTTTTTTATTATAGTAGATTTTTGTTGTTGGCACTTTTCATGAATATAGACACCGATACTCAAACTAAATTACATAAATCTTTGGGGTCCTTTATTGTTCATCAATTATTTGTTCGGTGATTGTGCATTGATTAAATTGTAAGATCCTTGTCACCTTCCATGTCATTAATTTTAGAATAAAGATTTACTTCTCATCTTATATAATGTCACTTCAGGGGTCCTAAACTATCGGTTTTCGACATTATAGGTGTGGATTGCTCTTTGAGAAAGGGTCACTTGTGAACCCAAAGAAACTGCTTGGAAAAGGGAAGAGCTATTGATTTGAAGAATTGACATATGACAAATTGGATCTTGCTTCAAGAAAAGTAGAGAAAAGACAAATCTCACTTTAGAAAAAGAAGAGGAGATGAAGAAAGAATGGGTGGATGCCTAGCATGGTTTTTCTTTTTTCTTTTTTTGTTGTCTCGTGTGAATTGCTCTTTGAGAAAGGGTTAGTTGTGAACCCAAAGGAAGACCATTGCTTAGTGGAAAACATGGGCCCAATGAAAAATGAAATCCTCTCCATTGTTTTGCACCATCAACCCCAAAAAGCATATTTACATGATATGATTGTACAACCCTTTGAGGAGAACACAATGCACCTCCGCATAGACGCGAACCCCCCTCGTTACCGTACGTGCGACTCTCACCGCATACGGCTCGCACAAAGACTCCTAAATCCATCCCGAGCCTTTTCTTCCACCTCTCCTCTCCAATCCTCGATCGTATGAGTTTGAGTTTCAAGCTACCGGAAAGGATAGATTGAAATTGAAAATGACAAAGCAAGTACGGCAACAACTGATCACCAATCTAGCTTCGCTTCACAAGGTCGAAGAGGAGTCCATGTAGGATGCAAAACATGCAATCCCAAGTTCTCCATAACCAAAATAAGAGCACAGATGATTGAGTAGAAAGATTAACCAACTTGTTTTGGAATCCATCGTTCTTGATGCAGAAGTGGAAAAGCGATGATCCACGTACAAGTCATTCGCCTTTATTGCCTTCTGTATCACTGGCTCAATGAGACAGCCCTCTCACCTTTTAACGCTTGGTAAATGCTCCTTATGTGAAGATACTTGTGAGAATTATGGTTAAATGAGAGACTTGAGCACTATTTATAGAGTTTTCAACTAGGTCCTCTCATTACGGGCAAGGCTCAACTCGTCCCACACTAGCTAACCCCACATTAGACTCATTAAGAAATCTTCTATCTCACCTTAGACCAACCCCGTAAAACGGTAAATTACAATATCAATTAATGTAATCCACATTAGAGAAACTCTTACATTCTCCCACTTTGACTATATTAATTGAAATTGTATTGTATGTGTGCACCTTAGTTTAGAGATAATTCTTAATAGTCAATCTTATCCCATAAAGTCTCAAATATCGAATCATGGCGATAACTGTATGTGTACACATAGAGCCTTCCATGGTCACGAATGTTTTCAACTTTATTGATATGGATTCAATATGGTAGTGTGATAAATTGATAATATTTATCATAGAGAGATTCCATTTGTCAATCACCATTCTCTTACCTTAACTGTCACAAAACTTGTGCCACTAGAGAATGTTTTTATGATTCCAATGAACCCACATATTGCTTATCTTTACAGTTAATCTTTCTTTATGTATAATAAGACACATGTACAAGGCTAATAACCGGATGCCCCTAGCCTTCACTTAAGGTTTATACAATAGCTTGAGACTTTTATCAATATATATATTCAATATAATAACAATACATTCAAAGAATATTTTATTAAATGTAAAAGTTGATATATATATATTAAAATGTCACTAAATGTAACAAATACATATGTAAATTTTATTAGAGAAAAAGTAAAAGAAGCTCCCACTAAATAACAGTATCCCAAGATTCTTCAAGCCCATGCTAATGACATGTCGCTCAAATACACACGGGCGTAAACCTTTAGTTAATGGATCTGCAACCATATCATCGGTAGGAATATGATTTACGGCAACGTCACCATTTTGCACTGATTCATTTATGGTCAAAAACTTGACCTTCATGTATTTAGACCCCTTGAGACTTTTGTTGTTATTAATAAACAACACTGCAGAGTTATTGTCACAATATAACTGTATGGGCCTATCCACAAAATAAAAAACTGTTAACTCCCTAATGAGGTTTCGGAGCCAAATAGCTTGAGTAGTGACTGAAAAACATGCTACAAACTCCGCTTGCATGGTAAAAGAAGATATAGATTTATGTTTCTCCCTCTTCCATGATACTGCACCTCCTGCCAACATAAATATGTATTCTTTCATTGACTTTTTATCATCTTGACATCCATCAAAATCTCCATTTAAATACATTGCTAGTTGCAAGTCCGGAATATGTCTATAAATCAGTATATAATCTCTTGTGTTGACACCTAAAAAAAAATTATTATTGCATATTAGATTATCTAGGTGTTTCGTATAGTTTTTTTTTAATGGAATATGTTTTTCCTAAAAAAAAAAAAAAAAAAAAAAAAAAAAGAAGCAAGTTGGGGCCGATGATCTGAATGTGACTAGCCAAGCCCAGGAGATCAGATTGTAATTAAAACGGCAAGTTGGGGCCAAAATGCAATTTCCAAAAGTTGAGGGACCAATTTGCAAAATTTGCAAAATTTTGCCCGAACCCTTAAATCATTATCTTGGCCCCCAATTGAGTTGAAATTGAACTTGGGTCAGGTCTAATTAATCGAATCGGGCAAAAAGGACCTAATTGCATTGAATTTGGCATTCTCGAGCAAGAAAATGGCCAACTTTGAAGGACTTTCTTGCAAAATTGGGTGGGTACAATTGCAAAATCTGGTCAGGATCTTAAACTACTATACATGAGCTTTCTAATTGATCAAAAAAACGCAGCCAAATTAGTGGATTAAAGCACTCAAATCAACAGCCAAAACTCAGTCCACGAGTTGGTCTTAATTCGGGGTTGCTGAGTAAGCAATTTGGTGGCCCCACCATGTCCTCCTCAGCTGCCCAACCAGCCCGATCTTTGCACGTGATGGAAGACCGTATATAGTAGTGCAAGTGGACGAAAATTGGCCAGGGATAAGCTGCTGACAGCACCGGAAATTCGCAGCAAAATCCGCACACTCAACAGCTGCAGAATTGAAAAAAAATTGGCTAAGTCAGAGAGTGGGTGAAGTAGCCCTGTTGACAGGCTGGGTAGGTGGACAAAAGGCTGACCAAAAATCCTCTAATTCAGGGGATAAGATCACGGAAGCAAGCTCTTTCAATGGACGAGAGAGAGGAGACGGGAGAGAGAGGAGAGAGCTCGGAATCGTTACCCAAAGACACCTTCAGAAGCAACTCCAAAAAAAAAAAACCCAGAAAATCCAGACCGACCTTGAGAGAGAAAAGTGAGATTTTCACAACCCTTCGGCCAAAATTAGCCAAAACCTTCAACTAAAGAGTGAAACATCACTCAAATATCTTTCCATCCATAGGTCGCACGTCCCAAATGGAGATCGGTAAGTCCTCCTAAATCCCCCCTGAAAGAACACCCTCCTGGCGGGCCAAGAAACACTGGAAATTTTTCTAAGTGTTGAGCCCGGTTGGTCACGAGTGAGGGAAAACCAGTGTTTTTTGAGAAATTTGAGAGACAAATGAGGAAAATATTGACTTTTACCCCAAACTAAAATACATATAGTTTGGCTTGGTGTCAAGTTTTCCAATAAAATACGTCTTGAAGTCTAATTTTAGAGGTCAACGAAAACCTTCGTTGTCAGTTCTTTTTTTTGCAGACCTCATTTCCAGTTGAAGAAGCCAACTTCCACAGGCCCCCCGAGTATAATTTGTCGGTTTCATCGGCCAAGAACCACTTGAAAAGGAAACTAGGAAGCAAGTTAAGCATCCTAGATGTATTTATGTTCGATTTTGAGCATGTTTTGATCATGAAAATCAAGAGGAAAATCAGCCCGGAAAACTGATTTCTGAGGCTGAAATTTTTCTAAGTGTTTGAAATCTCTTCAAGAGTTTTTCATGTGTGCTTCTTGGAGAGGTCGTTTTGATGTTGTTCGGTGGGTCATTATCTATAATGTTTATTGAATTTGAAAGCTCATGTTACCTACTTTCACTCGGATTAAGTAGTGTTTCCCTTAGATCTCGTATGTGATGAGTGTCGGGACATGAATATGGGCATTCAACCTGTTTGCTTGACTTGGGTTCAAACCCAGATTTGCAAAATCAGATCAAACCCGCATATTTGATGACGATTCCAGCTTGGTTTTCGTGTGTTTTAAGCTGTGATTTCTATCTAATCTTACTCCTTGAATGTGGTAGTTTAACCTTGATGTTTTAGTTCCACATAATATTGCTCATGCGTTGAGATTGAAGGCCGCAAACATGGCCCGAGGAAGCTGGTTTGGGGTGATTTGATGCAGGCCAAGTGTTCAACGAAATGCGCAAACCAAGTTTCGATCTTGAAACGGTCGATTTGAGCCCGGTTATTGTAATATTCATATGCTGTGTTGCTCCATGTTAGCATAGATCGATTTAAGGAATTATTATTAATATTTTTAAAAAATAATATAAAAATAATAATAAAAAAATCTGAAATTTTCAAAAATATAAAAAAATGTTAGATAGTATCAAATTAGGATAGAAATGGCATCTATTAAATTTTCCTAATTTTAAAAGGTCATTTTCCTAATTTAGTGCTATTTTGGTATTTTATAACCATTTTTGTAAATAATCCATTTTGCATAGTTTAAAATTATTTAGAGTAATTTCATGCATATAGAGTAATTTCATGCATATTTGAATTCTCATTTTGCTCATGGGGGTCCTGTCCCGGGGTGTGATAACAAGGCCATGTAATATTATTTGCCCGACTTGTATCGGGTTTACCTTTTCCGCGTTTATTTTCAAGTCATTTCAATTTCTTGGATGTTTACTTACGCGCTACTTTTCATTAATTTGAGTGTAAATTTCTCTTTTAAATTATGTTAGGATTAGTCTAGACACATTAAAAAAAAAAAAAAAAAAAAAAAAACTACAAAAACATTTGCATGGACACTTAGTGGTTTCATAAAGATTATAATTGGTAATCAAGATTGTGTGGCCATTTAGATAAACAACCTTCCAAGTTAGTGGTACCGCAAGGGCGCTAATAGAAACATTGGCGTAAACAAGTCCCCGTTCCTAGAAATCTCTGGTTGCGTAGGAATTGAGACAACACTCTCGTGTCTTGATTGGTTTCTAGCCGACCCCTATAGGCTAGTGGCGACTCCTAGAATTACATAGATTGTTAAGAACTAAAATTCAAAATCCAATGTCGCGCGAGGTATAGGCTTGGGAGAGCTCGCGCCTAATTTAGGGCCATTGGTCCGCCTCTTTAGGCAAATACCCCTAAACCTTTATTCTTTTCCCCCGGACGGAAAAAAGAGGTCGTGACAGCTTGGCGACTCCACTGGGGACTTGGTTACAAACCTTAGAGGACTTAGGCCGTAATAACTTGGTTGGTTGTTCACTAACATGGTCTTCATTTGATAGCGCGTGTCAAAGTCGCGTGGAAAACAAGGTTAGTCCGCTAGCAACGTGTTAAATGTTTTTGTAGGTTTGGAGTAATAAGGGGTGGAGTGTTTGTTAACCCATCTCTTTTGTAGGGAGGCGTAGGAATGTATGCCCATATGGATGAAATTGAAGTGTTGTTTGGATATCAATCGATGTGTGTGCCTTTATACTTATCTTAGCACTACACATTTACACACACAACCCGCGATCTAAAACCCCGATCGCATTAAGAAGCCCATAGAAGGTGCCAAAAGATGGAACCCGTGCGGGGAATGACCCATGGTTATCCACTTTTGGTCCCGCTCATTTTGATTAATGATAAAGAGAACTGTCCGACGTAAGCGCGGAGTGGGGAAAACTCTTTTGATCTAATCAAAATGGGGACCTTAAGCCTTTAGAATTCCACCTTTATGCGTCAAGCCTCACAAGTTTACATCCGTGTGTCTATGTGATTTAAAAAAACAAAAATAAAAAATCTCTTCACCCACTGTAAGTATGGTTTCTCTATCTACTTGCTCACCTCGGATTGAAATTTTCAATTTTTGGAGATTCGCGGAAATCAATGGAATGCCCTTGAAAATATATGCTTTACACTCACTCTTGATAAACAAACGTTTCAAATGCATCTAATCTAGCCTAGATTAGAACATATGTTTTTGTTTACAAACTCAAAGTCACATTTTGGGGCATAGAATTAAAATCAAATTCTCAAGAAAATTCTTGGTCGCATTTCGAAATTCAAATCACATTTTGTGTATTGATTTCTCAAAGTTAAAATCACCTCACCTTTGCATGAGTGAAATTACAAATGAATCTTTCAAAATCAATGCCCCATTTGTGAATGAAACTTTTGGAACAGTGGGCATTCAATTGATAGCCACGGATCGATCTTTTAATGAAATCTCCTCTTACTAATAAAATCTTGACGAAATGACCAAATTCTCATAAGTGGATACTACGGAGAAGGTATTGTCGCCTTGATTTCATTATAAGAGGCGGCTTTATTGAAAGATCAATTTTTCATTCATGTACTAACATTATCTTCCTTTTGCAGGTCATGCGTTACAACCATTCATTGAACTCCTCTTGCTTGACCATGCCAAAAGTGGACTTTAAAGCTAGGATGAGAATTGTGTTTATTATGCTCCTCTACGAAAGAGCTTCTTATACTTTATCCTTGTCATTATTCCTATTAGGAATCGTGTTTTGCATTTTGGGTTTTGATTGTGGACCCAATCAAATGTTTTTGTAAATCATACAACTCACATTTTTGAATAATGAAGTTAGAGTTCGAAAAAATCATATCCTTTAAAACACTTCAAACGGACCATTTGGGCTTTTTATGCCTTAGCTTCAAAATGTTTGAAAATGAGTTTCAAGAAGAACTTGCAAAATATTGTATCTCTTCACTTAATCGCTTTCGTAGGTTGATCTGCAGAATGATGCTTTGAGGGGGTAAGGTTGTAATCGTTCCAATAGGAATTTCTTTTTCAAAAAACTAACTCGACCATCCATTTTTGTCAAATAGGTAAAATGACGGTTTTGTTCAAGATTGACAAAAGCGCGGGCCTTTCCCTAATGGACATATGAATTCAAATATTGTGATTATGTGTGAAAAGAACCATCAAAGTCTCGAAGATCACAAAACTACTGGCCTAATGAAGTTCCACATCCTGGATGACCTCATATTAATTTGACATTCTTCTTGGAAGAAGAAATTTGTAGACATTCTTTCGCATCAAACTACTCCATTGGTTGCAAACATGAAAAACAACTGCAATCCCTACACTTCCAATGGTGTCTTGGCATCCAATCCTATATGAAGATAATTATTGGTGGTCTGCAAGACAACACTTCAAGATGTAGATGTACACAAACAAGAATCGGTCATCAAATGTTGCCTTCAAATAAAAGATTTTAGTGAGGCAAATTACTGGCAAGCAACAAGATTACACGGGGAGGACAACCTAGTCCAGAATCACACGATCTCTAGAAGAAAAGGGTGTGTTCGTTCCAAAAGTCAAAACAACTCATTCATAAACCGACATAGCCACCCATGCTTACAGATTGTGAAGTGGGAAATGCATTGACGCAGCAAAAATGGTGAAAAATCACCTAGCCTAAAAGGGGTATGCGGGAAATTGAGTAAAGCATGAAGGGTTCAAATGAAACAGAGATTCATCAATCCAACATGATGGAGCTGCATACGGACAAGTTATCTAACCCGGTGGGCATGCATTTGACCATAAGGACAATAATGTCTTGCCTTCTTCCACAAAGCTACAATGAGATGCTGAATTGCCCGACTTTGAAAAAGGGTGTACTTCGTTCCTAAACCTAATGTACCTAAGAATAGAAATAATACATTGTTTTCATATGTGTAGGAAATTTTAATTGGGGCAGATGGCACAAAATGGATTGGGGGCACACAATGCTTGAGTCACCCGACTCCTAAAAGGGGAAAATTTCAAATGGAATAGAAATTTGCCAAGTGAATTACTGTCAATCATGAAAGCAAATCCCTCTCCATAGCCAAGGAAACGAGATGGAACGCAGTCATCATATATGCCGTAAAAGGGAGTATACCGTTCCTAAAATGAATCACGACGAATATGAAAAATAACATATTACGTCTCTTTTTCCTTGCAGTTGGTAAACGGGGCAAGTCACTCGAAGTAGAGTAACTCTCACCTGTGAAGCAAGATGAAACAAAGTCAATTGATTCAACACAAAAAGGGAGTATTGTTCCTAAATTAGTCCAATTCAATTTTGGAATATAAGTAACATGCCCCATCTTTTGTAGGAAAAGGTGCACATTGATCGTTGAAGCAACACCTTATACCAAGAAGGCATGCTAAGGTCCAACCATCCATTTTGATGGAATAAATGGAGTGAAACATCTAAGGAGCAATGCCCTCATGTGTCAAAACAAGGAGTACCCCTCTCCTTTCATCTTTGACACCCACTCAGAATGAGTGAATTCAATAACATCTAAATGACTCATTTGCAAGATCTTCAATGAAATGTTAACACTTGAGGAGCAAAGGCACATGAAGGAGAAACATAAAACATTTAGAGTCAAATGCAGGAGAAGGGTAATTCGGTATCGTTTCCAAAATATCCCCTCTAACTTCATTTTTGACATAGTTCTCTTATTTGACAGAAGCATCGACATTCGAGGAACAAACTCGAGAAATTGATTTATGCAGAATACATATCGACCAAGCAAACATGTGGGGATAACACATATTGAATGCATGTGACTCGATGTAAAAAGATGTGTCGTTCTAGAGCCGGTTCAATTAAATAAAAAAGGAGGCGCCCCATGGACACTACCAGCGCTTCGGCCTGGTGGTATGGGGAATGAAGTGGTCCAGAAACGGCCAGGGTTCGATCCCTGGAAACGGCAACAAGGTTGCCATGTAAAAAAATAAAAATAAAAATAAAAATTTGCATCTCTTATTTTTGAAAAAAGAGGAAAATGCTAGAACTAATGATACCAAAGACCTGAGAATCTCTTCAAGCCTTAAAACAATAGGTTCATGCCGCTGTTTGCTACCAAATGGTGAAACTAATCAAGGGTAATGTTGTATCGTTTCCAGTTTTACGATCCCTAAGGATTCATGTACTAACACATTCCCTTTTGTTCTTCGTAGGGTCGCCTGACTACTAAGGCACAGGTAAGTACCCTTCTTCTCAAAATCCAATGAAAATAAATGGAGAATTTCCATCGCAAAAAAGAACGTTTAGTGTTTTTTTTAGAAACAAGCACAAAAAAAAAAAATGGAAATTGAAGAAACAAGCTTTCCACAAAGTTTGCAAAAATCTTCTTTACCTTTAAATTGTTCATCCACTTGATGGATCACTCATTTTGAATCAAAATTCCCTAGGGAGATTAATCCATCCAAATGATCTCAACAAAAATGAAAGGGATGTTACTCATGCCAAGCAAGAAACATTTAGGATGATGAAAGGCAACCCATTTCCAAACATGTCCTTTAAACACTCTAGGATTCGAGTGAAAAAGAAAACCCGTGTCGTTCAAGGTCAATGAATTCATTCGCAAGCGGTACATAGACCAAGATGATAAGAGGCATTTCTTTCCTATATCATACACACTACAGGTGACAATAGTTAGCCCATTTGAGCCTTTTAATGTGAAGTATTTTCTACAAAATACCCTGTCAAGAATCACCCCACGATGGGGCAATTATGGAGGTTTGGGTTGACATTATTTGGAGAGGAAAGATGAGAAAGGTTTCTTTGCTCTCACTTGCATAAATCTTTTTGTGGTAACTTCAGGTGAATTATTAAGGAAGCTTGAAGCATCCTAAGGTGAAGAAGAGCATTCTTTTCTCTACCCAAACACCGATACCCTTTGCTTAAACCATATTGAGCCTAACTATTCATTTCTAAAACCCGAGTGGTGATTATCTCCCCACATTGGGGCAGGGCACATGATTTACCAATGCAATTGGTGTTTATATGAGAATATGAAAAGCATCTTGAAAGTCCCAAGAGCTCAAAAAGTTTGAAAGAACAAAAGTCAAGTGAAAATTAAGGGGCATGAAAAAGCAGTGTGCCTGGTAAAAGCAAGGCCAATGCCCAAAAAAAAAAAGGGAGAGAGAGTGGAAGAAAAAAAATTGCCTCAAGAGGAATATCTCTGTGAAAGCAAAAATGGCAAAAAAAATGCCTGCATTGAAAAGAAAATCATTGCAAATGCAAAAGCCATTATGTTAAGATGATTAGTCAAAGGACTTTCGAGACAATTTGAATTCTAAACATTGAGTGCTTTAAAAAAATGGGCATATGGTAATGATGCCATGATAATCACCAACTCCCAAATCCCCCTTTGACAAAAAGTTCTAAGCCTTTTGAGCTAAGCCTTTTGAACCTTTCCCCGAATCAACATTACAACCCATTTCCAAAGTCTTTTCAGATTGGGATGATTCAAAGTGGAAATAAGGACTTCCTAAACAAGATGCCGCTCGAAGAAGTGAGAGTAAGGTTGTCTTATCTCATCTTAAGGTTTCTTGACTTGTAAACCTGGTGGAGATGTCGATCGCTGATTAATTCATTTCATAGCCAATGATGCTTATCCATTGCTAAAACCATGACCAAACCTGCACTACGGTCCTTCTAAAAGACCTCTTTGATTGGTCAATGTGTACTTATTGCGAATGATTCAAAGCCTTGCACACTGGAAGAGTGAGGTTGAGTGATCAGTTTATTTCCCACATGAACAGATGGGATCAAACAGCCATTTTCTTGAGGATATGCGAGAAGCCCTTTCTGACTAGGGATCCTTGCTTGGCATACTTAACAAACCTTTCTCATAAGTCGGGTCATTTCGACAAGGACTTTTCTCCCAAGAGAATTTGACGATTAATGATATCATTCGAGCGTGATGACAGTTTTACGAGTTTGTCAAGTTGTCGGAATTAGTTTGATTTGTTTATGCAATCATTGCTTTCTCATTACTGATACACTTTTGATATTGTTTCTAATAACATATGTTGAAATTGACCTCATCTAATATGCTTTCGCTACTAGAATACTTGTTATAATGAATACTATTTGATGTGCAGTATCCATTTCAGAATATTCTCAAATGACAGTTCCTCCAAAGTGAAACCACACAATTTCAAAGGGTTCTTGGTTATCCTTAAACCTTGCAATTTCACACGGTTCATAGGTTGGCCTTAAACCATGCAATTTTCCAAAGGTTCTTGGTTATCCTTAAACCTTGCAATTTCAAAGGGTTCATGGGTTGGCCTTAAACCATGCATTTTCAAAAGGTTCTTGGTTATCATTAAACCTTGCAATTTCAAAGGGTTCTTGGTTATCCTTAAACCTTGCAATTTCACACGGTTCATGGGTTAGCCTTAAACCATGCAATTTTCAAAAGGTTCTTGGTTATCCCTAAACCTTGCAATTTCAAAGGGTTCATGGGTTGGCCTTAAACCATGCAATTTTCAAAAGGTTCTTGGTTATCCTTAAACCTTGCAATTTCAAAGGGTTCATGGGTTGGCCTTAAACCATGCAATTTTCAAAAGGTTCTTGGTTATCCTTAAACCTTGCAATTTCAAAGGGTTCATGGGTTGGCCTTAAACCATGCATTTTCAAAAGGTTCTTGGTTATCATTAAACCTTGCAATTTCAAAGGGTTCTTGGTTATCCTTAAACCTTGCAATTTCACACGGTTCATGGGTTAGCCTTAAACCATGCAATTTTCAAAAGGTTCTTGGTTATCCTTAAACCTTGCAATTTCACACGGTTCATGGGTTAGCCTTAAACCATGCAATTTTCAAAAGGTTCTTGGTTATCCTTAAACCTTGCAATTTCAAAGGGTTCATGGGTTGGCCTTAAACCATGCAATTTTCAAAAGGTTCTTGGTTATCATTAAACCTTGCAATTTCAAAGGGTTCTTGGTTATCCTTAAACCTTGCAATTTCACACGGTTCATGGGTTAGCCTTAAACCATGCAATTTTCAAAAGGTTCTTGGTTATCCTTAAACCTTGCAATTTCAAAGGGTTCATGGGTTGGCCTTAAACCATGCATTTTCAAAAGGTTCTTGGTTATCATTAAACCTTGCAATTTCAAAGGGTTCTTGGTTATCCTTAAACCTTGCAATTCTAAAGGTTCATGGATTAGCCTTAAACCATGCATTTTCAAAAGGTTATTGGTTATCCTTAAACCTTGCAATTCTAAAGGTTCATGGATTAGCCTTAAACCATGCATTTTCAAAAGGTTCTTGGTTATCCTTAAACCTTGCAATTTCAAAGGGTTCATGGGTTAGCCTTAAACCATGCATTTTCAAGAGGTTATTGGTCATCCTAAAACCATACAATTTACACGGTTAGTGGGACTGCCTTAAACCACAAGGTTAGTGGGTCTTCCTTAAACCACACAGTTCGTGGGATTGCTTTAAACCACAAGGTTCGTGGAACTGCCTTAAACCACATGGTTAGTGGGTCTACCTTAAACCACAAGGTTAGTGGGTCTTCCTTAAACCACACAGTTCGTGGGATTGCTTTAAACCACAAGGTTCGTGGGACTGCCTTAAACCACAAGGTTAGTGGGACAACCTTAAACCACACGGTTAGTGGGACTCGCCTTAAACCACAAGGTTAGTGGGTCTACCTTAAACCACAAGGTTAGTGGGTCTTCCTTAAACCATACAGTTCGTGGGATTGCTTTAAACCACAAGGTTCGTGGGACTCGCCTTAAACCACAAGGTTAGTGGGTCTTCCTTAAACCACACAGTTCGTGGGATTGCTTTAAACCACAAGGTTCGTGGAACCGCCTTAAACCACATGGTTAGTGGGTCTACCTT
Organism: Eucalyptus microcorys; assembly: GCA_014182515.1. NCBI lineage: Eukaryota > Viridiplantae > Streptophyta > Magnoliopsida > Myrtales > Myrtaceae > Eucalyptus > Eucalyptus microcorys. The sequence continues at coordinate 10,471,896 of CM024569.1, forward strand.
AAACCACAAGGTTAGTGGGTCTTCCTTAAACCACACAAGCCGTGGGATTGCTTTAAACCACAAGGTTCGTGGGACTCGCCTTAAACCACAAGGTTAGTGGGACAACCTTAAACCACACGGTTAGTGGGACTGCCTTAAACCACAAGGTTAGTGGGTCTACCTTAAACCATACAGTTCGTGAGATTGCTTTAAACCACAAGGTTCGTGGGACTGTCTTAAACCACAAGGTTAGTGGGACTGTCTTAAACCACACGGTTAGTAGGACTGTCTTAAACCACAAGGTTAGTGGAACTGCCTTACACCACACGGTTAGTGGGACTGCCTTAAACCACAAGGTTAGTGGAATTGCCTTAAACCACACGGTTAGTGGGACTGCCTTAAACCACATGGTTAGTGGAATTGCTTTAAACCACAAGGTTCGTGGGACTGCCTTAAACCACAAGGTTTGTGGATATATCCTTAAACCACACTTTTCAAATTGTTCATAGGTACATCCCTAAACCACGCTCTTTACATTAAGCTCACTTGCATTTTCATTTTGCTATTGTAAAAAAAAAACAAAAAAACAAAAAAACAAAACAAAACAAAAAAACAACCAAAAAAAAAAAAACAAAAATTAGGTGTCACTTTATCTTTGAAAGAAATCTCTTTGAGCTTCCTTCCAAAGAGGGACAGCTGTTGACACCTAAAAAAAAATTATTATTGCATATTAGATTATCTAGGTGTTTCGTATAGTTTTTTTTTAATGGAATATGTTTTTCCTAAAAAAAAAAAAAAAGATAAAAAAAAGCAAGTTGGGGCCGATGATCTGAATGTGACTAGCCAAGCCCAGGAGATCAGATTGTAATTAAAACGGCAAGTTGGGGCCAAAATGCAATTTCCAAAAGTTGAGGGACCAATTTGCAAAATTTGCAAAATTTTGCCCGAACCCTTAAATCATTATCTTGGCCCCCAATTGAGTTGAAATTGAACTTGGGTCAGGTCTAATTAATCGAATCGGGCAAAAAGGACCTAATTGCATTGAATTTGGCATTCTCGAGCAAGAAAATGGCCAACTTTGAAGGACTTTCTTGCAAAATTGGGTGGGTACAATTGCAAAATCTGGTCAGGATCTTAAACTACTATACATGAGCTTTCTAATTGATCAAAAAAACGCAGCCAAATTAGTGGATTAAAGCACTCAAATCAACAGCCAAAACTCAGTCCACGAGTTGGTCTTAATTCGGGGTTGCTGAGTAAGCAATTTGGTGGCCCCACCATGTCCTCCTCAGCTGCCCAACCAGCCCGATCTTTGCACGTGATGGAAGACCGTATATAGTAGTGCAAGTGGACGAAAATTGGCCAGGGATAAGCTGCTGACAGCACCGGAAAATCGCAGCAAAATCCGCACACTCAACAGCTGCAGAATTGAAAAAAAAATTGGCTAAGTCAGAGAGTGGGTGAAGTAGCCCTGTTGACAGGCTGGGTAGGTGGACAAAAGGCTGACCAAAAATCCTCTAATTCAGGGGATAAGATCACGGAAGCAAGCTCTTTCAATGGACGAGAGAGAGGAGACGGGAGAGAGAGGAGAGAGCTCGGAATCGTTACCCAAAGACACCTTCAGAAGCAACTCCAAAAAAAAAAAACCCAGAAAATCCAGACCGACCTTGAGAGAGAAAAGTGAGATTTTCACAACCCTTCGGCCAAAATTAGCCAAAACCTTCAACTAAAGAGTGAAACATCACTCAAATATCTTTCCATCCATAGGTCGCACGTCCCAAATGGAGATCGGTAAGTCCTCCTAAATCCCCCCGAAAGAACACCCTCCTGGCGGGCCAAGAAACACTGGAAATTTTTCTAAGTGTTGAGCCCGGTTGGTCACGAGTGAGGGAAAACCAGTGTTTTTTGAGAAATTTGAGAGACAAATGAGGAAAATATTGACTTTTACCCCAAACTAAAATACATATAGTTTGGCTTGGTGTCAAGTTTTCCAATAAAATACGTCTTGAAGTCTAATTTTAGAGGTCAACGAAAACCTTCGTTGTCAGTTCTTTTTTTTTTGCAGACCTCATTTCCAGTTGAAGAAGCCAACTTCCACAGGCCCCCCGAGTATAATTTGTCGGTTTCATCGGCCAAGAACCACTTGAAAAGGAAACTAGGAAGCAAGTTAAGCATCCTAGATGTATTTATGTTCGATTTTGAGCATGTTTTGATCATGAAAATCAAGAGGAAAATCAGCCCGGAAAACTGATTTCTGAGGCTGAAATTTTTCTAAGTGTTTGAAATCTCTTCAAGAGTTTTTCATGTGTGCTTCTTGGAGAGGTCGTTTTGATGTTGTTCGGTGGGTCATTATCTATAATGTTTATTGAATTTGAAAGCTCATGTTACCTACTTTCACTCGGATTAAGTAGTGTTTCCCTTAGATCTCGTATGTGATGAGTGTCGGGACATGAATATGGGCATTCAACCTGTTTGCTTGACTTGGGTTCAAACCCAGATTTGCAAAATCAGATCAAACCCGCATATTTGATGACGATTCCAGCTTGGTTTTCGTGTGTTTTAAGCTGTGATTTCTATCTAATCTTACTCCTTGAATGTGGTAGTTTAACCTTGATGTTTTAGTTCCACATAATATTGCTCATGCGTTGAGATTGAAGGCCGCAAACATGGCCCGAGGAAGCTGGTTTGGGGTGATTTGATGCAGGCCAAGTGTTCAACGAAATGCGCAAACCAAGTTTCGATCTTGAAACGGTCGATTTGAGCCCGGTTATTGTAATATTCATATGCTGTGTTGCTCCATGTTAGCATAGATCGATTTAAGGAATTATTATTAATATTTTTAAAAAATAATATAAAAATAATAATAAAAAAATCTGAAATTTTCAAAAATATAAAAAAATGTTAGATAGTATCAAATTAGGATAGAAATGGCATCTATTAAATTTTCCTAATTTTAAAAGGTCATTTTCCTAATTTAGTGCTATTTTGGTATTTTATAACCATTTTTGTAAATAATCCATTTTGCATAGTTTAAAATTATTTAGAGTAATTTCATGCATATAGAGTAATTTCATGCATATTTGAATTCTCATTTTGCTCATGGGGGTCCTGTCCCGGGGTGTGATAACAAGGCCATGTAATATTATTTGCCCGACTTGTATCGGGTTTACCTTTTCCGCGTTTATTTTCAAGTCATTTCAATTTCTTGGATGTTTACTTACGCGCTACTTTTCATTAATTTGAGTGTAAATTTCTCTTTTAAATTATGTTAGGATTAGTCTAGACACATTAAAAAAAAAAAAAAAACTACAAAAACATTTGCATGGACACTTAGTGGTTTCATAAAGATTATAATTGGTAATCAAGATTGTGTGGCCATTTAGATAAACAACCTTCCAAGTTAGTGGTACCGCAAGGGCGCTAATAGAAACATTGGCGTAAACAAGTCCCCGTTCCTAGAAATCTCTGGTTGCGTAGGAATTGAGACAACACTCCCGTGTCTTGATTGGTTTCTAGCCGACCCCTATAGGCTAGTGGCGACTCCTAGAATTACATAGATTGTTAAGAACTAAAATTCAAAATCCAATGTCGCGCGAGGTATAGGCTTGGGAGAGCTCGCGCCTAATTTAGGGCCATTGGTCCGCCTCTTTAGGCAAATACCCCTAAACCTTTATTCTTTTCCCCGGACGGAAAAAAAGAGGTCGTGACATCTTGTTCTCTTTAAGTACCTTAAAACTTTCTTGGCAGCAACCTAGTGATCGCATCTTGAATTTGACTAATATATGCCTAGAAGTCATATCGCAAAGGCAATATCTAGTCTAGTGCAAATTTGAACATACATGATACTTTCAAGCACACTAACATAAGGTACATTCTTCATTTGAGCTTTCTTAAAATTTGAATTAGGGCATTATGAAAGACTTAATTTATCACCCTTAATAATAGGAGCATTTCCTGGTTTGCAATGTTGTATATTGAATCTTTCTAAAATGCGATCAATATAGCCATATAAGACAAATCCAATGAATGGCAAGAATGATCCCTATGGACCTCAATGCCAAGAACAAAAAACATATCACCAAGGTCGTTCATGTCAAAAGTTTTCAATAATATCCGCTTTGTCTCATGCAGTAAACCAATGTCACTACTAGCAAGTAAGATATCATTCACATAAAGTATAAGAAAAATATATTTCCTCCCACTAACCTTGTAGTATATACATTGATCTACTTTATTCTCAATAAATCCGAATGAAGTGACAACACTATGAAACTTTAAATACAACTGTCTAAAAGCTTGCTTTAGGCCATAAATAGACTTTTTAAATCTACATACAAGTTTACCCAAGTCTTTTGCCGCAAAACCTTTAGGCTGCACCATATAAACCTCCTCATTAAGGTCTCTATTTAGAAAAGCAATCTTAACATCCATGTAATGAAACTCCATATCAAAATGAGCTACTAATGCCAAAATCACTCTAAAGGAATCTTTAGAAGAAATTGGAGAAAATGTTACTTCATAATCTATTCATTCTCTTTGAGTGAAACCCTTAGCTATTAGTCTAGCTTAAAACTTTTCAATCTTCCCTTTTGAATCCCTTTTAGTCTTGTATACCCATTTGTAGCCGATAGGCTTACAACTTTCAGGCAATTCAACAAGCTTCCAAACACCATTGTGTTTCATAGATTGCATCTTATCTTTCATCACATCTAGCCATAAATCTGATTGAGGACATGAAATAGCATTTGTATGTCACAGGATCAACAATGCAGCCAATATCATAATCATGCTCTCCTAGGTAGACTACATAGTCTGGTGGTATTACGGAACATCTTTCCCTAGTCGATCTTTTGAGTGGAGCTACTTCAACCTCATTCTGAATATGAAGGGTTTGAGGAATTTCATCAGGAATTACCTCAACAATAGGATTCTAAGCCGCAACAGCTCAATTTGTGGCGCAAGAGGCTCCATAATCGTCTGCATAGGATGAGACAGGGATCTAGTAATCCCAACCATTCTATCATCTTCAATAGTTTGTGAGTAGCTACCATTTTCAGCTACATCAAATTCCAAAAATTTTGCAATCTGAGATTATACAATTCTTGTACCTCCATCAGGGTTATAAAACCGATACCCTTTTGAATGATCTGGGTAAGATACGAAGTAACACCGAGTAATTTTAGAATCCAACTTACTTAATGTTGGATTATATAACTTCACTTCTGCCAGACATTCCCAAACTTTAAGATGATTCAAGCTAGGTTTATGTCTAGTCCACAATTCAAAATGAGTCAATGGAACCGCTTTAGTAGGAACGCGATTTAGAATATAAAGAGCTATTTTCATAGCTTCACCTCACAGAAAATCAGGTTGGTCCTACTAATTATACTTCTCATCATGTCCATAAGAGTGCGATTGCGCCTTTCAGCTACACCATTTTGTTCAAGACTTCCGAGCATGGTAAATTGACCTATTATCCCATAATCCTCTAAGTATTTAGCAAACGACCCTTTAAGTTGTCTAGCATCACCATGCCTACCAAAATACTCACCACCACGATCATATCTGACAATCTTTATAACTTTTCCCAACTGTTTCTCTACTTCAGTCCGAAAAATCTTAAATTTGTCAAGAGACTTGGACTTTTCTTTAATCAAGTATAAGTATCCATATCGGGAATAATTGTCAATAAATGTGATGAAATAAAAATTTCTGTACAAAGTAGATGTGTATGGTCCAACAATATCAGTGTGAATAACCTCCGATAAGTTAGAACTTCGTACGGCGGATTTCTTATTTATCTTAGTCATTTTACGTCTACAACAGTCTACACAAGTCTCTAGATCACTTTTAAGAATAGGCAAGATGTCAGCCTTTATAAGTCTTTCTACTCTTTCTTTAGATGTGACTAAGACATTTATGCCACAATACATAAGACTGTTCCTTAGGTAGAGGCCTTTTGGAAAAAATTTTCAACTGAATAAGCAACGTACATATCGCTGGGAGACAAACTTAATCGATATAATCCATTGCATAAATTGCAACACCCAACCTTGTTTGAATCATAAAACATAGAAATACAATTGCTCTTTATTTCAAAAGAGTATCCACACATGTCCAAACAAGACACATAAACTAAATTCCACCTAAAAGAAGGTACGCAAAAAGTGTTTCTCAGCACCATCCTAAAACCATAATCTAAAATTAAAATAACATCTCCCACGAACTCGATGTCAACTTTAATGTTGTTTCCCAGAATGAGCTTTGATTCATCCTGATTTGACATCCTTCGGTTTATGAACCCCTATATGGTAAATGTAACATGATTAGTTGCACCACTATCTAGCCACTAAGAATTGGTCGAGGTTTCAGATAGATTGGATTCACAAACAAATGCCAAGAATCATTACCTTTAAGCTCACTCTTGGTTCTCTTGAACAACCAAACTTTATACTTACTGCAGCGTTTCTTTACGTGTCCTCTCTCCCTGCAAAAGTAACAAATAACACCATCCTTCTTGAAGAATGCTTTCTTAGGACCCAAACTATTAGAAGGACCAGCAACTTTAGAATTTCCTTTATTATTGGAAGGACTAGTAGCTTCACAATTGCCCTCGTGAGTATAATTTTTCAACTTGTTACCCTTGTCACTACCAGAACTAGAAGCATAAAGGGCAATGTGCCATTTATCTTTCTTCAATTTTTCTTCCTCTGCTACTATTGATACCTAAATTTTGCAATTTTACTTAAGACTTAATAGCATTAAAAGTTAGGATTTAATCGCTAAAAAATGAAAAAAAAAATGAAAAAATGCTTAGAGGGCGGATTGGGCCAAATCCGACCTTAGCTTGGCCCGCCACCCCCTCTTTTTTCTTTCCCTCGCGCAGGGCTAGCCCACTCTTCTTTCCGGTTCAGCCCAGCTCGCGCCCTGGTCTTCTTCTCTCGATAGCTAAGGTTTTCTACGGCACGGAGAGGCTCGAACAGGGGGGAGCGAGAGAGAGGCAGTAACATAGAGACACAGAGAGAGGGGGGAAGCAGAGAGAAAAGACCAGCACAGAGAGTAAAGACCAGCAGGACAGAGAGAGAGCGAGAAGGAGAGGGAGAGAGCTTGAGGGGGAGAGGACGAGGGAGGAAGAAAGCAAAAGAAGAAAACAAAAACACACAAAAAATGGCTTCTTCTTCTTCTTCCTCCTTGACCCACCGCCTGTAACCTAACGCCAATAGCCGAGCCACTGAGCCTCACCGCCACTCCGTGCCCCCGAAGTCATGACACCGCCTCTGCCGGCCTCGCCTCCGCCTAGATCTGCAACGTTGACGCCGCTGTCGCAACTTGCAGCAACCCACGAGCACCGCTGCACCTCCGCGAGCAACCCGTGACGCTAGTAGCCCAAGCCGGTCGCCGCGCCGCCCTCGCATCCACCACCATTGCTGCTAACATTAGTAGTCGCGAGCACCCGCGCCCTCTATCAGTCGCTACGTCTTCGTGCCCATCACCGACACCTGCTGTCGCCGACTCCCTCTTTCTGGCAATCTGCGAACGCCGACGCTGCAACAAGCCGATGTTGCCTTCCTCCTCCCGACGAGTTCCGAACACCAGCCACCATCGCTTGTCCCCCTGCACCGGCCCACGCCTCTTCGCTGCTGCTCCTGGCCGCGTCTCCGCCAGTCACCGCTGTGCCTCGTCTCCCCTACAGCCTTCTGAGCACCAACGCCTCCGCCTGCACCGTTGCCACCCATGCCACCGCGCTCACCGCCACCGCCGCTAATGCCACCATTCCGGCCCCATCACAGCACCAGCACCGCACCGTTGCCACCCGTCGCCGCCGCGCCGCCAAAAAGCGCCCTAGAGAAGGGAGGTACGAGCCGAGTCAAAGAGACGAGTAGGGTTTTGGGTGAATGTGGGCTGGTTTTGGGCTTGTGGGCTTGTGGGTTGGTCTCATGCAGGCTTAGGAAATAGGTCGGTCTTTTTATTTTCTTTGGGCCCTAACTAAAGTATCAAAAAGAAAACTTCAAGCCCACTTGGGCCCGTCGCCACCAATCGGGCCGAGCCCGAGTCTGATCTCCGACCGGACCCGGCCCGCACCAACTGGGTCGGGTCAGACTGGACCCAACCTGGTTCGCCCATTTTTGTAAATTATTTAAAAAAATAAATTAAAATTATAGTTTTTTTAATTAAAAAAAAAAATTAAAAATTTTCGAAAATTCAAAAATGATGGAGTTTGGTTAGGATTTGCCATAATTTTCCTTCTTAGTGTAATTAGGCATTTACTTGCTCGTATTTTGATTATATCATATGTTTAATTTGCATATCTAATTATGTTTAATTGCACGTATTTAATTTTACTACAATTAGGATCTTAATAGCTATAATTGTTACTTTAATGATTGCACACCTGCATGATCGCCTCATATGTTAGTGGATAGGTACAAAATCAATCTAAACTGCTTGAAAAAATCCTTTCTTTTAAAATGACCAAAATTAGGTATTGAAAGGGCACTAATTGGTTAATTAGTGTAATCAAGTCCTCGACTCTAGATTCTCTGGTTGCGTAGAAAGTGAGGTATACTCCCAGACTTCACTTGGTTTCTAGCCGACCCCAATATCCCAATGTCACGCCGGGTATGGGCTTGGGAAAGCTCGTGCCTAATCATGGGCCTTAAACCTGTCATTTGGGCAATACCCCTAAACCTATTCCCTCCCCCCGATGGTAGGTTGCAACAGCCACTACCATTGCAATCAAGTCATTAATTGACCAAATCTCATCTTGAGAATTATAATTGGTCTTGATAATCCCAAAATCATGAGGAAGAGTATTTAGAGCTTGATGCACGATGCAAGTAGTGGGAATAACAACATTGAGAGCCTGAAACTTTGTCTGCAAATCTACCATCCTCATAACATAATCTCTAACTCCACTAGAATCATCATACTCCATACTAAATAGTGTTTGCAGGTGTGTCCCTATCTCAGCATTAGATGAGACACGGTTTCTAGCTACCAAGGCTTTCATCATTTGCCTAGCATTGTAGTTCGCAGGCAAACCACTTTTCAAGTATTCCTAAATGGAACGCTTCATGGACAGTAAGCAAATTTTATTGTTCTTTTCCTAAGTAGCAACATGTGCTTTCTGAGCCTCTATACTTTCGGCAGTAAGATCTGCCAGCCTATCGGCAGTAAGAGCCATATGAACATCTGCCATCTCCATAACAAGCAGAAAATCTTCTCTACATAACTAGCAAGAACCTAAATTGTGACGGAGTTACCATCTACAAAAAATGTAACTGAAAAACAAGCAATGTATATAATTAACATCATGTGAGCATTATGTAACTTGATGTACAAGTACACATCTAAAGAGTTACATGCAAAATCACGTTATCACCTTTGGGCAGAATACATGACATGTAGTTATATTCTGTTTTGGATATATATTCTCTTTTATTATTTTATTGGTAGTTTGAGTTTAGGCTCATGAATAGCTACTAAATATATATATAAATTTTCTTTTTGGATATATATTCTTCTTTCTTTTATAATTGAGGGATGTAACAGAGGTGCAAGGTGCTAATTATAGTAAAATCCTCAGCTGGATGCAACTCTTGTTTAAGGGTGAACCAGGATAAAATCTTGCATTTCAAATTCTCTTTCTCGCCTTTACTCTTCTTCTTTTTTGTGATTATGTGGTGAATCCCAACAAAGTCCCAGCCCTGTGGTATCGTTTGCTTGATGGTCTTCATGTGCTTCGGAGACAGGCTCGAGGAGAAGCAAATTAAGCGAATCCAGCAGGCTCAGCGACTGTTGCTACTTGGTTTGTGGCGGTTCAGATTGCTCAATTTCTGGCTGCGGCTGAGCAAGCTCATGCTCCAAAAGTGATGGAAGGATTTCTGTGAGCTCCATGAGAATCAGAACCGGGTCCTCATCCTACTCATCAAAGCTCGATCCAAGGCCAAGTGAGAGCAATTGAGCAAAGCCAAGGAGAACGGGAACAACAATGATGGCGATTGCACTGTGTCGTACATGGACACGCTCTTAGGCCTGGAGCTGTCGGAGGAGAAGAGGAAGCTCGAGGAGAACGAGATGGTGAGCCTATGCTTGGAGTTCCTCAATGCCAGTGTCGACACGACGTCCACGGCACTACAGTGGATCATGGCCAAGCTAGTCTAAGAATCCAGAAATCCAAGAGAGGCTCCATGATGAAATCAAATCGGTCGTGGAACAAGGAGAGGAGCAAGTGAAGGAGGAGGACCTGCAAAGGATGGGCTACCTAAAGGTGGTGGTGCTAGAGGGGCTACATCGCCACCTGCTGGCTCACTTCGTGTTGCTACACTTAGTGACGGAGGATGCGGAGCTAGGTGTGTATGCGATCCCCAAGTACATGACCATCAACTTCATGGTGGCAGAGATAGGTTGGGACCTGAAAGTCTGGGAGGACCTGATGGCGTTCAAGCCCGAGAGGTTCTTGAACTCCGACGGTGGAGAAGAATTCGGCGGGTTCAACATCACAAGAAATAGGGAGAAAAAGATGATGTCGTTTGGGGTAGGGATGAGGATCTGTCTAGGTAGGGGCTTGCGATGCTACACTTGGAGTACTTCATGGAGAACTTGGTGTGGCTATTCAAATGGTAGATGGTGGCCGGCAAGGAGGTGGACCTGTTGGAGAAGCAGGAGTTCACCATGGTAATGGAGAACCCTTTAAGGGCTTAGATTTCTTCCAGGAATTAGGGCACCTGAATTTCGGAAAATCTATGTTGAGTGTTGCCTTCTCACTAAATGAACGGTTACTCTCTTGCTCATGTATGTAATTGCGAAATTCTTTTGGGATTTCTTAATGTTTATGTAGCCACCAAGCTTGATTTGTTCCACCATCGAAAGAGACTACTTCCGAGCTTGTTAATGAATGACAATCACTACAACAAACTTCTTTTACAATGCGGTGATTATGAAAAATTTGTCACTCAGCCAGATAGTCTGGTCTTTATTTCCTGTTAATTTCTCCAATCGTTGTAATAATTTATCGTAGTTCCACCGTTAAGAGGTTAGGTGTTTTATGACATCAGTCTTACTCCATTTCTAGCCATGTTATCGAAAAAACTGAGGGCTTGCTATAATTTTTTTTTTATCTGAAATGTAAGTATCATTTATATGATGACATACAGGAGCTTAGGGGCATTCCCCAGCATTACAAAGATATCTAAGAACGTGAAAAAATGGAGTGAGAGAGTCTCCATACAGTAGCCAATATTACATTTGTTTGGAAATATGTAAAGTTTTTGTAATGTGAAGCTCGCCTTCTAAAAAGTTTATGAATTTTAGCCATGATGATGGAAACATCATTGGACTTATTTTGGAAATGTCTACGGTCATGTTCCATCCAAATGCCATATATGGTTGCTAAGAAAGTTACCTTGAGAAGCCTTGCCATCGAGTCCTTGCTTTTGGTAACCTTGATCATCCATTGAAGTCCATCATTCCATCCTCTTAAAGAGTGATAGATTCCGTATTGTTCGAGGATAATATGCCATATGCTTTTAGTCCACATGTACTGAAAGAATAGATGATCTTAATTTTCCAGATCGACCAAACAGAAATTACTGTGGATTCTCACCATAGGCATCCAATGCGATATAATCTCTGCTATTGATAATCTATCTCTACAAACGAGCCACGCGATAAAATTATGTTTGCTGAGCCCACCTATCCATATTAGTTGATATCATCCCATAGCCGGTCGCGTACTCCTGAGTTCATTGTATAACTCTTTGCAACAATAACTTTGCCTAGATATGGATGAAGATAAAGTCGGTCTCAATTTAAGAATACCACACCAACTCCATGCCATACTACCCTTGATTTCAAGCTGCATAATCAAAATGCCTCTACATATGGTACTGTGAACCCACATACTCCATAAGGAAGATAATAGATCATTTATGAGTCTTCAGAGCATGTGGCCAAAAAAACTTTGTTCCATAGATTTAGATTGAGCAACCCTTGTCCTCCCTCCCTTTATGGCAAACTAACTATTTCCCAAGCGAATTTAAGTGATTAGTGGCGTTCCATATGTCCAACCAATAAAAATTGCCTAATCTTCTTCTCCACTTTGTATATGGTTTGCTTTGAAAGTAGAAATATTTACATCCAATAAGTACATATGAAATAAGTACTGATTTGGCCATCTATAGACGACCAGCATAGCTGATATGATGCATGCCCTAGCCTTCTATTTTTTTAAAATATTTTATCAGTCGGACTCTTACAACCTATGTGCATGGATCGGCTAGTGACAAGAGGAACACCAAGGTATCTAGTAGGAAGGGCACCTATAGGGAAAAGCATGTGATTCAATATAATACCTTTTTCTATCTCGGCCAACCTAAAGAAAAAGATTTGGTATTTATCTAGGCTAAAATATAGTCCAGTGAGACATGCAAAATCATCAAGTGCTTCAACAAGACAAATAATAGAATCGATATCCCCATGAGCAAAAAGAAACCAATCATTGGCAAAGCATAAGTGAATGATCTTTTTTGTCTTGCAACACCAATAATACTTGAAAGAAGATACAACCACTTTTTCAATGGTAATTTTATTAAAAATCTCCATAACATAGACAAACAGATATGGAGACAGTGGGTCGCCTTGCCATAGTCCAGTGGTACCAGCAAAGTAGCCAATCTATTTTCTGTTGAGGTTTATCGAAAACCTCAGTGTAGTTATGCATTGAGCTATCATATCAATCAAGTGCCATAGTGAATTGATAGCTTTTAGAACCCTGAGTACTGCCTCCCATTTTACCATGTCAAAAGCTTTCATAAGGTTATTTTTTATAGCCATATGTTTACCTTTGTCGCTCTTATGGTAGCTGTGAAGGAGTTTCTAGCAATGTAGAATATTCTCCAAAATCTGTCAACCTAAGATGAAAGCAGTTTGGTTGAGGTGAACAACCGAAGGAAGGAAACGGTTGATTCTTTCTGCAAGTAGCTTCAATATGATCTTATATTAAACATTGCAGCATGAGATGGGTTTGAAATTTGCCATGCGGAATGGATTCAGGACCTTTGGCACAGGGGATATCAAAGTAGAATTTATAGTTTTCAGCATCCTTCTTGAGGAAAAGAAGTCCATGATAGCATCTTCTATATCATGCCTAATGATGGGCCAGGCATTTTTGTAGAAAAACTATTATATCCATCTGGACCTGGAGCTTTGAAGTCATTTATGTCTTTGAGAACTCTAAGGATCTCAGCTCGTTGAAAGCCTGGTGGAGCCATGAGGTCACTTACATCTTCAAGGAATAAGGAGGCATATTGCTCGTAAGGGATGTGATTGCGTCCGGAGCTACCAAGTATGCGATGGCAATAGGAGACAATTGTATCCCTAAAAGCTCCCTCATTTGTGATAATAGTTCCATCATCAAGTGAGAGCTGAGTAATTATGTTCTAGGCACTTCTACACATCATCTATAGATGTCAAGCAAGTTCGAAGTAAGAAGAAAGGCTCTCAAAAGTGAGAATATGGAGACAATTTTATCTCTAAGAGCTCCCTCATCTGTGATAATAGTTCCATCATCAAGTGAGAGTTGAGTAATTTTGTCCATAGCTACTTCCTAGCCAGGTTCATCCTCTATAAATGTCAAGCAAGTTGGAAGTAAGAAGAAAGGCTCTCACAACAAAAGTGCAACTACTTCCAATTCTTTGACTTGCTCGGGAAATAGATTTGCTTTATTGGGAGAGGGCGATCTTCTCGATATCTCTGGCAGTCTCGTTACTTTCCTTGAGGATGCGAGGAGTGAGGCTGAGCCTCCTAACCAATGAATCTCCTTTCTTGGAGTGTACAAGGCCTTAATAGCAGCTCCAAATAAAAGGAGCTTGTAAATTTTTCTTTGTCCTAATATCCTCATATCCTTATTTTGATTGAACATAAAATAAAAGAGGCAAATGTTGACTTTGTCATCAGAAGCAAGTTTTGAGGCTGGAAATGCATCCATAATCATCAGAATAGCAATCTCGGTAGAATATGGGTATTGTGGAAACCGTCCATTATCAACCTGACTATGATGGAAGTTTCCAATCAAGTCATACACTATCTTGTTGAGAATTCGGGAGAAGACCCATTTCTCTTTCTGTAGTTTATATATGCAATACTGAAGCTGAACAAAGATCTTTGTAGCTGAACATTAACACATTCTCTGCTTGTAATACAAGAAACGCCCCTTGACTACTAATAGGTGATTTCAATGAAATGAGAGATACAAAAAAACGAATCGGATCTAATTTCCGATGGACCTCTAGAATGGATGAGCTAAACACTATGATTGAGGAGCTTGCGCTCACTGAGCCTTATTCCACGGGCCCTTTCTTCACATGGACAAATAAAAGGTTTAATGATGATCTTGGAGCGAGTAAGATTGACGGGATCATCATTAATGCAAAATGGCAACACACGTACACTCATTATTAAGTAGAAATTTTGTTGCCGGGTGTTTAGATCGTTCCCCTTACATGGTATGTCTTAACACCATTGTTAGGAGAAAGAAGCCAACTTTCAAGTTCTTCAATTTTTGGGCCGAAAGCTGCAAATTTTCTACCAATAGTCCATGCTTGTTGGCAATAGGATATTGGAGGATTGAAGATGTTTATTCTAGTGAAGAAGCTCAAAGCATTGAAACAACAACTTAGTCTCTTAAATAAATCTCAATTTGGTGACTTGCGTCTGAAGGCCAGGAAAGCTAGGGAGAACCTACAATGATTACGATGAGTTCTTGCGCTAGACCCTTACAATATGAGTACTCAAAAGGAAGAAAAGGCACAACTGGAGCTACTACTCGCCCTTATCAAACACGAAGAAGTTCTCCTAAAGCAAAAATCTAGAAATCTATGACTTAAGGAGGAGGACAACAACAGCAGGACGGCTTGCTATAATTGTTTAGGTGATAATATATTTGTTGCGGACTAGCTTTATAGACCATTTTAAGGTGTGATTTTAAGGTGGCATTTCAAATTATATTAGTTGCCATGTTTTAAAGATTTCATACATTATACTTCGGCTAGTGAGCTGATATCAATTTGAAGTGAACAATTTTTCTTTGGTACTTATTTGAGTAGGTCAAGTATTGGACCAAATTTTGCTAAAGCTGTTGAGTAATGAGATAAGTAGTTCATAGGATGAATTTGAGTAATCCTTCATGCTAGAGTTCAAACATGAATTGTATCATTGGTGATGATTTTATGATCTGTATCAATAACCAAATCTAAATGTTGAACCATATGTGATTAAACAGAGTTGATTGAGCCAAAATCACATTGAACAAAAAAAAAACAAGAGTGCAAAAGCCACATCCAAAGCTTCATTGGTACTAACGTCTTTTGGAAAAGTGTCAAAGAAGTCTTAAATATTTTGCATTTGTGCCAATTTAATCCTAAACATTTTATTGGTGCCAATTTAGTTATAAACTTTTTCACTTTGTGCCAATTTAGTCCTTTACGGCTAATTTTGGCTAGATTTTGCTGATTAGGCACCAGCATGATCAACATCGACGCTGATTATTTTAATAATATTTTAATATTTTTTTGAAATTTTTATTTTATTTTTTTTTTTTTTTTTATTTTTTCTTTTTCTTTCTCCTCCTCCCTCCAACCGCTTGCCAAACCTCGGCAACCGGCCAGAGGCGACAGTCAACGAGGTCGAGGTCAACCTCACTGGCCTCTAGCAAGCCTTGCCGACTATTGGCAAGGCTCGAGCCCTCACTAGAGGCACCAAGGGCTGTCTTAAGACTTGACCTCCCTGCATCCAGGCAAGGTCGAGCCTCGCCGGCCTTTGGCGAGGCTCCACCTCGCCAGAGGCAGGCCATTGCCTCTAGCCAGTCGCCAAGTTTTGACGACCAACTGGAGGAAGGAGGAGAAGGAAGAAAAAATTAAAATAAAAAATTCAAAAAAATAAAATATTAGTAAAAGTTGTTAACATCGGTGCCGATCATGCCATGTCAACTGATTGGTACCCCATCAACAAAATCCAACCAAAATTAGCCGGAAATGACTGAATTGGCACAAAATGAAAAAATTTAGAACTAAATTGACACCAATAAAAGGTTCATGACTAAATTAACACAAATATAAAAGATTTAAGACTTCTTTGACACTTTTCCTAAGTTTTTTTTTTTTTTTAAGTCATGTTACCCGGTTGAATCGGCCACTTGAAAACACTGGGTTTTGAGATATGCATCCCGTTCCCCATTCATTCGCAATGGAAATTTGAAATCGATCACTCTTAATTGGCTTACTTCTCTACGAGTCACTCCAACGTGGCCTAGCCGTTCGGCGGTCAAAGTCTCGCAGAACACGTTCTCGTGGTCTTGGCGAATTCTATGAATGATCGTGGAACAAAAGCCGAGTGAAAATAGAGGCCTGCCTTGAGTTTTGAGCATGGGCTTGGGCCGACTACGTAGAAGCCCATCAGCACGTGGCGGGGCCTGGCCCAAAGAGCTTCCATGGAATTGCGAGAACATGGCGACCAGTGAGATTGATCGCTTACGTCCCATGGTGATTTTTTCTTCTCCTTCCCCTCTCTCGTCTCTCTAAATTTTCAGCTACTTTGCGACGGCAAAAATCTCTAATCGTTTCTGGTTCAATCGATTAGCTAATCAACACCTCCTCCACCACCTCCATCTTTGTCGCGCTACTAGATTTTCATAGATGGCTATCTCTAGTGTAGCCTAATAGAGTCCGAATCCCTATTTTCTGTAGAGAAATTTGGAGGAGGCGAAGCAACACTAGTAGTAATGGCAACTGCTGATCCAACAACTCCAGCAGCAATAGCAACAGGAGCGGATGAACTTTCGCGAGAGAGAAAACATGCAATTTCTTGGTTGATAAGCATGAGGTCGTTATTGTATTCCGTGAGAGAGAAAACAGGACGGTTTAGATCCCGATCTTTGCCTTTGGATCATACAAAGAAGAAGCGCATTGATTTATAGATTCTGTGGACTCATTGAACATTTTATAGGGTAAAAATTTTCAGCTGGCTTGTACCTTATCTTTTAGAGATAAGGTGATATATTTATGTACTAGTTTCGTACCGTTGCATATAAAAGTTGTATAAACACTTCTAAAACTGAACAATGTGTGTTGTGTATGATTCTTTTTGTAACATGACATGATTCAATTGACGATCATAAGAAGAAATGGGATTTTATCAAATCTTGTTCGAAGTTGAATATTTGCATGAGCTCTTTTCTAGTTGTATTTAATAGGGTAGAGGTTATGTGTTTATTATATACTGATGATGAAAACTTGTAGACGAAGGATCTAAGTTCAAAATGTCTTTACCTCATTTTTTCTCTTTTTAACGTTGATTCATAGTCATCGTGTTAGCATGCGCATAGAAATCTCCACGGGCAGGCTATTATATTAGCTTTGACTAATATTAAAAAAGCTACTTGAATAACCTAATGCTATAAAAATAACATTTTCACCATAAGAAGGACAAAATTTAAAAGGGAAAATTGTCCAAAAAACTCTAAACCTATTGTGTAGTGGCCAATTTTGTCCTAAAACTTTTTAATTGTGCCAATTTGATTTTATACCATTTTAATAATTTATCAATTCAGTATTAAATCTTTCAATTGTACCAATTTAGTTCAAAACTTTTAGAACAGTTTGCTGTGATCCCACAAAATCTTACAAACAAAAGCTCATATAATCGAAGAGAACCACTGAGAAAGAACATATATATTATTGGGCTTTGCTAGCATAATAGTATTTGGGATAATGTGGGCTACAAATTCTTGAAGAAGTACGTCCCACAATAATTTATAATTATTTGTAATTTGATTTTGTGTGATCCAGAATAAACTGTTATTCTCACAGTACATTAAAATATATAACGCAATCATTTCTCTAAATTATTATCGCTTCACAGACTATTTAAAATTTAGAGTTCTGAAGTAACGTCTCAAATTGGATTAGTTGCTCTGGTTTGAAGTTTTCGTCTGTTCTTTTCATATTGAGTATGTCGAGCGGGGAACTAGGATGACTGTCTTCTTCGCATCGATTCTCTCTTAAAAGAATACTAGAAACGGAGGTTCTTTCTTCAAGAGGAAGTCCACCGGCATGCCCCCCATCGAAAGGCGTGGTATCTTACCTCCGCTTCTCATGTTCTTTCCTCCATAACGGAAGCGGTGGAAGTCCATGAACATGTTCTTACGATATTATATTCCCCGTTCGGTATCGTGAAGTTAAAACTGGCGGAAAGGATTTTTTTTTTTTTTTTTTTTCTAAAGTTGTGCGGAATGTCATTACCCCAGATGGAAATCCACTGCTAACTCATGGACGTCATCCATCACGTACTCTTTCTCATGGACGTCATCCATCACGTTCTCTTTCTGCGAAGTTCTCATCTCATCTCCAATCTTTATATGAAACCAACGAAATCCCCACCTCTTCTCTACAAAAACCTTAGATTTGGCAAACGATGGAAGTCTGGTTCCTCATCCTCGTCACCCTCTCCGTCGCCGCCCTCCTCAGAGCCACCCTCAACCTCCTTTCCTCCGCCCCCAACAAGAAGAGCCTCCCGCCGGGCCCCCTCACCTTCCCGGTCGTCGGCAACTTCCTATGGCTCCGCAAGTCCTTCTTGGAGCTCGAGCCCATCCTCCGCTCCCTCCACGCCCGCTACGGCCCGATGGTCACCCTCCACGTGGGCTCCCAACCCTCCGTCTTCGTCGTCTCCCCAGCCCTTGCCCACGAGGCCCTCGTCCACCGTGGCGCTACCTTCGCCGGCCGCCCGCCACCCCTTGCCGTTGACCGCGTCCTCTCAACAAACCAACACGACATCACCTCCTCCTATGGCCCCACTTGGCGCCTCCTCCGCCGGAATCTCACGGCTGAAATTCTCCATCCCTCCCGTGTGCGCTCCTACTCCCGCGCCCGTGCATGGGTTCTCGACATCCTCATGGCAGAGCTCAAGTCCCAACCCGGCGGCGTTGTCCGCATTCTCAATCACTTCCAGTACGCCATGTTCTGCTTGCTGGTCCTAATGTGCTTCGGGGACAGGCTCGAGGAGAAGCAGATTAAGCAGATTGAGGATGTCCAGCGACGGTTGCTGTTGGGTCTGCGGCGGTTCAAAGTGCTCAATCTCTCGCCGAGGGTGAGCAAGCTGGTGCTCCGGAAGCGGTGGAAGGAGTTGTACGACCTCCGCGATTATCGAAATCACGTCCTTGTCCCGTTCATCAGAGCTCGATCCAAGGCTAAGATAGAGCAACTGAACAAAGCAAAGGAGGACGAGAATGACGGTGACTCGATCGTTTCGTACGTGGACACGCTCCTAGACTTGGAGCTGCCGGAGGAGAAGAGGAAGCTGGAGGAGGATGAAATGGTGAGCCTCTGCTCGGAGTTCCTCGACGCCGGTACTGATACTACGTCCACGGCGCTGCAGTGGATCATGGCCAACCTGGTCAAGTACCCAGAAATCCAAGAGAGGCTCTACGATGAAATCAAATCAGTCGTGGGACAAGGAGCGGAGCAAGTGAAGGAGGAGGACCTGCCAAGGATGGGCTACCTGAAGGCGGTGGTACTCGAAGGGCTGCGTCGCCACCCACCAGGTCACTTCGTGCTGCCGCACGCGGTGACGGAGGACACGGAGCTGGGCGGATACGTGATCCCTAAGGACGGGACCATCAACTTCAATGTGGTGGAGATGGGTCGGGACCCGGAGGTCTGGGAGGACCCAATGGCCTTCAAGCCCGAGAGGTTCTTGAATTATGGTGGTGGAGAAGCGGGCGGTTTCGATATCACGGGGAGCAGGGAGATAAAGATGATGCCGTTTGGGGTAGGGAGGAGGATGTGTCCCGCGTACGGGCTTGCTATGCTACACCTGGAGTACTTCGTAGCGAACTTGGTGTGGCTATTCCAATGGCAGACGGTGGCCGACGAGGAGGTGGACCTGTCAGAGAAGGTGGAGTTCACCGTCGCGATGAAGAACCCTTTGAAGGCTCAGATTTGTCCTAGGAATTTGAGCACCTGAGTTTAGGAAAATCTTTGTGGAGCGTTGCCTTCTCAATAAATTCAAATATATGAATCACGTACTCTCTCTTGTATATGATGGCCTCTTTATTAGGAAATTATTGAATATTTTCTCCTTTACTAGCAAGAGGTACGAACGCACACATGATGATGCCCGTCACTGATCAAGACAATTGCATGTTAACCTTTTCTAACCACCCCTGCAATTAGGGTGTTATGCCAAACATTAATTTCACCATTTCGTGGATACCGCACAAGTAATGCGAAATGTACTGACTTGTAGAAAAGAAACAGCAAAAATGACAGGCTAGCGTGCAGAAGGTACGGTCACCATTCCGGCGAAACTTAAGGATTAGGCTTGGAAATTCAGTACCTTAACATTGTCTCAGCCAAGAGCATTTATCTTTTAACTTCTTCTTTTCTTAACTGTAGTACAATGATCGCTCGATACGTCATTCAATTAATCTTGTATTCCTCAGTTCATCCTGAAAATTCTTCTGACATCGGTACTGCTCTATTTCTGGCCACCTCATCAAAGCAAACAATACGTTTGTTTGTATAATTGCTTCATAGATAACCTACGGTTCAATTTTACCATAACGTTTTGAATTGTATTAGTTACTTTGTTTTAAAGTTTTCATATGTTACGCTTGGGCTAAAGAGATGATGTCGATACAAAGTAAACAATTTTTGTTTTTGTACTTATTTGAGTAGGTGGAGCATCGGATCAAATTTTGCTTAAAGTGATGAGATAAGCTAATCATAGGATGAATTTGAGTAATCTACAAATTTTTATTGCATTCAATTTATTCATAAAAACCTTGGTTTTTCTTGAGAGCACCTATTCCTTCGGGTTAGAGTTCCAATGTGGATTGCAATATTGGCGATGTTTTTACAGTTTGCATCGATAATCAAATCAGAACGTTGAGCTGTATGTAATTAAATAGAGTTGAATTGGCCAAAATCAGATTGAACAAAAAAGATGGCCCAAAAGCCATATCAGAACCTGAAATGTAACTCGCTTGAATGAGCCAATTCAGAACGTTAGGTTTCAAGACATGCACCCATTCCCAAATGGTTTGCATTTGAAATTTGGAATCAATCTCTCTTGATTGGCTTACTTCTCTACACGTCGTTGCAACATGGTCACTCTTTAAATTTGAAATTGGTCAAACCCTTGTTCTTGGCAAATTCTATGAATGATGGTGGAACAAAAACCGAGTGAAAATACAGGCCTGCCTTGAGTTTTGGGCATGGGCTTGGGGTGACTACGTAGAAGCCCATCAGCATGCGGCAAGGCCCGGCCCAAAGAGCTTCCATGGAACTGTGAGAACACTGCGACCAGTGAGACTGGTCACTCGTATGAAACACTCTCGAGGCGGGTAAAACTCACACGTGAACTGCACACAGTGATGCCCATCACTTATGAAGACAATGCATGGGAAGCTTTCCTAACCACCCCTGCGATTACGATGTTATGCCAAACATTTATTTTGCCATTTCACGGATGCCGCACAAATAAAAAGAAATCAGCTGACTTGTACAAAATAAATAGCAATAATTGGCAGGCTAGCGTGCAAAAGGTACGGTCAACATTCCGGCGAAAATTAAGGATTGGGCTTGGAAATACGATACCTTAACATTGTCTTCCCCCATAGTATTCATCTTTTATTGTGATGATTATGAAATCATTTTTCACTCAGCTAGACAGTCATGTCTCCATGTCTTGTTAACCTCTCCTATCGTTTTAATAACATATCGTAATTCCATGGATCAAAGGTTGGGATATTTTATGACATCGGTACTAGCTGTCTCACCAATGCAAACTTACGATTTGGTATAATTGCTTAGGTGACGATATATTTATTGTAGAATTGCTTCATGGATAATTTCGGATTCAGTTTTAACATAACTTTTCAAATTATATTAGTTGCTTTCTTTTAAAGTTTTCAAATGTTGTATTTGGGCTAGCGAGCTGATACCAATTTGAATTAAATGATTTTTGATTTTGTACTTATTTGTGTATGTGAGCATCTGATCAAATTTCGCCTAAGCTGTTGAGTAATGAGATAAGTTGCTCATAAGATGAATTTGAGTAATCCACACATTTTTCTTATTGCATTCAATGTATTCATAAAAATCCCCATTTACCTTGAGAGCACCTAATCCTTCATGCTAGAGTTCCAGCGTAGATTGTAGTATTGGCGATATTTTTATGGTCTGCATTGATAATCAAATCAAAACTTCAAACAGTATGTGATTAAACCAAGTTGAATTGACCAAAATCAGATTGAACAAGAAAAAAATCCCTAGAAGCTATACCAGAAGCTAGATCGGAAGTCGTTTGAATCGGCCAATTCGAAACATTCTGTTCGTGGACATGCATCCCGCTCTCGAATGGTTTGCAGTTGAAATTTGAAATCAGTCGCTCTCGATTGGTTTGCTTCTCTACACATCCCAGCAACATGGTCACATTTTAAATTTTAAATTGGCCCACTTGTGTTCTTAGTGAATTCTTTGAATGATTGGGGAACACAAGATGAGTGAAGATGGAGGCCCGCCTTGTGTTCAAAGCATGGGCCTGGGCCTACTTCATGGAAGCCCATCAGCATGCGACAGTGACCTAGCCGGAAGAGGTTCCATGGCATGGTGATCGTTCACGTCTCATGCTGTTTTCTTCTTCTTTCTTCCCCTCTTTCTTGTCTCTCCATCCTTTCAGGTAGGGGCGATCGGTTCCCGTGCAGTCCGATTCCCACCCCAGAACCAAGGAACGATTCTCCCTTTTTGGCACCGAGAACCAAGGACCAAACCAAAGGAGGCTAGAACCAGACTGGTGGCCATCCAATGGAACTGATCGCATGTTCTCAAAACACAATTTTCCATGTGCAAAAAAATTAAACTCCACTTGCGCGAGCATTGATCACACTTCATATGTGTGTCACGCTCAATCTTTGCCAAAAAGGCCGCGAACAACATGTCTAAAGCTGATGCCTGGTTTGAGTTTTATAGACAATTTGCTCTATGAGTATTTGCTCGATGCGGGCCTCTTGAAGGCTTAGAGGGCCTTGTCTCTTGCAGGGGAAGAGAGAGCCATAATCCCACATCTGGCAAAAGAAGAAATTAAAAAATAGTCTTCCTCTTTAAGTAACGAAGAACAAGAAAGGGTTTTGGTGGTTTCTTGGTCACATGTGAGAATACTACCTTAATAGTCTTAAGAAAGGCCTTAAATTGAGGCACTTTTTCATTTCATGGAGATTTTAATTTAAATAAATATTTTTATGTATTTAAGAAATAAAATTTAAAAATTAATAATTAATAATTGGTTCAATCCAGTTGGTCAATTATCGACCAACTAGACCAAAAATCACCGGTCCTAATTTGGTGGAATTAGGAACCAAACTAATGTCTTTGGGAATCAGACCAAATCACTCGGTCTGTTTGGTCCGAGTCATTCCAGATTCGGGCAATTCTTTTTGCTCACCCTTTCTTTCAAGTACTCTGTCATTGCTAGAAATCTGGTTGGTCCGAATGATTTCCAATTCGAGCAGTTTTTTTGTCGCCCCTACTTTCAGGTACTCTGCCGCTACTGAAAGCCCTAATAGCCTCCAGCTCAATCAATTAGCCAATCAATATTCTCCTCCACCTCTGCCTTCCATGTGGCACTACTAGATTTCACATATGGCTCATTCTAGAGTTGCCTAATAGGGTTTGAGCCCTATTTTCTAGAGAGAGATATGGAGGAGGCTAAATCGTCAACCCATCACCAGTGACAACAGCTGCCGATTGAACACCATCACCAACAACAGCAAGCTGTAACAACAGTCAATAAACTTTTGTGAAGACAAAACATGTAATATTTTGGTCGGTAAGTATGAGGTCGTGATTGTATTTCAGCCATGTCTCCATATCCAATTCATTTTCCCAGTCATTTTGGTATATAATGATTCCACGGTTTGGAGGTTAGTGAGGATTTCGTGATTTCAATTGGACTCCATTCCAAACTGTCATATCGAAGAGAACTTAAAATTTCTTATTAAATCGCTTTACAGACTATTGAAGTTCAGTTCTGATTAGCATTTTAAATAGTATTAGATGCTTCGTCTTGTAGTTTTCGTCTATACTTTTCGTATGGAGTTGGGTCGGGCTGGGGAACCGAGATGACCGCCATCATCGCATCAATTATCGTAAAAGAACAGTGAGAAACCAACGCAAGTAAGAGGAAAGGCACAGCGTCTGCACCCGCTTCTCACGTTCTCTCCTCCATAATGGAAGCTATCGAGGTTCGAGATCCTCCGCCCAATTTCATCAATGTCGTTCGGTGCCTTCGTTCCCGCATACTTCAGTAAACAGGACCCCTTCGAGTTCCTAACCGACACTTTCCGATCCTTTGCCGTCCAAGTCCGGCCGCGTCCTCTAGCATCAATTGAATATTCTCGAGGGTGCGATGTTGAAGCTTTTTTCTTATTTTACTCGGCGAGATTCACGAACATGTTCCGAAGATCCTAAAGAAAGTTCACGTCCCTCTTACGGCATACTGAAGTTAATGAGCACAGAAAAGGATTTTTTTTTTTTTTTAATAATTGCGAAGACGTCATTTCATCAGATAAAATCCACTGCTAATTCATGACGTCATTGATTACGTTTTCTATCCGTTCAGTCGTCAGCCTCGTCTCCGATCTTTATATGAAACCGACAACTTCCCACCACTTCTCCGCAAGAACTCAAGAGTCAATCCGGCAAAAGATGGAAATCTGGTTCCTTATCCTCGTCACCCTCTCCGTCGCCGCCCTCCTCAGAGCCACCCTCAACCTCCTCTTCTCCGCCCCCAACAAGAAGAGCCTCCCGCCGGGCCCCCTCACCTTCCCGATCGTCGGCAACTTCCTATGGCTCCGCAAGTCCCTCTCGGAGCTCGAGCCCGTCCTCCGCTCCCTCCATGCCCGCTACGGCCCAATGGTCACCCTCCACGTGGGCTCCCGACCCACCGTCTTCGTCGCCTCCCCAGCCCTTGCCCACGAGGCCCTCGTCCACCGCGGCGTCATCTTTGCCGACCGCCCGCCGCCCTCCGCCACCATCCGCCTCACCTCCTCCAACCAGCACAACATCAGCGCCGCCTCCTACGGCCCCATCTGGCGCTCCTCCGCCGGAACCTCACGGCGGAAATCCTCCATCCCTCCCGCCTCCGCTCCTACTCCCGCGCTCGGGCGCGGTCCCTCAACATACTTGGGGCGGGGCTCAAGTCCCAGCCTGGCGGCGTCGTCCGCGTCATCGACCACTTCCAGTACGCCCTGTTCTGCTTGTTGGTCTTCATGTGCTTCGTGTTGGAAATTTCCTATAATATGGGCTTACATTAATTAATTGATTTTCTATTTTAAATAATCGGGTTAATGGATATTCCAATATTTGTTGAACCCTAAAGTGATCTGACTGAATTGGGTATTGGCATCTATTGATAACGGGCCTAGTTGAGCAAAGAAAGTGTAGGCAATTGTGTTTAACCGAAGCCCGTAATGGGAAGGGCCCAAATTGACACGATATTGATTAGGGTTTGCTAGGTCCCCTCTCTAACCTATAAAAGGGTAGGTTATACCTATCAGTTGCTTTGATCCCATTGAAAAGCTGCTATACTGAAATAGGTCATAGAGAGGAAGATCTGGTATTCCGATAGATCCCTGATTATCAAAGTGATCTACTTTTCTGCAAGTGAAACAATGGCTCGCATGCAGTACGCTTTAATTCCGCCGTATTTATTGATATTGGTGTTTTATAATCATATATGGATCCGTTATTTCTTTGATTGAAAATTCTATGTTAATAAATTTTCTACATGTGGTATCAGAGCAGATCATATATGATTGTAGAACCCAAATTTTTTTTTTTTATGGACAAATTCGAAATCCTCCTCTTTGAGCCGAATATGGACATTATATTTTCGTGTGGATATTTTGCTTGATTGATCCTGAAACCATAGGGCTTTTGTTCTACATGTCAAGATATTTTCAACCATATATAATTTGCATAATTTCGTTGAGAATTGAGAGAGAATTTCAGATTTGAAATTCTAGGGTTTATACGTGAAAAGTTCTAGAATTTGCAAATTACTTGCAATCGATTGTTATATGATGTAAACCGTTGCATGGGTATTGTTATATATATATATATTTAGTATCTTTTGTTGTATTGAATTGAGTTTTTAGGGTTTAAATTTAAGAAAACCAAATTTTCGGCCATGAGAGGCTTGGATCCGAAATTTTGAAGCTTGTATATGGTAGATTTACTCGTTTTTTTTTTTTTTGTTTAATTCATTCTAGTCAATTATATTAATGTTATATGCAAGTCTCCGTTTCACAAACTTTTTGGCTTGAAATTATCGAGCGATTTTTCATGTTATTTGCTTGTGCTATTGCTATTATATTGATGTTCTAGAAATTGGTATTGTATTAATGGGATTTTAGTTCATTTCGTTGCGAGCTTGATTCGAAGCTGGGTAAGGTGTGGTCTTTTGTGTAATCTGTGTGAATGTGGATACTTGGTTGATTTCGTGTCTCGTATCGTCGAGAAATTTGGTGGGTCATAGGTAAAGCGCGTCACCCTGACTTTTATCTTCCGTGACCGTTGTTGGGTCACGGTTATTTTCCAGTGCGGGGATCGTTATGGTTGTGCTTTCTGATGTTCTGGCCAACTTCTGTGTTGGGGAAAAGGGGGCGAATCGTGGCCCTCTATTTTGCTTATGCTGGACTAGATCTGCAAAACATAGATGGTGTTGGTGTGATTTGGGCTAGATTGATGGGATTGAGCCTCATTGTGCGAGCTTTTGCTTTGACTGGAGGGTGCGTAAACAATTTGGGTTCGAGGGTTGAGCGGCTTGAACGTCTTTCGGCTTCTCGTGTAGGTTCTCGTTTAATGATTCACGTATGTTGGAATCTAGCGGCTAGTGTACTGATTGATGAGTGCTTCTGTATCCTTGTTTGCGGCGGATTCAAGATCAGGCAGATAAATGGTTAGGAGCGATGAATGACGAGATGATTTCCATGTCAACTAATCAAGTGTGGAAACTTGCTGATTTACCTGATGGGCATAAACCAATCGGCTGCAAATGGGTATTCAAAACTAAGAAAGATAATAAAGGCAACATCGAGAGATTCAAGGCAAGATTAGTCGCAAAAGGGTACACACAGAAAGAAGGCATTGATTATACTGAAGTTTTTTCCCCAGTGTCCACTAAAGACTCTTTTCGGATAATCATGGCATTGGTGGCTCATTTTGATTTAGAGCTTCACCAAATGGATGTCAAGACGGCTTTTCTAAATGGAGATCTGGATGAAGAAGTATATATGCAACAACCTGAAGGGTTTAAAGAAGCCGGAAAGGAGCATATGGTGTGCAAACTTCAAAGGTCCATCTATGGTCTCAAACAAGCATCACGTCGTGGTACTTAAAATTTCACAAAGTTGTGAGATCGTTTGGCTTTGAAGAAAACAAGTTTGATCAATGCATCTACATGAAAGTAAGTGGGAGTAAATATATTTTCTTAGTACTTTATGTAGATGACATTTTACTTGCCAGCAGTGATGTTGATCTCTTGAATGACACAAAAAATTTTCTATCTACAAAGTTTGATATGAAAGATCTTGGGGAAGCCTCTTTTGTTCTAGGCATTGAGATTTATCGTGACAGATCTAAGAAGGTTCTGGGGTTATCTCAGAAAAGTTATATAGATCGTGTTTTGAAAAGATTCAATATGCAGACCTGTAAGTCAGGAGAAGCAGATTAAGCAGATCCAGGAGGTTTCGCGATGGTTGCCGGTGGGTCAACGGCGCTTCAACGTGCTCAATTTCTGGCCGGGGCTGACCAAGCTCGTTCTCCGGAAGCGGTGGAAGGAGTTCTATGAGCTCTACGAGTGTCGGAAACGCATTCTCATCCCACTCATCGGAGCTCGACTCAAGGCCAAGCAAGAGCATCTGAGCAAAGCCAGGGAGGACGGGAATGAAAGCGATGGCGATTGGATCGTGCCGTACGTGGACACGCTCCTGGACCTGGAGCTGCCGGAGGAGAAGAGGAAGCTGGAGGAGGACCAGATCGTGAATCTGTGCTGGGAGTTCCTCAACGCCGGCACCAACACAACGTCCACGGCGCTGGAATGGATCATGGCCAACTGGTCAAGTACCCAGAACTCCAAGATAGGCTCTACGATGAAATCAAATCAGTCGTGGGACAAGGGGCGGAACAAGTGAAGGAGGAGGACCTGCAGAGGATGGCCTACCTGAAGGCCGTGGTACTGGAGGGGCTGCGCCGCCACCCGCCGGCGCACTTCGTGCTGCCGCACGCGGTAAAGGAGGACGCGGAGCTGGGCGGCTACGCGATCCCCAAGGACGCGACCATCAACTTCATGGTGGCGGAGATGGGTCGGAACTCGGAAGTCTGGGAAGACCCGATGGAGTTCAAGCCCGAGAGGTTCATGAACTCCGCCGGCGGAGGAGCAGCCAGCGGGTTCGACATCACGGGGAGCAGGGAGATAAAGATGATGCCGTTTGGGGTGGGGAGAAGGATCTGCCCTGCGTCTGGGCTCGCGATGCTGCACCTGGAGTACTTCGTGGCGAACCTGGTGTGGCAGTTCAAGTGGCGGACGGTGGCCGGCGAGGAGGTGGACCTGTCGGAGAAGCAGGAGTTCACCGTCGATCGCTCGCTCACCTCCCATATCGACTTCTTCTTCTTCTTCCTCCTCCTCCTCCTCTTCCCCCCTCTCTCATCTCTCCGGACTTTCAGCTACTCTTGTCACCACAAAAACCCTAAATCGCTTCCGATTCAATCGATCGGCCGATCAACCCGCCTCCTCCAGCCACCTCCTTTTGCGTTGCGCTGTCAATTTCACGAATGGCTCTTCTCTAGCACTGCCATGTAGAGCCCGAATCCCCTATTTTCTAGAGGGAGAGATGGAGGAGACGAAATCGTCGGCGGCACACCACCAGCAATAGCAGCAGCAGCGGCAGCAACTACTTACGCAACACCATGACCAGCAACAACAACAGCGGCAACAACAGTAGCATCAGCATCAGCATCAGTAGCAATTCCTGCTCCTCTAGTGGCTGCAGAAGTAGCAGCAACCGGCGGCCGCCATGTCGCAGTTCCTATCCAACATCGACATGCACCTCCATCTTCCGAGGCTCCCGCATGGCCCGATCCAGCAAATATGATAGCCTATTTATTAGGAAATCATTGAATATTTTCTCCTTTCCTAGGGACCTTAGTGTGCAAGAGGTACAAACTCACATACGATGATGCCCATCACTGATCAAGACAAATGCATGTTAACCTTTTTACCCACCCCTGCCACCATTTCACGGATACCGCACAAATAATATGAAATTAGCTGACTTGTAGAAAAGAAACAGCAATAATGACAGGCTAGCGTGCAAAAGGTATGGCCATCATTCCGGCAAAAATTAAGGATTAGGCTTGGAAATTGAGTACCTTAGCATTGTCTCGGCCAAGAGCATTTATCTTTTAATTTCTTCTTTTCTTAATTGTAGTACAATGATCGCTTAGTGCATCATTCAATTAATCTTGTATTCCTCAGTTCATACTGAAAATTCTTCTGACATTGGTACTACTCCATTTCTGGCCATCTCATCAAAGCAAACTTATGATTTGGTACAATTTGTTTAGATGACACTATGCTTGTTTGTAGAATTGCTTCACAGACAATTTACAGTTCAATTTTACCGCAACATTTCCAATTGTATTAGTTGCTTTGTTTTAGAGATTTCATATGTTACGCTTGGGCTAACGAGCTGATGTCAATACAAAGTAAATGGTTTTTGTTTTAGAATTTATTTGAGTAAGTCGAGCATTGGATCAAATTTCGCTTAAAGTGATGAGATGAGCTAATCACAGGATGAATTTGAGTAATCTACAAATTTCTATTGCATTCAATGCATTCATTAAAATCTTGGTTTAGCTTGAGAGCACCTAATCCTTCGGGTTAGAGTTCCAACATGAATTGTAGTATTGGCGATGTTTTTATGGTTTGCATCAATAATCAAATCGAAATATTGAGCTATATGCGATTAAATAGAGTTGAATTGGCCAAAATTAGATTGAATAGAAAAATGGCCCAAAAGCCATATCTAAAGCTAGAACGGAACTCGGTTGAACCGGCCAATTCAAAACACCGGATTTCAAGACATGCACTCCATTCCCAAATGATTTGCATTTGAAATTTGAAATCAATCTCTACACATCATTACAACTAGGGCTCTCAATGGGTCGGGTTGGGTGGGTTTTGCTATTACCCAACCTAACCCGAACCGTAAGGCTTCTAACCCGACCCAAAAAGCATAATATTCGAAGCAATACTTCGGGTCGGGTCGGATTTCGGGTTTACGCTTTTTTCACACCTCTTCTTTATCACCCAATGAATTTTCCATTGGGTTCGCATTGCCTTAGATTATCGATTACTATCTTGTATGTGAAGGAATTGATCTTGTAGCCTCTCTTTGACAATTATACTAGGATTGTTATGCAGTTTTCTATATAATTATACTGGGATTGTTATTTGCCTTAATCTAGTAAAAGAGAACCTTTAAAATATCTTTGGAAGCCGATGAGATGCTATCTCTCCTGCTTGGGAATCTTGACGAGCGAGACTGTTTTATGGATTACATCTAATGACTCCCTATGCATCTATTCTGAACTGCATCAATTAACGGAGTTCTCGTTGGTACACACCCAGTGGCATTAGTCGTGTGAAATCAGTCTTGTTAACATGCCGCCGGTTGCACAGTTTGCATATGGGATATTATATTAATGGAGAGAAGATTGAGCTGTTTTGTAAAAGTGTAAGGAGAAACCAGCTGAATAACAAGGTGTAAACGTAGCGAAGCAGCCAATATCAGAAACTCTTGCAGCGAAAAATGGTTTGCGACATTAACTAATTTGGCAAACGAAGGTAACAGTCGTTTCTCAGTTTTGGAGTGAGATTCTAGTTAACAAAACCGAAATGCAATTGTTGATTTTACGTTCTGCATAAGAAGTGAACCAGCAAAGGGGACCCAATCCTCAAAATGAAACTTAAGTTGTAGGCTTCTTACATTAAATGTTAAAATTGAGGATATGTGCAAGATCCATCTAAAAGATTCTAAAAGCATTCATTATTGTTCAGACACTACCGATGATTTATCAAGTTGAATGCGACTGAGCTTATGGCAGGAGCCTCTCTTGCGTGTCTTAGCATTGACAATGCCGAGTTTGGATTGGAGCTTCTTCTCATCATGAATCATAATGAATTACCATGCGGGCATGACGGAGGATGCTGATTTTGCCTAGCTCTCACCTCGTTCTCTACATTTTCTCTTCTGGTTTACGGATGAATTGTGAAGATCGAGACTTTGAGAACATTACAATCTCGTGGTGCATAATCAAGAGAAACTCTGCATCAGGTAACTGCAAACTTTATATATTAGACAAGTTCATGTGCATTTTGTCTCCAAGTTGAACAATTTCAGAGTGTCGCTAGCAGGTTGTTATCTGAGGAATGAGCAAGTGCAAACATCGAATCAATGCTATTTCATCAATATCAATGTCCATTCACAGCATTACTCATATTTATTTCACGAAAGTTGCTCGTTTTCCTGAGAGTGTATCATCTTGGAGTCAAATTTCTTACCCAATCTAGATACAGAACAAGAAGCTCATATGAATCATCATCCTCAGCAGTCATAATCTATATAAAAGCAAAATCATATCTTTTTCCCCTCAATCCAAGACACCGAACGAGAATCTCCCCAATTCGCACTCTTATTATGCAAAGCAGGACACCAAAAAGCAGGGTCGCTTCCCTTCCTCCTCCTCCCTCTCAAAAGACCACGTGGAACTGCGGCACTCGGAGCCGACCGTGGGTAAGACCTCCCGGAGGCAAGGCTCGAGGTCGTCGGAGACAAGGCAGTACCTGGTGAGGGTGACCTTGTCAGCGGTGGCGGTGATGAACCCAAACTCGAAGATGGTGATGTTGGCCGGCTGGAGGACCTCTACGGCGCCTTTCATGCTGGCAGCTTTGGAGGGCAAGCTTGGGGTGGTTGAAGCGCTGGAAGGTGCAGTCATCGGTAGTAGGCAAGATCGTTGCAGGGTCTTCTGAGAGGGAGGAGGAGAATGTATTTGGGTGAGGAGTGTTTGGGTGAGAGAACGTGTTTAGAGTCAATAATGTGTTTGGAGGCCGAACATTATTTCAACTCTAACCTGATTTGTAACATGTTTATTTGCTTGTTTTGTAATTGTTACCCAAACAATATTAAGATCCGAAATACGTAATCATCTTATTCCATACTCAGTTCATGTTCGGGTCATGTTCAAGTCGGGTCAGGTTTTTGACACCCCTGATTACGACATGGTCACTCTTGAAATTTGAAATTGGTCACACTCGTGCTCTTGGCAAATTCTAGGAATGATCGTGGTATAAAAACCGAGTGAAAATGCAGGCACGACTTAAATTTTGGACATGGGCTAGGGCTGACTACATAGAAGCCCATCAGCACGAGGTAAGGCCCCGCCCAAAGAGCTTCCATGGAATTGTGAGAACACTGCGACCAGCGAGATTGATTGGTCGCACCCCACAGTGACTTCTTCTTCTTCTTCTTCTTACCATTTCTCTCCTCTCTCTCCAAACTTTCAGCTGCTTTTAGGGATTAGGTGATATACTAATGTACTAGTTTCGTATCGTTACATATGAAAGTCATATGAACACTTCTAAAATTGGAAAATGCGTGTTGGGTATGATTCTTTTTATAACAAGACATGATTCAATTGAGGATCACGAGAAAATTGGGATTTTATCAAATTTTTGTTCAAAGCTGAATATTTGCATGAGCTCTTTTCTGGTTGTATTTAATAGGGCAGAGGTTATGTGTCTATTATAGACTGATGATGAAAACTTGTAGACGAAGGATCTAAGTTCAAAAATGATGATTATTTGTCTTTACCTCGTTTTTTTTTAAGGTTCATTCATAGTCATCGTGTTAGCATGCGCATGGAAATCTCCACGGGCAAGCTTTTATTTTAGCTCTAACTAATGCTAAAAAAGATACTTGAATAACCTAATGCTATAAAAATAACATTTTCACCATAAGAAGGACAAAATTTAAAAGGGAAAATTGTCCAAAAACCTCCAAACCTATTGTACTGTAGCTAATTTTGTCCTAAATCTTTTGATCGAAAATTGCTAACAATGTGGTCAAGTCAGCACCAGCTGTCCTATGTGGCACGGTGGTGTGTCTAGCGTTAATGTGGACAAATTTTTAATTCTTTTAAAAAACTTCCGAATTTTTTATTTTTTTCAAAATTGACATGATGGACTATATTGACAAATTATCAAAAATTTTAGGACTAAATTAGCCACATTAAAAAAGGTTTATGACTGAATTGGTACAAATACAATATGTTTATGACTTTTTTGATAATTTTCTCAATTCCAAGCTTCCCATGTCTACGAAAAATGTGAAGACCATGATAACTATGTCATCGAAGAGAACTTAATGAATTATTATGGAATAGCTTCACTGACTATTTAAAATTAGATAGAAATATAGATGTAGAAAGAAAACAAAATATAGAAGACATAGGAATTATGTAATTTAATTTCTAAATTACATATTACAATTAGTGATGACTCCTATATATATGACTTAGAAAGAATCTCTAGAAATAAACATTGATAACAAAATTCGAAACTATAGTGGAGATAATATTTGAATCAATCAAGGTTACAAATCATGCGGATATTCTAATTGGCTTTGATTCTGATGCGAGTTAGAGATGACGTTATCAATCTTGGACTGCTTGTCATGTGGATATTTTGATTGTGCTATGATTCTAGTGCGAGGTGGAAATAATATTGGATTTTAGTGTGAGCTGAAAAGATTAGAAGTGGATTGGGTCAACACCCCTATGCAAGTTGATGAGCTGGAACAAACCGTTAGCTTGGATCATAAGAGATGAAATCGAGTAGATGACAAGCCTTTGGTAAGAATGTCTGTAGGCTGATCAACGAAGGAGATAAATAGAACATAGAGTTGTCCTTGAGTGACTCACGAATGAAGTGATAATCAATCTTCACATCTTTTGTACGAGCATTAAAAACTGGATTCGCTGTAAGATAAATGGCAGAAAGGTTGTCGCACCAGAGTGTAGGTGGATAAGGTCTTAGAGCATGGAGATCAGAAGAAGATACTCGATCGACATAACTTCAGCAGTCGTGTTGGCAAGGTACCTGTATTTAGCCTCAGTACTGGAGTGTGCCATAGTTCACTATTTGCAAGAACACTAAGAGATAAGATTTTGGCCAAGAAAAAAAATTATATCCCTCAACAGAGTGAAGGTCATCATGATCACCAGCCCAGCAGCATTAGAAAATGCATGAAGAGCCATTGAAAAAGCGTGAGTGAAGGTAAGTCCGCAACGAGGAGTATTCGCTAAATACCGAATGATGCATTTCATAGCCTGCCAATGCGCGATGGTAGGAGCATGAAGGAACTCTGACAGGCAGTATTCACTAAGTATGCAATGTCAGGTTGAGTTAGAGTTAATTATTGGAGGGCACCCACAACGGTATAGTAGTGGTGAGGATTAAGTGAGGGCTCCCCCTGATGAATTGATAACGGTTCGTCGGTGGTGCATGGGGTGGAAACAGCACGAGCATCAGACATCTTGGCACGATCTAGAATCTCATGAGTGAACTTGGCTTGATGTAGATGAAGTACGTCCGATGTAGATTATACCTCAATACCCATAAAATAGTGAATAGGTTCGAGATCCTTGTTGCCAAATTCACCATATAGAGCATGTAAAAGAGCTAGCAGTGGAGCAATGGAGTATTGGGACAGCCGGTGAGGATTATGTCTTCCGCATAAAATAATAAGAAGATGCTGTCAGAGGTAGAATGGTGAATGAATAAGGACAAGTCAAACATTTGAAATAAGAAAACCAATGCTGGTAAGACAAGAGCTAAGCCGCTGATACCAAACATGAGGAGCTTGCTTTAGACCATAAGGAGAGCGACGGAAACCATAGACATGATGAGTCCATTGGGGGTCAACAATGCCCTAAGGTTGGACCATATACACCTCTTTAGATAAATATCCATGGAGAAAGGCATTAGAGACATCAAGTTGTCGGATAGACCATCCTTGGGAGTAAACAAGTGCAAGAACAGTGCGAGTGATGACTGGTTTAGCCATTGGACTAAATGTCTCGCTATAGTCAATGCTAGCTTGTTGATGAAATCCCTTAGCAACAAGCCGCTTTGTAGCATTCTAGTGTACCATCGAAGAAGTTTGACCTTGAACACCCATTTACACCCAATAGGGTGAACATGAGAAGGTAGAGGAACCACTTCCCACGTGCTATTCTACATAAGTGCAATGCACTTAGTGGTCATGGCAACCTCCCATTTTGGATTTTGTGATGCTTGAGAAAAGCAAGTAGGTCAGTGTGAGGATGAGCAATGGCCGTAAGAGCAAAAGTGTAATTTTGATTAAGGATAATGCAAGTTGCGCCATCACAAAGACGAATAACCATATGGTGAATGGATACCTATGAAGATGTTGCTGATGATGGTGGAGATGGTGAGTTAGGGACTGGAGCTAGAGATGGTGAGGATAATGTCTAGGACAATGGCACTATCAAAGTTGAGTTCGATGATTGT
Organism: Eucalyptus microcorys; assembly: GCA_014182515.1. Lineage (NCBI taxonomy): Eukaryota > Viridiplantae > Streptophyta > Magnoliopsida > Myrtales > Myrtaceae > Eucalyptus > Eucalyptus microcorys. The sequence goes on from CM024569.1 coordinate 10,507,581, forward strand.
GAGGGCTCGACAGAAGCGGCCGGTGGTGGCAACAATGGTAATTGGATTGGCAACACAACAAGTGGTGATGATGGAGATGCAGATGTCTCTTGAAATGGGAAAATGGTCTCGTCAAAGATAACATCAACAGTAATGTAGGTACGTTGGGTCTGGGGACAATAGTAGCGGTAGCTGATGAGAGAAAAGCAACAATTCGAACAATATCAAATTAATGCAGCGAAATAAAATAATCTCCCCTCTTGTGTAAACCTAATAAGAATCGATATAATAGAGTAAAATAAATACCAAGCACGTAAAAACAAGACGATTTTTTTACGTGGAAAACCTTATCGATGTGAGGAGATCAAAAACCACGGGACTAGAGTCCACCCGAAAATCTTCACTATCAACAACATTGGGTGAATAATGTTCTTCTCTAGCAAATACTAAAGGTATATAGCAGCAAACACCTCAAGAACATGATTCTTGGCAATACACTTGAATTTCACAAGAGATTAAGGATAAATCTAACCAAAAACGCAGGTTTTGATTGATCCACGAAAAACCTAATGTAGGGAGCTTCAAACAAAAATCAAACCGTTCAGATTCGAGAAAATTGCGCCACAAACATGCTGACAAAATTTCAGCTCAATCAGACCACAAATCGATCTCCAATGCCAGCTTAATGTAAATCAGATATTACCCCAACCCCTAGATTTTCTACTTTCTCTTTTTCTCTTGTTACTATTTCCTTTTGTGGCTACCACTTTATATAGATAGTGAGAAACCCTATTTCTCCATATAACTTATCATATGGGTTCAAGCTCATTTTTGAGCTTGCAACTCATTGAGATTCCTTCACATAGGAGTAAACCCAACTAACAAATCTCTCCCTCACGACAATGTGAAAGGATTCACCATCCCTGCTATCAATTTGCAATGTTCAAACTTCTCTCTTGGTAGAGTCTTTATCATCATATCAGAGCCATTATGATCGTATGAATTTTCTCAAGTTCCAACAACTTTTCATCTAGAACATCCCTTATCCAATGATATCTAACATCAATATGTTTCGATCTAGAATGAAAAGATGAATTCTTACTAAGATGAATTACGCTTTGATTAAAACAAAATAGCACATACCTCTTTTGCTTGAACCCAAGTTCTTTTAAGAACTTCTTCATCCATAGCATCTCTTTACTAGCTTTAGTCGCTGCAATAAATTCAACTTCAGTTGTAGAAAGTGCAACACACTTCTGTAATATTGACTTTCATGACACAGCTCCACCCGCAAAAGAAATCAAATAACCAGAAGTAGATTTATGAGTATCAATATCTCTTGCCAAGTCAGAATCTATGTATCCAACTAACTTAAGTTTCCCGGTCCCGAAACTGAGTTTCAAATTTGAAGTTCCCCGAAAATACCTCATAATCCACTTCACTGCATTCTAGTGCTCTCTGCCTAGATTTGACAAATAGCGACTAACAACACCAACTGCGTGCGCCAAGTCTGGGCGTGTACATACCATCGAATACATTAAGCTTCCTACAGCTAAGGCATATGGAACACTTTCCATATCTTTCTTCTATTTATCAGTCGTAGGACTTTGCTTCATATTTAACTTAAAGTGGGCAGCAAAAGGAGTACTAACCACTTTAGCCTTGTCCATGTAAAATTTCTGAAGTATCTTATCAATATATTTTTCTTGCGACAAAAATAACTTCTTAGCATCTTTGTCTCGGGTAATTCTAATGCCAAGAATCTACTTCGCCGAGCCTAAGTCTTTCATGACAAAAGACTTGCTCAACTGTTTCTTCAATAACTCAATTCTTGAAGCATTCCTGCTAACAATCAACATATCATCAACATAAAACAAGAGAATAATAAAGTCATCATCAAAAACAAATTTGGACAAACACACAGTTATCCGATGAAGTCTTCTTATAGCCATGTTCTGTTATAACTGACGCAAACTTTTTGTACCACTGTCTTGGTGCTTGTTTTAGGCCATAAAGACTTTTCTTCAATTTGCACACATAATCCTCTTTTCCTTTCACTTTGAAACCCTTAAGTTGTTCCATGTATATCTTTTCCTCCAAGTCACCATGTAGGAAGGCTGTTTTAACATCCATTTGCTCAATTTCCAAATTTAAGGTAGCTGCCAAGCCTAGTACCACACGAATAAAAGACATTTTCACTACCGGAGAATATATCATCAAAGTCAATACCCTTTCTTTGACCGAATCCCTTAACAACCAATTTAGCTTTGTACCATGGTTATGAAGTATGTTCATATTGCTTAAACCTATATATCAACTTGTTCTTCAAAGCTCTTTTACCTTTAGGTAACTTCACCAACTCAAAAGTATGATTATCATAAAGTGATTGCATCTCATCTCGTATAGCATCAAAATCAATTGCTTTTGTACTCATCTTTTATTGCTTCTGCATAGCACTCTAGTTCACTTGCATCAGTCAATAATACATACTCATCTTCAGAATACTTGGTGGAAGGTCGTCGGTCTCTAACGGATCTCTAGACTTGAACATCCAATGAAACATCTAATTGAGCCTCTGGTTCAGGAATATTATTATCTGTTTCAACATGTTCAGGAGCATGTGCATTATTTGGAACATTGACTACCTGCCGCTCTTCATCAACCTGTGTAGAAATATTTGTAAGAGGAACTGGATCCAAATCAACCAAATTATCACTAACCTATGGTACTGAAATCATCTCTGCTTTCTTAATATCCTCTATTGTTTGATCTTCCATGAACACAACGTCTCTGCTTCTTACAATTTTCTTTTCAATCGGATCATAAAATTTGTACCCAAGCATATCCTGTCCATAACCAATAAATATGCACTATCATGTTTTCACATCAAGTTTAGACCTCTCATCTTTGGGAATATGCACAAATGCTTTGCATCCAAAGACACGCAAATAATCATAAGAAACATCTTTGCATGTCCAAACTCTATTAGGAACATCAAACTCTAAAGGAATGCATGGAGTAAGACTTAATACATGCACAACTGTACTTAAAGCCTCACCTCAAAAGGATCCAGGTAGCTTTGACTGTGAAAGTAAGCATCTTACCATTTCAACTAATGTTCTGTTCATTCTTTTAACTAAGACATGTAACTGAGGTGTCTTGGGAGGTGTCTTTTGATGTCAAATACCATGTTGTCTGCAATATTCATCAAAATGTCCAATATACTCTCCCCCGTTATCAATTCTAATGCATTTCAATTTCTTTACAGTCTATCTCTCAATTGAAGTCTGAAATTGCTTAAAAGCATCTAACACTTAATATTTAGTTTTCAAAGTATGAATCCAAATTTTCCTTGAAAAATCATCTATGAAGGTAACAAAATAAAGAAAGCCACCAAGTGATTTTATTTTCATAGGACCGCAAACATTAGAATGCACTAAATCTAGTATACCTAACTTTCTTGAAAGAGGGGAGCTTTTAAATGCAACTCTGTTATGTTTTCCTGCTAAACAGTAAGCACACTTCTTTAGCGCCGAACTTTTCAATCCTGAAAGGAGCTTCTTCTTGGCCAATATTGACAAACCCTTCTCACTGATGTAACTGAGCCTCTTATGTCATAACTCAGCTGCATCTTCACTAAATCTAGTATACCTGACTTTCTTGAAGGAGGGGAGCTTTTAAATGCAATTCTGTTATGTTTTCCTGCTAAACAGTGAGCACACTTCTTTAGCGCCGAACTTTTCAATCCTGAAAGGAGCTTCTTCTTGGCCAATATTGACAAACCCTTCTTACTAATGTAACTGAGCCTCTTATGTCATAACTCAGCTGCATCTTCGCTATCTACTGCATTAATTTTGTCTGTGGACAACTTTGCCCGCATAATGTACAACGAAGAATATTTTTCACCTCTAGCCACAACAAGAGAACCTTTGGTGAGCTTCCATTGACCATTACTAAAGGTGCTGCAATACCCCTCATCATCCAATTTGCTTGTAGAAATCAAATTCAAGCGGATATCAGGTATATGTTTAACATTATTCAATACTAACCTTATGCCATTGCTAGTTTCTAGGCACATATCACCGATGCCTACAGCTTGAGCTAGCCCATTGTTTCCCATCTTCACAGATCCGAAGTCACCTGACCTGTATGACGTAAAGAAATCCCTACGAGACGTAGCATGAATGGATGCACCACTATCAATTACCTAACTAGTCTCATGAGATACAAAATTCACAACATCACCATAAAAGATAATGGGAAAGTCTTCTTTAAGTGTAGCAACACGATTGTCATCACTATCATTATCAATTTTCTTCTTTCTACCTTTCTCCTTTTGTTTCTTCCTTTTTAACTGGCGACAAAATCTCTGAATATATCCATTCTAATGACAATAATGGCACTCAACATTAGCAAATTTATTATACTTATCTCTGCTTTTATCTCGACTTTTATCACTATTTCTCGAACCTCGAGACTCACTTCTTCCCATTTTCTCAACAACCAAGGCATCATAATGTGAAGATGACGATCCTTGTGTCTTCCTTCTCATCTCTTCATTCAAAATACTACTCTTGGCCAAATCCATGGTAATCGTACCATCCAGGGTAGAATTAGACAAAGATATTCGGAACGTCTCCTAGGAGTCCGGCAAAGTACCAAGCAACCATAATGCTTGTATCTCATCATCAAACTTGATTCCCATCGTAACCAACTGATTTATAATTCCTTGAAAAGAATTTAAATGATCAATCAAACGAGTACCATCTTGATATCTTAGAGCCATCATCTGTTTTATCAAAAATAACTTATTATTCCCACTCTTTCGAGCATATAACTGTTCGAGCTTATCCCATAAACTGCGTGCATGTGTTTCTTCAATAATATGGTTCAAAATATTATCATCCACCCACTGCCTAATATAACCACACACTTGACGATGAAATATAGACCATTTATCATCTGTTTTATTACCGGTTTCTCCTTGGCAAATACAGGCAAATAAAAATCTTTCACATATAAAAGGTCTTCCATCTTCCCTTTCCAAATATGATAATTCGAACCATTCAATGTAACCATTCTACTCGTATTCGTTTCCATTGTTTAACACAAGGCAAAAAAATCAAGTAATAACCGATGCTCTGATACCATTCTGATGGGAGAACAGTAACAATTCGAACAATATCGAATCAATGCAGCAAAATAAAATAATCTCCACTCTTATGTAAACCTAATAGGAATCGATATAGTAGAGTAAAATAAATACCAAGCACGCAAACACAAGACGATTTTTTTACGTGGAAAACCTCATCAATGTGAGGAGATCAAAAATCACGGGACCGGAGTCCACCCGAAAATCTTCACTATCAACAAAATTGGGTGAACGATGTTTTTCTCTAGCAAATACTAGAGGTACATAGTAGCAAATACCTCAAGAACATGATTCTTGGCAATACACTTAAATTTCACAAGAGATCAATGATAAATCTGACCAAAAACGCAAGTTTTGATCAATCCACGAAAAACTTGATGTAGGGAGTTTCAAACGAAAATCAAACCGTTCAGATTTGAGAAAATTACGCCACAAACATGCTGACAAAATTTCAATTCAATCGGACCACAAATCGACCTCCGATACCAGTTTGATGTAAATCAAATATTGTCCAACTCCCAGATTTTCTGCTTTCTTTTTTCTCTTATTACTATTTCCTTTTGTGTCTACCACTTTATATAGATAGTGAGAAACCATATTTCTCCATATAACTTATCATATGAGCTCAAGCCCCTTTTTGGGCTTGCAACTCATTGGACTTCCTCCATATAGGAATAAACCCAGCTAATAGTAGCCTCGAGTGTAATAAAGAAATATGCAAGCTTGAGAGCGAGGAGCTAACTTGTGTGGGGCATATGGTCAGAGGTATGGAAATGCTACGCAACCAAACACTCGTAAATGAGATATATCGGGAGAGGCATGATAAAAAAAAACCTACCAAGGAGACAAATTGTCTAGAACAAGAGTTGGGAGACAATTGATCAAGTGAACTACGGTCTCAAAGGCAAATTCCCAAAGATGAGAAGGAGCAAGGCCAGTTTCCTCTATATGTCAATACTTGCGCTCAGTAATCCCATTCTGAAAAGGAGAGTACAAATAAGAGATGTAGTGATGAATACTATGATTGAGAAGGTGAGAGCACATGGTAGAGGATAAGAACTTGGGTACTCCATCACACTGAATCATCTAAAGCCTGCACTAAATTTGGGTATCCACAATGGCATGAAAGGCTTTAGAAATGTTGAAAAATTGCTCTCAAGATGCAAAGGGATAAAGCCAAGTGAATCGAGTAAAGTCATCGATAAAACAAGCATAATATTTATAGCCAAAAAGAGAACGCATAGGGGACAAACCCCAAACATTCAAATGAACTAGCTGAAGAGAGGAAATAGCCCTGGAATCGGTAAAAGGGTGGGGATGGCAATGGCTTCCACTAAGAGCGCATGTCGTACATATGGAAGAGGGAAAACATGAAAGGCTAGTGTTTGTTGAATTTAAAGAACGAATCACGATATCCAAGGAGGCATGTCCCAAACGGTGATGCCAAGTAGTGAATGAACTGGTACAGGGAGACACTAAAGCATATGAAGAGTTTCAAGCTAGAAGATGAGACAAAGTAGAGGTAGGAACCAAGGTTGCCTCAAAGAAGGATCTAACCCGTACATAAGCACACCGCAAGAAAATATGTAGGATAAAATAAGAAAACAAAGTTATTATGGAAGGAAAATTGAGAAATGGATAATAAATTTTTGATGATATTAGGAACAACTAAAACATTCTTAAGGATAAAAATAGAAGACGTGTAAGACAGAAAAGTATATGTGTGATATTAGTAAAACCAATGGTACTATTAGTGACATGATGGGTAGAACTGGAGTCAGGGACCTAAGGGGAAGCAGCATAGGTAGAGGGAGGTTGAGTTGGAGGATCTAAGGGGAACTGAGTTAGAGGTGATGGTAAGGAATTGTAATATACCTGTGGAGGTAAAGAAATGGCATGATGCTAAGGTGGGTAAGTAGGAGTAGAATAATGGGTTTGTAGAATATGTGCAGTATAATGAGCTTGAGGAGGACATGTGGGCAAAAATAGATAATTATATCGTTCACGGCAGATTGTAGCATAATGACCCCGACAACAGCAAATTTGACCAAAGGGAGCTCCCCAGCAATGACCATATTGCATGGCAACTGGTAAGTGACCAATGATAGTGAGGTGGGTAAAAGATTAGCAGATGGCAAGTTGTAGCCTATAGGTAGGTGCTAATTGTTGCTACTAATGCCCAAAATTGTTGATTTGGCCTGAAAGTTGCAAAGGTTGGTGATGTACCATGAACAATAAATGCAATTGGAGGCGGTTGACAAGCGTCCAAAGCCAAAAGCTCTAAATAGCCTTCATGAGATAGTAACAAACTATGTAGCTCATTTCTAGAGGGAGTCAAGGACTGGTTATGAGCCAAAATAGCTGGGAACACAGTGGCCAAAGTGGAATTTTCCGAAGCCAAACCCCAAAAGAGGTGGGTCTGGTATTCTCCAGCAAAAATAGTTTCCCCAATAGCTATCAATTGATCAGCATTCTTAGTAGCCTCCTGTGTATATTGAGTCTCACTCCCATTGCCTTTTCTCATAAGTTGGGATTGCATCCGAAAGAGTTTGGGACACCCGGAGTGCCATAACTTAGCACGGAGGGACACTTAAGTGCCATAACTTCGGAAATGTACACTTAAATGTCAGTTTTGGAGTAAAGTGGAACACTTAAGTGCCAATTCGGCCAAATAGTTGACATGGCAATTTTCCGGCAAGTTTGGTGTAAAACAGTGTCGTTTTGCATGCTGACGTGGCGAAAAATACAAAAACAATGTCATTTTGTGTCGATGTGTAAATAATTAATATAAAAATTAATTAAATTAAATTTAAACTTAATTTTATTTAAAATATTCTAAAAAATAAAAAACTTAAAATTAAAAGAAACTTAAAATATAAAAAATTTTAAATTAAAAAAACTTAAAATTTTAAAAAAAATTAAAATTTAAAAAACTTAAAATTTAAAAAATTTAAAATTTAAAAAACTTAAAATTTAAAAAACTTAAAATTTAAAAACTTAAAATTAAAAACTTAAAATTAAAAACTTAAAATTAAAAAAACTTAAAATTTTAAAAACTTAAAATTTAAAAAAAAAATTAAAATTTAAAAAACTTAAAATTTAAAAAACTTAAAATTTAAAAAACTTTATTTAAAAATTTTAAAAACTTCCATATTTAAATTTAATTTTTTTAAATTTTAATTTTTTTTAAATTTTTAAGTTTTTAAAATTTTAAGTTTTTTAAATTTTAAGTTTTTTAAATTTTTTTTTTTTATTTTTAAGTTTTTTAATTTTTATATTAATTAGTTATACATCGACACAAAACGACGATGTTTTTGCATTTTCTCGCCACGTTAGCGTGCAAAACGACGCCGTTTTGCACCCAACTCGTTGGAAAATTGCCACGTCAGCCATGTGGCCGGATTTTGGTCGGAGTGGCACTTAAGTGTTCCACTTTACTCTGAAACTGGCACTTAAGTATACTTTTCCGAAATTATGGCACTTAAGTATCCCTTCGTGCCAAGTTATGGCACTTGGACTGTTCTTCTGCCGAATTTGGAAAGAAGACGAGCGAGCACTGGACTAAGAAGTGTATGTGTCAGCTAAATAGGACCAAACTGATACGGAAGTATTTTGGCCAATGAGTTGTGTTACCATGGGATTTGTCACTGTATTTAGGATCTAGCCAAGGGCTATTTGATCTCGAATGCATCAGGCTTTGTAGTGGGGTTGGGAGTGAGTATGTTTTAGCCAATATTTTGTGGCTGATTGAGAAAAATGGATAGGTGGTGCTGGTTTGGTGCCCTCTACAAAAATTTCAGCTTAAAGGCTTGAAGATATAGTAAGATTCATGTGTGCCAAATCACATAATTTGTTCCGTCTAGGCATTCTCCAAAGGATGGAGAAGATAGGAGACCAGAGATAGCAGCAGCAGGAGTTGTGGGTGTGGTGGTAATTGTAGTGGAAGGTTGGGGTTGTTGAGCCGTTATTTATTCGGGAGAGGAGGAATTTGAGTCACTCATATTTGGATCAATGGGCTTTCGCCTTTTTCCACTTTGACACCAAGATAGAAATAGAGATGGAGAAAGAAAACAAAGAATATAGAAGTAGGAAGTGTATATTTTGATTTTTGAATTACGTATTACAATCAGTGATGACTCATGTACACACATTTAGAAAGAATCTCTAGAAATAAATATCGACAACAAAATTGGTAACCATTGGTGTAGATAATATTTGAATCAATCATGATTTGCAAATCATATGGATATTATGACTGCACTTTGATTCTGATGCGAGTTAGAGGTAACATTATCAATTTTGGATTACTTATCATGTGGATATTCTGATTGTGCTGTGATTCTGGTGCGAGCTGGAGATAATGTTGAATTCTGATGCAAGCTAGAACAGCTAGCAGTGGATTGGGTAACAAAATTCAATTCTGAAGTAACATCTCAAATTATATTAGCTGCTTTGGTTTGAAGTTCTCTTCTATTCTTTTCATATTGAGAAGGTCGGGCAGGAAACCGACATGTCTATCTTCTTTGCATCAATTCTCTCTTGAAAGAATAATAACAAACAGAGGATCTCTCCTCAACAGGAAGTTGGGCTCCGACATGCCCGCCGGTCGAAAGGCGTGGCGTCTTACCTCTGCTTTTCATGATCCCTCCTCCATAATGAAAGATGTGGAGGTGCATGAACATGTTCTTACCATCCTAAAGAAAAAGCTTATTATGTCGCTCGTTCAATATTGTGAAGTTAAAACTACCGGAAAAGGATTTCTTCATTTTAGTTGTGAACGATGTCATTTCCCCATATGGAAAACCACTGCTCCATTACGTTCTCTTTGGGCTATGTCCTCATCTCATCTCCAATCTCTATGTGAAACCAACAAATCCAAGACCTTTTCTCTGCAAATCCTTAATTTGGTCTCCCTCATAAACTTAGAATCGATCTGGCGAAAAGATGAATGTCTGGCTCCTCATCCTCGTCACCTTCTCCGTCGTCACCCTCCTCAGAGCCACCATCAACCTCCTCTCCTCCGCCCCCAACAAGAAGAGCCTCCTGCGGGCCCTCCCACCTTCCCAGTGCTCAGTAACTTCCTATGGCTCCACAAGTCCTTCGCAAAGCTCGAGGCCGTCCTTCATTCCCTCCACGCCAACCATGGCCCCATGGTCACCCTCCACATGGGCCCCCGCCCCACCGTCTTCATCACCTCCCAAGTCCTCGTCCACAAGGCCCTCATCCACCGTGGCGCCATCTTCACCGACCACCCACCATCCCTCGCCGCTGACTGCATCCTCTTTGCCAACCAGCACAACATCAGCTCATCCTCCTACAACGCCAACCGGCACCTCTCCCACCGAAACCTCACGGCCAAGATCCTTCATCCCTCCCGTGTGCATTCCTACTCCCGTGCCTATGCGTGGGTTCTCGACATCCTTGTGGTGAAGCTCAAGTCCCAGCCAGGTGAGGTCGTCAGGTCATCGACCACTTCCAGCATGCCATGTTCTGCTTGCTGGTCCTCATGTGGTTTGGAGACAGGCTCGAGCAAAAGCATATTAAGCAGATCAAGGATGTTCAATGACAATTGCTACTGGGTCTGTGGCAATTTGAAGTGCTCAATTTCTTACCGAGGGTGAGCAAGCTAGTGCTCCTGAAGCGAGAGAATGAGTTATCCGTGTAAGAGTTTTCCTAATGTGGACTAAATAAATTGATATTACAATTTACCGTTTTTACGGTTACCGTAAAACAGAATTGGTCTAAGGTGAGATAGAAGGTTTCTTAATTAGTCTAATATGAGATTGGCTAGTATGGGCCAAGTTAAGCTTGGCCCGTAATGAGGGGGCCTAGTTGAAAACTCTATAAATAGTGCTCAAGTCTCTCATCTAACCATAATTCTCACACGTATCCTCACATAATGAGCGTTTACCTAACGCTAAATGTGAGGGGGGCTGCCTCATTAAGCCAGTGATACGGAGAGAAATAGAGGAGAAGGACTTGATGCATGGGTAATCCCCTTGATGCATAGATAATCTCTTTTCTGCTTCCGCTTTAAAGAACGATGGATTCCAAAACAGGTGTATTAATCTTTCTACTCAATTATACATGTTCTTGTTCTAGCTATGAGATCTTGGGGTTGCGCAATTTACATCCAACATGTGGTATCAGAGCCTCCATAATCCTAGAACTCGAACGCATTGGATTTTGCCCTAATTTGAGATTTTCGAAATTTTTCGTTCAATAAATATAAAATTAAATTATATATTCAGACTGGGCTCGGTGAAACGAGCAAAACCGTGGGCGGTGCGTCGCCGAGGGAGGCCCCATGCCCTCACGTGCGGCCATGCGCCACCAGGATGTCGAGCACGTACCCGACGCATGGTCATGCGCCCTCACGCGTGCCCCGTGCTTGCGCGTGCGACGTACGCGAGTGCTGACGTCACAATGACGTCCGCAACCCGGACCCAATCCGACCCGTTTGGCGACCAACCCGACCTAATCCGTTGACTCGACCCGACCCGGTCAACCAGTCGGACCGGGCGGTTGGACCGAGAACCGGTCGGACCGGGCGGTCGGACCGAGAACCGGTCGGACCGGGCGGTCGGACCGAGAACCGGTCGGACCGGGCGGTCGGACGAGAACCTGTCGGACCGGCGGTCAGACCAGGAACCGGTCGGACCGGGCAGTTGGACCGGGAACCGGTCAAACCGGTTTTGACTGGCCATTGACGCCAGCGCGTGAGCTCCACGCGCCCCGCACTTAGGCGGCGCGTGCGGGTGTGTGGAAGCTCAGATCGACGCGTGGCCGGCGATGATGGACTCGTATATTCATCCTCTATGTTGTTGTGTATTTATTTTACATGTTTGATAATTTTATGGATGTGAAAATACATACAAAGCCCTAAATACGTGTATTTTTAGTGTATTTTTGCGTATTTTTCTTGTATTTTCTGTGATTTTAGAAATACAAGTGTTGGGTTACAGGTATGTTATCACATAAACATTATAATAGTGTGATTCATTAATAAAAATTAAACTTTATTGTGAACTGAAGCTAGCTTAATGAGATACAACTATTATGGGATAGTAATTGAACTATGTATTGAGATGATGAGAAACAGTAAAAGGTTATGAAACTTTTGTTGCTCATGCATACTCCGTTACATGCTGGTAACCTTTGAATGATGGACATCTTAAGAACCTGTGACCAAATTGATTGTACTAATTAACACATCTGCTGAATATGCATGTCAGTTAAATCATTGCATATTGTACCTAAACTCATCTGTCACTTGTTAGGGCGCGCATGACAACCATTCTGTTCCAGAAATAATTTCTAGAACAGAAATAGATTTTTCTATTTCTATTTCTAGAAGAGTTTCTAAGCAAAAATAACCGTTTGATAACGACACAAAATTTCTTCCTTTCGGACAGCGGCAGTGATGACTGACGACCTTTAATATAAAAAATAAAAATAAAAATGATTTAGTAACAAAAAAAAATAAAGAATAAAATAAAATAAAATAAAATAAATCATAAAAAATAAAAATAAAAATATCATTTTATTTTAAAATAAATATATCCTTAAAAATAAATTTATTTTATTTATTCTATTTTATTTTATTTTACGAATAAATTTACTTTAAAATGAATAAAAATAAAAAAAAAAAAAATTATTTGGCAAAACACTTAAGGCAAATAAAAATAAATTTATTAAATTTATTTTTAATAAAATAAATTATTTTTATTTATCATAAATAAATTATTTTTAATAAATTTAATAAATTTATTTTTAATAAAAAAATAAAATGATAAATAAAAATAATTTATTTATTTTTAATAAATTTATTTAAAAAATTATTTTTATTTTTAATAAAATGAGGAGAGGCGGAGGAGGAGGAGGAGGCAGAGACATAGAGGAGATGAGGGAGGACTCACCGAAATTAGGGTTTAATGGGAGAAATTATTTCTGATTTCTCTTCCAGAAATCAGAAGTAGAAAATTTTTATTTCTGATTTCTCTTCCAAATCAATTTCTGGAATAGAAATCTATTCCAGAAATAGAAAAACTGAGTAGGTTTATCAAACAGGTTTCTATTCCAGAAACGGGTCTGGAATAGAAAAATCATTTTTGGAACAAAAATTTTGGTTATCATGCACCCCCTTAATGTCCATCAAGTCGAACATTTTTTTGGTTAAGAAGTATGACAACATTTACGCAGAGCAATAGTATCTACTGTTATAGTTTGAATATTTGGTTCTCTAGTTTGACTCAATTAATAGGCCACCAGTTGATTACAATGATAATTTGTTACTTAAAAAAAAATTGGCTAATAAATCAGTTGTTGGCCTTGGAGTCATTTTTGCCTTATAAAACTCATGAGTGATAATGGATCAATTGTTAGGCTTGTCGATTTGGTGTACCATGTATTACTATTAATGTTAATTTGTGAGAGATCTTCTAGATCATGATTCGTTTTTTGTTGTTCTGGTAATCTATAATCGGGGTGCATAAGAGATGCTTTCTTCTCTGTTATGAGAAGTTTTTTGTGTTGCTGTGATCGGTAATCTCATTGGAATATGTCTTTTAGGTTCGCTATATATATATGATTAATTTTTATTAATGAATAAAGTAATGTAATTAGCATAATATGTGATTTTAGTGATTTACTGCCCCTATCACTAAAGTTAAAATCACATGTATATAGTGTATGTGAGAAGTAAAGTTTATATCCCTAGTATGAGAGGGTTTCAAGGATTCAATTGAGTAGTGACCGCCAAAGTGGCACGCTTGATTGGGTTTGAGAAATTTTGGTCTCGTATGCTAATTGGGATGTCTCTCGGTCTAATGCATGGTCATACTCCCAAAGGAGGTGATTGTGTATTAGTTCATGGAGGGATACATGATGGTATGGTGGAAAAGTGATTAATCCTAGTGGTTCATATGCCCAAAGGTGATGAATTTACGAAAATTAAAATATATTCTCATAATCGCTATCATGTGGGGAGTGTACAACTACATGTCATGTATTATGCCCAAAGGTGATTATATGATTATGCGTGTAACTCTCTGAATGTGTACTTGCACATCAAGTTACGCGGTGCTCACATGATGCTAATTATATACATTGCTTGTTTTTCAGTCACATTTTCTGTAATTATTAAACTCCACTATTATTGAGATTTTTACTATTTCAAATTTTAAGTAGTGGACATATGATTTGCTGCTTGAGAAAAGAGTAATAGAATTTGCTTACTATCCATGAAGCGTTCCATTCAGGAACACTTAAAAAGTGGCTTGTCTACTGACTGCATTGCTAAAAGATGATGAAAGCTTGAATGGCTTGAAGTTATGTTTTATCTAATACCGAAATTAGGACACATCTGCAAAGATTGTATTTAAGTTCTAATGGCATATACATCTCGCATATGGTTGAAGAGATTGTTTCCAAAATTTTTATATTTAAGGAATAATTTCACACGTCTAAAGGAAGAGTAGAAAAGTTGACAATGTTGATATTCTATCTACTCTTAACGGTTATCTAAAGACTTCTATAGATTATTGTGAAAGTAAAATTACCGAGATAAAAAATAAAACAATTACAATTAGTTTTAAAAGGTTGTCAGGCGTAATAGTGGCCATGAGTATTTTGACGGGTATGATAATGCGAAATAGCTTAAAGGGTCATTTGTCAAATACTTGGTAGATTCTGGGGTGGTAACTTAATTACCATGCTTGAAAATCCCGACAAAAAGATTTGGCCGAAAGGCACAAATGCACCATATTGAACATGATAATGAGTATGATTAGTAAGATTAATTTATCCGATCTTCTGTGGGTTGATATTTTGAAAGCAACATTTTCACATACAAAATGTGTTTCTTATCAAAGTTATTTCATAAATTTCTTTTGAGTTATAGACTGGACATAAATTACTTAAATCATATTAAATTTAGAGGTGTCATGCAGAAGTGAGGTTATCTAATCCAATATTAAGTATGTTGGAATTTCGATCTACTTGGAATTATTTTGTATCTTACTCAGATTGTAAAAATGGGTATTAATTTTATGATCCTAAAAAAGGTACAAGAATTATGGAATCATATACTATAAAATTTCTACAGTTCGGCGTAATTGTAAAGGATAGCTGCTTTCAAACTATTAAGAATAATAGTACGATGGAAAATCACTGTGTCTTTTTTTTTTTTTTGTACCTAGGGAACCCCGTACAACCGACAGCCGGCCGGGTAAACCCTGGGGCGACGCTAGCGGAGAACCCATCACCCCGACGTCACGCGTAAGTCGCCAAGCAACTCAATCAGCCCCCTTGCTTCACAAGGGCTTCGAACTCCTCTCCTCAGGGCGAAAGGATCACAAGAGCCTACCCAACTGAGCCACCACGGCCAGTGGTAAAATCACTGTGTCTTTGTCTTTGCCTATACAGATAATTGTGGTACAGACAATTATGGAATCTCCTATACCATAGACTAAACTTGTTGAGATTTAAGATACTATTTTTGATGTAGTTTATGATGGAATTTTTTAAACCTCTCAAGTATAGAATGAAGTGGTTGTAACGTTACTCAGGAGATTTGTTAGGAAAATGCGATCAGTTATACCATCAGACTATATAGTCTATCTGTGAGAGTATGACTACAATATCAACTACATGGTTGATTTAGCGACATAAATAAATGTTGTTTTTTTTTTATCCTCAATCAAATATGTGATTAGATGCCTCAAAATGCAATATACAATCTATGAAACATCATAGTGTTTGGAAACTTACTGATTTGTCTAAAGATCACAAGTTCATTAGTTGCAAATTGGCGTACAAAACTAAAAGCATTTCAAAGAAAGATTGTGGAATTTAAAACCAAATTGGTAGCTAAAGTTTTTACTCTGAAAGAGGGGTGGATAGTTAGTGAAGAAATAATTATTTCTTTCTAGTATTTTTAAAGATTCTTTCAGAGTGAACGTGACATTAATAATTTATTTTGATATGGAGTTACGCCAAATAAATAGATACAAAATCTATAAGTGCAACTGGAGGATTTTGCAGCAGATTCAAGTAAACTTGTGTGTAGACTGAAAAGTCTTATTCATGATTTTAAGCAAATTTCCAGACAATATTATTAAAGTTTCATAATGTTGTTATTTTGTTCAATTGAGAACAAAGTAATTCAATATACTGCAAAGTCAATGGGAGAAAATTTATTTTTCTCATACACTATGTACATGATATTTTGTTTACAAGTAGTGACCTTGAGGCATCTTTTGTCTTTTGTACTGAGGTCAATAAGGATTGTTCTCGCCATATAAATATTGTAGTTTATTAGATTTATCTCAGATGCCATTTGTTGATTGTTTTTTGGAAATATTCTATATACATCATTGCAAGCCAGGAATTGCTCATGTCGTTAAGGGTGATGGACCGAATCCATTACATTGTTCTTATTTAGATATTGAGAAAATCTAGTTAAATGGTGTACCTTGTGTTAGTGCACTTAAAAGTATAATATATGCTTGAATTTGCATTAGATTAAATATCATCTTTACGACGAGACTTCAAGGCAAATATCGGTCAAATCTAGGATGCGATCACTGGGTTGCTGCCAAGAATGTTTTAAGGTACTTAAATAAGACAAGAGATTATATGCTAATTTACAGGCATGTTCAATTCTTGCAGCTAGTAGGGTATTTAAATGTAAACTTTACTGGCAGTTAGGATTACATGAAATCAATAACGGAATACATATTTATGTTAGCAAGAAGTGCAGTAAATAAAGTTCTATGTCATCTTCTACTATGTAAGCAGTGTTAGTAACATTCTTTTAGGCTGTAACTTGGGTTATTAGGTTTCAAAACCTCATGAATGAGTTAACTGTTTTAACTTTATGGATAGACCCATACGGTTGTATTGAGATAATAAATTTGTAGTAGTATTTATTTACTACAGAGGTCTCAAGGGATCTAAATATATGGCGGTCAAAATTTTTGATCAAAATGAAACAGTATAGAAAGGTGACGTAATAATATAAAATATTTTCACAGATGATATGGTTGCAGATCCACTAATTAAAGGCCTACACCCATGTATATTTGAACGATATGTCATTAGCATTGGCCTAGGAGCATCATGAGATGCTATTGTTTAGTGGGAACTATTTTGGCTTTACTCTGATAAAGGTTTCATTTGTGTTCGTTACATTTAGTAACGGTTTGATATATATCAACTTTTGCATTCAATAAAATATTTTGAATGTGTTGTTATTATGTCAAATACATATTGATAAAGTCTCAAGGGGTTGTATAAACCTTGAGTGAAGGCTAGGGGCATCCGGTTATTAGCCTTGTGCATATGTCTTGTGATACATAAAGAAAAGTTAACCGTTAGGACAAAACATCTATGAGTTCATTGGAACCATAAAGCATTTTCTAGTGGCACAAGTTTTTGTGACGTTTAAGGTAAGAGAATGGTGACTGACAAATGGGATCTTTCTATGAGAAATGTTATCCATTTGACATACTACCATATTGAATCCATATCAATAAAGTTAAGAACACTCGTGACCATGGAAGACTCTGTGTGTATACATGCAGTTACCGCAATGATTCGGTGTTTAAGACTTTATGGGATAGGATTGACTATTAAGAATTATCTCTGGACCAAATGTGCGCACATACAGTACGATTTCAATTAATATAGTTCAAGTGGGAGAATGTAAGAGTTTTCTTAATGTGGACTAAATTAATTGATATTGTAATTTACTGTTTTTACAGTTACCGTAAAACAGGGTTGGTTTAAGGTGAGATAGAAGGTTTTTTTAATTAGTCTAATATGGGACTGCCTAGTGTGGGCCAAGTTGAGCCTGACCTGTAATGAGGAGGCTTGGTTGGAAACTCTATAAATAGTGCCTAAATCTCTCCTCTAACCCTAATTTTTACATGTATCCTTACCTAAGGAATGTTTACCTAACGCTAAACGTGAGGGGGGCCGCCTCATTGAGCAGTAATACGGAGGGCAATAGAGAAGAATGACTTGATGTGTGGGTAATCCCCTTGATGCGTGGATAATCCATTTTCTGCTTCCGCTTTAAATAACGATGGATCCCAAAACAGGTGCGTTAATCTTTCTACTCAATTATGCATGTTCTTGTTCTAGTTATGGAGATCTTGGGGTTGCGCAATTTACATCCAACAATCCGAGCTCTGTGAATATCGAAATCAGGTCCTCGTTCCGCTCATCAAAGCTCGACCAAGGCCAAGTGAGAGCAACTAAGCAAAGCCAAGGAGGACGGGAATGCCGGTGACTGGATCGTGCCGTATGTGGACACGCTCATGGGCCTAGAGCTGCCGGAGGAGAAGAGGAAGCTGGAGGAAGATGAAATTGTGAGCCTCTACTCGGAATTCCTTGATGCCAGTACGGACATGACATCCATAGCGCTGCAGTGGATCATGGCCAACTTGGTCAAGTACCCAGAAATCTAAGAGAGGCTCTACGATGAAATCAAATCAGTTGTGGGACAAGAGGCGAAGCAAGTGAAAGAGGAGGACCTACAGGAACTCTACTACCTTAAGGCAGTGATGTTGGAGAGGTTGCGCCACCACCCGCCGGCTTACTTCGTGTTATCACATGTTATCACATGTAGTGACGAAAGACACGGAGCTGGTGGGTACGTGATAGGGGTGTGCATGGTCCGGGCGGGCGGTTCCCAACCTAGAACAGGGAACCGCCCACTAAGTACCGGTTCCGAAAAATCGGAACCGGTATCCACCCGTTTGTTGCATGGATCCACCCGAGAACCGGACCGCCGGTCCGGTCCGGTTCTCGGGTGGATCCATGGAACCAATCTTGACGCGGGCGACGCTGGTTCTTCGGGATCTGCATAAGGGTTGCTTGGGCAAGAGGCAACGGCGGAGCCGGGTCGCGGGTCGCTGAACTGAATCGCGGGTCGCAGGGAGGCTGAACGGCGACGGCGTCAGGGCTGAGATGAGCTCAGATCTGTAGTCGTCGAGCAAGATCAGCGCGGCTGAAGCAGGAGACGCCGAGCGTTGGTCGCGGATGGGTCTCGTGGGTTGCTGGAGTCGCGGCCACCGGCGTGAAGAAACGAGCGGCGGTTGCGGTGCTGCATGTTGGGGGGAAGGCGGATCTGGCAGGGAGGCTGAACGGCGACGGCGTCAGGGCTGAGATGAGCTCAGATCTGTAGTCGTCGAACGAGATCAGCACGGCTAAAGCAGGGGACACCGAGCGTTGGTCGCGGATGGGTCTCGTGGGTTGCTGGAGTCGAGGCCACCGGCGTGAAGAAACGAGCGGCGGTTGCGGTGCTGCACGTTGGGGGAAGGCGGATCTCGCGGGGGCTGCTGAACGGCGACGGCGTCGGGCCGAGATGAGCTCGGATCCGTAGTCGTCGAACGAGATCGCGCGGCTAAAGCGGGGACACCGAGCGTTGGTCGCGGATGGGTCTCGTGGGTTGCTGGAGTCGAGGCCACCGGCGTGAAGAAACGAGCGGCGGTTGCGGTGCTGCACGTCAGGGGAAGGCGGATCTGGCAGGACGACGATGGCGGAGGTGCGGAGCTGTCGCAAGTTGGTGGGCGCGCAGGTATGAGATCGGAGCGGCGCCAGCAGAGGATGGCGACGACGGGCTACAGGCGGCCATGGCTCGTGCGATGAGGCGGACGCACGGGTCACCGAGGAGGAATCGAAATAGCTAGAGGAACCGAGGAAGAGAGAGAGAGAGAGAGAGGCAGCCGCAAAACCGAAGAGAAGTGGAAGAGACAGAGAGAGAGACCTAGGTTTGTTTTAGTAATTTTTTTTTTTTAATATTAAAAGGGAACCGGTCCGGTTCGGGTGGGCGGGCGGGTGGATCCGCCCATGGAACCGGGAACCGGACCGGTTCCCTCAAGAACCGCCGGTTCCGGGTGGTTCCGGTCCGGTTCCGGGCGGTCCGGGCGGATCCCGGGTATTTTGCACACCCCTAGTACGTGATCCGCAAGGACGGGACCATCAACATCATGGGGGCTGAGATGGGTTGGAACCCGGAGGTCTGGGAGGACCCGAAGGCGTTCAAGCCCGAGAGGTTCTTGAATTACGATCAAACGGACGCGTTCTATATCACGGGGATACACACTACTGGGGACTACAACTAGATACCCCTCTTTTACTAGCACTAATCTATCTCATTTTTCCAGAAAACGAACCCGCATACGGGCTTGCGATGCTACACCTAGAGTACTTCATGGCGAACTTGGTGTGGCTATTCCAATGGAGGACGGTGGCTGGTGAGGAGGTGGACTTGTCGGAGAAGCTAGAGCTCACCGCCTTGTTGAAGAACCCCTTGAGGGCACAAATTTGTCCCCGGAATTTGGGCACCTTAATTTTGTAAAATCTTTGCGGAGTGTTGCCTTCTCAATGTTTTCCAGAAAAATTACATTTTATAAAGAGAAATATATACAATGAAATTTATTTTCAATGAAAATAATTAATTTTTTTTTGTTTGAAAAATTATTTCCCTAATCAAAATCATGAATTCATTTTCCTTGTTACAAGTAATGGGTTTTTCGGTTGACCAGTGATTTTTTTTTTTTTTTGGTCGATTAGCTATTTTCAACTGACCAAATCCTGTCTGAATTCGAAAAATTAATTCGTCAAAAACTCATGAGGCGGGTTTTCAAAGTAAAACTCACATACGAACTGCACACGTTGATGTCCA
The DNA here is from genome assembly GCA_014182515.1 of Eucalyptus microcorys. Taxonomy (NCBI): domain Eukaryota; kingdom Viridiplantae; phylum Streptophyta; class Magnoliopsida; order Myrtales; family Myrtaceae; genus Eucalyptus; species Eucalyptus microcorys. Next base: position 10,528,406 of record CM024569.1, read on the forward strand.
TCACTGATCAAGACAATGCATGGGAAGCTTTTGTAACCACCCCTGCGATTTCGATGTTATGCCAAACATTGATTTCACCATTTCACAGATGCCGCACGAATAAAATGAAATTAGCTGACTTGTGCAAAAGAACTAGCAATAATTGGCAAGGTAGCATGCAAAAGGTACGGTCAACGTTCCGGCGAAAATTAAGAATTAGAATTGGAAACACAATACCTTAACGTTGTCTCCACCAAAAGCATCTTCTTTTCTTAATTGAAGTACAACTCGCTTGATACGTCATTCAATTAATCTAATATTCCTCAGTTCATCCAGAAAATTCTTATGAGATCGGTATTACTCCATTTCGGACCATCTCATCAAAGCAAACTCATAATTTGGTATAATTTGTTTAGGTGACAATATGTTTGTTGTAGAATTGCTTCATAGACAATTTTACGGTTCAATTATAACGTAACATTTTGAATTATATTAGTTGCTTCGGTTTTAAAGTTTTCGTATGTTGTGCTTGGGCTAGTGGGCTAATGTCGATTTGAAGTGATTAATTTCCGTTCTGTACTTATTTGAGTAGGTCGAGCATCATATCACATTTCACTCTAACTATTGAGTGATGAGATAAACTGATCATAGGATGAATTTGAGTAATCTACACATTTTTTATGCATTCAATCCAATGCATACATAAAAATCTTGGTTTACCTTGACAGCACCTAATCCTTCGTGCAAGAGTTCCAAAGTGAATTGTAGTATTGGCAATGTTTTTGTAGTCTGCATTCAAACAACATTTTATTTTATTTTTTATCGATCATACTTTATTCATATACTAACGCTCATTCTTAGACTTTTGCCTGCCTCTGAACAAAGCATGATCTATACAAGACATGGGAGTCAAAATCCATGCATGAAACTAAATTGTCCCCACCATAAACATCCTGAAAAGATGAGAATTCGAATCCCCTATCCCCATTTCCATGTGGGGAGGTTGGCCATTATGGCAAACCTCAGTGATCAAACAACGTTGAATCGGCCAAAATTAGACTGAACAAAACAATGGCCCAAAAGCCATACTAGAAGTTGGATCAGAACTCGGTTGAATTGACCAACTCAAAATACTAGGGGTCCGTTTGTTAATATTTCTGTCCAAGGAAACAATTTCTTTTCAAAAAAAATCTTTTTCTATTTTTATTCCCCGGGACAATTTCTCAATAAAAGAACACATTTAGTAACTACATAATCTTTATATTCTTGAAATGAAAAAAGTTAGAAATGAATTTGGTACAATTTACAAAAAATTTTGTAATGTAGAATTTCTTTTAATTTTTTTCTTATTTTTTCATTACCGCCGCTGCTGTCGACCACTCACCCCCGGCCGCTACTGACCCCCGCCGACGATGCCGCCATCGACTGCTACAACTGACGCCACCGACATCGGCTGCAGCGGTCGGTGGTGATAGGCGGTGACAGTCAACGGCAGTCGAAGGTCAACGGTCAGTGGCTATAGCAATCAGTTGGCTAGCCGATCGATGGCAGCATCGGCAGTCACTGACGATGGGCGATAGCAAGCGGCAACGGTGGTCCACCAGTGACGGCGGTAGTTGGCCAACAATAGCTATCGACTAGAGGTTGGCGAAGACGATCGACAGCAGCGACGGTAGAGGTCAATCGGCCGGCCAGTAGGCCACAGTACCAATGGTCATCGACAATGGGCTATGGTGGGCGGCAACAACGGCAGTCAACCAGCAACAAGCAGCAAAACGGGGTGGCAGCCAGCAAATAAGAAAAAAAAATAAAAGAGAAAATAATTTATTTCTAGAAATTGTTCCTAGGAACAAGAAACTACTTTTTTTTTTTTTTACTTCTTATTTTTGTTCTAAATCTATTCCTCGGCCACTTTTCTATTTCAATGAATAAAAAAATTAATTGACATTACCAAACAGATTTATGTTCTTTTTTTTTTTTACGGAAAACAAAAAAACAAAAATTGAAAAAAACAAAAACATTACTAAACAGGGCCTAAGTTTATTGGCGAATTCTTGAATGATTGTGGAACAAAAGCCCAAAAGCCAAGTGACGATGAAGGCCCGCCTTACATTCAAGCGTGGGCTTAGGCCTACTCCGTAGAAGCATATTAGCACGTAGTAGTGGACCAACCGAAAAAGTTTCCATGCAATTGCAACAAGACGGCAATCGATATCGCTTGCATTCTTCTTTTTTTACTCCTTCTTCTCCTACTCCTCCTTCTCCTTCTCCTTCCTTCTCCTCCTCCTCCCTCTCCTTCTCCAAAATCATTGGCACACCATAAGGAAAAATATTTATAAAAAAAAAAAAAAAAAACCTAAATTATGCTACTATGACACATTTACCTTGAATTTTTTTTGTGATGTCAAAAACCCTAATCTATACCAAATGTGGTACATTTATCCTACATTTTTATACCTACGTGACATATTTATTCCCGGTCAAGATTCCATTAAATCATTTTTCAGTCTAAACAACATCGTTTATATTTCATTTAAGCCATATGAACCCCATGTCAACACTGTTTGCCTTTCGGCATCATGTAAGCAGATATTTCAATAACAAAATTTTGACGGATGATAAATGCATTACACAAGTACAAATTTGGGATTTTGGTATTACAGAGAAAATTAGCATAAATCTTTCACATTGGACATAATTTAGGATTTTTTAGTGGCTTTGACCTGATATATAATGATTCAACCGTTCCGCGGTTAGTGGGCATTTCATGATATCAGTATGACTCCATTTCTATCCATGTCATTGAAGAGAACTTATAATTTGTTATTCAATCGCTTCACCGATTATTTAAAGTTTAGTTCTGACGTGACATTTCAAAATGGTAATGGATGCTTTGTTTTGAAGTTTTCGTCTATACTTTTAATATCGAGTAGGTCGGTCGGCGAACTGCGATAACTATCTTCGTCGCATCAATTCTCTTGAAAGGATAACGATAAACGGATGTTCTCCCCTTAAGAAAAAGTCCAGCTCTAGCAGGCCCGCCATGAAAGGCATGCCGTCTACCTCCGCTTCTCATGTACCCTCGGTAATGGAAGCTATGGAGGTTTGAGATCCTCCGCCCGATCTCAGCAATGGGATATCCGGTACCTTCATTCCCACTTCATATCCATTACACCGTTCACTTCAGTAAACACGACTCGCTCCCAGATGGAAGCTCTGGCGATTCTGGTATTAGTGGGTGACTCGGCCCGTCGAGTTCCAAACCGAATTCCCGACACGAACATCGACGTCTTCGCACGGCCTATCTTTCTTCGTCCAAGCTCGGCGCCACTGCGTCTTCTCGCATTGGTTGAGTCTTCTTGAGGGTGCGACGTTGAAGCTCCTTCCTTTCTTAATTCGGCGAGGTCCATGAACATGGACATGTTCTGACGATCCTAAAGAATGCTTATGTTCCTCGTTCGGTATTGTGAAGTTATAACTGCCGGAAAGGATTTTTTTTCAGTTGTGCAGTATGTCATTTCCCCGGATCAAATCCCCTGCTAATTCGTGCACGTCATCCATTACGTTCTCTTTCGACTGAGTCGTCATCTCATCTCCAATGTTATACGAAACCAACAAATCCCGACCTCTTCCCTGCAAATCCTTACTTTGGTCCTCCTCATAAACTCAGAGTCACTCTGGTAAAAAGATGGATGTCTGGTTCCTCATCCTCGTCACCCTCTACGTCGCTGCCCTCTTCAGAGCGGCCGTCAGCCTCCTCTCCTCCGCCCCCAACAAGAGCCTCCCACCGGGCCCTCTCTCTTTCCCAGTCGTCGGCGACTTCCTATGGCTCCGCAAGTCCCTCTCGGAGCTCAAGCCTGTCCTCCGCTCTCTCCACGCCCGCTCAGCCCGATCATCACCCTACACATGGGCTCCCGCCCTGCCTTCTTTGTCTCCTCCCCGACCCTCGCCCAACAGGCCCTTGTCCACCAGGGCGCCATCTTCGCCAACCGCTCGCCGCCCTCTGCCACCTCCTGCCTCATCTCCTCCAACCAGCACAACATCAACACCTCCTCCTATGGCCCCAACTGGCGCCTCCTCCACCGGAACCTCACGGCGGAGGTCCTCCATTCCTCCCGCCTCCGCTCCTACACCCGCGCCCGTGCAGGGGTCCTCAACATGCTCGCGGCAGAGCTCAAGTCCCAGCCAGGTGGCGTGGTCCGCGTGATCGACCACTTCCAGCACGCCATGTTCTACTTGCTGGTCGTCATGTGCTTCGGAGATGGGCTCAAGGAGAAGCAGAATAAGCAAATCGAGGGGGTTCAGCGACAGTTGTTGCTGGGTCAACGGCGCTTCAACGTGCTCAATTTCTGGCCGCGGCTGAGCAAGCTCGTCCTCCGGAAGCGGTGGAAGGAATTCTATGAGCTCTATGAGTGTCGGAAACAGGTCCTCATGCCGCTCATCAGAGCTCGACTCAAGGCCAAGCGAGAGCAACTGAGCAAAGGCAAGTAGGACGGGAACGACGGCGATGGCGATTGGATTGTGTCGTATTGGACACGCTCCTCGACCTGGAGCTGCCCGAGGAGAAGAGGAAGTTAGAGGAGGACGAGATCGTGAGCCTCTGCTGGGAGTTCCTCATCGCCGGCACCGACTCGACGTCCACGGCGCTACAATGGATCATGGCCAACTTGGTCAAGTACCCAAAAATCCAGGAGAGCCTCTACGATGAAATCAAATCAGTCTTGGGACAAGGGGCAGAACAAGTGAAGGAGGAGGACCTGCAGAGGATGGGGAACCTGAAGGCGGTGGTACTGGAGGGGCTGCGCTGCCACCCACCGGGGCACTTCTTGCTGCCGCACGCGGTGACAGAAGACGCAGAGCTGGGCGGGTATGTGATCCCCAAGGGCGGGACCATCAACTTCATGGTGGCGGAGATAGGTTTGGACCCGGAAGTCTGAGCGGACCCGATGGCATTAAAGCCCGAGAGGTTCATGAATTACAGTGGCGGAGAACCGAGCGGGTTTGACATCACGGGGAGCAGGGAGATAAAGATGATGCCGTTTGGGGTCGGGAGGAGGATGTGTCCCGGGTACGGGCTTGCGATGCAGCACCTGGAGTACTTCGTGGCAAACATGGTGTGGTTGTTCCAATGGCGGACGGTGGCCGGCGAGGAGGTAGACCTGTCGGAGAAGCAGGAGTTCACCGTGGTGATGAAGAACCCTTTGAGGGCTCAGATTTGTCCCCAGAATTTGGGCACCTGAATTTCGGAAAAACTTTGGTGGAGTGTTGCCTTCTCAAAATAAAAATAAAAATGAAAATTATATGATAAAGCGAAATATTTTCAGCGAAATTTACTTTTTTAAAAAGATAATCATTTTTTGTTTGGTTGGTTGAATACTACTGATGAGTTTCCCTAATCAGAAGTATGAATTCATTTTCCTAATTACGGGTGTTTTCGTTGACCAATGAAGTTTTTTCGTCGATTAGCTATTTTCAACTAATAAACAACGTCGATTAGCCTTTTTCTTCTCCTGTTATACGTATGAGCAATGCTAGAATAACGGTGTCGTTATTACTTGAAGATGATGGTGCAATTTCAACCTTTACTTTCACTTCAAGAGCAACGGCTACTGGATTTGTTTAAATATGAAAAAAAAAATGAAAATTGTTCAATAGGTCGCACCGGAAAGGACAATTAGAAATTTTTCCTTTTTTCTTTCATCCTCACCTCGCATGTTCCGGTGATCTCCAGCCCAATTTTCTCCGTGGGATCTTTTATTGTCAAGTATAAATCTTTCTTTTCCATTTTATAAAATTTAGCGCTTAATTGCTATAAATAACATGAGAGTTACAAAGCAATGGAAACATTAGAAATATAGCAAACTAAATCAAATCCCATTCTACAATGTTAAATCTAAGTTTCCCTTTAGAGAACTTCTTTAGAATATGTTTATATTTTTCAATTTGAGAAAATGCTTGCTTGGGATAACAATTACAATGGCAGTAGCTAGTTTGACCATAATCACTTTCACTTCAATCTCATCATGCCAAGAAGGGGTAATTGTACAAAAAAAATTGGGAGATGGAAATCTAGGTGATTGACCATAGTAGCTACCCCATCATAGTGATTATTCCGAACAAGCACATTCTAAGATTGAAAAATGCAAACATATTCTAAAGAAACATACTAAAGAGAAATTTAGAGTTAACGTGGTAAACTGTGATTTGAATTAGTTTATTATATTTCTAATGTTCTCCTAACTTTGCAATATTCTCAAAAGAACATGTGAGGTTAGGATGTAAAAAAAGAAAATTCTAATTTTCCTTTACGGTGCAACCCATTGAACAACCTTCCCTTTTTTTCTTACTTACACAAATCCGGTATCCGGTTCTTCTTGAAGTGAAAGTAGCAGTTGAAATTGCACCGTCATCTTCAAGCAATGACGGCACCGTTACTTTAGCATTATTCTAAACGTATAGCTGATTTCGTGTTTTATATTTTACTTTGATTTATATTGGACAAGTGAGATTTTCAAAAACCTTCAAGGATTTTTGTTCTACCTTAGCTTGTACCAAATATGTAGTAGAATTTTCTACAAACAGGAGGATATTTGATGGATTTTTAATCTGACTTTATCCTGTCTTATCCAAATTTGAATTCGGACGACCAAACGTTACCGCTTTTCTAATTACCCCGCGATTATAATGTTATGCCAAGCATTGATTTTGCCCTTTAACGGTACCGCATATAAAATGAAATTAGTTGACCTGTACAAAAGAAATAGCAATACTGGCAGGCTAGCGTGCCGCCAACATTCCACGGAAAACTAAGGATTGGGCTTTGGAAAAACAATACCTTCACGTTATCTTCCCCCATTATATTCATCTTTTATTGTGGTGATTATGAAGACTTTTTTTCACTCGGCCAGACAATCATGTTTCCATGTCCCGTTAATCTCTCCAATTGTTTTGATAACATATTGTAATTCCACGGATCAGAGGTTGGGATATCTTATGACGTCGGTGTTACTCCATTTCTGGCCATCTCGTCAAAGCAAACTTGCAATCTGGTATAATTGCTTAGGTGACAATATATTTGTTGTAGAATTTCTTCATGGATAATTTTAGATTCAATTTTAACGTAACGTTTCGAATGACATTAGTTGCCTTGTTTGAAAGTTTTTGAATATTATACTTGGGCTAACGAGCTGATACTGATTTGAATTAAATGATATTTTATTTTGTACTTATTTGTGTAGGTTGAGCATCTAGTCAAATTTTGCTTAAGCTGTTGAGTAATGAGATAAGTTGCTCATAAGATGAATTTGAGTAATCTACACATTTTTTGCTGCATTCAAATGCATTCATAATAATCCCTGTTTACCTTGAGAACACATAATCCTTCATGCTAGGGTTCCAGTGTGGACTGTAGTATTGACGATGTTTTTATGGTCTGCATCGATAATCAAATCAGAACGTTGAACTGTATGTGAACTAAGTTGAATCGACCAAAATCAGATTGAACAAAAAAGAACAGCGCAAAAGCCGTACCAAAAGCTGGATCGGAAGCCGTTTGAACCGGCCAATTCGAAACATTCGGTTCCAAGAGATGCATCCCATTCTCGAATGGTTCGCAATTGAAATTCTAAATCAGTCGCTCTTGATAGTTTTGCTTCTCTTACACGTCCCAGCAGCAGGGTCCCATTTGAAATTTGAAACTGGCCATACTTGTGTCCTTAGCGAATTCTTTGAATGATTTGGGAACACAAGACGAGTGAAGACGGAGGCCCGCCTTGTGTTCAAAGCATGGGCCTTGGCCTACTTCATGGAAGCCCATCAGCATGCGACAGTGGCCTAGGCGAAAGAGCTTCCATGGCATGGCAGTCGCTCACCTCCCATGCTGTTTTCTTCTTCTTTCTTCCCCTCTTTCTCGTCTCTCCAACCTTGCAGGTAGGGGCATCGATTCCCAAGCAGTCCAATTCCCACCCTGGAACCAAGGAGCAATTTTCCATTTTCGGAACCGAGGACTGAAGACAGGACTGAAAGAGACTGGAACCGGACCCATGGCAGTCCAATGAAACCAATCGCATTTCTTGAAACAAAATTTTCCACATGCTAAAGAAAATCAAACTCCACTTGTGTGAGCATTGATCACACTTCATATATGTCACACTCAATCTTCGCCAAGAAGGCCATGAACAGCATATCTAAATCTGGTGCCTGACTTGGGTATTATAAATAATCTGCCCATGCTGTTTTCTTCTTCTTTCTTCCCCTCTTTCTCGTCTCTCCAACCTTGCAGGTAGGGGCAATCAATTCCCAAGCAGTCAATTCCCACCCTGGAACCAAGGAGCAATTTTCCATTTTTGGAACCAAGGACTGAAGACGGAATTGAAAGAGACTGGAACTGGACCCATGGCAGTCCAATGAAACCAATCGCATTTCTTGAAACAAAATTTTCCACATGCTAAAGAAAATCAAACTCCACTTGTGTGAGCATTGATCACACTTCATATATGTCACGCTCAATCTTCGCCAAGAAGGCCATGAACAGCATATCTAAATCTGGTGCCTAACTTGGGTATTATAAACAATCTGCTCTTTGCGTATTTGCTCGATATGGGACTCTTGGAGGTTCGGAGGGCCTTGTCTCTAGGGTGTGTGTGTGTGTGTGTGTGGCTCTTGGAGCCATAATCCCACTTCATGTGAAAAAAGAAACTAACAAGTAGGCTTTCTCTTTAAGTAGCGAGAAATGAGGAAGGGTTTTGGTCATTCCTCGGCCACATGTGAGGTTGCTACCTCAATAATACTAAAAAAAATGCTTTAAATTGAGGTATTTTCTCATTCCATGAAGATTTTAGTTTGAATTAAGTATTTTTATGTATTTACCAAACTGTCGGTCTGGTCTAATCTAGGTGGTTCCCGGCTCAGGCAATTCTTTTTACTCATCCCTACTTTCCAATACTTTGCTGTTGCTAAAAACCCTAATGGCCTCTAGCTCAATCAATTAGCGAATCAATCATCTCCTCCACCATTCCCTTCCGTGTGGCACTACTAGATTTCACAAATGGCCCATTCTAGAGTAGCCGAATAGGGTCCAAAACCCCATTTTTCTAGAGAGAGATATGGAGGAGGCTAAGTCGTTGACACACCACCACCAACAACAATTGCCGCTTCAACCAAAGTAGCACCGACATCAACATTGCGACACGCGACATGATACAACACGACACACCGACACGTTATTCCTAAAAAAATAAAGAGTTCTGACATCTTGGGACACATTCTATATTAAATGTATATTTTTATATATACATGATAGATTATCATTTTTATTATTATTTTCAATTATATTAATTTGATTTAAATTCAAAAATAAATAAATAATGAAGAAGCTTATAATGTATAAACATTAATCTACCAATTATTAATATTATTCATTGTTTCAATTTAACAAATTTAACTACATTCCGATAATCCATAAAACTTAAATAAATAAAAAAATCCATATTCTAGACTTGTGTGTTAGAGCTTGTTGAAAGAAAAGAGAAAAAAAACAAATTTGGGAAGTGAATTATGTGTTCTGAGAAGTGAGAGTTTCTTTTTTCTCTTATTATTGTTTTTTATTATTTTTTTTACATATTTACATTTTGATCCCTTATTTATTGAAAATTTTTAAAATTGATCCCATATAAGTAGAAATTATGTATTGGATTTCTAGACTTGAGTGTCAAAAAGTGTCAGGAGAGTTTACCATGATTAATATCGAAGAGTGTTTACAAGTGTTAGACACGTATCGGAGTGTCCAACACAATCCAACATAACACGAAACTTCCTGGAAAGTGTTGATGCTTCCTAAGCTTCAACAACATCAACAACAATAGCAGGCTGTAACAATAGTCGATAAACTTTTGCGGAGACAAAACGTGTAACTTCTTGGTCGATAAGTATGAGGTCGTTATTTAATTTCAGCATGTCTCCATATCCGATTCATTTTCCTAGTCATTTTGGTATCCAATGATTCCATGGTTTGGAGGTTAGTGGGTATCTCGTGATTTCAATTCCGCTCCATTCCAAGCTTTCATTGTTGAGAACTTATAATTTCTTATTAAATCGGTGTACAGACTATTTTAAAGTCCAGGTATGATGCAAACATTTCAAATAGTATTGACTGTTTCGGTCTGTAGTTTTCGTCTATACTTTTGGTATGGAGTTGGGACGGGCTGAGGAACCGAGAAAACGGCATTTATCGCATCAATTCTCGTAAAAGAATAGTTAAGCTAAGTCGTCAACCTCGTCTCCGGTCTTATATCTCCGCAAATCCTTACGTCAAAAACTCAAGAGTCAATCCGGCAAGAGATGGAAGTCTGGTTCCTCATCCTCGTCGCCCTCTCCGTCGCCGCCCTCCTCAGAGCCACCCTCAACCTCCTCTCCTCCGCCCCCAACAAGAAGAGCCTCCCGCCGGGCCCCCTCACCTTCCCGATCGTCGGCAACTTCCTATGGCTCCGCAAGTCCCTCTCAGAGCTCGAGCCTGTCCTCCGCTCCCTCCACGCACGCTACGGCCCGATGGTCACCCTCCATGTGGGCTCTCGACCCACCGTCTTCGTCGCCTCCCCAGCCCTCGCCCACGAGGCCCTCATCCACCGCGGCGCCATCTTCGCCCACCGCCCTCCACCACCATCCGCCTCCTCTCCTCCAACCAGCACAACATCAACACCTCCTCCTACGGCCCCACCTGGCGCCTCCTCCGCCGGAACCTCACAGTGGAGATCCTCCATCTCTCCCGCCTCCGCTCCTATTCCCACGCCCGTGCGCGGGTCCTCAAAAAGCTCGGGGCAGAGCTCAAGTCCCAGCCTGGCGGCGTCGTCTGCGTCATCAACCACTTCCGATACGCCATGTTCTGCTTGTTGGTCCTCATGTGCTTCGGAGACGGGCTCGAGGAGAAGCAGATTAAGCAGATCGAGGAGGTTCAGCGACGGATGCTGCTGGGTCAACGGCGCTTCAACGTGCTCAATTTTTGGCCATGGCTGAGCATGCTGGCCCTCCGGAAGCGGTGGAAGGAGTTCTCTGACCTCTGCGAGTGCCGGAAATGCATTCTCATCCCACTCATCGGAGCTAGACTCAAGGCCAAGCAAAAGCAACTGAGCAAAGCCAGAGAGGACGGAAATGACGGCGACAGTGATTGGATCGTGCCATACGTGGACACGCTCCTGGACCTAGAGCTGCCAGAGGAGAAGAGGAAGCTGGAGGAGGCCGAGATCGTGGGCCTCTCCTGGGAGTTTCTCAACGCCGGCACCGACAACACGTCCACAGCGCTGCAGTGGATCATGGCCAACCTGGTCAAGCACCCAGAAATCCAAGAGAGGCTCTACGATGAAATCACATCAGTTGTGGGAGAAGGGGCGGAACAAGTAAAGGAGGAGGACCTATAGAGGATGGGCTACCTGAAAGCAGTGGTATTGGAGGGGCTGCGCCGGCACCCGCCGGGGCATTTCGTGCTGCCACACGCAGTGAAGGAGGACGCGGAGTTGGGCGGCTACGCGATCCCCAGGGACGCGACCATCAACTTCATGGTGGCGGAGATGGGTTGGGACCCGGAAGTCTGGGAGGACCCGATGGAGTTCAAGCCCGAGAGGTTCATGAAGTCTGACGGCTGCGCCGACGGAGGAGAAGCCAGCGAGTTCGACATCACGGGGAGCAGGGAGATAAAGATGATGCCGTTAGGGGTGGGGAGGAGGATCTGCCCTGCGTCCGGGCTCGCGATGCTGCACCTGGAGTACTTCGTGGCGAACCTGGTGTGGCAATTCAAGTGGCGGACGGTGTCCGGCGAGGAGGTGGACCTCTCGGAGAAGCAGGAGTTCACCATAGTGATGAAGAACCCTTTAAGGGCCCAGATTTCTTCCAGGAGTTAGGGCACCTCAATTCCGGAAAATTTATGTCGATTGTTGCCTTCTAAGTAAATTCCCATGTCGATTGTTGCGTTCTAAATGAATTCCCATAAATGAACGCTTACCCACACATACTCTCTCTAATGTACCTGCTTGTTTACTTGGGAACCCTTAAGATGTTTGTGAAAATTCCTCAAAGAACACACGTGAAGCTTTTCAAACCACCACTGCACTTCCATTACGATGTTATAATGCCAAACACTCCCCACCATTTAAGTAACACCGACACTGACACGCGGTATGCAACACAACACGGCACAACACGCCGACACGTTATTTTTCAAAATATAGAAAATTCCGACACGCTGAAATACGTTGTATATTAAATGTATATTTTTATATATACATAATAAATTATCATTCTATTGATTATTTTTATTATTTTACATATTCGCATTTTGACCAATCATTTATTGAAAATTTTTAAAATTGACCCTATGCATATTGGAATTAAGTGTCGAAATTCCAAGTTTTCATGTCCAAATTCCGAACTCGAGTGTCAAAGACTATTAGGAAAGTTAACCAAGTGTCGGATTTTTCAACATGTGTTTAAAAAGTGTCAAAGAGTGCCAAACACCTATCAAAGTGTCGGAATGTCTAACACAACACGAAAGCTCCCAGAAAGTGTTGGTGCTTCATAGCCTGCCATTTCACAAGTACCACAATGACAATCTCTCTCTACTATCATCAATATGCATCCCTAAATATTAGCATCGGTCCTTTCGCATCTTGCATTCAAATTGAAATTGGCTGACCTTGCAGAAGAAATAGTGTTAATAAAATTCTAAACGCTAGAGAACGTGTCAAACAAATAATATAACGATAATAAAGAATATCGTCCCACGAAGATTGATTATTAATAAACTAATTAAATACTAAAAATAGATTAATTCTAAAATTTATCTAACGGATCAAAATAGAATTGAGAATAAATTAAAACTAAAAATCTTAAAAGCAAAATTTGGAGACTAATTGCAATAACTCAAATGCCGAAGCATCCAATTCTACCATAACCACTATATATGAATTTTAGATTGTTGCACGTACAAGAATGATATCTAACATGTAACAGCGAAATTTCCTAATCTATTTATTATCTTATCTCTAGGTATAGCAAACCTACTCAGTTTATTAATCAACCGTATCTCTATGCAAATTTAAATAAATATAAGTGCATTAAAATCTATGAATATTCCCTACTTACAATGAGTCTTTCGGATTACTTTATCACCAAAAGCTATACAAATAACACGACAAATCTCTATCCATGTTTTATTCATGGTTATACATTATAATAAGCAATTGCATATTATCACTTTCAGTCTCAAACATACGTATCGAACATTCAAGTAATGGCTAGTCACATTAAGCACAATAATATATAACTCACATGAATGAAATTACTTGGACGCATAAAAATCATGAAATTTACACCATTATGACTAGGCTACATCATAGCCTTAACAAAAGAAAATTAGAACATAGTATAAGAAGAAATAAAAATATAAATCAAACCCAGTATCTTGAATCAAAGAAAAAGAATTATATCATCACTTTTGTCTTCTCTTCAAACACTTGAAAAACACTAAAAACAATGAAAAAACGATCTAAAAATAAAAGCCTCGTTATCCCCTAGGCTCTTAATATTGTCCTATGTATAGGATACATCCAAGACCCCTATCTTCAAGCAATTGCTTATTTTTGCGATAAAATTATGGAGTAAATTAGAGGATCTTTGATTTGATATCTATCTTCTAACACTTGCCAATAAAATTAAGGAACAAAATCAAGGAATCGATATCCATCTTCCAATGCATTCTAATTTGAATTCTTGATTTTTGTCATTCTTTTCCTTATCTTTTTTCATATCTCATTATTATGCATAAACAATGAAAATTCAAATAATTATAAGAAAATCCAAGTATCTTCGCATAGATATTGCATTATTTATTACCTAAAATAGGTAAAATAACTCTATTTTTATAGAGTCATCAAACCCCCAAACTTAACATTTTGCTAGTTCTCAAGCAAAAGCAAGATATAACGCATGCCCAAGCCAACAACCTCCTCCATGACATCTTTCCATAATTGCTCAAATTCACAATTCAAAGAAAAACACAAATTTCATCCAAATATTGAAATTGACAAGTGTGTGTGTGCACGAGAGTCCTCATCTTTTCAAATCATATATAATCCGGATAAATTCACATTGGTATGAAACCTCTCAAATATTCTCTATAATTACGATCAAATCTCAAAGGTTTGCTTTTCATTCCTCCATCCACTAATGTAAGCTATTCATTTAACCAAAAATCAATAAGACTTTTCTCGGTTTGTAATGTAAGGCTGGATTAAAAGTGAGATAACAATAATTTTAAACTCAAATCACTCATCAACACATTGATTTCTAGGATCTAATTAGAGCAAATGTCATTGTCCCAATCTCCAATTTCATTCATCCAAGATAATCTTTCTGCGACCACATATCATCATTCCTTTTTTTCTTCTTTTTTTTCATTACTTGTTTTTTTCTGTCATTGCTTTATGGTGGAGTTCCTCCCAAAGTCCCTCCCGATATAACATGAAAATTCCCAATCCATTGAGTGTCCAAAAGGCTCACTCAATTGAAAGTTAGATAGAGAATCATAAAAAGCAATTTCTTTTTATGCTACACCCCAAACAACCATCGCAATCATTTTTTTTTTCTTTTTTCATGCTTCATCCTTCCTTCCTTCCTAATTGTTATTAGGCTCAAATAAACTTTTATTCAAAAAAATCAACATATTCACGGGGCATGGGACAATTATATAACTTGATAAAAGCTAGGTTAAACATATATGGGTGTTCGTAAAAATCTAAACGCAAGTGAACGTGTCGAACAAGTAATATAATGATAAGAAAGAATATCGTCCCATGGAGATTGATGATTAATAAACTAATTAATTACTAAAATAGATTAATTATAAATTTATCTAACAGATCAAAATATAATTGAGAATAAATTAAAAACAAAATTTGGAGACTAAATGCAGTAAATCAATCAGATAAATATGTTAGAGGATCCGATTTCACCATAACCACTAAATATGAATTTCAGATTGTTGTGGGTACAAAAACGATATCAAACATGTGATAGAAGAATTTCCTAATCTATTTACTATCATATCTCTAGGTATAACAAACCTACTCAATTTATTAATCCACTATATCTCTATGTGAATTAAAATAACCATAAGTGCATTAAAAATTATGAATATTCACAACTTATAATGAGTTTTTTGGATCACCTTATCACCGAAAGCTACACAAATAACGCGGTATATCTATATTCACGTTTAATTCATGGTTATATATTATAATGAGCAATTGCATATTATCACTTGTCAGTCTCAAACAGGCACATTAGATCATTCAAGTGGTGGCCAGTTACTCAAAAGTATTATGCACAATAATATAAAGCTCACATGAATGAAATTAATTGCAAAACATAAAAATTATGAAATTTACATTATCATAATTAGGTTATATCGTAGCCCTAACAAAAGAAAATTAAAATATAGTAGAAGAAGAAATAAAAATATAAATCAAACTCAGCATCCTAAATCAAAGAACAAGAATTTTATCACTACTTTTGTCTTCTCTTGAAAATACTTGAAAAACTCTCAGAATAATGAAAAACGATCTAATAAAAACCCAATTACCCCCTTAGGCTCTCAATATTCTCCAATTTATAGAATATATCCAAGATCCTTATCTCCAAGCAATTGTGCATAAAATTAAGGAGTAAATAAGAGGATCTTTTATTTGATATATATCTCCAAACGCTTGCAAATAACATTAAGGAATAAAATCAAAGATTTCCTGATTTGATATACATCTTCCACTGCTTTTTTTATTTGAATTTCTGATTTTTGCCATTTTTTCCTTATTTTCTCCATATCTCATTATTTTGCATAAACAATGAAAATTCAAATCATCAGAAGGAAATCTAAATATTTTCTCATAAATATTACATTATTTATTACCTAAAATAGGTAAAATACCTCTATTTTTATAGAGTTATCAGACCTCCAAATTTAACATTTTGCTTATCCTCGAGCAAAATCAAAACATAGCACATACTCAAGCTAACAACCTCCTCCATGACATCTTTCCATAATTGCTCAAATTCAAAATTCAAAGAAAAACACAAATTTCATCCAAATATTGAAATTGATTTATAAGTTAAGACCAATTCTAACTATGTGATCCAAGTGTGTGTGAGAGAGTCCTCATTTTTTTTTTAATTATATGCAATCCTAATAAATTCACATTGACATGCAACCTCTTAAAAATTCTCAATAACTATGACCATATCTCATAGGCTTGCTTTTCATTTCTCTTTCCACTAATGTAAGCTAATTATCTAACCAAAAATCAATAGGGCTTTTCTTGGTTTGTAATGTAAGGCTGGGTTAAATGTGAGATAATTGTAATTTTAAGCTCAAATCACCCATCAACACGTTGATTTCTAGAATATAATTAGAGCCAATGTGACTGTCCAATTTCACTCTTTCAAGATAATTTTTCTGCCACTATATATCATCATTCCTTTTTTTTTCTCTCTTTTTTTTTTTTCTAAATTGTTTTATGGTGGATTTTCTCCCAAAGTCCCTCCTAATAGAACGTGAAAATTTCCAACCCATTGAGTATCCAAAAGACTTACTCAATTGAAAGTTGAATAGGAAACCATAAAAGTAATTTTTTTTTTCTTTTTGATAATACACCCCCAAACAACCATTGCAATCACTTTTTTTTTTCTTTTTTATACTCCATCCTTCGTCCCAAATTTCTATTAAGCTCAAATAATTTTTTATCCAAAAAAAAAAATCAACGTGTTCATAGGGCATGAGACAATGATATAATTTGATAACGGCGGGCCTAAACATATATGGGTGTCAATGAAAAATTGGGTAATAATTAAGGCTCAATGGGGTGACTAGGGATAAATAAACAGGGTTAGCTTAAAAGGCTCAATCAATCCAAAAATTACCTAAATCATTTTCTCAGTTAGATGTAACTTAAGATTTTGCCTCAAGAAAAAATCAAACAAATTATAAGATTTGGGTGAAATCTAATAAAATTACATACTTCACATGAATGTTCTCTAGATTTACACACAATTAAAAAAATTAAGAACTTTTAGTGCTTAGTAAGTGGATCAAAATAATCACAATTAAACCCACCCCGCGGTGGACGAGATGGTTCACACCTCGCCCCTTAATCGGCAGGGAAGGGGTTCGAAACTCCTCGCCCCCATTACGCGACTCACCTGCGGCCCATGGGAGGTGGGTCCCTGCAGGTCGTCCCGGGTTTATGCCGTCAGCTGCCGGCTGTGCGGCGGTTCCTGGGTCACAAAAAAAAAATAATCATAATCATAATCATAATTAAAATTAACTCACACATCAATTGCAAGTTTAAATAAAATTTAAATTTTTCTAAGAATTGCAAAAATTCACAACAAGAATGCAATCATGATAGACAAAAAAAAAAAAACTAGCCAAAAAATTTTGTCTCCCCCAAACTTGAATGAAACAGTGTCCTCAATGCGCAAAATAGAAATAAGAAGAAGAAAACTCCCCTGGTTGTAAAATAAATTCATAGATGACATTGATGATTAAACTCTTGAAAGATGATCCCTAAAAAATTAACCTGGATAAAACAGAGAAAAGTTAATCTTTTTCTTTTTTTGCAAAAGTAAATTAAAAATAAATGAAAAAAAAACATAATTAAAATGTTTGGGTTGCCTCCCAAGAAACGCTTGCTTTATAGTTTTCAGCCAAACTATATCAGATGTCACTATTCTGGAGGATGAAATTCAATGGTGATCTTCTGCTTGTTGTAATCACCTTCAAAGTAAGGCTTCAAACTTTAACGGTTCACCTTGAATGTGCCATCAATGTCATGCGCACCTTCAACTGTTCCATATGGAAATACCTGTGTAACTATGAAACAATTAGATCATCGAGACCGCAACTTTCCTAGAAAAAGTTTAATACGAGAGTTATAAAATAAGACTTTTTGACCAATTTTGAACTCTCTTCTGAATATATACTTGTCATGCCATCTTTTTGTACACTCCTTGTACAACTTAGAATTTTCATAAGCCTCATTGTGAAATTTATCCAATTCATTCAGTTGTAATAATCTTTCTTCACTTGCAGATTGCATGTCAAAATTCAAAAATTTCAATACCCAATATACTTTATGCTCTAATTCCACTAGTAAGTGACAAGCCTTTCCAAACACTAGCCTAAAAGAGACATCCCAATTGGAGTTTTGAAAGCTGTTCTATAGGCCCAAAGTGCATCACCAAGTTTTATTGATCAATCTTTCCTAGATGTATTCACTGTTTTTTTCTAAAATTCTCTTGATTTCCTTATTTGAAATTTCTACTTGACCACTAGTCTAAGGATGATAAGGGGTTGCAACCTATGCGTGACTATGGGCTAAATTAAAAATGCTTCAAATTGTTTATTGTAAAAATGTGTCCCCCTATCACTTATAATTGCCTTAGGAATACCAAATCAGATAAAAATATTTTTCTTCAAGAATTTGACCACAACCTTAGCACTATTTGTTGGCAATGCTACAGCTTCTACCCACTTAGACACATACTCCACAGCCACTAAAATGTATAAATTTTCATAAAAAAAAGTGTAAATGGTCCCATGAAATCAATACCACAAATATCAAATAATTCACACACAATAATATTGTTTAAAGGCATCTCATTTTTTATCGAAATATTTCTAGTTATCTGACACCCATCACATGAAACTACATAGGAGTATGCATCTTTAAAAAGTGTGGGCCAATAAAATCCATATTGTAAAATCTTAGCTGCAGTTTTGGTGGCACCAAAATGGCCAACTCCCTCTCCATCATGACAATAATGTAGAATGTTTTCCCTCTCTTCGTTTGGAACACATCTCCTTATAACCTGGTCTGCACATACTTTAAACAAGAAAGGTTTTTTCCAAAAATAATTTTTAACATCAGAAAAGAATTTTTTCTTCCGTTGATATGATCATTCAGGAGGAAGAACATTACTCACCAAATAATTTACAAAGTCGGCGTACCAGAGAATTTTTGTGGATGTTGGCAGAGGCAATTTTGCAATGACCTCCACTTTGGCTTGATCGACTTCTGTTCCGTTTCAAGAAATTTTATGCTCGAGCACTATTCCTTCTTGCATCATAAAGTGACACTTCTCCCAATTCAAAACAAGGTCAATCTTCTCACATTTTTGTAAGACCAAAGCCAAATTATTTAAACAAGAATAAAATGATAAGCCAAAAACGGAAAAATCATCCATGAAAATCTCAATATATTTTTCAACCATATCAAAAAAAAAAAAAATAGTCATCATGCATCTCTGAAGAGTAGCTGGTGCATTACAAAGACAAAAGGGTATTCTTCTAAAAGCAAAAATACCATAGGGACAAGTGAAAATAGTTTTCTCTTTATCTTCTGATACAATAGGAATCAAGAAAGCAATAAAACACATGTCACGCAAATCTTTCCAATATCTTATCAATAAATGTTAAAAAAAAGTGATCTTTTCTAGTGGCATCATTCAATTTTCTGTAATCCATATAGACACACCACCCAATAATTGTTCTAATTGGAATCAATTCATTGTTGTCGTTTTTTTAAACAATTATACCGCATTTCCTTGGCACAACTTGTACAAGACTTACCCATGAACTATTAGAGATAGAATAGATAATACATGCATCAAGTAGCTTAATTACTTTAGCTTTCACTACTTCTTGTATCTTCAGGTTCAAACGCCTATGAGGTTGGATAGTGGGTTTATATTATTCCTCCATCAAAATTTTGTGCATGCAAATTGAAAGACTAATTCCCTTGATATCAGTTATTTTCCATCCAATTGCACCCTTATACTCTCTTAATACTCTAAGCAATTTCTCCTCCATCAAATCTGTCAAAGAAGAAGATATAATTATCGGTAAAGAAGAAAGTCCATCTAAATAATGGAAGCTATGGAGGTTCGAGATCCTCCACCCAATTTCATCAACGTCGTATGGGTGCCTTCTTTCTCGCTTACTTCAGTAAACAGGACTCGTTCCCAGATGCAGGTGATGGGGACCCTCAGATCGGCGGCAGCTTGGCCCTCTTCGGGTTCCTAATTGTTGAAATATAATACGCGAAAATGATAGGATCTTGTAATTTACGTCAACGCAAAATCACCAGAGAAATAAACGAGAAATAATAAGAATACCAGAAATTTACGTGGTTCGGTCCGAATATCGGTATCTACGTCCATATAGAGAGCCAGCAGCAAATAATCCACTATAATCGAAAAATCAAAGTTTACAATCACTCATACGCTCGAATGTTTTCCACACCTAAATTTAACCCCAAATCAAAATATTTATAAATAAATAACTCACTTAAACATAAAGTCACGTCACAAAATTATTTCGCATTCAAGCTCAAACGAAACGCTCTATGTACGTAAATTTCCGCGTTTCTCTGGAAAGCTTCGCGTGGCTTGCGTGGACGTGCGGCTCCTTTCTGTTATGCTTTCGTAGGGCTTCGGCAGCAACTCACCGAAGGAAAGAAACCCTGTGCAGTATTTCTGTTTTACACGTGTGCCCAGGTCAAAGTTTGACCTGGGCCCACCTACGCTTCTTTTACGTACAGAGAACTTCGGCGGCATCTCACGTGAGAAAAGAAGACCAGCAAAAATGAAATTCCGTTTTTACACGTGCGTGGAGGACTCCATCTTCACGACAAAGGGCCCACCACGATTTGTTTTATTTCATCTTCCACATTTCGGATTCCACAGCAAAAATAAACTTTGCTTCCATTTATTTTATATTTTCTCTTTTATAAATCTTTAAAAATCTAACGAATTTTTTTTTTCTTGGAAATTCTTTATCGACAAATTTGATTTAAGATATCATGATTCAAATTCAAACTCAAGATGTTAATTTAACACTAATCAAACCAAAGTCTTCACACTTTCCGATCTTTCGTTGTTCAAGTCCGGGCCACTTCTTCTAGCATCAATTGAATATTTTCGAGCATGTGATGTTGAATTTATTTTTTTTCCTTATTTTATTCAGCCAGGTCCACGAACGTGCTCTGACGATCGTAAGGAAAGCTATATCAATTCAACAGGTACTTTGTGGACGTCAGCCATTACGTTTTCTTTCCGCGACGTCGTCAACCTCATATCCGATCTTATATCTCTGCAAATCTTTAACATGGTCTTCCTCAAGTAGTCAGAGTCAATCCGGCAAAAGATGGAAGTCTGGTTCCTCGTCCTCGTCACCCTCTCCGTCGCCGCCCTCCTCAGAGCCACCCTCAACCTCCTCTCCTCCGCCCCCAACAAGAAGAGCCTCCCGCCGGGCCCCCTTACCTTCCCGGTCGTCGGCAACTTCCTATGGCTCCGCAAGTCCCTCTCAGAGCTCGAGCCCGTCCTCCGCTCCCTCCACGCCCGCTACGGCCCGATGGTCACCCTCCACATGGGCTCCCAACCCGCCGTCTTCGTCGCCTCCCCGACCCTCGCCCACGAGGCCCTCGTCCACAGCGGCGCCGTCTTCGCCGACCGCCCGCCGCCCTCCACCACCGTGCGCCTTCTCTCCTCCAACCAGCAAACCATCATCACCTCCTCCGCCGGCCCCACCTGGCGCCTCCTCCGCCGGAACCTCACAGCAGAGATCCTCCATCCCTCCCGCCTCCGCTCCTACTCCCGCGCCCGCACGCGGGTCCTCAACATGCTCGGGGCGGAGCTCAAGTCACAACCTGGCGGCGTAGTCCGCGTCATCGACCACTTCCCGTACGCCATGTTCTGCTTGCTGGTCCTCATGTGCTTCGGAGACTGGCTCGAGGAGGAGCAGATTAAGCAGATCAAGGAGGTCTCGCGACGGGTGCTGCTGAATCAACGGCGCTTCAACGTGCTCAATTTCTGGCCGTGGCTGAGCAAGCTCGTCCTCCGGAAGCGATGGAAGGAGCTTTATGAGCTCCGCGAGTGTCGTAAACGCGTCCTTATCCCGCTCATCAGAGCTCGACTCAAGGCCAAGCAAGAGCAGCTGAGCAAAGCCAAGGAGAACAGGAACGACGGCAACGGCGATTGGATCGTGCCATACGTGGACACGCTCCTGGACCTGGAGCTGCCGGAGGAGAAGAGGAAGCTGGAGGAGGACCAGATCGTGAGTCTGTGCTGGGAGTTCCTCAGCGCCGGCACCGACACAACGTCCACGGCACTGCAGTGGATCATGGCCAATCTGGTCAAGTACCCAGAAATCCAAGAGAGGCTCTACGATGAAATCAAATCAGTCATCGGACAAGGGGCGGAACAAGTGAAGGAGGAGGACCTGGAGAGAATGGCCTACCTAAAGGCGGTGGTACTGGAGGGGCTGCGCCGCCACCCGCCGGCGCACTTCGTGCTGCCGCACGCGGTAAAGGAGGACGCCGAGCTGGGTGGGTACACGATCCCCAAGGACACAATAATCAACTTCATGGTGGCGGAGATGGGTTGGAACGCAGAAATCTGGGAGGACCCCATGGCCTTCAAGCCCGAGAGGTTCTTGAACTCCGGCGGCGGAGGAGAAGCCAGCGGGTTCGACATCACGGGGAGCAGGGAGATAAAGATGATGCCGTTTGGGGTGGGGAGGAGGATGTGTCCCGCGTATGGGCTTGCGATGCTGCACCTGGAGTACTTCGTGGCGAACCTGGTGTGGCAGTTCAAGTGGCGGACGGTGGCCGGCGAGGAGGTGGACCTGTCAGAGAAGCAGGAGTTCACCATGGTGATGAAGAACCCTTTACGGGCCCAGATTTCTTCCAGGAGTTAAGGGGCACCTGAATTTCGCAAAATTTATGTCGATTGTTGCGTTCTAAATAAATTCCCATAAATGAACGATTACCCACACATACCCTCTCTTATGTACCTGCTTGTTTACTTGGGAACCCTCAAGATGTTTGTTAAAATTCCTCAAAGGACACACGTGAAGCTTTTCAAACCACCACTGCACTTCCATTACGATGTTATAATGCCAAACACTACCCACCATATAAGTAACATGAATATTGACACGTGGTACGTGACGTAACACGACACGACATGCCAACATGTTATTTCTCAAAAAGTAGATAATTCCGACGCGTTGGAATACGTTGTATATTTATGTCGAATATTGCCTTCGCACTCTCTCTCTCCGATGTACATGCTTCTTTGCTTGGGAACCTTCGAGGTGCTTGCAAAAATTCCTCAAAGAACGCACATGGAGCTTTTCAAACTGTTGCCGCACTTCGATCATGATGTTATTATGCCAAACACTATCCAGCACTTCATGTGTACCGCAGTGACAATCTCTCTCGACGATCATCGATATGCATCCCTAAATATTAGCATCGGTCCTTTCGCACTTGTATTAAAAACGAAATTGGCTAAACTCTCATAAGAAACACCATTCGACTTGCACTCGCGGGCTGGTGCGCAAAGCCGGCTGGTGCGCAAAGATGCAATCCAAATTCCGGCGAAATTTCCGGAAGAATTAGGCTTAGATTCAGTACTTTATCTTTCAGTTTCTCCTTTTCTTTGATTTCATTATTCAAAACTGACAAACTTGACGGCTATAATAGGCCAAGAATCATCGCTCGATATAACAATTGGTTTTACTTCAATTTGATGGGGGCGGGAGCAGGTGCTGTGAGCAGGGAAGAAATCGACGCGAGTTGGGAGCAGGTGCTGTCATGCAAGGAGGGGGGGAGGGGGGAAGAAATCAGGGGAAGATTTTGGGGGTGGCGTGGGGAGCAGGTGCTGTCAAGAAATCCTGGGAGGATTTTGGGGTGGCGTGGGGGATAGGGGGAGAGAGAAACAGGGAAAAGTTTAGAGAGAAAAGAGAGGAAATAATTTTTGGGAGCTTTTTCAGGAGAATAATTTTGAGCGGTAAATTATTTTTGTTATAAAAATAAATAAATGAGTTAAAAAGTGATTTTGAAATATAAAATATTGAATGTTAAATAATAATAAAATTTGATGATTATAGAATATCATAGATTTATTTAAATAAAGTTGATTCTATTTTTTTGTTAGTCATTAGTTTCATTCATAATTTTTGTTAAAGTTAAAAACGTGTTCCCAAATATAGGTAGGCATTAATTATGAATATATCTTTTAAATTTTCTATGAATAGATTTATTAATATTATTAGTGCAAATTCATTGTAAACTCTTTTTATTTATTTATTTATTTATTTATTTTTATGAATCTAAATCAAATTAATTAAAAATAAAAAATATTTATTTAATAATAACATATCCCAATGTGTCGGAATTCTCTATTTTTAAGAAATAACGTGTCGACGTGTCGTGTCGTGTCGTGTCGTGTCGTGTCACGTGTCTGTGCTACTTAGTCTCTAACATTGTTGCGTAGAGCCCAAATCCCTCATTTTCTAGACAAAGAGATGGAGGAGGCAAAATCGTCAGTGGTGCACCACCAGCAACAACAGCAGCAATAGTAGCAGCAACGCTTGCTGATTCAACACCACCAATTGCAATAGTAGCAGTAACAACAGCAGCAACATTAGCATCAGCATCAGCAACAATTCCTACTCTTGTATTTTAGCCATGTATCCACATCCAATTCATTTTCCTAGTCATTTTGGTTTATGATGATTCCACGGTTCTATTTCGTGATTTCAATTCAACTTCATTTCAAGCTGTTATTGAAGAGAACTTATTATTTCTTATTAAATCACTTTACAGACTATTAGAAGTTTGGTTCTGATGTAACGTTTCAAATAGTACTAGATGCTTCGTTTTTGGAATTTTCTTCTGTGCTTTACGCATGGAGTTGGGTCGGGCTGGGGAACCGAGATGACCACCATCATCACATCAATTCTCATAAAAGAATAGTCAGAAACCAACGTAAGTAAGAAGTCAAGATCTAGCAGGCATGCACCGAAGGGCATCTCGTCTACCCAGCTTCTTAGGGTCTGTTTGTTAACTTGCCCAATAGCGAAAATTTATATTCTTTTGTTCTCGATAATAGATTTAGAATAGAAATGCGTTTGGTAAAATTTTTGCTCCCAGAATAAATTTGTATTTTTTTTGTTCCCAAAAATAGATTTGAAATAGAATCGAGAAGTAAAAAAAAATGATTATTTGTTCTCGGGAACAAATCTAGAATCAAGCAACTATTTCTTCTCTTTTCTTTTCTTTTTTCTTGTTCTTCTTCCTTCTTTCTTCTTCTTCGTTTGCTGCCACTGCCACCGTTGCCGTCCGCCACCCATCGCCACCGATCGCCGACAACTGGTCCAGCGAGCTCGCCGGAAGCTCACCAGGCCAGGGCGAGGTCTGGCGAGCTTGCCGGTAGCCAAGCGGGCCTTGCCTGAGCCTCCCCCAACCACCGGCGAGGCTCACTTGACCAGGCGAGACTCGATCGAGCCATGGCTAGGTGAGGCTCGACCTCGCCCAGATTTGGCGAGGCCGAGTTCACCCAACCGCCGACAGAGCTCGACGTTGCGATGGCCCGGCTAGGTCGAGCCTCGCTGGCTACTAGGCGAGGCCGCTCACCCAACCATGGCTTGGCCAAGCCTTGCCTAGCTGCTGGCAAGGCTCGGCCGACAAAGGCCGGCGGCACTCCGATGAGGTCACCGGCCCTCGTTTGGCCGGTCGCCGATCATCCCAAGGCCGGCGATTGGCAACTTGAAGAAGAAGAATAAAAGAAAGAAAAGGAAAAAAAGAAAAGAAGAAAAAAAGTAATAAAATTATTTCACAATTAAAAGAAAATGATTTGGAATAGAAATTTTGAGGATGATATCAAACGCAATTCTATTCCGAGAATTGAAATTTTAAATAGTTATAAAACTGCTTAAAATGCTTAGAAATTATTTTCGAGAATAGAATAAAAAATAATCATTTCTAATCAAAAATTATTCCTTAAATGTAAGCGTTACCAAACGCGCCATTACGTTCTCTCCTCCATATTGGGAGCTATGGAGGGTTGAGATCCTCCGCCCAATTTCATCAACATCGTGTCGGCACCTTCTTTCCCGCTTACTTCAGTAAACAGGACACGTTCCTAGATGCAGGCGATGGCGACCCTCAGATCAGCGGCAGCTCGGGCCCCTTCAAGTTCCTAACCGAACCAATGTCTTCTTTCCGATCTTTCATCATCCAAGTCCGGGCCGCGTCTTCTAGCATCAATTAAATATTCTCGAGGGTGTGATGCTGAAGTTTTTCCTTATTTTATTCAGCGAGGTCCGCGAACATGCTCTGACGATCCTAAAGAAAGCTCACGTCCCTCGTTCAGCGTATTGGTGTTAATAAGCACCGAAAAGGATTTTTTTTAGATATATAATTGCGAAGATATCAACTATGAACGGACACGTTGCCCGTGCTTCTGTGTCGTGTGTCGGACACGTCGACACGCTCATACACAGTCGGACACATGGTCAACGCGTGTCGGATTTTCCGACACGCGGTCAACTTTTCTCAACACGCGTGTCGACGCGTGTCCAGAAGACTCCGGGTGGAGGCGAGGGAGGGGGAGGGAGTAGAGGCCGTGAGCAACAGCGAGAGAAGGCCAGAGAGAGGAAGAGAAGAGGAAGGGATCGAGGCCGAAGGGGGCGCCGAGCGGTGGCGGCGGCGGCAACGGCATCTCCTCCTCCTCGGCATCGCGTCCGCTCCATCGTCGGAAGCTAAGAAACGATATGAGGTGCGAAAGAGGGGAGCGAGGTCTGCTGTCTACGTGTTTGTCTTGGTCCGGTGTTTCTTGTGCGAACGGTAGAAGGAGGAGGAAAAAGAAGGTCGCTAGGGTTTGTGATAAGGGAATGAAAAATAATAAAAAGAGGGGAACGATGGCGTGTCTTTTGAGTTTTGGGGGAGGGGAAGTGAGGCTAACAGCCTGTCTGTAAGTGGTTTTGGGAGGGAAAAAAGTAAAATAAGTTTGGGGTGGAGGGAAATGAACAAAGGAAAGAAAGAGTGGATTTGGGGATTTTTTTTTATAGAAAAATTAAATAAATGAAATTGAAAAATAATTTCGAAAAGTAAAAATATTGAATTTTGAATAATGATAAATTTTGATCATTCTAAAAATCATGAATTTATTTAAATAAATTGATTCTAATTTCTTATTAATTATTAATTTAATCAATAATTTTTGTTAAAATTAAAAACATGTTTCGCATTAATTATGAATATATCTTTCGAATTTCAAATGAATTGATTTATTAATATTATTAGTATAAATTTATTATAGGCTTTTTAATTATTTATTTATTTATGAATTTGAATCAAATTAATTAAAAATAAAAATATTCATTTAATATTCAACGCGTCACAACGCGTGTCGGAATTCTCTATTTCTTAGAAATGACGTATCGACATATCGTGTCATATCGGACACTCGTGTCGTGTCGCGTGTGGGTGCTACATAACATACCAATACAACGGATGAAGTCCACAGTAGAGTCCACTGCTACTTCGTGGACGCGTCAGCCATGACGTTTTCTTTCCGCTGAGTCGCCAGCCTGATCTCCGATCTTATGTCCCCGCAAATCCTTAACTTGGTCTTCCTCAAAAACGCAAGAGTCAATCCGGCGACAGATGGAAGTCTGGTTCCTCATCCTCGTCACCCTCTGCGTCGCCGCCCTCCTCAGAGCCACCCTCAGCCTCCTCTCCTCCGCTCCCAACAAGAAGAGCCTCCCGCCGGGCCCCCTTACCTTCCCGGTCGTCGGCAACTTCCTATGGCTCCGCAAGTCCTTCTCGGAGGTCGAGCCCGTCCTCCGCTCCCTCCACGCCCGTTACGGCCCGATGGTCACCCTCCGCATGGGCTCCCAACCCGCCGTCTTCGTCGCCTCCCCGGCCCTCGCCCACGAGGCCCTCGTCCAACGCGGCGCCGTCTTCGCCGACCGCCCGCCGCCCTCTGCCACCATGCGCCTCCTCTCCTCCAACCAGCACAATATCAACACCTCCTCCTACGGCCCCACCTGGCGCCTCCTCCGCCGGAACCTCACGGCGGAGATCCTCTATCCCTCCCGCCTCCGCTCCTACTCCCGCGCTCGCACGCGGGTCCTCAACATGCTTGGGGCGGAGCTCAGGTCACAGCCTGGCGGCGTCGTCCGCGTCATCGACCACTTCCAGTACGCCATGTTCTGCTTGCTGGTCCTCATGTGCTTCGGAGACTGGCTTGAGGAGGAGCAGATTAAGCAGATCAAGGAGGTTTCGCGACGGGTGCTGCTGAGTCAACGGCTCTTCAACGTCCTCAATTTCTGGCCGTGGCTGAGCAAGCTCATCCTCCGGAAGCGATGGAAGGAGTTCTATGAGATCTGCGAGTGTCGGAAACGCGTCCTCGTCCCGCTCATCAGAGCTCGACTCAAGGCCAAGCAAGAGCAGCTGAGCAAAGCCAAGGAGGACGGGAAGGACGGCAATGGCGATTGGATCTTGCCGTACGTGGACACGCTCCTGGACCTGGAGCTGCCGGAGGAGAAGAGGAAGCTGGAGGAGGACCACATCGTGAGTCTGTGCTGGGAGTTCCTCAACGCCGGCACCGACACAACGTCCACGGCGCTGCAGTGGATCATGGCCAACCTGGTCAAGTACCCAGAAATCCAAGAGAGGCTCTACGATGAAATCAAATCAGTTGTGGGAAAAGGGGGGGAACAAGTGAAGGAGGAGGACCTGCAGAGGATGGGCTACCTGAAGGCAGTGGTACTGGAGGGGCTGCGCCACCACCCGCCGGCGCACTTCGTGCTGCCGCACGCGGTGAAGGAGGACGCGGAGCTGGGCGGGTACGCGATCCCCAAGGACGCAACCATCAACTTCATGGTGGCGGAGATGGGTCGGAACCCAGAAATCTGGGAAGGACCCGATGGCCTTCAAGCCTGAGAGGTTCTTGAACTCCGGCGGCGGAGGCGAAGACAGCGGGTTCGACATCACGCGGAGCAGGGAGATAAAGATGATGCCGTTTGGGGTGGGGAGGAGGATCTGCCCTGCGTCCGGGCTCGCGATGCTGCACCTGGAGTACTTCGTGGCGAACCTGGTGTGGCAGTTCAAGTGGCGGACGGTGGCCGGTGAGGAGGTGGGCCTGTCGGAGAAGCAGGAGTTCACCATGGTGATGAAGAACCCTTTAAGGGCCCAGATTTCTTCCAGGAATTAGGGGCACCTGAATTTCGGAAAATTTATGTCGATTGTTGCCTTCACGCACTCTCTGATGTACACGCTTCTTTGCTTGGGAACCCTCGAGGTGTTTGTGGAAATTCCTCAAAGAACGCACGTGAAGCTTTTCGAACCACCGCCGCACTTCGGTCACGATGTTATTATGCCAAACACTACCCACCATTTCACGTGTACTGCAGTGACAATTTCTCTCTACGATCATCGATATGCATCCCTAAATATTAGCATCGGTCCTTTCGCATCTTTCGTTAATAAACCAAATTGGCTAAACTCGCAGAAGAAACAGCATTCGAATCGCACTCGCCCGGCAGGCGCGTAAACATGCGACCCAAATTCCGGCGAAATTTTCAGAAGAATTAGGCTTAGACCTAGTACTTTATCTTTCAGTTTCTCCTTTTCTTTGATTTCATTATTTATAGGCGAGGGGGCGGTCGGTCGACGGAGCTTCGACCGCCGGTCCCTTTTAAAATCAACCCACTTGACGGCCGTGATCTGGTACTTTATCTTTCAGTTTCTTCTTTTCTTTGATTTCATGCCGAACGGCTTCCGCCGGCTGAACCGGCGTCCCATTCGCCACCTACCCGTCCTTCAGTGCGTCGCCAGCTCCCCCATGTGCGTCGCCGTCCTCTCCTCCCTTCCGGCATCGCGCCCTCCACGCGTGTGCTGCAGAGGCGGACGGTGGAGGAAGATGAAGACCCAGCTGGGCCGGGCTGAGGCAGAAATGGGCCTCACGGGCCCATGGGAGGGGCTTTTCCGTTTTTTTTTCTGTTTTTCTCGTTTTTTTCGTTTTTTTTTTTAAATCGTTTTTTTCATTTATTTATCATCCGAATAAAATAAATAAAAATAAAATAAAACCTAATTAATTAAAATGAAATTTTAGGCATCAACATGATTCGACCGAGGAATCAGGTGGAATTGCAGATGGCGTACCAAGACGCCTAACGTGTTTGTCACCCTCAACTTCAAGCGCCCTTTCTCTTCTCTTGAGGACTCCTGCGAGAGGTTGTCTTCCCCCCCCCTCTCTCTCTCTCTCTCTCTAGCCAAGATGCTCTCTCTCTCTCTCTCTCTAGCCAAGATGTTCTGTTGTTCTTGTCTTTTGAAGTAGTTCTTTTGGTTGGGAAAGTTGATGAGAATGAATGGTACTTTTTTCTACGATGCGGTAAAGATAGCACCTTGCACAAGAGATTAGTTAGCTAAGATAATGACCTACACACGACTTTGTTTCGACTGTAAATTGCACTGTTTGATTGGAAATTTAGTTGATTCCAATCCAAGCAGGTGCTCTTTTTGCACAAGTAACATTTGATGTTGAATTGTCAATCTATAGTTTAATTAATCTGGACAACAACTGTCTTTAATGAATTATTAGGGAAAAATTTGCCGTTTTGAGTGGTGCATGTTGGCACGAAAAGAGGTGGATTTAGTATTGGCTGCTTAGCAAGAGCTAGACCCGTTAAACGGGTGGATCAAGTCGGGTTTGGGTCGGGTCATAAATAATCCGACCCAAATCGACCCATTTAACTTGTTTATAACCCATTTATTGCAATACAAAATTTTTGACTCATGCTTGACCCATTTAACTAAATTTAATAAAGCTTATTTCTTATATATATATTTAATGGTATTGCTAGAATAGTTTTATACAACACAAATTTAATGGACAATTTTTATAATTTTTAAAATAATTATTTTAAAAAATCAAATTTTAATTATTTTTATTTTTTAATTAAATTTTTAATTTTTAATTTTTTATTTTTTAAATATAATTTTTCTTTTTCTTTTTTCTTTTTTTTCTTCTTCTTTGGCCGACCGCCGGCCACGACGACGGCCGGCGACCGGCCATAGGCGAGCCTCAAGCTCGCCCAGCTTGCCAACGCCAACGAACTCGAGGCACGCCAGATCCAGCGAGCTCGAGCTCCCCCAACATCGGTGAGCTCAAAGCTCGCCTGGCCGGTCTTCGACCACCGCCGTGCCAGCGACCGGAGGAAGAAGAAAAAAAAAATAATAAAAAAATAATTATGATTTCAATTTTTATAAAAAAAATTTTTTTGTATAGTTAAAGAGAGAAGAGAGAGATTGTGAGGTTTTGGGTGAAAATGGGTTCTAAATCCAACCCATTAAAGACCCACTTAAGACTCACCTATCAAGGTCTTTAATTGTTAAAACTCATTTAACTATTTTTATCAAAAAAATAAGTGACTCATATATGACCCATTTATGATTTAAATGGGTCATATATGGGTCTAAGACCCATTTTGCCACCTCTAGCAAGAGCCGGCATTTTGATTTAGATACGAATATCAATGTTGCTTCTGGTCTGTTCTGCTATCTTTTGTTCTGCCATAGTTCCCAAGTTTCTTGTGTCAGGAACTTAGATTGTTAAGATAATGGAGGAGTGTCATGCGGCTATCTTTGGAGGGCAGTATATTTATGGATGGCGTCAAGAGCAGTGCAACAGAGTTTGGTGTTCAAGCCGCTAGGTATAAGGATGGACTTGCGTATTCTTCCTGAAGAGAATACCGCCTTAGCTAGTGATGCCCAAAGATAGTGTCCCTTCAGTAAAACTGTCCAACTGTCAGTACTGATGTCTGATTACAAGTAGCTGCTTTAGTTTTCAGGCTTGGTCATTAAACCTTTCTGTGGGGTGCAAATTGCTGCCTTACCATGTGATAGCAGATTATGAGGCTGAGCAAGACGATAGAATCCTCGATTCTGACACTACAGGTCAAATGCCTTCTCGTTCACAGCAATGGGATCATAACATTACTGCCAAAGTAGCAGAGTTTACTTCGACATTTCAAAATTATTTGCTTGAATTGTAGATCTCTTGATGCTTGAATGCGGTGCCATGAACTATCAACACAGCATAATCTCTCAAGAGCCTACGCGGATTTTCATTCTCACCACCTACCATCTTATTAGCATAATTTCCCCGTTCTCTTAGTCGCCTTTTAAATGTACGTTCGATTTCTAGATCAAATTTAGGAAGTTTCGCTTGTTGGCTACATGTCATAAATCGATGTACACCTTAAAAAGAAAAAATAAAACAAAAGCTAGATTAAACTTAGAATTATCCGGTATCAATATTAATTGATATTAAACGAACATTTCCTTGCAACGGCGCCAAAAACTTGTTCAAAAAATTCTAAATGCAATTGAATGTGTCAAACAGAAAAAGTATTCATCCCACAGAGATTGGCGATTAATAAACTAATTAAATGCTAAAAATAGATTAATTCTAAAAATTTTCTAACGGATCAAAATAGAATTGAGAATAAATTAAAATTAAAATTCTTAAAAGTAAAATTTGGAGACTAATTGCAGTAAATCAATCAGATATATATGTTAGAGCATCCATTTCACCATAACCACTGGACATGAATTTTAGATTGTTGTGCATACCAAAACAATATTAAACATGTGATAGCGTAATTTCCTAATCTATATATTATCATATCTCTAGGTATATCAAACCTACTCAATTTATTAATCCACTCTAAATCTATGTGAATTTAAATAAACATAGTGCATTAAAATTTATTAATATTCCCAGCTTATAATGAGTCTTTTGAATTGTCATACAAATAATGCGGTATATCCCTATCCACATTTAATTCATGGTTATACATTATAATGAGCAATTACACATTATCATTTTTCAATCTCAAACATACACATCAAATCATTCAAGTTGTGGTTAGTCACTTAAAAGCATTAAACACAATAATATGTAATTCACGTGAATGAAACTACTTACACGCATAAAAATCATGAAATTCACATCATCATGGTTAGGCTATATCGTAGCACTAACTAAAAAAAATTAGGAATTAGTAGAAGAAGAAATAAAAATACAAATCAAACACAGTATCTTGAATTAAAAAACAAGAATTTTGTCATTACTTTTATCTTCTCTTTAAAACACTTGATAAAACTCTCAGAACAGTGAAATGCAATTTGAAAATAAAAACCCGTTGTCCCCTAGGTTTTCAATATTCTCCTATTTGTGGGATACATCCAGGACCCTTATCTCCAGGCAATTGCTTATTTTTCGTATAAAATTAGTGAGTAAATCGGATAATTTTTTATATGATATCTATATTGCAATGCCTACAAATAAAATTAGGAAACAAAATTAAGGATTCCCTAATTTGATATCCACTTCCAATGCTTTCTAATTTGAATTTCTGATTTTTGTCATTTTTTTTCTTATCTTTTCCATATCTCATTATTCTACATAAATAATGAAAACTCCAATAATAAGAAGGAAATTCAAATATTTTCTTATTCCATTATTTGTTGCCTAAAATAAGTAAAATAACTCTATTTATAGAATTATCAAATAGCACTCGAATTGCACTTGTCGGCTCATGCACAAAGATGCAATTCAAATGCTGGCAAAATTTTCATAAGAATTAGGCTTATATCTAGTACTTTATCTTTAACTTTCTCCCTTTCTTTGATTTCATTGTTTAAAACCAACAAACTTAACAGTAATAGCACGAGGATCATCACTCAATATAACAACTGATTTTTGTACTCCTAAGTACATTTGGTTTAGCTTTGCATATGGAGTTTGGGTGTAATGTAAATGTTGAAAACCAAAACCCTTTGAAGGAATACAAATTATGTTTGGTAAAAACTCTTAATAGATAAACTTTAGATTTGGCCAAAAGCCTCATGAAAAGCTTCCCAAACTGCTCAACATTTCTTGAAAGGGCTTTCAAGATTGAAAATCCATTAAGAAAACTGAACTAAGCGCACTCGAAGAATTTGTGTTTCAACCCAAACCGTAGAAGCCCATCAGCACATTATAGTGGCCTGAACCAAAGAATTTCCAAGGGAATTACAGGAGCATGGCGGCCTGTGAGATCGATCGCTCACTTGCATCCCACGGCGATTTCTTCTTCTTCCACTTCCCCTCTCTCTCTCATCTTTATGGAGTTTCAGCTACAACTGCTACAGCGAAAAACCCTAAATCGCTTCCAATTCAATCAATTAGCCAATCGACCCACCTCCTTTAGCATCCTTCAGTGTCACACTGCTCAATTTCACAAATGGCTCTTCTCTAGCGTTGTTGCGTAAAGCTTGAATCCCCCATTTTCTATAGAGAGAGATGGAGGAGGCAAAATCATTAGTGGTGCACCACCAGAAACAGCAATAGTAATAATAGAGCAGCATCAACATCAGCAACAATTCCTACTCCTCTATTTCCGCCATGTCGTTACATCCAATTCATTTTCCTCATTTTGGTTTATAATGATTCCACGGTTCTATTTCGTTATTTCAATTCGACTTCATTTTAAGCTGTTATTGAAGAGAACTTATAATTTCTTATTAAATCGCCAGACAGACTATTAGAAGTTCAGTTCTGATGTAACGTTTCAAATAGCACTAGATGCTTCTTGTTTGGAATTTTCTTCTGTGCTTTACGCATGGAGTGGGGTCAGCCTGGGGAACCGAGATGCCCGCCATCATCACATCAATTCTCGTAAAAGAATAGTCAAGAAACCAACGCCAGTAAAAAGTCAAGCTCTAGCGGGCCCGCACCGAAGGGCATCCCGTCTGCCCCCGCTTCTTACGTTCTCTCCTCCATAATGGAAGCCATGGAGGTTCGGGATCCTCCGCCCAATTTCATCAACGTCGTATCGGTGCCTTCTTTCCCGCTTACTTCAGTAAACAGGACTCGTTCCCAGATGCAGGCGGCGGCGGCGGCTTGGCCCTCTTCGGGTTCCTAACCGAACCGATGTCTTCACACTTTCCGATCTTTCGTCGTTCAAGTCCGGGCCACTTCTTCTAGCATCAATTGAATATTCTCGAGCGCCTGATGTTGAATGTTTTTTTTCCTTATTTTATTCAGCCAGGTCCACGAACGTGTTTTGACGATCGTAAAGAAAGCTACTTTTTGGACGTCAGCCATTCCGTTTTCTTTCCGCTACGTCGTCAACCTCGTCTCCGATCTTATATCTCTGCAAATCCTTAACTTGGTCTTCCTCAAGTAGTCAGAGTCAATCCGGCAAAAGATGGAAGTCTGGTTCCTCATCCTCGTCACCCTCTCCGTCGCCGCCCTCCTCAGAGCCACCCTCAACCTCCTCTCCTCCGCCCCCAACAAGAAGAGCCTCCCGCCGGGCCCCCTTACCTTCCCGGTCGTCGGCAACTTCCTATGGCTCCGCAAGTCCCTCTCAGAGCTCGAGCCCGTCCTCCGCTCCCTCCACGCCCGCTACGGCCCGATGGTCACCCTCCACATGGGCTCCCAACCCGCCGTCTTCGTCGCCTCCCCGACCCTCGCCCACGAGGCCCTCGTCCACCGCGGCGCCGTCTTCGCCGACCGCCCGCCGCCCTCCACCACCGTGCGCCTTCTCTCCAACAACCATCAAAACATCATCACCTCCTCCTACGGCCCCGCCTGGCGCCTCTTCCGCCGGAACCTCACGGCGGAGATCCTCCATCCCTCCCGCCTCCGCTCCTACTCCCGCGCCCGCACGCGGGTCCTCAACATGCTCGGGGCGGAGCTCAAGTCACAGCCTGGCGGCGTAGTCCGCGTCAATGACCACTTCCAGTACGCCATGTTCGGCTTGCTGGTCCTCATGTGCTTCGGAGACTGGCTCGAGGAGGAGCAGATAAAGCAGATCAAGGAGGTTTCGCGACGGGGGCTGCTGAGTCAACGGCGCTTCAACGTCCTCAATTTCTGGCCGTGGCTGAGCAAGCTCGTCCTCCGGAAGCGATGGGAGGAGCTTTATGAGCTCCGCGAGTGTCGTAAACGCGTCCTTATCCCGCTCATCAGAGCTCGACTCAAGGCCAAGCAAGAGAAGCTGAGCAAAGCAAAGGAGAACAGGAACGACGGCAACGGCGATTGGATCGTGCCGTACGTGGACACGCTTCTGGACCTGGAGTTGCCGGAGGAGAAGAGGAAGCTGGAGGAGGACCAGATCGTGAATCTGTGCTGGGAGTTCCTCAGCGCCGGCATCGACACAACGTCCACGGCGCTGCAGTGGATCATGGCCAATCTGGTCAAGTACCCAGAAATCCAAGAGAGGCTCTACGATGAAATCAAATCAGTCGTCGGACAAGGGGCGGAACAAGTGAAGGAGGAGGACCTGGAGAGAATGGCCTACCTAAAGGCGGTGGTACTGGAGGGGCTGCGCCGCCACCCGCCGGCGCACTTCGTGCTGCCGCACGCGGTAAAGGAGGACGCCGAGCTGGGTGGGTACACGATCCCCAAGGACACAATAATCAACTTCATGGTGGCGGAGATGGGTTGGAACGCAGAAATCTGGGAGGACCCCATGGCCTTCAAGCCCGAGAGGTTCTTGAACTCCGGCGGCGGAGGAGAAACCAGCGGGTTCGACATCACGGGGAGCAGGGAGATAAAGATGATGCCGTTTGGGGTGGGGAGGAGGATCTGCCCTGCGTCCGGGCTCGCGATGCTGCACCTGGAGTACTTCGTGGCGAACCTGGTGTGGCTGTTCAAGTGGCGGACGGTGGCCGGCGAGGAGGTGGACCTGTCGGAGAAGCAGGAGATCACCATGGTGATGAAGAACCCTTTAAGGGCCCAGATTTCTTCCAGGAATCAGGGGCACCACACACTCTCTCTCTCTCTTATGTACCTGCTTCTTTACTTGGGAACCCTCGAGGTGTTTGCGAAAATTCCTCAAAGAACGCACGTGGAGCTTTTCGAACCGCCGCCGCACTTCGATCACGATGTTATTATGCCAAACACTACCTTCACGTGTACCGCATCATCGATATGCATCCTTAAATATTAGCATCGGTCCTTTCGCACTTGTATTAAAAACGAAATTGGCTAAACTCGCAGAAGAAACACCATTCGAATTGCACTCGCGGGCTGGTGAGCAAAAGATGCAATCCAAATTCCGGCGTAATTTTCGGAAGAATTAGGCTTAGATTCAGTACTTTATCTTTCAGTTTCTCCTTTTCTTTGATTACATTATTCAAAACCGACAAACTTGCAGCTATAATAGGACAAGAACCATCGCTCGATATAGCGATTGATTTTAGTTCAATCAGAAAGTTCTCGAATCGGTGAATACTTACGCATGCGGGCCAGCTTGCCCCTTTCCACATGGGCCACATCAAGGCCCATCAGCGCGCCTCAGTGGCCCGGCCCAAAGAGCTTCCGGGGGAATCGCGGGAGCACGGCGGCCCGATCGATCGATCGCTCGCTCGCTGGCTCGCGTTCCACGGCGACTTCTTCTTCTTCCTCCTCCTCTTCCCCTATCTCTCTCTTCTCTCCGGAGTTTCAGCTACTCCGCCACAGGGGAAAAACCCTAAATCGCTCCCGGTTCGATCGATCGGCCGATCGACCCGCCTCCTCCGGCCACCTCCTCCGGCGTCGCGCTGCTCGATTTCGCGAATGGCTTTTCTCTAGCGTTTGCTGCGTAGAGGCCGAATCCCCTATTTTCTAGAGGGAGAGATGGAGGAGGCGAAATCGTCGGCGGCGCACCACCAGCAACAGCAGCAGCAGCAACTGCTGATGCAACACCACCACCACCACCAGCAACAGCAGCAGCAGCAGCAGCATCAGCAGCATCAGCAGCAGCAGCAGCACATCCTGCTCCTCCAGCAACTGCAGAAGCAGCAGCAGCAGGCGGCCGCCATGTCGCGGTTCCCGTCCAACATCGACGTGCACCTCCGTCCTCCGGGGCTCTCCCACCGCCCGATCCAGCAGAACCCTAGCGTCTCCGCCCCCAATTTGCAGCAGCAACAGCAACAACAGCAGCAGCAACAACAGCAACAACAGCAGCAGCAGCAGCAGCAGCAGCAGCAGCAGCAACAGCAATTGCAGCAGCAGCAGCAGCAGCAGAAAGTGATTCGACCGGGGAATCAGGTGGAATTGCAGATGGCGTACCAGGACGCCTGGCGTGTTTGTCACCCCGACTTCAAGCGCCCCTTCTCTTCTCTCGAGGACGCCTGCGAGAGGTTGTCTTCCCTCTCTCTCTCTCTCTCTCTAGCCGAGATGTTCTGTTGTCTTTTCTTTTGAAGTAGTTCTTTTGATTGGGAAAGTCGATGAGAAGAAATGGTACTTTTTACTACGATGCGGTAAAGATAGCACCTTGCACAAGAGATCAGTTAGCTGAGATAATGACCTCACACGAATTTGTGTCGACAGTAAACTGCATTGTTTGATTGGAAATTCAGTTGATTCCAATCCAAGCAGGTGCTTTTTTTGCACATTAGTAACATTTGATGTTGAATTGTCAATCTATAGATTAATTAATCTGGACAAGAACTGTATGTAGTGAATTATCAGGAAAAATTTGCCGTTTTGAGTGGTTCATGTCAGCACGAAAAGAGGTGGATAGCCAGCATTTTGATTTAGATGTGAATCCCAGTATTGCTTCTGGTCTGTTCTGCTGTCTTTTGTTCTGCCATAGTTCCCAAGTTTCTCATGTGAGGAACTTAGATTGTTAAGATAATGGAGGAGTGTTATGCAGCTATCTTTGGAGGGTAGTATATATATGGATGGCGTCAAGAGCAGTGCAGTAGAGTTTGGTGTTCAGGCAGCTAGGTATAAGGATGGACTTTTATATTCTCCCTGAAGAGGATACCGCCTTAGCTAGTGATGCCCAAAGATAGTGTCCCTTGAGTAAAACTGTCCAACTGTTTACCATAAATTTCAGTACTGATGTCTGATTACAAATAGCTGCTTTAGTTTTCAGGCTTGGTCATTAAACCTTTCTGTGTGGTGCAGATTGCTGCCTTACCATGTGATAGCAGATTATGAGGCCGAGGAAGACGATAGAATCCTTGATTCTGACACTACAGGTCAGATGCCTTCTCGTTCTCAGCAATGGGATCATAACATTGCTGCCAAAGTGGCAGAGTTTACTTCGACATTTGAGAAACAGGCCCTTGCTTTCAACATAATAACTAACAAGCGAGCTCTTGGGGAGTTTCGCTCCGAGGAGAGGTTGATGATTGAGCAGTTGCTGTTTCAAGAGGAAAAACGGGCAATGCTGGAACTGAGGGCCGAAATTGAGTCGAGGGAGAAAGCTGGGAGGGAGGCTCATGAGGCTCAGTTGCGCATGGCAGCAATGGCACAGGCAGAGCAAGCCAGAGTTGGGTCACAGGCTCATGTGGAAATGATGGCTCGAGGTCCTATAAGGGCGAATGCTCGTGGATCTCAAGACAACGATATTCCTATGAATCACGACTTGGAGGAGCAGGAAAAGGGTGTTAACCCAGACGACATGATGAATGGGTGGGCAAATAATGGACAGAAAGATGATAAGGAACCATCTGAAGATTTCTTAAACGATGAAGAGACCGAAAATGGTGAAACGGGCGTGCAGAGCGATTGGCGTGAAGTTGGTGAATTCGATTTAAATGCTAGATAAACGTTGACGAGAAGATCATGTCGTAGCATTCTTTTGATGATGTGATGTATTGTCCCTGGAAGAATGCCTTGGTTGAATAGGCAAGAAAATGGACGACGTGGCCACTTCTAACATATCTTTCTGGTTTCGTTTTGCCTCTCTTAGGCTCATGTTTCATCTGCCAGATGGTCGTGGGTCGTTTTCTTCCTCTTCTTCTTCGGTTCTGTTTCTTTTTCTTAATTTTAAGAAGTGGGGAATGGCTACAAATGACTTAATGCTTCTAACATTCGTTGACAATTGGTGGAAGTACGGTGAGGTAAGGAAACTTGTTAAGAGATTTGCTAATTTTAAATGTTTGGACCCGGGATACGTCGATCATCACTTGTTTATTTAATCGTGCCACGTGGAGGAATTATCCAAATGCACTTCATCCCTGTAAACTCAAGCCCGTGACTAGTCTAATCCCTTTTCCAGTTTTGATGGTTCGTCAGAGATCAACGAAAAGGCAAAGTAAAAAGCTCACGTGATCATCTGTTGAATAATGAATGATTTTCGCACTTTAACATTCCAGCAAATGAGTACTCACCCATTCTAAACCCTTTCCGGATGCAAAAAGTTCGCATACTCAATTAATCCATCTTTCGAGTCCCCACTATGTAACATTGTCCTCATAATATCATACCATTACAAACTATGCTTAATTTTCGTAGCGGGGCTAGGGATTTTTTCCGGTCAATCGACTGGTCATTGATGTATCTTCTTTTTTCCCTGTGGGATTGATCTGGCGTGAAAGCTGTAATTGAGATAACCGTTCACTTCAGAAAGTTCTCTCCTCGAGAGAAGTCTAGCTCTAGCATGCCCATTCAGTACCTTCATTCCCACTTCATATCCCCATTACACCGTTGCACTTCGGTAAACAGGACTCATTCCCAGATGGAAGGGATGGCAATCCTCAGATTAGCGACTCACGCCCCTTTGAATTCCGAACAAAATTCCTGCTGAAGCTCATAAACAAATGCCAATGCCTTCAAACGACCAATCTTT
The DNA here is from genome assembly GCA_014182515.1 of Eucalyptus microcorys. Lineage (NCBI taxonomy): Eukaryota > Viridiplantae > Streptophyta > Magnoliopsida > Myrtales > Myrtaceae > Eucalyptus > Eucalyptus microcorys. The sequence goes on from CM024569.1 coordinate 10,568,892, forward strand.
CTTCTTCCAAGTCCGGCACTACTACATCTTCTCGCATCACGCCGGCATACTTCTCTCCTATCTGTGCCCCAGCCTGTGCAAACAGTTCCACGACTGCAGGCAACATCCCGTAATACCTCTTCAGACTATTTACCAGTGCCTCACCGCCATGCCCATCTCTAACATGCCACACATAAACTGGAGGAACTATATCCCCAACAGTTGCCTTTTGCCAAGCATGCTGCCCATCCCTCATCTGGTGCCTGCGAGCGTAGCAGTTCCTTACTCTGTGACCCTTGGGCCCGACTTGCACCTCTGAACAATATCCGCAAGTTTGGACAGAATACTTCTCCAGGAGTCTTGCAGCTCCTGAACACATATTTTCCCATGCTTCCAAGCCTCGCAAAGCAACACCTACCAGATTAAATAGTTCAATTATCAATAGTGCTTAAACTAGGATGGGGGCCTGAAACAATTGACAGATGATTTGAAAAGAACGAGAAAGATAAAGAAACAAGAAAACAGATGAGAAAGTATTTAAAGGCATGTCTCTCCAAATTCATTGCCTATTTTCTTCAGGGCCTGTTTACATCGTAGAAATTATTAATGAGATCAGAATAATCAAAATATTTGAAGTTTGAGCTTATCAGTTGCTTTCTCTAAGGAATGCGAAAGCGCATGATTTTTCAATTCCGAAAATAACTGGAAATCCTAAAATTAGAAAAAGAAAACATTGGCAGTATGATATTCTTCCTCCTGAAATAAGAATTACTATTAAAGTTACTTAATCTGGATATGTAAATAGCAATATTCCAGTTTCTACTTGAACAAGCACATCCCCATTCATTCCACAATTCAAAAATATTACTTGAAATCTAATATTTTTCATGGAATTTCCTTTAATCTGGACTATGCCACTATGTTCTGTTTCTACTTGAATGAGAATATAAACATTCACTTGTCTGATAATTCAAGAAACCTATAGTTCTTGAAATCTAACAAACTCCACCTCAGGTACATTATGTTACGTAATCGGTAAAATATGAGCAGACAAAACAGACCTTGAATGTCGTCAGGTTCGAAGTCTGGTAAGTTTGCTCTGCTTGGCTGTTTTCTGCCCCAAAACCCATATGTGCTGATGCCTTGCCCACGTAAATCATCTTTAGGAAACCTACGCTCATAATCGATTATTCTACCTGCAACATTGTAAACGGGAAACTTTCTCCTCCTCGTGGGGTATTCTGCAATGTCAACACCAGCTTGAACACACAATTCCACAGTTGCTGGGATCCGATCAACTTGAAGCCTCTCATTGTGTGAAACGGCCCTCCCAACCCAATCATATAAATGGAAAGATTCAATGACAGGCAAGACGTGCTCCATGCCTCCACGTTTCCAACTATGCTCTTTGTTCGACAGAGCCCCAGCAGTGCAAGTTCTAATCCGGTGTGGTGGATGACCAATATGAACTTCTCCGCACAAGCTGAACATGAATGAAGACAATAATTTGATTGATAGAACTGAAAAATAAGTGCTGCTAATTTAAATAATGAATTCTAGTTAATATCACATCAATTACTTTTTCTACTGAATGAACCAAGTAACTCATCCTTACTTAACACGAGTGAATTTCCACTTAATCAAGTCAGTTTTAATTGGGGTTATCAACTGACTATATCTCATTAAGTGCTGAATTTTAAATGATGCAACATAATTTACATCATCATGGCAATCACTATGAGAGCACATGATTTTATACCCAGTGCTGAACCTAGGATATGATAATAAGAAGGGGACTCAAACAGATCTGAAGAAAAGTTGAAGGGGGTGAAAGCTTGAATGCGAAGTCGAGTTCCATTAGTAATATCAGCAGATACCGTATTGACCAATAAGATTCCTGATGAAAAAGATTGAGCACAAGGCCAGTTGTCTTTAGAAACTGATGTATTATACCTAATAGCTAAAGCTTGAACTGTTGCCAGCACAGACTTGTGAATTGCAAAGAAAACTAGGCTGAACAGATGGTAAAAATATCTCATAATGAATTAGATCTAATAGAGAGCTTAAGGCGCAATTTATGGCTACATAACTGCCATTAATCAGCTAAAAGTTCACAAGGTTAAGCACTAGAAGGATTCCACAAATTTTTCCTCTTTACCTGCATGTATGAATAGGGATGCTTTGGGCAACTCTCAACACACAAGCAAACAATTCCGTCCTGGAATTATATACTTCATGAGCAACCGGAACCAGTTTTTTGACCAACAATCCGTTATCAGGAGCTTTCAAAGGAATCTCCTGTACTGTCAGCCTCTGCTTCTTCACCAACTGAGCTTCGCGCTTCAGTTCGTTCACACTAGTCACCATCGGCTTCCGATCATGCTTTGTGAGCTTTCTTGGTAGGCCTACGCATATCGACATACTTGAGTATGCACAACATAGAAGCTGCTTATTGTCCCCGCCAATCAAGTTAGCAGCAGTCTCTCCAGTAATTCGTCGGAGACCAAAAGAGCTCTGGATTCGTCGCAGACACATTTTTTGGCAAAAACGAACTAAACTCCTGAGATATCTGCATTAGAAAAAGGATGTAGAGAAGATAATATAGGTTCAGAAAGACATCAAAGTACAGTCTCTTATTTACATAATCTCTCATGCTTTGACCGAGCTTCGATGTAGTCATTGAAATTAGGTTCAAAGATATGACAGGAGAGGCCTTAGATAATCGTCTTCTATGGTTGCGAGAGATTCACAATCAAATAACAAGAATTAGAAAATTCCCCACACTAAAAAGTAAGGAAAATTGAAAACATGGGATCATAGAAAAAGGCAAGAGAGAACTTCAAGCCCGTGCAAGTAAAACTTGTCCTAGAAGCTCGGTTGGAAAATCAGGGTGAGAAAACATATCTGGTGAGAATTAGAAGAGAAGCGTTAAAACCCAAAATCTAAACAGAGAGAGAAAGAGAATTCTACCAAATTAATCATCCTTAGACAACTCGGAGATTCAAATAGCAATCTCGACGTGTTAGAGCCTCTGCAGCTCGCGTCTATCGTCTTAAAGCGTGAAAAGCAACACGGTCTCCCAGTATCAGCTGAATCCGGACAATTCGGAATCTAAACTCGAAACCAATATGGACTCTTTCGTAGTCCGACCGCGAAACGCATACCTTTTCTTGCTAACTAAATTCACTTAGGCATATGCGCAAACAGTTGGCGAGCATCGCTCAGGGTCCCCCAGAATTGCCAGGAGCAGCTCACTTGCGTGGCTTCACCTTCTAGAATCGCTCCCTCCGCGCACCACCACCGGTGGGTTTTAGCCGATCGACGGGATTCGGACTCGAAGAGCGCTTGGCCTGGACTTGGAAGCGTGAAACCGATCAGCCTTTGAAGGTGAAAGCCGTAAATATGCTTAGCATTCCAGAGGAAGCTCCTGTGTACTCGTGTTAACTCGAAAACAACGCTTGCTTTTCTTGCACGTGCTATATCTATTTGATGGTAGGGCGTGAGTACACGAGAAAGCACAAGAAAATATAATGTTCTTTTACTGAATAAGGAATAAAAGATTGAGGTAAAGCATTGTTTCCTTCTTATTCATTATTTTTTTCTACTAAGCACGTCAACGTACAAAAATAATTATTTTCTTTAAAAACATTTATCCAAGATATTTGGGAGAAGAATGTAAATTATTAATTTTCCATCTGATGGAGTACGTCATGAGGAATCAAATTTTATTCATAGAGTACAACAATTGTGTAATTTCAATCGACGAAATCAAATCAAACTCTTCTTTTCATTATACAATTTAGTCTTTCATTATACAACTTGTTTTTCAATATGTGACGACTTTGAAGCCAGTGACCAAGCTTTCTTTGGATGGATGACTCTTTTGAAAATAATTTAGAAGCTGGTTGCACAAAGTCAAAAAGGGTTTAAATTTACTTTTTGGATGAAGTGTACCACTTCCTCGTCATCTTTCATTTCCACTTCCATAAGCCGGAAATCGTCACTACCATCTATTTACTTTCTCGTTCATTTTAAATCACATGCCAAAGTACTGCTCTAATACAATACCCTTGAAGCTGGTATTTGAATTCATATCCTCTTCTGCGTAATTCTTCTTTGGAAACATAACTGCCAAGGCAGATCACACTGCGTGCGTATGTGTGTGCTGACTTACGCATAAATGGACCTTAGTCGGTTTGAGCCATCGAACCAACAAGTCGTGTGTATAATTAAGTACACAAATTCGCCAAACTGTACTTCCATAGTGGCATTTCACCATACAAATTTAATGGCATTTAAACACACGAAATTCAAACCGAAATACCAATGGACATGCGGAATACAGAACTAGATATCAATGTGCACAATATGACAGCACGCGAACACCCCATCTACAGATACTGCAGAAAAAGAAAACTGGAACTCAGTGTTTAGCCTTGGGCTTCTTCACGATCATCACGGTGCAATGAGCATGGTGAGCACAGTAGTCGCTCACGCTACCTAAGACAGCCCTGCAACAGTGCACCAGACATTCATCAGTATTCAACAGCGCAAAGTCATGCTACAGAGCATCGTATAGTGAACATCTGAAACATTACGCCCCTATGGTAGAAAGTCCAGGCTCACAAGAGAGGAATGGATGGAATTCTCGCTAACCATCGGCCCTAACAATGTTAGTAGCCGCCCATGAATTACTGTCTTACAAAACATGTCCTCTGATGTCACTTTCCTGCTTCTACCATAAAAGTTCAAAGGTTTGTGCTTTTGCCCGTAAAATGAAACAGCAAATTGTTAGGTCTGGTTTGCATGTTGAACATTCGCTCAACTCACTTGTTCCTCCTCGAGCTAAATGCAATGTTTAGTAAGCTATCCGATCTAGTATGTCGTCAATAAAGTGATCCAAGAGTACCAAGACCGGTGACAATGAAATAACCCATTGAGTGTCGTTTGCCAATCCGAATACTTCATCTAAGAACTGAACATTGCTTCAGTTGAAATTTTATTTCCCCATAGTCAAGTTAGCCTCGACCGGACATCCGCATCAATCCCGGGAGACAGAAGGCAAGTATAGAACAGAGGTTACCCTGGTCACGAGCTTTGGCGATTAAGTAGATGTACCTTTTTATGGCGCCATAGCCATGGCTTCCAACTACCAGGATAGAGGCATGATGTTTTTCAACAGCATCGCAAAGAACATTCCTCGGATCCCCTTCCACGACTTCAAAGGTCACATCATGAACCTGGAATGGAAATCGAAGCAAAAAAATTAAAATTAAAACATGATGAAATCTAATGCAAATATTTCCACAGGTTGACGACAAGCGCAGTCTTTTGACAGCATATATCACATCCTACATTTAGCCCAAAAAAGCTACATCATTAAGCATGTCAGCTGTTCATCTGGCTATGTTGGACTGCAATGACATCAAAATTACAGTCATCTGCATGGCCTCTAAGCTAGAAACAACTCAATCAGTAATCGACGAGACATGTCATACTGATCCAAAAAGCTCGAAATCACCCTAGTCAGAGAATCAGCTAATGATCCGCGCGCCGGCGCTACGTTCTTACCGATTTACTCGCGCAAAGATCCTTGGCTTTCTCCACAACCCTCGCGGCTCTTTTCTTCAGATCGGCGTCCACGATCGGAAACACTTCAGCAGCTCCTGAACGATTTACACACACCAATCCTCACTAGTCAGCTAAACTACAAACAGGACTAAACGAAACCCTCACGTTCCACGAGCGTAGCAATCAAGCGAACACTCAGCCGGAAAAAAAAAAGCAGCGAATCGCAGAAGGGAATATATGCGCCGGAATGATCGGAGGCCGCACCGGGTCCGACGAGGCCGACGGCGGAGGAGGCGGAGGGCTTGGCGTGGACGACGACGAGCTTGAACGGGGGGTGGGGCATGGAGGGGGCGAGGAAGTGGTCGACCGTCCACTCGAGCGCGTGGACGCCGTAGTCGCTCTCGTCGACTCCGACCACCATCACCTGCTTCTCCGACGCCGGCGCCGCCATGGGGGGAGAGAGAGCACTTGCTTCGCCTTCGATCGGGGCGGGGTCTCCGGTCACCGTTCGGCACGAATGTGGATGGAAATGGAATGCGCGCGATCTTCTCCGGTCTTCAGGAGAGCGAAAGGTTGGAAAGTTAAGTAGAGAGAGAGAGAGAGAGAGAGAGTGGAAGAAACCAGATAGAACGAGACGAGCGAGGATGATGACGTGGCGTGTGGCGTTTTGCGGTGGGAGAGTTTGCTCCGCCAAGTGGAAGAGCGACTTTTTGACTGTTCGACGGGGACGTTATTTTGTCCGCTTCAGTTTATTAATTATTTATTTACTCTTCTTTTTTTCCGTTATGGGGTCTCGCGTTTTTGGAATTTGCACGCCCCCTCGATTATTTCCTGAATTTAATCAATCTGAATAATAGCACGCAATTTACAGCAAGGCCCGTCGTTTGTAGGGCCTAGGGTTCACTTTTAATTGTACTTTTGAATTCCCAAGTTCACTCTTTCCACGCCGCACCTTTTAAGATTCCGATTTTGATTAGACTTTTTTTTCGCTAGCGTTGGACATGAAACGAACGTGCCTTGCACGGCTTTTTCCTCAGCACAAGCACCATCTATTATGAATCCAAGGAACTACCATCCTGTCATCATTTAAACTAGACTTGAAAAGTAAATCTTATATCAATTTCAGATATTTTGAGGTGAAAATCTAACGATATATTGATACTTCACCTTTTACTTCAATATATAAAAGTATCAAGTAAAGTTACAATTTAGCAATCAATCTAATTATGTTAGAAGATTTGTCGAAGATCAGCTGCAATTTCAATGTAATTTGTTTTTTAAGAATTTTCTGAGAAAAACAGATGAAAAAATAAAAAAAGTGGTTACAATTTAGCAATCAATCTGATTATGTTGAAAGGTTTTTTGAACACCAGCCGCAGTTTCAATGTAATTTGGTTTTTAAGATTTTTCTAGGGAAAAAAATAGATGAAAAAAATAAAAAGTGGTGGTTCGGTAGGCTCAGCCCATTGGGTCATGATGGGCCCGAGTGGCACCGGCCCGTTATCCTCCCACTGTCGGGAGAGGGAGGTTTTCGCTGCTCTGTGAAGCCAGCCTCACGCAGACTCCTCCACTCTAGGACCCACAAGGCCCAAGCCTTCGCTCGGACCGCACGGATCAACTCTCGGCTTGGAACGGGCGGGCCAGAATATTGTCACAACGAGCCCGGCCCGCAAGACCTGAGCCCATGTTCCACCACAATGTTGCCCCCACTTGGGTCACAAGCCCGCGCAACTGAGCTCGGCGAACCACTGCGTCGTTCGTGAAGTTAATTAACTGTTGAATTCGCTATCGTGCCCACGATGTGGGACTTGGGGTTTCTATGTTTTCCCCTTCAGCAAAACATTCATGTCCGTGCCCATGCGCGCGCGTGAGATTTCTCGTCCTCAATGGGTCTCGAATTTTCCTCCGGTAGGATCGCTTTCTCTCGGCAAGAAGTGGTCGATCTGTCCTGTGAGAGCTGATTCCGAATTGCAACGCATGTGTTTATCTATGGAGAAACACTCGCCGTCCTCCATCAATGGTCCGCCTCTCAAGTTCGTCTTTTTTTCTGTCCTTGTTCGTGTCCGCAGATTTGTCGTTGTATGGTAAATCTGGGTATTAAGTTTCTTTGAGAGGGAAGGCCCGCAGGAAGTCTAACCATCTCTCTCTTCTCTGCCATCAGAAGAGTGATAAACAAGACGATGGAACTGAACACATTGACCTGTGCAGCTTCCAACACACATATGCTCTGAGCACTCACATATTCTGTCTTGTCTTTCTCTTAAGCTCCTGAGCATTCAGGATGGAACTGAGTTTTTGGAATTCGCACGCCATCTCAATTCTTTCCTAATAAATCAATCTGAATAATAGTTTTGCAATTTGCAGCAATTCCCATCATTTGTATGGCCTGAGGATCACTTTTAATTGCACTTTTGAATTCCCAATTTCTTTCTCATTGATGCCACACGTTTCAAGATTCTGATTTTGATTCAACTTCTTTTAGACTAATATTGGACATGAACCATCCGTGTCTTGCATGGCTTTTTCCTAGACACAAGCACCATCTTATTATGAACCCAAAGAACTACCATCTTGTCATCATTTAAACTGAAACCTGAGCAGCAAATCTCGTATCTATTTTCACTATTTTTAATTGAAAATCTAATCATATATTTTGAAACTTCACCCTTTTTCTTCAATATACAAAAGTATCAAGTAAAGTTACAATTTAGGAATCCATCAAACCACGTCGAGAGATTTCTCCAACGTCAACCGCAGTTTTCATTGTAATTTGTTCAGTCAATTTTCAATGGCTCAAAGGATTTGGCATCACATCCAGACTGACGTTTTTGAAGACCAGTATTTTCCGGGAGGGAAAACAGATAAAAAACAAAAATAAAAAGTGGTGGTTCGGTAGGTTCAGCCCATTGGGTCATGATGGGCCCGTGTGGCACCGGCCCGTTATCCTCCCACTGTCAGGAGCGGGAGGTTTTCGCTGCTCTGTGAAGCCAGCCTCACGCGGACCCCTCCGCTCTAGGACCCCTGAGGCCCAAGCCTTCGCCTGGACCACACGAATCGACTCCCGGCTTGGAACGGGCGGGCCAGAACACTGCCGCAACGAGCCCGACCTGCACGATCTGAGCCCATGTTCCACCACAATATTGCCCCCACTTGAGTTACAAGCCCACGCGACTGAGCTCGGCGAACGCTTTCGTCGTTCGTTTAACTAATAAACTGCTGAATTCCATGTGCGTGTGGACGATGTGGGACTTCGATCAGCTTTATTCGGATGGGATTTCCATGCGTTTCCCTCCATAAAAAACACTCACGTGTCCATGCCCCCGCGCGCGCGAGATTCTCGTCTTCGATGGGTCTCGAATCTTTCTTCCTATAGGATTCGCTTTCTCTCAGCAGGAAGTGGCCGATCTGTGCTGCAAGAGCCAATCCCGAATTGGACCGCATGTTTTTTCACATGGAGAAAACACCCGTCGTTCTCCGTCAATGGTCCCGCCTCTCAAAGTTCATTTCTCAGTCTATGTTGGTGCCTGTAGATTTGTCGTTGAATGGTAAATCTGGGTATCAAAGTTTCTTTGGGAGGGAAGACCCCAGGAAGTCTTAGCCAGTTTCTCTCTTCTCTGCCATCAGAAGGATAATAATTAAAGACGATAGAAGGAATTAGGCTCTGACATATTTTTCGTGTCTTTTAAGTTCTTGAGAGTATCACACGTACAATCTACATGAGACCTCATCATCAGTATTTCTGACCAAACAAGTCCCACGGTAGAATTGGGTTTGAAAAGTAGAGATTTGATTTCAAGAGAATCTCAACTAGAGCCAAAAAAAAATGCGACTCAACTCCTAATCGGGGGCGGATCTCTCTCCTTCAATCATCTAAGTCAAAGCAGCATGCACTTGACTTGATCCCTCGAGACGCCAATCGAACAGAAACTCTTAAATCAATTCGAAAAAATCTCCAAGCTGACCCTTTTTGCGCCTCGATAATGCATAGCGGCTTTCCTCCCACTACCGGATGATGATGGCTTCATATCCCTATTGACATTGTCAAAAAGTGATCGTTTTCTCCATTCATCAGTCATTTGAGTAATTCACAATTGCTCATTATTGACTTAAAACTCAACGTAAATAAAACGCAAAATACTTAAATCATTGCAATCCATCTCGATGCATACACAACTCTTAGCTAAACACACGACTTAGCGCATGATTCGAAGTTCCATTTCTTTGATTATCACATTTTATATTCTCTCAAAAGTCTTCTTTTTTTCCATGGACCCAGTAAGACAAATTACAACCCTTCAACTCTCAAACACCAAAATACATTGAGGAAAACTAAAATAGGGAGCACAAACTAGTTTTCTATATTTTCCACCGCCAAGAAAAGCTTCACCTTCGATCGGCGATCTTCGATCATGTTCGCCACTAAAAAGCGCAGGAGCATGTGGAATGCGAGATCTTCTTTTGTAGTCGCGCAAATGATAAATATAAAATGAAATACTAAGCATGAGAGACGATAGAGAATATTATAAGATAAAATTACTATCATGGAACAAATTACTAAGAAAAACGGTCGTGCTTGGATTTTTTTCTATTATAAAGATAAAAATAGAAATTCTAATTTCTTGCAATTCATTCAAGTAAAAATTTTCCTCTTAAATATTAAGTCATGAACTCTTGAAAGAGTGCAGTAGAGAAGGAAAGTTGCTCGTTGGGATGGCATTAAGCAACCACTCTTATGTAAGAATTATTAGTTTGGATTTCAAATTAATGCACTTTGAGAAAAACAAACTAAATAGAACTCAAAAAAAAAAAGAGAAAGAAGCCACTAAAAATTCAAGACTTCAGTCAATGAGCATCAAAGCTATATGGATGATGGAAGGCAAGTGGTGTTTGATATAATGCTCACATGAATTAAGTAAAATAAAAATGAAGCCGTTAAAAATTGATATAAGTTTAGGATTTCTTATCTCACAAGATAAAAGCTTAAAATAAATGTGTCGTAATTGATATAATTTGATTTTTGTTGTCATAAAAAATATTAAGGGTAAATATGCCATGATGAATATGATTTGAGTTTTTTGTGACTTTTGCCCAAAAGAATATATGATGTGACAGTCTTTCATTTGCTTGATTAGGTGGCCCAATTTCAATTAATCTCTTTCTTTACCTTGCTTATTATATATAAAATTGGATGGTTTTATTTTTTACAGTGTGAGAATTGATGGAGAAATACATCTTTTTTGTAATAACAATAGTATAAACTTAACACAATTACTTGTGTGCTGGAAAATGAAAAGAAAAAACATTTTAGAAAAGCGTGATTAAGCGGCCTCGGTTATAGACGAGTTCGTATATCAGGGAAGAATTTCTCTGTTGTTTTCAGCATTTTAAATTGCCCAGAGAAATTGGCCACACCTTGTCCAGCTGACGTTTCTGGAAGAAAAGAAAGGATATTAGTTATCAAAAAAAAAAGTTGGAGAAAAGGAAAGGAAAAGATTAAAAATAAAAATAAAAAAAGTGGTGGTTCAGTAGGCTCAGCCCATTGGGTCATGATGGGCCCGAGAGACACCGGCCCGTTATCCTCCCACTGCCGGGAACGGGAGGTTTTCGCTGCTCTGTGAAGCCAGCCTCACGCGGACCCCTCCACTCTAGGACCCGTGTAGCCCAAGCCTTCGCCCGGACCGCACGGATCAACTCTCGGCTTGGAATGGGCGGGCCAGAATATAGCCACAACGAGCCCGGCCCGCAGGAGCTAAGCCAATGTTCCACCACAATGTTGCCCCCACTCGGGTTACAAGCCAGCGCAACCAGGCTCGGCGAACTTCTTGTACCCCGTGAAGCTTATAAGCGGTTAAATTCCTTAGCTTTGCGCGATGTGGGACATTGCTTTCGCCTAGGATTTCTAAGCTTTTTTTCCTCTTTCATCATCAAACATTCATGTCCGTGCTTGTGCGTGCGCACGATTCTTTGACTCCATGGGTCTCGAATTTTCCTTCTGCAGAGGATCGCCCTCTTCTCCCATCTGAGAAGTGGCTGACCTGTGCTGCAAGAGCCACTCCCGAATAAGGGGATCGAATGTTATTTTCCTATGAAGAAACACCCGCCGTTCACCACCTCTCCAAGTTCATTTTCTCATCTATGTTCATGTCCGTAGATTTGTCATTGGACGCTAAATTTGGGACATAGAAGTTTCGTTTGGAGGGAAGAACCAGAGGAAGTCATCTCTTTCTTCTCTGCCATCAGAGGCATATTTACTAAGCAGACGATTATCCTGAGCACATTCACCTGTGCAGCTTCCAACGCACATATTTTCCAAGCACTAAAAGGACTTCTTTTGTGTCTTTTAGGTTCTCGACATTATCACGAAAAATGCAAGCAGCGCTATGATCATGAAATTATTGGATCCATGGACCACCACCCATAATCGAACATCGGATATATCTCATCATCAACATTTCTTACTAACGCGTCCATGATACCTTTGTAATCAACCTCCTGGATAAATAAAAAGTGACAAGTGATCATGGGATGACGACATATCCCCCCTCACACGTGTGTGTGCTTGGAAAAAGGGAAAGCTCTCTCAATATCTTTTCGGTCTCGTCACACGCGTTTAGTTTTGTGGTAGTTACAAGTTTGGACACTAATAAAGTGAATTTATGTCCAGTAAATGTCAAATTTCATATTTATGAGAGAAAAAAATGGGCTTTGAAATTGGAATTGAAATAACAAGTCACAATTCCTTTTGACAATGAAAATAGTAACCAATCAATATACAAGAATTGCCCAAGGCAATTCCCGCATCCATCTCTAAATAGACCACTTGCTTGGTGCTGAGCTTAGGTTTGCCTCTAAAAGTCTCGTCGGCATTTATTTATCCTGGCCAAAAAGAGGAGGGGTCCCGTCCCCAGCCGAAATAAATCAGCTTGATTGAGTTCGGTTCGGTTCGGAATATCGATTTTTTACTATTTATGGACTCTCCCCGGAGAGTAATGCCTGACCAGATTAGTCAAAGCAGTGTGCCCTACTCGATCACAATCCAGAATGCCAATTGCCTAAAAGGAAGAAAAAAAAGAATTTTCCTAGTCATTTCGAGGAAATCTTCAAATTGGCCTTTGTCTTCCCTCGACAATGCATGGTGGCTCTCCCACTATCGGGCGGCTTTTGTATCCCGATTTTCATGTCAAAAAGGGCCACCATCTTCTCCATTCGCCTAGTCATCCGAGCAATTTTCCAACCGCTCATTATCGATAAATTATTAAATTACTTAGTCGCTTAAATCCATCTCAATCACATACATAAGCCTTAGCTAAGCATGCGATTTAGTCCCTAATTTTGGAGTTTTCCTTCTTGATCTTTTCGCATTTTATATTCACTCGTGATCACACGCATCACAAAAAATTCAAGAGTCTTACTTTGTCCCATGGACACGGCAAAAACAAATCATGCCCTAGAACTTTTCAACGCTACATATATTGAGAAAGACCGAAACAGGTTGCACAAATTATTTCTTTTCTAAGACCGAATCAGGAAGCACAAACTATTTCTTTGCTATGTCTTCCACTCTCCAATGCTAATGAACGAGGCCACTTAATGAAAATTTAAGCTCGTGTTATATCTTAATCATGTGTTTTAATTAAATACGGTCGAGACTTTGTCCTAGTGGGTGGGTCATGAAAATCATACCTTATCGACCCACCGAGGCAAAAGAACATGATCACCATGATTGCAAACAGTCAAAAGATTGTCGAAAAAGGAGCGGTGGAGAAATCGGTGGAACAAATCATCATGAGATGTCAAGTGAATCCTTGGTCCAACCTCTACAATTAAGACTATCCTTTTTCGTCTTTTCTCTTGGAAAAATGCATAATCTACTTATGACCCGTTGTACTCGCCTGAAATTTCAACCGACGGGTGCCCCCCTCGAAATTGATCCGACACCCAATATGCTTTGAATTGAACGAGTCGACACTTTTAATTAAGGATTAACGTCAAGAAAAGCTTCAAATTGATATATTTATGATAAATTTATCTTAAATTAATTTTTTATTCACAAAAATCCTAAACTAATGCTTCTATAACAAATCTATTGGAAATTCATTTTTTAACTCCCCAAAAACTTCACAAATATACACTTCATTAGTTTCGACAAATTGGGTTAATATCATGTAAAATTACAAAATCAATATCCCCAAATAATATGTCCATCAACTGTCACGTATTATTTAACCAGGTAATTTAATAATAAAATTTAATGAAGATTAATGGAGAATAAATTTATCACATGTATATTAGTTAAAAATAAATTTATTATAAGTAATTAAATTTAATATTGCTGGTGATATTAATCTTATAATGAATCAGCCTGTACCGCTTCATTTGATTTCTCGAAAGCCCGTTAAATTATTTTCGAGAATTTATAGATATCAATTCCCGAATGCTTGAATAAAAGTATTAATTTCTAAATGATCATTTTCCAATCGGTCGCATCAAATAAAGTTGTCGAGCATCAAATGACCCCCCTTTTTCTTTTCTCTTTTTGGGGGCCAACAACCCGCGCTTTTTCCATGTGAGAAACCGGAGAAAAAGGTGGCGGGTGGTTTTTACGTGAACGACAGCCCAACGCGCCCCCGCGAATTTACCACGACGCCCCTCGCGCGCCGCCGCCGTTTTCTACTAGAGCCGTCGCGGTCCGATCGTGATTTCGAGCAAGTCCGGGGGTCACTCTCGAGACTTTCCCGCGCTTTACACTTGGCCCTCAAGGCTCGTCGGCTCGTGGTTATCGCCTAGTCCGGCGGGACGCGCCTACAGCTAACCCGGATCGGGATCTGATCTGACGTGGCGGGCCCTCCTTCAAGCAGCTTTCCACGTGGCGGTCTCTTGTCCCTACCCCGAGCCCCCCGGTGCCGTCTGCTTTTCCCATGACCCGAAACAGATTTTATGGGGACTCCCATGTTTTCCCACAGGAAAATGTCAAACTGACGTGATTAAAGGATTGTCTTGTCGATCTGTCCTCCACACCCTCTTTTTTTCTCCTTTTATTTTTCATCAAAATACATCCGTAAATAAATTTTTTTCGATTTATGTGCAAATTACTAGAAGAGGGAGGAAAAAAATGGGGATGGAAATTAATTATTTCTGGATTTGTTGAAGGCTTAGTCTGTGACAGATCACTAATGAGCAGGTTCTCAGACCTACTTTGTTTCAGCCAAATATGGCAAAAACAAGAAGTTAAAAGAAGGTGCATTTTAGCTGCACCACCTGCGAAATTCATTAAAAATTTCCCATGAATTGACCTTTCCGGAGTGTTATCATTTTCGAGCTACTTGTTCAATTATCTAATCGAATAAAGAGATTGATTAAGTAAGTTAATTATTTTTCATTATTCAATACATTAAATTTCCCGCATTAAATATAAGTATAGCGAACGTAGATATCAGGAAGTGCAGGTCAGCATCGACACCAACAAAAGCTGGTCCCTTGCCTCCTTCGTATATATCAACCACGTCTCGTCTCGTCTCTTCCGCAGAAACCCTCCACGCAGCAGAACTCCGCCTCGTCATACGAAAATCTCGCGTCGTTTGCAGAAAACAAGGATCGATTTGACTACCCAAAACGCAGATAGATAGAGAGAGAGATAGAGAGAGAGAGAGGATGAAGTTCTGCAAGAAATACCAGGAGTACATGCAAGGGCAGGAAGGGAAGAAGCTTCCTGGCCTTGGGTTCAAGAAGCTCAAGAAGATCTTGAAGAGATGTAGGCGAAGAGACTCGCTTCATTCCCAGAAGGCCCTTCAAGCCGTCGACAATCCCCGCACTTGCCCTGCTCACTGTTCGGGTTCGTTTCTCTCTAATCCAACCTTCCTTTCATTCGTTTTGTTTTCGTGTTTTCTGCGGTACGTCTGCAATGCTAATCGGTAAAAAAGCTCTCTGGGTAATTTTGTGTTCTGATGGAGGTGGTGGCTTGAATTCTTTTTGGTTTTTTTTTTTTTAATTTGGAGACGGCTTGCATGTCCATCATGATGGTGACAACCGTGCACGATGATAACATTTTCAAGTGAAGGAGCGAGTTGACACCAATGAATAGTTTATGCTTCTCATTGCTTCTTTGAACTCCTTTGCTGGTTTTTCATGGGCTTTAGCCTCGATATAAGCAGAACACTGTGGGAAGCGCTCTTAGTTGACTTGATGAATTACAAGAAAATTTCTCTCGTGTTAATGCTGATCGAGAGAGAGAGAGATAGAGAGAGACGACTGCTTGATTTCCAGGAATTTCACGAGAAAAAAGACTGCACTCTTGCTTGTGTACTGATGACGGTTCTGCGGGTAACCGGGGTACTCGGAAGATTTGCCCCGCTTGCTGATGAGACGATCGTAAATTTACGATTTTTTTCACAGAGACTATATATATGTGTCACGTTTTAATCTTAACAATTAAAACAAGAGTGAAATGGGGATGAAGTGAAATGACTGAAGGGTTATTAGATTGGATTGTTGTTGAAGCGGAGGTCCCTGCGCTGTTAAAGTTCAAGTTCAGGTCGTGATTGATAGGATCGAAAAGGCAAAAGGACCGGGGGGAAAAAAAGCAAAAGAAAATTATGGAGCGTTCTTAAAGAGTTGAGGTACCAGGAGATTTCATAAATTACTATCGTCATCAGCTTTAAATTAGCATCTGTTTGTCAACATCCATCCGTTGTTGATTGTTTTAAGCTCGTCAGAAGTGAAAATAATTGAAAAAAGAAGGAAAAAAGAAAAATCTCCTGATAGGATCAGTGCGTAAAACAGCCTTCTTAGTTCCACCTCTATTCATCAGCTAGAAACGGTTCCATTTGAATCCAGAGATTCCCTGGTTTATGTTAACCGTCTGCATTTATCATCATCGATCATCCATGAGTTTGCCTTATTTACCTTGCTTACAGTCTAGAAATTGTTATTGCAGTGTGTGACGGAAGTTTCTTCCCCTCTCTTCTTGAGGAGATGTCTGCTGTTTTAGGCTGTTTTAACAAGCAGGCGCAGAAGTTGCTTGAGCTTCACCTGGCTTCGGGATTTCAGAAGTATTTGATGTGGTTCAAAGGCAAGCTTCGAGGAAACCACGTTGTTTTAATTCAAGAAGGAAAAGATCTGGTTACTTATGCATTGATAAATGCAATAGCCATTAGGAAGATATTGAAGAAGTATGACAAGGTATTGGTCGTTCTACAGTATTCACAATAGAGCTAAGAGATTGCCGCTATATCGGCCTCCACCGAACTTCAAGTTTTGTTGACTTTGAATAACTTTGCAAATAGAAAAAATGCTTTTTGGTGATAATTATTATGAAGTTTTAAGGTCTAATCGTTCTTGTATGTTTCCCTAATAAAAGATTTCAAGCATCTTACCAGGAATCTCTTTTCCTATTTTTTCTCCTCCCTGGCTAAGCTTTTCCCACGACATTGTTATAGATTCATCTCTCTACTCAAGGACAAGCTTTCAAGTCACAAGTGCAAAGGATGCACATGGAGATCCTCCAGTCTCCATGGTTGTGTGAGCTTATCGCCTTCCACATTAATGTACGGGAAACAAAGGCAAACTCTGGGAAGGGCCATGCCCTTTTTGAGGGTTGCTCTCTAGTTGTCAATGATGGCAAACCATCACTCTCTTGTGAACTCTTCGACTCTATCAAGCTAGATATCGACTTGACCTGCTCTATATGCTTGGTGAGTTCCCAAAATTGCAAGTGCTTTTATGTTAATAATGTTTCGTATGAGAAAGTAATCAAATCTTGAGTTTCTGTATCAGATATTAGCTTCATGCATAAATAGACTTTACACAGTGAATCTATGTCATTGTATGAACTTAAAGGGCTAGTACTGTTGGGCGGCCGTGCTTTTTAAATATTTAAACAATGTCTTTCAACATTTTGAGGAAGAAAAATAAGAAAGATTTCATCATGTTTCAAGAATTGATCCGAACAATTAGAGAATATATCAGTTAGTATACATGTAGCAGATGGATAATCTACTTTCTTGGAAAACAGGACACGGTGTTTGATCCAGTTTCTCTCGCTTGTGGCCACATATACTGCTATACGTGTGCTTGCTCAGCTGCATCTGTGACGATTGTTGATGGACTGAAAGCAGCAGAACCCAAGGAAAAATGTCCTTTATGTCGAGAGGTATTGATCTGATATCTTCTTCTTCCGTAATCTTCAGTTTGTTCAGTAATTGGATTTAGCTTGCTAGAAAATAGAGTTTATACTTCTAGATACTCGCGTAAGATAATGGTTCGTTCTTGTCCAACATTTAGCAGCATCAGACATCTGAAAAAGAATGCCAAATGCAAATTGACTTATTGAAAGCTTCTTCTGATCCTAAGAGCATATCATAGCATGCCAGGTCATTGGCATCAATCCTCGTGATTAGAAGTTCAGCTTTTTCATCATACAAAAATGTTTTTAATTTCTTGCTTCTGCTATACGAAAAGGATTGTGTGCTCATTTCTTATTTGATGCTTGTAAATTCACTGCGGGCTGTGCGAAACTGCAACAATGACTTCACTCTATCCATATAGATTCTAGCAATGCATTCTATAATGTTCACGACAGAATCAATTTCTTGAATTTTGGGAGTACATAACCAGACTTATTTGCTCATCACTTCTTTGCTCAATTTCAGGCCAGAGTTTTTGAAGGTGCCGTACATTTGGATGAACTCACTATATTGCTCAGTAGAAGGTATACACCACCGTGCAAACTTGCTCATTTTAGAATAGTCGATTTCTCGTTAACTTTCTGGTTTCTCACTGACATGAAATTCAAACAGTTGTCCGGAGTATTGGGCGGAGAGGCTTCAAACAGAGAGAGTTGAAAGGGTTCGGCAGGCTAAGGAGCACTGGGAATCCCAGTGCCGAGCGTTCATGGGCGTGGAATAAGGCGGTTCCCCTCTAACGAGATTGATTTCTCTCTTGCGTGTCAGCTATTATGCAGTCCTGTTTATAGTCAAAAGGATCCGGCAGGCGAAGAAGCGCTGGGAATCCTAGTGCCGAGCGTTTATGGGCGCGGAATAAGGCGGTTTCCCCTTTAACGAGATTGATTTCTCTCTTGCATGTCAGCTATTATACAGTCCTGTTTATAGTCCTGTGATGTAATAAAAAGCTGCAATGCGGAAAACTTTCTCGCCTTGAACGCCCCTCATTGTTAAGTCTTTGCGTTCTTGGGCTTGTTGCTCTATTCCTTTTTGAACATATAAAAATGTACATTTTCAATCATGTGAGTGTCTTCCATTATTGGTCATGGAACTCTAGCCATGCACAGCGGGCGAAGTCCAGCACCTCGCGAGTTTAATGAAGAAATTGATTGTCAATTTTACTCTGAAATTCTGGTCGATGAAATTACGATGAGCATGTAAATGTTACCGCAGTATATTGTAATGCGGTAAACTCCTTGAAAGTCATTTAATAGAATATTTGCCAACCTTAAAGAATAGAATCGAAAGACAAGACATGGTTTTCAAGTAAGCTCGACAATGCTAATTGGGTTGGACATGAAAGTATTCATACGTACTCTCGGAGCACAACTTGGTTTTGTTATACGATAGTTTTTTGTTTGCGTTCAAAATTAGAATAGGAATGTATGGTTCTATTAGAAAAAATATGAATCGTTCTGCCTAGAACAACAAAGCTATCCTACCACCATACAGAATCATCTTCATCGTTCAAATCCCTTTTTCTTAATTTTTCTTTTCGAATATTACTTTTAGGAGAGGTGAAAATTAAATATGAACAATGTACAAGTATACCTGGAGAAAGAGACCTTTACGCTCAAAATCAACTCATTTTAGTACATATAGAAAAACGCATACAGCAATTTCATCGTGAGTGAAAATGACGAATGTGAATAACGAAAGGGGGGCGATTAGTAAAAAGATCAAAACGACTTCGAAACCCTCATTACCTCTTCACTCCACTTTACTTAATTTATTACATTATGCTAAATGTTATATATTTTTTCCAGGACAAAAGTAAGGCCGGATTATGTGAAATGTAGTAGATTGATAACAAAAGAATAGAATTCATTGACTTGTATATCTTGGTTTGACAACTAAAGGGCGATAGATAGATAAAGCAAGTGTCATTGCCCCTACTTCTCTTTGAAGCCATTCCCCCGGAATTGGGAAGAGAGGGAAGTACAGGGATCGGCCACGAATCTAAACACTGTTGAAAGCACAATGCACTCATATAAGAGTGTTAATGGATTACAAGATATTTCACCGTCTTAAATAGCAAAACCCAACCTCTAACGAGAAAGTAAAGGATTCTTATCTTTATACATGTGATATCTTTTGCACAGCTTCTCCAAAGTCGCAACTGAATGCTGCATCGCATTCAACTTCATATCCCTGAACATGGCCTGAGAAAAACAAGAGCATTATGAGCAACACAAGTTGCACAAACAGCAGTAGATTCAAGTGGCTGAATACTTGATCCAAGAAATACCTCATAGTTATCTGCGTATTTCTCGATCAGCCGCCCAATGTGAACACGCTGCATGGCAGTCAATGGCTGCGGAGGTGCAGATTTGCCATCTCTTCTTTTCTTTCCAAGAGCTGATTTCAAATCTGTTGGACATAGAAATTCAGCAAAAATTCTAAACTGGCAGAACTGAACAAGAAGTTCAGTTTTTTGAAACGCCAAAACATTAATGTGGCACATGTTCATTTTCAGTCCTATATACAATATCCAATTGCTTGGCAGTGCAAGTGTCTGTATAGATCTACAACCATAATTACAAACACAATAACATACTGAAATGATGAATGACAAAGATCTCCCCATCTTTTTTATCAAACAAAACCAATATTTTCCAACAGATTTGATCATACTTAAACAATCTACATTATGGCAGAAAAACCACATTAGCAAAATCTCAAGGAGAATCTTTCAAAAACCCAATTCATTATTAGTAGTGTAAGTTTTCTAAATTAATTTAAGGAAAACATCAACATATGTTGTTCTTTGCCTATCACGTGAATCAAAATCACTAGCTATTAATGGATGAACAGTAATTGCACAACTCTACTTATGATTTTGATCCTCTCACTCACTCACTCCCGCACTTCACAGACCGGGAGTTTGCTCCAAAAAGGTTCAGCACAAATGAACTTCGAATCCAACCATACTTCTCCTTGCGCAGAGTCAGCGATTATAAATTGGAATTTCACATAGCTGGCTTAGTCAAGTTACAGCATCATCTACTCAACTCATATTCAACCTTCACACGTAATCAGTAATGCTCTCAAAACAAGAAAAGTTATGCGAAAGGTGTCTCACAGGATGGCCGCAGTAAACAAGCAAGAGTGTGTCTCTAACAGGCAAATCCTCTTAAGAAGAATTATCCGGAACCTGTGCAGTTTATAATTAGATGGATTGACAGTAACAGCACGAAATTATTCGGAACTACGATTCTAGAATTTCAAATCTCTATAAGTCGAAATACCATTTCCCATTAGTGTCAAAGCTTGTGCTACTATTTCCAAGTCCCGACCTTTCTACAGTTACTCAAGCTTGCTTCTTTTTAATCAATCAGCCAGAATCAATCCCCACCCCATCATATACAAAATCAACATGCTCCAACAACCGTGACCACATTTCCAGCCCAAAACGCAATTACGGAACGAAGCTAACGCCAACGGAAACACGGAATCGCTCACCGTCTTCTTCGAGATCGCTGCCCGAGTCGATGAGGTCGCCCTCGGCGGCTTTGGCGGCTCCGGCGGCCTCGTCGGAGGAGGGATGGGAGGGGGGCGGGACCTGGAGGGCGCCGCTCTCGACGGTGTGGGCGTTGCGGGACCGGACGCCGAGCAGGTTAGGGTTGGAGACGACGCCGAAGGACTTGTAGTTCCGGAGGACGCTCCCCATGTCGTCCCACTCGACGCCGCCGCCGCCGCCGCCGGCGGAGACGGAGTCGCGGATGAAGGACCGCAGCTTCGGGGGAGGTTGAAGGCGGCCTTGACGACCCGGGGGTTCTTCTTCGGGAGGCCGACCTGGACCTTCGGCCGCGAATTCTTGTACTTCCTCCTCGACCTCCCCATCTCTCTCTCTCTCTCTCTCTCTCTCTCTCTGAATCGAACTGCAGAATTAGGGTTGCGATTCGAGAGGGTTTAACCGGGGTTTAGATGGGAAGACGACGGCTGAGAGACGACGTCGTTTTGTCTTCGGTAGGCCAATTAATACAATCTCATATAAAAAGTTTACTGAGTTTTTATATTTTGAAAAAGAAAGATATTTCCGACCATTTTTTTTCCTATAAAAACCTGAGGCGAGTCATCTTCCGCCACGTGTGAATAATTGGCTTTTAGTTACTTGCCTAAATGCAGTCTCCATTGGCAAGATGATGTGGAATTATCTATGTTGACTTAGGAGCCAAATTATGTATTCAAATCATTTGTAAATTATGTGAAGTCCGATTACACCGCCTATAGAATTATTGGAGACCGAGACCCTCACAATTTTCCTCAATTCTGTTATTTCATATATCAAAATTAACGATTGTGATGCATTATAACGATTAAATATCTTGATTGTCATGATTATTTTTTATTTTTAAAACTTTCTAGTTTCGTATCTTGTTTTTGTTGTGTAATAAGTTCCTAATGAGTACCACAAACTCATGTAACTTTCTCAAACGATAGTTTTATTGTCAATTACTTCAATTAGGAATTTAAATTCCCACGAGATGGCAAGTCATCCGTGATTCCAAAATTTGATGCAGTTCCAATTTCTTGCAAATAAGTCATTCGGTTTTTTATTTAGAGAAATAAAATTTAAGAGGATCAAAATTGCACAGTCAGAGGAAAAAAGAGAATAGTAGCTGAGTACGGGAAGAAAAAAAGAGGGGTTAGTAAAAATTAAAGGGTCATTATTCAAAAGCTTATAAAAAAGAAAACCATTTATCAGGGTCTTACAACCTTAGATCTCTTCGCAAGATTGTCTTGAGAGCCACAACGGTCACGTATCTTCTTCTTACCCAAAATTGTCTTTGATATCAAACTTTCCTATCTCGGACCCAAGCTTTTCGTTGCCAGAAGATCAGTCCCGACTCCGTCATCTTCATCGTCATCGTCGTCGTCGTCGTCGTCGTCGTCTCTCTCTCTCTCTCTCTCTCTCTCTCTCTCTCTACAAAACTCAGTTCTCGCTGCATCGCTCTCCCCCCAAAAAACCCACCCCCTCTCTCTGATCTTTCACTCAGCAACAAGAAGTTGAAAGCAACCCAGATCGTTTACGATCTTCCATCGTTTTGACAATGCCCACGGTGATGCCCAGGTCGCTCAGACCCCAGGCTCGCTCGCCCCCGTCGCGCCGCACAAGACCCCCGACGACCGCCGCCAGGAAGACCGGCGTCTGCCACCACTGGCTCGCCGGGTATCGCTCCAGAGACCCCTGCCGCTTCATGCACGACGGCGGCAACGGGGCCGGCGGCAGAAGCCTACCCGAGGTTCATCACCACCATCGACGCCGGTCTCTCACCTACCACAGCGTCGTGCAGGATCAAGATCGTCGTCGTCAGACCCGGGAGCAACGCCCGTAGAAAGAAGAAAAGCTATGCTATCAATGGGCTTCCGGGAATGACTGTGCTCGCGGCGAGAACTGCCCGGTTCTTGCACTCGTGGTCCCGCGGCGGCGAGCTCTGCATGCTCGCCCAGCTCCGCGGCCACCAGGACGCCGTCACCGGCACCGGCCTCCCCTCCGGCAGATGCGTGCTCTTCTCCGGCTCTCGGGACGGCACGGTCCGCTTGTGGGACTGCGGCAATGGCGCGTGCGTCCTCGTGTTCCAAGTCGGTCGTGAGGTCGGGTCGCTCGTCACGGAAGGTTCGGGGGTATTCGTGTGGAGGTGGTCAGAGAAGGAGAAGGAGAAAGAGAAAGAGCCGTTATCCTCGTAATGCTTCTGTAACTGGGCTGATGCTGCCTCTTTGTACGGTCTCTCCATGCAAAGTGTTTTTCTTTACTTTCCTTTTTCGGCTGTGTAAGAAAGTTGATAGTTCTTGGATTCAGTCAGTCGATCAATATGCAGTATTTTACTTCAATTAGTTGATGATTTGTCTTGATCGAGTGGCTATGACTTAAATTTTTGTCTTCAAAATAGTACTTTTCCGCCATTATTTTCTTCTTTTAATTGCTCTTCAATGTCGAATCAGCCATCAGCAAATAGAGCAGGGATGTCGTTTCTATTGCAATACGATTGATTTGACAAAAACAGGATAATATAAGTTTAGGTAGTATTAGTTCAATTGACGGAGGAGTAAGGACTGGAGACTGTACATGTACTCTAGACAGGTCTCTTATTTTTTCTGATCAGTGCACGGGCGATCGTGCTTGAGTTCAACGAATCGTTGCATTTCATGTCGTTTACTAGTCGATCAACCTACGCCTTATGCCAAAATTATCTTGAATGCTTGACAACCCAATAGTAATCACCATCCCTAATCACGCCACGTGCTTATGCTCTACCGATGTCCTGCCCAGCAGAGCCATTGGTGTTCGCCTTAAGAACACCCCGCGCCAGCGGTCGCTTCTCGTTGATGTTGTCAGGTCTCGTACCTTCATGAGGCCTCCATTGGACTTGAATGACTACATGAGTCGATGTGCACTTGAAGCCGGGACGACCGGACAAGATTGGGATCCGAAACATAAGAGAAACCAAGTGACATGCAAGAAGAATGTCGAGATGATGACGGAAGAAAAGAGGAGGGGTTGATGGAGAAGTGAAAGACGATGGGATCACAATGCTTTTTGCTGGACGTCAGCACGATTCGAGTTTCTGGAGATGATCGAGTCATCCAATCCATCAGAATGTATGATATCACTAGGAAGGAAGGGGGACTCGAACATGCCGCATCTCACTTCTTTCAAGAGAAAGGTCGGCCACTAGTGCAGAACTCTGGCATCGCTTCTGTGCTCCATCTTCTCTACTCGAGAGAGCAGTTCCGTTGCATACTCTTGTTGCTATTTACGCAGATCGGCATAATTTTACCCTTTATAGAGGAGTTCGAATGTACTTACTGCAAGCTCCGGCAACATATCATAAAGGAGTCGACTGCTCAGCGCAAAACCAGTAACTGCTAAGTTGACATTTATCATACAACAAATACAGAGTCCAAATAAATAAACTGCCTCATCTTATTTGAATTCACAAGGGAGCATGTGAATTTTACAATATACATTGAACTAAATCAAAATTCAGACGAGAAGATGAGAAGTTCAATCTTGCTATGCTATAGACCAAATAAAACCTGCCATGATTTCACCATGTGCGTGAATCTGAATGCTACATAGATTTCTTGTGCACCTCATGCTGAGAGGCAAATCCAGGCTTGTTAATGGATATTGTCCAAAGAAGATCTGAATCAGAGCAAACGGTAACTGTCTCCTCTTTGGCAATGTTGGATGTGCTTATTAAGCCACCAAACTTCATCTCAGTCTCAGCTGCAATAGACAGTCTTGATTCATTAGTTTTTCAGAATGAGAGAACAAACGATGGTACTAATTTAGAAGAAAGAGAACTAGCTGAATCCTGGCAACCGATTATATCATGCTGCCAAAGAATAATACTGTTTATATCGATGGGCACTAAGCGTTCATCAATTTTGTCTACACCACACAAACCATGACAAGGACACAATGACACACAAGCTCAAAAGTTGAAATAAAACCTACCGAGATCCCACTTGAGACCTGTTGTTGTAGTACTTTTGGAAGGCGTCCCGATAGGAATGAGTCCACAATTTGGACCCTCAACAGATGATAAAATATGAATCTCATGACGGTGAGTCCTCGGAAGCAAATGTATTAGGCAATCATCCGAAATAAGGATAATTCGCGTGTCTGAGAAACGACATATCACATTAATGTTTCCAATCTCATGGTCAAATCGTCCACCAAGTGCTCCAGCAACAAGAATACAAAGCTTCCGATATGTCAAAAACATAAATTATCAGTTAGTATGAAATCTCTAATTTGCAGAAAAGTAGGTCTTTGAGAAAAAGCCAACATTTAGTAATAATAACAAAAAGAACAGCTAATAGCAATTCACTAACATTAGATTTATTTAGCTCGGGCGTAGAATCACAGATGTATGACACACACTTGTGAAGATCGGTAGTGTCTTGATCATGAGATTCATCTAAAATTTTTGTTCCCTGTTCAAGAGCACACAAGTCAATATCTCGAGCATGATACCTCGTTAGCAATGACACAAGTAGAGGTTTAATAACACCAGTTTACCAAACGAAGCACCACGCATTTGAGGATTTTGGTGAACACATACAGATACTGGGACTTGTAAGTAACATGAAAATTCTTACTAAAGTTATCTTCAGTGGGTCGGAATAGAAAAATGGGAAAAATTAGTAAGCAGAAGAAGATCCCTTGGTTCTATAGTTTTGGAGGAAGGGTGGGGGAAATTATTAAAAGTTTTAATGGAGCGCAATTGAGTCTTTAACCTTTCAAAATTGGTGAAATCAAATCATAATATTTTTCCAAAATGCAGTCAAGTCAATTCAATGAACAATTTAAGAAATCGGCTAACATGACACTCATAAGTTGCCTACCGGGAGACCTAAAGCATGAGGAGTTGATTGCATATATGCATGAGGAGTTGATTGCACCATTCAGTAAATATTTAAGACTTGATTGCATCAATTGAAAAGGTTTAGGACCGATTGTAATTTATACATAGATTTACAACTTCTAGCATTTTTCCCCGTTGTAGGGGAAATCACAAACAATCAATATGTACTTCAGCAGAAAAGGTTCCTTACCAGCGTTCTGTAAAAATCCTTTACTTCTGGCCGAATCGAATCCATATCTCCTCTTATGGCTTCAGGTTTGTACCTGGAAGAATTATAAGAGTTAGTCCTAGTTTATCTGCTTTACAAGACAAAGCTATTCTTAACTGGAAATGACTGCCATAGACTGATCTGCGGTACTTACTGAACCCGGGAGATAAAATAGCATAGATACTTCAATCATGGATAGGTTTGAATTCTAATACTAGTCAACTACTAGGGGCATCACATCCAGCATTAAAAACTCAAAAGCTCTAATACTGATTGCTGCATGGCATTTCAGCTAAGTTAGAGAGTAATAATTTCTAAGAGGAAAAATGCCAGCCTATTTTGTCTAATTATACAGATAAATGGAACTGAACAATTTTCGATTGGAAAGCCTCTAGCAAGTATGAGAAATCAACAGATCTCTAAGCGGGACCACTACTTATTTACCTAGTCTAATGAAGTATATGGTTGGCTTGAAGAACTTGAGGTTATGGTTGGTAATAAAGCTCTCGAGATTTAGGCAATTGCAGATGGTATAACTAGTAAATATGTCCTCCTCTCAGGGAAACTTGCACATGCCTTTTATAGTCCAGAGTAAACACGACAAACAAATCACTCCTATCATGAGCAAAAGGATCTATGGAAGACAATCGAGAGAAACATAGAATAGCACCAATTAAGCATCATGAAAGGTCCACCTAGCAGAGAAGCATTAATTAGAAACCCAAGTTCTATTTTTTAATAAGACAAATCCAAAAAGTTCCACTCACTTTACTAAGCCTTGACAATGGAGTAATTAGTTGATGGCCATGCAATGACTCATACTGCGTTTCACTTTCACGACAGAAATTCATTGGCCTGAAGTAATAGGCATCTTGCAACATATTCAATCAAGCTTCTCTCGTTTAACAGATAACCTGGCCCCTATCTCATTTAAACCAGATTGTTGATGTTTTTTTCAGGTCAATGACACCTTAAATACCTGAATTCTTGTTCGTTTTTCAATCAAGTACCTAGTTCTTTTTTTCAATCAATTAGCTCAGTGTGAGGCCTTTGTTGAATAAATCACCACATCATGTGATTTTGCTCACATGACTTGTTTGCTTAACAAATTTAAAACTCAATTGCTGATGTGGATTGCTTACTATGCAAAAATTATACCATATCCATTTAGGTATTGGGTGATGAGGTGAGAAAGAAAATGCTAACTTGGATGATTTAGGCCATCCAATATGTCTCTATTCACGTGGCATCATTTCAAGAAATCACATCGGACGCTAATGCTAATTAGCGGCTATTTACCGATGTTAGTGTCCAATTTGGCATTATCCATCCGCGATTTTAACAAAGGTCTCACATTGAACCACAGTTTGGGCTATTTACTGGCCAACCAGTCAAGAGTCCACAATATGCCAATAGCAGATCAGTATCCATTCAGGTCCTGATCGTCGTCTCAAGGTCCTAATAGCATATCAGTGACACCTGATTTGCTATTCATGATCGTGACTACATCAGCATGGATGTTCAACTTGGAGCAAAAACAAGAAGTGATTGCTGCATAATATCCTTATTATATGATAAGAAATTGCTATCAAAATATTCAACCTAAGCGATATGTAATTTCTTGCAGAATATACTACCTAAGTTACCCTTTACATAGTTTTTTGAGCAAAACAGCAGTGAGTATACCTACTAATTTCAAGTACCATATCACAGCTAAACCCAGTGGATTTCCTTGCTTATGTAGATTTTGGTTGGGTCTACTTGCAATTCTATCACTCACACGGTTTTATTTTTATCTGTCTATTAATGTGGCAATCCATATATGGAAGGAAAGAAAGAAGACAACGAGAACCCTAAATTGCAGGTCAAATTTCACCCTAGACATGGTGAAAAATGTTCAACAATACTATTGAGCACTGCAACAAGTGAAATATTGTCACTTAGGAGTATGGTTAATACTGTCCATTTTACGTACTCAAAATTAGAGGCTGTGTTGACCAAAATGAAAACCACCAAAAAGCAACATCGCAAAGTATCCATTATTGAGGATATACTTAAGAAGTGTTGAGCACAATCCCACATTAACTAATATACGTGGTCCTAATGTGCCTTATATACATTTAGTCTTCCTCTACCTAATGGTTTAATCTTTTTAGGTTGAAGTTTCTAACAAAAAATAAGAGAAGGAAAGCACTCTCATAAGCAGTGCTTTTGGCAATCAACTATTCAGAGACTTGATATTATCTACTTGGCACTTTAAAACAAATTACTTGCCACTCCTCCAATCTAAACTTTTATCCGTTTCTCCTCAAAATTGACCATTAAAGAAGACTCCTCAACCAATAACTGACCACTACAGCCCATTTCTATATAATTTATTATCAGATTAATGAGAAGGAAAAAAAAAATGTTCTAAAAACCCATTTCATACAGGTTATACATAAGAACAGGTTTGATATCAAATTTAAGCTAAGTGGGAGGGTCATCTGGAGCAAAATGGGTTTGAACAATGTGTTAGGAACTTGGCAACAAAATCATGTCCACTATGCATTTATACATGCTGCAAGAAGGAAGGAGAGTTAAAATATAGATGAGAGGGAAAAAAAAAAAAAAAGTTTGCTCATTCAACCCAACAAAGCCTATTTGAGATAACCATTTCCCAAACGTAGTAGCGGTAGCGAAAGCAGGCAATGACAGGTCTAACAAACCAATATCTTCACTCAGAGAAGTTGCTCTGGATCCTCAAGGGAACACTAGAGCTTTCATACTGGAACACGCAATCCTTACAATTGATGCAAATCATTTGAGAATGAACAGACACTGGAGGAGAATCGCGGTCACATAAAGCGTATAATTTACAGAACACTCTGCTGCAAACTTCTCTACTCCTCTGTATCCACGCAGTTGTCAGTTTGTTCTAGCAGCCTTAAACAATGACCAGAGTCATGAAACACGTGCAACCGTTTTGCTCTTTTTTAAAAACAGTGAGCCACGTTTATCCTCTCTGCTATCTTATCTCAACTACCATGGCTTCCCACAGCAATTACCCTCCTAGAATCTCTGCCCATTTAGAGCCCTTCGAAATTAATAACGGGCTCTCGAGTTTCAGCGAACGGTTAGAGAGATAGCACAATAACAACCGCAATCATTCCAGTTATGCAGTTACGCAATCGCATGACCACCTACTTCACTTCAAAAGCTAATATCAAATAACGCAAATACGAGTATACCAAAATGAAGTCCACGGGAAACGCGTAAGTTTCTTCCCTGCGGAAGCCTCTTACAAACGCAGCCAAAAAAAAAAAAAAAAAAAAAAAAAACAAAAAGGCCAGCGCGCGCTAATCAGACATGACGCGCGCTAATCAGACATGACGCATACCGAAGCCGAACCAGCAGGAGAAATCCTATTAATAAAAAATAAAAAATAAAAAGAACGCAAAGGAAGCCAGAGCTACCGACCTGTTTCTGATAGCGGAAGCGTCCTCGTCCGGGAACAAGTCGGGCATTTCGTCGTACACGCGGTTCGCGCCCCCGTCGGCACACATACGTACCTGTGCTGCTCCGAACAGAACGCGCAAACGCACGCAGAAAAGAACCGGCGCCGAGCAGAATCCGAGTCAAACGAACCGACATCCGGACGAACAGTTAAAAAAAGAACAAAAAAAAAGGAACAACCGGAACGAGTTCACCGGGGACGACGACGAAGAAGCTTACCGTGCTGCCAGAGCAGGGGAGCGAACCGCGGGAGCCGCTGGTTGAGCACGACTAGCGCGTAAGCCGGAGAGGGCGCCGCCCGGCCGCCGCCGACGCCGTCGCTGTCGGCGGCGGCGGAGGAGGCCGGGAGGAGGAAGGAGGAGCAGTGGCGCATGACGTCCATTGCGACGGTGCGCGCGCCGCTCCGGCGGAGGAATCGGATCGGAGATCGCGGGGAGAGAGAGAGAGAGAGAGAGAGAGGATTTAGGATTTTCTATGGAAGGTAAGGACTAAGGAGGAACGGTTAGAGATGGTCCTGCAAGGTTGAAATGTAAGGTACGACTTTTCTGTCGCTAGGGAGAGTTTGATTTGATTTGATACAATATTGGAGAGTTCATTGCGCCCCCCCCCACTTACATATTCAATTAGGCTCCGCTGTGGAAATTGGCGGCACGCGGAGGGCCCCGCCATGCCCCGTTCTTATGCATATTTCTTGAAAACATTCGTTTTTCTTTTTTTAATGTATTTCTAGTAATCACTCATGATTCACGTAATAATGATAATGATAATGATAATAACAACAACAATTATTATTATTTTGATGATTTATTGCTTATGTATGTGTTGAAAAAGAATATGCGCACCCTATATCTTTCGAATTTTCATGAGGCCCCGCATGCCCCGCTCAAGATGCCATGCTCACAGCTTACACAGTGCGTCGACACTCAACAGCACGGGATGCTAGACAGCATCCTCTGGCGACGATGTGATGGGCCGTGCTTGAAGTTACAATCCTATTAAAGTAATTAAATATGAAACAACGCCTCCATCTAATAATTTAATATTTTTGAACAGTTGACAATAATCCCATATAAATCTCACAATCACACAGTAAGTCAAATAGAATGGAGGCAAGCAATCGCCCGCCGACCAGTCGGCCGCCATCCTGCAAACTGAAATCTATCTTGGGAATTCTGTTTGGCGTGCAATTCCTCTCACGAATTACGGAACCATTCATTGCGAAAACGCCGTACCAAAATATGGTTCGTCGGTAGATGTGTTCGACCCACTAATGCTCATTCCGCACGAGTGCTGCGGCCATACCATTCACTCATCGCAAAGAGACGAGAACCACCCACTGATCCACTCACGAGATACGCTCGATTTCCTCTAACTTTGCATCTACCCGTTTATCGGACTAAATCAAGAAAACCGACAGGCGCGTCGATGGATGATCAGAAGCACGATCAGAAACAGCATCCGACCGCTGTCAACATTATTGCCGTCGTAGGAGCTGTCCATCTCTCTCCGCCCGTCATGTGGGGCCCTCTCGTCTCGACAGCCAATCGCCACTCGCGCCGCGATCTCGGTGCGTCCCCCTCCAGGATCAATAGAGAATCTGGCATTTTGCAGAGTATGAATCGTAGTTTTCCTAGACGTTCTTTAAGCTAAAAACTTAAGCTAAAAACTAAAACTTTCCCAACACAGGAGAGGATTCCGGGTGGTCGAAACTGATGCGGACGACCACTAAGTGTTCACGCACGACCTGATTTGAGCACCATCTGTTGTTCCGGAGGGGTCGCATCCGAGTTACCCCTCGAGACTCCTTAAGGAGACGGGAACCTAACATGTAATGTTGGTCTATCTTCAGCTTCCTCAACCTTAAACTATGAGATTTGGCTATGATAGTTTATCAGTGGAATATGCATCGGGTTAGACATAGACGGAGTGGCGAACACGAACTGGTTTTGCGGTATGCAGCACCCAACATATCCATGAAATCTCAAAACTACAGTCGCCAGATCATCACTCAATGACTTAAAACAAAACCGTTGAGTCGACCTCGAACCGAGTACTTCCGATCCAATCAGGCAAAGCACATTGGGGAAACTAATGACTAATGCAAGGCAACATGATGGGAGATCGAGACTACAACTAATCATCCACCACTTCATCTGCAGTTCGCTGCAGAAGAAAGAAACTTGACCCATCATTTGAATAAATAAAAAGGCGCTTTTTTTTCAAAGGACTAGAATGTATTGATTCTGGGGACAAAAAAACACCCATCCAGACAGTAATTGAAGACATGGAAACTCTACACGGATTCTTTTGATTAAAGATTCGAAAGACTGGCGACGGAAACACAACAGCACAGAGCATAATGGCATATTATATGTTGCATCGATAGTTACAAATTATGAAAGAGGCTTTAATGGTTGATTTATTGATGGATCAATGAGTCTGTACAAGGAGGGGCCTAGGGTAATAAAAAGCTTCCATCAACTATCCACTCATAAGATCGATATCTTTACGATTCCTCAATTAGAAAAATAAATTTGCAAAGAGAAGACCTATAATATCATATTAACACTTGGGCGGGGCTTGGAAGCGTCGATGGCATACCCGTCCACATTGATCTCTAACAAACGCCGCTTAATCTTTGTCGACAGCAAAATATAAGCTAAACAAATTGCTGTACATATATACCTCCACTACATAAAGTAGCTGAGAGATGTCCTTTTTCTCGTTCCGCCTTCACCATACAAATCATTCCACTGGACTAACTCGTTCATGTTCGTAGAGTCCGATGATACACTGGCGCACACCTGCATGGTGGTCATACATCGAGTTCATAAGTCTAGCCGACCACAAAAAACTAATGCAAGAATCCTTGGCCAAAAGACACCGTCATGTTTCATAGCAAGCATTCTAGATGAAGATTTTGCAAAGATAGTTATTAATTGTTCCACGGGAGTGCAGAGATTCTCATGGAAAAAGCAAAAACAGTGGCACGTAGAAGAACTGCCAAGTAGCGACATCACAAGCTCTATATCAGCCAACATAATTTGTAGCCACTGAAAATGCATGAGCAAATAGGGTCACAAAGGATTAGCTTCACGGGGAAGGATGAAACAAGACCGAATAATACCTCCCTCCCTCCCTCCCTCCCTCCCTCTCACATTACAAGTCGTTGACCACATTCCAGACAAGACACTTCACTTGACCGGAAAAACTCCACATTTTTTTTACCAAAAATGAAATGGCAATGGCTCCAAGCCAATTGTAAGTCATTGGCTCTAGTGTCAAACGGTGATATGGCCACCGATATTGTCTAAAATCCTGGTTAGCCCAGACAGATAGGGAAAACATTCAAAGCATGCATGTTTGGTAATAATTACACCACTTCTACTACTGCACCTTTGAACAAAGAAAACATGAAAATCAATTTGCCATCCAAATTTACATCGCTCCTGATTCTGATTATGAGATCTGTCTATAATTGAGCCAGTCTGTGTGAGTTAATTAAGAACAAAGAAGCAAAGCACAAAACAGCTGTCAAATAGAAGTACTAGCAAACTATATCCCAGATCGTCTACGTAAAAACCATATCAAACCCGATATCACTATTGTTTCCTTATATCTTTGTTTTCTATCCTACTTTCCAAACAAAACAAGTCAAGAAATATTATCATTTTCATCAACTGAATCTGACTTTCGGTTTGAAATTTAAAATGAAAAATGTGCCCACCATTCATCACTGATCACTGTCAATTCAGACACTCTTTATTCAGCTTCCGGAATGAGAGTTCCTTTACCTCTTACACCGTATCATATTGCAATCACAATGGCATAACCAGATATAAACCTTTACCTTATAGCATTATTCAACTTGCTCAGAAATTATAAGGAATTATACTTTCAAATAATTCAAGGCAGACATGTAGATATATTGTTGAATTTGCTTGAGAAATTAGTGCATGTAAGAACCCCCTAGTCCAAGTGGGTTGGGGCTTTTGGTTTGTGCTGTTTGGGGAAAAGGGTAGTTTTCAAATGACTTAACACATAGGGCCTTATTGTATAGAGCATGAGAATATTAAATGCCATACCTGCTCATGTGCATATTTGAAGTCGTCCATCTTTAGGGGACGGATGTCCATACCACTGTACAATGAAGGTAAAGGTCTGTTTTCAGCCACAGCTAAGGTTCTCTCCTGCAAATGTGTAAAAGAGTTTGGTTGTCAGCTTCTGTAAACTTCACCAAACCAATGAAGCCAGAGGTCAATGAGTACTTAACAAATAAGCACAAGATTCCCTTATTGTCATATAAAGTTCCATTATGAGTTGGTTTTTACATGTACTAACTCATCCGGTCAATCAACCCTAACTTAACTCTTACTACATAAATATTTCATAAAAAAATGAATTTCATTGCTCTTCCATGTGGACTACCCAGTATCATGTTCACCAATTTCGACATTGTGACAAATCAATCGCTCATGCATCTGTGGTCATGCAATTTTTTCCTCTGCAAATGCATATGGGACTGGCTGACTTGTGAGTTACACAGAAGCAGAGAAAGTAAGTTCCTTGTGGCTTAGGCAAACTTTAAGCCTTAACTAATATACTGGTCGATCCAAATAACCTTTCTGATGTTCTGGGAACAGTGAAGTTGCCTAGTATGTCTGGAAGACCTCAAAGTATTGCAAGTTTTGGGTGGGGAAAGGGAAGACTCTTGTTTCATGCAGCAATATTAGCTTGTGTCTAAATCTATTTGGCAGAAAGAACAATACGTAGTTCTCTGAAAAAAGCCTCAAAAACTTCCAAAGAGTGTTGATTAACATGCAATGAAGAACTCAGAAAGCTACTACTCATAATCATAAAGTGATATATTCTTACGCGGATGCATTATCTTCCTCAACTTGCATTTAATAATTACAGTTTTTTCTTCTTACACAAAACATAAATTTCCATTTTGTTTTTCCTACAAATAATATAAAATGTCGACTGAAGCAAACTTCATATAGATTTTCTACTAGCAATGTCATGACTTATCTAATTATTAAATTGCCTACTGCCATGTCATATCTAGGTCGATGACTTGATGAATCTCGTTGAGACCAGCACCTGAACTCATCAGAGGTATGATCTGCAAATCTAATACATTTTTCATGCTGGGCTTCCATTGACAATGTGAAAGAACCTTATTGCTGTTCTAAGACTTATAGCTAATTTACTCTTCTTTAAATACAAAAAGATAAGCAACCGGGTTGACGGACACAAATGTTGCATGGTTATTACACAGAGAGAATACTATTCTAGAAATGCCCAGAACCATTTCTCAGGCGGTGAAAATCTACCCTAAAAGCTGATGACTCAAAAATACAAGAGGCAAAAGTGAGCATAGCCATTTTAAAATGGAAAAATATAAAAAATAAAAAATAAAAAATCACATCCAGTGATGCAGGAGTAGATGTTACATAGGTGCTGCGTGATGAATCAAGTTCAGGCATTCATAAATTAACAGGACTATGTACTTGGAACCACCCTAAAGCATCATCCAAGGTTGGCTCTCGAAGTATATCTTGAACATTTTTATTATTTCTAATGTAAAGATAATTATTACCAACGAGAAATAAAAGAGAACGTGTGCTCTTTTTTGGCTTATATGTCAGTCATCACCTTCTGAGTATTTAGTGCAGTCAATCGACAGAAATGTTGACAAATTCAACATAATTATTTCATACATATATGGAATCAACTGACTCAGAAGGAATGTAAATCAACAATAAGGGACCATTATGTATGCTAACCTTCTTTTCCTTATCCAAAATTTCTCTGATGGGACAATGCGCAGCGCTCACACAAAGATTCTGCAACCAGGGAATGAAATAGATGCCTAAGTTTCTCCATTCACTCAGTTCTAAAATTCAAAGCCCACACAACAGCTGCATGGCCGAACTAGGAAATTTAACCTTTAGATCACTTCCAGAATACCCTTCTGTCATTTTTGCAACTGCTTCAAAGTCAATGTCAGAGCCCAATTCTTCTTTGGCTAATATGACCTTAAGAATTCTTTCTCTGTTCAAAGCATCTGGCAAGTTAACCATCAACCTGCAAATAACATTTGCATTTCAACTCATTTAATACAGTCACTAAAAAATAATACTTGAGAAATATTTGCTATCATTCTTACCTCCTAGGAAACCTCCTGATAACAGCCTCATCAAGATCGAACGGCCTATTAGTAGCACCAAGTACCAAGACCCTCTCTTTATCCTTCGTGCGCAGACCATCCCAGTTAACCATAAATTCATTTTTCATTTTACGCATAGCCTCATGCTCTCCTGGATTTTCCCTTCTTCCTAGCATGCTATCAACCTGAAAAAAATAGTGGGAAAACTGATTTGAGCCACAATATACTCATTCACAGCATGGACTTTTTAAGTAGAAGCACAATGAACCAACAAGTATTAGATTACAACAAATTTAGAGACACGACCAACCTCATCAACAAAAATAACACTAGGGGCAATTTTACTGGCCAGAGAGAAAACTGCCTTCACATACTTCTCTCCTTCACCAAACCACTGCAAATACATAAGTATGATTAAAAATCAGTTTCAAAGCAATGCAACCATTATATTCCCCAAAGTTCATAGCTTCAAGAGAAATAACCTTCGAAGTGATGCTTGACATTGATATATTGATGAAGTTTGCGCCTGCCTCAGTCGCCACAGCTTTTGCAAGCATGGTTTTTCCTGTACCAGGAGGCCCAAATAGCAGTATTCCCTTGCATGGCTGAAAATTAGGCAACCACATTCAGATACATAAATATTAATATACATGCTTGACGAAGTTGTGTCAAGAACAGAACAGACTTATGTCAAAAAGAAATTAAAAAAGGAGATAAAACAGGGAGGAACCACACCTTTGTTAGCTGCCCTTTACTAAACAATTCAGGCCTTTGAAGAGGAAGCATCACCAACTCCTTCAAAGTATCCTTCACATTTTCTAGGGCCCCAATATCATCAAAAGAAACACCAATGTCGGTGGGTGGAATAACATCCGTAAGAAGCTTCTTTTCAAACTCGTTCTCAGTGACAACATCCTGGCATTCTTCACGTTAAAATCAGAGCATCCAATAGAAAAAAAAAACATGTGGCAATCGCATATACAACAATTTATAGACTCCATCAGCAACAAGAAGAAGGTACTCATGAGCCAACCAGATCAAGAGTCAGTCTCCTACCTTCAGAGATTTCTTTGAGCCCTTGTTTTCATTATGTATACCCTGAAAGATATTGATCCCATACCTAATGCTGTAGTACACATAACACAAAAACAAGGAGGAAGTTATAAGAGTATTCTCAGTGAATTCTTCTGAGTTCTACTTTAGTTTCATACGAATTGATTTAAAAAGTGCAAACCTTTCACTAGAAAGCATGAGTTTAGCATCTTTGACAGGTGCTTCAGAAGAACACATAAAATGGTGACTTAGGGCCCATCCAACTATTTTCTCCACACCTAGCTCACAAACGACAATTGTATCATATAACAAAAAAGGGCAATACAACAGAAAGTACAGCACAATTAAGCTCAATATACTAACTTTCACTTGTAAGTGTTTGATCATTAATGCACACAGTTTCAATGTCAGGGCAGTCCATCCCACTTCGATTCAGTACCTGTAGATCATCAAAATAAATCATGTACTGGTAAGAAGGAATTTCAAATTCTAGGTAAATCATATAATCTTGGCACCTGACCCCAGAGAGATGGAGAGAAATAGAAAGGGGAGTTGCAATCAGAAACAGGCAACCAAGTTGCATGACAAATTAAAACGAATCAAATAGGAAGGTTACAATAATAAGATTAGAATGAGGAGTAACTCTTTTTAACAAACAGAAACCCATCATATCCTAAGAAATGAAAGTGGAGGATGATTTAAGCTTAAGGTTGTCTCCAAGATAAAAGAGAATCACAAATGGAACACCCAAAAACTGTCCCTTCAGACACTCCCATTAATATGCCAAGATGATACTTACCAAACGAATGCTAGCAATGTTGGATTGTGCTCTCATCGTTTCAACATCTCGTTCCAACTGTTGCTTCCAGTCCAAGAGTAAAACTTCGTCCTGCAAAGGCCCATAGATAACATTACCAATAAGAAGCTTAGGGAGGATATAACCGCAATAAGGTCTATAGAGAACTATACCTGAGGTAACTGGATTGACACCTTATTTGGGAAAAGTCGAGCAAGTTGCTTCATCGCTTTGGGGCTTTCCTTGCCCCTCTCATGCAGCCTGCCAAAACTATCCTGAAATAGAACTAAAACTCAGTACCCTACTCTAAGTTTGGATATAATATGGACACCAATCCAGCACTTAAGTTAACAAGCACGACAGAAATGAATTGTAAATACAGCCAAGCTTCTTAGTCTTTTTTCGCCATTTTCCGTATTCTTTGTTATGTTTAGTCTTATATGAATGGTCGTTCCTTCAGAAGAAGGATAACTGTCAATTCAAGGTTAGCCTCCTCTCAGTGATAACATCACAAGATAATGAACTTCTACTTCCTCATTCTCCTTCCCCTCTTTCCTTCAAACCTACACCTCATAAAATTCTATTTCCTTGTTCTTTTCCTGTTGCTAAAAGAAGAATCTTTTAATAGTGGATGACAGAGGAAGGTTGATTTCCATGTTTTGCTGATTTTTAACATATAGGTCTTCATCATTTAAGGAAATATTATAGGTCTTCATCATTTAAGGAAATATTATAGGTCTTCATCATTTAAGGAAATATTGGACATTGTGTGCAAAGAAGACAATTATCAGCTAGGACTTAGAGAGCAATAACAGCATTGTGGTCCACAATGTTTGGGTACTCTTAAAAGTAGAGGCTATTACAATCAACTATGTATCATTTCTGCTAATCACCAACCCCCACTCCCATCAATAGTATCTCATATTAGACAGAGTAGTCTGAAAGATTTAGTGATCATCACTTAAATTTGACATTTAGTGACTTTGCTATGTGGCGTGCGTGAAATTTATGCAATCTAAACAATCCGCATAAAATTATAGAATAGAACAAAGCCTAAAATCAAAAGGTCAAAGCCATGTATTATGATGTCAAATTCTAAATATAAGATCTTAAAAGAAGCAATTTAAGATTCATTAAATAATAAATATAGTAAAAACAAACTAAATTAAAACAATAAAAGAATATTGACCATCCTCATAGTTTGGAAACTTTTGACACAACTATAGAGTTTGCAACAACCACACTAACCAATCATAAAGATGATAGAAAACAATTCTCAAAAAATAAATACATGATTCAAATTTTGAAGAGAATAAATTATATTCATATAGTTTGAAAACCTCTCCTAATTTTCTATTTGAAGTATTGTAATAAAAGAATATTGACCATCCTCATAGTTTGGAAACTTTTAACACAACTATAGAGTTTGCAACAACCACACTAACCAATCATAAAGATGATAGAAAACAATTCTCAAAAAATAAATGCATGATTCAAATTTTGAAGAGAATAAATTATATTCATATAGTTTGAAAACCTCTCCTAATTTTCTATTTGAAGTATTGTAAATATAGTGTAGTAAAATAAAGTTCAAAAACTAATAATACTATTTAGCAATTGAGAGAAAGAGCCATCCTCATGAATCCTTGGAACACCAAGAAATAACAAAAACACATTGATCTATTTGCATATATGAATCATAGAGGTAAAAACTTTGTTTGCTTACAATTTTTGGAACATTTATGCAAACTTAAGCTGTAAGGCTCACTTTGATCAAACAGCATTTATTTAATTTAGCCTATAATAATCTCATGCATCAGTTTCCATGCTAGTTTAGGTAAATTCAAACCAGTAATCTTCTGCAGCTACTAAAGATACATTTTAGATTGTCGGCTGCAAGTGTTCTTAGAACAATATTATGTGGAAAATGACAATTTTTGAAGTCAGCCAACCCCAAGATCTGGACTCAGGAGAATATTCATGAGTACACGGCACATGTTGGCAAAACAGGCGAAGTTCTCTCCACATACTTCTTTTGCTGTTGGATAAGCAATTTCCTTATGGGCGCAACGGGTATTCTTACCGGATACACCTTAAAATTTTCAGATTCAGCACTTGCTCATGCTGGCATATACAGAGATGATACACACAGGCCTAAATCTTGCACAAAGTTGTTGATGGAAAAAAGACTCCAGTTTAGATGATGGGCATGTCCAAGTTCCACTTCCCACTGAATGTGGATGTTACTGCGGTAGATGCTACTAAGGGTAACAGGATAGTGGATCATTCACCTTTGAGTCGTTCCAAAGTTTTATTCCCACCCCAA
This sequence comes from Eucalyptus microcorys, assembly GCA_014182515.1. Lineage (NCBI taxonomy): Eukaryota > Viridiplantae > Streptophyta > Magnoliopsida > Myrtales > Myrtaceae > Eucalyptus > Eucalyptus microcorys. Next base: position 10,609,088 of record CM024569.1, read on the forward strand.
TTCATATACTAAGCAGGATATCCCAACGACAATAATTTAAAAGATGGGACTCAAACAAGATCTCTTTTCAATTCTAGAACAGCATTAACAATTGTAAAACGATAGTGGTGCATTCACTTTTAAGTCATTCTAAAGTTTCGGTCTCTACCCAATTGGTATAGCAAGCACTAAGCAGGATTTGCAAGGAAGATAATTTGAATGATGGAAATTGTATGAAGGTCTATTTTCACTTCCAAAGCAGTATTGAAGTTGCCATCTGAATAATCTAAAGAAGGGACTCTGTCGAACAAATATAGCCTATGCAAACAAATCACTAAACCTGTTGATCACCTTCTGTTTGCATTTCACGGCCGGGCAACCATTCTATGGATATTTATTAAATGTATGATGGAACTCTGGAGTCATAGCTAAAAGGTGCATAGGATACAACCTAGTTAGGTTTATACACTGGACAAATGGTGAGGACCACTCTCATACTTGAGTATGTCATGCTAACTACATTTATGTTAATTGTAAAAATGTTGTCCAACACCCTTAAAATAACATAAAGCCTATATAAACCAACATAAACGGAAAAAATAAAAGCAGAGCAAATCCTCATAACATTCAGAATATGACAACAAAGCAACAAACTTTGAATGACTTGTGTACCGGGAACGCCAGGTCTAACAAAGCAGTGGGATTGCCTGCAAACTTTGTGAACAGAAGCCCACCGGAATGGGACTGAAAATGAAAATGCCATATTATTAATAATGTGGCCTGCGAAGCCAGAGAGATATCCGAGAGTGAAAACAGGAGATAGAAAAGGTCGGATGCTTACCTTTTCCTTGCGGCTGTCCAATTGAATATGAGAGCCGATAACGACTACATTCCCTGGCAGATTTTCAAGCTTGGCTCTAAACACTTGACATGCATCTGGGCTAGCCACTACGGCCTTCTCCACGTCTTTCACGAATATCACCAAAGGACAACTTTTACTTGCACTCAAGGCAACCTTCAAAGTTCAAGCACATCAAAATAGAAGCGACAACATTATGACAGCACAAAGAAATGCAAGCTCCTAGAGCAACCTCCAGGCTTACCTCAAAAATTTCATCAATGGCCAGGCTGTCAGTTTCTTCCCCTCCAGAACTCTCTAACCTAAGTGAATTGGCTGTTGAGAATTCACATTGCAGAAATGAGTGCTAGGACCATCCACGAAAGCCAAAATCCACAAAACCAAGAAAAATTACCAGAGCAGAAGAAACCGTGGTCCTTTTCACAATGCCCACCGAGGTTATTGCCTTCAAGAATTGGCTTATCAAATCTCACTCCAACTTTTGCTGCATCATTTTCATTTTCTTCAAATGCAAGAACTACTTTACCTCGATAACCATCAGATGGACCCCTGGCCAGCCAAAAATAACATAGAAATTCAAGAAAAGTTGATAATAAATTTCCTAAAATTAAATGAAACCCCAATAAAGTAATGAAGAATTCCCCTCAGAACCCTTCTCAACCAAGATCTATTATTTTTCAAAGAATACAATAGGTTGGATCATTCAGAAATAGCACCATGTCTCCATCTGAATAAAATGACTCAAGTCTTGATTATTCAATAATTAAGTTGAGCCTTGAGCTAATGAAATACATACATATTCCCACCATAAGTAGCCATATGTAGCTGGCACAAAGCACCAGCATCTCAATGGCCTAGACAATTAAAGTTATCATTCCTCAACATAAACTGAAAAAGAAAGGAACGGCATATCCATAGAAACTTCTGAGCATATATCTCCTCAACTACTCATCTTCCTATTGCCAAAGGATTGTTAATCAATGCTCATGATTAAATGAACCCCATCTACTTTTACCAGTTCATGTCATAATAAATAACTTAAAATAAATAATCTTCACATTTATAGACCGAAGCATTGTATTCCAGAAGCTGTCACCACTGGATAAAAGCTAAAGAGACAGCAATATCCAATCATGGTACCAACAGAACTTATAGAGTCTAAAAATCCTCCCCCCCGGCCTTACTTTCTTTCCTAAATCAGGTGAGATAAAAATATCTTGGAGAAGGTACCTCAACGGCTGCAAAGAAGAGAGCCCAGCAGAACCCACATATCTCACTCTATCCCCTGCATATAATTAGTTAAAAGTCATTTTCCATCTACTAATACATGATGAAAACTCACATAAGCATTATTAATATGAACTATATGCAAAGGATGAAGACTGGACAAGAAAATAAATAACAAGCATCCGCACAGCAAGCAACACCCCCCGAAACCAAAACATGCCTTTCTTGAACTTATAGGTTTTCGATGTTGCAGTGGACACTTCCTGCTTTGTCTGAGCACGTGAACCAACAATAGATCCACCGGTAATATCAGCCTCGACACTTGAGGTTGGTTTTCTATGATGTACTGCAGAAGACTGTCCAGCCCGCTTGGCATGAACGGATGTTTTTTCAGACTTCACACATTCTTTCAGTGAATCAACATCTTTAGGCATTAAATCCTGGAAAATTGGCATTTCTCTGTCAGAAGACTATGTAAGTGCGTCATTAAAATATGACTGGGAAAGGATGGAAGACGAACCAACCTTCTACAACCAACAAAAAGAGAATCAATTCTTAATAAGCAAATGACCAAGACAAATCGGGAGAAGCTTACACCAGGCAAGAGCAGAGAATCGACAATCAGTAGTCTAGCACCAAAATGCTTAGCAAGCGCTTTTGTCAGTGTTTCTTGATATATTTCTGAGCCTACAACCAGCCAATTGATGAACAGTTTTAGACCAGGACCATAAAACTTGATGTTATGAATTACACAAGAGGGCAAGACTTACCAGCAGGACCCGACAACAATATACGGGGGCATAAAGTTGGAAGATCCTTAGAATATTTCACAAATTCACTGCGCTTCAACCGTAAATAAGTAGAAGCAATCAAAACATTCTTTGTTGTGTCACTGCAAGCCCAAACACAAGCACTCAATCTCAAAGGTCTTCGAAAGTAATTGAGGGAATATAAAATATAGCAAAGTCTTTCCAATATCAGGGGAAGGGAATGCTCCACAAAATTTGTAAAGGTCCAATTACTAACTACCGTAACATGATCAGAAAGGTAAGAACAACAAATACATTTATGAGATACTAGTCAAATGTTACAAGTACCACCAACATAAGAAATGCTTGAAATTAAACGAGTCATACCTCAAGTAATATGGGAAATTCTCAAAAGAGACTTCAATATTATCAGAATCGCTTATGGCTTGTTCTAGACTTTCTCTAAATGCCTTCCGCCAATCTGTTCTTGAATCAGATGAAATATCGTTATTTTTTAGAAGTGAAGCATCACTATTTCTGAGTAACTTTCTTCTTATTTCACGTCGATCTTCCACAATTTTGGACAAAAAGTCAAAGTTGGGGGAGCTTCCAATCATTTGCCACAATGGCCTTAATTCACAGGCTGCCCCAGGTACCTTTTCATCCCCGGGACCCCTACTATCAAAGCCAACACCATCTAAATTTGCATTTTCATCATTGCATTCAGCAGATGGAGAAACACTTTTTTCCCTTGTGGAAACATCTCTGGCATCGTCGTTATTAGAACTATCCCTAATTTCAACTTCTCCATTTTGATTATCTGATGTATCACATACAGACGGGACAATGGGAATTCCCGTATTGCATTGCACATCTGGACTACTTTTGCCAGGAGGTGGAAGGAGGGACAAGTCTTCTTGTAAATCAGTCAAGGATAACATTGATGCTCCTGAAACAGCTGAGGGGCCCTCAGATCTTGACTCAATATGTAATTCCTTCATCGAAGCACCTTGAGCTTCCAAAATACATTCTGAAGGAATGCCTACATCGGCTACATTATCATCAAATGGCTGAAATACCTAAGAATGCATTAAGGAACACATCTGGCAGAGAAAAACCCAAAAAAGAATAATAGTAGTAGAGTGAAAATGTTGTAGCATTTAAAGATAACTTTCGTCCACTAACATTTCTTTCCTTTATCGGTATTAAGGATGGAGAACTTGGCAGAGAAAGATGAACTATCTAGTAGCCCAAGCCAAAAAAGTTAAGGATACATAAGAATGGTTGCCTGACTCCGTAAAAACCACCTCATCACCACCACATAATAGAACAGTCGAATTCCGTGGATAAATCTTTCCATTTACTTGGACAGTACCTTTACCCCCAGTAATTTCAAGGAGAGTCGCCGATGAACCTCCGCGCTGCACCAATAGCAGATAAGATGATATAAATGGTAAAAGATGATATGCCTGCCTTCATTTCTACAATCTAAACCGAGAAACTTATAAATGCAAGCAAGTACACCAAAGCATACCACAATGTGTTTAAGTTTACACAACACCATGCTAATAGATGGATCTGCAAGGCACAAATTGCACTGGCTGCCATGACCGACGATGAAAAGGCTATCCCGCATCAGCAAGTTGGGATTCTGCATAGAAGAGACATTGAATAAGGACAACAAGCACATGAGCAACAACTTGTGGAACAGCTCAAAATAGCACATAGTAAGCAGTTTGTCTTGTGCGGATCAAAAAGATATGACGGGTTTCCTTTTAGAGGAAGAAAATTTTGTACTTGTAGAGCACCGTAGAGTTGAATCTATCTTTTAATAGATAATGAATATGTATAAGCCAAGAGTGAGGGAAGAGAGAGAGAGAGAGAGAGACTTGAGATAGGACACCAATTAACTTCTCTTTTCAGAAAAGGGACCGCAAGGAAGACCACAATTATTCAATCCTAAATATGCTTGATCTAAGTGAAAATTTTCTTCATGGGTGATCTCGTAAGGGATGATAACGACTCTACCAATCCTTTTGCTAATTGTTCAGTGCATCCTTAAGCTTTTTTTCTTTTTCAATTGGATCCCTAAACTATGGTCTTTATGGTTCCACTGGTCCTACCAATTAAGATATGGACAAAAATGCCGACATGAAAATGTCAACATTGAGCAGACAAACCAGCTGACATGAATTAAACAATCACAATAATGGAAAACAAGAGATGCTCAAACCCTAGAGAGAGGGTGTGGATCTAGGCCACCATAGCCTTAGGCAAAGGCCTCTACTGCCGCCTCCTCATCTTATCCACAAAGAGAGAGAGAGAGAGCGACTAAGGGATTCGACAAGGCCACCAATCCCCACAGAAATGAAGCAGGGGTTGCCACCCTCACCACTCACCAACGAGGATCACAAACCTCGCATGGGAGCACTGGTGAGGGTCCCCCAGTCCCTCTCTTACTGCAAAGGCCCTCCTTTTGACTCACAAAGGTCACCGGTGGCCGGTGGGAGCCCAGCCTCTGGCATGTGATTGGTTTTGTATTTTTTAATTCCATGTTCACAGTTTATGCTCGTTTTTGTATATTTAATTTGACGTTCATTAATTGGCCCAAAAAGTGTTGATGTGGCAGACATCGATTGAAAGAACCAAAAAGCCATAGTTCAAAGGAATTGAACAAAAGAAAGTTTCAGGGATAGTATTGAACAATCGATAAAAGTCCAAGCAATGATAGTGTCATCATCCTATCTCATAACTATCAAAATCAATGACTTCACCTTTTCTGAAACTTCCTAGGACACCTTAAGAGCAATATTCTGTGACTGATCCAATGACAAGGCTTCCCTATCCCTTTTATATCAATATAACAAGTGTCAACTTCAAGCAATTTCTTTCTTTGGAATCTCAATTAAAAAAAAGTTCATTCTTAAGGTTTCCATATATCTTTTTGGAAGGACTGACCCCATTTTATTACTAAAAGTTAGTTTCTTGAAAACGTTTAAGGCATACAAGACAATAATTCTGATGGGAATTTTAAATGTGAAACGCTAAAATCTTATTCCTCATATGAGGTGTAAAGTTCAACATCAGTTGTCTCTTAAAGGTGGCAATGGACTAGTCAGATAGGTAGCCAGGGGCCATAAATTTTAGTTGATTTTGTTAAGCAAACTGTAAGGCTCACCTAAACATTTTGAAAGTACCAATTTAGTTTTTCGGGCTAGATCTCTTCTGCATCTTATTCTTCTCCGAAGATATGCCACCTGTCCATAACAGTTTTCATAGGAATTGTAATATGTACAAATCCTAATGCTTAAGATCCCATGATCTGATTGTTCAATAGAGCTGGGAAGGAATAAAATTTGCAATCCTTCAGTAATTGCTGCCCATCAGTTGGCACTCTTCTAAGTTAATCAGCAACAGCAACACACCCTCCTAGGCGTTTTTACATTGTAAAAATTCCAATCATCATAATCAAATGCCAGCAATAAATGCAACAATCTGTCATCTCCTCATAAGAAGCCATCTTCCAACAAGCTTGACATGATGACATGATAAAGTGCGTTATTCCACTTTGGTCTAATCCAAAATGCAATGAAACTGACAGTCACACTCAACCATAAATATGTAAATTGAAATCGCCAGCCTTGCCCATTTCTTGCGGGCTTTAATAAATTCCAAGCCATCGTGGTGGTGATTCAATGCATGCCCAGTTACAAAACTAAGTGTGGCACACAAGTTGCCAGTTCATAAAATACACACGCAACCAGCCCAAAGATAAAAAGATCAAAATATAACATCCTGGCCAAGTGTATTCCCACCACAAGACAGGAACACTTCAGTCGTTGATTGCTATGAAATCAAGACCGGATCAACCACCAAAAGTGATGCTCAAAAGAATGCTCAGATCAACACAATCATGAATAAATTATCACATTCAATCACCCTATAAACACAAGATATCACGCCACTACAAAATTAACAACCCAAACGAACAGTGATCAGTGATCAATCATGACATTCCCATATTCCAAACAGCTCGAGTGACCTCTCAGATCCAACTCTCATTACCATCATTCTCATCAGAGTTCTGGGACCACCTTATACCAAGGAAGCCCAAGTAGAATACAAGTTCTCGCACTTCCCATGAACCAAGCAAACTCTATAATACCGTTGACATTAAGAAGAAGAGGAAAACACACCTGATTGCACTGCGAAAGAAGCTGTCCCCACGCAGACTTAGGTTTTTTTGTTGGCTTCGAAGACTTCTTCTTCTGCCAGGTCTGTTTCTCGCCATCTATCGCAATTTCGCCTAACAAAACAAGAAACCCACCAAAGAACACAACCAACAACAAATGAAAACCCCTAGCCACGAATCACCCAAACCCACCAACCAAATCAACCGACTAGGGCCACATGCAAGAGGAACGAAAGGTCAGACCTGACGGCTGCGGCGATTTCTCCGCCTCGCATGCGTCGGCGGTGGCCTTCTCCGCATCCGAGCTCCGCCGATCGGAGGATCTGAGCCCGAAATCTCGAGATTCGGACCCGGATTTCGCCCCCAAATCGGCCTTCTCGGACAAATTACTCTCCCCGACCTGCGACAGGAAAAACCCAAATCACCCCCACGAAATCCAAACGAAACCCACCGAATCTGACCCCGCGAGAAGGCCCCCGGCGCGGGTCGCATCACGAATTCCTCGGGTCCCCGGCGGCCCTCGAGAAAGCGAGAAAGCGAGAAAGCGGGCGGAGAAAAGCACAGACCTTGGACCGCTTGCTGCCGGAGGAGGACGAATTCTGCGGCGACGAGTGGGGCCGCTTGTTAGCGGAGGCGCTTCGCCTGGTCTCGACCATGGTCAAGGTCGTTCTTGAAGGAGCTCCGCGGTTCGCTTCTCCTCACTTCTCTCTCTCTCTGTCTCTCTCTCTCTCTCTCGAATCAATCAAGGGTTTCCTCTGTTTTTGCTGGTGCTTGGCCTTGGGGAAGGCGATATTATAATAGAGAGAGGAGAGAGTAAAAGAGAGGAGAGAGAAACGGGGTGTGATTGCGGAAGATCGGTTATCGAGGTTTTCTTTCTGGTAATCTTCTTGGTTCCTTTTTTTATGTTTTAAAGGTGGAATTTTTATGGTACTGGCGGAGTGGAGATTTCGTAAGGCACTGCGAAATTAAACGGCAATGTCTAATTAAACACCATTTGTCTTTTCCCCCCCTAAATCTCCGAGGCATAAATTACCTACCCTTAAAACTGTGATACGCATAAATTACCTGCCCTTAAAATTTGATGGCGAAAATGCCAATTGATTGGAGTATAGTTGGGATGTGATGATGCTCTTCAGATTCATTCCATAAAATAATTGCCAACCTTATCAAATTGGCCATATTAGGTAACCCGATCTAAGAGTGCTACACTTTTTGACTAGGTTGGATATGAGTACATCCTTAGATATTCTTGGAGCACAGCTCATTGCAATGCTTATTTGACATACTCATATCGATCGAGATTTATAATTTCGTGATTGATGTGGACCGACCGCTCTTTAAAGAGATAATATCCAACGCAATAATGTTGGACATTGTTTTTATTAGAGTATTATAAGGCCACATGGAAAGTAAGTATCGAAGCCAAAGCATGCCGTATTGGAAAGATTAAAGTCAACACTAGCCCAAAAAAAGAACATCTTGACAAAAAATTCCTTAGCACATAGCAAATTGAAACTCATTTTGGTTTTATACACCATTTGTCCTATGGAAAATAAATGAATTGAAAAATATTTTCCTAAAAATGAATTTTGCCGGCATGACTCCATTTCTTGGAATCACCCACTAGATCACTACATTAGGGGTGAGTGATTTCACGTTCCATCCAAATTCAGAACCCGAAACTTACCTATCAGAACAAATTTCTTAAATTTTTGGAATTCAAAACCAACCTTATATATCTAAAAACCTGGATCCTACCCCATCACAAGTTATAAGGTCAATTCCAGAGTCTATGTATGTTTTACTTGTACTCTTAATTAAACGATTACAATAAATTATCACCTCTAATAACCACAAATTCAATAATCCATTGATCACAACTCGTACTTAAATACACGAAAATTATTAAATGTGGGTATCGCCGAAAATGGAAGCTTAGATTAGTAATTGCATATTATACACTCGTCATTTGACAATATAGAATATCACAAGATTTGTGCGAATACATAGAATAAGAGAAATACAAAAACTTGTTCTAAATTTCAAATTCAAAATAGTCCATCGTAACAGGTTCCAAGTTTTTTAGACTTAAAACTTACCTTGTATATTCTAGAACCTGAAACCAGATCAATTCATATATGTACGATTCTCGAGTTAGGTTCATAATTCTATCATCGAATCATGCTCACTCCTAGGTGTCACCTCCTTGCATCACGAACACCACCGGACGGTAGCAATCAAGACACCAACAAAATATCTTAAGATTGCGAAGAATGGTCCAGGCGAAGGACATGGCGGAAATCGCTGGGAAGGTAGAGGTGGGAAGTGATGGTGTGAAAGCGGGAGAGATTCGGTGGCGGTGGTTTGGGCCGTGATTAACTAGCAAAGAACTGACGAAGGAGCAATAGCGTCCCGACTTGGGAGTTGAAGCCGCCGGATCTTCGTCACGGTTGGTGTGCTGTGTTCATGGAGGCGGCGTTTCAGGTTCTCTTTCTTTCTTTCATTCTCTTTTTTTTGTCATAATCTTTTTGGCTGTTCAAATTCCTCATTCGGATTTTAATTTGGACAAAAATACCCTCTCCCAAGTGCTCGCTGGACTGGTGCGTATGATAAAATTTCTACTTCTCTATTTCTCTTTTTCTTTTAGAACAGGTTTAGAGCAAACCGTTTGATAACGCAATTTAATTTTTCTATTTTTGGAATAGATTTCTATTCCATAAATATATTTGAAGAAGAAATCATAAATTAAAATTTTAACTTCTCATTTCGAAATATAAATTGAGAAATCAATTTATGTCCAAAATTTTGTCATACATGCAAAAATTTGATTGGCTAGTGAATTATTTGAGACAAACTTGACCACTTTAGATATTTATTAAAAACAAATTTCACTTTACATCCTCTTTTGAGAAAAGAAATCTACTCCAAGTCCTTATTTGGAGTTTTCCCTTAATATAAACTAGGTAAACTGAATGCTTAGGAAATTTTAAGTCACCAGGGAGACAAACTTCAAGAGACCAAATCATCTTTGTCACTATTAAAAAATTAGTTCACTTTTAGTACACATAAATAAAATTATATAATAATCTTTGTACGTAAGAAGTAAAGATTGAGATTAGGAAAAAAAAACAACCAAAACCATTAAAGAATACTCAAAAGCCTCCTCACCTGTTCACTGCACTTTACTTAGTATATTATATTTTACTTTATTTATATTTTTCTTAGGTATAGGTGAAAAGTAGTGGAGTGCGGTATAAAATTCAAAATCCGCTTGAAATCCCTCAAAGAAGCCACATCAACCCCAATATTATTTCTCAACCATTCCATTTAATATATAAAATCGGATTAGCCTAGGTACCCCTTAATTGAAAACCGCAGCATGCCACTTAGTAAGCAATCATGCTAGAGAATATTATAAATTTTAAAAAGATCTTGATAATGAATGGTTCGGAGCAATTGTTAAATATACCAAGAGCGAAATTATTCAATTTTCAAAACATTAATCGCGACTTCAAAATGACAATCAGCCTTTAAAAGTTACACCATCTTTCTAATTTGGTTACCTAATAATTATACCTTCTTTCTCGTTACTAAGTAACAAACTCTTTATAATTTGATGTCAAAGGCACTTTTAAGAAATCATTTCAGAAAAATTTAACAAAAATGCCCTAGGACACACCTATTTGTGTTCTTGCATCTAATAATGTGTGTAGCAGTTCGCCACGAGTACTTTGCATAGAAAATGAGAGGGTCTGTAGATGTATATGAAATGTCATTTTACAATCCATCTAGATTAATCATTGCTCGTCAAGTAGTATTAATCCCAGAGAAAATAAGAGGATTCATGATACTTGGCACAAGAGGTTTATTGAATGAACATGAGCTAGGTCAAGTCTCGGGTTAGACAAAACTTATATTCCAAACCATGCTCATAAGAAAAAGAATTAAGAGTGTGTTTATTTCAATGAAAGTGTTTTCGGGAAAAACCTTTTCTGAACTTTCAACCATTTGGCTATCCAAAAATGATTTGGTCAAGAAAACACTTTATGGCCAACACATGTATCATGTATAATTTTAGGGAAGTGGATTCCTTAGTGTGAGAAGCTAGAAACACTTTCCTTTTTTATCGAGTTCTCTCTCAAACTTTCACTTTCCTTCTCCAAACTCTCTTGCTTTTCTGAGGTGCGCGTCACTCTTCCTTCACTCTTTTGCTCGCTCGTCATCAACTCTTTTTCATCGATGCTCATCTTCTTTGTCATTGAAGGTCCATCTCTTCTTTAACGACATTTAACACAACTCCAAGTTCTTTCTCCCCTTTCCGATTTGAAAATAATCTCTGAAAATTTGATCAATGCTTCACATCGTGGACCAAAGGTTTCGTTTATTTTGTGGAAAATAATTGATTTGAAAAATATTTTCATAAAAATGATCGTTTGTATCGCTTACAAAATGAATGAACAAAAAATATTTCTATCATAAAAAAATTTAGATATAAATTGTAATTGGTAATGAAAATATTTTTGTCGACCAATTATTTTCATGGAAAATTAATGATTTGGGAAAAAAATATTTGTTAAAAATGATCACTTATGTCCCTTATAAAAATGAATCGCGAATATGCTTAAACATAAATTATCGTCAATGAAAATGTTTTTCATTGACTAATTATTTCAAATAATACAAGTGATCATTTCTGAAAATATATATTTTTTAAATTATTTATTTTTTTCAAAACAAATGGAGTGTAAGTATTTATTGAGAATAAACGAGCCTAAATCGGGCCGACCTCTGGGCCCCGCTGACTTTATTACTAACTACCCGTTTATCAAGGCATGCCTAAATTTACCCTTGCACTCATTTGATGCGGCAAGCTTGTGATAGGGAGGAGAGCCCATGGTGTGGTCTACTTGGCCTCATTATATTATATTTTGTGAATTGGGATATGCCATCCCAAACAATTTTTTAATTACCATCCAAGACCCATCGATGAGAGCAAGAATACATCAATTTGGAAAGAAATAAGGAGAGACAAGGAAGCCGAGAAACAAAGAGGACCGACGCGCAATATAAAAAACAGGGATCTCCTATGGGTCATTGGTCGTTGATTACAAAATGTAACCTCCCATGGACAGTGGAACCAATCTTAGAGGATTGCAAAATGCTGCTGGCCCAACTCAAAGGAATCTCCGTATCTTACGCGAATAGAGAAGCAAACAAGCCTGCCGATTAGATAGCAAAAGCTCACTGGGACAACCGTCTTCTTCACAATTGGATTTTATATTCCCCTCACCCACTTTGGGTCTTATTATGTAATGATTCCAAACTTAGTTGCAATTCCACAACTTATTAGTAATGATGACTATCTTTCGACCAAAAAACAAAAAAAAACCACCCACCTAATCATGTGGATTGTTTAGGTGACCACCTTTCATATGTGGGAAGTGGGAGGTTCGATTTTCTCTACCTTCACCAATGACTAGGGGTGGGAAATTTAATTTCAAATATATGATTCAATTTTCAAACTCTATAAATAAATGAAGCAATATTCTGAAAGTGGGTTGATAGTTTGAGTAGAACGGAAAAAAAAAAAGTGCAACCTCACTGTAGAAGAGGAGTCAAAGCTCTCACATAGGCTTCCACAACTTGTTCTTTTGATATATAGTGACGGCTCGTTCTATAAATGTGTTCATTATTTTAATGTACACCCACTAATTTGTACAACAAGGTTTTTTTCTCTATACCTCGCAATACCCTATCGTTGTTTTACATCCAAATCCCGAAATCCGGACAAGAACAAAGGGAAATCTTACTTGCTTAGTCCCAAGGAAAGAGAGATAAGGAAACTGAAAAACAAAGAGGATAGATGGGTGCATGCTTCGAGGAAGACTTGGCACTCTGAATTAACTTCGTTCTCAAAGCGCTTAGTAAGAATTCGAAGTTGCGATTCTCTTGCTGGAGCATTTTTCATGGTTGAGTTGAAATTCATATTGTTTTGAGTCATGCATCATTGGTTTAATTCCAGTGATTTTTGAGCTACGGAATCAAATTTAATAGGAAACTCTGGGGGGTCATAGATCTTTGGAATTTCATAGAAATTTAGTATTATGATTTGACTTGGGTGAAGCACTATTGTACGAAACAATTTGCACCCTTCGGCCATCTTCAGCCATCTTTTAGGTTAGAAGCGAGTGAGCATTATTAGTGTGTTGAGCTAACTTTTCAATAACTTTGAAGCTGTTTAAAATGGACTTAATAGAGCTTAAATGAGACATTTGCTGTCATGGCACATTGGGCAACAAGCATTCATCACTTTCTTAGTGAGTTAGAATTCCTTAGTTAATAAATGTAGTTTAATTGAGTCATGTTAATACAGTCTTTTTTAGGAATAGTTATATAATGTTGCACTTGAGCTTGATATTTGTTTATTAGTAAATTGATACAATTTCAAGTTTTCATGGTTGAGGCATTGTTTTGTCTCAAGTTATTAGTTGAGTGGTGTTTATCTCTTTACCAAATAGAGGATATGTTATATATAATATATATATTAAGAAAATTTTCAAATAAGGATTTAAAGTGCCACCATTTGCTTAAAAATATTAAAGTTACTTTGTTTCAAATAAAGATGTCTAGTGTCAAGTCAATTTTACATGAAGGCTTGAGCTTGTCGACCGATGAGCATGTGATATTTCCGGCAATTGCAATAAAGGTATTTTTTTGTTGAAAAAAATTTGAATAAAAAAGCCAAATCTCTAAACTTAAAATCCCAAAATTTGTGTTCTATTCTCGCACATTCTCTTCTCCAAAAGTGAACCAAATAAAATAAAAAAATTGCAAATTACAGATAAAGAAAATCACTTATAAAATTAAATACGAGAAGAACGATCCAAAAACATACGTTCTCAATATAGCAACTATTGCTAACGTCAATAATAACTTAATTTCCAAATAAATTCGATTTCGTGCATAAATAAATTTCGTTTAATTTAATGTGTCGAAAATATGGACGAGGACAAGGCTCGCAGCCTTAAATTTGGGGTCAAATTACTCTGTCTCCCTAAGTTTTTCAGGGTATGGCAAATTGCCCCTATTATATCAATCTTTTCAATTCACCCCAGCTCGTTGAAATCTATTGCAATATGCCCCCTAATATAGGCTTCGGTCAATTATTTTCTTGGAGCTCTGGTCATGTTACTTGTTATGGAGGGAGGTGGGAAGACTCGAATAAAATATTTCAAGACTATATTTTAACGTGTCTTTGGTGTTGACTTCGGTCAATTTCTTGACAGGGCTCTGGATGCATGCTCTCACATGCGAAATGTCCTCTTATGTTTCTTCATATTTATTTATGTTTTGAGTTACTTGATTGATTTGTTATCTATAATCAGTCATGTGCTGTCATGTGAACAAAGCTTCGGTCGAAATTTAGTTGACTTTTCAATGTCGGGAGCATATTACAATCAACTTAACTTTTAAATATTTCGAATCAATTTCATGCATGCATGCGCTTCAAGGACACATGTTTTTTGGTGATTCCAAGTGTAATCTGGGTTACTTAAGTAGATAAAAAGAATAGACAATCAAGAAAAGGAAAGTAACTTATGAACTTTGGTTCAACTTAAGAAATAGGTACCATCTTAAATTCATGAACCTACGCTTCTCAACACATAATTATTCCGATCGATCATCCCTATTGATCGACTGACCCATGGAATCATAGCCTTAATACTCTAGTCCATACAATTGATGATATCTCTCATTCAAATATCAAAATTCGATTGGTCCAAGATAAGTGACATGCGACTGTAATTTCAATAGCAAGTACTCGGAAAAAAACAAGTCGCTCAATTGAATTTAAAATAGATGGGACCAAGATATTATCACGAATTGCAAACTCTAAAGAAATATAATTTTATTAGAGTTGTTCTTCTTTTTCTATTTTCTTTTTTTTGGTCAGAGAATTTTATCCAAGTGAAGTCAAAGCAAAAAAATGCAAAAAAAATCTTGGCCCTCCAAATGAGATGAGGAGTTACGAGTGGACCAGAGCTAGTACGCAGAAGCCAACAAAACTGACAACAGCCTAATCCCCAACGTTATCTCCCGAACGAATCAAACGTTGGACACACCAAAATGTCCTCTCGAATGCTGACAAAATCTAGAAAGAACCCTAGCAGCGACGAGGGAACGAGTTTCGACGGCTAGATCTTTGGAGAAGTTGGATTGTCTTAATCACCTAAATTTTCCAAAGATATTTTTACGTGAAATATTTTTTATGAACAATTTTTTATGTTTTATTTTTGGATGATCCAATCGCATTTCCATGGTCTAGAAATTATCACGTATAAAGAAAAATAATTAATATAATAGACATATCACAAACCTTTAATTAATTAAAAGCTGTTTTGAATTAATACCGAAACCTTCAAAACTTGAGATGCGTGTTACTAAACAACGTTGTTTCCTCATCCTAAAGAAACCCTCCTAATTTTCAAGCACCTTTAAACTTCTATTTTATTCTTCGAACTGAAAATTATATAGAAAATCTTAACATAACTAGGAAGAAATACGTCGATAGATCTACTACGACGCTCCATTTTTCTTCTTTTTGTTGCTCCCATTAGTTGATTGATTACTCGTATGATTACTACTAGTTCATTTGATGTGGTTGTGTCAACAATTTTAGTTCCGATTAGCGAAAGAGCATGGTAAGTGTGGGAAAGTAAAAAAAAAAACATTTAAGAGGTAAAGAAAGATAAAGATTTGATCAAATTTTTTCAAAGGAAAATGAAATTTGAAAAGTGCAAGAGATCTTAAGAATCGCCTTTTAATTATTTTAACAATCATATATGGAATTCTCTAATGTCTTTTATTTACGATAAGATGCTTTCGCGCACTGAATACCTAACTAATTTACATTAACCCCTTGCACACTGAATGATTGCTTGAGTACATGGATTTGCACTCTTGGGGGTAGTCCTTGTGCAAGCACAACGATTCAAACTCAAATATTAAACTAGAACAAGGGACACGTTCGTCATCAATGTAACTCCGGAGTTCAAGGCAAAATTATTCATAATGTCTTAGCTAATTTGCATAAGAGCAAATGACGAAGTGGACTGCTAAGTTATAATTTAGCAAGAAAACAAACAAAGAATTAGTTATGCTTCATTTATTATGCATAAAATGAATAATTTAAAAATATTTTTGCATGAAAAAATGAATAAATCAAAAGCATTTTCATCTTTCAAAAGATATTTAGATAATTTTTTATTGATAAATGAAAATATTTTTCATTAATTAATGTTTCGAGCAAATTTTAGGAAAAAATTTAAACTCAAGAAATCGTTTGAGAAAATTTAATTTTTCTACTGATGAATAAAATTTTTTCATTAATTAAAATTTTCAAGTGACGTGGGAGATTATTTTTAAGAAAAATATTTTAAAATGAAAAAGTGGCTGCAAAAAATCTGCCAAGAAGGAGCAATTCACCAAAAAAAAAAAAAAAAAAAAAAAGAAAAAAAAAAAAAAGAAAAAGAAGAAAAAAAGAAGAGAGAGTGAGAGAGAGAGGAAAAATTGAAGAGGAGAGCGCCTTCACGCCTCCGAAAACCCCAGAGCGCGCACCTCCTCCTCCTCCTCCTCCCTACGTCTCCCTCCCTATCCAGCTAATCGCAACGACGAGTCCCAGCTAAGGGACTGAGCTCGTTCCTCCCAGAGACTCCCACCTTATCTTCTTCCCCATCCCCTCCCCCCCCCTCACCACAAAACCTCCCCGATAAAGACAATCCAATCCCCGGACTCTTCCCCCATAAACCCTAAATCCCTCTCTCTCCCTCTCTCTCTCTCTCTCTCTCTCTCTCTCTCTCCTCTCTATCCTCCTCCATTCACCTCCTTCCTGCCGGTCGATTGTCCATGGAGTCCCAGCCGGTCGCTCCCGAGACGAACGCGCTCTCCTCAGGTTCCTCCTCCTCCTCTTCCTCTTCTTCTTCGTCTCGCGATTACGATTACGTTCCTCCCGTCGTCGCCAATCCCGTCAAGGTCGGCGCCGGCGGAGCGGAGAGTCCGAGGAGGACGGGGGGTTCGTGAGCGGCGGGGAGGAGGAGCGGCCGGCTTTCGCGGCGCCCGGGAGCTTCAGGCCGGTCGCTAAGGTGTCCAACGATGATGACGATGATGACGAGGATGAGGTGGTTGATGGGGAGGATGATGGTGAGGCGCGTGGTGGCGGTTTTGGGGAGCCGAAAGTTAAGGTTTTGGCCGGTGCGGCTGAAGGCGGCGAGGAATTGGGGTCGTTCGAGGGCGGGGTTCGGGGTCCGAGTGGTGTTTCGGGGAGTGGTGGCTTGGAGAAGGGGGTGGAAAGTGGGGATTTTGGTTATGGGGAGAGACGGGCGTCCCGGCGCAAGAGTTTAAAAGAATTGCTGGAGACAAGCGGTGGTGATGAGGATGATCAGGTAGGTGTGAAGGAGGTTCCGATGGGTGTGAAAGAAGATAAGGTAATCGAGAGTGGAGATGTGGTTGAGCAGAGTGTTCAGGCTGGGGCTGTGGAAGTGGCTAAATTGCAAAGTGAGGGAGCTGTTGCGGAGCAGGCTTTGGAGAGCTCCAGCGGTGGTAAGTCTGAGGAGTCGAGCAAAGCAGCTGAATCCGTATATAGTTCAGTGGCTAGCGCTGACGGAGTGGACTCCAAGAACCTTGAGCAGAAAGATGTCGAGCAAATTGAAGATGATGGCGTGAAGTTTAATGATGGTGGAGACACGGTTGTGGATGCCGTAAAAGTTGATTTGATGGCCTCGGGAGCTGCTGTTGTTGGGGAAGTGATGGATGGGAGGGATTCTGAAATCCAAGCAGTGGAACTCTCTAGCGAACCTGTGCCACTGGAAAACGGTTTTGATCAAATAAGTCCAAAAGCTGAAAATCCTGCTGAAATCATGGCAGTTAGATTGGACAAGAGCATCAATGGACTACGGAACAGCATCGATGAAGCCTCCGAACAGGTTCCTGAAATGAAGAAAGATGCTGTTCCTGGTGTTGGAGGAGATAACATGCCAGAGCTTGGCGTAGCAATTGTTGACCAATCGACTGAATATCCTGATCAGGAGGTAAAGAAAGATATGCAAATGGAGCCAGAAGCAGAATCTGGACCCAAACACGATGAGCCTGCAATGAAAGCTGCTGATCATGGAGTGGAAAGTGCATATAGTCATGTTTCTGGTGAGAGAAATGAAGTCCAGTCTCTGTCATTGGACTCTGTGACTGGACATGCAGAGCCTAAACTAGATGGCAAGGCAAAACCCCCGGAGAATAATGGAACTATTGCTGAAGTTGAGGGGCTTGGAGTGGAAACAGGGGTTCCAGTGCAATCTCTGTCATATGACCAAGATGTGTCGGTGGAACCTGGAGATGATGATAAACTTCAGGTGGATGAAGAAACTGACATGGAAGGCTCAGATACCGATGGAGAAAAAGGAAGCATGCTTTTTGAAAACTCCCAAGCTGCCAAACAGTTCTTGGAGGAACTGCAAAGAGGTGCTGGTTCTCAATCTGGTGCTGAAAGTTCTCATGATCATTCACAGAGAATCGATGGTCAGATTGTCACGGACTCTGATGAAGAAGTCGACACTGATGAGGACGGCGATGGTAAGGAGTTGTTTGATTCAGCTGCTTTGGCTGCTCTGCTAAAAGCTGCAACAGGTGCTGATACAGATGCCGGAAACATCACTATAACCTCCCAAGATGGCTCGAGGCTATTCTCTGTTGAACGTCCTGCTGGGTTGGGGTCCTCTCTTAGGTCGGTGAAACCTGCCTCCCGACCGAACCGTTCTAGTCTTTTTACTTCTAATCTGACTCCTGCGGAGTCTGACAACAATTTGACTGAAGAAGAAAAGAAGAAACTTGAGAAGATTCAGCAGTTGAGGGTCAAATTCCTAAGGCTTGTTCAACGGGTAGGTTATTCTCCAGAAGATTCACTGGCTGCTCAAGTTCTGTACAGGTTGGCGCTTGTCGCTGGGAGGCAAGCTGGTCAATTATTTAGCCTCGACTCAGCAAAAAAGACAGCATCTGAGCTTGAACTGGAAAAGAAAGATGATTTGAACTACTCTTTGAACATATTGGTTCTTGGAAAAGCTGGAGTGGGCAAAAGTGCTACCATAAACTCTCTTCTTGGTGAGGATAAGGCAGTGATCCATGCATTTGAACCCGCCACAAAAGCAGTGAAAGAGATAACTGGAACAGTTCATGGAGTTAAGATCAGGGTCTTTGACACTCCTGGTTTAAAATCATCTGTTATGGAACAAAATGAGAACCGTAGAATCTTCTCTTCTATAAAGAAGTTCACGAAGAAATGCCCGCCAGATATTGTACTTTATGTTGATCGACTTGACACCCAAACGAGAGACCTCAATGATTTACCATTGCTAAAATCAATCACCAGTGCCCTTGGCCCATCAATCTGGCGAAGTGCTATTGTCACTCTTACCCATGGTGCTTCTGCTCCACCAGATGGACCATCTGGTTCTCCACTTAGTTATGACGTGTTTGTTGCTCAGCGTTCCCATGTTGTTCAGCAATCCATAGGACAGGCTGTAGGTGATTTACGCCTTATGAATCCAAGTCTGATGAACCCGGTTTCTCTTGTGGAGAATCACACATCTTGTCGGAAGAATCGAGATGGTGAGAAGGTGCTCCCAAATGGCCAAACCTGGAGACCTCAATTGCTATTGTTGTGCTTCTCCATGAAGATATTAGCAGAAGCAAGTTCTCTCTCAAAACCTCAAGACCCATTCGATCACCGCAAGCTGTTTGGTTTCCGTGCCCGCTCACCTCCACTTCCATACTTGTTATCCTGGTTGTTGCAGTCTCGCACACACCCCAGGCTCTCCTCTGATCAGGGTCTGGAGAATGGTGATTCTGATGTTGATATGGCTTATTCGTCTGATTCGGACGAAGAAGATGAAGAGGATGAGTATGACCAGCTTCCTCCATTTAAGCCACTCAGGAAATCTCAAATTGCTAAGCTTAGCAAGGAACAGAGGAAAGCATATTTTGAGGAGTATGATTACAGGGTGAAACTTCTGCAAAAGAAACAGTGGAGAGAGGAGCTGAAAAGAATGAGAGAGATTAAGAAGAAAGGAAAGGTTTCTCCTGATGAGTATGATTATATGGGAGAGGATGGTGATCCAGAGGATGGAAGTCCAGCTGCCGTGCCTGTTCCTTTGCATGATATGGTTCTTCCACCATCCTTTGACAGTGACAATCCTGCTTACAGGTACGTCTTCTCGATGGCATGTTGGCATGGATAGAAAAGATCACAGGAGGAAAAGAAATGATACTTTTGGCTGCGGAAGTATTGGGTGCATAAGTAATGGTTTACATTTTCATATTTATGGTTAATGTCTTTTGAGCCTAACATACAAAAATTTTTTTCCTTCTAAGGGATGTCTTGCAATGTTAAAGCTTGAAAATTTTGGCCCTAAAATAATCTCTCTTTGCAGGTACCGCTTTCTGGAGCCAACTTCACAGTTCATAGCAAGGCCCGTTCTGGACACACATGGTTGGGATCATGATTGTGGTTATGATGGGGTAAACCTCGAGCATAGTCTAGCTATTGCCAGTCAATTCCCTGGAGCAGTTGCACTGCAGATCACCAAAGACAAGAAAGAATTCAACGTCCACTTGGATTCTTCAGTTGCTGCCAAGCATGGCGACAATGGGTCAACCATGGCAGGTTTCGACATCCAAAATATTGGCAAACAACTTGCCTACATTGTCCGTGGGGACACTAAATTCAAGAACTTCAAAAAGAACAAGACTGCTGCTGGCTTTTCTGTTACGTTTTTAGGTGAGAACATAGCCACTGGTTTTAAAGTTGAGGACCAAATTGCCCTTGGAAAGCGTGTGATGCTGGTGGGTAGTGCTGGAACCGTTAGATCTAACAGTGATGCGGCATACGGAGCCAATCTTGAAGTGCGGCTTAGGGAGGCGGACTTCCCTGTGGGCCAGGATCAGACTTCTATGAGCTTGTCCCTTGTGAAGTGGAGAGGGGATCTTGCATTAGGTGCTAATATGCAGTCTCAGTTTTCTGTTGGAAGAAGTTCTAAGATTGCAGTACGTGCTGGATTAAACAACAAGCTAAGTGGACAAATCTCGGTTCGTACCAGCAGCTCTGAGCAGCTTCAGATTGCGCTTGTGGGTATCCTTCCCATCGTGACAGCCATCTATAAGAGCCTCCGCCCCGGGGTTAGTGAGACTTACTCAATTTACTAGCCCACTGTCGAAATGCCATGCCGGGCCTTAATTTTGCAGCTCATTCGTTGGCTCTTATGTCCTTTTCTTACTTGGAACTCTCCCTATTTTGTTCGTTTTATATTTACTTGATAGATTGTATCAAGTACGAGATGGATTATTGAGGAAAATCAAATAATATTGCCTTCCCTTAAAAGATTTTCCAATTAGATGCAGTGAATTTCATATCATTGTGAAAACGTCTGAATGATTGAACAGTGGGGATTGTTCATCTTGTGCATGTCAAGGAACTGGTTTCCTGCGTAGTGGCTGGTCTCGGGTTGTTGTCCTGTTGTTCATACACGCTCAATAGTGTATATGCCACAGTAGGTTTTGATGGGGTCGAAGTTGCCATACGAACACTGGCGCAATGTCTGTACAAAGAACGCATGAATGGTGCCTAACGCGAAATTCTTGTAGTTGGTGGTTGCCCATGGTTTTTTAACAATTCGCGAACCTAGATGGATTAATGGCGTTCGGATGGCTCCTGCTCCAGACTTAGTGTACATTGGCTCTGTGGAATAAGTTCATCGTCTTAACTGTGACTGCCAAAGCTATTCTGGACCAACGGCAATTGTTTCGGGAAGGGATATTGCTACCGGTGATCTCTGGCATCTTGCTCGAAATCAATATTGCCCAGCTACTTATTTTCATTGCCTTTCACTCGTTCTGGTGACGATTCTTCCCGATTGGTCACGTGGTGGTCGCCGCGATGAAGCCGCGCATCACCAACTCTGGGCCGCATCACACCTCTGTGCTACCAGCGCGCGCATGTGCGCACATTGAGAGGATTTCGACGATGCTCCGTTTGAATTTTTCTAGAAACTTGGCATTGCTAATGTGCTGCTTATTTGGCAAAGTATAAGGCGCATCGTGCCGCATAAGAAAAAGGTGTGGCTCGTGAGAATATCGTAAAGGTATATACCCGCCGTTTGTCGAAGAAAAAGAAAAGGGGATGGATGATTTGGAGGATCAAATAAGGACACAAGGCCTACCATAGAAAGAAAAAGGAAATTGAAGTTTGCGTAGTACGTGAAGCTTTCCAAGTTTCCAACTCCCCATAGGTTTATGTTCTTCATTTATTTTCATCAAAAATGGGAAAGAATAAAACATTAAATGCAATTACATTCTTTCTATTGAAAAGGCGAGTGCAATCACATAAACAATAAAAATGCGCAGAAGAGTTAGGCACTGTTTGATAACTATCCAAACAGTACATGATTCTGATTTTTTTTTTTTTAAAATTAGTTTGGGACGAGAATCACGTTTGGTAAAAATTTTGTTCTCGGGAACAAATTGGGAAGAGAATCAAAAATACAAAAAAAGTTGATTTTTATTCCGGGAACAAAATTGAGAATCAAAACTCCTCTTCTTCTCTTTTCTTTTTCTTCATCGACCGCCATCCCGTGACCGCCACCCGCCGCCGTCCACTGCCGTCGATCGCCCTTCGCCGCCGTCGGTTGCCGTCCGCCGATCGCCCTCCACCGCCGTCGGTTGTCGTTCGCCGATCGTCGGCAACCGGTCTAGCGAGCTTGCCGAGGCTCGCCCGGCCACCCGTAGGCTCGGCCTTGCTAGATTTGGCGAGGTTGAGCCTCGCCGGTGGCTAGACGAGCCTCACCCAACCCCGCCGGTGGCCAGGCAGGCCTCGCCATCGGCGAGGCTCGGCCGATGAGGGCCAGCCTCGCCGAGGGCTGACGACGATCCGGTGAGGTCGTCGACCTGAAGAAGAATAAGAATAGGAAGAAAAAAGGAAAAAAGAAAAGAAAAAAAAAAAAAAAAAAAATAAAAATATTTAAAAATTAAAAGAAATTAATTTGGAACAAAATCAATTAACATGGTATCAAATGCAATTCTATTTCAGAATCAAAAATTTTGGACAGTTACCAAATGCAATTCTATTTCAGAATTAAAAATTTTAGACGATTCAAACGTATTTTTTACTTATAATCGGTTCTAACAAAATAAAAAATAATTATTTATTGTCGAATCTGTTTCTTGGAAATAAAATCATTACTAAACGCGCCCTTAACATCTATGACCACACGAAGAGTTAACAACTATAAGCAAACAGTACTCGAGGAAAGAGAGGGGAGATGGTGAAAAAATAAAAGGGCAGAAACGCTTTGTCCCTAGCGAACTTTTTTTTTATCTTTGAGTTAATTATTATTTGAAATTTTGATATCATCCAAAAAGGAAAAAGAACTCTTGTAACGACTTGAGATTGCATTTGCTATTATTGGTTAATTTTTATTTTATCGATGACTAAACTCTATTGAGTATTGATAAACTAAACTTTATTAACCACCCGTGGGTGGTCGTGATGATTTGCGCCTTACCACCTCTTTGCCAAGGGAACATGTTGGAATCTCCAGACACTAACACGACTTAAGTGGGGGTTTTGGCGGTGGGTTAGTGAGCCAGCTCCCATGAAGTATTGACGCTTGGTCCGGGTGCATCGCGCACTCTACAGGCCGTGGGCTGCCCGGTGGGCCCGGTGGATCCTCGATTACATAAAAAAAAAAAAACGTTATTTGTTTTTGCTTTTGGCCAAGATCCGACTTAAATTAATGCGTTAATGTAGCTGAGATTAAAATTCAGCGCGACTTGAACGATATTCAGAGGAGCTTCTGAAAGTGGAACTTCTTCCCATGATGCTTTGTTAACAAACAAACAGACAACCCAATCGGGTTAGGAAAGTCCAACCCGTTTCTTCCGTGCGCTCCGGTAACGGCGAACTGGCGATACCGTATCTTCAGAGGGAGACGACGGAAATGGACGGCGGCGACGCCGCGGCGATTCTCAGGCAAGCATTCGGGGATTCCTCCGACGAAGAAGGCGATCAGCTCGACGGGCTCGAAGCTCGCGACGGGGACGAGCGGGAGCCGCCGCGGCAGAGCCCTACCTGGGCGCCGATCGAGGAGATCGACGGGCTGTGGCTGTGCGGCGACTTCCTCTCCCCGGAACAGCAGCGCTCTCTGCTCTTTGCGGTCGAGGAAGGTGCGTCTCCTTCTCGTAATCGCAAGGTTCGTTTTTGTTAGATCGCGGAGGGGAAGTGGAAGGATCGAGACCGGCGATTTCACTGATTCGCGTGTTCTGTGCTGTGCTGTTCTTCTTGTAGAGGGATGGTTCATTGAAGCTTCGCATAACCAGGTAATATCGCCCCGCCTATCGATAAGCGCTTGCTGTTGTGTGTGCCTCAAGAGCGTTGCAATTCTGCACTGCAAATTCTCAGCACAAGCCGCTTGACTGGCAATGTGACTGTTGTTGGCTTGGCTTCGGTTTACGCTTAATTTGAATCGGTGCTGTAGGCAGACGTCTGTTGCGGTATTTCTTCTGAAATCTAGGTTTAGATAATTACGCTTTATCCGCGCGTCGCATGCAAGCGAAAGGATTCCATTTAATTTTAACCTCTGTAACTTGATGAGTAATGAGAGGAGGTCGAATGCATGTTAAACTGGTAACGAACCATGCGATCTTGTTGTTATCTAAGCTGCTAATTTCGTTATTTTAGGTCAATGCGATTATGTTAGTCTGTACATTTGTGATCGGCGCAAATGCCACGAGTGAGCTTCATGTGTGAACTTATATGCAGATCTAGAGTTCTGAGTTTATCGGGGACATCATAGGAGTTTGCTTGAGATATTTAGTTTTCGCAGCTTGCTAGGAGATGGATAACTTTTACTGTCTTTTAGATATGGATGCATTGATTCTCGAGAGATTGACGGGCCTTTCGTAGCTGGGAACAATTTCTTACCCGCCTTCCGTTCCGTTGCACGCATTTTCTTGTTGGCTTCATAATTATATGACCGAAAGCGAATTGAATAGCTCGATCTGAAAACTAAGTGCAGGCGATTGCATTCCATTTGTGCAATGGCAGAGCAAAATAGTTTCAGGCCGTGAATAGCCATGCACTTCTTGCCATCACTGATTGGAACTGAACTGGTACCGTCCTGCATTTTGTCACTGCAGGCCATGAGGTTTGGGAGTCTTCCAGCATGGGCAACTGAGCTTTCTAATTCTATTCGAGAGGCGGTGTTATTAGGGGACTTCGTCCCAGAGTTCGAGTCGTCAAATGCAGATGCACGGAAGGATACTTCTCTCTTTCCTATCTTGCCATTTGAATTATTGGGGAGAGAGCCTCTATTTGATCAACTCATTGTGAACTTATACCATCCGGGAGAGGTAAGATATTGTTTACCACTTCATACCATTCATCTCGTTGAGGCATTAAAAAGATTTAATCTTGAAAGAATACTCAAGCAGCGATGCTTTTGCTTTGTGTGAGTGCATCAATATTTGAACTGTTTGAGAATAAAGTTTCCAATCACTGTTGATTGCCTCCTCAACCATGCATTTTCTTGGTCGCTCTTTTAAATTGCTTGATAACTCGTGTTGGAAGGGATTGTATGCCTTGGCTTTTGTGTTATGTACTTGTTTAACTTTCAAATGCCTTTTTCTATGCCTAAGCCATTTTCTGCAATGGTTCCATTACTTGTTGAGTTGCACTTGTTGGCACGCCACCTCAAACAGGCATTTGCACTCGCAGGGTATTTGTGCACATGTTGATCTAATGCGCTTTGGCGATGGAATTGCTATTGTATCCCTTGAGTCTCCATGCATCATGCACTTCACCCGGGTCGGAGATACGTGCAACACCAGCAGCGAAGTAGAAAATGAGCAGCCAATGTCTAAAGTACCAGTCTATCTGCCTCCAGGTTCCTTGGTTCTTATGTCAGGAGAAGCTCGCTACCTTTGGAAACACGAAATCAATCGCAAACCGGGATTTCAGGTATGGCAAGGGCAGGAGCTAGATCAGAAGAGAAGAATATCTATCACACTGAGAAAGCTTTCCATTGCCGAGTAACGTATTAGCTCAACCCAGGAAAAAAGTTTCGTCTTCCTGGAGGGTCTTTTTGTTGATGTACTCGATCAGAGAACTATAAGGGACGATAGATACCGAGATTGATCAACACGAAAAATACACTGCAATGGTCAAATTAGTTCACAGCAGCTTGTCATTTTCGGAAACTTGTTTGCCTCCTGGCTTTTCTAAGCGAGTTTACGTTTTCGAAGCGGTAAATCAGATGAGATGGCACAGCAGTCAGCAGTTTCTCTCTTTGGGAATTTGACAATTTAGGCGGCTATTCCGACTTTACCAAAACGCTATGCAATGCTGGGGAACTTTCTAACATTTTGCTTTCTAGTGATTTACTCTCGCACTCTTCACTTTTGGGTTGGCTTCAAATGCCCAAATACTTGGCACATTGAACATCTCCGGGCGTTTGAGATAATATATCTTCACGAGATGTGGCGGGCCATGAAGTTCCTAGAAAATAGAGGATTTGAGGAATCGCTTCCGGGGTATTGCTTATAGAATTTTGTTGGTTCTGAAATTAAGCATCTAATCCATCCACGAGATCATCAGTTTTCTTCCAGCTTGTGAAATTTTCAGTGGGATCAGCTCACGTTTTATTTGATCAAAGTACCTATGGATACAACACAATCACCAGACCGCGACCACAGAATATCGAAACGGGTATCGTTCAAAGTGGGCCAAAATGGCCTAAGGATGATACGACAAACCTAAGTAACGACGCCAGCATAACCAAATCGTCTCCCTCAAAAGGGGACTAGAAACTTAAACCTCGCAACATTATGTACATCAAGCACTCTCCGACAAGACGGACTCAGAGTTCGCACGAAACAAAGGACGCTAGAATACCACCACGTGATACGACGACGCTCCATCGCTTTCTTCACATGGACACGAGCTTCAGGTTCACCACAGACAAGAGCCCCGCCCACGCGAAGCAGATCTTCACCAGATCCCCGGCGATCGGGTTCACCTCCCCGAACGTCCTGTAGCACCCCACCATCGCCGCCACCATCCCGGCCGCCATCGCCAGCCCCACCCGGCCCGCCCCGAGCCCGAACACCACCGGGCCCCACGCCAGGGCCAGCCCGAGCTGGGCCAGGTACAGCGGCAGCGCCGCGGACCTGCGGTGGAACCCGCCCTCGGCCCAGACGAGCCACGCCGAGAGGCCCATCAGGAGGCTGGAGACGGCGCACAGCGTGTGGAGGATCCAGAGGGGCGGGACGAACTGCCTCTCCGCCTCGTCGGCGGCGGCGGCGTGGGCGGCGGCGGCGGGGGCGCTGAGGGAGCCGAAGAAGTAGATGTCGAGGAGCGTGAGGGAGAGCGGGAGGGAGACGGCGAGGGCCAGGGAGCGGAGGCCGCGCTTCGCCATGGTGCGCCGGTCGGCGCGCCTCGGCCGGGCCTTGGTGGTGGTCGTCGGGGGCGGCGGCGGGGGCATCGGCGGCGTCGGCCGGGGAGGGGTCGTGCGGTGTGGTCCGTTGTTTGAGGTCCTGGGAAGCCATGGAAGACGGGTAAAAGGTAGAGGCCAAGAGAGGAAACGAGGTCGAATATGGCAGAGAAAGAGAGATGGGAGGGACTGGAGATGGCTTTGGAATTCGTGAGGGGCGCCGGTTTTATCTGTCGAACGGACGGGGGGCAATGGCGATCTCTGGAATGTAGGATGGAGGTTGGGCGGCGAGGCTGAGGAAGGAAGGAAGGAAGGACGGAGACGGAGGGAGGGGAGGACGCGTGGGTGGTGGGTGGTGGTGCAGAGTGGACGATGCGACGTGACACTTGGCGCGGAGGGGGAGGGAAAGGTGGTGAGGCGACGCGACGTTATGTATAGTTTTGGGCCCTTCTAGAGATTGACATCGGCATAAATTCGATATTATAAAAGGATGGATAAGGTGCTTGCGTGAATCGCTTGAGAAAATGAGTCAAAGTATATTATTCTTTGATCGGGTTTCCATCGCCAAAAGGGTGTCGTGAATGCGCGGATCCAAGTGTCTAATTAATCGGCCAAGGGCCTCAGGCCCATAGACTCAAGACCTCAATGCTGAATACCTAAATCCCCTCTCACCCAAATAATTGACATAGGAATAGTATATACATAATAGATATGCATATATGATTAATAGCTTTTTATATTTTACAACCGAGCAGAAATAAATCATTTAATTTTGTGTTTTGTTGTTATAAATAATACATAGTAATTTTTCATAATCAATGCCGAAATCCCTTATTTATGTGGCATATTAGGTTGTGTTTGGCAACTTATCAAATAGTATTTGATTATATTCGCCGCTGCCACTATCCACCGTTGTTGGTCGTCGGCGACTAGTTGGGTGAGGTTCGGTGAGCTCACCAAAGGCTTGCCCAACCATCGATGATGTGAGCCTTGCCACAACTTTCGGTGAGCCTCTCCTAGCTTAGCGAGGGTGAGGCTCGCTAGTGGCTAGGTAGGTCTCCCTCGGATTTGGTGAGGCTGGGTGACGCCGACCTTGTAGTGGCCCGGCGAGGCTAAGCCCTATTGTCGGTTGAGCGAGCTTGGTCTTGCTAGATCTAAGCAAGGCTCCTCACATAGCTAAGGCTCGATCAAGTCTCGCCTAGCTGCTAGCAATACTTGATCAAAGAGGTGTGGCCTCACTGGGGACTAGCGACACTTTAGTGAGATTGTTGACCCTTGTTTGGCCGTTCACCGGTTATCCCAAGGTTAATGACCACTCAAAACTTGAAAAAGAGGAGAAAGAGAAAAAATGAAGAAAAAAATAATAAAATTATTAAAAATTAAGAAGAAAATTGTTTAAATTAGAAATTTTGTGAATGTACCGTAAAGACGGTTACTAAACGTCTTAAGATGTTCAAAATTTATTTTTGAGAACATAATGAGAATGGTTGTTAAACGCTTTCTTAGAAGGGTGTTGCCGTGCTTAAATCCAAAGCAGCCGAAGGCCCGACCCGAAGCCGAAGCACGCTCTGGCCCGATTCCCCCCCTTTTTTTTTGGTCAGACCCGATTCCCCCTTCGAAGAGTGAAAAACATCAACGGCTGTGGATCATACGGAGCCCCATTTCAGATCCAACGGTCCGCAGCAGCGGAGGAGCACCGGTTCTTACCGTGCACCCACTTTTGTCATCACTGACCGATCAACAAAGAACAGTAGCGAACGAAGAAACTGAGAGAGAGAGAGAGAGAGAGAGAGAGATGCCGCGAGCAGGTAGGGAAGCCATGGCCGTCCCTCCCGCGTCGGCCGAGCTCGAATCGCGCCAATCAGAGCGAGATTCTTCGCGTCCCGTGAAGTTCTTCGGGAATCGCAAAGCCGCCTTCGCTCTGGCTTTGCTCCTCGCTGATGCCGTCCTGGTTTCTCTCATCATCGCCTACGTCCCCTGTAATACCCTCGCTCTCTCTCTCTCTCTCTCTCTCTGTGTCTGATTGGTCTTGTTTCTGAATGTCGCTGTTCGGCTGGCTTGCTTGCAGACACCAAGATCGATTGGGACGCTTACATGTCTCAGGTGCGGGCTCGTTCCGAATCAAGCTCTGAGCTTTCTTTCTTTCTTTCTTTCTTTTTTTTGAAATTTCGTGCTTTTACGCGCGTCGTTGCTTTTGATTTCGCAGTTCCGGTCGATTTCGTGTGTTGTTGTAGGTGAGTGGATTTCTTGGAGGAGAGAGGGATTACAGTAACTTGAAAGGCGACACGGGTCCTCTGGTCTATCCCGCCGGCTTCCTCTATGTTTACTCTGCCATTCAGTTCGTCACCGGCAGCGAGGTCTATCCAGCTCAGGTATAATTTGTGCATATTGGTGTTATTGCTGTAATTGCTATTTGTTCTTGTGTTTTGTGGGGGGTCTATTGCTTCCTACGTTATTGATGGAATCCTTGATTCTTCGACGCCGCTGCAGATTTTGTTTGGCATTTTGTACATCATTAATCTGGGGATCGTGTTCTTCATATATGTGAAGACAGATGTGGTAAGTGCTCTAATCTTTGCACGTATAAAGCGTGCTTATTTCTTTGTGCGCGTGTTTGTCGATGCGACTTGGCTTTGTTCCTTTATCTCTTTCACTGCTCATCCATGCTGCAAATGCCAATTATGGTGCTGGCACTTTGCATGGTGCATCATTAAGTTGATCTCTACCGACTTACTTGATATTTAACAGGTTTGTACAATCATATTCTAGTTGTATTTTCCTTATATAGAGTAAAGACAGTTTTTTTCTCCCCGCTTGCTCTATTCGATGTACTTCATTGCCTTGTTCAATCTGATATGTATAGTACTTATACTATTCAGATACTGTGGGGACGAATGTAGGGACTGTGTATTGGATCCTTTATTTATGAATTTCAAAAGACAGCGATTGAATCTGCTCACAATGCGATAAAATTTTTTTAGTATTCCATTTCCCTCCCTTCTGAGTTAGCTTAAGCAATGTCATTGATCTCCACTGTTTGAAAACTATCGCAGCTCCCATGGTGGGCTCTGAGCTTGCTTTGTCTGTCAAAGAGGGCGCACTCTATCTTTGTTCTCCGTCTCTTTAATGACTGTTTTGCTACAATGCTCCTCCATGCTTCTATGGCTGTCTTACTTAGCCAAAAGTGGCATGTTGGGTTGATTATCTTCAGGTAGTGTTTTTACTTAGAACTACTTTTCCTTGTGCTTCCTCTTACTTTTGTTTTCCTTCAAATAAAGATTATTCCTTTGATCTCTGCAGTGCTGCTGTTTCTATAAAAATGAATGTCCTCCTTTATGCCCCGTCATTGCTTCTTCTAATGCTGAAGGTACATGGTTTTCATTCTCTGTAAGTCTTGAATTTGTGTGTAGAGTACTTATTGCAATTCTGAGCATGGTTTATAATCCCTCACATGCATCTTCTGCAGGCCATGGATATCTTTGGAGTGGCGTCAGCTTTAGCTTGTGCAGCGCTTGTGCAGGTAGTTGACCTTATGGTCCTTGATGTTCCTTCTTCCCTACATCCATTTTGATATCCTTCTTGAGATTCGTTCGAATGAAAATTGAGTCTGCATGGTACACAATTGCCTTTTCTTGGGAATGTGACATAGCAATCTTTTGATTTTTGGCATGCATAGGTGAGTGGAGCTCCATCTGTGACTAATGTCGCCGGGTGTCTGATCTGATCATCATGCTTACTGGTTCACTAATCCACAATTCTCCAGATATTGTTGGGGCTTCCTTTTCTCTTATCCTATCCGGTTGCATACATATCTCAGGCCTTCAATCTTGGTCGCATATTCATCCACTTTTGGTATTACTTCTCTGCAATCTTTAAATGTCAAAGTAGATGAGACTATAGTCACTGGGTGGAAAATCTTGTTCATTTTCTCTCTCATAAGTTGTATTTCAGGTTCATGCTTAGCAGCTTAATGAACAGATCATTTTGCAAGTGAAAACATCTGGTATAATAGTGCATGAACCCTGCTATTGAGCTGCCAAAGAAGTAGTTTAGTGTTGTCATGTAACACACTCTGTTTGACTATGCAAAATATATGGCACCCATTCATGACTTTTTATACTGGATTTAGTAGATGTATTCTGGATTTGTTATTCTATGGCCTGTTTTCCGCTTTGAGATATGTTGCACATTGTAAGTCAACTTGGTGCATGCTAGGGTGAAAGAATCTTTTGAAACCAAATTTCAATGCCCATTCGAAATGTAATGACAATGAGATTACACTATGTTAGTTGAAAATCAATTGTGGCACCATCCTTTTTTACAAGTTGCTTGGATTTAACTCGTACATAGAGGATTGCTGAATATTAGTTGAAAATCAACTTTATTTACCTTCAGGTCTGTTAACTTCAAGTTTGTTCCTGAGCCAGTTTTTGTATCGAAAGGATTTGCAGTCTCCTTGCTGGTTGTTCACCTGGTGTTGCTTTTCACATTTGCGCACTATAGATGGTGCAAGTAAGTATTAATATCACTCAAGTTGCTTTGTTAGGCTATGAATTTGAGTGCAAATGGTAGTTGTTGGTTTGCTAAAGATAGCTTTCCAAGTCTCGATCATTTCAGTCTCTTTATGCAAATTCTGTTTGCGTATGTGCATAAGTAACTTTTTGGTGCACTAGTTTTGGATGAGCAGTACTTGTTGCATTCTCATTTTAAATCTGGCAATTGATAGAGATAGTGTCTTTAATTGCTAGTGGGTTAGTTGACTTATGTCGTTTCTTGCTTATTTTGTCTGCATGATTTATGCTTTCTTTCTTTTCTGTGGATTGACACGGTTTTCATGAAATTGTGTTTAATCGACAGGCATGAAGGGGGGCTTTTTAACTTCTTGCATTCAAAGTTTCTCTCCTTGAAGCTGAAGTTCTCTCTCTTAAGTTCCTTCTCACAACAAAATTTTCGTAGTACCGGCTCATCGTCCAAAGTTCTCAGCCAAGAGCGTGAGCAAACTATGATTTTTTTTTACCTCGATTAGTGTTATTTATTGCTTAATACTAATATTTCTCAATTGCGTGATTCAGATATTGTGACGACTATGTTTGCTGGGAATTTTATTGGCATTGTATGTGCACGTTCATTGCATTATCAGTTCTACTCATGGTAAGTCTATTTGCAGAAGTTTGATAGCTACTCAACTTGTATCTCCAAATATTATCTATCTGACATACTTTTACCACTGTTGCTTGTGAGTTGTAAATATTTGGGTTTGGTGTACCATGTATTGCATCGTATGTAGGGTTGAGAATGCACCGAGTTGGCTGGCTTCTGCCAAAAAATTCGCCTAGCCTGAACAGCTTGGGCCTGATACTGTTTGGTCCAAGGGCCTGGCCCAAATGAAATGTGTAATTTGGCCTGGACAGAATAGGACTGGGTCATTTTGGCAGGTCCAGGCCAACTGGCCAGATGGTCAATGCCATTTTTTCTTTTTTAACATGTAAGTAGTTGTTAACAAAAACAGCACATCTTCAACTGGGAAAATAAAGAACTTAAAAAGACAAGCACTTGCAGTACATAAGTCATCAAATTGGATGAGATTGTAAGCTTCATGAAGTAGCTTGCTTAAGCATGAGCCTCTAGGCAGAGTAGGAAGAATATATCCAGTAGATTTTGAAAAAGGAATAATGGGGGAAAAACCCCTCAAGGAAGTTATACCAACCTGTGATTTGAGAGTGGCCGTGAATGAAGAGTGGTGGCCATCCTAATCCTAGTGCCTCAGCTCGTGGGAGTGTGACAAGAGAAAGGACAGATGAGTCATGCAAGAAGTACAGCAAGTCATGTAGGGCCGCTGGACATGAGGTGGCAGCTTGACAGTGGAGAACCAGGGAGAATGAGATAAATGGGAGAGAGAGTGTTTTGTGCATTAGGGATTTGAAATATATATTTTGTACCTTAAGCCCAAAAGAACAGTTTGAAAAAAAATTTATTTTAGGTCCTGTGGCCCAGCTCGGACCAGGTTTTTAGGCCACCAGGTTATTTTGCTTAGCCCTATTGATACAACCTGGTCGGACCACGTTATGTTAAATTGGTGTTATGTTAAATAGTTGGAGGAATGTAATAGACCATTGATTCTTAATCCAATGTGATCTTTTCATTTTCTTTTATTCTTTTTGTAAGGGCCAGCTGCCTGATAGATGCTCAACTGTTAGTTGGTTTATGTGTATCTACAATATACGTTAATTGCTACTGTGTTTGTGAGTGATATTATGCATATCTTTGTTGCTTAAGGGCTTCATTATTTCACAAACACATTAACACCCATTCAAGCATGCAAACCCATACATGCAGGCACGCATGCATAGTATGGGCTCCTATAATGTTGAGGCATCTTGTTCTACCTTTCCTTTGCTCCTAATGCATTTGCATCATGTTCTTTGAGTTCTTCATTGTCTATCTTAATTTCTCCATGAATACTGTTGCTACTATTCCCATTGCTGGAGTAAGTTCACTCCAACTATTCTGCAATACACTATGCACATCATCTGTTCCATTTGAATGTCTATGGCTGTTGCGTTAGTTTCTAATCTGGATCTATTGGTACAGGTACTTTTACAGCTTACCTTATTTACTTTGGAGAACGCCTTTTCCAACACTTTTACGGTAACCTCTTAGTGTTTTAATGTTTAAGACAGTAATTTCTATACATACAACCGTTTTGAAGGACAAAGGTGTCTCTGTTGCAGGATAATATTGTTCGTAGGAGTGGAGTTATGCTGGAATGTCTATCCATCAAACATCTTTTCGTCTGTTCTGCTTCTCTGTCTCCACTTAATTATATTGTGGGGCCTTTGGCGTGCCCCCCCGGAATATCCTTATGTTAAGGCCGAATCATCCAGTGGAAAGAAAGAAGAATGAAAAACTCCAATGCCCTTTTTGCTGATCCTCTTGATCGTCACAGCTTCAAGTTTCTTTTTGGACCTTCATCTGTACTAACAGCATGAATAGAAGATAGAAGAAACAACAACAGTTTTGACATTATTTTGCAGATATTTTTCTTCAAATGAGTGTATCTTGCATTGCTGTCATTAAGACTTGAAAGATAGGCGATTTAATTTAGGGTGTCTTTATTCAGAAATCACTTGATGATGCCTCATCCTGCTAGCAGTATTATATACAGACACGGGTATTTTGGGATTATCAGCCTTATTACATGCTATGTTATTCTAAAGCAACACTTCGAACTATCGATCCCTTGAATCACCCAGCGAAACCCATTGGGATATACACTGCACTGATTACGCTATTTTTTTTTTCCCCCAAGTCGCAATTTAGTGTCTTAACCGAATAGGCAGGCAAGCCTACCGGATTTCTCGTATTTAGATGTTTTTTTTGGTAACGTAAGTAATGTATTAACTTTTAACCAAACACAGCTATACAGCAGGGGTCTTGGCACCAAAACTTACACTCATAATGGCATACAAGTCATAACGAGTGGAAGAGTGTCGAGAAAAAAGAAAAAACGAAAAGGGAAGTCGAGCATGGACAACCCTCAACAAAATTACAAAGGGGGAATAGACACGGCTGAAGAGAAGATAGTGGGGTCGAGTTCCCAACTTCTTTGGATCCTCCTGTTTTTCGGTGTGTTGAGAACGTGATTGAAGGTAAGTGCTTTATCCTTCAGAGCTTTGATGAGATGTTTTTTCATTGTGGGTATGAACAGGGCTTGGCCCGGAAGAGTATGTTATTCCACGTCTTCCAAATGGTGTGGCATAGAGCACCGAAAGGGTACCTCACAATACTTTGATAAAAGTCACTGCCCGGGATACACTTGATGGCCCATTGAAGATTGTCCATCCACCCCTTGTTATGCCAAGGAAGGTTGTATCTAGCAGCCCAAAACATGGCAAGACCAGCCATAATGTGGCAATCAAAAAATAGATGATCAAGCGAATCCGGTCTAGAGTTACAAAAAACACAAGAAGCATCAGCAATTCTACCATAGGATAGTAGAAGGACCTGGGTAGGTAGTCGATGCTTGGTTATGTTCGATCGAATCCGGTCTCGTATTTAGATGTTTAATCGTTCACAACAGCAGAAGCTTCCAGCTTCGATGGTTGGAAGGATGAGCCGTAAGCTTGAAATTGATGCTAATCTTCTAATCGTTCGACATGGAGTTGTTCGAAGTGGATCAGGAGAAAGACAAAGTTTCCGCATCCTTTGATTGCAGAAAAATCAGCAAAGTATTAGCTCTATATTCAATCTTATCATCCTGAGAACGCTTCATCATGTTTCGGTTTATCCTCGTGGCCAAGGGCCTTAGGACAAGTAAAAAGTGTGACGCTTGACAAACTCCGAACGCTGTTTTGCATGGCAAAAGATGACGATATGAATATGCAGATGATTCTTATCACCTGTTGGGTGCAATTATAAACGATCACCTGGAACTTCCAACCGAACGCATGTTGTCCGAGATACGTTAGCCGCTCACGAGTGCTGTTTCGAATAACTTTTTCAGATGCTTTTGCTTCCCTTTTACTAGAATGAACTCGATGGAACATGACTAGAAAGAGTTCGTATTATGCAGGAGGCAGAAAGGAGAGAGAAGAAGATGGATGAGGAGGCAGGAGGAACAAATCAGAGCTTTAGCTTCTTTACACGATTACACAATGTCACGAACACGTCCACACCACAAGCACAGGGGAAACAGCAAGAAACATATAGGTACATACACAGCCACTTCACCATTTTTCTCAGCTACGACACTTGGTGATAACGCTGCAGGGGCGGTTGTACGGGTTCGCCTCGGCGCCAGGCCTGCAGTTGTAGTAGGACGCCCCCCTCAGGGAGCACGGCACGGTGCCTGGCTGCAGCGCGTCGTAGCTGATGTGCCGTGGCATGGTCGCCAGGATCCGCCTGCTGATCTCCGAGTCCATCCCAAACTCGTCCTCCGCCTGGCACTCGGCGATCGGGCCTTGGCACCCCGGGGCCCTCGTCGGGGCCGGCAGCATCCAGCTCAGCTCACGGTCCCCGCCTGCATTGGCCGTGATCGAGGAGACGAGGAGGATCGCAATGAATAGGAAGAAGGAGAGGATCGAAGCGGACGGGGCATCGGCCATTTCTCAAGGGCTGATGGTTTTAGAGCCTTCTGCTGTGGTTGACGTACATGGCGTCGCGTTTCTTTATAGGCGCGAAGATGCGCAAACGAAGCGGGATGAACGTTTCGGTTTGAAGGGGCTATCATAATTATAGCGAGTGTTAGTCAAATAATTTGGAAGATCTATATGGGATTTATTCAAAAAAGTCAACACAATGACATAAAAAATAAATTGAATTGTCATAGAAATCAAATAAAAAAGTTTATTATCCACCTTGGAATCAATCTGATGACAAGTGAGTATCCATAATTTTGGCTTGGGAATTGATCGTTGTGGATTCGAATTTTGCCCAGACAATTTAGATTTTTGTTGGGATTATGGAGATGAGTTACCACGCTAGCTCCCCTTCAAATAGTCGATTAATTATGATAGTAAACTCATATTATTCAAAAAAGGGATTATTTATCATACACATAGGAAAGATATTAGTTATTACTCACAAAAAATTAGAGAGCAATAATTCAAAGAAGAAAAAAAGCAGGTCTATTAACTATTCAAATAAACCCAAGGGATTTGTCCGTGTGTGCTTGGTAATTACTAGATGTGTGAGGAATGAAGGATTACTAGACTTGGTGAGGATATGTGTGAGGAATGAAGGATTGCTAGACTTGGTGAGGATTCTTGCGTGTTCAAAGAGCCCTAGACACCTCGTTTACATAAAAAATTTTATGCGTAAAAAGAAGATACCGTCTCAAATCTACTATATGTTCAAATATTATTGTTTATAAGTGAAGGGCGGGATTCCAGAAAAAACAAAATTTGAATTAAATGAATGACGTCATGAAATCGTGGCGTTTGTTTGAATGTGTTCACAATGTTCAAAAGGCACTTCAATGGCTGTGTTGAATCGGCTGCCGTCATAGCTTCAAGAAATAGACACTTCATCTACAAAAGATTTCAATCCTCTTATGTATTCAAGAAAGATACAAGTCCATTAACCCCAAGGGGGTAGGTAGGTAAGCGAATAAAAAGGCCATTTGGAAGATTTTAACATTTGAGGGATCCCTCAAGCAGACTGGCCGGGCATTTAAGCTTTTGACCCTATTAGCCGAAACTCTTCTACATGATTTATATTAACATGACACATGATATCAAGCGTCTAATAAAGTATTCTTCTTCTCATAGTACTTTATTAGAAAATTACGATAGAAGTAAGAACATTGAACTGAGTTGGCTTACCGATTGAAGAATGTACGTCGGTATGGATTACACACGTGATAAATGGCTCGATTATACACTCCATATATAAGCAATATTGATTTCATTTTTGGGCTACTTATTCTGATTTCGTGATATCATATCCATGAAAAAAAAAAAAAAAAAGGTTTTCACATCCATAGAGGGTGGCAACTCCTATTGGCATTGGACGAAGGGTGGTAGAAAATGGGGAAATTATAAAAACAATCATCGACCTATTGTAATTTTTCCAATTTAGTCATAAATCCTTTTCTTTTACCAATTTAATCCTAAATCTTTTGTAATCGTGCCAATTTAGTTCATTTGGCTAATTTTGACCGGTCAGTGTTGATGTGGACGCCAATCGACGCCGATTGTCTAATCAACACTAATATGTCAATTTTTTTTTCTTTCTCTTTTTTGTTTTTTCTTTCCTTCTTCCCCTGCCCGGCAAGGTTGACCTTGCTAGCCACTATGGAGGCTCGACCTCACCCGCCATGGGGAGGCTCGTCCGGCGAGGCCTTGCCAGGGGTGGCTAAGGCTCGAGGGAGGCTTGCCTCTAGCCGGTCACCTTAGAGGAAGAAGGAAAGAAAAAACAAAAAAAGAGAGAAGGAAAAAAAAAATTGAAAAATTG
Organism: Eucalyptus microcorys; assembly: GCA_014182515.1. Lineage (NCBI taxonomy): Eukaryota > Viridiplantae > Streptophyta > Magnoliopsida > Myrtales > Myrtaceae > Eucalyptus > Eucalyptus microcorys. The sequence continues at coordinate 10,647,575 of CM024569.1, forward strand.
ACATGTTTGTCCAACTAAAATTATCCAGATATACTAAATGAGTACAAATGTAAAATGTTTATGATTGAATTGGAAAAAATTATAATAAGTTTAAAATTATTTTGATAATTTTCCTGTGGAAAATGTAATTGGATAAACTGTCATATATTTTGACATAAACTTAGCCAACACGGTCGTTTTCATTTGGATTAACATTCGATGTTAGAAAAGCAATATCTTACGTGGGCAAAAGAAAATTATTTTATTCATAACTTTTTTTACTGACGTAAGTACTTGCTTCATTCAATGGATCCTTTTGTTTTTTATGGGGTCAAACATTCAATGGATCTTACATCAGTTTCATTATCTTTTTATTTTTTGTTTTATTATATAACAATTTTCAAAGGCTGCAGATTGCGGTAAAGAAAGTTTTTAACTCCACGATTGAACATGTTAATTCTTCGTTACCTACCCAGATTATGATAAACAAGATAAAATCAACTGAAAAAGTTTGAAAAGGATTGATTTCGATTGTTCACATGACCATCTGGAAGCTGCGTATTTCCCTAGCATGCTGGCTTTGTGAAGCATTTATTTGAGGATGAATGCTTATTATTTCGGAACTCCTAATTAATTATGCTCTCCCTAAGGAAAATTAGCGGCATAGAAAGGCTTCAACAGAGTGGTACTTAGAAAATTCTTAATGGGGAAAATTACTCAATCGATCCTAAATTTATAGTACGGATGCAAATTCAATCAATTTTTTTTTTTTCAGTTTTGTCAATTTAGTTCTAATACCTTTACACAAATTTTCAATATAGTTATTGCGACCAATTTTTGTTGAAAACCGCAAACGTAGCGGTCTAATTATTGTCGATGATTGTGTGTGACACAGTGATTTTCTGATGAAAATTCACAGGAAATATTACATTGAAAATTTGTGTAAATGTTTGAATTAAGTTGGGTAGAAAAAAAAAGAATTGAATTAATGTCTGTATAAATGGATTTAGAATTTATCGGATGATTTCTCCAATTATAATGATGACCCATGTGGAAATGTAATTGGGCGATGGGGCGGTCAAAGCTGCCGGGGCCTGCCGCTCTCTCCAATGAAAGCAACTCCCTTTGGATTGAATTGTGAAAAGACTGTCCTCCCAAACTTTATCCACGTCAGCATCGAAGTGTCACCGTCCTGGCCTTTGGCCTCTTGAGGAGTTTGACTATTGGGCCCTGTGAAAACGAGAGGGGATCCCCAATTCAGTCCATTAAATTCGTGACTTCTTTTGGTGAATTAAGAGAAATTAATCCTTAAGTTTTCCCGCTAAGCAGGATTGCGCACTTGAACGCAGGCTGTGCTGAAGATTTGGGAACGCCTTACTTATGAAAATTGCACAGTGACTGTGATTTCAGATCGGGCATTTTTTCCGGTTAAGTCCCAGACCTAGGTGCGAGGGAATAGTGGAATGCGCGACGGTTTTCATCGGGTGCCACGGCATGATACTCTAAACGCACGGAATTGATCCACCCAGGGGTAGAGTTTCCTCTTTTAAGTGGCGGGAAGTCGGGTCCAGACCCTCAGTTAACAATAGTATGGATCCTTATCCCATAAGAAGGAAAATAGAAGCAGGATTCACGGGATGGGGAGCAAGACACGCCCCTTGTTGGGCATGCTGTCTTTTTGGGTTTCGGTGCATAGAAAATATTATAAAAATATTATAATATTGATACCTAAATTTTGGCCAAGTATTTATGATAAAAATTGTATAGAAAATTAGGGACTAATTTGGCCCTAACAAAAAGGATTTTTGCATCACGTTGGCACTAATATTATTTGCATCAACTAAGTTTTAATTTTATTTTTCATTTTATTATTGCATTTCGGGTAAATATAAAAAAATTATTATTAAAAAAAGAAAAAAAAAAAGGGCTCTTTTCTCTCCTTTACATGGATTGACACGAAGTGGACTCCTCTCTCTCTCTCTCTCTCTCTCTCAATCTTGTCCACATACATGAAGGAAAAGCAAGTGCTTTGCACATGAAAAAAATGAAAAAAAAAAAAAAAGAGAAGAAGGGAAGAGAGTAGAGAAGTCAAAGAAAGAGCCTAGCCCTTTCTAGTCTATTGATGTGCAAGGGGGTTGAGAAAGGACAAAATAATAATTAAAAAAAAAAAAGACAAAAGAAGGAGAGAGAGATAGAGACAAAGGCAATCATCTTCTTTGGCTCCTTCTCCTTTTTCTCTTTCCTCTTTCCTCTTTCCTTCCTCCTCCTTGCAACCCACGCACGCCAGATGCCCTACTGAAGGAGACTAGGATAGCCGACGATAGGAGTCATCAATGCCGCTGAGCTAAGGAGCAGAGTAGGGCTAAGCCTACTGTAGAATGGATAGTCGAGGGCACGCCAGTTCGGCTGCGCCAAGGCCAATCGGTGTACCAAGGACCAACGGTCCAGGCACCTCCATCGACTAGCCTCCTTGCCTATAAATAGGACGTTTGCATGCCCCTTGAAAAGATAGACAAAAGTAGCAAACTCAAAGGACTTCCCCTGAGAGACATTGGGGGAGGTTGGAGAGTGAGCAAGCCAGAGGAGAGAGATCGGAGGAGCGACCTCGGAGGACTTCCCTTGAGAGGCGTTTGGAGAGGTCTGAGAACAAGCGAGTCTAAGAGAGGAGGTCAAGGAGAGAGAGAGGCAGATTGGGGGGAGATCATTGGGAGAAATTGGGGGAGAAGGTAGAGAGGGAAAGAGCTTGTGGGCGAAGGGGGTTCGGTTTCAAATTTGAGAGGGAGAGAGAGAGAGTCGTGGGATTGATCCCTGTAGTCTGTTGCTGCCGTGGTGTTAGGGGTTGAGAAAGGACAAAATAATAATTAAAAAAAAAAGACAAAAGAAGGAGAGAGAGATAGAGACAAAGGCAATCATCTTCTTCGGCTCCTTCTCCTTTTTCTCTTTCCTCTTTCCTTCCTCCTCCTTGCAACCCACGCACGCCAGATGCCTTATCGAAGGAGACTAGGATAGCCGACGATAGGAGTCATCAATGCTGCTGAGCTAAGGAGCAGAGTAGGGCTAAGCCTGCTATAGAATGGACGGTTGAAGGCACGCCAGTTCAGCCGTGCCAAGGCCGATCGGCGTACCAAGGACCAACGGTCCAAGCACCTCCATCGACTGGCCTCATTGCCTATAAATAGGACGTTTGCATACCCCTTGAAAAGACAGATAGAAGTAGCGAACTCAAAGGACTTCCCCCTTGAGAGACATTGGGGGAGGCTGGAGAGTGAGCAAGCCAGAGAAGAGAGAGATCGGAGGACTTCCCTTGAGAGATGTTTGGAGAGGTCTGAGAGCAAGCAAGTCTGAGAGAGGAGGTCGAGGAGAGAAAGAGAGGCAGATTGGGGGGAGATCCTAGGGAGAAATCGGGGAGAAGGTAGAGAGGGAAAGAGCTTGTGGGCGAAGGGGGTTCGGTTTCAGATTTGAGAGAGAGAGAGAGAGAGAGAGTCGCGGGATTGATCCTTGTTGCTACCGTGGTGTCACCTGCCATCGCCCCGTCAATCAACTGTGAGCCCTGCTGGGCTAAGCTCGCGAATCGACGCTAGCTGCTGTCATCCCCCCAAATGCAGATCTGTTACCTAGAGCCTAACACAAGCTATTGTCGTCCTCCCCCCAACGTCGAACCTGCCGTCATCTCTATGTTGCATGCTACTTCACCATCGTGTTTGCTAGTATCGTGGTGACTAGCGCTGCTTGTTGTGCTAGTAGTGAACTTAGCTTCCCCATCTGCCACCATCTGCTGCATCTCGGCCCGATTGAACGACTCACTATTGCTGCCTTGCTGCATTGCTACTTTCATTGACGCCAAGTTGCTACCCGATGATGTCCCAGCCACCCCTATCGATGTTGTTGAAAGGCAGAGAAGGAGAAAGGCACAAGTCGGGTCAAAACTTGGGTCGGGTGAGGTTTCTGACTGTTAAGAGAGAAGTGGGCTAGGCTTGTATTTTTTTTTTGGGTCTTGGCCTAATTCGCGAGCTAGTCCACATCTTTCATTTCCTTGGTGGTTGGGGGGTAGCCCAGCCAAAGGCTTGGGCCACGCGTTCGAGCCGAGTTCGATCGGGTCAAACGTGGAGTTCTGACCTGGATCCATTTTTATAAAATGATAATATATATATATATATAAATATAAATACATATATATAAATAAAAATATATATATAGTCTTAAAAATATATTAATGATAAAATAATAAAAAAGGAAAAATAAAAAAATAGTTTTATTTTCCAAAAATTAGAAAAACCCAAATATATTTTATATTCTTCAAAAAAATCAGAAAATGCCTAAAAGATAGTTTCATTTTCCACAAATGCATGTAAAATCCTTAAAAATCCAAAAACATGTTAGGGTTTAAACAAGATTAGGTACCGGAAGGGTATTAGTGATTAACTAATATAATCAAGTCCCTGATCTTAAGTTCTCTGGTTATGCAAGAGTTAATTATTTCTTCCAATATTTCATTTGGGTTTCAAATTGACTAACCCTAAATCGATTAGTGGCGACTTTTATTTGAAATTAACTTATAAGTTAAAAACTTGAATCATAAGTCGTGAATTGATGGGTTTGGGAGAGCCTAGTTAAGCCTTGTGCTTAGTGAGCCATTACCCTCCACACACGACCCCACATAAAGGCGCCAAAAAAGTAGGTCGAAATAGCTTGGCAACTTCGCTGGGGATGATTTTTTTGTGGAATTAGGCCTTTTTATCTTGTTTAAATGCTTCACTAACTTAGGTATTCTTTTTCTTTTGTGCAGGTTAGTAGCTTAATGATCAATTTTAATTTCGTTAAAATAAAATATATTGTGATTATAAACTACTGTGCATGTTTTAATGTTTTAGCACTACACGTGATACACACGACTCGGCTGCCGGACTTGGGCCACAATAGGATATTTTAAAATGGTGTTAAGAAAGATACATCCTTCAATGCGAGACTGTGATGTAGATGTTGCCTTTTTTTTTTTTTTACCTTGAATTTCTTTAATAAGAGCCAATGTTAAGAGGGTATAATGCTAACGTGAGACTGCGATAGGCAGACGTCCTCATAATTTCTCTTAACCTTCTTAGTTAGACATCGAGCTGCATGTATCATGTGCATGTCTATGTGCTTGCTATTTTCTTTAAAAGTAAAGTGATTTCTTTACCCATTTTTTACTCAATCTATTTATTTTATTGGCCCATAGAAATTTAGGTCAGTTTTTTGGGTCCCAATTTATATGCGATGGGAAGAGACGATATCCAATCAAAGTTGCTTTGACTGGATAAATTCCCTAATGGACCCCACTTTTGAGGCATTCTTGTGGTGTGTTGGTTGGTTCTACGAAAAGAGAGCTTGCTTTACTTACAAATGTTGCAATCCTATCCCGTTGCTCGGCCTCAGTGACGCCACTCCCTATTGCCCATATAGGGTGGCACATCAGTACGGAGCCCTTCAAGAGATCCTATTGCCTCTCAAGACGAAGATATCTACAATCCTTTTCATCCATAAAAGTCGTGATTACACATTCAAGATTCACATAATCGAGGATACATGGAGCAAGTGCCATCGTAAAAGGATTGTGTTGCCTGAAAAGCTTGAGGGATAGGAAAATGCCCATCACGCCTCTAAATCATACATCCACAACCATCAAATCCCAACAAGATTGCGACCATTGGCCCCTGATCTAGCCAGCAAAATTAGTTAGCGGGAGCAAATTGAGCATTTGCGAAAGCGCTTGGGAATAAGCTGAGTACATGTCTCGGAGCTAGTCCAAGAAAACAAACAGCTTCGCAAAGGCTCCCCGTTGCATATAAAATAACGGTCATGTGCTCCCTAGTGTCAATGTTTTGAAAGTTTTGTCTTGTTCCTAGTCCCATTGTTTAGGGACTTTTGTTTAATGTCTAGTATTTCATTCTATCATTATTCCAAGTTTGGATGTTATAAGTGTCTTGTACATAAAATCCTCTTTTGATATATAAAATCAGCTGGACCATTGCCATGGGTCAATCTTCATTTACCCTCATGCTCATTTGTTTTTTCTTTGCGATGCTAGGTGATTATGAATCGCCGACCACCAGTCACTTATGCATGGCCTCAAGCAATAGTGGCCAGTTAAAGTGATATACAAAATTGCCTCGCTAATATTGAAGATGGCGTATGATAGATGTTCATTGTCCTTTGACAACTCTTGAGGCAAATAGAGTTCACTTAGGCCAAGCCCAACCCCATAATTGCTTTATCACAAGAAAACACACCAGAGACACCTGCAAACTTGCCAAAGGATGACCAATAGGATAGACACTTTGCAAGGATCATGAAGAAGCTGAGTTAGTTGTAGGATCAAGGTCCCATTGATTTGTCTAACTATGTCAATGTTAAAATTCCAAAAAAGCTCAAAGTGCCTAAATGCGAGGGGTGCGCCAATGCCTCTTACCCAGAAGCATATTTGCAGGCCTACTTGGTTCGAAGAATGGTTAAATCATACCAATCAAATCTGATTGGCCTTGCTTTACGGTGGTACATTATAAGAAGGATTAGTCTCCTTAAGACTTGAGAGGAACTGACTGATGCTTTCCGCCAAGAATATAATGTTGACATCGATATTGACATCAATATCACCCCACCTCATGAAGAGCCAACAAGTGCGGAGATGAAAGATAATAAGTTCTTAAGGGGATATGTTGAGTTAGGGAGGAGCCCGACCACCCAGTTTGACCCGTAGCCAATAGAAGAAGGATCGACAGAGAAAATATCGATGTAGCTTTGCTTGATGAAGGGACTACTGAGCAGTATCCTATTATTGAGAAGCTTCCTACTAAAAAAGACAAGGAGCCCGCGGATGAGATCAAGACTATAAAACCTATTTAGATCTGGAGCACGACAGCACAACTTCCTAGACTTACCGCAAGAGCCAAGGTCCAAAGAGTGTTGACCCCCATCAACCTAGAAAGCGAAACTTCACCATCTCCCAGTCCCCTTGACAAGCTCAAGCTGGCAAAACGAAAGGCTTTACTCAAAAGGTCAAGATTGGGTGTCAAGAAAAGAAAGCCTAGGCAATTCGAGCCAACGCTTGCCACTGAACAAAGGCAAAGTCTGACAGCCAATGAGCCGCCACGCCAAGGCTTCGAATGTTGCCCATGGTACAATCTCGAGAGCTATCAGTGTTATATAGATGAGGTTAGTCATTCATCGAATAACTGCCTCTAATCCATGCATACGGTCCAAAGCTTATTAAAAGGGGGAACATTTGCTCTTTAGGGTTATCTCCCAATGGGCTGCTAAATTTGTCATCCAACCATGAGGATGACATAAACGCCTCATCCTCGATTGGAAATTTCGACCCAAAAGAAAACAATGAAATGATCTCGGAAGAATCCAACTTCCCTGAAGTAGCAGAATTCATCACCATAATTAATGGAATGTCGATGCAATGAAAGGACCAGTTGCCTAACCAAGATACAATGAGACCATCTTGCCTCCATAGGATTATGATTCCAGAAAAATGGGAGTACCTAATCTCTATAAATATAATGGCACGACTTGCCCCATTATCCACTTGCAATGTTTCTAGGTTGAAATGAGTTAGTATTGCAACCAAACGCCATTCATAACTTAGACCTTCCAAGAGAGTCTCATAGGGCCCACATTACAGTGGTTCTTCATGGCAAGGATCTACTTTATAAGAGATTGGAATGAGCTATCTTCCATGTTTCTTCATATGCGGAAATGTGAAGGCTTGCGTGATGCAAGCTAACCCTCAATTGGCCGAGGAAGAAACGATGAAGCTATTCATAAAAGCCTTACTCCGTAAGCATCACTCTTGGTTACATGGATTGCGCTTCCGTAACTTCAACGAAGTGATCCTCTCATGCGAATACTTCAAGTCTCCTAGGGTTGAAGAACTCAAATGCGCTTCATTTCGGGCCAACACTATCAACTATCAAAATGCTCCTTTTCATAGGAGTCTTCATGAGTTTTGGTTATTTTTATAACCTCATGTTTTTATCCTGTTTAATATGTTACTGTTGCAGTTTCCATTCCAATAATATAATTTGTTTTCACTCAGTGAATGTATAATTCCAATATTTCGAGAACATGAGGTGGTATTCCAAATCGGCTCAGTGATTCTATCCAACCATGAAAAGAAAATATCATCCAAGAAGAATTCTGATGGCTGGCCTTCCTCATGCTTCCATAAAAAAGAAAAAAATCTTTTTGAAAACAAAAACATTTCATTACCAAATACTTTTTTCAAAGTAGATGTCAGATTTAGTCTTGTTTGTTTGATTTACTTACTTCGTATCTTAGAACATCATTTCCTTGACTTAGCTTGACATGGGGCATTTGAAAATGGCACGTCATGTGGACTCATCGGATTCTAAAACACTCTTTCAGAAAGCATGGGCAAATAGAAAAAATCACCCCGTTTAAAAAAAAATGGTATGTCTTATTCCTTGAACATAATTTTGGGAATGACGCTCGCTCTCTTTCATTTATAGGAGACGAAAAGATAGGACATAATAGGCACAGGCACGCAGTTGAACTCGATACACACATGTCATGATAGCTTAGGGTAGGGCAACCTGGGAATCCTCTTCCATGCTGCTCTCAGCCTCCCCCATTTTGCGAGCCATCCCTAGAGCTCTGCACGCTCCACCTCGCACCTACATGACTTTGCCTCAAGTCTGAGCAGTGTCTCCTTTGCACAATGTACCCCAAGAGACCAGATTTTATAGTTTCATTGATGGGACGTTCAGCTTTGACAAGCCAAGAAGCACAGAGAAGGAATTCCTTATTTTCCTTTGAATTGGCTACCGTCAATAAGGAGAAAATCCAGATAATCGAGGTGATCTCTAGCCCCCTATTCTAGATGATGATTTTAGAATCTCAAAACTTCATTTCTTGTTCTAGACGCATGCTCTTCTGAGAAGTGATTGTCATCAGAAAATTGAAGGTTTTGACTATCTATCTTAGATTCCATGGAAGTTTGAGATATATGACTTTGCCCAATGTTGTTGATGTTCATATGATTAAAGGCAAGAGAAAAAATTCCATAAAAGGAAGGCCTTGAAGATGTGCATACATGGCCACAAATGAGAATGACCAATTAAAAGGGATGCTTAATATGACAAGACAAAATAACCGTCACCAACATTTGAAATATTTTGAGAAGTCATTGAATACAAACTCTGGGGAAGGGTAATTTGGTATCGTTTCCAATATCTCCCTTCTAAATTCGCTTTTGACATAATTTCTCTATTGACAGGAAGCATCAGGATTCAATGAACAAATTCAATGGGTTAATTTGAGCAAACTAATATTAGCCAAGCAAGCGTATGAGAGTAACTCATATCAAATTCACCTAACTCGGTGTGAAAAAAATGTGTCGTCCCAAAGTTGGTTGATTAAATGAAAAGAGAAGCACTCCATGGATACTACTAGCGCCTCGGCTTGGTGGTATGGGGGATGAAGCAGTTCGGAAACAAATGGGGTTTGATCCCCAGAAGTGACAACTAGGTTGCCATATGTAAAAACCTTTTTTTTTTTTTTTGCGTCTCTTGCTTTTGCAAAATTCGGAAAGTGTTCGACTTAATGAGATCAAAAGTGCAGGACTTCATACCCTCTTTAAGCCTTAGGATTATGAGCCTTTTTAATTGACCAATGGAGGATAATGTTGTATCGCTCTTAGTTGTTCAACTCCTGAGAATTTATACACTAACGTATTCCCCCTATCCATTGAAGGATCACCTCACTACCAAAGGTATGGATGACAAATCAAGGAGAGGCATGTCAAACTTTGATCAACTCTCCCAAACAAAAACATCGCCAAAGCGGATCCCAGGAAGCTTTTGAGCCTTATTTCACATTTGATTTTGGCCCTTTTTAATAATTTATTTTCTCTTGTGCAAAAGCAAAAGCAGATGCATCTATTGAATCAAATATCAGCCTTGATTAATTGTTTATATGTTATTTCACCTTTTGAATGGGGGCAATCGGTGAGCATCATTTTTTCAAATAATCTCCTTTGAGTTTAGGATTTAACACGTCTGTAGGGATAATTTTGTTAAATGCTTTTTATGAAATTTTTTAGTAAAATCAATTATTTGTTTTAGGAGTATAAAGTCCCTCATACTTAAATCCATGGTTTTTCCAAAAGGATTTTGTATGATGATTTTGTTTGTCTAAGTCACTGATTTCACCAAAGATTATTAAAATAGACAGTTGAATGAATAACGTGGGATCAATCGAGCATGCTAAATGAGGTGCATCGGGATTGTCACGACCTAAATTTCGGGTGTACCACTTAGGGTTTGGCTAATGGATTGTTAAGCTTAAACTTAATTCAGGCTCTTCTAAGCCCATACTAATTCGCGACTTAGGTTCAAGTTCTTAACATGCAATTGATTTTTCAATTAGGAGTCGCCACTAATCTATTTTTGGTGGATCGATTAGAAACCCAAGTAAAGTAACGGGAGATTTACTTTATTCCTACAAATCGAGATTGTGAGTTCAGGGACTTGGTTACTCTAGATTTTTCTAACGCCCTTTCGGTACCTTTCCATTTTATTTTGAAAAAAAATATTTGGCAAGCAGCTTAAATTGATTTTAATTTACCTCTCTAACATGTGAGGTATTCATGCGGGTGTGCAAACAGCCAATTTAACATTCAAGAAAAGTAATGAATAAATTGCAGGACTTACCTCATAACAACAAAAACATTTGCGATGTTAAACCAAAATTCACATCAACAGTCCTAAATATGATTTCTAATTAACACGCAATCACCAAATTTTTTTTTAAAAAGAATTTTCTCTTGTTTGATAAAATCTAATCTATATGCAATGCAATATAACCAAATGACCTAATCTAATGACGAGCAATTTGTAACTAAAAGGACCTAACAACAATAGTTAAATGACATGCATTTCATGAATCTAATTCTATATGATGTGCACATGATATTTCTATTCTTCTACAAAGCATGCAATCTATCCTAGAGAATGAAATGAATTTACTTAAAGACAATTTTTTTGGTATTTTTCATGAAATTCAAAAATGGGGGAAAAAATGAAATTCGAAATTAAGAAAAATGAGAAAATTATCTAGCTAGATTAAGATACCATCCAACTTATATTAAGAATTGGGTTAGACCAAATCTTAATTTAAACTAGGATATTATCTTAATTTGGTAATCTCTAATCTAAGATGCAATCTATCTAAAAATCTATCTAGACTTAAAATTAAACATGCAATTTTATCCTAATATGCAATGACGTGCAAAGAATGCTATAATTCTAGTTTTTTTCTTTTTCTTTTTATGAAATTCAAAATTAAAATTGACACATAATTAAACGTGCAATTTAAATCTAAAAAAAAAAAAAAAAAACTAACATCCTAAAAGAATGCATTTTTTTTTTTTGGATTTTTATTTTTTCAAAATTCGAAATAATAAACCTTCTATTTTGAATATGCAAAATAACCCTAAGACGAGGAATATTCTAAAACAAACCTAATCCTAATTTAAATATTTTTTTTGGAATTTCCTTTTTACGAAAACAAAATCGACTTAAACTAGGGATGAGCGGTTCCAAGTTCCGATTCGGTTCCGTCTAGAACTTGGAACCTACCCTTGGGTATAGGTTCCTCAATTTTTGAAACCTGGAACCTACCCGTCAGAACAAAAAACCTGGAACCTACCCTGTCATAGATTCTAGGGTCAGTTCCAGGTTCTAACAGGTTTTTATTTTTATTTTTAGATTTGAACTATAATGTACGCGCATACTCTACGGAGTACAGTAACAAAGCAGAGCATGAAGGACAACGCATAGCTCATTTATTTCTCCCTGTTCTTCATCCCAAAAATCTTCTCTCCCTTAAATGGAAAATCATAACTTTCACACAAAGACTAACCCAATTATCTCTATGGGTCAAGGATAATCAAATCATCAATCACCCATAATCTGAAACAATCAGAATCAACCCTGTGCAAGACAAGAAACAGAGTGTCCTCTTGATAGAGAGAGAGAAACAAGAACAAAACAGAGATAGGGATGTGCCTGCAAGTAGATTGACTTCAAATGTGAAGAAATGATAAGTAAGGACCAGCTGTTCTATCTTCGAGCTATTATCAATCACAATATGGAGTAGGCTTTTTGGGCTTTGCTCTTCTTTTTCTTTTGTTTGGGTGGTTGAAGGACAACTCTTATGGCTTGATCAAACACTGCCTTCATGTTCTGCAGTCACAAAGCGTGGCCATGTCAAGACACGATTGACAAAGGCATTGCAGAAAAAGATGCTAAGTTCTACTTTACATGCACAAGTACCTGCTGGGTCTTTGAGCTGCACTCAATATAAGTAGGTGAACCAATCAGCTTTCTCAACTCCTCTCCCTTGAAGAAAGGATAAATCAATTATTAGGACTCAGAAAGGGGACAAAAGTTGGAAAAAGAAGTCACTTGTGAGAAAAAAAATCCAGCATTCACAAGTACCTGAGCCGTAGTAATTGGCACTGCACCAGGATGATCTATAAAAAACTGCTTATCATCTCGAAGATCTGGCAAGATTTCATTCAAAACCCAAAACAATCAAGTTATTTACGATTGAGAAGCAAATTAGATCAGCCCACAGAGCAGCTCGATTTCGGGCACAGCTCAAGCTACTCAGTCACCCAACATAGAATAACGTGCTACCGATACAAGACCTCAACACTGGTAACATCGTAAACAGAACAACTAGAGCTACGCCCCTGCCTCGAGCTTCTCTTCTCTGTCAACAGCACTAATTTGCTTCTCAATCGATAAAACCAAACCAAAATGGTATTTCCCATTAGAACGACGAAGAAAATCACCGCCGAAACAAAAGAGTCTCGAAGAATTCTCCACCACTTTCCCATTATCAACAAGGCAAGAACGAAACAAAAAAAGCGACCTGCATTGAGACATAAAAAAGGGAAAAAAAAGGAAAAAAAAAAGGCATCACCTTGTCTTCGAAATCGGACTCCTAAGGTTTGGGCAGTGACTGGTGTTGAGTGGCGAGGGTTCGGGCGAGCGGCGTCGGCGACTGGCGTCCAGCGGCATTCGGTGGCGGCGGCCTCAAGGGCGAGTGGTGTCCGGCGGTGAGACTTAGAGCGGTGTCCGATGGCATGACTGTGTGAGGTCTGAATGAAGAGTCGATTTGGGGCTATTTTGCAACAGATACTCGTGAAGATTGTCTTCTTCCTTTTGGAGCTTTAACCGGTTCCCGGAAAAAAGGAACGGGAATCGAACTGGACTCTCCGGTGCGGTTCTCCAGTTCCGGTTTTATCCGGGAACCGCGCTCACCCCTAACTCAAACCACACGACGGCAAATCAGAGTGACCCTTAGATTTTATGTTATAGATTTAAATGAAGAAATATAAAGTTTTACTTATGATCATATTAAAGCATATGCTTTTTAAAAAAAAATAGAATCACTAATAGATGAGGGTCTATCCTATAAGGTATCTCATTAATACATATCGTAGTCGGAATGGACAAAGAGAATGTCCCATACCGAAATGCAAGATCCTTAAGATAAGATTGATATCCAAAAATTGACGACCATATCTCGCGCATGAGATCGGATTGGTCAATTTTAAATAAATCACAAATCGAATCTCGAGTGTGAGATTAGATTGGCGATTTTCCAAATGACTGCGAATTAGATTTCGAGCACGGAAATTGAACTATTAATCCCTAATTTAAAAGTTACTCCATGTCGGGAATTTCAATCTTACATTGGAGAATATTTCAAATAAAGAAACAAAATAAATGATAATAAAAAAAAAAAAAAAGAAAAATAAGAAATCTACCTAATTGGGATTTTGGGCTCCTAAACTAGGGTTAGCACGGCTAGATGGGTCGCTGCAGCCGTGATGGTGGGTCGCCGGAGCTCCGATGAGGGCCGGCGGCGGGCAGGCCGGCGGCGAGCGGACCAGCGGGCAAAGGGGCGGAGCAGCTCGGGTTGCAGCGGCTACGGGCGTCACTCGGAGAGAGGGCTGTCGGACCAGAGGCGGTGGCGTGCGGCGGCTCGGCAACAGGGACAGCAGCAACGAACGGGGCAGGAGCAGCGTCGGGTCGTCGGAGCAGAGGCGGAGGCGCGCGAGTGCAGGCGCGGTGACTGGCTCTGGCGCCGCGGAAGGGTGCTCGTGCTGGGTCGAGGCAGCAGGGCGGAGCTTCGGACAGCTGCAGGGCGGCGGTCGTGGGTCAGCAGCAGCTTCTGGCGAGGCGGGACGCGGCGGTGTCTTCTGGTCTCAGGTTGCAACTCTGGTGCAGCAGATCGGGCAGTGGCGGAGCAGGGGCGTCGAGCTGGCTAGGAAGGCTCGTGCTGCAGGCCACTCAGGCGCGGCGGAGGAAGCTCGGACGACTGCAAGGCGCGGTGGTGCTGCTCGGAGGCGGCGAGTGGAGCGCGGCGGCTGCAGGTCGCGGGCCGGCGCGGGCGGAAGGGATCGGCGACAGCGGCCGGGGCGCCTGTGAGGAAGATGAACAGTCTTCCCTGTTTTTACTTTTTTTTTTTTTTTTTCTACTCCCACGTCTCTCTCTCAGATCCCTCTCTCCTGTCCCGTCTCTGTCTCTTCCTTTTTTCTGCACACTTTTGCTGACTTTTACCCCAAAAAGTGAACGAAGCTGCCCCTTTTGTTGATTTTTTCTCCCAAAAAAACCTATAAAACGAAGAACAAATTTTTTCTCCTTTTGTCTTGAATTTTTTGACCGAGAAGCCGAGAGAAATAGCCCCTTCAACGTGATAAAAAAAAATCCCTCGATATGGCCGTGTTTTTCTATCGTGTGGCCCCAAAACCCTATCCGAACAACTCTTTTATAGGCTAAGGATTAGTTTTTTTTTATTTTTAAATTTTCTTTGCAAAAAAAAAAAGGAAAATTCTCCATTGATTTTTTCAAAATTGCAATAGGATTTTTCTCACATTTGAAATCTTGCAAAAATGAATTCGTCATATTTTTTCGAGGATACGAACTTGGGCCAATTTGCTCTCTTCGTGGGCTTAATCCAATTCATCAATTTAAAGCTCAGAACCACCAATTCGAACCTATATGTCATCAGTCCAATGCAAATAAAAAGATGCTCCTAAAACTATGTGCTATGCAACTTAATTCTAATATTTTTGCTTACTGATTAAAAATTAATTCCTAATTTTTTAATGCGATAAATAACTGACTAGGTCACCAAAATTGAGGTATTAACAGGGATGATGAAAGGCAAGCCATATCTCACACACAATCTTCTATTTAAACACTTGTGAGATGAGCATAAAAAGTTCTATGTCTGCAAGGTAAAAGGTTATCATGGTACGATAACCAAAGTAATAAGGGGCATTTCATTTGGCTACCCTAAACATTATAGGTTGTCCATTGCTTACCCCCTTTGAACCTCATACATTTGTGAAGTTTCTTTCATATAAAAACCACCCCACATTGGGGTAGATCGGAGGCAAGGCAGCATCACAAAGAGAGAAAGGGGATAGAAATTTTATTACTCGCATTTGCATCAATTTTTGGGTGTCTTTATTGCATATGAACACTCGTGATAATTTAAGCGCCTTCGAATAACGAAGAGCGATTCTTTCTCTACCCTACATACTTGTATTCATTGTATCGCCCAATTGAGTCTATAATTTCATTATCACAATGAGGCAAAGTAGGAGTTACTACCGCTTAAGTAGCATGATCCGGAGCGTTGACTGAAGATGAAGACCCCAAGAGTCTAATGGTAGTGTTTTGTTTGAACTTGTCTAGACCAGTCCTTAAACAACAAATATGAAAAACTAGGAGCATGAAAAAGTAGCGTGTCTAGTAAAAGTAAGGTCAATGCCCATAGATGAGAAAATTAGATTAAAAACTAAGAGCATGAAAAAGCAGTGTGCCTAATAAGAAGTAAGGTCGACACCCTTAGACAAAAAGTGAATTTTAGCCATTTGTACTCCCAAGCAAAGCTGCTGTCGTGATTCAATTAATGGAGCCTCCATGAAGATAATAGCTGGCGGTAAGAAGAAAGATTAGTGAAAATGCCAAGACAATCACCAATTCCCACCATTTTACGTGTGAACCGAGCTTATGTTGCGTCCCTTTGTAAAAGTCTTTTTAGATTAGGTCACTTCAATTAACGTAGGACTTCGTATGTTTATAAGCATCACTCCAAGAAGTATGGACAAGATTATTTCTATCTCTTTTCGCAGGGTTTTTGACTTGTAAACCTGGAGATGATCGTGCTGCATTTCTTTCATAAGCCTTGACCTTGATGGTCTCTTTTGATAAGCCGTTGACTAAGCCTGTATTACGGTCTCAACAAAGACCTCTTAAATTGGTAAAGTCGTATCGTTTGTGAGAATATTTAAACCCTTGCCGGCATGATGAAAGTGAAAAGATGTGCTTCTTGTAAATCCTACATTAATGATCGGGATTAAACAACTTATTCAGTGAGAGTGAATGAAAAGTCTTTTCAGACTGAAAGCTCCTCATTTGGCATGTTCAAGATGTCCACATTTAGAATAGAGATTGTCTTTTTAAATTTTTCCCAGTGGAACTTCGATGATGCAAAATTGACAAAATTATCATGCACGAGCCCCATTTGAACTCATGGATTTACAGCATGTTTGCATATTGCATGAGACATACTTTTGGAAATTAGAGATATTATCAAGTAAGCATATCTCTACCTCTATTTCCAAAAAAACCTTGTGTCTGACCAAGTGTTTCATTGTCCTTGAGTACTAGCTATTGTTCGGGTTCTCTCTTTTATCGGCACTAGACTTGTTCAAGTTGCCCTTAGAATATGGATACTGACGATTGCCGAAGTGTCCCATTGTCTTCAAGTATCTGTCAGTGTTTGTGTACTCCCTTTCAATGACACTTGACCTGCCCGAGTTGTCCTCAAATTGTATTATTGAATACTTATAATTGTTCAAGTATTCCATTGGTTTGTGTGCCTGCGGCCACTCAGGTCTGCTCTTTTATCATCACGACACTCGGCTTGCCTGAGTTGTTCCCAAATTGCAATTTGGGATACTTATAACTGTTAAATATTCCATTGTTTTGTATGTCTATGGCTACCCAGGTATGCTTTCTTATCACCACGACACTCGACTTGCCTGAGTTGTTCCTAAATTATATAATTGAATATTTGTAGCTGTCCAAGTATTCCACTGCTTTCCATGCTTGTGAATATCTAGGTATTCTTTAGGGTTAGTACTTACGATTATCCAGGTACTCTTTCGATGCTTGTGAATGTCTAGATATTCTTTGGGAACTCTTTCGATGCTTGCGAATATCTAGGTATATGCCTTGAGAAAGGTCAGACATTCAACAAATAGATGTCCCAAGAAAAGTTGGGTAATCAACAAATTGGTGCCTTGAGAAAGGTCAAGAATTCAACAAATAGATGTCCTGAGAAAGGTCGGGTAATCAACAAATTGGTGCCTAGAAAAATGTTAGGCACTCAATAAACAAATATTCCGAGAAAGGTCGACGCATCTCCGAGAAAGGTCGGGTAATCAACAAACCGGTGTCCCTAACAAAGGCTAGGCATTCAACAAACATATGTCTTGAGAAAGGTTGGCACATCCTTGAGAAAGGTTGGTACTCAATTGGTTGCTACAACAAGCAACCGAAGAAAAGTTTGGGTCCTGGGAAAGTAATCCCTCATCAAGGCAACCGAAGAAAGATTCGGGTCCTAGACAAGCAACCTGTTGCTCTAATAGGCTATTGAAGAAAGGTTTTAGATCCTCGAAAAGCAATCCATCGTTAAGACGATCGAATAAAGGTTTGGGTCCTAGACAAACAACTTGTTACTTTAACAAACGATTGAAGAATGGTTTAGGTTCTAGAAAAACAATTTTACATCAACGCAATCGAAGAAAGGTTCGGGTTTTAGACAATTTGTTGCTCTAATAGGCGACTGAAGAATGGTTTGGGTCTTGGAAAAATAATCCCTCATCAAGGCGATCAAAGAAAGGTTCGAGTCCTAGACAAATAACTTATTGTTTTAACAGGCCACCGAAGAATGGTTCGGGTCATGGAAAAACAATTTCCCATCAAGGCAATCGAAAAAAGATTTAGGTCCTAGACAAACAATTTGTTGCTTTAACAAACAACCAAAGAAATGTTTGGGTCTTGAAAAAATTACTTCCTCACGTCATCAGGTAAGATGATACCTTGATACTTGCCAAACTCGGGGTTCGTGCCCCATATAACTTTTTCTCGGTAACTAACTACATATATTTTATTATCCGTCTTAGTATGTATTATGCTATATTGCCCTTTTTGCATAGGACGCTTGATCTTAACATAAGGTATAATCTATTGCATATGTATAGACAAATTTAGGTATCGGTTTGTCTTTGAATGCAATCTTTGCAAGCTCACATTCAAAGATTGACGGTTGTTGATACCTAAATTTTGGTTAAATATTAATGATAAAAATTGTATAAAAAATTAGTGATCAATTTGATCCTAACAAAAAGGATTTTTGCATCACATAGGCATTAACATTATTTGCATCAACTAAGTTTTATTTTAATTTTTCATTTTATTATTGCATTTCAAGTTAATATAAAAAATTATTATTATTAAAAAAAGAAAAAAAAAGTGGATTTTTTCTCTCTTTAACATGGACTGACACAGAGTGGACTCTCTCTCTTTAATCTTATCCACATACTCGAAGGAAGAGCAAGTGCTCTGCACATTAAAAAAAAAAAAAAAAAAAAAAGGAAGAGAAGAAGGGAAGAGAATAGAAAAGTCAATGAAAGGGGCTAGCCCTCTCTAGTTTGTTGGTGTGCAAGAGGGTTGAGAAATGACAAAATAATAATAGAAAAAAAGACAAAAGAAAGAGAGAGAGATAGAGACGGAGAGAGTCATCTTCTTCGGCTCCTTCCTCCCTATAGCCCTATCGAAGGAAACTAGGATAGTTGGCGATAGGAGTCATCAATGTTGCTGAGCTAAGGAGCAAAGTAGGGCTAAGCCTGCTGTAGAATGTTGCAAAGTAGGGCTAAGCCCGCCAAGGCCGGTTGGCGTGCCAAGGACCGGCGGTCCAAGCACCTCCATCGACTGGCCTCCTTGCCTATAAATAAGACGTCCGCAAGCCCCTTGAAAAGACATATAGAAGCAGTGAACTCAAAGGACTTCTCCCGATAGACATTAGGGGAGGCTCGAGAGTGAGCAAGTTGTGAGGAGAAAGATTGGAGGAGCGACCTTGGCCTCCCCCACCCGCCACCATTTGTTGCATCTCAGCTTGGTCAAATAGCTCACTACTGCCGCCTTACTGCGTTGCCACTATCATCGATGCCGAGCTACCACTCGGTGACGTCCTGGCCACCCCCATTAGTGCCGCGGAAAGACAAAGAAGGAGAGAGGTGCAAGTTGGGTCAAAACTCGAGTCGAATGTGGGTTAAATCAGGAAGGGTTTTGGCTGGTAAGATAAAAGTAGGTTGGGATCGTGCTTTTTTTTTTTTTTTTTTTTTTTTTTCGGGGTCTTGGTCTAATTTGCGAGCTGGGCCACATCTTTCATTTCCTTAATGGCTAGGGGTGTGGTTGGGCTGGGCCCATTTAGAGAAAACAGCCCAGCCAGAGGCTTGGGCCACATGCCTGGGTCGAACGCGGAGTTTCGACCCAGATCCATTTTTATAAAATGATATAGTAAATATTATTATAGTATTAAAAATATTTTAATAATAAAGATTAAAAAATCAGAAAAAAATATTTTTTATTTTCCAAAAAATCAGAAAAACCCAAAAATATTTTATCTTCTTCAAAAAATCAGAATTGCCTAAAAGATAGTTTTATTTTCCACGAATGTACGGTAAATACTTGAAATCCAAAAAGCCTTAGGATTTAAATAAGATTATACATCGGAAGGACATTAGTGATTAATTAGTATAATCAAGTCCCTCATCTTAATTTCTTTGGTTGCACGGGAATGAATTATTTCTCCCAATATTTTGCTTGGATATCTAATCGGCTCACCTCAAATTGATTAATGAATTGACTTGTAAGTTAAAAACTCAAATAATAAGTTATGAATTGACGGGCTTAGAGAGCCCAAGCTAAGTCCTATTCTAAGCAAGCCATTAGCCTCCACATGCACCCACTTGTAAAGGCACTGAAAAAGTAGGTCACGATAGGTGCATCTTAGCTAATACAGTTGTTGCTCGATAAAACGCACCTATTGATCTCCTAATCCATCTCCCTCTTGCTTTCCGGCATGCACTTTACTAGAGTGCCCTAGCATCATAAAGCGGGTACTCAGCTAGGTTCACGGTGGCTGCCGCCTGCTTCAGTGGTGCTCAAGACGGCGAGCATCATCATAAGTGTGATGATGGCCATGTCAATAGGGAGGAGGAAGGACAAGGATTTGGCCAAGGACAATGTGTCTCTCCTCCAAATCTAACTTCACCCACCACCATATGGAATGTATTCAAATCGAGGTTACAAGTACAATTATCCGAAGGTTACAAGTACAATAATCTGAATCTGCACGTCGGGAGCCTGACATAAATGAAGAAATAACTCTGTATTCCTGAAATACGCACACTCCTCAGTTTACCTTAAGCACAAAAGGTCATAGGCTAGATTAATGGACTGCTACAGTTTACCTTATGCACAATTCGTCAGTTTCCTGAAGAAGTCGTGAAGGGGCAGGAATTGCAGCTTAGGATGGTAATAAGATGAACCAAAAGAGCCATACGACCATGGAATGAAAGAGCACAGACAGTGTCTAAACCAACATCAAACACCTCAAGACCCATATGCATTGCTAGGAAGACTAGGCTCAGGCAGAACGGATGGAATGTTTTTCGTTTCACTTCCTTGGAAATTTCAAAGAACTAAATCACATGACTCATGTTAGAGCCGTTTCGGGAAGTGCGGCGGGTTCGCATGATACCGGACATCAACTTTTTTTAGTAATTATCCTATGACTCTGTGCTTGCCACCGGATTTGGGCACTATGAAGCTATTGAGCTCACATTAAGAAAGTAAGCACAAATGGCGATAGTCCGCATTCAAGAGAAGCGACTGCATCTCTACCTCTCTAGCTTGCTTAACAATGCATCCATCGGTGGCAGCTCCTTCACAATTTGCTGCCAGTCTGGCAAACCCTGCGAAAACACGCGAGACTCTTAGGGACAACAAAAGGGCATTTAAACAAATTTCACATTTCCATCTACATTTGGAGTAAATCTAACAGTAGTTTCCACATGCCAAATCCAGGTTCTCTTCAAAATCCTAAATATCTATAAAAGATTTATCATTATATAGTCAAAAAACATCCGCCAAAATGTACCTGTCAAGATTGATTGGGAAGCATACCAAAGAACTAGACCGATCCGTCACAGAAATTTTTAACACAGGATGGATTAGTCATAATTACCTTGCCTGATCTTCGTACACGACCATCAAGTCGTAATATTATATACACATCCTCACCGGGAGTAACTCCTTCAGATTTCTGCTGATCCTTAATCCACCTAATAATGTCCAGGCAAAAGCTCATAAGCATTTTTCATCGGATAAAAGGAGAGAGAGTGAGTAAAAGCACCTAGCAAGGTGCTACTTCGAACCTCAAACGTCCTTTAATGAGAACCAACACACACCATTTGGGTGGTGGGGGCCAGCACAAACTCATTAGCCATAAAGTACCAAAATCTGGTAAGGACAGAGATATTGCCACCAAAAGCTTTGAACAAGAGTCTCTTTCATTGATTTGTTGCACCCCTTCAAATCCAGTTTAAAAAGGAAGCAAGTGCATGAACACACCTTTCCCATTCAGCGGGTGATACGACCTCTGCCTTGAAACGGATTTCTGCTTTTAATTTTGATTGTGTGGTTATAGATTGAGCCCGCTTCTCGAAATCTTCCTGCCATTGTTTTCACCAAGTGCATTATCAAAGTCAAAAAACAGAAGCATACGGAAACTCTGACATTTCTTTTTTCCTAAATGAAACTGTCATAAAAATTCCATGCCATCAGTCACAAATGTAGATTGATTGACGGCAGTGCAGCTTGGGAGGAAAAGCTCTCATCCATGATCAAAAGAAATATGCAACTCACTTCGACTTGACCAATTATCATCCTGACTATTCTTAGAATGGTGTGACATGTATAGTGAATCACCGCCCAAAAGGATGAAATGACCCAACTAGTATATGCGTTTGGTCTCACCAACTTACCCCAATAGATGGAAGAGCAGCAGCTGCTTTGGGAGAAGCACCAAACCCTTTTTTCTCTGATGGTGCAGCCTTTCCTTCACTCCAGATTACAGGAACTAAAAGAACACCTCTTCTAAGGAGCTCAGTGCGAAATCTCTCTGCTTTCTGCATGGCTAATGCAACGGTCTCCTTTTTCCCAGCCAAAATAACCTACAAGAATGTGTCTTATGAAACTAAAAACTAAAGAAACCAGCCAATAAGCAGCTGAGATGAATAAACATCTCTTCATCGGACTTTGGAATCTGGAACTTGACTTGAAATTTATGATTTGCATCTCGTACACATGCAAGAATAGAAGTAAAAATGCACATAACCTCGTTTTATACTTGGATCCTATATTGCAAAGAACTCTGAAAGAAGTAGATTCCATAGGAATCTATTTTTGAGACTTTTGTTATATTCAAATTCTGCAGTACCCTTTACAGACCTTTCAATCTTTTATTGTTCTTTTTTTTTTTGGTAAAATCAATCTTTTATTGTTGATGCTAATGTTAATTGACAAAAGTTCCCAAAGAAAGTAAAAGAGAGTGAAATTTTCCTTGTCCATTAGCTCCAGAAAATTTCATGAGCAGTACAAGTCATGTCAATGAACTGTGAGATAAACAAATATTCTCCAGGAGAAGAATGCTGTGATCTCGCTCATGGAAGAATATCAAAAGTCTAAATGCACTAAGAACAGTTGAGGATACTCTGAATTTAGAAAACATTTACAATGTGAAACCAAAGTCGACTCCAGGGCAATATAAACAGAGACAGAGATGGATAACTTAAAAGAAGAGGGAACTCTGATACTAACAGGCCTAACTGTATCCCGAAGCTGTACGAGTTCAACCACTCGATTAGTGGATAAGCGCAGTGGCAACCTTGATAAGGTTTCATTGCGGGATATTTGTACAAGTTGCTCTTCCTCCTTTTTATTGTCCCAGGAAAACAATGCCACAAGAACAATGATGCCTGCAGATTGCTGGTTCAAAAATTTAGTCACTTAAAGCAATTTCCATGTCTAGCATTCCAAAATATTTATAGTAAGGCATGAACATCAGACTAACATGCAAAAGGCTAGTAGTCTTTAGTAGAATTCTGCATAATTAGGGAATGCCAGATGTTACCTCCGATATTAATTGCAGCATTTCCCACTGTGTCCCAGAGATCAGGAGCACCATCTCCACCATTTATTGCACGAATAAGCCTGGGTATGGTAAAGAACAAGGAAATGCCAGCAGCTGCAGAGAATGCCACGTAAAAGAATTTCCTAACCCCACGAAAAGGTGCTTGAACTTCGCCGATAAGTTTCAGATCTCGGCGGAAACTGTAGCCTATATCTTCACCACCCAGTCTAGCCTGTAAATCTAATGAAGAGAGTTGAGCAATAGAGATCACAGTTTTCAACCATCTGAGAACGAGTATTAAATTCAAATTAGCTAGAGACCTCTTCCTGCAGTTCCTTGAATTCAGGCAAGGCTCTGAATGATGCCAAGTCAGGATCATTCAAAATTGTACCAAATTTGAGGTTATACTCCTTCAAAGCTGTACGTAAGCAATCAGCAGCTTTCTTTCCCTCCCCTCTTTCACAAACAAAATATGCAGCGATAAAAGCTTAGCAATGGTCAATCACATAAGCCAAGACAAAGCCAGACAAGAAAAATACAAAAATTGTAAATGCATCTTTTCAATGGGTTAAGACAAGTGCAGAGATAATTCAATGGACAAGCATCCTAATTATGGCTATGTTCAATGATCTGCCATTCTAAACTACTTAGAGACCTAGCAGAGGTGGATCAATCATCAAACAAATGGAGTTAAAGTTAAACAGCAACAGCTCTTAATTGTCCCATCCCAAAGTTCATCAGTTGTTTGGGCATCCTGTCTCAGCCAATAAAATTACGTTACAGCTAAGAGACAGTTACTGCACAAAGCTGCTGCCAAAGTCCAGAGAAGTGATGGTAAAAAGTTTCAGATTGCAGAAGCCATCCATAAACTTTAACCAACATAAGAAAAGAAACCTTTTAGCTGATCTGGAAATGTGTAAATGATAAAGCTTTTGCTGTTACGAAGTTTACCTCCATCTTATCGGAAGCTCTTACAAATATTGAATTAGATGACACCAAAGATTAGAGAGGAATATTAAGGGCCAGAAAATTGTTTTAAAAGATCTCTCCTAAATTCAACCTTTACAATGACTACCAATTCTTTTAGATGGAAACGATGCTAGACTTCTAGATGATAAATGCTGCAAAATTTAATGAAAGCCAAAGCAATTGCAATTTAAGGCAGAAAACATAGCTCGAGCTCTCGCCTCCCACCTGTAGGCATGACAGCAAGCCTTGTTGTAGAGGGCAGCTTGGGCCTCCATAGGATTTGGATTTAAAGTAAGGGCTGTATCAAACAGGGACAGTGCCTCTTTAACCTGAAAGTCATGGCGATATTGGCATGAGATAAAGTTGAATGTTGCTTAGGCCCCACCTCAATAGCACGCACACTAGGAAATTGAACATTATGACCAAGTAATCAAAGCATAAAATGAGACATTATCCTCTATCAAGCATGACCAAGGTTGGTTAGAGAAGAGTTCATCCAACAAATACGTGTTGGCGGCCCATTGTTGCTTTTCAAATTTGACTAAACCATAGAAGCCTATCATCCACATAGATTGCCCTATCAGAACTAGAATTAATTAGGCTATTCTCATCCTTCATTGAATCAACATTTTATGGGATCAAGATTCCCCTTCAGAACAACCACATACGTCAATAATATAATGAAGTCAAGACCTACATTACAAAAAAAGCCATAAAGTCGCAGTCACAATGCACATTGTTCTTATTTATGGGAGAGTGAGGAACCGTGCACTCGTCCTGCTGCAACAAAGACTCATCAGCCATGCTACTTTTAGCATAACACTTGCTTTGAACTGATGCATACTGTTGTTCAATGTATCATTTCTCTCTTTTCCCTTGACTAATCTTCCCTAATCCAATAAATCCTGGGCAATTCTGGAGCATTAAACCCAGGCAAACATCAGTATGTCCATGTCACGACCTGAAACTCCAAATTCAATCCACCTAGGAACTCATTTCATAGCATCCCAATCAAGACCCTTTACCCCATCATTCTCAACACCCTCCTCGTCTCATACAGTCATCACCCAGAAAGACCAATCGTGAAATCCAAAACTACCGAATATCACACCAATAACAACTCTTGCACTTCACATTCCTATTCAGCAACAAAGAACAAGCAAAAGCTACAAACTTGACAGACCACAGGCCCTTCCCGACAAAACCCATCTCGAAAGCCACGAAACGGAGCAATTCTTCATACCCGCCCTTTAGAGAAGAGCTGGAGACCGGTGTTGACGCAGGACTCGGCCGTCGCCGGAGCTTCTTCTTCCTGGGCCTGCGAGGTAGAAGAAGAGCAGCGGATTCCGGAGAAGCGGACCCGCCTCGTCATCCGTCGGGGAGCGCCCTCCCCGCCACGGGAGGGCCATGACCGCGCTCGAACGCTCGAGCTCGAGCTCGAGAGGCGGAGGAGGAGGTGGTGGTTGAGTGGCAAAGCAGCCACAGCCATGGCAGAGCCACACAGAATTTCTTGTCTGAATTAATGAGAAAAAAGGAAATTTGAAATGCACGCGAAAGCCTTTTATCTGGATAAAGCTGATGGATAATAAAAATACAAATCAATTTTTCATGGTGCAAATAAAGAAGTGTATTTCATGGTACAAATCAAATTTTCATGGTGAGAAACAATGAAACATGGCTGGAAAATGAAATTTAATATTTTATCACAATGCTTATAATTATTTCTAAAAATCTTAAAATTTATTATGAAAAAGTCAATGAATTTTAAAAACTATTGTAAAGTGCAATTAAATTTTAAAATTTGTTACAAAAATACAATTGAGTCATAAAATTTCAAAGAGTGAAATTAATGGAAAGATTTGATTGAACCCATTTGACAAGTTGTAAAACTTGATTGCTATTTTTGAAGTTTTAGGATTCACTTCTAATGTCTCTACTAAAATATAAAAGGATGAATGATTTTTATTATTATTTTACTTCTTATTTTTTGTAATTGCTCAACTCCCTTGGCTGCAATGGCTAGTTTTTCTTTATTCCTTTTTAATTAGATTTAACAGTGTAAGATTCTGCTCAAAAAATTCAAAAAAAAATCCACAAAATCTAATGATTGAACTCATAAATTCCCAATTTTTGAATAAAAAATTAATTTAAAAAATCTCTTCGAATTCACGCGCACAAATTGCGAGTGCACTGGTTGATTAAAAATAAATTACAATCAAAGCGACATAGCATTGATTTAATAGCTTCGGCATTATCACCCTTGTCATGATTCGGATGATAATATATGGTCGTTGGCCTTCCGCAACGTTGCGCACGTTCGACTAGAAATACCTTCTTGTAATGTCGCGTTTTTGCCATGGACGTCCGCTTTAAGATTTCACGCACTCAAACTGCTCCTATTTTCTTTCAAAATCTCCAGCAAAAAGAATATTTATCTTTCAAGATCCTTCTCTCGGTATCAAAGGTGGACTCCAATGATACAGTGGACCACGGCTCTAGCCCGCTTCCGATAGCCAGTCATTAGGTAGGTCGGATTGAAAATGATCTAGCATAAATTGATCTATTTAACTGTTTTTACCCATTTCTCTGCAATATGAATTTAGTGATTCATACTTAATCCGATTCAACCCATATTACTAAAACGTTTATGCATCTAACATAATTTAGGAAAACTTATACCCAAATTAAATTGAGAGCCCTGAGTGAGCGAGGGTGAGAGAGATCAAAGAGAGGGTAATAAAAATGGATTGTGTTTAAGGGTATAAATGATAACCATTCTAGTCAGAAATTGAATTTCTATAAAAGAAATAATTTTTTTATTTATTTCTATTCTTAGATGTGTTTCTAAGTAAAAAGACGTGTTTGATAACTACACAACTTTTATTTCGGAATAGAAATTCGTATGATAACGACACAAAATTTTTCCTTTTTTAGTAGTGATCGGCAGACGGCGATCGCCACGTGTAGCGGTGGCTAGTGATTGGCAACCGGCGGCAGGGAGTGGCAACAATGGATGGCGAATAGTGGCCAGTGACGACGGATGAGCAACCGACTAATAGCAAAGATAAATAATGAGAGGAGTTTTTATTTCTCATTTCTGTTTTAAAAATAGAAAAGTAAAACAATTTTACTTCTAATTTCTATTCCAAACCAATTTTTAGAATAAAAATCTATCTCAGAAATAGAAAAATGAAATAATTTTATCAAACGGATTTATATTCTAAAAATAAATTTGGAATAAAAAAAAATAGTTCTGGAATAGAAATAGAATGATTGTCATGTGCGTCCTCAGTAAGTTGTGAATCTATTTAACACCCGCATTATGTAATGTTTTATCATTCTAAATTCGTTTATGACCCATTTTTTGAATATAATTGACCTACATAACAATTTATTTCCTCAAATATGGGTTAAGAAATGGACTTGTGATCTATTTTGACAAGGTTACTTCTGTGTGAGTATAAGGAAATATGTGAAGCTGGATTATATTCATATGAATGCGAACGTCTCATCAGACTGGGTATAAGCTATTAATTAGTAAACAAAGCCCAATTATTTAACTAATTCAAACCACTCCACAACCATACATAATACATAAGACTTTACCTAAGCTTTCTTCTCCAAGAATCTCCTGGCGACCTCTCCATTCGCGCCGTGAGGGAAGTACCCGCCCGGGACGTGCTCGTCCCCGGTCCCGTACACGACCCTTAGGACCTCCTGCGGCGTCCTCGGATACGACAGGGACGCCTTGTTCGCAGACAGCACGTTGGTCTCGATTCGCTGCTCGGCGCCGAGCACCGGGGGTACGATGATGCCCTCGTCCTTGATCCCACACATGCCGAGCTTGTTCCTCAGGATGGAGAACAAGTTGGTGAACTCCGCCACCGTGATGTCGTACGGCACGACCTTCTCGTGGGCCCTCTCGTAGAGTAGCGCCCGAATCACCGCATCTTGACCGGATTCCACTCCCAGGAGCCCGGCCACGAGCTGCAATTACAGGGCAACTCAAACAACCTCTCTCGATGGGATTGATCGGATACAGCGACATCAAAATGAGAATAATAAATTATGACAAGATTTGGTACATCACATCACATGTTGACGTGATATTATAAATATAAATGAAAGCGTCGCAATCAAGCTACCCTTTTGAAAATATTTGGAGTAACGAATGAAAAACGCCAAATCATATTGAATTTTGAAGAATAAAAACTATAGAAAAGTTAAAATTAAGATCCTACTGAGATCAAATGGAAAGAAATCATGCACTTACGGCTTTGGTGGTGTAGTTGGAAAGGTTGGGGATGGTACCAACATAACCAGTTAATCCCACATAAGGGATGAGATACGAAGCCAAGAGATAGTTGACCGACGACAGGTAAGGGTCAAACGGAGGCCACAATCTATGCCCAAGAGCTGAATCCACTATCATGGCAAACTTCTGAGCACTGATGTCTATTAGCGGCCTTCGAATTCCACCTACTGTTGTATAAATTGCCCTGAAATACCCAACGAAAAGATTACAATCAGTAGCTTATCTCTTCCGCCTTGAAACTGAATCAGGGCCTAGTTCCCAAAATTAGGAACCGGACCGTTGGTCCTAGGATTGGAAATCAGACCTGACTCTTGATCCATTAGGGCCACTTTTTTTTTTTTTTTTTCACTTTAAAAAGTGGCTATAAACAATGAGAGATAGTGACAAATCTTAAGATATTGAAGGAAGTGAGGATGAGTGAAGAGTCATTATGCCACAGCTTGTAATACCACTGGACAAAATAATGTTTAGCTCACATTCTATTAATTATGTAGTTGGTCTGGTCTAGTAACCTTTGAAACTAGGAACCAGACCGCCCAAACACTGGTTCCATTTTTAGGAACAGGGAATCGGATTGATACTCTCGAGAACTAGACTGAATTGGCCAGTTTGGTTCAATCCAAGCGATTCCTGGTTCGAGTGGTCCGTTTTGCACATTCCGACCAAACTTAATGAGAGAAAATCTAATGATTCATGCGTATGCATCCTAGTTTAGATGACTAAATGACCTGAGATGGCCGACTTCCTCGTAAGCAAACTCCTCAATGATATGCTGCACGAGAGGGTCGAGGTTGGCCTTCTTGCCGCCAATGGGGGGTGGGCCGCCCAGAGCCAGGTAAGGCGCGACGCTGTCGAGCCCTTTGCCAAACGCGCCGTAGAGGAAGAACTCGGCCTCCAAGAACTCCAAGTTCATCGCGACGTGGATCAGCTCCGCGTCAGTAGCGGGGATAGGCCCGCAGTAAGCATGGCCAGCAGTGACTGAGCCGAGTTTTAGGAAGAAAGGAAGAAGAAAGACGATACAGAGGCACGAGGCTTTCATGTTCTGGTCAAATGATGGACTAGTTTCTTGGTAATTGAATGAAGAAGATGATGCGCAGGGAGGTACATGGGACTAGGACGGAAAGTAGGTTTTATAAGTACAAGTCGGTGGTGGGTTGCATGTCTCTGCCGTGATCAATGTTGACTAGCGAACCACTACCCGAAAACATGCTGCCTGAGAGGAATGTTTAACTTGTGAAGGTGTACAAAGTAATTACCGAAAAATGGTCTTTCCTCCTTATAAAGATATTGGGGCTTCGAGACGTAACTGAGCAATGTCCTTGCTTCTCTCATTCTTTGGAAACGTGGGCGAGTGTCTGGCTGAAGTTTTGCGTAGGGAAAAAACTAGTTCCGATGATGACAGCCGACGCTCAGATCCTTAGATAGTTATGCAGTCTCGTCAAGTCGAAATTTCTATGCTACGTCACGGAAATTATACACCTTAAAGAAATTAGATCTCGAAGACTAGTACAAGCAATGCGAGATGATGATGCGGGGCACGAAGTAAAATAAGATTACCTTATAGTTGATCTAAGGAAGGAGTGGTTTCCCTAGTGCGACTAAACGTACCGAGAGTCCAATGAGGTTCGCTCTCGGCCAATGCGAGATGATGATGCGGGGCACGAAGTAAAATAACATAACCTTATAGTTGATCTAAGGAAGGAGTGGTTTCCCTGGTGCGACTAAAGGTACCAAGAGTCCAATGAGGTTCGCTCTCAGCCAATGCGAGATGATGATGCGGGGCACGAAGTAAAATAATATAATCTTATAGTTGATCTAAGGAAGGAGTGGTTTCCCTGGTGCGACTAAACGTGCCGAGAGTCCAATGAGGTTCGCTCTCGGCCTGTCTACGCCCCACGTTGCCCACTTGAGCAAGCTAATCCTGGGTATGGCTTTGTCCTCTTGCATTCAAACCACTCATCGCGGGTCAAAATCCATCAGTCTGGAAAAATATTCAAAAGGGTTGGTTTTCTCATTACCTAAGATTTGTTATGAGGAAAACGTTCACGCATCTTGAAATACTTGCAAAAAAGTCCATTTATGCTTTGGCACCACGTCAAATTTCCTGTAGTCAAATCGAGCAAATCGAAAAGTGATGTGTTTGTTTTTACACTTGAGTATTCCGACAAAAGGATCAATGGAGAATGATGAATTCTTGAAAATAAAACGTGAATTGTTCGGAACTGGATAGAACTGTCAACATAGATTTCAAGTTTCGATAAGACCGTGTGGGTTAATCGTTCCGCTTTTTTCTTCTGGAAATAGACAAGGTTTTAGCATCCACAGTTCCAAAGAGTTTCAGCCAAGTCATAAGAAAAAAAAAGCTTCTAATAAGAGGGCTTTAAACTCTAAAGTATAGTCATGTCATGCCCGTGATATTTCTTTTCCAAGGTCTTATCATATCGATTTGGTATCATCTTTCTATTTGATTAGAAGTATTCTAATTGATGATTTTTATTGGAATATATTACGCGAAAACGACGTGATCTTGCCATTTATGTCAATGTGCAAACTCCGAAGAGATAAACGAAAAATAATAAGAACACTATAAATTTACTCGATTCGGTTTGAGTATCAATACTTACGTCTACGGAGAGAGCCAACAATAAATAATCTACTATAATTAAAAAAATTAGAGTTTATAATCATTCACACGTTCAAGTGTTTTCCACACGTAAATTTAATCCAAGATCCAAAGTGTCTATAAATAAATAACTCATTGGAACATAAATTTATTGCACAAAAATTACCGCGCGTTTAAGCTCAAAACAAAATGTTCAACGTTCTCCGAAAACAAGAACTCCTTTTTTCGATCGCGTGGGTGGCTCCTCTTCGGCTTGACGTTGTGCGGCTCCTATTTTTCTCGTAGGGGTTAAACGTCTCCTGAAGGAAAAAAAAAAAGAAAAAGAAAAGACGTGTGTGTTCTGTTTTATATACGTGCCTAAAGGTAAAAGTTTGACCTGGCCATCACTTTTGACTCTACGTGCAGAGACTCCTTACTTTTATTTCCATCGGCTAAAAAGAAACCCTGGAATATTGTGTGGGCCCAAAGTCAAACGACCACAGATAAACTGCACGGATTCTACTCCTCTAAATAAAAGAGGAAACCTTTATTTTATTTTATATCCTCCTTTATGCAGCTATAAAGAGTCTAAGAAAAGAAGGGTTTATTCGTCAAAATCTTCATCAACAAATTTTATATAACAAATTATTATCTAAATTCAAATTTGAGACATTAATTTAACAGTTTTCTTACCCACTGAATTAAAGGCCGATGATATTCAACGATGACGCCCCCATTCCTTTGCTGCCTCAATGTTACTTGTCCCTCTTGCCTCTCTTGCCCCCATCATTCAGCCCTTTCATCTAAACCTCCATTTTTTTCCCCTCCTCATCCTCCTTGGACAATACTACATGCGTGTGCATGCGGCCCTGATCATTTACTAGACATCACAAACCTTTGAAAATATTATTTCGTAACTTTTTGCATAAGGCCATTATCGTTCTTGCCATTGTGGTAACTCCATGCAATTCTTGGGCTTTTCCTTTTAGGAGTGCTTACTTTTTATTCGAATCTCGAGGGTTACTTGATTTGAATGAGATGAGACAATGACCATTTTTATAGGGTAATGGGTTGGTTTCCAACCTTTATTTTAGGGGTGACTAACCTAGAATTTACTCATCATATTAGGTTCCCTAATTTTTAAAATCTGGAACCTATCTTATAACAGATTCATTGATTTACTCAGCTTCTATCTTTACTCTCAATTGAAAGATTGTAATGAATCATTACTTCTAATAATCATTATTTACTATAAACTACTGATTCTAATCATATTTCAGCACACAAAGATTTTAAAATATTAATAAAGTAAAAATTTTAGTCATGAATATAGCTAGCAATGAAAATTCAAAATAGTGGTATGAGATTATATACTCATCTTTGGACACTATGAAATTTCGTAGGATTGCAAGAAGACATAGAATAAGAAAAATATAAAGACCTGTTCTAGGTTTCGAGTTACATACTCGTCGGAACAGATTTTCTAATTTTCAAACTTGGAACTTGTTCCATAGGCACAGTTTTATCTACAATATATTATTAAAATGAGTGGGGAATAACCAACCAGCGCATCTAGTGTAGTGGTATCATAGTACCCTCCCACGGTACTGACCGGGGTTCGATTCCCCGGATGCGCATTTCTTTCTTGTTTCCCCTTTTTTGCTTTTTTCCAATGGAAAATTGTTTTCCTATGTTTCGAAGTTTCGAAACATTCGATTTTTGCTGAGCAATTTTCATGGCGGGCATTTCGTCGGACGCTCCAATCGATCTCTTCCTTTTCCCTTCACCTTCGGAAGAAGAGACGTCTCCGAATCCTCGACCGACAGTCCGCACTGCCCTTTTCGCTCCGAGATTGGCTCGACTGGATCGCCAGCGTCGCCGCGTTCGTGACCCCATTCACCGCCCATCTCCAGATCGCCATGATCGGCCACATCCTCCACGTCCTGACCGCTCGCTGCGCCGGCCCGAGCCACGCCCGCCAAGTCCAAGCCCGGCTCGTCGTCCTGGGCCTCAGCTCGAACACCACCCTCGCGTCCCGCTTCATCGACGTCTGCCACTCCCTCGGCCTCCCGCACCTGGCCCTGCCCTTCTTCGCCCGCCTCCCGAGACCCCACGTCTTCATCTGCAACACCCTCATCCGAGCCTTCTCTCTCTCCCGCACCCCTCTCGTTCCCTTCTCCGTTTATACCCACATGCGCAGGAACTCCGTTCGGCCCAATAACTTCACCTTCCCTTTCCTCCTCAAGTCCCTGGCGGACTCTGGGGAGTTCGGACAGGGCCTCTGCGTGCATGCCCACGTCGCCAAATTTGGCCACCTTGAGGATATCTTCGTCCGGAACTCGCTGCTCAATCTTTACGCGTCCGGAGGTGGCGACTTGGCGCTTTGCCGCCGCATGTTCGACGAAATGCCCCGCAGAGACGTCGTGTCGTGGACCATCCTCATCACTGGGTACAGGAAGGTTCGGAGGTTCGGTGATGTCTTGATGGCGTTCGAGCGGATGTTGTTGTCCGGGTTAGACCCGAATCGGGTCACGATGGTGAATGTGTTGGCTGCGTGTTCGAGTGTTCGCGAGGTCGGGATGGGCATGTGGGTGCATGATTTTGCGAGGAGACGATGTTGGGAATTGGATGTGACTTTGGGGACTGCTTTGGTCAACATGTACATGAGATGTGGGAGAGTTGATGAGGGATTGAAAGCTTTCCATAGCGTAAAGGAGAAGAGTGTTTCGACTTGGAATATGGTGATTAAAGGGCTAGCTCTTGCGAAAAATGGTGATGAGGCTGTGGGTTGGTTTAGTAAAATGCAGCAAGAAGGGGTTAAGGTGGATGAAGAAACTTTGGTTGCGGTGCTTTCTGCTTGTAGTCGATCAGGATTGATAGATAAGGGTAGAGAAATTTTCAGTGCGCTGATTGATGGTGAGTTTGGAATATCTGCAGGCATCAAGCATTATGAATGTGTGATTGACCTTCTAATACATGGAGGGTGTCAAGAAGATGCTTTTGAATTAATCAGGCAAATGCCTTTTGAGCCAACCAAAACCATGCGCAGAGCAATTTTAGCAGGCTCTACAGCTCATGGAAAGTTAAGTGAACTCGCAGCAAGGAAGCTCATCGAACTGGAGCCAGAAAATGGCGCTTACTATGTCTTGCTTTCTGATTTGTACACTGAAATGGGAAGATGGAGTGACGTTGAGAAAGTGAGGGGTTTGATGGAAGAGAGGGGTCTTCAAAAGGACGCGGGTCAAAGATTTCTAGAACATCGGCTTCAGGATAGTTTCCCTGAATCCCACACTTCTCCTGACTGTGCTAGTGAAAGAGAGGATGGCATGATCTCTTCATCAATAGTCTCTGTTGGATAACTTCATAAAGGCATACCAGTCTATGATTTTCGAGGCTCAGTACATTTACTATGAGTAATAGGCAAGACCCCTTTTTATGATCTGCCTGAGATGAAGTTGATGAGCTGTTCAACAACCAGATCCCATAGAGCTGGACGTCCTGAGGGAAACGGCCAAACAAAAGCAATGGTCTGCATTCTATAATGCAGTGCTCATGACATTTCATGAACTCAACTTGTTGCTTGGCCCTTCACTAAACACCCAGACATCAGGACTACAAGATGAACGGAAGCCCTTGATTCCGATACTGAAGCTGATTTTTTCCCGATGATTCTTGATCTTGGAAAAACTTGAAGTCCAGATAAGTTGATGAATGCCAGGGTTTGTCTTACTGTAATTGTGACATTGTACAATCATCTGTCCAGAATTTTGTTTTCACTCGGCTTTTATTGGGATTGCTGAGTATCATATGTCCAACATTAACTGTACAGCTTGTATTTATTCTCGAGTCTTGGGCACATTATATGCTGGTACCACCAAGAAGATATGGCATCATCTCATCATGATGAAGCGAATGGAAACCTGGTAGGATATAGCAAATGCGTTATGGATAGTTGAAACGGGAAGGACAACTCATCGCTGCGTGTCTTATTGTCCATTTGGTAATCAGAGCCAGTTCATTTCACTGGCTAAGGAACCCAAAAGCCACATGATTGGTGTTAAGGTAAACGAGTGTCGTTATTAATGAAATGGAGTCTGGCATTGAATAACTTATATGTTGCAAAACAATTGGTTTAGTATGTCTAGTTGGTTCATTACTCAAAACGCTAGTGTTTACGTGCAATGAAATTTAATTAGGTACGTTAATCAACTCAAGTTCTTCTGCATACAGTGGATTATAGTGCTGATCATGTAATGCTATCTAAGTGGGCTGTTCAAAAAGGATTGGAGGCCCAAACAGGGGGCAAGTCAACAAATTTTGAAAAAAAAATGTTAGAAAGTTTAGAACGTACCTATTCCATGAAAATCATATAAAAGTCATGATAAACCCAAGATTAGCTCAAGCATTGGTATTAGCAAGTAAGTATGATCAAAATTGTCTCTAAAGATGTCATAGTGGGTTTTGAGGTTGAAAAATAGGCGCCACTTGAACTATAATATAGGATTTTAAGTAAGGCTCCCTTTTTTTTTTTTTTTTTTTTTTTTACCGAATATAACTTTTAGAAAAAATATTTTCAGATTTTTTTACGTTTATAGAAAATAAACTAATCATAGAAAAATTTTCTGTAAATGAAAAAAAAAAAAACACCTTCAAAAATGAGAAATGAAAAAAAAAACACCTTCAAAAGTTTTTCTTTCCCTCCTATTTTTTTCACCCAAACCAAGCATGTTCTCCTCCCATTTGCTCCTTTTATTTTTATTTTTATTTTTTTTTTTTTTTTTTTCTAAAAATCAAATTTTTAACCCTAAACCTTTTGACTATTTTCTAATGTAATCATTTTGGCTAATTTTGACCAAAAAACATTGAAATGAATGATTTTTGCAATTTTTCAAAAATATTTCTAAATCTTTTCGTTTTTTCTATTTCTCTCAATTGATCACTAGGGTCTTAGCCAACGAGGGCATCTTGATCCTTGCCTATGGTCGGCAGCCAAGGCCCCAATAGAGGAAAATAGGAAAAATAGAAAAAATAAAAAGGAAAGAAAAAGTAGAAAGATCCAAATAGTCTAAAAGAAATTGTATGGCTATTTTATGATGTATGACGATCAATGTCCATATTAGCAATTTCATCATAAAATTATTTGGAAGAATTACATTAAAAAATTTTCAAAAATTTTATAATTAAATTGATGAAATTAAAAGTTTAGAATTGAATTTGTCATTATATAATAAGTTTACAGATTTTTGGATAATTATCTCATGTAATTTGGGATTGAGGGAACCATATCCATGACACGAATGGGTCAATACTGTTACCAGGCATACCTTGCTGCTCAATCCTTCTGTACCACAGCTAAAGGACTTGGTATGAGGAAGATCCTCCCAATATTTGGCGAACCTCATTACTTTTTTTTGTATTTGTTTTTTTTTTTATAACAATGATATCTATACCACCTCATTTGCATACATAGACGAGACACAATCTGATTCTGTTCTATTTCTTATTCGCTGGTGTCCTTAATATAATGATGTTACTGAATCACGTGATGTGATGCAAATCTTCAGACCGATAGTCTTCTATTTAGCTCGACTGAAGGTCAACACCTACCACTCCATGCCGAAAAAGCATGTTGTCTCTTTATTTTATAAAGTCTTTGTTCCTTACTCTATCATATTCTTATATCTCTAGCATCTATATGTTGCGTGGCAGAAATTGCTAACTAATTCTAGCCTCACTTAAATGATAATCTTTGTTATCCACATTTCATTTTGACAAAAAGGAAAACAAGAAAACAATCCACGATGCTAAGAAGACCACGTCATGCAAACACCAACACCTCACATCTCTTCATAACACTACGTTTTTGCTATATTTTTCAATAACCATATTTTGATACTATATGTAAATTCAACTTTCAAATTTGGTGTCCACTTTTCATATAGCTACAATACCCTTACTATCAATATTAAAAAAATAAAGAGCAAATTATATGTTATTCGATATCTTTGCTAAACCTCTTGCTTTCACAGAACACATAACTCAAATTCATGTCTCTATTTATCTACTTAATCCAACCCACATCCATCTCTTAGCTAGCATATGTGTAGTGCATGCGCAAGATCAAATATATTCAAATAACAATTTTATTTGGCTTTTAACTAATAATAAAATAAGTCAAGCAAAGATTGAAATTTCAAGAACCGCTCCTACTCTCTGCTCTATATAGAAGCCCTAATAAAAAATCATAAACACATGAAGTTCCTCGTGCTCACATTTGAGTTCTCTCTTCTTCTCTTGCACTACACTGAACTAAGCTTTGGAGTGCCTATTTGGAGGGCTCCCCCTGGACCTCTCCTCACCTATTTCTCTCTTGTAGGTCATGAGGGAAGCGGACCTAAACTTTTCCAAAGAGACTTTTCATGAGCCAAGATCACCATCCGATTACAATCTTCTTTTACATACCAACCATTTACTATTCTCATTCCATAGATGAGACAGAATCCTATTCTATTCTCTTCCATTTCTTAGTCGCTAATTGTCCGTTTTGTATTGATGTTTCTGAATCACGCGATGCATACTGTACAAGCTCCTGTCCGACACTCTCCTATTCAGCTTGACCGACCGACAATCAACACAGACGTCCCAACACCCCCATACCCACCCTTCACCCGCCACATACGCCAGCTGGACAACCACAAGTGCAATTATAGAAACCTCTCTTAACCAAGTTAGCTGTGGCAAAATAAATAAATGAATTAAATATTAATATGATAATGACAATTGTCGAACGTCTTCCTGTAAGTACGCAGAGGATTGTCGTTTGTGAGCGTGATTACAATTGATTTGACCTTTTCGATTTGGAATTGATCGTAACGCGTGAAGCAGCTTCTTCATAAATAAATAACCTCATAAAAAAGACATCAGAAGTATTTTAATTTTCGTACGCTGCTCACATAAATACTATATTTTTTTTTAATCACTTGTGTCTGTAGCTTATGAACGATGTCTATTTTAGTGTCGTATAACTTTTTAATCGATCATTTAAGTACCATAACTTTTTTAAAACTTCATCACAAGTATCATAATATGTTGGACTTTTGACACTTAGGTGAACATTTATAAAAATTATGATATTCAAGTAATAGGGCACTTGTAAATGTTTTTAGAAATTATGCCACTCAATTGGTTGAAAAAAAAAATTATGATACCTGTGGTATCCTTATTCCACAAATTTTCTTAGCCATAGCTCGAAGAGATGCTTTTATTTGAATATTGGGAGCTTTGAGCTTAGTTTTTGTCAACTTTTGAGCCATAGAATCAATTTCTAGTTGGGGGTAGATTTTTTTTTCGACTCTTTCCTGTTTTCACTTGACATGGCTTGTTGTCTCTTCCAATGGATTTGTCATGCTCTTACATCTTGCATTTACAAGGTATGTGATAGAAATTGCTAACGTAAGAACTGCCAAATGACAACATCAGACCGAGGGAGGAAGTGGTCATTGGACTTTATTTATAACGGATCTTGTTAGATTAGTTTTTATTATATAGATGTTAATTCAGTTCTAAATTTTTTAATTTGACAATTAAGTTTCAAACATTTATATGAAATTTCAATATAATTATTCATGTCAATTTTTATAGAAAATCATTGAAGAGATAAGATACCATATAATGGTTAGTAATGATTGGATCGCTACATCAATCCTGTATACAGCTATGCTTATACTTGTATATTGTTCGGTGCACTTATACGCTACTCCAACGGAATGAAAGTGGGTAAAGTCTTTTATGATTGGTGGGGAAGTGGCTATGAAACTGTAGGCTGTCCCATGGAAATGATGAAAGGATGGGGCTTCATCAATAGAAACAGCATTAGCACGCGCAACAATTGTTACACTTTTATCTAGCCAATCTTTATTGCATGCAATAGACAATGACAAAAGACCGACCTCATCATCTTCAACTTTCATGATTGAAGACGACCATTCCCACATCAAACATTGATTACAAGTACGAACTCGCATAAAAGAGGGGGTAAAAACCGCCTCGTGTCGTTGCCCCCCGACACCAGACAATTTAAACTAGACCCTTCGCTTCATTGCTGGTTCCTCATGGCAAGTACCTTGGCCCAAGCCGGCCGAGCTGAGATGTCGGCCAGCCATGCGCTCAGCTTGGGGCGAGCGTCGAACAGCTTCTTCACCGGTGTCCCCATCAGGGTGGTCATGGTGGGAAGTGGGTAAAGGTCAGCCAGGGTGAAGCAGTCGCAACCTAAGTACTTGGACTGGCTCAGCCGGGCCTCGTAGACATCGAGGACCTTGGCGAGCTTGGCCTCGCTCTCCTCGACTACAGCAGCGTCCGAGGCCATGCCGGATCTCGGCTTGTATATGAACTCCCGCCGCAGCTTCAACGCCAAGGGTTCAAACTGGTGGGCCTCGACCTCCATCCACACGCCCACCGTCGCCATGGATTTTCCCTCACAGACGAGCGGAGTGCCCTTGTCCGCGTATACATGTGCAATGTGCTGAGTAACTGCCCTTGATTCTGCCACCACACAGAGCATAATCAAAATATTAATGGATTTTGCAGTTGTTTCTTGTTCAGTTGACCGATTGAACGCTCAAAGATTGACCAAACACCCAATCTTTCAACATGATCACACAAGATAATTCATTATTAATAGAATGACTCACCGAATAGCTTCAAATCTCCGTCCTCAAAGGCCGGGACTTGACCGAAAGGCTGCACAGAGAGAACGAGAAACGTTAGATCCGAGAGATGAAGGAGGGTTTCTTGAAAGGAACGCCTTCAGACCCCATGACCAGAAAATAGTAAGGAATACTGTCGCACCAGTGGTGGGCAGGGACGGAGACTTACGTTGAGGGCGAGGAAATGCTCCTTCTTGTGCTCGCGGGCCGGCATGTCAATAGGGACGAACTCGAACTCGAGGTCCTTCTCGTAGAGGGCGGCGAAGATCCTCATTGTCGCGGTGGACAAGACGGTTCCATAAACTTTCATCACCATGATTGCTTTGCCCTACTTTCTTTTTCGTTTCTCTCAAGAACTAAACGCAGAACAATCATGGCGAATGATGATGGGTTTTGGGCTCTTTTTATAGAGCATAGCTAACCTAACAGTCCGCTCCGTGCAATTCAGATCGCATTTTGAGAGAGCGTTGGTATTATTTTAAAAAACAAGTCTACTAATGTCGTTCAAGGTGGAGAAGTCACCTTTCCATTTGGAAGACGCACGACACCGTCAGCTCACCATTTGCCCTTTTTATGAGGGCTCGGTGATTTTGTTCTAGAATGAACTAATCAATTTGTGATGTATATTTGATAAGTGCGCTAAAAATCTTAAAACTTATCGTAAAAGTGCAATCACATTTTGAAACTTTTAAAAAGTGCAATTAAATTTTACAACTTATCGAATTAGTGCAATAAAAAATCTGTGTTAGATTCGTCCGATTTGATTAACGGAAAAAGCTGGTGTAACTTTTTTTATTACCTTCATAAAACACATGGGCACCACAGCAGTAAATTTTAATTATTCGAAAGAGAAAAACATTAAGAATAAAGAAAGAAGAAAACGAAAACCAAAAATCCCAAACACACGTTCACCCTGCCTCCATTGCTTGGATGTGATAACCCCCTACGGCTTGGCCGCCGTGACGGCTCGGAGGAGGGGCGGTAATAACAATGCATTATAAGTCTGTTATGGGTTGATTGTCTTGATTGAACCCTTTCAAGATTTGTTAATTGGAGAAGGGAGATAATTCTTCCACCTAACGGTATAGCGGTTAGTCATATGAATTTTTTTTTTTTTTCTAAAATACTTTTACCCAACATGCCAAATTAATTTTGAGAAAATCGCTTGTTGCGAAAAAGTTTTCCGCTCCCA
This sequence comes from Eucalyptus microcorys, assembly GCA_014182515.1. Lineage (NCBI taxonomy): Eukaryota > Viridiplantae > Streptophyta > Magnoliopsida > Myrtales > Myrtaceae > Eucalyptus > Eucalyptus microcorys. Next base: position 10,688,689 of record CM024569.1, read on the forward strand.
CCAATTGCCACCTCTTTGCATAGCGAAGCCACCCTTCCTTACACCATTGCCATTAGGGCTGTCGAAAAAGCTCGAATCGGTTCTCTTTCGGTCCAGGTAAACACTCTAAAATTCGGGTATTTTAATTGTTTCGGTTCGGTTCGAACCCTACCTGTCTTGTTTTCTTTGCCCCCAGCGAAAAGAAGCCCCCCATCCACCGTCTTTTTGGACGCTACCTTGCAACCTTACAGTCAGTAGCTTCACTCTGGCATTGGCTACTCAAGTGATATACGAAACCGAATGGAAAAAAAAAAAGTCTAATGATTCATGAATATGCATCCTAGTTTTAGATGACTGATGACCTGAGTCGGCCAACTTCCTCGTAACTGAACTCCTTGATGATGAGGGTCGAGATTGGCCCTCTTGCCGCCGGTCAGGGGTGGGCCGCCCAGAGCCGAGTACAGCGCGATGCTGTTGAGCCCTCTGCCGAGCGCACCGTAGAGGAAGAAACTCAGCCTCCAAGAACTCCCAAGTTCATCGCGACGTGGATCAGCTCCGCGTCGATAGCGGCGATCGGCCCGCAGTACGCGGCTACTGGCAACCGAGCTGGGTGGTAGGTAGAAAGGAAGAATAAGATGAAAGAAAACACCAAGGCTTTCACGGAGACATTGCCGGCTCGCGCATCTAGTGTAGTGGTATCATAGTACCCTCCCACGGTACTGACCGGGGTTCGATTCCCCGGATGCGCATCTTCTTCTAGTTTTCCATTTTTTTTTCCCTGAAACTTGTTCCCTAGTTTTGAAGCTTCGACTTTTGCCGAGCGATTTTCAGGGCGGGTAATTCGTTGGCAGCTCCGCTCAATATTTTCCCTTTCCTTTGCCCCAGAATAGACGTTTCAGAATCTTGACAATCGACGCTATCTTTCTGTTGCTAGATTCGCTTGAACGATCGCCCAAAGGTTAGCACCAATCTCCGCCATGGAGTTTCTCCTCTACCGCTTGTGTAGTCCCCCTCTACCAGCTGGGTAGGTCCTGTTGCCGTTCTACTCTCCGATCTTGGAGCCTCCGCTTGCTTCGGTTTCCTTGTTGCTTCTCCTTGTTGCTTTTTGTTTGACACGATGTATAAACCAGAAAACCCCTATCTGAGTACTCGGAAACCCTAACTTCTGCCCCTTCCCATCAAGGCACCCCTCCATCTTTACTCTTCTGAGCTCCCTTCAACCCTCAAAATTCACGCATCATCCAAATCCCCATTCCCCTACAAACAAAAATGGCTGATCAGAACAATGAAGACAGGAGACTTGCGATTCTTTGTAAAAGTATGGGCAAACTCTGGAATGCAAATGACGTCGTCGACATCCCAGGTGCTATCTCTCCTGAAAAATTACTTGAATGTCACAAAACCCTATTTGGTCGATTTTACACAAACCCAGCTTTAAACTTCAATGCTTTTATAAGCCTTATGAGGAAAGCTTGGAGAACAGAGAACTTTACCTGTGCGACGCTAGAACCTGGTTTTTCTCCTTCTCCTTCCAGTCGGAAACGAGAAACAGAGAGTACTCCAATCTGGGCCTTGGTCTTTCTCCAGCCATCTCCTCATTCTCAGGCAGTGCGAACCTGATACACCTGAGTTCTGTTATGAATTTAAGCATTGCGATTTCTGGGTAAAGTTTATAGGCTTACCGTATGGGAGAGTTACCTATGAGGTAATCGAGGCAATTGCTTCCAAACTTGGAGTAGTTGTCGAAGTGAAACTGGAGGAAAAAGGAAATAGCACCTACAAGGTGGGCAAAGCCAGAGTGACACTGCCATTAGCAAACCCTCTGAAGACTGGTGTGATTGTGAATCTAGATAACAAAAAGCTTTGGGTTGAATTTAAATATGAACGACTGCCCTACTACTGTTATTCATGTGGCAGAATTGGCCATTATGCCACGGAATGTGTTGAAATACCTTACAAGGAATCGGGGTTGGAACAGAATTTACCAGCCCGATGTGGTGATTGGTCGGAGCGAGGTGAGGGAACTAAGCCCCTATGGCAAAATATTTTACGGAAAGCAGGAGCTCCCACCTGAGGAAGTTGAAGAAGTGCCTGAAACCCCATTATCTCCTACACCTGCAACAGAACGGAACAGTTCACCCTTATCTCAGCAAACACAGGTATGCCACACTAAGCAAAGGGGAAAGGAACCTTACCAACCCTCTTCATCGCGGGAATTAATTTTGGTTGAAGAGAAAAGCCCCCAGAAGAGGAGCAATTGCTGCATTGATGAGGAATCGGTATTGATAATCCATGAGGAACAGATGAAGGAAGCTGAAATTGGGCTGGATGTGACCCCCCCTACAAAGCCGAAAGGGAAAAATGTGAAGTCGAACAATTCAAAAAGAGTGAAAAGATCCTGTCCATATGGAGCACAAATAGCATCTCAATCCTCGAGGGACAGCACTCGGCTAGTGGAAACACCTATTATGGTGGCGAAAAGTCGGATCAATGGGCTCGGTGGCTAGCCCTAATAAGCCACCAAATTACCCATGAAAATCTTAAGCTGGAATTGTCAGGGGCTGGGCAATCCCCTGACAATCCAGGCCTTGCGAGTCACTGTGACTCAAGAACGGCCCAATCTTGTTTTCATTATGGAAACAAAAAACCAAGAACAGAAAGTGCTCGATTAAAAAGGAGATTAAAGTTTCAGCACGGTTATATAGTCAATCCGGAAGGTATAGCGGGGGCTTAGCTTTATTCAGGATGATCAACTGCAGATTATCCATCGATTCTTCCTCGCCCGCAGCAATCTTTACCCAATGTCATCCGAAAGACAGAAATCGAGAATGAATATCATTTTTCTCCATGCTCCAAATGTTTTTAGAGAGAGAATACGATTATGGGAGCAGATTCATTCGATCGGTGTGCACTATCGAATACCATGGCTTTGCTTGGGAGACTTCAACGAAATCCTAAATCACTGGGAGAAAGTGGGTAAGTACAAGGCGAGAAACTTACAGGTTAACAGCCTTTAGAGATTTTGTTAATCAGTGTTCCTTGATGGACCTGGAGAGTAAGGGGTGCTCGTTCACCTGGTCAAATAAACGTGAGGGAGAGAATCTGGTGAAAAAGAGACTTGACAGAGCTTTCTGTTCGCTTCACTGGAGAATTACTTACCCAGAGGCTGAATGTTTTGCACTCCCGGCGATAGGCTCGGATCATACTCCTCTCCCGATATCCCCGGCTCAACCAAAGCGTAGAAAACGAAAGCAGTTTAAATATGAAGCATACTTGGAATGATGATGCGAAAAGCAAAACCATAGTCGAGATATCTGGACCGACCCTGCGGCACAAGATCTGAATGTAATGGAGAAACTGCAGCAAGTACAACAGAAGTTAATACAGTGGAGCAAAAGTAAATTCAGTCATGCAAAGAAGAGGATCACCTGGCTGAAAGGTGAACTCCAGAACCTAACAAATAGCACACAAATCAATGGAGAAACGGCCCAAGTGAAAGAGTTAACTAAAGAAATTGATCAACTATGGCGACAAGAGGAGATGTATTGGGGCATGAGGTCAAGGATAAGCTGGATAAAGTGGGGTGATAAAAACACGCGATTTTTTCATGCGACGACAATTCGAGGAGATGTCGAAACCAGATTACAATGCTGAAAAACGAAAGTGGAGCATGGGTACGAGGGGAACATCAGCTACAGGGGATGACAGAACAATATTACAAAAGCTTATATACATCAGCGGGCTTCCGCAACTGGCAACCTATCTTACAACTCATCCCTACTATAGTGAATGACCAAATGAATCATACCTTGATTGCTCCAATTACAGAGGAGGAAATCACTAGAGCTATGCAGCAGCTTGGAGCCTTCAAGGCACCTGGTCCTGATGGATTCCATGGAATCTTCTATAAAGAGCACTGGTCAGCAATCTCCAAGGACATTTATCAAGCAATTCAACTTTTTTTCACCTCTGGCCAGCTGGATCCTGAACTTAACCGAACACTCATCACACTGATACCCAAAATCCCACAGCCTGAAAAATTGGAGCAATATCGCCCAATTAGCCTCTGTAACTTTCTATACAAAATAACCTCTAAAGTACCGACAAACGTGGCTCAAACCAATTCTACCACATATCATCGCAGAGGAACGAGTGCTTTTGTGGGAGGCGGGCAAATTCGGGATAACATATTGATAGTCCAGGAAGTGCTACATAGACTACGAACTAGCAACAGGAAAAAGAAGTTCCAAGCAGTTTTAAAACTGGACATGCAGAAGGCGTACGATCGCATTGAATGGGATTTTCTCAAAGCCTGTCTAACAAAGTTAGGCTTCTGTGATCTATGGGTACAGTGGATCATGCGTGTGTGACCACAAGTAACTTTCAGCATAAACTTCAATGGGGAACCCTTACCTTTCTTCAAACCTACCCGTGGCTTACGCCAAGGAGACCCACTCTCACCCTATCTCTTTATCATTGTGGCTAATGTGTTGTCTATCCTGATGAAGAAAGCTGTTCAGGAGGGTTCACTTACAGGAATCAAATTGAATAATCACTGCCCTACTCTGTCCCATCTACTCTTTGCAGATGATTCGATTTTCTTCCTGCATGGCACAATTACAGAATGTCAAAACTTGGCTGAAATCTTAAATCAGTACTGCTATGCTTCAGGTCAGGCAATCAATCTCAACAAATCAGGCGTCTACTTTAGCAAAGGATGTCCTACAGCTCTAAAGAGAAACATGGCAACAACTCTTAGAGTTCCGAAATTACAAAGACAGGGAAATATTTAGGCATACCTTCGGGCCGGGGGCATTCCAAGAAAGACATGTTTGCATGGATCTTAGCTCGGGTTAATTCCAAACTGGACAGCCGGAAGGAAAAATTATTATCAAAAGCGGGAAAGGAAATACTCCCGAAAGCGAGAATACAAGCCATCCCTCAATATGCTATGTCAATATTCAAAATACCCATATCGATTTGTAAAGCAATTGAGAGGAAGGTTGCATCCTTTTGGTGGAAAAGCAATGAGAAAAAGGCTGGAATTCATTGGAAGAGGTGGGATTTGTTGAAAACCGGGAAGAGTGAAGGGGGTCAGGTTTTAAAGATCTACAAACTTTCAACATAGCTATGCTAGCCAAACAGATGTGGCGCATAATTCAACATCCAGATTCTCTGTTAACAAAAATTTTGAAAGGGCTGTATTACTCACATGGTGACATCTGGAATGCTGGACGAGGCTCACGTCCCTCGTGGGGTTGGCAGAGTATCATCAAGGCCAGGGATTCCGTTGCTCCTCAGGTCATGCACAGGATTGGAAATGGAAAAAACACAACAATTAGAACAGATCGATGGCTAAAAAGTGGTCCCATAGGAGGCCCAAAGAACAAATCAAGAGCCAGCCAAAGTTGCGTAACTCATAAATCCAGTACGAGATACATGGAATGAAAATCTACTCCATTCTATGTTCGATGAAAGAAGGGTTCGGAAATTTTAGCCACACCCATTGGCTCACCCGAAGAAGAAGATAAACGGTATGGATGCACACACAATCGGGAGATTATTCAAGAAAGAGTGGCTACTTTATATTCAAGGAAGCCTCAAACGATCACAGGATATACAAGCAACCTCGTCCTACCAAGTTAACCCCAACCTCTGGAAATATATTTGGCAGTCCACAAACCCTCCCGAAATTAAACTTTTCCTTTGGAACGCATGTAATAATGCTTTAGCTACAATGGAGAATTTGCACCACCGAAAGATCGTACCTTCTCCTCTATGCCCCCTCTGCAAGCAAGAAGCAGAAACTCTCGAGCACACACTCCTCCTATGCCCATGGACTGCCAAGGTCCGGAACTCGCTCCCCGCATCTACGGATCTCCGTTTTGGCCTCACCCGATTTGAAGACTGGATCTGCAGCATATATCAAAATCCAGTTATCTCCGGCAAACTTGATCGAATAGCGGTGGTGTTATGGAGTATTTGGAAGGAGCGGAATCAGTATATCTTTAACCATCAAACCCCAAGACCGCAATCAACAATTGATAGAGCGGGCGTTCGCGAAAAGTTATAGAGCCATAAACGGAAAACTTCACAAGTAAGACGGAGACGAAAACTTATCGAAACCCGGCTCCCACCTCCTCCAGTGCGCTTCGAATCAACATAGACGCATCCTTTGCTCTTGACATGGCTGATGACGCAGCAACCACCGTTGTGAGAGATCCTCCTCGACACAGAGCCGCCATCGCTTGTATCTGTCGAGATCACAGAGGCTTCTTGGTGGATGGTTTCGCGAAGCCGATCCCACGCTACTTCGGCTTCTCAGGCGGAGGCGATCGCAATGGACGAAACCCTAAAATTCATCGACAACCGAGGCTTTCTCTCTCCACAAGTACATTCTGACTGCCTATCTTTGGTGCACGCTTTAAAGTCTTCGACTGAACTTAACTGGGAAGTGCAATTGATCGTGAGCCGGGCCCAAGCAACACTCACCCGTCTTCCGGGCCTCTCCCTGGCCCATTGCAGCCGAATCTCAAATTGCCCCGCTGACTGGACAGCCAAGGCCTGTCGGAACAACTCTTTACCCTCGAACTGGATATCTAACCCCCCTCCTGCTTTATTTGATCTTTTATGCACGGATGTTCTTGGTGTATTATTCCCGCATATGAAATAGTAAATCAAGTATGCTGTTTGCTGTTCAAAAAAAAAAAAAAAAAAAAAAAAAGTTCATGACATCATTTTCCCATCTTCAGACCACGATCAGCCACATCCTCCATTTCCTTACCACTCGCTGCACCGGCCCAAATCCAAGCCCGACTTGTTGTCCTAGACCTTAGTTGGAACATCTCCCTTATCTCGCGCTTCATCGATGTTAGAATAATATAAAATTGGTTGTTGAAAATTTGAGCACATTGGTTATTGGGTTTTAAATTTGGTGGGATGTATGATGGGTGTCTTAAGAATATTGAAGGCAAAAAGAAATGGGTATGATTTGTGGTGGCCTGTATTTGGGTAGTCTCTTCACCATTAAATGCTTTAATAAGGAAAAGATGAGCTCTTGTTAAGTGTTTTTTCAAAGAGCGTGAAGTTTCATCTTTGTCAAAAGGAACAAAGAATTCATGGCGGTTGGCTCATCTAATCTTTGTGTTTTTTTGTTGTTGACAGTTTGTCATTAGGATGTTAAGTGTGTGGGGGTGTTTGTCTCCATCATTAAATGTAGTGTAGGTATTGTGCTATTATATAAGAATGGCTCTTTGCCGCCGGATGCGAAATGCCCCACAAAGACATCGTGTCATGGACCGTCCTCATCACTAGATATTGCGCCAATCAGGTAGTGCTATCAAAGTTGGCTGTTCATAAAGAATTGGGGGCCCAAAAAGGGGGCCGACTCAACAAATTTTGAATGTACCTATCTTATGAAAACCATACAAAAGTCATGAATAAACCCCAGCTTAGTTGAAGCTTTGGAATTAGCAAGTAAGTACGATCAACATGGTCTCTAGTGATGTCGAAATAGTGGGTTTTGAGGTTTTAAAACAGGTACCATTCAAAATAAAATATCGGATTTTAAGTAAAATCACATGAGTCATACGATAAATCTCGACGTCACACGTTTCGATAATGAGAATTTCTACAACGAAAGGAAAATTGTGGAGAAAAAACTTGGCTAAGCTCAATCCAGGCCGGATTAAATCTATACGGTACAGTCATGGCCAAAATTTTTATTTTTCATTGAGCGTAAGCTTGCAAATCGAGCCTAGAAAAACAGGCGCAAACTATCGAGGTAGGCCGACAAGTTCCTCAAAAGGCCTGGTCCGTGTTCACTTCTTGATGGCCGTCCAATTTGATACCGCGTTTAGTGAGTGTCTCGAGGAAATGACTTCGTATATAACCATATTTATTGGGCAAGGACTGACATATATAAGAAATATTATGCAGAAAAGAGAAATATGAAATTTGTGTATTCGATATATTCCTAATAAAGAGTACGTGAGCCTATTTATAAATTTTATTAGATGACCAAGTAGTCATATCAAGTACAATACAATATGAGATTTGAAGAATCTCCACTCACAAGAAATATGGAGAATATAATCAATATATTTAGAATATATCATAAATATCTCTTTAGGTTTAATCTGGTGGAAGAGATCATTGCCATTTTTTAAAAATTTTCCTCAATTATATATATTTATTTTCTTTTTCCTTTTTCCAATATTGCCCATGACCATCGCCTAGGCCCTTGCAAGATCTAGGCGAGAGTTGCCTTGCCAAGCCAACAAGGATGGTGCTGACCACAATGAAAGAATAAAAAGAAAACTCATAAATTTTTTTAAAAACTATCCACATTAATACCGATCGTGTCACATAAGACGGCCAGCATTACAATAAGCATTTACGTCGGCAATTTCTGATCAAAATTGGCCGAAAGGACTATGACAAATCATGAAAATGTTGACTAAATTAGCCAAATTGAATAATTTAGGATTGAATTGACATTTGTAAAATAGATTGAAGTCTTTTTAGGTATTCTTCCCGTTATGAGATAGAAATTGCTAACTATTTCATTCTTCACTTAAAATGATAATATTTTTTATTTTACTTTCTAGTTCAAAAAAAAAAAAAAAAAAAAAAACAATTCACAATGCTAAGAAGACCATATCGTCCAAAAACCAACACCGCAATTTTCTTTGTAATACTATGTATTTGTTATTTTTTGCAATACCTATATTTCAAGTGCCATCGATACGTTCTTTTTGCAAAAAATAAGTAATTTGAAAACAATTTTTGAAAAATGATCTCTTATATCTTTTAGAAAAATAAATGAATGGAGATTTTTTCATCACCCACAAAAATAGTAAATCATAAATCATCATCAATAATGAAAATATTTGTTGTTGACTAATTTTTTCAAGAATATAAGCAATCGTTTTTCGAGAAAATGTTTTCTCAATCACTCGGGGCCTGTTTGTTTATGTTATTTTGTTTTGTTTATGAACACAATTTGTGTTTTTTTGTTCCGGGAATGAAAAAAGAACAAACGCGTTTGTTTGCATTTTTGTTCCAAATCTATTTTTTATTCCCGGGAACAACTTTGGAACGAAACAAGAAAAACTTGTTTCTTGTTTCTGGAATACTTCAAGAAACAAATTTTCTCTCTCCTATTTTTTTCTTCTTCTTTTTCTTTGGCCGGCGACCTCGCTAGAGCGTCGCCGGCCCTCGGCGAGGCCAAGCGTTGCTGGCCCCCGGCGAGGCTCGGCCTCACCTTGGCTGGGCAAGGTCGGCCTCGCCGGATCTAGGCGAGCTCGCGTCGGCTGGTGAGGCTCGGCCTTGTCGGATTTGGGCGAGCCCGAGCTCGCCTAGCCAAGGCGAGGTCGAGCCTTGCCTAGCCACGGCGAGGCTCGGCCTCGCTGAGGGCCGGTAAGCCTTGCCGTGGTTGGGCGAGGCCGCCGGCCCTTATCGGTCGGTCGCCGGCCATGGCTGAGGTTGGCGACCGGCCAAAAGGAAGGAAAAAGAAAAAATAAAAAAGGGAACAGAAAAAGTCAAAATAAAATAAAAATATTAAAAAATTAAAAGAAACAAAAAAATTATACAAGTTTATCAAACGTGTTCTTGTTCTTTTTCTATTCTAGGAACAAATTTACCAAATGCATTCTTCTTTCAAAAATTGTTCCCCAGAACATAAATAGTTTTTTTTATTTCTGTTCCCTGAAACAATTTTTGAACAAAAACGTTACCAAACGTACCATCATTTTCCGAGAAACAAAAAGCATCCTATATGAAAAGCCAACTTTTAAATTTGGTATCCACTCTTCAAATGACTAAAACACCTTATTTTCAATATTAGAAGAGTAGGGGTTAATATCATGAAAAGCTCAAACCGGTACACCTCTAATAAGTTTACCTCAAACTATTTTTTGGATCACCAAAAATCCCAAATTGGTAGACTTATAATAAATTTACTCTAAACAAATTGTTGGATTGCCAAAAACCCTAAATCGATACATCTTATGATAAATTTACTCCAAACTAATATAGATTTCCACATGGACTTATTTGTCAATTGAGTTATCACGTAATGTCTTTTAACTCAACGATTTTACATTAAAATTCAATAGAAGTTAACGGAGGGTAAATATGTTACAAATGTATAAATTTTGGGGTCTTTGGTGATATAAAAATTAGCTCAAGGAAAATTTGTCACATGTATACCAAATTTGATATTTAGTGATCCAAAAATTAGTTTTGGATAAATTTATTACATGCATACTAATTTTGTATTTTTCGTGATATTAAACCAAAGGGTATAGAGCAAATTGGATGTCATTTTAATCAAAATATGACATCTTATTCAAATCTCTTACTTTCATATAGGTCTTAATCCAAATTCATGTCTCTATTAATATATTAAAACCAACCCGCGTCCATCTCTTATCTAGCATATGCATGCGAAAGATCTCGTATATGCAAATTATAATTTTAATTGGATAAAACTAACAATAATAAAAGTTAAGCAAAGATTTAAATTTCAAGGACCGCTCCTACTCTCAGCTACATATATTCTCCTTAGTAGCCCTGATAAAATCATAAACCCGTGGAGTCATGCGCGCTCACATTCAAATTCTCATCTTCTCTCACGCTATGCTGACTTGAGCGCCGAACTGTCTATTTAGGGCTCTTCCAAGACCCCTCCTCACCCATTTTTTTCTCGGGGGTCACGCGCAAAGAGGACTTAGACCTTCCAAAGAGACTTTTCGAGGCAAAGATCATGATCCGATTACAATTTACATGAATTTTTGATGTAATTCACGGAGGACTCCAACGAAGAATATTCACTGTCAAGCACTTGAACGGCACTTCAAGGACTCCTCACGTCAACAACAGGTTGAAGACCCTGCTGTTTTTGGTCGACTTCGGGCGCTTGAAGACCGCACTTGCACTTGCAGGAGACATATATTATATGAAAGCCAAGTTTGACCGAAATTCTAAATTCGGCCCTCTCTCCAACGTGCAGTAGGTTTTTCGCATATTTCCTTTTCCTTTTATTTTTCTTGGAATCGTTATCCAACTTGAACTCTTGCACCATAAAATGAAATCTAATATATACAGCATATATCTAAGCATTCAAAAATAATAATTTATTTTTAGTCGGTTTCATTCACGAGCTCAAACTTGAGATATATTGTAATATATATTACACAACCAGCCATCTACTATTCCCATTCCATAGATGAGACAGAATCCGATTCGTCTCCCTTAATCGCTAATTGTCAATGTTATATTGATGTTACTTAACCGTGATGCACAGCTCCTGTCCAACACTCTCTTATTCAGCTTGACCGACGACCACTCACCCACCACGTACATGAACGATCCACCGGTTAGATACCCACAAATACAATAATAAAAGCTTTTATTATTTTGCCATAGCTAGCCTTGATAAATGAGGCTTTTATTATTGTATTTGTGGGTATCTAACCGGTGGGTCGTTCATGTACGATCTAACCGGTGAGGCTTTTATTATTGCATTTGTGGGTACAATAATAAAAGCCTGATGGTACAATAATAAAAGCCTCGTTTAACAATGACGATCTACCTAAAACAATGGTTATTTTGCGAATCTGATCTCAATTAGTCTGATGGTACCATATGAAGTAGCTTTTTGTTGAATGAATTTTTTAATAGCTATACCCAAAAGAGATACTTTTATTTGAATATTGGTTGGAGCTTTGAGATTAGCTTTTGTTGACTTTTGAGCTATAGAATCATTTTTTGGTTGGGTATCATTGATTAGGTTTTTGCTTTGATTCTCTCTTGTTTTATCTTGATATGGCATGTCGTCTCTTCCTATTATGGATTTTATTTCTTGTAGATTTTACTTGTGAAAATTGGAGCTTTTGTTTCCTCCTCTCTGCTATGTTCTTATGCCTTGCATTTACAAGGTATTTGATAGAAATTACTAACATAAGAACTGCCAAATGGCAACATTAAAAAGAGGGAGGAAGTGGCCATTGAACTTAATTCACGGGGTGGACTTGTCCAATCAGTTGTAAACCTATTGCAAAAATATCAATTCAAACTTAAAATTTTCAATTTTGCCAATTGACTCTTAAACTTTATATGGAATTCTAATGTAATCTTTCCAGTAAATTTTCGTAAAAAATTGCTCACTCGATGAATGTCATTTGACAATCAGCGATGATTGGAATGTCACTTTAATTTTGTATAAAGCTATACTTATACATGGTTCTTGTACTATGAACTTCTTTGGTACTTTAACAAGATGAAAGTGGGTAAAGCTTTTGTGATTGGTGGGGAAGTGGTTATGAAAATGTAGGGCCGTCCCATGGAGACGATGGAAGGACAGCCCTTCATCAGTAGAAACAATACCAGCGCGGGTGAAAGTTATTACACTTTTATCTGTCCAATCGTTATTGCTCATAATAGACAATCACAGAACACCAACCGCATCATCTCCAACTTTGATGATTGAAGACGGCAATCCCAAATAAGTTCGTCTGATTCCCACTTCAAATCAAACATTGACCAAAACGACGGAATCAACAACAAAGTACAAGTACAAATCACATAATGGGGTAAAAAGGTCTCGTCTTATTGCCCCCAGGACCAGAAAATTCAGACTCGACCTTTGGCTTCAATGCTGGTTCTTCCTGGCAAGAACCTTGGCCCACGCAGGCCGGGCCATGATTTCAGCCGCCCACGCGCTGACCTTGGGGCGGCTGTCGAACAGCTTCTTCACTTGTGTTCCCATCAGGTTGGTCAGGGCCGGAAGGTGGTGGAGGTCAGCGAGCGTGAAGCAGTCGCAGCCCAAGTACTTGGACTGGCTCAGCCGGGCCTCGTAGATGTCGAGGACCTTGGCGAGCTTGGCCTCGTTCTCCTCGACTACGGCCGCGTCCGTGACCATGCCAAACTTCGGCTTGTACGCAAGCTCCCACTGCAGCTTTATCGCCACGGGTTCAAACTGGTGGGCCTCGACCTCCATCCACACGCTCACGGTCGCCATGGGTTTGCCCTCGCAGACGAGCGGTGTGCCCTCGTCCTTGTATACATGAGCAATGTATTGAGTAATTGCCCTTGATTCTGCCACCGCAAAGAGCATAATCAAGATACATATTATACTTCGCCTAGTTGCTTCTTTCTTAGTAGACTGATTGAACACATATACTTTGACTAAACATTTGATCTTTCCTAATGGGCACACAATCTATCAGCAACAAATCAGCACCCTTTGACTAAATACCTTCATCTTTCATCATGGTCACACAAGATAATCTATCAGTAATGGAAAGACTTACCGAATAGCTTCAAATCTCCGTCCTCAAAGGCTGGAATCTGACCGAAAGGCTGCACAGAGAGATCGAGAAACGTTATATCTAAGAGACGAAGGAAGGTTTCTTGGATGAACGCGTGGAGACCCTAAGACCAGCTATCGGTGAGAAATGCTGTCGGACAGGTGGCTGAGAGGGACGGAGACTTACGTTGAGGGCGAGGAAAGGCTCCTTCTTGTGCTCGCCGGCTCCCACCTCGACGAAGACGAACTCGAACTCGAGGTCCTTCTCACAGAGGGCGGCAAAGACCCGCAACACCGGCGGGGACAAGACGCTTCCATGGACCTTCATCACCATGAATGCTTGCTCTACTTTTTTCTTCTCTCTCAAGAACTAAACGCGGAACCATGGCGGCGACTGATGGTGGATTCCGGGCTCTTTTTTATAAGGTTTTTCCGTGGTCCTTCTTCATCAACAATGGCGGCGACTGATGGTGGGTTCTGGGCTCTTTCTTATAAGGTTTTTTTGTGGTCCTTCGTCACCATGATCACTACTCGTTATCATTTTCATACTCATCACGTACTTCTTTATTTCGTGTCTGCACAAGCCAGCGGCAAGGGAACGACACAAGGTCGATACTGTTGGTAGTTTCTTTTACAAACAAACTGAGAGGTGACCTATCCACGTCGAAAATGTGTTGGTGCAAATGTAGACGAGATTTAACACTAACGAGTGATCATTATTTTTTATTTATTGAAAAATTTGAATTTATTTTTATAAAAATTAACCATAGCATCCCATTAAAACAGTGTGATTGTTCAAGATAGAGTTATGATTATTTATTATTTATTATTTATTTAATTTCGAATTTCATTATTTCTTCTGATGATTCCGGGCTCTTTTTTATAAGGTTTTTCCGTGGTCCTTCATCAACAATGGCCGCGACTGATGGTGGGTTCTGGGCTCTTTCTTATAAGGTTTTTTTGTGGTCCTTCGTCACCATGATCACTACTCGTTATCATTTTCATACTCATCACGTACTTTTTTATTTCGTGCCTGCACAAGCCAGCGGCAAGGAACGACACAAGGTCGATACTGTTGGTAGTTTCTTTTACAAACAAACTAAGAGGTGACCTATCCACGTCGAAAATGTGTTAGTGCAAATGTAGACGAGATTTAACACTAACGAGTGATCATTATTTTTTATTTATTGAGAAAATTTGAATTTATTTTTATAAAAATTAACCATAGCATCCCATTGAAACAGTGTAATTATTCAAGATAGAGTTACGATTATTTATTATTTATTTAATTTCGAATTTCATTATTTCTTCCGATGATTATCTTAGAGTCTGTACCTATTATTGCTTTTGCTATAAATTATTGAACGTGTATGTTCGATCATAATCTTCTTCTTCCATTTTCATTTTTATTCAAATGAAAATACGACCATTATTTTTAAATTGTTTCCTTTGAGAGATATTAGAAAAATATTATAGTTGCTAGCTAGTATTTTCATTTGAGATTTTACTCTATCTTGGAGGATATTTGTCAATAACTGAGTAAATAAATCTTTAAAGAAAATAATATTACGCCTCAAAGTCTGACTTGATTATTCTATTGATTCAAAACCATAATTCAAACGGGCACGTCATGCAACGATAAGGAGCTCGTTCAAAACGAACCTTGTCGAAGGAAAAATTCGTTGGAGGGATTGAGGAAACATGGATTATGTTCTAAAATTAGAGGAAACGGAGGGAATGAAAGTATGGATCGAAAATAAGAAAATTTTATATTTTTCGTAAGGAGAAAAAGGAATGGAAATCCTATTTTTCTTCCGTGGTTTTCTGTTTAAATTTTCTTCGCAAACCATTTACTATATTTCACATTCAAATTGTAGCCTCACAATATCAATCATTATAACCTCCGACCGAAAAAAGAATCATTATAATGTTGACATTTGCACATTTTTCACATCTCCTTGATTGGCCATGGGTTGTGATGCACGAGCAATAAATTTCATTTACGACAATCAACTCACAATTCCACCTCAAGCCTCAACAATCAACTAAGGGTGCATTTGGGAGTGTCCTTTAGAAGGCATTTTGAACACCTAAAGCCCCTTGGGCCAAATATGGAGTGCTTGGGAAAAAATTTAGAATCCCCGTTAGGCCAAAGTTGGCCTTTTGAAGGGGTTACTAAAAAATTTTATTCCAAAACTATGGCCCCATTTGGTTCGGCTTTGGGGGAATGTTCTTGGGGAAATGAAAAGGCCTTTAGTCTAAAGGGGTTTGGCAAAATGCAAATACTATTTAGTAAACTAAAATTGAAAAGATGCCTTGAGATGCAACTTGGGGAAAATGTTGTTTGGTAAACACATACATGTGGAAAGTCCTTTCATGTGCCAATTTTAAAATTTTGTAACTTTAATTTGTTTAAAATCAAAAACAGAAATCAATGACCTTAACTTATATATATTTTTTTCAAGTTGAGAATAATGTGTAAGAGACATATTAATAAAATTTTAAATAAAAAAATCACATCAAACTCAATTAAAAATAAAGTAATTTCATTACAATAAAGATGACAACATATGTCCAAAAGACATGTCAAATCTCATATCCGATGAGTACGATTTCGTATATGTCTTTCCCTTATGCTTCCTAGTCTTTGACTCACAAGATTTCCTAGCCCCCGTCACTCCATACTTGTACTAGATACTTGGTAATGCATCATTGTGACCCCAAAATTTGATTTTATCAAAATAACCGGAATCCTTTATAGTTTCATTGCTCCACATCCATCCTACAACTGGATACCGGTTTATAACAGAAAAAAGTGGCAGGGAATCTCCAGCACAACTTTATCGAGCAATTTCCCGCGAAAGCATTAGTCAAATACATTGAAAAGTTCAAGATTCGACAAGCAACAACACACCAACTATTGGCCTTCGAATCCCATTCTCCATCACCGATTACGGTAGTGCTAGGATCAAAATTATAGTAGCCATAATAAACATTGGTGACATTTTGAAACTTCAATAACAATTTTGTCTTACCCTTCTCCAAACATCAAATCGTAGTGAAGCTCATGGCCTTGGGTAAAAACCCGACATCTATGCCAATTGCACTTGCCACCGTGACAAACACTCCTGTATTCCAAGTCAAAGGCCGAAGGCCGAATTCCACTTCAAGGCCGAGCACAAACCTTGCCCCAGTTTCTCACTAGACAAATTATCTCCTCCACCATCATCAAATTTATCAAAAGACCCACTCCCTCCTTTCGTCTCTATCAAACTGTACTCATAATCGACACTTCCACTACTTCAAGCCAGTACAAATACAGTCCCAAAATGATCTGCACCACCAGCACCATCACCACTTCCCAAGCTCTCCAAAACCCCACTAACAAAACTACTGTTAATACTCGATTTCAGCGGATAATTCAGCTTGAAAATGGCATGGAAGCTGATGGCCACGAAGAGGAGGAGGGCGGCGGAAGAGAACGTGGGTTCCATTGGGTTTTAGTCGGAGAACAAAACGACGAAAATGGGTATCGGCTAGAGGGACGGCGATGGAATCGAAGCTTCCGAGCTTACCTAACTACCCTGCTACAAGCGTGTCGCGAGCGCGAGAGCAGAACGACGGAAGGCATGTTCGAGGTTGGGATGGTTGATCTTGGATGGACACCAGAGAGCAACTTGCGAAGGAGACGGTGAGGGACGACGGTGGAATCTTCAGCGGTGACCGCGAAATTGGACGAACGAGTGATGGAATTGAAGCTTTTGAGCTTACCCAACTACCCTGCTACGAGCATGACGCGAGCGCGAGAGCAGAACGGCGGGAGGCAATCTTCGAGGTTGGGATGGCTGATCCTAGATGGACACTGGAGAGCAGCTCGTGAAGGAGACAGTGAGGGACGACGAAGAGAGGCGTGAGAGTGTAGAGTAGGCGTGAGGCTACGGGAGGCTTTTAGGGTTTTCTATTTAGAAAATGACAAAAATGGATTTTGGTTGATAAATGAGGGTAAAATGGGCAACTGACATATTTTCATTAAACAAAGGCCCTAGCATTTTGAGAATGCTACTCTCAAATGCACCTTGAACCCTCCATTCCCCTAAAGCCCTTTGAAGCCCCTTGGAGGTGCAATTGTATCTCTCCAAAGTCCTCAAAAAATTGAACCAAAACTAATTGCTTTCACCCAAACCCCTTTAGAGCCCTAAAGCCCCTTCCACATGCTAAACCAAACGGGGCCTATCTCCACTAACTTTTTGTTTTTTGGGTTTTGCCCTCATCATTTGACTATTCATCTTCTTCTCCATTGAGCGGCCAGCATGTTGCACAGGGCTGTGAGTGGCCAGTGAATGCTAGATAAAGGCTGGTGTGGTCACGGCGACCCAAGCAATAGTCATTGGGGGGTTGCGTGACCGCCGCGCCATCTGGGTCCCAACGACTGTTGTAGGGGGCTACGAATTTGGGGTTGAGCAACCCAAGTGCAGGTCATGGCGAGGTTGCCTGACTAGCGGCGACCCTCACTGGTAGTCTGCGAGGGTTGCTCGAGATTAGGCGACCCTCGTGGCTTGTCTCCTAAATATTGAAAGGACCTTAACAAAGAGTGAACAAGTCGAAGGAATGAGAAGTTCGTGGAGACTTAAAGGTACCATAAAGTGAACTTTTTTATAGAGTCTTGATCATTTATGTACTTAGGAAGATCAAATGAGAAGGTGTATATAAGTCAAATACCAACGAGAAGCTTGAATAGACTCACAGATTGCTGATACGAACAACTCCACTTGAGATGAATGTGCATGTCACACAATTGCACATTTTGCTTTGAACTAATATTCCTTTAACTATCAATCTAAGTCTCAAAGAATATGGACAATATGTCACATGCCTAGAACTCTAGAAGAGACAAAGGAAGGGGGATCCAATCATTTGTCAATCACTTTGGCGAAAAAGGATTATTTTCTAAACATAAGCAATTTTGTTCATGGAAACATATAAATATGTGTGTGTGTGTGTGTGTGTGTGTGACAAAGGAAGTGTGTGTGTGTTTGTGTCACTTTGTGTGTGTTATTTTTAATGAAAATTTGATTACATATAAATAGATCTCTTTTGTCAATCACTTTATTGTTTATCTTCAACGGCTAAATTAAACCTCTTGATAGGAGGGCCGTGCATGATGGTGTTAAAAACATGTTCTTGTTCCACAAGGAACATATAAATATGCACCTTTGCATCTTTAATCCATGGTCCATGAAAATCAACCTATAATGGGAAATACAAGTAAGAAAAGCATTTTCTTTAGTGAAACATGAGTTGAGCATTCTAAAACAAAAGTCTATTTTTGCCTTACTCATTACTGAGAGATGAAAGAGTGAGAAAGAGAGTTTGTTATACCTTAAAATGTGCTCCTTAATGAATGAATTTGGAATGTATTTTTGGAGATTTTACCCTGTGGTTTACCTCCCTTGAGAGAAGTTGAGCACCAAACCGATTTACCTTTAATGCTTCTCTTCATAACAAAATGGTCTTTTTGATGCAATCCGAAGGAAACCAAAAAGATTGCTAAATGATATATAAGGGAAAGTATGATCCCTTATTTGATTCCAAGCCTACTCGTGCCAAGGAATGACATTTCTTTCAGAATGAACGGGAATTGTTGAACCATCAACAATATAATTATATAACTATTTAGTAATAACTAATCTAAATAACATGCTTAATGAATTGTATTGCTGCAATTTATTTATTTAAGATTGATTTGAGGAGTGGCTATTATCAAATTAGGATGAAGGAAATGGACTAGTGGAAAATGGCCTTAAAAAACAAAGGGGTGTCTATGAGCAGCTAGTTATGACATTAATGTTTTTAATGTAGAAAATTATCCACATAAACAACTAATTAATCAAGAACAATTATATCCATATATGACTGTGAAACACCAAAATTAATATGCACAGCGGAATTAAAACGTATCTATTTGAGCTATACTTCATTTGAAGAAAAATAGATTAGTCCGTTTAATCAGAGATCTATTGGAATACTAAATCTTCCTCTTAATGACCTATTTTAGTATAGCAGATTTTAATGTGATTAAGCAATTGATAAGCATAACCTACCATTTTATAGGTTGGTGAGGTGACCTAGTAAACCTTAATTAATAGTGTGTCAACCGAGCCTCTACTATTACGAGCTTTGGTTAAATACAATTAACTACACTTTGATATTCAATTAGGCATGTTATTAATATATGCCAAAACTCAATTCAATAAGATCACTTAAGGGTTTAACAAATATTGTATCCATTAACCTAATTATTTAAAATAGAAAATTAATTAATTAATGTAAACCCATATTATAGAAAATTTCCAACATTCTTCCACTTGGGCTACATTAACTTACTTTTATTTGGAAAAATATTTAATATTGAAAACGACACTCTTGTGTTAATAATTGAAAATTTGTTTTGTGTGGCCATAACTTAAAAAAAATATATTCCAATAATGGCATCTTAAAACCAATCAAATCCCATATAACCTCAGTTTATGACTATGGGGATCAATACATTAAGAAGATACCGCAACACATGACCTTCCATAATCACATATAATAAGCATTATATTTTTATGGATCATGGGCCTAGTAGTGTAGTAAAAAATGTGCCAACATGTGATTAGAATTTATACTATTTCTTATCGGTCCTCAATATAATTTCTCGATAACACGTAACTGCATTAGCGCAATTTCTAAACAACATGATATTGCGCGATTATGTCACAATTAAACATGAGATCTCATAATTAGTGACATCCAATCGTCTTTAAACTAAAAATTTGTTTAAAGATACTGTTTTATACTTCTATTTTTTAGTCGATAGGAGAAAGAATAATAGTAGAATCAATAATAATGATTATTGAAAATAAATGCTTTAATAGACATCATGAAAGTATTATCAGTTTGCATATAATTATAATATCTAAAAATACAAATTATATAGCTCCCACTGACTAAAGAGATCAAAAGAATCTAAAACACTCATATTTTTTTACATGTTCTTTAAACAAAATGGGTCGTAAACCTTTTGTTAGAGGATCGGCCAACATGGACTCAATTATGATATTCTTGATCACAATGTTTCCCTTTTTGATCAAGTCTTTAACAATATAATATTTGATCTCCATGTGTTTGGATGCATTGTTGACCTTGTCATTTTTAGAATAAAACACAGCTGTAGTGTCGTCACAATAGATCACCATAGGTCTAGCAATAGAGTCCACAACAGCTTATTCTTTCATTTTTGCTGCTATCATAGATATTCCTTTTCGACAGGACAAGACAGATGTGGCTGAAATGCGAAATCGTCTTAAAGAACTGGATCGGATAAGGAAAGAAAATGGAAAAGAGAAGAAGTCCAAAGAATCTCTATTTGTTATAAAGGAAAGGCCAAATCAACTAATGTTGTCAAATCCATTAAAATCATTTATTAGAGAATTAGGTAATCAGGAACCACAACCTGATCCTGTTATTCCACAACCTCCACAACAAATTGATCTTGTCATTCCAACAGACCAATTTCTGTTTCCAACAAAATCAACCTTCCCAAACATTTTTGATACCGAATCAGACTCAGTATCCCTCTCATCTTCATCATCTTTCTCACTCCCTTCTGTTGATCCCTCTCCCATACCACCAGTAACTTCATCAACATTCATGGTAGATCCTCCAGACCATGATATGGAATCCAACCCTTCTGAATTAGAGATTGTCCAGCCAAACAATTCTACTCAGAATGTCTCCACTTCATCAAAACAATTTTTCACTATTGATGAAATTCCTTATCACAAATGGCCAGAAAGACTTGAAGAATTTCATACTTGGCTGAATACTCAAGCCATTACTAACCAGGATAAGTATGATGTTCTTTTCAACTTTGTCACAAGGTTCACAGGTAGCCTCAAACTTTGGTGGCAAACTGTGTCAGAACAAGATCAGCTTCATTTTTTACTTTCGCCAAACTTTCAACATGCCATTACTCTTCTATACCATTTTTTTTTTGTGGGGAAGCCCGTTGACCTCATAGAACTAAAAAGAAGAGAATTTTTTGCAAGAAGATGTTGTTTTCTTCAGAAAAAAACATCTTGATAAGCATTATCGTGAAATGCTTAAACTCTTCTATCAAATTGGAGCTGATGCAAATTTGAAGCATGTCTTCTTAACCTCCATTCCCAAAGAATTATCTCAAACAGTAGAGAGAACCTTTCTCTCTAGGCAAAGGAGGATCCAGGATGTTCCGTTGGGAGAACTCCAACAAAAAATCCATTTGTGCTTGGAAGAATTGTGTATAAAGCGTTATATGATTCAGACTTATGTCAATGACAACAGAGAGCTTGATAGAGCCTGTTCTCGCTAAAACTTAAAGATCAAATGCTCCAAAAAAGATTGTGATGGTTCTTGTGGCAAATTCTCCAGGAAAAAGAAATACTTCAAAAAGCTCTGGATAAACAAATCCAAGCATGGCTCTAAGCACTTCCAAAGAAAGAAGAAATGATGATACCTACGTAAAAGGAAAGATCGCTCAGGACACAAAAAATCAAATCGATGCTTCATCTGCAACCAAAAAGGACATTTTGCCAAAAACTGTCCTCAGGCACAAAAATGTCAGAATCATTTGATACATCATATAGAAAATGAAACTGGTATTTCTCTTGAAAATGATGATATCAAATCTCTATTTTCTGCGGATAAAGAACCATGTCAACAAACCCTTTGTGTCATCCCTTGTTACCAAACTCCTAGTGATACTGATTCGGATTTAGATCCTGAAGATATTTTTCACATATTTCTTACCCTTTCAAAAGAAAGCGCTGACATATTCTCAAGTCAAACTCATTGTCTTCATTTCCCTGTGAAAATATTCACTTCAAAATTTGTTAAGCCAATTACTGTCATTGCTCTTATAGACACTAGAGCAGCTTCTTCAATCTTAGACACTAAAGTTATTCTTGAAGAATATTGGACTTCATGTGTCTAGTATTTCAACTTTGTTTCGGGAGATACTTTTTCTACAAATGTGAGAACCACTCCGATAACTGTCTAGTTTTTTCCACAGTGTTCCATGACCACAAAAATCTTTGGCTCCAGTTTTCCCAACAAAGATTTAATCATTGGTTGGGATATAATGACTCAAATTTCTCAACTTCGCATCATTCCTGGAAAAGGTCTCAAGTTTAAAGATTAGTTTTCTGAATTTGTCAATATCTAGAGACTTTTTTCCATTCAAATGAGTCTGTTAGATCCAATCATGCAAAAGTTGTTAGAATCCTGTTCAGAATCCCATTATGAATTTGCTTAGAAATGTTCCCATCCTTTATGAAAGAATCCAGACTTCTTTGTTCGTCTCTCTTTCAAAAAAAATGAAGTTATCAATCCAACCAAGGCAAGTCATATGGGTATGAATCCAAAACACTTGATTTTAGCTCAAAAGGAATGCTTGGAGCTGTTACAGCAAGGCCTTATTGAAACTTCCAATTCTCAACGGGCTTATGAAGTTTTATATGTCAACAAGCGTGTCGAGCAAAACAGAGGGAAAATGCGACTGGTAATTAATTACCAACCCCTTAATCTTTTCCCCCAAGATGATAAATTTCCTTTACCCTTTAAAAACTCCCTTTTTGCTGGATTATCCAAAGTCCAAATATATTCCAAATTTGATCTCAAAGCCGGATTTTGGCAATTGGGCATTCATCCTGAAGACAGACTCAAGACAGGGTTCTGCATTCCAAATCAACATTTCCAATGGAAAGTCCTACCTTTTGGCCTAAAAGTTGCACCATTTCTCTTCCAGAAAGCCATGTGTCAAATTTTCCAACCTATTCTTTCAAGTGCAGCAGTATATATCGACGATATCCTGCTCTACAGTCCTGATGAGCAGTCACACTATCAACTTCTTGAGCAGTTTGTGGAAATTGTGAAAAAGCATGGTATCATGCTTTCTCAAAGAAAGATGAACATCGCCCAGACATAAATTGAATTTCTTGGTATGCATCTTAATAAAGGTACATACTATCCATGGCCACGTATTGATTAGGAATTGCTGAAATTTCCTGAAGAAAACTTCACAACAAAGCAAGTTAAGTAATTTCTCGGGATAATTAATTATCTCAGAGATTTTGTTCTAGATATTGCCAGGCTATTAATTCCATTGCAGACAATGCTAAAAAAGAATCCCCCACCTTGGGGAAAATCTCAGACTGAATCAATCGCTAAACTTAAGGAGATTATGCAAATTCTTCCTCCACTACAAATCCCATCAACGGGAAAGAGAATTCTCCAGACTGACGCCAGTGATGAATACTGGGCCGCCATTTTATTTGAAGAAATTGATGGTAAGAGGCACCTGTGTGCCTATAAAAGTGGAAAATTTTCCCAAGCTAAAATGCATTATCATTCTATTTTCAAAGAAATCTTGTCAGTAAAAAATGGGATAAAAAAGTTTGAATTCCATCTTATTAGCCATCACTTCCTAGTAGAATTGGATATGGCTTCTTTCCTTAGATGACCAAATTTAAATAGAAGCAGGTTCCAATTTCTCAACTGCTACGATGGGCTGAATGGTTTTCAAAATACTCTTTTGAGACCAGACATATTGCTGGAAAAAAGAATGTGCTTGCTGGCTTCTTGTCAAGACCAAAAGCACCAGCAAAAATCAACATGTATATCATGAGACATGATTTTCATACTTTTCATCACAATGAGAAGTATAAGCTTGAGAAGATAAAAGACTGGCTAAGCTGGCGATACCCCCAGGAAATCATTGAACATATCTAGAATGACAGTCTTACTGAAAATCTGGATAAGCTCATGTAGCAATGCCACACAGATCTATTCAGATTCAATGAAGGTTCGATTCTTTATCCTTTTGGTTTAAATTCAGATTACCCGTTCATACATCCTCTAATATGGAAGGAAGATGGTTTCCCTGATCAACTTCAATGGTTATTATGGTACTTAACCAATAAGTACTTAATAGCCATTGAAATTCCAACCAGAAGATTCATTGTCAACCTCACCAGGATATTTAGACTCGACAAAGGAAAAATTGAAAATGAGAATGACAAAAACCTTTTAGATTTTCTTAATTAGTTTTATCCTCAAATTCACTGGAAATGGCTCATGGAGAAAGAACTGAGAACCACACAACCAAATCATAAAGTCCATACTATCTTGTTTTTCCGACGACCATGGGCTTTTCTTACAAATAATGGCAGCATCATCAATTCTCCCTTGAGTAGAGGTACGTCATCCTATAAACCTGTTCCACACAGTGTAGAGGCTCGAGTTCACAAGTCCTATCCAGGACCTGTTGGTTGTTGCGAACACCAATACCGAGAACTTCAAAGAATCTTGTGCCAAGAAAATAAGATAATTCTTAAAGATGCATGGAATTATAATGTACCCAGTGCATGTGATCATTATGACCTAGCATCAGAAGCCAATGAAGCACTCAAGGAATTCAGACAAGCTGCATCATCACAAGAGCATGAAAGGCAGACCCAAATGACATTGCACAATTCTCTCAGGACCCCTATGCTAAATGGGGAGGTCATCTTTCTCAAGACCCCTATAATCAAGAACATTTGTCCTCATCTCAAAACATGAACACCTCCTTTTATGCACAACCATTTAATTGGCCTCAGCCAAGCATTCTTGCCGATAATACGAACGACGATAACACAGATTGGGCACAAGAAGAAGCATTTGCAACCACTTCATACCAGCTGAACTAGATTCTCTCATCAGAAGACCTTGAAGCACTTGAACAAAAATATGATGAACATTACCTAGCAACAGTGCATACTCAGATTACTCGAACTATGACTACAATGCTCGTGATGGACGAGACCGCTGAAGAATCCTCTAAGAAATGCATCTCGGATAGTTAGAAATGTTACCATTCTGGTTCTATCTAGGTGTCTTTAGACTCTGGACTAAAGGTCAGAGTAGTTTTCTGCTAAAAGACTGTCCCTGAATGGCTTGATTGGGAGGTTCGCCCACTGTGAGAAGGCATACCTGCAGGAATTGAGATCAAATTTTTGAGCCATACGGCTTGAATTGATGCGTCGTAATATGCTACAAACTCAGTATACATTGTAGAGTTTGTGACCAATGTTTGCTTTGTGCTCTTCCAAAAAATAGCACCTCCAACCATCATAAAAATATATCCAAAAGTTAATTTTCTATCATTCGAACAATTAGCAAAATTAGTATCCGAATATCAAATTACCTTTAGGTCATCTATTCTGCTATACAGAAGTGTGGAGTTTTTTGTTCGTTGTAAATATCTTATCACCTTTTTAGTTGCAACCTAATGTTCATGACCTGGATTTGATAGATATCTCTCAAAAGCATTCACAACAAAAGCAATATCAGGTCTGATACATGTGCATACATAAGATTGCCAACTATAGTAGCATATGGAACATTCTTCATTACTTCTTTTTCAACATCATTCTTGGGGTATTATTATATGCTAAATTTATTTCATTTCAAAATGGGAACTTCACCAAACTTGTAGGTTTGTATATTGAATCTTTTCAAAAACGATTTATATAACTTTTATGAGATAACCCCAGAACCTTCTTAGATTTGTCACGATGAATCTCAATGTCTAGAACAAAAGAGGCTTCCCCAAAGTCTTTCATCTCAAACTTTGTAGATAGAAAACTTTTTATGTCATTCAATAGGTCAACCTCTACTAGCAAGCAAAATGTTATTTCCATAAAGTAATAAGAAAATATATTTACTCCAACTTACTTTCATGTAGATGCATTGATCAAACTTGTTTTCTTTAAAGTCAAATGATCTCACAACCTTGTGAAAATTCACGTACCACTGACGTGATACTTGTTTGAGATCATAGATTGACCTCTAAAGTTTGCACACCATATGCTTATTTCCGACTTCTTTAAATCTTTTAGGTTGCTGCATATATACTTCTTCATCCAGATCTCAATTTAGAAAGGTTGTCTTGACATCCATTTGGTAAAACTCTAAGTCAAAATGAGCCACGAATGCCATGATTATCCGAAAGGAGTCTTTAGTAGACACTTGAGAAAATATTTCAGTATAATCAATGCATTCTCTCTATGTGTACCCCTTTGCGACTAACATTGCCTTAAATCTATTTATGTTGCCTTTATTGTCTTTCTTGGTTTTGAATACCCATTTGCAACTGATTGGTTAATGACCATCAAGTAAATTAACAAGTTCTCATATTTGATTATTTGACATGGAAATCATCTTGTCATTCATCGCTCCTAACCATTTATCTACCTAATCACTATTAAGAGATTCTTTAAAGGTCCCCAGATCAATTATATGTCCAATGTCAAAATCAGCTTCTCCAAGATAGACATAATAATCATTTAGAGGCGTTCGTCTTCTTTGTTGTTGTGATCTTCACATAAGCATTTACTGGAGCTACATCATTCGTTTCGAGAATTTGATTTATAATAGGAGGATCTACCGCCATATCTCTAGTATTTGCTTATTGCTTAATTTCCACTCTATAAGGCTCTCGCATAGAATCATCATTCAAAATGGGTAATGGAATAGAGATCGTTTTGTTTGGTTATTACCTTTCGAAATATTGAGAAGAATTCTTTTCAGCAACATCTAATTTCAGGAATTTGGTAGTTTAGGATTCAACGATCCTAGTGCCATGAGTAGGACAATAGAACCTATATCCTTTGAAATGGTGAGGGTATTCAATAAAGTAACATCTAGTAGTCCTGGGTTCGGTCTTCTTCTGAGAATGATTATAAATTTTCACCTCTGTAAGACACCCCAAAACTTGAAAGTGATTCAAACTTGGTTTCCTCCCTGTCCACAATTCAAAATCTGTTTTTGGCACTGATTTACTAGGTACATGGTTCAATATATAAGTTGTTGTTTTAATTGCATCACCCATAGGTATTCAGGCAAATTAAAACCGCTCATCATAATTCATTTCATTTTCATGAGTGTGTGTTGCGCCGTTCAGCTACACCATTTTGCTTAGGACTCCAAAGTATTGTATATTGAGTGACAATACCATAGTCTTGCAAATATTTAGCAAACGGTCCCATTTGTTGTCCAATCTCGGTATATCACTCATAATATTCACCACCGCGATCAGATCGGACAATCTTGATAATTTTTCCCAATTGTTTCTTAATTTTAGTGCGAAACACTTTGAATATGTCAAGAGCATAAGTCTTCTCCTTAATTAGATAAAAATAACAATAATGATAGAATCATCAATGAATGTGATGAAGTACTTATTTCCACACAAGGTGTTTAGTATGGCCCACTAATATCCGTATAAATTATCTCCAATAGATTTTGACTATGAGTAGTGCATTTCTTCTTGATTTTAGTCAATTTTCCCCTCACATAATCAATACAAGTCTCAATATCATCTAAGTCAAGAGAAGGAAGAATATCAGTCTTGATGAGTCACTTTACCCTTTCTTTGGAGATATGCCCTAATCGCTTATGCCATAGCAATGAAGATCTTTATTTGATTAAGGATCTCTTAGCAACTTTATTCTCGACATTGAAAGAACAATATGGTCTATCGGGAGATAAGGATAATTGATATAATCCATCAGACAGAACACAATTCTCAATAATTTTGGAATCATATCTCAAATCCACTATTTTATTTGCAAAATAAAGACAATATCCAACTTTGTCAAGCAAAGAAAGAGATATCAAGTTTCTTCTAAAACCATGAACATAAAAAAAAATTATTCAAAATAAGCTGAAAACTAGAGTCTAAATTCAAAACAACTGTACCTATGCGCTCCACATCAATTCCAACATCGTTTCCAACTTTAAACTTTGATTTTCTCATACTTGGATTCCTTATATTTGTAAGACCCTGTAAAATAGTAATTACATGAACAGTAGCACCAGAATCAAGTGATCAAGAATCCAAAGGAACATCAACCAAATTTGATTAAAAAAACCAATAACTCACCTTGGTGACTTTCTTATTTTGCTTTTAGCCAAGCTTTGAACTTGTAGCAATTGGCTTTATTGTGACCCTGTTTCTTGCAGTGAAAACACTTGAAATTATTATCTCCATTTCTCCCATAATTCTCATTTTTCTTGAAGTCTTGGCTTTTCTTTGGATCATGAGCATTTGACCTTTTAGGCTTCCATTTTCCTCTAAATGAACTCAACTTGGCATTGGCAATTAAGTAGGTGGACTCATACTTCTTATTCTTTAACTTATCCTCCCCAATCACACATTTGGTAATCAATGCATTGGCGCTCCATGTCTCATTCTAAGCGCTATAAGTAGTCTTAATCTAGCTAAATTCAGTTGACATAACATTTAAGGCATGATGCACAGCATAATCTTCAGAAAGGACAATGTGATGGGCCTTAAGTTTAGACTGAATATGGACCATCTTCAATATAAATTCTCTAACACCCATAGCAGCATCATATTTCATGTTCGTTAACTCACTCAGCAAGTTCCCAATTTCAGCCTTATCTAAGACTCTATATCTTTCTCCCATTATTTCAAGGAATTATCTCGCGTTCTTTTCTTCCAGCAAATCACCAATGAGATGCTTAGCAATGACCTCTTCATAGCAATGAGGCTTAATCAGTTGGATTTTTCCCATCTAGTATAATGGGCCTTTTGATTTGCAGTATTTTGATCATTAGGCTTGGAAGGTTCATCCTCACACAAAGCCAAGTCCATATCCACAATTATAAGAGCAAACTCTATGTCTTACTTCCATCTCTTGAGTTTGATCTAGTTAACATTTCAACCGTGTCATTATTGTTGTTTACAGTAAAGGTAACTGTTTATCACACATAATGCAATAAGATTAATTATGGGTAATAAGCAATTCAACAAAAATAATTAGTACTTTAAACTCCCATTTTGGGCAGAGTGTATAATGTATCATTATTTTCCACAGCATGAAATTTATAAAGCGACAACAAGGAAAATTACATATAATTGTCAAGGATCCATCTCCTTTGGGCAGACAAATCCTTTAAATTATACATCTCCATAATATCAATATATAGAAACGATAAGGAGAAGTACATATAATCATCAAGAACTTATTCGCTTTGTGCAAACAAGACCTTTAAATTATACATCTCCATTATCACAACATAGAGGAGAATTACACATAACTCTAAAAATTTATCCCCTTTAGGAATATAGAACTTTTGAGTCATACATCCCCATCAATCATATCTATTAAATCAATATAGAAGGGAATTATATATAATTTTCAAAAAACTTTATCCCTTTGGCTAGATAAATATTTTTCAATTATACATCCCTATATTTTAAATTGAAAATTAATCTTCATGCAATTTTTCAAATTAATATAGACAATAATACTTTTGGGCGAGTAATTGTGTATATACTAATTTTTATCAATAGGGAACTCCAAAAGAAATTTATATATGATGTTCCATTTAATCAATGCCCAAAATTCATCTAACAATATGAAGCACTTTACGACATATGTTTCCCAAGATCATATCGTATTTATCAAACAACAATTTTTGCCACAATTTTTAATTTTTAATTTTTTTATTCCATATTTTTCATGTACTTAAATATGGATAAAAATAAATAATTCCAAATAGATATTTAAATATACCTAAATTATAATTAATCATACCAAATTTTTGTTAAATTAAAATTAGGCATATTAAAAGAAAATTAGAAAACAAACCCATTGGACCCGCGCGGCCCAAGCCTTTGCTTGAATTGCACGGATCAAGTCTCCTCTCTAAGGCTCGTAAAGACTAAGGCCACATGAAGCCCAAGCCTTCCCTCGGCCCACGCAGTCCCCTCCTCTTTAGTGCTACACAACGCCCAAGCTTTCACATGGGTCCCATGGCCCAACTCTCGACTTGGAACAGGTGGGCTAGAGTATAGCCGCGTCAGGCTCAACTCGTGGAACTGAATCCATGTTCAAGAACAACAGAAAAAAAAATTAGGCATACACCCATAAATTGGCCTCGGCCCAGCTAGAGGTCTTCTTCAACCTCCAGCAAGGTCTCAAAATTTTGCAAATCCAGTCACACGACCCAATTTCTACCCAAACCTCAAAAAAAACTTATTAAGGTTGTTTTTTGATAAATTTTTCCATGGGTCTCACTTTAACATCAATATAATTTGACTAGAGTGAATTAAATGAAGAACAAATGAAAAAAAAAAAAAAATCATCCATATTCAAGCTTCAAAATTTCTGATGTAATACCCATGGCCGAAATTCGGTTTTCTCAAGTTTAAGCCCAAAAAAACTCACCTTAATGCAACCAAAAGATTCTCAAACATATATATAACAATACTCATGCGAAAATTTATAACAAATATCATTCAATTGCAAGTAATTTAAAAATTCTAGGACTTTTTCAAGGTATAAACCCTAAAATTTCAAATTCAAAATTCTCGCTCAATTCTCAACGAAACTATACAAGTTATATGTGGTTGGAAAATCTTGACATGTAGAAAAAAAACCCTACGGTTTCAGAATCAATTGATCAAAAATCCACATGAAAAAATAACAACAATATTCGGTTAAAAAAAAATTCGAATTTGTTCATTAAAAAAGTAATTTTGGGTTCTACAATCATATAAGAATGCTCTAATACCACATGTAGAAAATTATCTACATAAATAACTAATTAATCAAGAACAATCAAATCTATATATGACTGTGAAACACCAAAATCGATATGCACAGCAGAATTAAAACATAACTGTTTGAACCATTACTTCAATTGAAGAAAAATAGATCAATCTGTTTATAATTAGAGATCTATTTGAATGCCAGATCTTCCTCTGTGTGACTTATTTTAGTATAATAGCTTTTAATAGGATTAAGCGACTAATAGGCATAACCTACCATTTTATAGGCCAAAGAGGGGACCTAACTAACCCTAATCTATAGTGTGTCAACTGAGCCCCTCCCATTACGGGCTTCAATTAAACACAATTGCCTATACTTTGCTACTCAATTAGGCCGTTATTAACATATGTCAAAATCCAATATAATAAGATCATTTAAGGGTTTAACAAATATTAGAATATACATTAACTCGATTATTTAAAATATAAAATCAATTAATTAATGTAAGCCAATATTATAGAAAATTTCCAACATCTAATGCTCCGATCACCTTCATGAAACTTATGAATAAAGTCCTTAGCCCATTTACTAGTTGCTTTGTGGTTGGCTACTTGATAATATCCTCGTTTTATAGCAAGAACGAGGAAGAATAAATGTCTCCATTAAGACAAATCTTTGAAGTTTTGAGGAAACAAAGTTAGATGCCAAGCCGAAAGAGTGCTAGTTCATCTTTTTAACATTAAATTCCTTGGTTGTGCGGCTTTTAAAGATGGAATTTTTGTAGACAAATTAAAGACAGAGGCAATGGAGACGTGACTGGTTCCAAAATCCATTTCATGATCTAGACTCTTTCTACCAATGATTTATTTGATAAAGTCCTCCCCTTGTCAACATATTCTATTGTCTGGGAGGAAATATGCTTACTTGTTTTGTGAAGCACTTTAGCACAATCACGGCTCTTATTGCTGAACGCATGAAAAAGGGATCTCTCGAATGGTTCGAGGCCACCTACAATGCCTTTAAAGTCATCAAACAAAAGTTTGTAAATCTCCTATCTTTGCTCTTCCAGATTTTCATGAAGTTTTTGAAATAGAATGAGGAAAGTGGAGTTGGCATTGGGTTGCCCCAATCCAAGTCCCAAACCTCTGGCATATTTCAATGAAAAGTTGACAGGTTAAGATGCTCTTATGAAAGGATTCTATGCCATTATGAGAGCTTTTGATTGTTGGAATCATTACTTGAGGCATAGACAACCAGATGTTTGCTTTGATCATGAGGTTCTCAAGTACATTAGTGGCTAGCACAAGCTCAATTCGAGACATGTCAAATAGGTAGACTTTCTTCAATTCTTTTCTTTTGTCTCAAAATATAGACCTGACAACACTAATGATGTAGCATATGCTCTATCAAGAAATATTCAATGCTTACTACTTGACTCTCGGTTGTTAGCTTCAATTTGATGAAAGAACTCTATTCGGAGGATCTAGAGTTTTCATCCAGAGGTGTTTATACAATCCAAGAAAGGTTCTTCTTTAGAAATAATAAGCTTTGTATGTCAAAGAGTTCCTTAAGAGAATTACTGATCTGAGATATACATGGAGGAGGATTGGCTGGCCACTTTGATATTAACAACTGTTGAAGTCCTGCAAGAACCTTTTTCACTGGTCCAAGAAGAATGGGGATATGCATTCTATCATTCCGATGTGTTCAACTTGTCAAGCAAGGAAGCACATCCATAAAAAGATTTATACTTCACTTTTGTTTCCATCGCGACCCCGGGAGGATGTATGAATGTCATTGTGGCTCTTCAAAAACACGTAAGGGGAAATGAGGAAAATATGGTTGTGGATGTTCAATTTTCTAAAAGGCTTATTATATTTCGTGTCACAAGATGAATGATGCTTCCCTCTTCATTGTAGTATATATTGCAAGGAGATCATTTGCCTTAATAGAGCTCTCAAAACTAATGTATCAAATTGTGATTCCAAATTCTTGAGTTACTTTTGGAAGACCCTACGGAGGATTCTTGGTACCAAACTTCTATCTTATACCACTTGTCATCACCAAACGGATGGCTAACGAAGTCAAATGAGCACATTCTTACCACTCTCTTTCATAGTATGGTGAGTAAGACTTTCAAGAACCACAATATGAAACTTGCACATGTTGAATTAACTTATAATGGCTTTCTAAAATACACCATAGGTCTTCATTTGAAGTTATGTATGGGATTAATTATCTCACCCCTCTCGACTTGATTCCCATTATCCAACTCGCAAATATAAGTATTAATTGGATAAGTGGGTATGGGAGTACTTTTTTAAAAAAAATTGACCTCTCTCTCTTAGCTCTCGAACTCTAGAAACTACACCAGTGAAAGAATGTTGAGGAGAAATATGGAAAATTTGTATAAAGCTATACTCATGCACGCATATTGCCTGGTGAACTTCAATGATACTTTAACAAATGAAAGTGGGTAAAACTTTTGTGATTGGCAGGGAAAGTGGCTATGAAACTGCAGGCCATTTCATGGAGATAATGTAAGGACAGGGCTTCATCAGCAGACACAATAGTAGCACCTGCAACAATTATTCACTTCAACAAAAATAAACAGACGAGACATAAGCCAATGACTCATAAAACATAACTCTGCATATGTCCAATATATATTGCTCAAAGTAGACAACCACAAAGCACCAGCCTTATCATCATCTCCAACTTTGATGATTGAAGACTCCCACATAAAACATTGACCAAAGAAGGACAATACCAACAACAAAATACAGTTGTGAACTCACATAATAAGAGGGGAGAAAAGGTCTAGTGTTATTCCCCCCCAACACCAGATAATTTAAACTAGAACCTTTGCTTCACTGCTGGCTCCTCATGGCAAGAACCTTGGCCCAAGCAGGCCGGGCCATGATGTCGGCCACCCACGCACTCACCTTGGGGCGGGCGTCAAACAGCTTCTTCAATGGCGTCCCCATCAGGTTGGTCAGGGTCGGGAGGTGGTGGAGATCAGCGAGCGTGAAGCAGTCGCAGCCCAAGTACTTGGACTGGCTCAGCCGGGCCTCGTAGACATCGAGGACCTTGGCGAGCTTGGGCTCGTTCTCCTCAACTACAGCAGCGTCCATGGCCATGCCGAACATCGGCTTGTACACGAGCTCCCACTGCAGCTTCGACGCCAAGGTGTCAAACTGGTGGGCCTCGACCTCCATCCACACACCAACCGTCGCCATGGGTTTGCCCTCACAGACGAGCGGAGTGCCCTTGTCCGCGTACGCATGCGCAATGTATCGAGTAATTGCCCTTGATTCTGCCGCCACAAAGTGCATAATTTAAATACGAGTATATTTCGCAGAGTTGTTTACTCGTTCAGTCGACTGATTGAACACGCAAAAATTAACTACACACTTGATCTTTAATCACGGTCATGTAAGAATTATTGTGACCCACGTGATATGATTTTAAAATAATTATTGGTTACACAATAAAATGAAAGGGTTGATCTTTAATCACGGTCACACTATCTATCAGCCATCAAATCAGCACCTTCGAGTAAATACTTTCATCTTTCATCATGCTCACAGAAGACAACCGATTATTAATAGAACGACTCACCGAACAGCTTCAAATCTCCGTCCTCAAAGGCTGGGACTTGACCGAAAGGCTAAAAGGAGAGATCGAGAAACGTTAGATCGGACCCCAAGACCAGAAATCAGCGAGGATTACCGTCCAACAAATGGTGCGCAGGGACGGAGACTTACGTTGAGGGCGAGGAAGGGCTCCTTCTTGTGCTCGCCAGCTCGCAGGTCGACCGGGACGAACTCGAACTCAAGGTCCTTCTCGTAGAGGGTAGCGAAGACCCGCATCGTTGCGGTGGAGGCGACGCCTCCATGGACCTTCATCACCATGATTGCTTACTCTACTTTCCTCTTTTTCCCCTCAAGAACTAAAACGCCGAACAAAATGTGGCGAAAGACGGTGGGTTCTGGGCTCTTTTTATAAGGCCTTAGCGATCTTGTCCTGGAACAATCTTTATCAAATTATTGTGTATAATTTATATGAAATGAAGATGAGTAAAGGTACAGAGAGAGAGTGAGTGCCAAAGCAAAATGACTCTCTCCTCCTCCTGCGGCTGCGCGGGTCGGAGAGAGGGCGACGCGTGCGGTGGCTGCCTAGTCATTTTCACGTTCTCGTCCGACTTTAATGGTTGTCTGAACAGTTTTCGGAATCTAAAGCCATTGGGAGGAGGGAACCACACCTATGTGCATACATCACACCGCAATATGGAAGCATCTGCGAAACGGGCATCCAAGTCGGAAGCAAGACCTTTCGATGGGCAAGAAAGTAATCTTCTCTTTTGAAAGACTCGAGGAGACACGGTTCATATTTCAAAAATGAGAGAAAACAGAAGGGAAAGAGTGGAAATTTAAATGTACTTTTTCTTGCGATTTTCTGTTGAAGTTTTCTCATCACTCTCTTCATCCAGGATTTCAAACATAAGGGAAGGGCTAAAAATTGAATTCGATCTATAATTACAAGTAGCACGAGAAAGACAGTATGTTGAAATTTGCGTTATTTTCTTTGTCAGTGCTCAATAAGTTTACCGAAAAACTTTTTGACAAAACTCAAGATAGGACAATTTTCATTTGACCCCACCATTTTAGTCATTGCTTGCAACTGTATAATAAAAGTGAGCAGAATTAGCTAGAATTTGCCCATAACATTATCAAATGGTTATTGACTAAAGTTGAAATGATACAATGGTAATTTCAAGCTACAAATATGTCCTAACCCAAGAGTTTCTTCTTAGATTCATTATCACATGGTTACTTTCGTGCTTGCTACTTTAGAAAAAGGTGAGTAATTTAAATCAAATTTTGTTATAGCTCATAGCCTATCATTTTAAGAATGTTTGGTTCCTTTTGATTAAATTTTTCCTAGTCTAATATTTTTGTTAAAGGACAATGACAAACCAAAGTTTTTGTTCTTCTTTTTGCAATTACATGGTAAAGACAAAGTTTAAGATGGATACCGCAAGAGTTGTCCTTTTTATTTTGACATGGTCAACATGTGTGGAGCCCAAAGAAAAAGAGAAAGGAAGAGGAGAGGGAGAGAGGAAGAGAGAGAAAAGAAAAGAAGAAAAGAAGAAAAAAGAGGAAGAAAGGAAAAGAGAAAGAAGAGGGTTTTGTGCTGCGAACACCTCGCCAAATTGATTCAATCATATATTGCAATGTTCGGTCAATATTCACATCCTTCATTTATCTAATCAGAGTAATTTTTTGGGTTAGGGTACAAATTTGGGGCTTTGTGAATTTTGAACTAGGAGGTTTGATTAAGAGTTGTTGACTTACAAAGGTAAGTAAAAAAATAGTTTAGAGTGTTGTGGAGCCATAAGATTTTACGAAATTTGATTTGGACTTACAATTTGCTTGATAGAAAATTTTGAAGTTGGCTCGAGTGATGAACAGTGCATGACTGATGGCTTTCGGGTCGATTTTTGACGGTTTTGGGCTCAATTTTGAGTCAACCAGGCTATGAGTGTTCTAGTGTTTCAAAATATCCTCTTTTTTATTGTAAGCTCACTTGAGATGGGATTCAATGGTGAGAGTTATGATGTGATTGAGTTTTGGACTCAAGATTTGTGTTGCAGATAACTTTGAAAATCTGTGTTGGATGAGAGTTCCATTAGTGCATAAGCGTCATTTCATAAGCATTTCAGCTTAGTATAATTGTTTCGTACTTGTTGTTTTGTATTTCACTCGATTTTGATGTCGATTCTTGTTTAATTGTTGGGATTATGAGATTTTCAACGCATATAACTATGTTGTTTGATCGTAGGCATTTCGAAATGAGTGTTGTTATTTATTCTTTGAGTTTGTGATTTCACGTTCGAAAGTGAAATAACATTTTTATTGCATGAAAATATGTAGTGGGCATTTACTACTCTTCGATTTTTTAGAACGATTTGAGAAACATACTATGATAGTATTGGACACAAGGACACATGGAGTGCCAAAATTTGGCATGAATGAACATTTAAGTGCAAAAAATTAGAAAAGTGACACTTAAGTGTCAAAATCGGAGCAAAATGAATCAGTTAAGTGCCAACGGTGAGAAAATTTTGCCAAAACGCTAATGTAGCGAATTTCCAGCAAGCCTAGTGCAAAATAATGTCGTTTTGCATGCTAATGTGGCTATAAAATGTCAAAATAATGTTGTTTTGATGCTGATGTGGTAAATAATTAATATAAAAATTAATTAAATTAAATTTAAAATCAAATTAAAAAAAAAAAAAGTAAGGGAGGAGGAAGATGAACAGGCGGCGGCGGCAATCCTCCCTTCCCTATTTTTTATTTATTTGCATTTTAAATTTAATTTAATTAATTTTCATATGAAAATTCGAATTGTACCAAAACGATGTTGTTTTTATGTTTATTTGTTGAGTTAGCCTTTCAGCAAGCCATGTAAGCGAGAAAAATTAATAAAAAATTATCACGTGAGATTTCCGACGGGGTTCATTGGATGTAGCACTCTCAAGTGTCCCATTTTTTTTTTTAAAAAGTGACACTTAAATATCGATTTCCTAACTTTTAGCACTTAAATGTCTTGTTGTGTCAAGTTTTGGCACTTGAATTGTTCTTTTGCTGAAAGTATGGTGAAAGTATTGTGAAAGGAACTGATTTATAAGATGATTTCTAAAATGATTTGGAAAACGTTAATCACAAACATTTTGAAATGATATTGATTTATGAAATGAATTTTGAAATTGTGTGAGAAATGTCTTGTAAAGGAAAGGTCAATCTGAAATTGGTGTCCATGATTGATGTTGGGACAACCTTAAACTGAGATCTATCTAAGACCCAAACGCATTTTCAAGAGTAATTGAGAAGCGAAAATATTCAACGGATCCAAAGTTCCAAATTAGCAGCTGATGTAGCATGCGTTTATTTATTCACGTCAATTATAAGTTGCCACATGGGTCTGACTTGAAATCAAATAAAAAACTGGAAATTTTGATTTTGCTCTGTGTTTCGCCTCCATTAACCTCTCTCTTCTGCCTCCATCTATGGCCAGCC
This sequence comes from Eucalyptus microcorys, assembly GCA_014182515.1. Classification (NCBI taxonomy): domain Eukaryota; kingdom Viridiplantae; phylum Streptophyta; class Magnoliopsida; order Myrtales; family Myrtaceae; genus Eucalyptus; species Eucalyptus microcorys. The sequence goes on from CM024569.1 coordinate 10,726,704, forward strand.
TTGAAACACGAGCGACGAAGGAGCGGGTTTAGATGACGCCGACGGAGCATTGCCCACAAGCACCCATATTTCCAAATCTAAAGGTGGACATTGCTTTAGATCTTGTCGACGGTTTAGATGACATGTACGATGGAGCCTTGGCTGTGAGCGCCTGAATTTCCATATCTGGACTTGAACGCTACTACAAATTCGGCCGAACGACACTGATGACAGCCATGACAAGGGTCGGCATCACTTGCGAGCCTAGCTTGTCCACTGGCTGCCTAGACGCGGTGACATGATTACAAAGCAACGCGAGTGCAGACTAGTGCCCAACTGGTGATGTCACTAGTCCATGACTGGTGACGGAAGTGCAGAGCAATGCGCCATGGCTCTCTCTGCCTCTCGGCGCCGCAATCTCATCTTCGTGGTCAATCCTCCAGGTTGGCTCTCTCCACACCGGCCTAGACGCAGCGTCCGTGATTGTGGATGAGAGAGGAAGAAGAGATCTGGGCATTTCGAGAATGAGGAGGAGGAAGATATCAAGGTAATTTTCTTTTATTTTTTATTTGTTTCATTTCATGCCAATATATATGTGTCAATATATAATTGTATTTGAGGATATAATAAGTGCCATATCATATATTAACGTGTCGCTTGAAAACCACTTAATATTTTGTGGAGAGAGAATTTGTCCACAAGTAGTCCGAATAATTGCCCCTCTTCGTAATACACGGCAACCAAATTTATGCTTTTAGCCTTTTTCTGCAAAATCCATCATAACCCTCTAAATATATTTCTTGTTCAATTGAGAACGAAGTGGCCATTGGACTAACTTTACAAGATGAGATTAGGAGATATGAAGATGAATACTGAGAAATGCATGAGTATTTATTATATAAGTTTTGAATCATGTAAATTATCAGTCAATTTGCCGGCTGAAATACAAAATGGAACTTCAGACCAAATGCACGCACATGCTGGACCTAATGAGCTGACCAACTAATTTCTAAATGAAAATGACTAATGTTGTATTAAAGCGAAAGGAGAAATTAATTATTTTCAAAACTAAACTGTCTAACGTGTTAGATATTACGATGCAAAATTGGAGAAGTGGGTATTGGTGTACTTTTGATTAAATTTTGATTTATTTATTTTTTGTCAGAAAAAACATACTTCATTACTATCCAGAAGTGGGATTACACGAGTTTCCGAAATCAGAAGACAGTCTCTTACTTCTTGAACACTAGAGAAAATGCAACAGTGTGAGAAGGTTGCGGTGAAATGTGAAAAGAACGTATAAATCTATACTTGTACATGAATATTGTCTAGTGAACTTCTATGGTACTTTAACAACTGAAAATGGGTACAGATCTAGTGATTGGTGGGGAAAGTGGTTATGAAACCGTAGGCCATTCCTATGGAGATGATGCAAGGACAGGGCTTCATCAGCAGAAACAAAACCAGCACTTCCCGCAATTATTACTACTGAAGCTATAAAGGTGAGACATTAGAAACTTAACTCTCTCTTTATCAGTCAAGTCTTCATTACCCAGGATAGACATTCACAAGACACCATCCTCATCATCATCCCCAACACCAGATAATTTGAACTAGACCCTGTGCTTCACTGCTGGTTCCTCATGGCAAGAACCTTGGCCCAAGCAGGCCGGGCCATGATGTCAGCCACCCATGCGCTCACCTTGGGGCGGGCATCGAACAACTTCTTCAATGGTGTCCCCATCAGGTTGGTCAGGGCTGGGAGGTGGTGGAGGTCGGCCAGGGTGAAGCAGTCACAGCCCAAGTACTTGGACTGGCTCAGCCGGGCCTCGTAGACATCGAGGACCTTCCCAAGCTTGGCCTCGTTCTCCTCAACTACAGCAGCGTCCGTGGCCATGCCAAGCCTTGGATTGTACACGAGCTCCCACTGCAGCTTCACCGCCAGGGGGTCAAACTTGAGGGCGTCGACCTCCATCCACACGCCAACCGTCGCCATGGGTTTGCCCTCACGGACGAGCGGAGTGCCCTTGTCCGCGTATACATGCGCAATGTACTGACTAATTGCCCTGGATTCTGCCACCACAAAGTGCATAATCGAAATTCGAGTATATTTCGTATAGTTGTTTCTTGTTCATTTGACTGATCGAACTTCCAAAACTTGACTATACACTTTGGGTGCGTATGGAATTGGCTTTGCAAAGGATCTTTGGGCTTCTGAGGATACTTAGGCTAAAGTTGGGGTGTTTGGGAACAACTTTGAAATTCCCATTAGGCCAAAGTTGGCATTCTCAAGGCTGAAAGCCCAAGGCAGGTGTGAGGGTGCCTTGGGCTTTCAGCTTTCTTGGTATACAAGAGGCATTGTTCACTTTTTTTTATTTTCTTCCTAAATTATCCTCACTTACTCTCGATTTTTCCAGTTTTGCCCTTGTCATTGTACTGTTATCTTCTTCTTCAGGTTGGTCGACAGCTCGAAGCTATAAGCAGCCGCCGACAGCTCGGTATGGTTGCGGTGGCCCAGGCGACTGTCACCGGGGAGTGGTGCGACCGCCGCCCTGTCTAGGTCACGGCCAGGTTTGGGTCGCCGACCTCGCCGCGACCCAGATCTGGGGTGGCGAGGTTGTGGGAGGACCTCACCGCCCCCAAATCTAGGTCGCGGTGGTCGCCGGAAGTCGCATGACCTCGCCGCGACCTAGATCCAGGGGTGGCGAGGTCGTGCGACCCCGCCGCAACCCAGATCTAGGGGTAACGAGGTTCTCCCGCGACCTTGCCACGCCGGATCTTGGTCGTGGTAGGGTCGCCCGACGTCCAGCGGCCCTCGCCAGGGGTCACCCGACCCTGGGCAGCCCTCGCTGGTGGTCGCCCAACCCTAGGCAGCCCTCACCGGCGATCTTCAGGGGTCACTCAACCTGGGTGGCCCTCCCCAATTGTCTCCGAGGCTGCCTGAGTCAGATGCGGCCGCCGACAACTGTTGTCGGTGGCCGCTTGCCCTTGCTGGTCAATTATTTTTATTTTATTTTTATAATTTTTTTTATCACAAAAGTCCTTTGTAAATATAAATCCTCCAAATGTCATTTTGCTCAAAGGTACTTCACAATGGACTTTTAAAGTGTAATTTAATAAACACAATTTGCATTTTGAAAAGTCCCTTCAATCTAAAGTCCTTTTGCATTTTCTCAATGGCTTTTCTCAAAAGTCCAATCAAATGCACCTGAAGACCTTTCGACGAGCAAGAAAGTAATCCTCTCTTTCAAAGACTCAAGGAACGATTCATGTTTCAAAAATGAGAGAAAAATAGAAGATAAATGAGTAAGAATTCAAATCTACTCTTTCTTGCCATTTTTCAGTCGAAGTTTTCTTTATCCAGGATTCCAAACGTAAGGAAAGGACTAAATATTGAATTTGATCTATAATATACCGATTACAAGTAGCACCAGAAAAATAGTATATTGAAAAAAACATTATTTTCTTTGTGGGTGCTCAATAAATTTACGGAAATACATTTTGACAAAACTCAAGATAGGACAATTTTCATTTGACCCCATCATTTTAGTCATTACTTGGAGCTATATAAAGAAAGTGAGCAGAATTGACTAGAATTTGCCCATAACATTATAAAAGGTTATTGACTAAAGTTGAAAGGATACAATGGTAATTTCTGGCTATAAATATGTCATAACCCAAGAGTTTCTTCTTGGAACCATTATCCATAATGTTACTTTTGTGCTTACACCGTTAGAAAAAGGTGAGTAATATAAATTGAATTTTGTTATTGCTCGTAACCTGCCATTTTAAGAATATTTGGGTACTTCTGATTAAATTTTTCTTAGTCTAAAATATTTATAAAGTAAAGGACAATGACAAATCAAAGTTTCTGTTCTTTTTGTAATTACAAAGTGAGACGAAATTTAAGATGAATTCCGTAGCAGTTAATTTTTTTTTTTTTTAATTGGTCAACATGTGTGGAGCTCAAAAAAAAAGGAAAAAGAAAAAGGAAGATATAAAAGGAGAAAAGGAGAAGAAGCGAGGTAGAGAGAAAAGAAAAGAAGAAAGAAGATGAAGAAAGGGAAAGAGAAAGAGGAGGGTTTTGTGCCGCAAACAACTCCCCAAGCCAATTCAACTACGTATTGCAAGATTCAGTTAATATTTCACCCTTCATTCATCTAATCGGAGTAATATTTGGGGTTGGAACACAAATTTGGAGTGTTATGGATTTTAATTATGAGGTTCAATTAAGGAGTCGTTGAGCTACGAATATATATAAAAATGATAATTTATGGTGTTATGGAGTCATAAGATTTTACGAAATTTGGTTTGAACTTACGGTTTGCCCGAAATAAAAGTTTAAATTTGGCAACAAGTGATGAATAGTGAGTAACCAATGGCTTTCAGGTTGAATTTCAACAGTTTTTGGGCTCAATTTTGGGTTAGCCAAGTTATAGGTCTTCTAGTGTTTCAAAATATCTTCTTTTTAATTATAAGCTCACTTGAAATGAGATTTAATGGAGAGAGTAATAACATAACCATCTTTGCACTCAAGCTATGTGTTGCGGATAATTTAAATATCGGCTACTCGGTTTGACGTCGATTCTAGTTTATTGTTAGAATTTTGAGATTATTAGCGCTTATAACTACATTTACTGATCATAGGCATTTCAAGGTGAGTGGTGCTATTTTTTCGTCGAGTTTGTGACTTCATGTTCAAAAGCGATATATTATGGGTCATGAAATAACATTTTTATTGGCAAAAGAACAGTAGAAATGCCAAAACTTGGTATTGGGAACGCTTAAGTGCTAAAAATTACAAAAGATATACTTAAGTGTCACTTTTTAAAAAAATTGAGATACTTGAATGCCAAGTTCAGCAACCTTGACCGAAAATCCTATATGACAATTTTTTAATGATATAACCCACATATGTAACTCACTGAAAAGCCGAGTCAACAAAGAAAAGCCAAAACAATATTGTTTTGCCTCGGATTTGAATTTTAATATAAATATTAATTAATTAATTTTTTAAAAAAAAAAAAACAAAGGAGATGAAGATTGCAAAAGGAGAAGGCTTGCATAGCCCTCACCTTCTACAATTTACCTTCTGCAATCTTTTTGCAAAAAAAAAATTAGTTTTAAGTTTAATTTAATTAATATTTATATTAAAATTCAAATCTGAGGCAAAAAGACGTCATTTTTTGCTTTTATTTTGACGTCGATGTGCAAATGACATTGTTTTGCATTTATCTTACTGAAAAAACGTCACGTTAGCATTTTGGTCGGATTTTATCACCGTCGGTACTTAACTAATTCATTTTGCTCTAATTTTGACACTTAACTGTACATTTCTAAACTTTTGGTGCTCAAATGTCCCCCCAATGCTTTAACACTCTTAAGTATTCGGCTCCCAATTTTTATTACATAAAAATATGTATCAGGCATTTACTACTCTTCAATTATTTCAAAGAGAAACGTGTTATGAAAGGTGTCGTAAAATGATTTATGAGATGATTTATATATAAGTTGCAAACTGATTTATGAGATGATTTGTAAAATTATTTGGAAAATTTTAATGAAAGAGGTTTCAAAATGTTACTGATTTATAAAATAAATACCGAAATAGTGTGAGAAATGCCTTGTGAAAGAGAGGTCAATCTGAGGTTGGTGTCTGTGATTAACATTGGGACGACCTCGAAGAGATCAATCTGAGACACAAACGTATTTTTGAGAGAGATTGAGAGGAGAAAATATTCGGTAGATTCAAAGTGCCACATCAGCAGCTCATGTGGGATGCATTTATTTACTCTAATTCAATTATAACTTAGCACATGGATCTGACTTGGAATCAAATAAAAAACTGAAAATTTTGATTATGCTGTGTTTGGCCTCCATTCACCTTTCTGATCTACCTCCATCCATCTATAGCCATCCTTGAGCCACGAGTGACAAGGGAGCGGGTTTAGATGACGCCGACAGAGCGTTGGCCATGAGCACCCATATTTCCAAATCTAAAGGTTGACATTGCTTTAGATCTTGTCGACGGTTTAGATGACATGGATGATGGAGCCTTGGCTGTGAGCGCCCGGATTTCCATGTCTGGACTTGGGCAATACTACAAATTTGGCCGAACGACACTGATGACGGCCATGGACAAGGGTCCGCATCACTCGCGAGCCTAGCTCGTCCATTGACGTCCTAGACGCAGTGACACGATTACAAAGCAACGCGAGTGCAAACTAGTGCCCAGCTAGCGATACCACTGGTCCATGACTGGTGACGGAAGTGCAGAGAAATGCCCGCCGTAATCTCGTCTTCGCGGTCAATCCTCCAGGTTGGCTCTCTCCACGCCAGCCTAGACACGGCGTCAGTTATTGTGGATGAGAGAGGAAGAAGAGATCTGGGCATTTTGTGAATGAGGAGGAAGATATCAAGGCAATTTTTTTATTTCTTTATTCGTTTCATTTCATGTCAATATATACGTGTCAATCTATAATTGCATTTGACTATATTGATGTGGCACTCTGAAATCCCTGTATATTTTCTTGAGAGAATTTGTCCATTAGTAGTCCGAATAATTGCCTACTTTCGTAATACAATTGGCATCTGCATGATTCAACCAAATTTATGCGCATCTTTTAGGGCACCACTTGGGATGCTTTTTGCCTTTTTCTGCAAAAAATCTATCGCAACCCTCTAAAAATATGTCACGTTCAATTCAGAATGAAGTGACCATTGGACTAACTTTACAAGATGAGATAAGAAGATGTGAATATGAATACTGAAAAATACATGAGGAGTATTTATTATATAAGTTTTGATTCATGTAGATTATCAGTCATCTTGCCTGTTGAATTACAGATGGAACTTACATTAAATGCGCCCGCGTGCTGGACCCAAATGAGCTGACCCAAAACGACTATTTTCATATCAAAGCGAAAAGAATGAATTAATTATTTGAAAATTGAACTGTTTAACTTGTACGTGTTAGACAATACGATGCAAAATTGGATAAGTGGGTACCTTCGGTCTAATTTTGATTGAATTTTTGACTTTTTTTCTCTTAACTCTGGAACTCTAGAAACTGCAATAGTGAAAGAAACTGGTTATGAAACTGGAGGCCATCCCATGGAGATGATGCAAGAATAGGGCTTCATCAGTAGAAACAAAACCAGCACTTCCAGCAATTACTACTAATGAAGCTATAAAGATTAGACGTTAGAAATATAACTCTCTCTTTATTAGTAAAGTCTTTATTGCTCAGGCTAAACGATCACGAGACACCAGTCTCATCATCATCTCCAACTTTCACGATTGAAGACAACTACGAAAAGTCCATTTAACTCCCACATAATAACATTGACCAGAGAAGGACAGAATCAACACCAAAATACTAATACCAACTCCCAAAAAAAATGGGGGTGAAAAAGGTCTCATGCTTCTGTCCCCAACGCAGATGGTTTGAAGTAGACCCTGTGCTTCACTGCTTGTTCCTCATGGCAAGAACCTTGGCCCAAGCGGGCCGGGCCATGATGTCGGCCACCCAAGCGATCACCTTAGGGCGGGCTTCGAACATCTCCTTCAACGGTGTCCCCATCAGGTTGGTCAGGGTCGGGATGTGGTGGAGGTCGGCGAGGGTGAAGCAGTCGCAGCCCAGGTACTTGGACTGGCCCAGCCGCGCCTCGTAGACGTCGAGGACCTTAGCGAGCTTGGCCTCGTTCTCCTTGACCGCCGCAGCGTCCACGGCCATGCCGAACAGCGGCTTGAACACGAGCTCCCACTGCAGCTTCGACGCCACGGTGTCAAACTGGTGGGCCTCGACCTCCATCCACACGGCCACCGTCGCCATGGGTTTGCCCTCGCAGACGAGCGGAGCACCCTTGGCAGCGTATTCATGAGCAATATACTGAGTAATCGCCCTCGATTCTGCCACCATAGACAGCAAAGCATAATCAAGATATAAATTTCATTTCTCGTAGTCGTTTCTTTTTCAGTCGACCGATGCAACGCTCAAAGTTTGACTCAATACTTTCATCATGGTCACACGATAATCTATCAGTGATAGAACGACTTACCGAATAGCTTCAAGTCTCCGTCCTCAAAGGCCGGGACTTGACCGAAAGGCTGCACAGAGAGGTTCGAGAAACGTTAGATCCGAGAGAGACGAAACAGGGTTTCTTCAAAGAACACGTCGAGACCCCCCAAGACCAGAAATCAGCGAGGAATACTGTTCGAGGCGATGGGCAGGGAGGCACTTACGTTGAGGGCGAGGAAATGCTCCTGCTTGTGCTCGCCCGCTTTCATGTCGACGGTGACGAGCTCGAACTCGAGGTCCTTCTCGTAGAGGGCAGCGAAGACCCGCATCGCCGCGGTGGACATGAGGCTTCCATAAACTTTCATCACCATGGTCGCTGTGCTCTACTTTCTTTTTCGTTTCTCTCCAAGAACCGAACGCAAAACAATCGTGGCGAATGAAAGTGGGTTTCGGGCTCTTTTTATAAGGGCTCGACGAACCCGTTTAACTTATCCTTCTTTTCTCCAAGCGGAAATTCGGTCTTCCTTTTTCCGTCAACGAGATAATTTCATCTCAGTTTCGTGGTAAAGAGACGGAGACGAGAGAAGCTGAGAAAGTGGGGCCAAGGACAAATGACCCGTGTGGCTGAGCGGGTTGGGGAGAGAGAGAGAGGACGCAAGCGATGACTCCTCAGTAGCCATGTTCGTGTCCATCTTCGTACTCCTTTATCTGTTCGTCCGAAGGCTTTTTGGAAAATGTAGTCAGTGGGATAGAGACGACACGTACGTGCGGCACGTCACACAGGGACAAGTCGCTGGTGCGAAACGTGCCTCTACTCTGGAGGAGAATCTTTTGAAGGGCGACAATGCGATCTCTCTTTTGAAAGACTTTTTGAGGGAACGTGAATTGTGTTTCGGAAATGAGAGAGAACAGAGTGAAGTTTCGTGTAGGTCGAAATTAAAGAGAACTTGTAATTTTTCATAAGGCCTAACAAGAGTGATAATTATTTATTATTTTCTTCTTCTTCTTTTCTGCAATTTTCTTCCCTCTCCCACTGACCATGATTGCAAACATAAGGAAAGGGCTAAAAAATTTTGATTTTTTTTTTATCGAAATTTTTTTTTTGAAATTATGAACATGGTCTAAAGAGTCCCAAGCAAGGTGAATCTAAACAGAGGAGGGCACAAAGGGCTTGAGAAGGAAAAGAAAGCCAGTTTTATGAAAGAGAGCCATTCCGCGATATCTTCACAACGTAATGGGCTACTGCATTAGAAGCCCACAGACAATGGGCAATGCGGATGGATGGGTGGGCCTTGAGTAGTTTTAATCAGTTCATGATAAGAAGTTGCTCCTCCTAGTTAAAATTATCCATAAACCCGTTTATCAGAGCTTCCACAAGATCAACATGGTTGACCTCAACTGCATAGTTTACAGACCTGTCTTCACTTGAAGCTACAAGCCAGATTACTTCAAGGACGGCTAGGGTTTCCGCTTGAGAAGTAGAGGAAATCTTTACCAATTTGGCAAAACCTGTAATAATAGCACCAATATGATCTCTGCCGATACCAGCTATGGCGCCACCTACCGATCCATTGACAAAGGAGCCATTGACGTTGAATTTGAGGATTTTCTCCTCCGACGAAACCCAACTCTGCGACTTATAAAGGTGGGATCTTTTCTTGTATTTGATGTATGAAAGTTCCATTTCAAGTAATCCTATTGCAAGAATTTGTTGTGTGCTTGGAAATTTTCCCCGATATATAGTCATTGTGGGATTTTCAAATACTTCAAAGAGTTATAATCACTATGGGTAATTTTGAATTCAATTTAAAATGCACTTATTACAAGTGAAACGAGAATGACCGTGAATTGAAAATTGTATGATATTTTTTATTGTTTTTAACAAGTTTATAAGAGCACTTTTAAACAAAGTGCAAATTGGATAGGAGAATTTTCATTTGGCCCCACCATTTTAGTCATTTGCTTGCAGCTATGCAAAGAAAGAGACCAGATTTGGCCCATAAATTATAAAATAGTCATGAGACTTAAGTTGAAAGGACAGATAGTAACTTCAACCTCAATTATTTTCCAGCCTGAGAGTTTCTTTGTAGATCCACTGCTCCACGTCGCGAGATCAGCCTTTTGGATGAGAAATAAGCGGTGCGCAAAAGTCAAGAATTGATTGCGCAATTATCACGCGTCTACCCTACCGGAGCGGCCATGGCTGGGAGCTGCAAGAAGCCTGTTGTCGGCCTTGTGGCCATAATGGTGAGCTCGACGAAGCTCGAGTGACCAGCTCAAAGGAGGGTAGCGGGGTGGTGGAGCCCTTTATATATATATATATAATTCTTATTAAATCATCATTTTTCCTTTTATCCTCTTTTTCTTTCTTTTAATTTTTTATCATAAATTTTTTATTTTTTTCCAAATGTGGTGCTTGGTAGAGTCTAAGTAGAATTGACACCAACACACCACACGAGACATGATGCAACACGACACGTTATACATTTTCATGATTATTTCAATCCAATTAATTTGATTCGAGTGACAAATAAATAAATAATAATAAAAGAGTTTAGAATGAATTTACATTGAAAATAGTAAATCACGGAAAGTGAGTTTGAAAAAAGGAGAAGACTAGGTTTTTCCCCATTTATTATTTTTAAATTTTTTGCATATTTACATTTTAATCTCTCATTTATTAAAAATATTTTAAAATTGATCCGTGCATGTCGGAATCATGTGTCCAAATTCTAAACATGAGCATATCAGGAAAGCTATCACATGTTGGATTTTCCAACAGAATATCGGATACGTGTTGGAGTGTCTAACATAACTCAAAGGCTCCTGAAAATATCGATGCGTCCTAGAGTAGAGTTAGGCTTTTTAATTGGTCAAATCAAACAAATTAATAAAAAAAGTTAATTATACAAATTTAAATATATTTGGGGTCAATTACACGACAAATTTTAAAATTTCTGATGTACATATCCCTTAGTGTAAAGGCAATACTCATCCATGAATAAAGTGCAGCGAACTGGGCGAAGCTTTAGGGAAACCTTAGGCCATCCCATGGAGATAATGAGAGGAGGGGTTTCCAACAGTAGAGATAATACCAGCACTTGCAGAAATCATTATCCTCTAATGAAACTACAAACACGAGACATATAAAACAATGACTCATGAAACATAACCCTGCATCTGTCCAATCTTTTTATTGCTCATAATAGAAAATCACAGAACTGGAAGTGCAGTTATGTGAAACACCAGCCTGATCATCATCTCCAACTTTGATGATTGAGGACGACCCTTCAGAGAAAATCCCACATAAATCCTTGACCAAAGAAGGACAGGATCAACAACAAAATAGGATTACCAACTCATATAGAAAGGGGTAGAAAAGGTCTAATGTTATTGTCCCCCAGCACCAGATGATTTAAGCTAGATCCATTGCTTCACTGCTGGTTCCTCATGGCAAGAACCTTGGCCAAAGCCGGGCCGGGCCATGATGTCGGCCACCCAAGCGCTCACCTTGGGGCGGGCGTCGAACAGCTTCTTCACAGGTGTCCCCATCAGGCTGGTCAGGGCCGGGAGGTGGTGGAGGTCGGCCAGGGTGAAGCTGTCGCAGCCTAGGTACTTGGACTGGCTCAGGCGGGCCTCGTAGATGTCGAGGACCTTGACGAGCTTGGCCTCGTTCTCCTCGACTACTGCAGCATCTGTGGCCATGCCAATTTTCGACTTGTACACGAGCTCCCGATGCAGCTTCGACGCTGCCGGGTCAAACTGGTGGGCCTCGACTTCCATCCACACGCTCACGGTCGCCATGGGTTTCTCCCTCGCAAACGAGGGGAGTGCCCTTGTCCTCGTATACGTGAGCAATGTATTGAGTAATTGCCCTCGATTCTGCCACCACAAAGAGCATAATCAAGACATAAACTATATTTCGCGTAGTTGTTTCTTGCCTGTTGACTGAGTGAACAGTCAAAGATTGACTAAACACTTGAACTTTCATCATGATTGCACGATCTATCGGCAATCGAATCAACACTCTTTGACTAAATACTTTCATCTTTCATGATGGTCACACAATATAATACATCAGTAATAGAAAGACTTACCGAATAGCTTCAAATCTCCGTCCTCAAAGGCCGGGACCTGACCGAAAGGCTGTACAGAGAGATCGAGAAACGTTAGATCCAAGAGACGAAGGAGGTTTTCTTGAAAGACCACGTGGAGACCCCAAGACCAGAAAATAGTTAGGAATACTGTGGCACGGGCGGTGGGCCGGGATGGAGACTTACGTTGAGGGCGAGGAAATGCTCCTTCTTGTGCTCGCCGGCTCGCAAGTCGACGAAGACGAACTCGAACTCGAGGTCCTTCTCGTGGAGGGCAATGAGGACCCGCATCGTCGGGGCGGAGAAGACGCTTCCGTGGACCTTCATCACCATGATTGCTCGCTCTGCTTACTTTTCTTTATCTCTCTCTCAGAACCTGAACGCAGAACAGCTGTGGCGAACGATGGTGGGTCTCGGGCTCTTTTTATAAGGGCTTCAGGATCTTGTTCTGGAATGATGTAATTGACTTGAACATTTCGATTCTGGTATGCCCTTCAACGAGATAATCTTGCCTTGTATCTTTTATTGTTTATAGTTAGCAGGTGGAGATGACAATAATGGCTCCTTGTCGGGATGTGGGGAGAGAGAGAGACGCAGGCGATTACTTCTCCGTAGCCATGTTCCTGTCTGTTGGCGAGATTCTTATCTCCCATTCTTGGAAAGGAGATACTATTGCTGTACTATTCTTATTTCCTATTTCTGCTAAATTCAGCACTATCTATCGTGGCACTGCTTTTTTTGTGGTCCGAAAGCTTCTCAGAAAATGAAGTCCATCGGTGATAGTTGGGATGAGACCGCCTAAACCTGAAATTGTACAGACTCTACCGGCGATTTGGTCCGATTTGTTGCGAAAAGGCGAGCGATCGAATAATAATATAAAAAGAAGAAGAAAATAAATCGGACATCAGATTTACATGATTCGATTGTAAAGACTTACGTCCACGGGGAGAGTAGTAACGAATTTCACTATAGATCAAACAATAGATTATACACTTAAGTCATTCAAACACTCTCTCGGTGTTTCTCAAGCCCCAATTACACCTAATAACGCACGCAGTGTTTAGCCCCGAAATTCCTTAATAAATAATCTCTCAATCTCATGAAAGAATTACACGCAAATCTTTACCACAAGATTTAATTGGCTTGGACACTAAATCTTTCTTGGATGTAATTCACGAACAAGAACGACAAAGAAAATCCCTCCCAAGTACTCGACGACTAGACGGCGCTTCAAGAACACTTCTTCATGATCAACCCTCTTTCCAAGTATATATATAAGTGAGACCTTTATTTTTTTGTCAACTTCTCATAGGATTCTGTTTCCTAACTTACCTATTTTAGCCAAAATATATTTCTATATATTTTAAACAAAATCCAAATCCAAGTGAAAGTTGGACTTTCCTATTTCAGTGGCCAAACTCTCCAACGCAGATTCAAACTTTGGGAAGTTGATCTTCGAATCTTCTTTACTCAATTTCGAACGTCCGCAACATATTCAATTCGGATTATTCGGAATCTCACATTGGGCTTAAACTCGAGACATATTTTGACAATCTTCACCTTGGCTCGACGTTTGAGTCAAGTTACAATCGATTCACAAAAATTCAAACTATGCTGCTACTCTTCCATAGCCCTCGATGGGGTCAACCGCCACAGATATTATCCAAGTCTAAGCCTCGCTTGAACTTCGCCATAACCGAGGACTTTATCAGAATATTAACTCCACATGCACCTTTAACTGCTTCGCAAGGATTTTCCGACGCAACCTCATTAACCGCAGATAAATCAAAACCATTGTTGCATCCATATCTATCAGGAGATCAAATATGTACCTTGTCAATATCAGCAGTTATAACAATCATTGGCTTTATAGGCTCCACCTCACTACAAGCATCATCTATGTCAATTATTTTGCTAGTACCCGTATACGCTACCTCAGGAGTTTCTGGTCACAACTCCACCTTAAGCTAAACACCGTCCAGATCCATATTAACATTGCCACAAATACTTCTAGCCAGAAGTACTAGAAACTCATCAAGTGTAACTCCTCTTATGTTAATAAGTGAATTTATATCTGAGCACCACAACCGATCGCCTCGCTCACCTTGTGCATAGCCATAGAATATGCACCTTGCCCTCCAATCAAGCTTACCATCACTCACTCGAAAATAATACGGGCAACCAAACATTCTAAACATAGAATAACCAGCAACATTACCTGACCATACTTCTTCAGGAGTTCGTCATTCAATAGTAGTTGATAGGGATCTATTCACCAAGCAGTTTATCGGACTAAGCACATCAGCTAGGATTCTCCTAGCAATACCAACACCACAAATCATTTTACGGGCTGTCTCTAGTAATGTTCTACTCATCAATTCTACAAATTGTTATGATTTACTGGCACTAGTGTGATGTTTCACTATGCCATCTTTCATGTAGAATTTATTTGCTAGCTCCAAGTAGAACTCCATGTTATTGTTAGTCCGCACATGCTTGATTGACTTACCAGTCTCCGTCTTGATCAAAGCTCTCAACCACGTGATCCTAACACCAGCATCGAACTTGTGCATTGGCACAAACACTCAAGTCTTCATCGAGCAGTTAAAAGACTCTCAAACATATGCATCTAACGTCTCCACAGCGTAAAGTTTATATAGACATCCGTGCTTGATTCCTTTCATTATCATTAAAGCACCTCGAACAATCTTTAAAACTCTACCTTCTGAAGAATACCTATAACCAGCTGAATTTAGGGCACCCAAGGAAATTAAGTTATTTTTCAATTGTGGAACATGTCTTACTCCAATCAATATCCTCACAATGCCATCATGCATTCTGATTTTAACATCACCAACACCCACAACATCGCACTCAGCATTGTTCCCTAACTAGACTTTACCACTACTCGTGCACTGATCAGTGATAAACCAGTTTCTATTTGGTGTGACATGAAAAAAATAACCAGAATCCATAATCCATCCATCAAATGATGAACAATCAATGACAGACAAGACATAATCGGCACCATCAAAATCATTCTCAGCTACAGCTGCAACATTATCTATAGACTCAACTCTAATTCTCTTACCTTTTTCATTTTTCAGCTTAAAACGGTCTCTTCTAAGATGCCCCATCTTGCTATAGCTCCAACAGATAACATCAGCAATCCTAGACTGACTACGTTTATTCATGTTCCTGCTAACACGTGTGCTAGTTCTTCCTCTATTTTCACCTACTAAAGCAGCAGATACAGGTTCGCCAGATTCTCTTCTACGAATGTCCTCGCTCGGCATTAAATCTCGAACCCCATCAAACGTCAAACTTGTTGACCTAGGAATTACTAACAGCAGTAACAGTAGTATTTCAACTATCAGGCAATGGGGATAATAGAATCAAAGCACATACCCCATCTTTAAAGTCAATCTTAATTAAACTCAATTGAATAACAATCACATTGAATTCATTGATATGATCTACAACTAATGCACCTTCGCTCATCTTCAAATTAAACAGACATCACATCAAATAGATTTTGTTGATTGTAGAGGGCTTCTCGTACATATCCGACAAGGCTTGCATCAAATCAACAGTGGTCTTCTCATTCAAAATGTTAAATGCGATGTTATGAGTAACGTCAACCAAATAACACCCATAGCTCGTCTATCCAGCAAATCCCAATCAGCTTTGCTTCATCATCTTTGGTTTCCCCCCAGATAATGGCAAGTGAAATTTCATCTGGTAAAGATAATCTTCAATCTGCATCTTCGAGAAACTAAAATCATTTCCATCAAATCTGTCAATTCTCACTTTTACTTCTTCTCTCGCCATCGATTCACTTCAACTTAGCCAAACCTAGCTTTGATATCACTTGTTGCGAAAAGGCAAGCAATTGAACAATAATATAGACAGAAAAAAAAATAAATCGGACACCGGATTTACATTGTTCGGTCATAAAGACCTACGTCCACGGGGAGAGCAGTAACGAATTTCACTATAGATCAAGCAATATAAGGAGATTACACACTTTAGTCACTCAAATACTCTCTCGGTGTTTCACAAGCCCAAATTACACCCAATAACGCACGCGGTATTTAGCCCCAAAATTCCTCAATAAATAATCTCTCAATCTTACGAAGGAATTACATGCAAATCTTTACCACAAGATTTAATTTGCTTGAACACTAAATTTTTCTTGGATGTAATTCACGGACAAGAACGACAAAGAAAATCCCTCCCAAGCACTCGACGACTAGACGGCGCTTCAAGAACACTTCTTCATGATCAACCCTCTTCCATCCATGGCCACAAGTCTCTATATATATAAGTGAGACCTTTATTCTTTTGCCAATTTTTCATAGGATTCTGTTTCCTAACTTGCCTATTTTAACCAAAATATATCTTTATATATTTTAAACAAAATCCAAATCCAAGTGAAAGTTGGACTTTCCTATTTCAGTGGCCAAACTCTCCAATGCAGATTCAAACTTTGGGAAGTTGATCTTCGGATATTCTTTGCTCAATTTCGAACGTCCGCAACATATCCAATTCGGAATATTCGGAATCTCACATTGGGCTCAAACTCGAGACATATTTTAACACGATTTATGAGAATATCAGCCTCGTTCTGATTTCAAGGGAGAATTGAAATGGATCAACTAAATATTTTTTTATTTTTTTATTTTTTTTAAAAATTAGTAAAATATGAACTAAATACTAAAGCAATGAGGAAAAAATAATGGGAAAAAATAAATGATTGGTTCCATTATATCGGACCAGAATTGGATCGAATCGGTGATGTGGTTTGGTTTCTGATTCTAGGACCAATCGATCCAGTCCTCAATTCTGATTTTTGGGAACATGACCGTCTCCTGGTCCGATTTCTGATTTCACCTTGGAACTGGATCAGATCGAGAACTGATCACCCTTACTCGAAAGGAGACAACAAATGAATATGCAGCAGGTAACACATCGATAAGTCATTCATGCAAAACGTGCCTCTACTCAAAAGGAGAATTTTTTGAAAAGCAAAAAGGCAATCCTCTCCTTAGAAAGACTTTGAGAAAACATTAATTATGTTTCAAAAATGAGAGAATGGAATGAATTTTCGAGTGGGTCAAAAATAAAGAAAACTTCTAATTTTACTTAAGGCATCAAAAGAGTGGAAATTGTTTTTTTTTTTTTTTTTTTTTTTTTTTTTTTTGTAATTTTCTTCTCTCTTTCATTGACCATGGTTGCAAACATAAGGAAATGACTAAAAGTTGACTTTGATTATTTTTTTTATCGAAGAAAATTTATTGAAATTACGAACATGGTCTAAAGAGCTCCGAGCAAGGCGAATCTAAATAGAGGAGGGCCTAAAGGGTTTAAGGAGGAAAAGAAAGCCGGTTTTTGGAAGTGAGCCAATCCGTTAGGGAAAAGTACCAAAATAGTGCTAAATTTTTTGCATTGATACTGATTTAGTCCTAAACTTTTTAATTGGACCAATTTAGTTCTAAACATTTTCACATTGGTACCAATTCAATTCATCTAGCTAATTTAAGTTAGAAATTGCCGATGTGGCCACCAGGTGATCTTATGTGGCGCAATGTGGACAAATTTAATTTTTTTAGATTTTTTAATTTATTTATTTTTCTTTTTTTCCTTTTTTTTTCTCTTTTTTTTTTCTTTTCTCCTTAACCCTTGGCCGGTGAGGTCGCCAATTGGCCGACCATTGGAGGCCAGCCAACCATCGCCGACCATAAGAAAATCGGGGTGATGGGCCCCGCGCCATCGCCGACCACTGGCCAAGACCGTCGCGCCCTTACTGGCCACAAGCGAAGGCGTCGGCCCCCGCCCAAATCCAAGCGAGGGCCAAAACCGTCACCCGTTGGCCGATGAGGGCCTCTACGCCCTGTCCGCCACAGGCGAGGGTGCAACGGCCCTCGCCTAGATCTGGGTGGAGGCCGACGCCCTCACTTGTGGCCGATGAGGGTGCGGCAACCCTCGCCCCGACCAGCCTATGGCCTCGCTGGCCAAGGATTAAGGAGAAAAGAAAAAGAAAAAAAAAAAGGAAAAGAAAAAAGAAAAAATAATTTAAAAAATTATAAAATTTGTCCACATTATGCCACATAAGACCGTTGGCGGCCACGTCAGCAATTTCTGGCTTAAATTAGCCGGATGAACTAAATTGGTATCAATGTAAAAATGTTTAAGACTAAATTTGTGTAATTAAAAAGTTTAGAACTGAATTGGTACTGTACAAAAAATTTAGGACTATTTTGGTACTTTTCCCTAGTCCGTCATGTCTTCGTAGCTCAGTCGGTTACTGCATTAGAAGCCCGCAAAAAATGGGCTATGCGAATGGATGGATGGGCCTTGAGTAGCTTTAAAAAATTCATGATAAGAAGTCGTTCCTCCTAGTTGAAATTATCCGTAAGCCCGCTTATCAAAGCTTCCACGAGATCGGCAGGTTGAGCTCAACTACATAGTTTGCGGAACTATCTTCACTCAAAACTACAAGCTGGATTGCTTCAAGGACGGCTAGGGCTTCCGCCTAAGAAGGTGATGAGATCTTCACCAATTTGGGGAAAGCCGTAATAATAATACAAGCACGATCTCTGTAGATACCAGCTATGGCCCCATCCACCAATCCATTGACAAAGGAGCCATCAACATTGGATTTTAGGATTTTCTCCTCCAATGGAACCCAGGTCTTCAACTTATAAAGGTGGGATCTTTTCTTGTATTTGATGTATGAAAGATCCATTTTAAGTAATTTGGTTGCAAGAAATATGTTGATTGCATGGTATGTCGTGCGTTTGGAAATTTGCCCCGAAATACATTATAAAAAGACGATATCAATCGTTTCAAGGGATTCGGCCAATTGTCTTGATCATGGGATATCATTGAGAAATAGGAATTCGTGTTATTAAAAGACTTCCTGTGATTATTTCTAGTATGGAATGAGTCAATCATCCACTTTGGTATCTTATTGAACAAAAATGGTGATATTGTTCCTCCGTTGATCAATAATTTCGATTTTTGGGAAGTATCATGATTATCCAATAATAATGGTTTCCATTTTTACAAATGAATGATTTGAAGACCTATTAATTGCATAATTGATCATTCAGACATTTCAATTCATAGACGTGAATCTCGGACCTATGAATTGGGGTATTCATGAAACTCACAAAGAAAAAGGAAGTAAGTTAGACAAAAAAAAGAAGAAACTTGGACAAAAAGAGAAGTAACTTGGACAAAACAAAACGAAGTCACTTACACAAATCTTTTTTGTCGATAACCTCGGACCAATAAACCAAATATTGATTAATACGTAATCGATCGAAGACTACTTGAAAACGACTATTCTGCTTAGAAACAAAATGTTCCAAATGTTCCTAGAAATTCTTGCTCCCATTTGACCATTTGTATCTATATGCATTAGGATCCCAATTCATAGATCTCTCGGTTCAAAAAATAAAAATAAGAGGATTGAACAATTTCTTCTGACTCTTTTTCAAGTTCAATAAATGTTGGTTGATCGTATATTTCATTATCGTTCTATGATTCAATGTATCATTTCCTATTTGATCCCTTTGAATTCCATATTCGAAGTTGCGATCGGATCTATTCATTAAAAAAAAATTTGATTCCATACATTTCTTATGTACCCATAAGTGCTATATTGGATTTGAATCAGATTTCGGATCCATTTATATTGATTGAGTGCCTCATTATGTTGTTACTAGCAAATACCACTATTTTTGGTTTTGAATCCTCCAAATCATTTTCGCAGGAGATCCGGACCCATTTTTTCTTATCTTTCGATAAAAAGATTCATTCTCTTCATAAAAAAGAGGAGGTAGAACCAATAAAGATTTCTTTTTCGATTCATCCTTGGAGTTGAATACCTTATTCAAGAATTATTTTTTATCCAATACATAAGAATCCATAGAAAAGGCAAATCTTGTATAATACACCAGATCCGACTCGCTTATTGATAGAATGAATAGATCTACCATTTCTTGAAATCTCTCTTCTAATTCAAAAAATCGTGGTGTACCCTGTATCCCCCTATTCTGGTCATGGAACAGATGAAAAAAATAAAAAAATAAAATAAAATGTATTTTTGTTCAAGAATGAAATTTTATGGAAATTGTGCATATCCAATTTATCCTTTGGAACCACGTCACATCCCGAATTTGATGAAATAAGATGAATTGAGACAGTATTTTGTAAATACGTAATTATCTCGACTATATTAATTATTTCTTTATTTTCCGATCGCTTGATGGGACAAAAGAAACATCTTGTTCTTTTTTCAACAATTTTTTATCTTTAGTGGACCTCTTAGTAGGATTCGAACCCAAATGAAGTTTTAACCATCGTCAGAGAAAAAAGAAAGAATGGATCTTGTAGGATTCCCAAGAAATTCTTTCATTTTTTTTTTCCAAAAGCAAAATGATTCTTCATCTCCTTCTCATGTTCTGTGAATAGCCGGGAATATCCATAAAGGCATTTAGAGAATTAGTTTGATTCTAGCTCTGTTCGTTTCGTTTGAAGAAAGGAAGTATCCCAAAGAATCGATCTTTCTTTTAGTTGTTGAATATCTCTTTGATTGATCAATGATTGATATTCCAAATTCTCATTACTAATGGAATCGAAATGATCTCTAGATTGATTAGAAGATCCTTTCAATTGGCTAGAATCTGTTACTTGCACGAAACTTGATCTTGTAGAATCATATTGAATATTTCACGATACATCCATGTTAAAAAAATCAATCCTTGTTTACCAACCACACATTGTCTAACCAAATCCAATTCTCTCTCAATGTGTTCCTAAAAAAATCAGATTCAGGCATATTCTTCCCCCAACTGACAAAGAGATCTTGGTGGAATGGCCACATATGAAATTGAGCATAATTTTGCAAAGAAATAGCCCACTTCTTTCTTGAGAAGAGATGGGAAATAGGCTCAATATTATTTGATTGAATAGTTGACCCAGCTCCTCGTTGTTTGAAGAAACCCTCCACTTTAATAGGTATTTTTCACAAAAAAGCAAACATGAGATAACGAATCAAGTCTTTAACTAAGATTTCGAATAGCTATCGCGAATTCAAATTAATTATGTTTTGTCTCTTACTCGAAGAAAGATGATCCAAAAATTCACAACCATGGTTCTTACAGATCGGATCATCCATATAATATACAAAAAGAAACTCCAAATATTTGATATCTTTCTCTTTGAATGAGATCTCAATTCCAACGACGGTTTCATTAGATATCTTACAACTAGAATCCCTCTTCTTCTTCTTTTTTAACCGATCCAATTCCTCCACCATTGCAAACCCCAGTTAGATTCAGGCATGATACACTTTTTCGTTATTGGGAGAACCCAAGTACTCTCTTTCGGATCGAGGAGAAAGCTCTCAGCGATCTTTTTTCCTTTTGGAAAATAGAGGAACGAAACAACCAACCTATTAATATTGGAAGACCCAAAAGATTCTTCCAATGTATCATTTTTGGGTCCAATGGAATTCATAGGTATAGGAAGAAGCCCTGTCAAATAGAGATTTTTTTCTTTTGGTCATATTTCGATTGTTAATACGATATATAAGGACCGCTACAACAAATAGTACTACACTCTTCATCGTGAAACATGAATTACTTGTTGAGCCCTGTAAATTGCGTGAAAATAGGATATTCCAAATTCGGGGGTCCAAGAGTTTTATAAAACGTTCTCGGTGGAAAAAAAAAAAGTGTATGAAAGATCCCACGAAATTAAATTGGGTCCATGAATTTAAGAAATAGTGAGAATTATTGATCTCTCTCAATTCAAAAATCCAAGATTTGAATTGATGTTCTTTCATTGATTTCTCATAAATTGCATTGATTTCTCCTAAAGATTTTGTTTCAATTTGAATTTGGTTATTCACCATGTACGAGAATTCCTGCTAAGCATCTATAGTTGAATAGTTAAAGCGCCAACTCATAATTGGCGAATTCGTAGGTTCAATTCCTACTAGATGCACGCCAATGGAACCCTACAATTAGTCTAATAAAAACTCAAGTGGAAAGGACAAATAGTAACTTCAACCCCAAATATTTCCCAGCCTGAGAGTTTCTTAGTAGATCCACCGTTCCATGTCTTGAGATCAGCCTTTTGGATGAGGAATGAGTAGTGTACAAAAATCAAGAATTCATTGTGCAATTGGCACGCGCCTACCCTACCAGTGCAGCCATGGCCAGGATCCGGAAGAATTTTGTTGTGGCCATGATGGTGAGCTCGAGAGAGCTCGCGAGGCCAGCTCAAAGCAGGGACAGTGGGAGGGTGGAGTCCGGTTTCTTATCATTTTTATTTTATCCTCTTTCTCTTTCTCTAGACTTTTTTATTATAAAATTTTTAATTATTTTCCAGACGTGGCGTTAGGTAGCGTCAGCTTTTTAGTTGGTCAAATCAAATAAATTAATAAAAAAGTTCATTATACAAATTTGAATAGGATTCAATTGCACTATTTAAAAGTTTTAGTTCAATTGCATTTGCTCGATGAATTTTAGAATTTCTGATGTAGGTATCCCTTTGTGTAAAGGTAATACTCATCCATAGTCCAGTGAACTTCTATGGTACTTCAACAGATGAAAGCGGGTGAAGCTTTGTTGACTAGTAGGGAAACTGTAGGCCATCCTATGGAGATGATGAGAGGAGAGGTTTTCATCGGTAGAGATAATACCAGCACTTGCAGCAATCATTACACTCTAATGAAACTAGAAAGATGAGACATACAAGCCAATGACTCATGAAACATAACTCTGCATCTGTCCAATCTTTTTATTGCTCATAATAGAAAATCACAGAACCGGAAGTCCAGTTCTGTGAAACACCAGCCTGGTCATCATCTCCAACTTTGATGATTGAAGACAACCCATCAGAGAAAATCCCACATAAAACATTGACCCAAGAAGGACAGAATCAACAACGAAATACAGCTAACAACGAAATATAAAAAGGGGTAGAAAAGGTCTAATGTTACGGTCCCCCAGCACCAGATAATTTAAACTAGACCCCTTTGCATCACTGCTGGTTCCTCATGGCAAGAACCTTGGCCAAAGCCGGCCGGGCCATGATGTCGGCCACCCAAGCGCTCACCTTGGGGCGGGCGTCGAACAGCTTCTTCACAGGTGAAGCCATCAGGTTGGTCAGGGCCGGGAGGTGGTGGAGGTCGGCCAGGGTGAAGCAGTCGCAGCCCAAGTACTTGGACTGGCTCAGCCGGGCCTCGTAGATGTCGAGGACCTTGGCGAGCTTGGCCTCGTTCTCCTCTACTACGGCGGCGTCCGTGGCCATGCCAAACTTCGGCTTGAACACGAGCTCCCACTGCAGCTTCGACGCCACGGGGTCAAACTGGTGGGCCTCGACCTCCATCCACACGCCCACGGTCGCCATGGGTTTGCCCTCGCACACGAGGGGAGTGCCCTTGTCCTCGTACACATGAGCAATGTATTGAGTAATTGCCCTTGATTCTGCCACCACAAAGAACACAATCAAGATGTAAACTATACTTCGCGTAGTTGTTTCCTGTTCAGTTGACGAATTGAACACTCAAAGATTGACTAAACACTTGATCTTTCATCATGGTCGCACGATCTATCAACAATCGAATCAGCACCCTTTGACTAAATACTTTCATCTTTCATGATGGTCACACAATATAATACACCACTAACAGAAAGACTTACCGAATAGCTTCAAATCTCCATCCTCAAAGGCCGGGACTTGACCGAAAGGCTGCACAGAGAGATCCAGAAACGTTAGATCTGAGAGAGACGAAAGAGGGTTTCTTGAAAGAGCACATTCAGACCCCCCAAGACCCAAAATCTGCGAGTATAACGGTCGAACTGGTGGTGGGCAGGAACGGAGACTTACGTTGAGGGCGAGGAAGTGCTCCTTCTTGTGCTCGCCGGCCCGCATGTCGACGGGGACGAACTCGAACTCGAGGCCCTTCTCGTTGAGGGCAATAAGGACCCGCATAGCCGCGGTGGATAAGACGTTTCCGTGAACCTTCATCACCATGGTCGCTGGCTCTGCTTTCTTTTCTTTATCTCTCTCTCTCGAAGCCTAAATGCAGAACAGATGTGGCGAAAGAGGGTGGGTTTTGGGCTCTTTTTGTAAGGGTTTCAGGATCTTGTTCTGGAATGATCTAATTGACTTTTAAAATTCGATTTTTCTTTCCCATTCAACGAGATATTTTGCTTTTTTATTTGTTGTTTATACTTAGGAGATGGAGATGCAAAAATGGCTCCTCGTCGGGATGGACAGAGAGAGAGAGACGCACGCAACGATTCCTGCGAAGCCATTTTGACATTCTTCTCGCACTTTCTTCTCTTCATTCGATGTCTGAACAGGTCAAAGGAAAGGCGCAGACACCTACGTGCGCACGTCATACGGCGATAAAGAAGCTCATGCCAAAAGCGCCTATCTACCGACAAAAGAAAAAGCGCCTATCTTGGGAAGGAAGATACATCTAAAGTGCGAGGATGTAATTCCACTCTTCCGGAAAGACTTTGAGGAAACGTGAATCATGTTTCAAAAAATGGATTACTGCAAATGTATCATGCAGTCCCTAAAATTTAATTTCGTACAACATGATCCGTGAACTTTATTATATATTATCATTTCTAATTTTTTAATTTTTTTATATAATCTTTAAATTATTGATAAATATTCAATATAATCTTTAAATTATATGAAAATGTTTAAAGAATTATTATCCAAATTCTAGATTCGAGCATATCAAGAAAATTGACCGCATATTAAATTTTTTAATAGAATATCAAACATGTCTTGGAGTATCTAACATAATTCAAAAACTCCTGAGAATGTCGATGTTTCCCATAGTAGAGTTAGCTTTTTTGATTGGTCAAATCAAACAGATTAATAAAAAAAAAGTTCATTATACAAATTTAAAAATATTAGGGGTCAATTACACGAAAATTTTAAAATTTCCGATGTACATATCCCTTAGTGTAAAGGCAGTACGCATCCATGAATAAAGTGCAGTGAACTAGGCGAAGCTTTAGGGAAACCTTAGGCCATCCCATGGAGATGATGAGAGGAGGGGTTTTCATCAGTAGAGATACTACCAGCGCTTGCAGACATCATTACATTCTAATGAAACTACAAAGACGAGGCATATAAAACAATGACTCATGAAACATAACCCTACAACTGTCCAATCTTTTTATTGCTCATACTATAAAATCATAGAACTTGCAGTTATGTGAAACACCAGCCTGGTCATCATCTCCAACTTTGATGATTGAAGACGACCCTTCAGAGAAAATCCCACATAAAACATTGACCAAAGGAGGATAGAATCGACAGCAAAATACGATTACCAACTCATATAGAAAGGGGTAGAAAAGGTCTAATGTATCGTCCCCCAGCACCAGATGATTTAAGCTAGACCCTTTGCTTCACTGCTGGTTCCTCATGGCAAGAACCTTGGCCAAAGCCGGCGGGGTCATGATGTCAGCCACCCAAGCACTCACCTTGGGGCGGGCGTCCAATAGCTTCTTCACAAGTGTCCCCATCAGGCTGGTCATGGCCGAGAGGTGGTGGAGGTCAGCCAGGGTGAAGCAGTCGCAGCTTAGATACTTGGACTGGCTCAGCCGAGCCTCGTAGATGTCGAGGACCTTGGCAAGCTTGGCCTCGTTATCCTATGATGGGTTTTTCATTTGATGGGCTAAGTCAAACGGATTTTTCCATTTGATGGGTAAAGTTAAGTCTGTTCGCCCATGTTGGGCCAAACTCAGCCCATAAAGAAAAAAGATAGTTATTTTCTAAATGAAAATAACTGCAATATATAACATAAAAATTAAATGTACAGTTCACTCTCTCTTGAAGAACGAGAATTTTGAGATTGCAACAATGTTTTTTGGACATGTTTCCACATTCATTTTTTATATTCGATCGTTCGAGTATCAGTTCGATTTTCAGAAATCTATTTCCCGCATCCTTGACTACGGCAGCATCCGTGGCCATGCCAATTTTCGACTTGTACACGAGCTCCTGATGCAGCTTCGACGCTGCCGGGTCAAACTGGTGGGCCTCGACTTCCATCCACACGCTCACGGTCGCCATGGGTTCGCCCTCGCAAACGAGGGGAGTGCCCTTGTCCTCGTATACGTGAGCAATGCATTGAGTAATTGCCCTCGATTCTGCCACCACAAAGAGCATAATCAAGACATAAACTATATTTCGCGTAGTTGTTTCTTGTTCTGTTGACTGAGTGAACAGTCAAAGATTGACTAAACACTTGATCTTTCATCATGATTGCACGATCTATCGGCAATCGAATCAGCACCGTTTGACTAAATACTTTCATCTTTCATGATGGTCACACAATATAACACATCAGTAATAGAAAGACTTACCCAATAGCTTCAAATCTCCGTCCTCAAAGGCCGGGACTTGACCGAAAGGCTGCACAGAGAGATCGAGAAACGTTAGATCCAAGAGACGGAGGAGGTTTTCTTGAAAGACCACGTGGAGACCCCAAGACCAGAAAATAGTTAGGAATACTGTGGCACGGGCGGTGGGCGGGGACGGAGACTTACGTTGAGGGCGAGGAAATGCTCCTTCTTGTGCTCGCCGGCTCGCAAGTCGACGAAGACGAACTCGAACTCGAGGTCCTTCTAGTGGAGGGCAATGAGGACCCGCATCGTCGGGGCGGAGAAGACGCTTCCGTGGACCCTCATCACCATGATTGCTCGCTCTGCTTTCTTTTCTTTATCTCTCTCTCAGAACCTGAACGCAGAACAGCTGTGGCGAACGATGGTGGGTTTCGAGCTCTTTTTATAAGGGCTTCAGGATCTTGTTCTGGAATGATGTAATTGACATGAACATTTCGATTCTGGTATGCCCATCAACGAGATAGTCTTGCCTTGTATGGAGATGACAATTACGGCTCCTTGTCGGGATGTGGGGAGAGAGATAGAGACGCAGGCGATGACTCCTCCGTAGCCATGTTCCTGTCTGTTGGCGAGATTCTTATCTCCCATTCTTGGAAGGAGATACTATCGCTGTACTATTTTTATTTCCTATTTCTGCTAAATTCAACACTAACTATCATGGCACTACTTTTTTTTGTGGTCTGAAAGCTTCTCAGAAAATGAAGTCCATCGGTGGCAGTTGGAATGGGACCGCCTAAACCTGAAACTGCGCGGCCTCTACCGGCCGATTTGGTCCGATTTATGAGAATATCGGTCAAGTTTCGATTTCAAGGGAGAATTGAATCGGAGTGACTAAATTTTTTTTATTTTATTATTCATTCAAAAAATAAGTAAAATATAAACTAAATACTAAAACAATGAGAAAAAAATAATGAGAAAAAATAAACGATCAATTCCATTAGACCGGATCAAAATTGGACCGAATCAGTGACATGGTCCGATTTTCGATTCTAGGACCAATTGATCCAATCCTCAGTTATGATTTTTTGGAACATGACCGTCTCCTGGTCCGATTTCCGATTTCACATTGAAACTGAATCGGATCGGGAACTGATCACCCTTACTCGGAAGGAGACAACAAATCCCTGTGCAACAAGTAGCACAGCGATAAGTCACTCGTGTGAAACGTGCCTCTACTCAGAAGGATAATTTTTTGAAAAGCAAAAAGGCAATTCTCTCTTTAGAAAGATTTTGAGAAAACATTAATTATGTTTCAGAAATGAGAGAGAATGGAATGAATTTTCAGGTGGGTCGAAAATAAAGAAAACTTCTAATTTTACTTAAGGCATAAAAAGAGTGGAAATTGTTTATTTTTTTCCTTTATTATTATTATTTTTTTTTTTTGTAATTTTCTTCTCCCTTCCATTGACCATGATTGCAAACATAAGGAAAGGGCTAGAAGTTGAATTTGATTTCTTGTTTATCGAAGAAAATTTTATTGAAATTACGAACATGGTCTAAAGAGCTCCGAGCTAGGCCAATCTAAACAAAGGAGGGCCCAAAGGGTTTGAGGAGGAAAAGAAAGCCGGTTTTGTGGAAATGAACCAATATGTCATGTCTTTGTAGCTCAGTTGGTTACTGCATTAGAAGCCTGTGAACAATGGGCTATGCAAGTGGATGGATGGCCTTGAGTAGCTTTAAAAAATTCATAATAATACAAGCACGATCTCTGTAGATACCAGCTATGGCCCCATCCACCAATCCATTGACAAAGGAGCCATCAACATTGGATTTTAGGATTTTCTCCTCCAATAGAACCCAGGTCTGCAACTTATAAAGGTGGGATCTTTTCTTGTATTTGATGTTTGAAAGATCTATTTTAAGTAATTTGGTTGCAAGAAATATGTTGATTGCATGGTATGTCATGCGTTCGGAAATTTGCCCTAAAATACATTATAAAAAGACGATATCAATAAACTTCTATGAAATGGTTTCACGAGATTCGGCCAATTGTCTTGATCGTGGGATATCATTGAGAAATAGGAATTCGTGTTATTAAAAGACTTCCTACGATTATTTCTAGTATGGAATGAGTCAATCATCCACTTTGGTATCTTATTGAACAAAACTGGTGATATTGTTCCTCTATTGATCAATAATTTCGATTTTTCGGAAGTACAATGATTATCCAATAATAATGGTTTCCATTTTTACAAATGAACGATTTGAATACCTATTAATTGCATAATTGATCATTCGGACCTTTCAATTCATAGACGTGAATCTCAAACCTATGAATTGGGGTATTCATGAAACTCACAAAGAAAAAGGAAGTGAGTTAGACAAAAGAAGAAGAAAGTTGGACAAAAAGAGAAGTAA
The DNA here is from genome assembly GCA_014182515.1 of Eucalyptus microcorys. Taxonomy (NCBI): domain Eukaryota; kingdom Viridiplantae; phylum Streptophyta; class Magnoliopsida; order Myrtales; family Myrtaceae; genus Eucalyptus; species Eucalyptus microcorys. The sequence continues at coordinate 10,755,611 of CM024569.1, forward strand.
CTTGGACAAAACGAAACGAAGTCACTTACACAAATGTTTTTTGTCGATAACCTCAGACCAATAAATCAAATATTGATTAATACGTAATCGATCGAAGACTACTTGAAAACGGCTCTTCTACTTAGAAAGGAAATGCTCCAAATGTTCCTAGAAATTCTTGCTCCCATTGGACCATTTGTATCTATATGCATTAGGATGCTAATTCACAGATCTCTCGGTTCAAAAAATAAAAATAAAAGGATTGAACCATTTCTTTAGACTCTTTTTCAAATTCGATAAAATGTTAGTTGATCATATATTTCATTATCGTTCTACGATTCAATGTATCATTTCTTATTTGATCCCTTTGAATTCCATATTTGAAGTTGTGATCGGATCTATTCATTACAAAAAATGGATTCCATACATTTGGAACCATGTCACATCCTGGATTTGATGAAATAGGATGAATTGAGACAGTATTTTGTAAATACGTAATTATCTTGAATATATTAATTATTTCTTTATTTTCCGATCGCTTGGATGGGACAAAAGAAACATCTTGTTCTTTTTTCAGCAATTTATGATCTTTAGTGGACCTCTTAGTAGGAGTCGAACCCAAATGAAGTTTTAACCATCTTCTAAGAAAAAAGAAAGAATGGATCTCGTAGGATTCCCAAGAAATTCTTTGATTTTTTTCCAAAAGTAGATAATTCTTCATCTCTTTCTCATGTTCTGTGAATAGCCGGAAATATCCATAAAGGCATTTAGAGAATCGGTTTGATTCTAGCTTTGTTCGTTTCGTTTGAAGAAATGAAGTATCCCAAAGTATCGATCCTTCTTTTAGTTGTTGAATCTCTCTTTGATTGATCAATGTGTGATATTCCGAATCCTCATTACTAATGGAATCGAAATGATCTCTAGATTGATTAGAAGATCCTTTCAATTGGCTAGAATCCGTTACTTGAACGAAACTTGATCTTGTAGAATTGTATTGAATATTTGACGATACATTTCGTACCTTGCTAAAAAATTGATCCTTGTTTACCAACCACACATTGTCTAACCAAATCCAATTCTCTCTCTATATGTTCCTTAAAAAATCCAATTCGGGTAGATTCTTCCCCTAGCTAATGAAGAGATCTTGGCGGAATGGCCACATATGAAATTGAGCATAATTTTGCAAAGAAATAGCCCACTTATTTCTTTAGAAGAGATGAGAAATAGGCTTAATATCATTTGATTGAATAGTTGACCTAGCTCCTCGTTGTTTGAAGAAACCCTCCACTACAATTGGTATTTTTTCACGAAAAGCAAACATGAGATAACAAATCCAATCTTTAACTAAGATTTCGAATAGCTGTCGCGAATTCAAGTTAATTATGTTTCGTCTCTTACCCGGAGAAAGATCATCCAAAAATTCCCAATCATGGTTCTTGCAAATCGCATCATACATATAATATACAAAAAGAAACTCCATATATTTGATATATTTCTCTTTTAATGAGATCTCAATTCCAGCGACGGTTTCATTAAATATCTTACTACTAGAATCCCTCTTCTTCTTTTTTTCCGATCCAATTCCTCCACCACTGCAAACCCCAGTTAGATTCAAGCATGATACACTTTTTCATTATTGGGAGAACCCAAGTACTCTCTTTCAGATCCAGGAGAAAGCTCTCAGAGATCTTTTTTCCTTTTGGAAAATAGAGGAGCGAAACAACCAACCTATTAATATTGGAAGACCCAAAAGATTCTTCCAATGTATCATTTTTGGGTCCAATGGAATTCATAGGTTTAGAAGAAGCCTTGTCAAATAGAGATTTTTTCTTTTGGTCATATTTTGAGTGTTAATACGATATATAAGGACTACTAAACAAATAGTACTACACCCTTCATCGTGAAATATCGATTGCTTGTTGAGCCATGTGAATTGCATGGAAGTAGGATATTCCAAATTCGGGGGTCCAAGAGTTTTATAAAACATTCTTGGTGGAAAAAAAATGTGAATGAAAGATCCCAGGAAATTAAATTGGGTCCATGAACTAAGAAATAGTGAGAATTCTTGATCTCTCTCAATTCGAAAATCCAAGATTTGAATTGATGTCCTTTCATTGATTTCTCCTAAATTGTATTGATTTCTCCTAAAGATTTCGTTTCAATTGGAATTTGGTTATTCACCATGTACGAAGATTGCCACTAAGCATCTATGGTTGAATGGTTAAAGCGCCTAACTCATAATTGGCGAATTCGTAGGTTCAATTCCTACTAGATGCACGCCAATGGAATCCTACAATTAGTCTATTGGAATTGACTTTGTATCAATGGAATCCGATCATCCATACATAACGAATTGATGTGTTATATTCCTATCATAACATATAAACAAACAGTAAGAACTCCAATTCTTATTGAGACTCAAACTCATAGGGAAGAAAATCAATTTATGGATGGAATCAAATATGTAGTATTTACAAACAAAAGTATTTAGTTATTGGGGAAAAATCAATATACTTTTAATGTCAAATCAGGATCAACTAGGACAAAAATAAAGCATTGGGTCAAACTCTTCTTTGGTATAAAGGTAAAAGTTATGACTAGTCATCGACTCCTGGGAAATGGTGGAAGAATGTGACCTATTCTGGGACATACAAAGCATTACAAACGTATGATTATTACGCTTTAATTGGGTTATTCTATTCCACCACTTAAAAAGAAAAGAACTTAAATCAAAATGCTTAATATTAATAGCATGTCGATATATTTATGCAAAACTTTTATCCCAAGCACACGCTATGGAGCCGTAGATAGTCAAGTGAAATCCAATTCACGAAATAATTTGATCAATGGATAGCATCGTTGTAATAAAGGTCATTACCACAAGGCATAGAACGGGATTTTCAAATCCTCCAATGAGTTGTAATCACCACGGGTAATTTTGAATTTGATTTACAATGCACTACTTATAAATAAAACGAGAAAAACGGTGCATTGAAAACTGCATAATTTTCTTTATTTTTTTTTAACGGGTTCATAAGAGCACTTTTAAATAAAGTCCAAATTGGATAGGAGAATTTTCATTTTGCCCCACCATTTTAGTCATTTGCTTGCAGCCATGCAAAGAAAGTGACCAGATTTGGCCCATAAATTAAAAACTTGTTAATAAAAACTTAAGCGGAAAGGACAAATAGTAACTTCAACCCCAAATATTTCCCAGCCTGAGAGTTTCTTAGTAGATCCATTGTTCCATGTCGTGAGATCAGCCTTTTGGATGAGGAATGAGTAGTGTACAAAAATCAAGAATTCATTGTGCAATTGGCACGCGCCTACCCTACCAGAGCAGCCATGGCCAGGATCCAGAAGAAACTTGTTGTGGCCATGATGGTGAGCTCGACGAAGCTCGCGTGGCCAGCTCATAGCAGGGATAGTCGGAGGGTGGAGTCCGGTTTCTTATCATTTTTTATTTTATCCTCTTTTTCTTTCTCTAGACTTTTTATTATAAATTTTTTAATTCTTGTCCAGACGTGGCGCTAGGTGGCGTCAGCTTTTTAGTTGGTCAAATCAAATGAAATAATAAAAAAGTTCATTATACAAATTTGAATATGATTCAATTGCACTATTAAAAAGTTTTAGGTCAATTGCATTTGCTTGATGAATTTTAGAATTTCTGATGTAGGTATCCCTTTGTGTAAAGGTAATACTCATCCATAGTCCAGTGAACTTCTACGGTACTTCAACAGATGAAAGCGGGTGAAGCTATGGTGACTAGTAGGAAACTGTAGGCCATCCTATGGAGATGATGAGAGGAGAGGTTTTCATCGGTAGAGATAATACCAGCACTTGCAGCAATCATTACACTCTAATGAAACTAGAAAGATGAGACATACAAGCCAATGACTCATGAAACATAACTATGCATCTGTCCAATCTTTTTATTGCTCATAATAGAAAATCACAGAACCGGAAGTCCAGTTCTGCGAAACACCAGCCTGGTCATCATCTCCAACTTTGATGATTGAAGATGACCCATCAGACAAAATCCCACATAAAACATTGACCCAAGAAGGACAGAATCAACAACGAAATACAGCTCATATAAAAAGGGGTAGAAAAGGTCTAATGTTACCGTCCCCCAGCACCAGATAATTTAAACTAGACCCCTTTGCATCACTGCTGGTTCCTCATGGCAAGAACCTTGGCCAAAGCCGGCCGGGCCATGATGTCGGCCACCCAAGCGCTCACCTTGGGGCGGGCGTCGAACAGCTTCTTCACAGGTGTCCCCATCAGGTTGGTCAGGGCCGGGAGGTGGTGGAGGTCGGCCAGGGTGAAGCAGTCGCAGCCCAAGTACTTGGACTGGCTCAGCCGGGCCTCGTAGATGTCGAGGACCTTGGCGAGCTTGGCCTCGTTCTCCTCGACTACTGCGGCGTCCGTGGCCATGCCGAACATCGGCTTGTACACGAGCTCCCACTGCAGCTTCGACGCCACGGGGTCAAACTGGTGGGCCTCCACCTCCATCCACACGCCCACGGTCGCCATGGGTTTGCCCTCGCACACGAGGGGAGTGCCCTTGTCCTCGTACACATGAGCAATGTATTGAGTAATTGCCCTTGATTCTGCCACCACAAAGAACACAATCAAGATGTAAACTATACTTCGCGTAGTTGTTTCCTGTTCAGTTGACGAATTGAACACTCAAAGATTGACTAAACACTTGATCTTTCATCATGGTCGCACGATCTATCAACAATCGAATCAGCACCCTTTGACTAAATACTTTCATCTTTCATGATGGTCACACAATATAATACACCACTAACAGAAAGACTTACCGAATAGCTTCAAATCTCCATCCTCAAAGGCCGGGACTTGACCGAAAGGCTGCACAGAGAGATCCAGAAACGTTAGATCTGAGAGAGACGAAAGAGGGTTTCTTGAAAGAGCACATTCATACCCCACAAGACCGAAAATCTGCGAGTATAACGGTCGAACTGGTGGTGGGCAGGAACGGAGACTTACGTTGAGGGCGAGGAAGTGCTCCTTCTTGTGCTCGCCGGCCCGCATGTCGACGGGGACGAACTCGAACTCGAGGCCCTTCTCGTTGAGGGCAATAAGGACCCGCATAGCCGCGGGGGAGAAGACGCTTCCGTGGACCTTCATCACCATGGTCGCTGGCTCTGCTTTATTTTCTTTATCTCTCTCTCTCTCTCGAAGGCTAAATGCAGAACAGATGTGGCGAAAGAGGGTGGATTTTGGGCTCTTTTTGTAAGGGTTTCAGGATCTTGTTCTGGAATGATCTAATTGACTTTAAAAATTCGATTTTTCTTTCCCATTCAACGAGATAATCTTGCTTTTTTATCTTCGCTGTTTATACTTAGGAGATGGAGATGACAAAAATGGCTCATTGTCGGAATGGACAGAGAGACCCTCTGCACCTTGTCAGAAAAAGGACAAAGTCCTTTGTTGGCCTGTTGTAAAAAACGAGAAAGAACTCCTTTATTGTAAAATCTAACGTCCGCCCCCTCTATCGTCCGTTTGCGAGCGGCTTTTATGGGCGAGGGATTAAAGCTTTTTAGAATATTTTATTTCCTTTTTCACATCGGATTCACATTTCCTTTCTCAACATGCATGAAGATGTATTGTCGAAATATGTACCCCACATGCAATATTTCTTTTTATTTTTCACATCTCTTCTAGCCTTATTTGATTTCCTTTGTATGCACTTCATATCTTTCCACATTAAACTATGCAAAAAAATAAAAAAAATGAATATTCTCCATCGATTTTTATCACATATTGCCAAAAATTCAATATCGTAATAGGATTTTCTCAAATTCTAAATCCTACAAAGACGAGCTCGTAATATCCCATTCTCACACTTTCCCTTTTCGAGAATATATGAATAGATTACATGAACATACGAAAAATCCTCTACCATATCATCGAAAATATCAAATCGCCAATTCTTATAAGTTAATCTTTGGTCATAAAAAAAAATAATGGGCTTGGGCCAATTCCATTTCACCGTAGGCTTAGTCCAACTTGCTAAATTTAAGCTCGGAATTATCAAATCAAATCCATTCGTCACCGACCCAATGCAAATGCAATAAAAAAAAATGCTCTTAAAACTAGGGGTGAGCGTGGTTCCGGGTAGAACCGGGAACCGGAACCGAACCGGAGGAGGGTCCGGTTCGGTTCCCGGTTCTGAGGAGGCCGGTTCCGGTTCCCGGTTCCTTTTTTTGGGAACCGGCGGTTCTCGGTTCCGGTTAGGGCTAAAAGTAAAAACTAAAAAGCCCTAAATCAATCGAATTAGGTCTACGAAAATCGAAACCCTAAAAGTTGTTCTCTCTCTTCCACACGACACTTTCACTTCGTTTCACATTCACTCACGACTCAAAGTTCTCTCTCTTCGCTCGTCCGTTCACCTCGCTCGAGTCGACGCCACTGCCGGTCGCCCTCGACGCCACCGCCGGTCGCCCTCGACGCCACCTCCGTTGATCTCTGCTCGAGGGTCGAGGCCACCTCCGCTCGCCCTCGACGGCACCGCGGGCCGACCCACGGGCCCCGGCTCACCGTTTGCCCTCGACGCCACCGTTGCTCGCCCTCGACGCCACCGCTCGGCGACCCCTGCTCGAGGCCACCTCCTCTCGCCCTCGACGGCACCGGTCACCACCGCTGACCTCTGGCTCGCCGATCGCCCTCGACGCCACCGTCGCTCGCCCTCGACGCCACCGCTCGTTGACCCCCACCCTCGAGGCCACCTCCTCTCGCCCTCGACACCACCGGTCACCACCGTGACCTCGCTCGCCGATCGCCCTCGACGCCACGGTCGTTCGCCCTCGACGCCACCGCTTGCCGACCCTTGCTCGAGGCTACCTCCTCTCGCCCTCGACGGCACCGGTCACCACCGCCGACCTCCGCTCGCCGATCGCCCTCGACGCCACCGTCGCTCGCCCTCGACGCCACCGCTCGGCCGACCCCCGCTCGAGGCCACCTCCTCTCGCCCCTCGACGCCACCGGTCACCACCGCTGACCTCTGGCTCGCCGATCACCCTCGACGCCACCGTCGCTCGCCCTCGACGCCACCGCTCGCTGACCCCTGCTCGAGGCCACTTCCTCTCGCCCTCGACGCCACCGCGCTGACCTCTGGCTCGCTGATCGCCCTCAACGCCACCGTCGCTCGCCGTCGACGCCATCGTCACTCGTCCTTGAGGCCACCGCTCGCTGACCACTGCTCGAGGCCACCTCCTCTCGCCCTCGACGCCACCGCCGCTGACCTCTGGCTCGCCGATCGCCCTCGACGCCACCGTCGCTCGCCCTCGACGCCACCGTCACTCGCCCTCGAGGTCACTCGCCTTCCATTCATATTTTGGGTTAACCTTTGCTTTTACTTTTCACTATATCCAGCTTTTTAACATCACTCTTTTGCTAAGAGGGCTCTTGGGTAGGTTAACTGTTACTTAACAACAAGAATAGTTGGAGTTGTACAAAAGAAAGTAAACTAGAGCAACTCATTGTCCTACTTTTTTCTGTCAATTATCCTTTTCTTTTTTTTTAGGAAAAAAGTTAGCTTAAATATCAGTCAACCAACACTGTCTTGATGATATAATAGGGCTATAAATGTTTGATGGAATGACAAAAAAAATGAGTAAAATATGAGAAAGCAATGTGGTGAGCGAGGGTACGTGTAGGATAACCGTAGCTGCTGGACATTGCTTTGAGAAATAAGAGAACAACATGATCAAACATGGGGCATAGACATCATTGTCTAAAGACGCAGCAAACTGAGATTTGGATGATGTGTGTTCTTTAGGGGATATCTCCAGTTCTCATCGTGACTTGCCGTAACTTTCTGGCAGTTAGGAAATTGAAGCTTTTCGATTAGAATAATCTACCACACATGATCCAAACGCAGATTTTATAATAGCTTTTTGACGAATGATGCGTTCATGGCATGATGTGGTTTCGGATTTCTTCTCCCTAACACATGCGAGACTCACTGATAAGGTTGTTGACTGAGTACTGCACAAATCCAGTGAATGCTTGCTAAATCGTTTATTCTCTTATAGCGCTGTGTTCTCCTTTACTCTTAGTAGAACGGGAGGAAATTTCCTCCAACCAATCTTCTGATTAGTGAGCTATAAATATAGACGTGATCTATGTTTATATTTAGTTAATTTTGCATGTGAGTAATATTTTGTAACTTGTAACCCGCCAAATTAGTAGGTCGACTTTCTTGGGGAAAAAATATTGGAAAATTTAAGCCTCTTTGACAATACGATGTTACTGTTATTGTATCTGTATTTATCATAGCGAAAATGAAGAAATATCAATTGGCTTTAGAAGTCAAAGCTAGTTTCTTATTTTACAAGTTGATGTCTGCTTATAAATTTATAATACAGTTGGATGATTTTAATTTGGCTGACGTCATTGTGATGGCGAGTTAAAACTGTCCTGTTTTTTTCCGATGTCTTGATGTTTGTGCTCTAGGTTCACATATTTGGCCTTAAATTCTCTTCCCTGCTGTCCCAGAGCAGCAGAGCTGTCATTGACTCAGTCAGGGGCTTTCTCGATACTGTCGGACCATCAAATTTCAACATCACTTGTAGATTTTAGTGAGACAGCTTTGCAATCTTTCTGGTTCAAAGGTAGGTGATGAAATAAAGACTGAAATTGGTCTACTTTCCCATGGTTCATGCTGTATTATGTTTCTATACACCATTGATATGCTGTATTTCAACATAATAGACTTAGTTTATGTATAAAAGTGATGTATTATGTTTCTATACATCATTGATATGTTGTATTTCAACATAATAGACTTAGTTTATGTATAAAAGTGCCGTATTATGCTGTGTTAACATTGTTATCAACTAAATTAATTATATTATGTTATTGTTGTGTAGTGCAAAGTTAATGAATCAAGATAACACATCAATGGAGGTGGAGGGACATGAGGAGATGAGTCCGATCACGGAATTGGAGTTTTCTGGCCATGAAAATGAAGAAGAGGCACCCCCTACCACGAGTGCCACAAGTAAGGCTGGTTGTCATCTTCCTCTTGATAAGAAATATACATCGGAATGCTGGAATCATTATACTAGAATTAATGATAAGGATGGAAAACCAAATCAAGTGAAATGCATTCATTGTAGGACCATGCTTAAGTATCGTATTGCTAACGGTACTTCTGCGATGAGGAAGCACTTGACCACATGCAGGAGGTTCCCCCGTAACGTAGATAAGAGACAGAAGTTCTTTGCACCACGTAATGTAGACGTGGCTGGCAAGTCAGGAGGAGATTCTACTACCGGTAGTGTCTTATCGACATGGGCGTTTAATCAAGAACGTTGTAGGCGGATGCTTGCTCGGTTCATCATCATTGATGAGCAACCTTTTTCCTTGGTTGAGCGAGTTGGATTTCGTGAATTTGTCGGTGAGTTACAACCTCTCTTCAAACATATATCACGTTTCACAATGGCCAAAGATTGCATGAAGTTGTACTTAGATGAAAAAACTTCTTTGAAGAATTATTTTCGACAGATTAATTCTAGGATCGCACTCACAACCGACACATGGAGTTCCATTCAAAATCTGAATTATTTGTGTCTCACTGCTCATTTTATTGATGAAAATTGGAAGTTGCATAAAAGAATCATCAATTTTGTGGTGATGCATAGTCATAGGGGTAGGGAGATTGGGAGAATGGTGGAAAAATGTATTGAAGAGTGGGGAATTGAAAAGAAGGTATCCACAATCACTGTGGATAATGCTAGCTCGAATGATGTTGCAATTAATTATTTGAGGGATAAATTTTCCAAAGAAAAGTCGTCGATATTGGATGGTAGTGTTTTGCACATGAGATGCACAGCTCATATTGAATTTAATTGTGAGAGATGGCTTGACTACGGTACGTGACTCTATTGTACGTATCCGGAATGTGGTTAGATATGTAAAGAGTTCTCCCGCAAGAGCCAATGCATTTCAAACTTGCATTAAGAGTGAAAAGATCACTTATAAGGATTCGGTAGTTCTTGATGTTGCCACTAGATGGAATTCCACTTATCTCATGTTAGACACAGCTATAAAGTTCAGAAAAGCTTTCCAAATAATGGAAGAAGACAATATATCTTTTGCAAGTGAGCTGAACCATGAAACTCCTATTGATGATGATTGGGAAAATGCTATTATTATTTCAGATTTTCTAAAAGTATTCTATGATGCCACCAATCGGATGTCGGGGAGTTCGTATGTTACTTCAAATGATTATTTTGAAGGAATAGCTCTTTTATATATATATTTGAAAGATGCGGTCAATGCTTCGGATCCTAGGCTTCAAGATATGGGTGTGAAGATGAAAGAAAAATTTGATAAATATTATAGAAGCTTGGATAAAGTGAATATGATGGTGTTGATTGCGGTTGTGTTAGATCCTAGGGCCAAGTTGAATTATGTGACTTTCTTGTATGGACAAATCTATGATGATGAATTGAAAGTTAAAGAGATGCATTACAAGGTGAAGGATGCATTGGAGCGTTTGTATGAATTTTATAAGCAATCTTCTCTTATTTCAAGTGATCAAAATGTTGGTGGCCATAGTTCGGGTGCAAGTGGTAGTGCTTCCAATGTCGATTCGGGTGGTAGTGAAAGAATAAAGAAGTATGACGTCCAAGTTTGGAAAAAAATGTTTTTATACTCAAATGAACAAGGGTGTGATGACAACAAGTCCGAGTTTGATGAGTATCTTCAAGAAAAAAATGAAAAGGATCTTAATCTTGACCTTTTGATGTGGTGGAAGACTAATGGCTCAAAATATAATATCCTTTCTTTGATGGCTCGAGATATTTTGTCCATTCCCGTATCTACCGTTGCTTCCGAGTCAACTTTTAGTACATCAGGTCGTGTGCTTGATAGCTTTCGAAGTTCTTTAACTCCCAAAGTAGTGGAAGCTTTGATTTGCACTCAAGATTGGTTGAGAGCCGTTCGTGTACCGATTGATGTTGAGGAGTGCATCGAGAATGCAGAAAAATTTGAGTTGGGTAAGTGACATTGATTATATCTTTATATATTGTAATTCTTTTTGTATATCTATAAGTGAATATTTTATCTAATCTCTCTTCTTCTGTTTTTTTTAGATATGGATGTTGTTAATGCAGAGATTATGGCCGGTAAATAGAGTTTATCAGCTAAAGCGGAATGAATATATGTGGTAAGTCCATTAGACTTGTTTCTAAGTACAATCAAATGTTCATGCCTCATCTCAATTGTATTATCTAATGACGCCTACCCATTCCATAGGGAAACAGAACTAGACTTATCAGTTTCAAGTGAAGGATCAGATTGGAGCGTAGCAACTATGATTCTGAACCTATGCTGCGTTCATGAGGTATAACAATTAGCAATAGCTTTACTCAAGTTGAAGGCCGCGTTCTACCGGCTCCTAAGGTGCCACTGCTAGTTTCCCTTTTGCATTTTGTTTGCTGGATAAAATAAAAAAAGAAAAAAAGAAATTCTGTTTATTTGCAATGGACTGTTAGACAATCATCTGCAATAACACAAACTTCTGTGGCTTCCTTCCCAGCTAAACGTGGGCAATGGAGAGGATTTCTTCCCCCGCAATGGACGGTGGAGCTTTCAGAATAAGGTTATTTGAATTATCTGCCACCAATTATTGTGTTCAATAAGTCTGTTTATGCTATCTTTTCACTCTTCTGCAGAAATTTGTTGAGCCAGCTAAGATACAGAAATGGGCTGTGGTGAACTTCTCTGCTCGGTGTGACATGCGTGGGCTTATAAGAGACCTGACTAGATTAGCTGAAATGAAAGGACTTGTGAGTCTTATATCCTGTCTGCTGCAACATTTTCCTTGATGACTGATAGACACCTTTTTTATCCCCTGATTGCCCTGTTAATTGTGTTTCTTATATCTTGTCAGGTGTCAATTATAATGCAACATCTTCCGATAAGCTAATGAATAGTCCGTGACCATCAATGATGCAGCTCACCGAACAACCTTTTGACGTGTTTGAGGAAAGCCCCCAATTCAGAAGAGCCCCTCCTGCTGTTAGAGTGGATAAAATGTTTGAGAAGATACAGGCTAAACTACCTGGGGTGCCGCTCTTCCTCAAAAGACTAAAGTATATCCTTATCAACCCCTGATGCGCATTCCTAATTTGAACGTCAGCATGCCGAGTTACTAAGCTATTTAGTTATCCTGTGCAGCAAAAGCAGCATGGCTCTGTCACTGTGCGTAAGTAACCCTTCTTAGCATATCTGGAAGTTTTAGTTGTTTGGGTCTTCTCTTTTTAATTTTGGTGGTGCTAAGTTATGTTTGCTGCTGTTTTCAGCTTTTAGAGATGGGATACTCAATCCAATTAGAGACAGGGTACGTTAGTTCCCAGCACAGCAAGAAACTTTCGAATTGATTAAGGCAAAGATCATTTAGAATGAAGTGTGTCGTTCAAATGATAGCTTGTGATGTATTTTTAGCAATGCATGAATTTCTCTCCAGTTGTTTTTCTAACTAAAACTGTCATGCGGATGTCGATTTGCAGGCGAGTTCAATATGGTTGTACATAATAGTACCTCAGGGGCTCAGAAGTTTAATGAACTATATCAAGACAAAGTACGGGAACCCGCCTGTTATTATTACCGAAAATGGTAAGTCTGCCGAGCTTTAAAGAAAAAAGGCAACTAGCATACAGATGCTACATCTTTCTGTAATAGGAAACGTTGGACTTTTATGTGAGTTCCGGCAAAAGGAAACCTGACCAGATTATCATATTCAGGTCTGTATCTTTAATGATGTGATGTCTTAAGTGTGCCTGATTTAATGCATTATCTATATTACCAATCCTCTTTTGAGAGGACTAGGAGCAATTGAGTGCACTCTCCAGAGGGACGAGTGGTGGTGTCTTAGGCCTATGTAAAAGGCCCATAAGGTAAAAGGCACATAAGGATATGCATGAGTGATTGTACTTTTGCTTTCACTTACTCAAGTTTGCTCACCCGAACATAAAAGGGACATAATGAGTGTGCTCTAGTACATTTTGGAAACTCTTCCTTCCCCATTTCTCATGAGAAATTTTCGATTTTATTCTCATCGATTGATGGGTAATATTTTGGATTAAAAGTTTTGAGTTGTTCATGAGTGTTTGCAGCAGGATGGCAGGAGTTAAGCTATTCTTCTTTTACTACTCGATTTTCTGCACTTGCCTATATTGCATAATGAAATATGACTTTTCGCTGGATATGGTGAGTAAAGCCGAAAAAATGCCTTATGTTACCAAATTGATACTGTCAAGTGGCTTCTTTTGGTTGTCCTTTTGCAAAGTCAATCCCTAAAGGCCCTTGTTATTTTAGGAATGGAGTGGCCCTTGCTGGAGTCTTTCTGTACTCACGCCGTGAAGCGCATTAAGCCCAAGCCAAGACTGCTTGAAGGACCACCAATGCAAATTTTGTCGTTAGCTTGGATTAGGTGATCAATCCGTTCAATCTCAGTTGTACTCGAGAATATCTGGCAGGTCACGCAGGAACTAGATCTTCTGTTTGCCCACTGCACTCTTCTCTTCCTCATTCCATTATTCGTGATTTCATTGATCCAGGAAATGGCACTCAACCTAAAGTTTATGCTCATATGGAAAAGCTTCATGAAGATTTGCAGGCAAGACATGAAAACCAGAGCGCTGCTTTTCCAAGAGTTTCAATCCTGATTCTAGGAAGCAGGGCTTTGTTGTTGTTCCAGAGCCTTCTCCTGAAATAGTTGTCCAGCAGCATTTTATGCCAGCTCAAGCCCAGCCTAAATTGGAGGCCAAGGCTAGCAAGCCAGTTACTGCCGATTCTTGTCCTGTAGGAGGCGAACCTGCTCAGTCATCTAGATTCTGAACACCAGGTTCATGAATTTTCAAAAGAATATTCTCGATTTCCTGGTGTTGAATCTAGAGTAGACAATCTGGACTATTCTATTTCCATGGATCCTGTAAAGCCCATTGATAAGAGAATGGAAAATCTACTGATAAGGCCCCCTGAGATGTCGGCCATTGAGCATGGTAGGTTGCCAAGTGAAGAACAAAGAAAGGCAGAGATATTGAAGCAAAAGTTACAGAAAAATCTGAAAGGGGACATTTTCCCCGATACTTCCTATATGTTTTCTCAGACTACTCAAGCCACAATTTCCGAGTCCTCTGCCCTTTCGGCACCTGAAGTTCCTTATTTGCGTGATATTCGACCGGTGGAATTCCAAAACATGTCTCAAGCACCTAATGTTGGTATCCCAAGATCAAATTCACAATCCAGGATAGTTGTCCAAGCAGAACCTGAAATTTTAATCATGATACTCATTTTCCTCCTCCAAAACCTACCAAAATTGCACTAAGAAAAGAAGGCCTTGGAGCTAAGGATCAATTCTTGGATAACCGTTCTGCAAAGGTCGGGGACTTGAATGCAGAACTACAGTTGGAGGATGGAGTCCAGCAACCATTCAATAATCTCGCAAACTATGTCAATTCAGAACATTTTCCATCTTCCGAAGGTTGTTCTTTATAGGACCGATATTCTATGTTTCTAAAGTTAGTTTTCTGTTTTTCCCCTTTATATATATATTTTTATAGTTGTTTAATTTCTCTTCTGAAGGTTCAGCAGAGGATCTCATCAAGCAAGATCTTCGAAATGTTGCTGAGGGTGTAGCTGCTTCTGTTCTTCAGTCGGCTCTTCCTTCTAATCCTGATTTAACAGTTTATGAAGGAAATGAGTCCACTCATGAAGCATACCAGGATAAAAATGTGCAGCAAGAAGTTGACACTAAGGTGATTGAGCTCTTTTGTGTTCATAAAGTGTTTGTATACATGAGGTTGCTTTGTCCTTCAAGTGCATTCATTTTGATGATCATGTACATCTGACATTTTCATGTAGGATGCTAATTCTATAGTGGCAGAGAGGATGAATTTCGGGTTTCCAGTATCAGATGGCATTGGTCGCTTGCAAGTGAGAGATTTGCTTCACTATGATACATGTTTGGTTTTCCTGGGACTCAGCTCTTAATTTGCTTGGATTTCCATTCTGCAGATAATTAATAACGGTGATCTTGAAGAGTTGCGAGAATTAGGTTCTGGCACTTATGGGACTGTTTATCAAGGAAAATGGAGGGGTACTGATGTAGCCATCAAAAGAATCAATGATATTGATAAGTGCTTTTCTGGGAAGCCCTCAGAGCAAGAGCAAATGGTATGGATCTTCTTGCTTTTTGTTGTTTTTGATATTTAATAGTATTCTTTCTGAATCCTTGGCACTGTTGCTATGCTGAGACAGAGATATGATTTCTGGAATGAGGCAATCAACCTTGCTGACTTGCATCATCCAAATGTGGTGGCCTTTTACCTCCTCTTCGTTCTCAGTGGAGGGATCATCCAGCCATTCCAAATTTCCAATTTCCAGCAGAGGAGTGCTGACTTTGGCGAAAATCTTTGGGAACTTGAAGACACTTTATCAGAAGCTGCATCAAAGCATGAGCTATGAGTCTTTTGCTGATTTAAACAAGTTTTCCCATGTATGCCACCTGCATAAAGTTAGTAGGATAGCAGGGAATGCACAATTTTTCCCAAGACATCATTTGATAGAAACGTGCAGGTGAACTTACCTTTATGATTTTATGAATTCTGTGTTCATTATAAGTAGATGAAGCTAAGTCTGGCTCTTATGCCTACAGTACAATTATGGCCATTGTCAGAGCACATTTCATCCATCATGTGCTCGAACTATTGGCTCTTATTACACTCATGAATGTAAAAACAGCTTGTCTATTACTTCTAAAATGCTGTTTGCTGTTTGTGTTATATTATCTTCAATGAATGACAAGTTTGTTTATTATTGATGCATTCATTTTCATTTTTTAAATTAAAAATGAAAAAAAAAACCTGTTGGAATCTGGAACCGACCCCGGAACTTGTGACAGGGTAGGTTCCAGGTTCTCGGTTTTGACGGGTAGGTTCCAGGTTCTAAAAAATGAGGAACCTGTACCCGAGGGTAGTTCCAGGTTCCAAGCGGAACCTGTAAGGAACCGGGAACCGCTCACCCCTACTTAAAACTACATGTTATGTAGTTTAATTATAATTTTTTTTTGTTTATGAGTTAAAAATTAATCCCTAATTTTTTGTCGCGACCTTCCCGATGGTGAATTACTTAAAAAGGCTAATGGATTACTAAGTCCGAAGGCTTGGCACGGACCCTCCTAAGTCCTACCAATCGCGACTTGATATTAAGAAATTAACCCATTTAAACATGTAATTATACTCAATTTGGAGCCGCCACTAACCAATTAGGGTTGATTAGAAACCCAAGTAAAGTATGAGAGAATACTTTACTTTTGCGAACCAGAGATTCAGTAGGTCCGAAAACATGGTTACGCTAGATTAGTCTAACGCCCTTTCGGTACCTTTTTATTTTAATTTCAAAAATATTTTGCAGGCGATATTGATTAATTTTAACTTAAGCTACTAACATGCAAATGGTCATGCGGGTGCACAATCAATAAAATAACATTCAATAAAAAAAAATACTAATAAAAATGCATGCCTTAAACATGATTTATAAAATGACGTGACACCTAATTTTTCTTTTTCTTTTTCTTTTTGAAAATGTTAATTATATGCAATCTTAATTTAAATTTGATATGCATGGATTTTACTTTAATGATATGTGAAATGCGATTCATATGGCATAACTTGAACTATCACTATATGTATGCAATCTAATTTATATAATCCTAAAGATGCATGTGTTTCATGATATGGGATGAATGAATAATAATTCTATATGCATGCTCTTTTTATGATTCTTTTTTTTTAATGTATGCAACCTACACTAAACAATGACAACATATTTTTACCAAAAAAAAACAATGATGACATAAAATGGGATTAATTATGAACTAACCTATTAACTAACCAAATAAATGACTTTTGTATTTTCTTTTTTTAAAATGACTTAATAATTCTTATTGAGAAAAACAATACTAATCTTTGGATTTTTTTATTTAAAAAAACTATACGATGGGAATATTAACCTATGACCCACTAATTAAAGCGCAACATGTGGTGTGCACATCATGAAATCTATGTAACTTAAATAACATTTTTTGTTCTTTTTTTTGTTTTATTAAAGGAAAATTAACCTAATCCTATATGAATCTAAAAACATCAAAATGCAAAGCTTTAAATATGAAATGCATATGGACCTAAATACCTAAATACTAGATATGACATATAATGCATGACATGTGATGAACAAATAACACACCAAAATATGTCCTATTGAAAATTCATCAATATAAATCAATGACATATTATTTCAATGATGCAAAGCAATTCATGAATTTGTCATAAAAAAGTCGAAATAATCAAAAATCTAACCCGACATCTCGTGGCTTAATATTTTTGATTATCATGACTTAATATGACAAATTTTCTAATTGGATAATAAATCAAAACAAATCAGGTTAGAACGAAAAAAAAAAAAAAAACTATGAAACCAAATATCTAAAAAAATTTACCTAGTCTAACTCACGGTGGACTTGAAGAAATGGCGAGAAAGCAGTAATGGCTGAACTGCGATGATGGTTCGCCAAGGGTGATGGGTCCTGGTTCAGAACAAGGGCTGTCCGTTGGAGCTCCGGCGAGGTTCGGCAGTAACCAGACCTGCAGCAAAACAGGGGAGGCAGCAGGTGGCCTTGTTCGGGCGTGCAGCAGCGAACAGAGGCGAAGGACACGGGGCTAGCGGACACAGCAGCAGGGAGGCGCGGAGCGGCTGCAGAATCGTCGCACGGAGGAGGGGGCATCGGACACCGGGCGGTCGCGAACGGAGGTGCTGCAGGGGCGTCAGGCACCGAGCGGAGGCGGAGCAGCGCAGGCTACTGGTGCGATCGTCGGGCTCCGAACGGTGGTGCAGCTGCAGGTGGAGCAGAGAGCAGATCTCCTGTGAAGCTGGGTGATGCTGATGCGGCGAGACAGAGCAGGGAAACCGGCGACTGGGGGGCGATGAGCAGCAGCGGCGAGGGGAAGCTCTGGAGAAGACGAACAGTAGCTTTTTCCACTCTTTTTTAACCTTTTCTCTCTCTCTCCGTCACTCTCACGTCTTCTCCCTCTGCTCTCTTCCCTTTCACTTTTCACTTCACCTTTTGACTTTTCTCCCCTTCTCTTCTCTCTCTACATTCCCTGCACTCTCTCTTTGCAGAAGCAAAAGCTTCTCTTGACTTTTCCTTTTTTTTGTTTTCTTTTCCCCTCGACGAAGAGAAGTCGCCCCCCTTTTCACGTCTCGCACCCTCTATTTATAAAGTGAAAGCTCGAACTTGTTCCCTCAAGTGGAGATTTTCGCTCAACTTCTCAACAACAAAGTGGCTTCAAAATCACACGGCTACTGAATTTTTGAATTCAAATTTTTTTCAAAATTTCTCTCTAATAAAAAATTATCTTCTATTTCTAAAATATAAATTTAAATTATGTGTCAACATTTTTAAAATGATAAACAACTAATCATGATCGTCAAAATTTATGTGTCCACACACCTCTTAGAAAGAAAAGAACTTAAATAAAAATACTTAATATTCATAGCATGTTGATACATTTATACAAAACTTCTACCTGAGCACACGTAATGAAGTCGTAGACAATTAAGTGAAATCCAATATGCGAAATAATTTGATTTATGGACAACATCATTGTATTAAAGGTCGTAATGCCAGAGGAATCATTACCGCGAGGCATAGAGTGGGATTTTCAAATACTCCAATGAGTTGTGGTCACTGTGGGTAATTTTGAATTTGATTAGAATGCACTACTTATAAGTAAAACGAGAAAAATGGTGCATTGAAAACTGCATAATTTTCTTTATTTTTTTTAACAAGTTCATAAGAGCACTTTTAAAGAAAGTCCAATTTGGATAGGAGAATTTTAATTTGGCCCCACCATTTTAGTCATTTGCTTGCAGCCATGCAAAGAAGTGACCAGATTTGGCCCATAAATTATAAACAAGTTAATAAAGACTTAAGTGGAAAGGACAGAGTAACTTCAACCTCAGATATTTCCCAGCCTGACAGTTTCTTAGAAGATCCACTGTTCCATGTCGTGAGATCAGCCTTTGGGACGAGGAACGAGTAGGATCCGGAAGAAACTTGTTGTGGCCGTGATGGTGTGCTTGACGAAGCTCAAGTGGCCAACTCAAAGCAGGGGCAGTGGGTGGGTGGACTCCGGTTTTTCTCATTTTTATTTATCCTCTTTTTTTTCTCTAAACTTTTCATTATAAAATTTTTAATTCTTTTCCAGATGTGACGCTAGGCAGAGTCAGCTTTTTTAGTTGTCAAATCAAATGACTTAATAAAGAAGTTCATCATATAAATTTAATTAGGATTCAATTGTACTATTTAAAAGTAAGCTTTAGGTGAATTGCATTTGCTTGATGAATTTTAGAATTTCTGAGGTAGGTATCCCTTTGTGTAAAGGTGAAGCTTTCATGACTAGTAGGGAAACTGGGGGCCATCCCATCCTATGGAGGTGATGAGAGGAGAGGTTTTTATCAGTAGAGATAATACCAGCACCCGCAGAAATCATTACACTCTAATGAAACTAAAAAGTTAAAACATTTAAGCCAATGACTCATGAAACATGACTCTGCATCTGTCCAACCTTTTTATTGCTCATAATAGAAAATCACAGAACTAGAAGTACAGTTCTGTGAAACACCAGACTGGTCATTTATCTCCAACTTTGATGATTGAAGACGACTCTTCAGAGAAAATCCCACATAAAACATTGACCAAAGGAGGACAGAGTCAACAACAAAATACGATTACCAACTCATATAGAAAGGGGTAGAAAAGGTCTAATGATATGGTCCCCCAGCACCAGATAATTTAAACTTGAGCCTGGGCTTCACTGCTGGTTTCTCATGGCAAGAACCTTGGCCAAAGCCGGCCGGGCCATGATGTCGGCCACCCAAGCGCTCACCTTGGGGCGGGCGTCGAACAGCTTCTTCACAGGGGTCCCCATCAGGTTGGTCAGGACTGGGAGGTGGTGGAGGTCGGCCAGGGTGAAGCAGTCGCAGCCCAAGTACTTGGACTGGCTCAGCCGGGCCTCGTAGATGTCGAGGACCTTGGCGAGCTTGGCCTCGTTCTCCTCGACTACTGCGGCGTCCGTGACCATGCCGAACATCGGCTTCAACAGGAGCTCCCACTGCAGCTTCGACCCCACCGGGTCAAACTGGTGGGCCTCGACCTCCATCCACACGCCCACGGTCGCCATGGGTTTGCCCTCGCACACGAGGGGAGTGCCCTTGTCCTTGTATACATGAGCAATGTATTGAGTAATTGCCCTTGATTCTGCCACCACAAAGAACACAATCAAGATGTAAACCATGCTTCGCGTAGTTGTTTCTTGTTCAGTTGACGAATTGAACACTCAAAGATTGACTAAACACTTGGTCCTTCATCATGGTCGCATGATCTATCAGCAATCGAATCAGCACCCTTTGACTAAATACTTTCATCTTTCATGATGGTCACACAGTATAATACACCACTAACAGAAAGCCTTACCGAATAGCTTCAAATCTCCGTCCTCAAAGGCCGGGACTTGACCGAAAGGCTGCACAGAGAGATCCAGAAACGTTAGATCTGAGAGAGGCGAAAGAGGGTTTCTTGAAAGAGCACATTCAGACCCCCCCAAGACCGAAAATCTGCGAGGATAATGGTCGAAGGTGGTGGGCAGGTACGGAGACTTACGTTGAGGGCCAGGAAATGCTCCTTCTTGTGCTCGCCGGCTCGCATGTCGACGGGGACGAACTCGAACTCGAGGCCCTTCTCGTTGAGGACAATGAGGACCCGCATGGCCGCGGTGGATAAGACGCTTCCGTGGACCTTCATCACCATGGTCGCCGGCTCTGCTTTCTTTTCTTTATCTCTCTCTCTCTCTCTCTCGAAGGCTAAATGCAGAACAGATGTGGGGAAAAAGGGTGGGTTTTGGGCTCCTTTTGTAAGGGTTTCAGGATCTTGTTCTGGAATGATCTAATTGACGTTTAAATTTCGATTTTTCTTTCCCATTCAACGAGATAATTTTGCTTTTTTTTATCTTTGTTGTTTATACTTAGGAGATGAAGATGCAAAAATGGCTCCTTGTCGGGATGGAGAGAGAGAGACGCACGCAACGATTCCTGCCAAGCCATTTTCATATTTAATCATCTCGCACTTTCTTCTCTTCTTCCGATGTCTGAACAGGTCAAGGGAAGCCGCAGACACCACCTACGTGCGCACGTCATGCGGCGATAAAGTAGCTCACGCCAAAAGCGCCTATCTTGGGAAAGAAGATTCATCTAAAGGGCGAGGATGTAATTCCACTCTTCCAAAAAAACTTTGAGGAAACGTGAATCGTGTTTCAAAAAATGGATTATTACGTATGGATAATGTGGTCCTAAAATTTAATTTTATACAATGTGATTCGTGAACTTTTATTTAATATATAATGTAATTTCTAGATTTTTAATTTTTTTAATATAATTTTTGAACTATTGATAAATATTTAATGTAATCTTTAAATTATAAGAAAATGTTTAAAAGTTTATGAACTGTATTAAACAACGGATTGGAGTTTAGAAATTATATTAGACAAATTAAAAATTCAGAAATGATGTATTGAACAAGTTAAAAATTTAGGAACGATAATGTAAATTCAATAAAAGTCAATGGACCTTTTATGTCATTTTTCCTTTTAAAAAAGAGAGAAAATAGACCGAATGTAAGTGACGATCTAAAATAAAGGAAAAAACTTTAGACTTTTTGTAAGGGAAAAAATGAGCAAAATTTTGATTTTATCGTTCGCAATTTTCTACTGAAAAATTTCTTCTTGTCCAATTATAATGATTACAAGTAGCACAAGAAAGGCGATGCATGATTTTTTTTTCTAATAAGTCACTTAAGGCACGTTTGGTAACTATTCAATTCTTGGGAACAATTTTTGTTCAAAAATGATTTTTTATTCTATTCTTGAGAATAATTTTTGAGTTTTTAAAGGTGTTTAGTAGGATTCTTAATTTTTTTTTGTTTCTTTTAATTTTTTAATACTTTTGTTATATTTTCCCCTTTTTTTTTTCTTTTTTTCTTTTTCCTCTTGTCTTCTTCTTCCTCCTTCTTTCTAGCTAGGCAAGGTCCGGTGAGCTAGCTAAAATCTCACCTGGCCATCGTGAGCCTTAGCCTCACCAAATCTGGGCAAGGCTAGCCTTGCGTTGCTTGGGCGAGGTTGAGCTTCGTTGGTGCCTGGCAAGATCTACAAGGCCGAGGCTCACAGTCGCCAAGTGAGCTTGCGGCGAGCTTGCCAAACCTTACCTTGGCCTAGCAAGGCTTCGACGAGCTCGCCAAACCTCACTCTGCTAGTCGTCGGTGACCGCCAATGGGAGAAGAAGAAGAGAGAAGGACAAAAGGACAAAAAAAGAAAAAGTTATATTTAATTCTAAAATTGTTCGAGGAAATAAGAAGTTATTTTTTTCTATTTTTTGATTATCTATTTTGGGGAACAAAAAAATGGATTTTTTGTTATCGAGAACAAAAAAATTTACCAAATGGATTTTTGTCCTCTTTTTGTTTGGAGAAACAAAAAAATAGAATCAATTGTTCTCGGAAGTATTACCAAACAATACCTTAGCAAATTCATGGGGACACTTATTAACAAAATTCAAATTGGATGGGAGAATTTTAATTGGTCCTGCCATTTTAGCCTTTCAAGCACAATTATTTCCTCTTCCAGGAGTTTCTTCTTAAATTTATTTTTTAATATAGTGAGTTTCGTGCTTGCGATGTTAAAGAAATAATAATAATTTGAGCGATTGAACTTTGTTATAGCTTAAAGCTCGTCAGTCATGCTTGTCCGATCTAGTTAGATGACTTTTCCTTGTCTCCTTCCAAGTCCAACAATTTTGCGAAGTAAAGCTCAACAACCAATAAAAAGCAATGTTGATTCTTTTTGTAATTCCTTGGTGAATATAACATCTAAGATGGATACTAATAGCCTTATTCGTGAATACTCTATTTGATTTGGCTGTACCTTCCGAAAAATGCTAAGCATAGACCACCGGGCCGGCATCGCGGCCATCAGGTCTAGGGACCTTGCTCTCTTGGAGCTTGGACGGTACCCCATTGGGGGAGGAATCTTTCTCGAGCCCCTTCATTGGCTCTACCAAGTTTTTTCTTGGAGCCACCCTTTCTCACTTCTCCTTGGGGGTTTTTGTCTTCCGGAGACTGCCCTCAGAGTGACATGAACAGTTTAAGGACTTATTTAGGTCCCTTCCTTGTCTCCTTCCAAGTCCAACAATTTTGCGAAGTAAAGCTCAACAACCAATAAAAAGCAATGTTGATTCTTTCTGTAATTCCTTGGTGAATATAGCATCTAAGATGGATACTAATAGCCTTATTCGTGAATACTCTATTTGATTTATTAACTTCATATTAATTTGTAGAAAATTCTGCACTGCTCCACAAAGGTTGGTCGAAGACTGCTCCTAGAAAGTACGGCCCTAAAGTGAATAATCAATAGTTTTTATGGGCCTTTTTTAAATTGTTACTTCAATAACGCGGCCTATCAAACTCCACGTATAGATGTTAGGCTTTGGAAAATGGTCTTGATTTAAAAAAAGATTGATCCTTTGGTCCATCCAAGCATGAGAAATTAAGGGGAATGGCAGACTTAGATACTCCGCTCAGCCATATGTCATCTATCTAAAATGAATATTTTCAGTGCTTTTTTACATACATAACTGATAGCACATTTGGTTGTAGTAATGACTTTATATCTAATATCTATTGCAGATCGATTGCTTTCATCGAGCCTTTTAGGAATTATGAATCAGATTAGAGGAGATGGCCATTTCATCTAATGGTATAGCCATTCATCACGAATCTCTCTTCCTAACTTTTTTTTTTTTTTTACTTAACCCCGTGCCATATTAATATGAAAAAGTCACTTGTCAGGGAAAAATCTCGCCTCCCCCAATCCCGCCCCTCTACCTACCGGAAAACCAAAAAAATAAAAAAATAAAAAAAAATCGATGATTAACGTTGACCTCAAATACCAGGTCGGTACTGGCGATTGACATCGCGCAACCTCAAATACTGACTGACCCGACCTAGATTGCCATGTTCGCTCCTGCGCATGAACGAAGAGAGAGAGATGTTGTCCATGATTGATCCTAATAATCGCACCCTTTTCGTAATGCAAATGGCATCGACATGCTTACAACCAAATTCAGGGGAATCTTCTAGGGCATTGCTTTGGGACGTGTCTGGCCCATTTTCGCAGAACCGATCGCTATCCCATCACTATATTTCACGTTCATTTCTGACCAGAAAAGATCGAGCATTCCAATTCCGATATTTGCACATCCTTGCACGTCCTCTCGATTGCCCCCGCCCATTATAATGCAGAGATCGGATTCATTTTTTTTTTTCCCTCCCTTTTCCTTTTCTTTGTCCCTTCAAACAAGGAAAAGAGTTCTTGAAAGTTGCCCGATATTCTGCACATGAAATCAGGATTTGAAAAAGAAAGACCAGCCTAGCTTTTTTGCATTGTTTTCTGGAAGATGAAGTGAAGTTGAACTTTTCAACACCTAACATTACATTAAAAAAGGAACTTTAGGATACCAGATTTTATATTATTATCTTTTCCCATTTATAAGCTACAATAATATACCCATGTTCCGTTTTTTTAAATATTAATTTATTACTTTGGAAAAAAGAAAAAAGCCCGGTTGGTGGTCTTGTCGGCCTCTCTCGTAAAGGTAGATGTACTTTCGGATTTTTTCTGAAAAAAATAAAAATATGATAAAGTAGAATGAAATGAAAACAAAAAGGTTGGGATTGTGAGTGGGGCGGTAATGCAAGAGGAGAAGATTCGCTTATACTCGAAGATATTCTTGCCATAGATAATGTACATATAGTGGATGTTTTAAAAATTGTCATTTTGCATAAGGAAAAGGAACATTCGTGGAAATGGCCGGCGACAGTGACGGTATGACGTTTTCCTTCTTGCCAACGATGGCTTAAGTGAGAATAGTCAATGGTGTTAGAGATAATATTCTCTAAAGCAATTTTGAATAATGACAAAACTTATCCTAAGTAAAGACTTTGATTTTGATTAGGGGTGGCAAATGGGTGGGTCAGGTTGAGTATGGGTTGGGTCGAAAATGGGTCGACCCATATTTGATCAATTTAACTCGTTTTGACCTATATTCTTGTAGTGTAAATCTAGTGACCCATACTCGACCCGACCCGACCCGTATTGCTAAAACCTATTAATATTCTAGAAAAAAACCCACTTCTACTATATGCTAATTGGATTAAAACTTCAAATTAAATTAAAAATAGTAAATAAAAAAAGTTTTAAAAAACCTATAAATTGAAATATTTATAAAAAAATTAGACTATGCACATGCTTCTCTTATTTGAAATGAACAAACCATTGAATGACTAAAAACTGTAACATGAAAAAAATTAACGAAACCTAAAAAACTCATTTTAATGATTTTTTTATTAAAAAAATGTATTGTTAAAATATTTTTATGTAATACAAATTTTTTAACAATTTTTATGCAATACAAATTTAATGGAAAATTTTTATAATTCTTTTTAAAATATTTATAAAAAATCGAATTTTTAGTAATTTTTATTTTTTAAAATATAATTTTTAAGTTATAATAATTATTTTTTCTTTTTCTCTTTTCTTTTTTTCTTCTTCTTCGGCCAGTCGCCGGTCACGACGACGGCCGATGACCGGCCACAAGCGAGATCGAGCTCGCCGGCGTCCGATGGGGCTCATCTCGCCGATTCGGCCGAGGCCGAGGCCCCGCCGTCGCCGGCGAGCTCGAGTCTCGCCAAATCCGGCGAGCTCGAGCCTTGCCTAGCCTCGTCGCCGGCCGGTCGTCGCCCTGCCAGCTGCCAGCTAAGGAAGGAAGAAAAAGAAAGAAAAAAGAAAAGAAAAAAAATTGAAATATGAAAAATAATTATAATTTCGATTTTTTATTAAAAAAACATTTTTATAAAGTTAAAAAATGCCATGGGTTTAAACTTTAAAGTGGGTTTCCTAATAACCCATTTAGACCCATTTCTTTTTGTGTTTTACTTTCTCAGATCCATTTTTGACCCATATTTAACTTTCACTTGACCCATTTCTGACCCATATTTAACCTTCACTTGACTCACATAATATGGGTTTATGACCCATTTTGCCAGCTCTAATTTTGATGATAAGTAATTTTTAGGTGGAAAGTCTTATGAAAAATAATCAAACAATATCAATCAGAATCAGAGTTGCCATTTCCTTCCTTATTTATTTTGTCAAATGATTAGGAATGAGGCAATATACTCATGCAACTGCTAATAATGATTGGTTGGATTTCTATGTTTTTTATAAGTAGTTCTAAAAGGAAAGTATTCTAAACATCTCTCGGAGATTTGACTTTGCCAGAATGATATACCTGAGGCGTAACAGTCTTTCTAATATGAAATACTCAACTTATGGAAACCCAAACTGTCGTATGGACAGCAAAGTAGTTGGGAAACTCTATCTTCAACGACCTTGAAGCAATCAGATCTTTTAAGCAAAATTCAGGCCAACAGGTAGATTGACTTGATAATTTTCCTAAGGATTTGTGCAACGATCAGTTTGGATTGGGAGGAGTATAAAAGAAGATCTTGAAGTTGAAAGCATCAATCGCAACTCAAGAGAATTGAAGCTTCTAATTTTAAAGTCTGAAAAGTGTTTGAGATTTAATACATTCCTCTCTGTGAGCGATATTGTGTAATCATCTAGAGGGTAAGAGTGTGTGAGGAGTTATTCACACGAGCTTGAGTATCCATTACTCAAATCTTATAATCTCTAATTGGTTCTTTATTGTGGAGTTTAGCTAATAGACTGTTAGCGTGAGAGAGTAGACGTAAGCTTACAAAAGCCGAAGTACTATAATATTTTAAGTGCAATTCTCTATCCCTTACTCTATTTATTATTAATTGTGATAGAATTACACATTAGTAAAATCTGACCTCCACCAAGAGTTGTTTCACTATAATATTAGTTTAAATTCTTTTATTTCCGCAATATCACCTAAGTGATAATTTTAGCTATAATAATTGGTATCAGAGTTTTGGTTACTCTTCATTGAAGTGTTTTATTACTATTGAGTCAACGATATTTTTGTGGCTAGTAATATTGTACCAGGACTTATGGAAGGACAGAGTGATTCAAGACCTATGTACTTTGACGAAAAAGATTACAACATCCGGAAGAATAAGATGAAAAGCATTCATCAGAGCCAAGGATCCCTTCATGAGGTTTGGAAACCTGTTGCGAATAAGGAACTCGCTGATGATCATGAAGTCGATCCCTCTCAAACCATGGCATCCACTCAAGGGGAGCACTGTCAAGCAGATGTACTAGCAACCCAGAGGAACCTTTGGCTGGGAACATACCTGTAGACACCACCGATGGTATTGATGATATTTCAAAGGCTCCATAAGTTCCTGAAGAAGTAGCTGATGATGCTGATGATCTTCCAAAAGCTCTAGAAATTTGTGAGGATGTAGCTATTGACCTTCCCAAGGCTCCATAAAACACAAATGATGTTGATGCCTTTGCCATTAACATTCCTCAAATTCCTACTGGAACCGATGGCATGTCTTCTCCTGGTGAGCAAATCCAACATGTTGCTACATTTGACCCTTCTATTGATAAAGATATGCATGATAAAGGGTAAGGAATTGACAGTATTGAGGGGAGCTTGAAACTGATAGATAGAGAAGAGAGGATATCCCCATGGTGATGAAACTTGGAGTTGAGGTAAATCCTGATAATGTACCTGATATTGACAGTACTAAAGACAGGTTGTCCTTTAGACTTTGCTCAACATCAAGGAGCACAATGTTGCTATGAAAAAGATCTAAAGAATCTATAGCTATTCCTTAGACACCAGGCTGAAGAGTTGAATTCAAGAATGAAGAATATGGAGCACACTATTAAGAACATGTAGTACTATGTTTTGGTCCAACTACCTCCCAAAGCCAAATTTTCTTCTCCTATTCCAGACCCTGACCCAAACCAACCATTTCCCTCTAAACAACTTTCTTTGCTTGCGTTATTTCTTGAAAGTTTGGATTGTTTTTCAGTTTGGCGAGTAATATTTTTCAGATTCACTTTATGTTTGGATATTTTGGACTAACTTTCCTACTATGGTTAGGCTATAATATTTTGGTTCATCTAGTATCTTTGTGGTTATTGACAAAAAGGGGGAGAAGGATGACTGAGCGGAACTTTCGGATTTTATTGCACTAAAATTGTGTCTACAGGATATTCTAAGGCCTCGTTTGGTTCGGCTTTGAGGGAATGTCTTTGGGGAAATGCAAATACATTTGGATTAAGGGAGTTTTCCGAAATGCAAATAGCGTTTGGTGAATTGTAATTTTAAAGTATATTGAGAAACAACTTTGGCTAAAATGCTGTTTGGTAAAAATTGCATTTGTAAAATACTTTTACTAAATTAAAAAAAAAAATTGTAATTCTTTTTTGAAGTTGAGTCATTGACCAGCCAGATATAGGCGCTGGACTGCCGGATCTGGCCGTCGAATGGCCTCGCCTAAGGTCATGCGACCTCAAGTGGTAGCTTGGGTCGCAAATTTCAGGACATTAGTAGTTTGGGTCGCACGACCCCTTGGCCAATGATCGTCGGCCTTCATTCGGCTTTTTCGTACGATAGTTTTCGGAGAAGATGAATAATAACCGATGCCAAGACTTGCATTTTGAAAATACAACTTCCCAAAGTATCTCGGGACCTGCTTTGGACTAAAGGCTCTTAAAGCCCTTTTGAGATGCAATTGTCTGCCGGATCTGGCCGTCGGATGGCCTCGCCTGAGGTTGTGTGACCTCAAGTGGCAGCTTGGGTCACAGATTTCAGGATATTAGTAGTTTGTGTCGCACGACCCCTTAGCCAATGATCGTCGGCCTTCATTCGGCTTTTTCGTATGATAGTTTTCGGAGAAGATGAACAATAACCAATGCCAAGACTTGCATTTTGAAAATACAACTTCCCAAAGTATCTCGGGACCTGCTTTGGACTAAAGGCTCTTAAAGCCCTTTGGAGATGCAATTGTATTTTCCTAAAATTGAGTAAAAACAAGAAACCAAACGCATTTGCATTTGGTCAAAGGACTTTAGAGTCCCAAAGCCCCTTGCGAATACCAATTTTGTACCGACTAAAACGTGACATTCTTCTGGTAACTACAACCAACATTTAGTACGAATATTAGTTATACGGTCATACCTAGAGTTCCTAAAAATTAATGACATAATTTACAACCGATTTTGTACCACACGTGAAAGGAGAGTAGTTGGTAACAACTGACATTTAATACGCATGGGTTAAAGTCCTCTCTTGGAGTTCCTAAAATAGACTAGCAAACTAATCTTGACATGATTATAGAAATCTATATGTACCTTCGTAAGGAAGGAGGGTTCTTAGGAGGGACTGTCATGCTTCCAAGAACTCTCCCTCCACTCGTATCTATTCTTCTCTTAACAATTCTCTCTTCCCACTTTTCCTTTTTTTTTTTATTCTTTCTCAACTTTTCTTTTGTCCATTTCATCACTTTTCCATTTTGCGTATGGTAATATTTCTGTTTTTGAAAATAATTTCTATTCAATTTTTTTTTATTTCTTTTCCCTATGCGAGTTTCGAGTAAAAAAATGCATTTGACACAACCTTAAAATTTATATTTTAAGAATAGAAAAATAATAAAAAAGTGTTTAATACGACTCTCAAATTTTTTTTTTTGTAATGTGGAATTTGTTTTAGTTTTTAATAATTTCTGCGATTTTTCTTTTTTTTCTTATTTTCTTTTTTCCCTTCCATCTTCTTCTTTCTCTAACTGGTCGTTAGGCTTGGTGATGGCCGATGAGGCTTGAACTCACCAAACTCCATGAGGTTGGCCTCGCCATGGCCAAGCAAAGCTAATCCTACAGTGGCTAGGCGAGGCTCAACCTCGCCAGATTTAGACAACATCAAGCTTATTGGCCCTCATTTCTAGCTAGTTGCTAGCTATTGCCAATGTCCGACAACAAGCAAGAAAAAAGAAGGAAGGAAAAAAAGAAAAAGAAAATGACATTGTTTTGGAAATTGTTTCCGGGAATAACAAAGTACGTATTTTTACTTCTTATTTCTATTCCAAATCTAATTCTATCACCGATCTGTTCCATGGATTAAAAAATATATATAGTTGACATTATCAAATGAATTTCTATTTTTGTTTTTTGTTTTTATACTTTTTTTTTTTTTTTATTTCGGGGAACAAAAAAACACGAAAATAGATAAATAGAATAGTAATAAAATAAGCTTTTAATTTATTTCTAATACCAAGGAGCAGCTCCTATGTCTTGTTTAGGTGACTTCGGCCCCGTTTGGTTCGGCTTTGAGGGAATGTCTTTGGGAAAATGCAAATACATTTGGGTCAATGAAGTTTTCCGAAATACAAATAGCGTTTGGTGAATTGTAATTTTAAAGTATATTGATAAACAACTTTGCCTAAAATACCGTTTGGTAAAAATTGTATCTGTAAAATACTTTTACTAAATTAAAAAAAAAATTGTAATTCTTTTTTGAAGTTTAGTCACCAACTAGCCAGATATAGCCGTTGGATTGCCGGATCTGGTCGTCGGATGGCCTTGCCTAAGGTCGTGCGACCTCAAGCGGCAGCTTGGGTTGCGCATTTTAGGACATTAGTAGTCTGGGTTGCACGACCCCTTGGTCGACGATCATCGGCTTTCATTCGGCTTTTTGGTATGGCAATTTTCAGAGAAGATGAACAATAACGGATGTCAAGACTTGCATTTTGAAAATACAACTTCCCAAAGTATCTCGGGACCTGCTTTGGACTATAGGCCCTTAAAGCCCTTTGGAGATGCAATTGTATTTTCCCAAAATTGAGTAAAAACAAGAAACCAAACGCATTTGCATTTGGTCAAAAGCCTTTAGACTTCCAAAGCCCCTTGCAAATACCAATTTTGTATTGACTAAAAAGTGACATTCTTCTGGTAACTACAACCAACATTTAGTATGAACATTAGTTATACGGTCATACCTAGAGTTCCTAAAATTAATTTGTACCACACGTGAAAGGAGAGTTGTTGGTAACCACTGACATTTAATACGCATGGGTTAAAGTCCTCTCTTGGAGTTCCTAAAATAGACTAGCAAACTGATCTTGACATGATTATAGAAATCTATCTTACCTTCGTAGGGAAGGAGGGTTCTTAGGAGGGATTGTCATGCTTCCAAGAACTCTCCCTCCACTCGGTTCTATTCTTCTCTTAACAATTCTCTCTTCCCACTTTTCCTTTTTTTTTTTGTTCTTTCTCAACTTTTCTTTTGTCCATTTCATCCCTTTTCCATTTTGCGTATGGTAATATTTCTGTTTTTGAAAATAATTTCTATTCAAAAATAATTTTCTTATTTCTTTTCCCTATGCGAGTTTTGAGTAAAAAAACGCATTTGACAAGACCTTAAATTTTATATTTTAAGAATAGAAAAATAATAAAAAAGTGTTTAATACGACTCTCAATTTTTTTTTGTAATGTGGAATTTGTTTTAGTTTTTAATAATTTCTGCGATTTTTCTTATTTTCTTTTTTCCTTTCCTTCTTCTTCTTTCTCTAAGTGGTCATCAGGCCTCAGTGATGGCCAGTGAGGCTTGAACTCACCAAACTCCATGAGGTTAGCCTCGCCATGGCCAAGCAAAGCCAATCCTACAGTGGCTAGGCGAGGCTCAACCTTGCAAGATTTAGACAACATCAAGCTTATTGGCCCTCATCTCTAGCTGGTTACTAGCTATTGCTAATGTCCGGCAACAAGCAAGAAAAAAGAAGGAAGAAAAAAAAGAAAAAAAGAAAATGACATTGTTTTGGTAATTGTTTCCGAGAATAAAAAAGTACGTTTTTTTACTTCTTATTTATGTTCCAAATCTAATTCTATCACTAATCTGTTCCATGGAATAAAAATAAATAAATTAGTTGATATTATCAAACGAATTTCTATTGTTGTTTTTTTATACTCTTTTTTCTATTTTGGGGAACAAAAAAACACGAAAATAGATAAATAGAATAGTAATCAAATAAGCTTTTAATTTATTTCTAATACCAAGGAGCAGCTCCTATGTCTTGTTTAGGTGACTTCGGCCCCGTTTGGTTCGGCTTTGAGGAAATGTCTTTAGGAAAATGCAAATACATTTGGGTTAAGGGAGTTTTCCGAAATGCAAACAGCGTTTGATGAATTGTAATTTTAAAGTATATTGAGAAACAACTTTGGCTAAAATGCCATTTGATAAAAATTGCATCTGTAAAATACTTTTACTAAATTAAAAAAAAATTGTAATTCTTTTTTGAAGTTGTCATTGACCAACCAGATATAGCCATTGGACTGTCGGATCTGGCTGTTGGATGGCCTCGCTTGAGGTTGTGTGACCTCAAGCGGCTGCTTGGGTCGCGCATTTCAGGACATTATTAGTTTGGGTCGCACGACCCCTTGGCCGACGATCATTGGTCCTCATTCGGCTTTTCCGTACGGTAGTTTTCGGAGAAGATGAACAGTAATCGATGCCAAGACTTGCATTTTGAAAATACAACTTTCCAAAGTATCTCGGGACTTGCTTTGAACTAAAGGCCCTTAAAGCCCTTTGGAGATACAATTGTATTTTCCCAAAATTGAGTAAAAACAAGAAACCAAATGCATTAGGGTGCGTTTGGATGGGCATTTAGAAAGCCCATTTAGCCCCCAAAGCCCCTTCAGCCTAAATATGGGTGTTTGGCAACCAATCTCAAGGAGCTTTCAAATGAAAGCCAGCCCTTGGGAATGCTGAAAACATTTTTTCTCTTCCTAAACTGCCCTCATTAATTTTTCATATTTCCGTTATTGCCCCTGTATTTATTTATTTTTTAAATGAAAAAGGAGCAGTCCTTCTTCGGGCCGGGGAAGGGCGACGGCCGCCGTGAGCCGGATCTGCGCCGGCGGCCGTCGGCCGAGGTGGCTCGCCCGGCCCGCAGACCCTTTGCCGGTCCGGCGAAGGGTTTAGCTGAATTTTAAAAAAAAAAAAAAAAAGAAAAAAAGGAAAAAAATATATATATTATACCCATCAAAGCCACTTGCGAAAGTTTTCTCTACTAAACGCACATTCAACTCAAAGTCCATTTGCAAAATTTTTTTACCAAACACAATTGCATTTTCCCCAAATAGCTTTGGGCTTTCAGCATTTGCATTGGACTCAAAGCCCATTGCAAATGCTGAACCAAACGCAGCCTTAGAGTCTCAAAGCCCATTGCAAATACCAAACCAAACGGGGTATAATTAAGTCTTTGAATATTGCAAAAGCTAATGGGACTGGTTGTAAATTTTCTTATCCCTTATATTTTTTCAATTTTAGAGCATTAGCCATAAGAATCTTGCTAATGTTTTTCAATATAAACATTCTTATAGTCTATTTGCACCTCATTTTAAACTTGGCTTTAATTAAGAGCTATTCAATCTCAAAAGCATGGGAGAAAGATTCCAAAATTCCTTCAAACCAGGAATAATCTTGAAATATATTACAAACACTGCCTCTTTCCTTCCCAGAGGAAATTTTATGTGGGGCATACACTATGACAGATAATACATGTGAAGAGAAAGGAGACGCATATAGCTTAGATTGATGTATTTATATTGTGCCATAAGCAGAAACTGAAGTAAGCTTCAGATGTTGCTAGTGCTACTCCGACTTTCCAAGCTTGTTCGAGTATATGTAACAAGGCTTTCCGCTACCCGTTTTTCTCTTAAAGTGTTTGAAACCAGGATAGCCCTAACCCTTCGCCTTCTCCCAGCATATCTGTGTGTTGACACCTAATTTTGGCAAATCTAGGAAAATAAAAAAATAAATATCACATTAGAGCAAATAAAAGGAAAAAATGGGAAAATCAATCTGATTGATTATCCATGGAAGTTGGAAATTTCGATGAAAATTCAAATTTTGGTAAATGCGGAAGCAATTAGGAAATTAGGTGAATAGAGAGCAAGAATTTTTACAAAATGAAAGGAATCGAAGAAAAATCAAGTTGATTGCGAAATCACGCTCCGATTTGCAGCCATGAATTAATACAACAGAAGATGAAAACTCGAAAATTGCCATGGAAAGCGGCCGGAATACTATAAAAGAGAGCTACAATTTTCGTGACCGAGTGGGGAGCGAATTCGGAGGCAAAAAAAAAATTTCGTGAAAAGAGTTCGTGCAAGAAAGAATTGAGAGGAACATTCGTGCAAGGAAAAGCCTTCGTCCGTCTTGGTCAAAGAGAAAGCCATTTCTCTTTTCTTTCTCTGACAATAAAAGGGAAAAGTTAGCAAAAGGCAGAGAGAGAGGCGACGTAAGAGCAGAAGGAAAGAGATAAAAAAAAAAAAAAAAAAAAGAACAAAGTCACTGTTTGTCATCCTCCCCCGCACCGGCCGCACGCGTCTTCCATCCGCGCCGGTCCCGCGCCCGCGCCTCCGCCACTGTCGCTCCGCCACCGCCGCTCCACCAGCATCCCGCCAGCCATCGGAGATCTCTCACACTCGTGAGCTCGCGCCGCGCTGCGTCCCGCCTCCTCTGCAGTCGCCGAACCCCAGCGCCGGCCGCCATACCAGCAGCCCCGTTCGTCCCCCGTACCGGTCTCTGTGTCCGGCAGCCAGCCTGAAGCTCGACGCCAGCCACTGCCGCGCCCTGCCTAGCCAGCCACCGCCGCGCCCTGCCTAGCCAGCCACCGCCGTGCATCATCGGCGTCTTCTGCCGCTCGCTCGTCGCAGCAACCTGCACCAGCACCGACGCCCCGACAACACTGCTGCCGACCCACGACGCCAGAACCGGACGCCGAGTCACCGCATGCCCGAGTGACGTCTCCGCTCACCTCCGCCCCCTGCCGCGACGCATCCTCTGCTCAGCCCAGCGCCAGACGCCAGCGTCCACGACCCAGCGCCGACGCCCGCCGCTCCACCTCGCCGCTCCGCTCCTGCAGCCAGCCCCGTCGCCTGCAGCTGCCCGAGCCTTCCTCCATCAGCCACCGCGACGCTGCCTCTGCACCTGCTCTGCATTTAGCCTGTCCGTCTCCGCCTCTGCAGCAACTGACGTCGCCGCACCGATCTCCCTCGCCGAGCCCCTGCCGCGTCTCTGCTCCGCACTGCGCCTCACCCGCGACCTGCAACTCACCCCGCAGCAGCCCACTTGCCACCGTCCTCCTTTCGGCGACCCAATGCCTGACTCCGCCCGGTGCCCGACGCCCCTGCAGCGCCTTCGTCCGCGACCGCCCGGTGTCCGACGCCCCCCTCCGTGCGACAATTCTGCAGCAGCTCTGTGCCCGTTGCTGCGGCACCACCGCCCCGACGCCCCTCACCGTCGCTGCCTGCCAACCCTCACCGGAGCTCCGACGCCGGTCATCCTCCACCCGGCGCCGACCAACCTGCTGCCCCCCTTTCCTTAGGTTGCTCACTTTTCCTTTTATTTTTTTTTAAATTTCATTTATTTTATGTTATGTTATTTTATTTTTTAAGTTTTGCTATTATTGTATCAATTGGAACATTGGGAGTTGATTTTCGTTTTATTGTAAGCATTAATCGCATGGGTTTTGTTCAAAATTATCGTAATTATTAATTTGATCCGTAAGATGTCGGATCATTTTTTTAATTATATTAATTTTTGGGCATTTTAATAGTATTTTAATTGTTAAGTCATTATAGTTATTAATTTGATCTGTAAGATTTCAGATTATATTTTTAATTATTTTAAACTTTATGTTGTGATGTTTAGGGTTAAAATAACCGTTAATTTAACTCGTGAGACAACGGATTATTTTTCGGTTATTTTAATTCTCATTTGATGAATATCTTGATATTTTAAATATAGTTGCTTATCTTGGAAAAAACACTAAAAAACATAAAAATAGAAAATCAAATCTTGTATCGAAGTGTGTTAGTAAATTAGGATTGCATTTTTTAGGATTGCACTTTTAGATAATTTTTGGAATAAATTAGGATTGAATTTTTTTTTTTTAGATAAGACTCTTAAATAATGTTTGCACATTTAGATAATATCATATTTCTTAAAAAAATAGTTTTCTAAGATAGGATAGGGTTTAAGTCAAATTAATCCCTAAAACATATTAAAAAATTATTCATTTTAGATAGTTTAATTAAGGTTTTTTTATTGATTCTAAATTTTAATAAGAAAAATACAAAAATATTAGGTGCATGTCAATTAGTTTCCATGTCAGGTTCATTTAATTAGAAATAGCTTGTTAGTAAAATTATCTCATATAGTTTAAATGCATGATTTATGATAAAGTTCTAGTTAAAAGAAAATTTCAAAAAAAAAAAAAACTTGCTTTAGTGTGTGGAATTCATTTGGTGCAATTTATTTTATTCAATGTTTAATAATGATTGAGCATCTGTGTGATTACCCATTTGCATGATAGTAATTTAGGTTGAAATAAATTCAAATTACCTACAAAAACATTTTTTTTTTTATGACTCGGGAACCCCCCGTATAGCCAAGGCGGTGGAGAGGTAAACCCGGAGGGACGTGAGCGGAGGACCCATCACCCCGACATCCCACTTAAGACACAAAATGCCTTCACTGGGTTTCGAACCCCTCACTTTTGGGAAAGGATCATTGGAGCTCTTATCCAGCAGAGCCATCACGGCTGGAAATTTAAAAGAAATGATAACGAAAGGGCATTAGAGAAGTCTAGTGTAAATAAGTCCCCATACCCAAAGTCTCTGGTTTGGAGTAAAATAATTCTCCCATTATTTTACTTAGGTGTCTAATTGACCTACCATAAACTGATTAGTAACGACTTTCTTTTGCATGTTAGATATTTGAACCTAAGTCGCGAATTGGTATGAGCTTAGGAGAGCCCAAGCTAAGTTAGACTTAGTAGTCCATTAGCCTAATTTTAGGTGGTGCACCCGAAATTTAGGACGCGATACTGTGCCATCTCATAGAACTGGTCCTTTTTCTCGGGAGGATACTACTGTACATACTCCTCGATCAGAATCCACTGCGCAATTGAAAGAATACTCATATGGCATACTCAAAACCTTAAATAACACGCCGAAGTGAAACTGTGAATAGGGGGAAATTGTTCGATAAACTCGTTCTATGGATGGACAAAACTGATCAGCTTGCTGGAACACTATATTTGAGGTTTACGAGCCGTTGAGAAGTATAATGTGCTTGACCTTTTGGATCTTAGGTAGAAAGGATTCTTTAGGTCGGTGAATTACCTCAGTAGCCTCGATTTCTTGCTCATTTCTTGAACAGACATTCAGTGACATAGCTAGTCACTGATGTGCTTAAAATCGTACAAAATCTTACATCTAATTTTACTAGATTCATTTTTTTTAAAAAAAAGAATGAGCAAGATTGCAAGATTGAAGCACACAGTCCAGTATAGTACAAGACAGCCCAAGCAAAGATTAATCAGTAAAGTCTTCGCACTTCTACCAAAAGGCACTTTTTATTGGATTTTTTTGGGTGCCAACTTGCATGATGGTGTTATTCTTGGTCAAATCAAAAGGCAAATCATTTCCAAAACAATTGGATACATCACATCAAAGCTCATGAGAAAGACTTCGTCTAGGTGTGAATATATATTCAGATTATTTAGTCAAAAAGACGATTTTTCACATTTGGACTTTAATGAAGAATGGCACTTCAAAAGTTTAAAGCGTTCACTAATGTCGGATGTTTCCTGTGATTTGATGATATGTCACCTTTTTTTTTCTCTGTCTTCTTTTCTTAGTCAAAAGTACAAGAAAATATGTGCTCACTTTCGTGCTGGCTTTTTTCCATGCAACTTCTCTCTAGAAAGAAAAATTATCAAAGCTGATTTTGATAGGCATGTGGCCCACAGCACATTGTTCCTTCCACATGCTCATATTTAAAGCAAATCTAAGGCTTGATTTGGGGGTTCATTTCCATTACATTTTTTATTCTCTCCTTTTTTTTTTTTTTTTTTGTCATTACCAGAAAAGCTTGATAGTTATTATTTGGGAATATTCTAAAAAAGAGCGTATAATAGAGTCATTTCATCAAAAAAGACCTGAAGTGAACATTATTTCAAATAATGATTTAAAATGACTAAATCAATCTCACATAAGGACCTAAACTCACCAATTAGCCAAACGTTTGTTGACTAGCAAGAATGTGATTTTTTCAATGGCCAGAATATGGATACTTTTATCCAAAAAAAAAACTCAAGTAAAAAATTACAAGCCCTAAAAAGAAAAGAAAAAAAAAACTCAAATGCTTCTTCCTTCATTTCTTCCCATGTTCTTCCTTTGCTTTTGGCCATCGTTTTTTTTTTTTCAAGAGAAGAAGACAAAGCTCAAACAAGGACCACCTCTTCATTGATTAGACGCTCACATGTAACAGTAGGACAAAGGTTGTTTGAATGATAGAGTTAACAATGCACGGACGCTCCACTTTCCACGAACCACAAGCATGAGCCCCTCCCTCATTTCAAACCAAAAACAAATAAATGATGTTCACACTGCATTCTTGACATATGAAGGTTAAAGTGTTATTTTTTTTAATCAGTTGACTGCAATTGCAATTGGTGTCTCCACTGTATTCTTGACTTAGGGGAAAAGATGTAATTACCATTCCTAGCTACTCTATAATTTGTCGGTGGGGGAGGAGCAGCAATAAATTTCACTTTAGTAAATTTACTACTCCTAACTACTCTATAAATGTTGATTGCAATCGGGTCATTGGACTATTAATGAATTTATCATGCTAGTCAATTACGACATACTAGCATTGTAATACACAGAATTGTGAACTATTGTTGCGATATTTTCATCTTGCCCAGCAGAACAAATGGAGCAGAAGCGTGATGCTTTCTTTCGGAAAGGCTCTACTGTGTATGGAGCAAAAGGCATGTCTACCTAAGAAGCAAGTGGGCTTGGGGTTAAACGAAATTACTGGAATTGAATAATGCTTGTATATTAGGACTTTACTTAGGTCCATATTTTCTATTACTTTGGAGCAAAGAATCTTTTGCTCGGGTGGGGCACTTTTTTTTAAATTAAATCCAAAAACCTGACCCGACTTGAACCAACCCGAACACGACCCGAACACAAACCAAACACAAAACAAGTTGAGTACATATTTTTAGTCTTAAAATTGTTCGGGTAATTGTTATGAAACAAGAAAACAAGTTTTGGGTCAGGTTAAGGTCGAAACATTGTTCAGCCTCGAACACATTATTGGCTTCATGTGTTTGAAAGAAACACGTTCTCCTCTCACCCAGTCTTCAGTCTTCACCCAAACTCAAACATGAAACAAGATGCGACGATTGCACCTTCTCCGGTCGTTGACTCCGTCGTCGTTGTCACCGCCGCCGCCACTATCAACAACTACGCCCTGTCGTCGATTACGCCACTGCCCTCTTCTTTGCTCCTCGCATTTGAGGGTTTCGCAGAGCAAGTCCCTTGCTCGTAGTAGTAGCAGCAAGAGGAGGAGGCCCCCTCCCTTGGTCAATTTGGAGAACAAGGGTGCGTATTTGATCTCTCTCGCATTCTAGGTTCTATTCAATGTTCATCAAAATGTGCAAGTGTGCGCGTGGGGCTCTGTTGCCATTAATCGATGGGTTGATTTTCCTAAGCATTTGGTCTTTAGGATTAAGAATGCATGCATGGGTTAAACATTTGTAAGAATCTTGTATTGGTCATGTATGGTACGATACTAGAGAGGATGCATGGTAGGCAGGGTTTGATTGAGAAAATCAAAGGCTGTATTGTCGATTCTGGAGCAGCCAGACCATTTAATCCAAAGGTGAATCAAGAAACGTCTTGCACTCTCGTTTGTGATTTCTGTATTGTTGATTATCTACATTTGAAGAATAAGCGCAAGATCTTTGGTCCGGTTTGTGTGAGACTATGCTGTTTAACCCTTTACTTGGTCTCTGGTTCTGTTTTGGTTACTCATTGATGCAATTCCATGCTGGAATTCATAGCGTGCAGAGTCGTCTTGTGGATTATTGCTATGTGGAATTGTTCTAGTGGAAGTGTTCAGAGCTAGTTTTGTGTTTGCAACAAGGCATCATTAAGTTGCGTTTTTTTATATCCTCCCTTGTTTTGAAAATCTAGTTGTTCAAGATTGGACAATGCTATGAACAACATCATGTTATAAATTTCCTATAATATGGGCTTACATTAATTAATTAATTTTCTATTTTAAATAATCGGGTTAATGGATATTTCACTATTTGTTGAACCCTATAGTGATCTGATTGAATTGGGTATTTGCATCTATTGATAACGGGCCTAATTGAGTAACAAAGTGTAGGCAATTGTGTTTAGATTGAAGCCCGTAATGAAAAGGGCCCAGTTGACACGCTGTTGATTAAGGTTTGCTAGTCCCCTCTTTAGCCTATAAAAGGGTAGGTTATACTTATCAGTTGATTTAATCCTATTGAAAGCTGCTATATCGAAATAGGTCATAGAAAGGAAGATTTGGCATTCCGATAGATCCCTGATTATCAGAGTGATCTATTTTTCTTCAAGCGAAACAATGGCAGCCAGGTACACTTTAATTCCGCTGTGTTTATTAATCTCGGTGTTTTACAATCATATATGGATTCGTTTTTCTTGATTGATTAGTTGTTTATATGAATAATTTTTTACAAGTGGAATCAAAGCCGACTTTCGACCGCGTGTGGGGCCACAATGAGGACGTTGTTCTGCTAAGGAGTGGAGAGTGTGACGGCCCGAGCGACGGTGCGTGGGGAGAAGGGATGGCGATGAGTCCGCGCCTTGGTCCTCGGACGTGCGCAAGGAAGAGGTCCCTCTCTTGTCCCACATTGCCTAGGGAGGGAGTCCTGGGCTAGCTTATAAGGTTTGGGTCCCTCTAACTGTACATACGCGTTTTCTTGGGGTAGTATGGGCTGCCCCGAGGGGAACAAAACCGTGAGGACATAGTGTTCAAAGCGGACAATATGTGTACAGTGGAGACCCGGGATGTTACACATCATTGTAAATAAAGGCAGAAATTTATGCTCTTTTAGTACCAAATTTCAGGTTTTAATTTTCAACTATCATAGTCTAGCTCATTTAAGTAACACAACCTTCAAGTTTACTCTATCGATACTCTTCGTTTGTCAAAGTAATTGACAATAATTATTCTCTTGGGAAAATCACATGCATGGTGGGCTTGACTATCAAAAATACATTTGGTTGTGAAGCCAAAAGAACGTGAGATGAATTCATCACTTCTCAGATCCTTAAATATAATAATGCCTTTGAAACTTTCCTTGTATCGGAGGAGGAGCAATATTTAGACTTGTTAGGAAGATTGAGAATTGGCAAAGCTGCTTCTCCAAGGTACTTCATCCTCAGAAGCCAAAGTATGTAGCTACTTCTGTTAAAAACATACCAGTGAACTTTTGTATGACTCGGTGTCTAGGTAGACGGGAATCATTAACCTAAATATCTAAGTGCGTGGGGAACATATTATGTCACTGGTAGTGAATAATGGCCTCTAATGAGTCCTAAAGGAAGTTTGTGTAGAACAAACTGCAGTGCCAGAGTAGTTTTGATTTTGTTTCATGCACCCTTTTTCTTTCAGGCCTGTTTGCTTATTGTTATATTGTCTAGTCTTCTCATGCTTTTCTGTGCTGTAGGATTGAGCTTTAGCGTCGATGCAATTGTAGCTTTGGATGGGACACTGTTGTTAGAAGAACTAATCCAAACAAAAGAGGTAGTAAGTCTCTTTATTGTTTATTTATGGATTCAATGGATGGGACATCTTTTTGCTTGCGTTTTTCCTCTCTCGACTGGCTACCCGACAAGAAAATGCCTCAGCCTCCTTTGTTGCAGATTGCCACATTCATATGACCTGCCTTTTGCCTATTTCTAGAAATCTGAAGTTAATACAACACTCACATGCATATTGAAGCTTTAAACTTACTGATTTTTGTACTCACTGATTTTTGTGATACCATCGAATTCTATCTGTCTAAAGTTCTGCTTGGGAAGTTTTGTCATTAACAAAAAAGAGGAGACTGGTCAGATAATATTCCCTAAATCAATTTTGAAGAATGACAAAAGTTATCATGAGTAAAGACCTTGATTATAATGATAAGTATTTTTTAGGTGGAAAGTCTGACGGAAAATAATAAGATGACATCAATCAAAATCAGAGTTGCGGCTTAATTATTTCTTTCTTTATTTGTTCTATCAAATAGCTAGGAATGAGGCAATATACTCGTGCAATGGCTAATGACGATTGGTTGGATTACCTACATTTTTCTTATCAGGAGTTCTAAAAGGAAAGTATTCCAAATATCTCTCGAAGATTTGACTTTCCGAGAACGATATACTTTTTTTTTTGAACAGGAGAACGATATACTTGAGGTGAAACATTTTTTTCTAATAAGAAACATTCGACTTATGGAAACCTAAATTATTGTATGGGCAGTAGAATCTTTGGGAAGCTCTATCCTCACCGATCTTGAAGTAATCAAATCTTTTAAGCAAGATCCAGATCGACGAGTGGATTGGTTGGATAATCCTCCTATAGATTTGTTCAACGATCAACTTGGATTGGGAGAAGTATAAAAGGAAGTCTCGAAGTTAAAAGGATCAATTGCAACTTGAGAGAAATTGAAGCTTTTAATTCTAAAGTCTGAAAAGTGTGTAGGATTTAATAGATTCATCTCTTTAAACAACATTGCATAATCATTTAAAGGTTAAGAGTGTGTGAGGAGTTAATCACACGAGCTTAAGTATTCATTGCTCATATCTTATAACTTTTGATTGGTTCTTTATAGTGGAATCTAGCTAATAAGTTATCGGTGTGGGAGAGTGGACATAGGCTTGTGTTGGAAGAAGAGTTGCCGAAAGAAAATGACTAACCTCCTC
Organism: Eucalyptus microcorys; assembly: GCA_014182515.1. Taxonomy (NCBI): domain Eukaryota; kingdom Viridiplantae; phylum Streptophyta; class Magnoliopsida; order Myrtales; family Myrtaceae; genus Eucalyptus; species Eucalyptus microcorys. Next base: position 10,798,573 of record CM024569.1, read on the forward strand.
AATGTGCAATGAACAAATAACCTAGGACTGAACGTTAAATCATGAGTAAACGAGGAACTATACGACTTCACGATGGTCTGAATGCAATCACGAGAAAAACATTCAAGTTCCACGATGTTAATATCAATTGTCTTTTCAAAGCAGTATTGGAATGCCTTTTGCTCTTTGATGGAGAAGAAAGAAGAAGAAGAGAGAGAGAGAGAGAGAGCGAACAGTTTCTTTCAGAACGTTATTTCTGCCAACCATTATGACAATTATCTTAAGAAATTATTTATATAACTTCCTTTACACTCTTTCAAATGGCGTCTCTCCATTATGTCACATCAAGATGAACCGGTGCATTCTAATCACACCCCATCATCGACGTACCATAGAAATATAACATTTCTCACTTGGACATGATGGGTTTGATAGTGCTCTATCAAGAATATAAGGCATTCAACATTCATCTATTTTTAAAATAATTCATATCGGCAAGAAAGTCATACGACTAGTGTGTACACCTACATTTAGAAGCTCAAATTATGCACCTGTTAGGGACAATATAATGCCTACAACCTCAAAAGAAATAAATAATTGACGTCTGACAGTGCTTTATATATATATATATATTTTTTGTTACATCGGTCCAAATATACCTATTACTTAAAACCCATATTTGACTATTCTCATAAAAAAATTGTATTTACAATTATATCAAAAATCACAGAAGAATATATAATTGGTTAACCAGTAAATACACATAATAGATGTAAAATAACAATAGTCTTCCATAACACTCATGTCTTTCTCCATACTAGAAATGATGTATCTATTCATGATTGTCGGTAACAAACTAAAGTAGTAACATTGATATTTCACTTCGAGAATATAGTTAGAAATAACATAGGGCACAAAATAAGGTAAATAATAAATTATCTCAAGGACTCACACACGATAAGTAAATATGGATAATTTCATTCACATTCCCTTATTGATTGTACAATGTATATGTAGTATCAATTACATGTTATAGTGGATTTCTCTTTTTATAAGAGCGTGTGTCATTTATTGAACACATCCACTATATGAATCTTAACCTAAATATAATTACATGCTCCTCACGTACTCAACATAAGTGCTATATCAACTTGCTTTCTACAGCACCCAGTTAAGTACTTACATCTAGTATCTTCAGTCATACACGATTATGGTACTACTATGTTCGGTCTTATCATATAAAAATCATAAACCTCATCTTGACTCCAATCAAGGTAATGTATTATTTTATGTACTAAACTTGCTATTATAGTATTTATAATACATAACGTCTCATCTCAACTTGCTAATTATAGTACTTAAGGTAATTGCTCATGTGAGTGAGCCAATCATTACTCGCCGACATACATTTTAACAATATATGTGTGTTTGTACTAGTCTTATAAGGAATTTGTACTTATTGATAAAATATCAAGTTATTAAAAACAAATAAGTACAGAACATATGCTTACATATATATATGAACTAATGATCTTCAACAATATTACATATCATATTTTACGTAACCTAGAAACATCCTATGAGTCAAGCAACTTTCATATACAGATCAACAACTATCTATTGATTGAAATGTATTAGAGGATCATTTCTTTTTGCGCTATTATATCTCTGATGAAGTTGTTTTTTATGTCAATGTACTTCATCTTGCTATAATACTTGGAATTTTTCACATAGGCAATGGCTGTTTGACATCACAATAAACCGTCATTGATCTTGGAACCTTAGTGACAATAACTAAATTTCCTAAGAAATGTTTTAGCTACGTTACTTATTACATTGCGATAGAGCATGTAATAAATTTTGCCTCCATCATAGATAAGGTTGTGCATATTTATTTTTTTACTATTCTAAGAAATTCGCCTTCATTAAGTAAAAACGCATATTTAGAAGTCAATTTATGCTCATCTAGGTCTCCTCCTTAATCATTCCCTTGATAAGAAAGTAGATAGTCCATGGTGCTTTTCAAGTATCTCAAGATTCTTTTCACTACTTTCTAATGTACTTAAGTAGGATTTGATTGATATTGGCTCACCAACCTCTTGGCATGACATATGTCGGGACAAATACACATTATAGTATATATCAAACTTCTGACCGCACTAGCATAAGGAACAATTTCCATTTTTTTTTCTTTTCTTTTGTAGTCTTAGGACACATTTAGTATTCAAGCCTTCGCCTTGTGTGATAGGGTAAATAATGGGATTACAATACTGCATATTGAAATGCTCAAGAATCTTCATTATGTAAGACTTTTGTGACAAGGCAAGGAATTCCTTTGATCGATCTTTCGATCTTAACTCCTAATATATAAGTAGTTTCTCTCATGTCATTCATTTCAAAATTAGAGGACAACCATTCTTTTATGATAATAGCCAAACCTTTGTTATTCCTAGCCAATATTATATTGTCCACATAAAGTGATGAAATCACAAATTTATTTTCAGATTATTTGACATATACACAATGATATTCTTCGATCATCGTGAACTTGAAAGAAGTTATTGCTTGATGAAAACAAAAATATCACTATCTAGATGATTGCTTGAGGACATATATTGAGCAATAAAATTTGCAAATTTTATACTCCTGACTTTTAGCTGTGAAACCTATTTGTTACTTCATATAGATTTCTTTATTTAGTTCTCCATTGAAAAATGCCTTATTTATATCTATTTAATGTAATTTTATGTCAAAATATGCGACAATGGTTAGGATAAGGCGTATAGAGACAAATCTTACAACTAGTGAAAATGTTTTTTATAATCTATACCTTCTTATTGAGTATAGTCTTTCGCTATAAGATGAGCCTTGTACTTTTCAATGGATCATTCGTGTTTCGCTTAATCTTGAAAACTCATTTATTTTCAATAGCGTTGCGATTAGGTGGCAGATCAACTAAATCCCTAACGTGATTTACCCTCATTGACTCTATTTCATCTTCTAAAACTTTTCTCTACTCTTCCTTATTAGAGGATGAGAGAATTTTTTAGACAGCCTTAAGCTTGACATCGTCTTGCGAAGCAATCATAAATGACTTCTCTTCAGTCTCAAAACAACGACAGAGAATACTTTTACGTAACTGAATCTCTTCTCAATTCAATTCACTATGCGATACGATACTCCCATTTGGTCTTGTATGTTGAGGTAATTTTTTATTTTCTTCGATAACATTAGTGGGTATGTTATTGGAATCTTCCATCTCATATAACTAGAAATTCTTATTAATCTCACCTCCATTAGGAAAATTATTCTCTAAGAACATGACATCTCGTGACTCCATTTCAATCACACTTCCATCAACTTGTTCACCTATGAATATGTACTCCTTGGAGTATTTAGAATATCTTATAAAGATATATTTCTTCCCTCTATGGCCTAATTTACTATATTTATGGGAAAAAGTATGAACATAAGCTATACATTCCTAAGGTCGTAAATTACTTAAGTTTGGTTTTCCACCACAACTCATAATTGTTGAAATTGACTAACTAGAAGGCATATAGTTAAATATATAGGCAGCAGTCAATAGGTAAATTGCTCGTGCCACTATAGACTTAACCATCTCCAATAAGGTTCTATTTATTCTCTCAACAACTCCATTTTGTTGCGAAGTATTAGGAATAATCAATTGTCTTACAATTTCCTTTTCATCACAAATAGTCTTAAATTGTTCAAATAGATATCACGTTCGTGATTGGTTCTTAATGCTTTTATTGTTTTGTTCAACCGATTATCTACCAACAATATATAGTTTAAAGTAATGTAAGGCTTCCGACTTATGGAAGATCGGAAAGACATAATCGAAACTTATGAAGTCATCTATAAAAGTGAAGAAATATGAGACTTTATTCCTTGTTCTTGCGTTTAATCGACCATAAATGTTAAAATATATGCTTTATAATAGAAGTTTAGCTTTGGTTCCTTTACAATTGTTTTCTAGTTGTTTTTCCTACTGGATAATATTCATATACGGGTAGATCAACATTAGCAGGTGACCTTAAAAGACCTTTTGTAGCTAACATTTACATTCTTTATAATCCAATGTGACTTAGTCTAGCATGCCAAGTACTCGTATTGATCTTAAGATTACTATAAGATGTAATTAAAGAAAAACAATCATCAACATTAACACTGTACACGTAATAGCCAATATCTAATACCATAAAATCATTAAATAAATGATTAGAATCATAGTAAACTATTCCAAACAAAATGTCAACAGAATCACCATGAAAAGTCAATATATAACATAAGTTAAGAATAATAACCGTTGTGATCAAAATTTCGGATGAACCACTTGGGGTTTGGGCTAATGGATTACTAAGCTTAAACTTAGCTCGGGCTCTCCCAAGCTCATACCAATTCGCGACTTAGGTTGAAGTTCTTAACATGCAAATAATTTTTCAGTTAGGAGTCGTCATTAATCTATTTTTTGTGGGTCGATTAGAAACCCAAGTAAAGTAACGGGAGATTTACTTTACTCCAAATTATGAGTTCGGGGACTTGATTACGTTAGATTTCTCTAACGCCCTTTCAGTACCTTTCCTTTTTATTTTTATTTTTTTGAAAAATGTTTCGCAGACAGCTTGAATTAATTTTAATTTACCTCCTTAACATGTGAGATGACCATATGGGTGTGCAAACCATCAATTTAATACCTAAGAAAGCCATGAGTAAATTACGGGACTTATCTCGTAGCGACAAAAGCATCTGTAATATTAGCTCAAAATTCACATCAAAGGCCCTAGATTTGATTCACAATCACTCAATCTTTTTTTAGGATTTTCTCTTGTTTAATAAAAAAAATCTAAGCTATATGCAATGCAATCTAACCAAATGACTTAATTCTAATGACGGGCAGTTTCTAATTAAATGGATCTAGCAACAATCACTAAATGACATGCATTTCATGAACCTAGTTCTATATGACATGCGCATGATATTTTTGTATTTTTTTTTATAAAAATTCGTAATTAAAAATTGCTAAAAAATAAAAATCTAACTAAAGCGAGATATTATCTATTCTAGATACCTTCTAAATATGCATTTTAAAAAAAAATCTAACTAACCTATCATGCAATCAATGCTAGTCTACATGAAATGCAAATGCAATTGTTTTGTATTTTCGGGATAAACAAAACAATTAAGAGATAAACACTAAATCATCCATGATCATAAAAAATGTTATCCACCACTCAAATTGAAATTCAAACTTAATTATCTCTCTAATAAAATCAATAAATTGATTTTAAGCCTTAAAGATCAAGATATCAATTTTATTCCTGCGTAAATAATTATTCCATCTAAAGCCTTATAGATGGAATAAAAATTCGTGCGGTTACTAATTGGATGCTACATTAGGGATTTTAACCACGCATCGAGAAATAAATCAAATAAAGAGACAAAATATCAAAAACTAAAACAAGATAAAATAAATCTACCTAATAAAATAAAATAGATCTCTACCTAACTTTGAATTTTTTCAAAAATCCAATTGGTAGAATGGACCAACGATGGGCGCGGCACAACATGGCACGGTTCTAGGGCAACGGCTATAGCGGTATCTTGGCATGGCTTGACAAAGCCGCGACAAGTTCGATGGCTATCATTCGGGACACCAAGAAATCAATGGTGTCGAGTTGAACAGGGAGCAGCAACGTCGATGCAGCAAGACCGACAAGCTTCACCAATGTTGGGCTGGGCTGTGATGGGCACGATTCAGGCCTAAAGAACCGGCAGACGCTTTTGCAATAATGAACGGATGTTGGAGACGATGTTGCTCAGTCCTCCTTGAAACGCACCTGGACTGTTAGCAGAAGTTGGGTTGCGGTGGGATGACAGCAAAACTCCTAGCATGGCAGTAACGGGAGCAGCACCTGGCGTCTCTGACGGACACAACACGGGCACCGAAAAAGAGCTGTGGGTGACTTGCGGGATGTTGAACTTAGCAAGAAAACTAGACTGCTCGCCTTGGCAAGGAAATCTGGAGCGCCGGGTAACTTCGAGACCACGCTTGGACTGACACCAAGAGACCGAAAAGGGTGCAGACTTGATGGATGATCCACAGTCAGTCGTTGAAGCAAGAAGCCAGCACGGGTCTGTAGCAGGTGAGACACAGCAGAGGCTTGATGGTGGCTGGGGATTCGTTGAGCAGGAGTGACAAGGCTGGTGGCAACGGTAGAGGAGCAGCGGAACGCGGAAGGAGTGTCTCCTCTCAATTCTCCCGTGTGTTTCTCAATTTTTTGTCGTGTACTTAATTGTGTATACCCCTAAAATCCTACGCGAACAACCTATTTATAGGCCACCGATTAGGGTTTCAATTTTTCAAATTGATATCCACGAAGATTCTTTTTCGGAACGCAATATTCGTTTTGCTGGACGTAATATTTGCTTTTTACATCTGCCCTATCCAAAAATTTATCATATCCCGGAAAAATTTCAAATTCCTATTTATCACGATATACTTTTTATCATTAATTTTTTGGCCAATTTGCTCACTTCGTGGGCTTAGTTCGGATTGCCAAGTTAAAACTCAAAATCACTAATTCGAACCCACCCATCACCGATCCAATAAAAATGCAAAAAATGCAAATTAAAAATAAATGCACATAAATCTATATGCTATGCAATTAATATTTTTTTTAAGGGATAAAATTAACTCTTAATTTTTAATGCGATAAATGACTAAATGGGTCGCCAAAATTTAGGTGTCAACAATAACTATAAAGACCAAATTTCTGTAGAATATCATAAACTTAGAGGATATTATGTAAGAATAGGTTTTGACCAAAACATAAAATTAATTTACATGTGTTGATACTCTTCACTTCAATTCTTGAGTTGTTCCCAATATATAACTATTATCTTCCAAGTTGTATCCAACCAATTTTCTATAAATGCTTATCGGTCTCTAACTACGTGTTCTTTCGCTCTCGAGTCTAGAGTTCATATTAGATGAGATTCAGTAAGCATTTTAATGATAGAAACAAAATCATCATTTAAAGTAATTGATCAATCGAATACCTCTTTTAGCTTAGTACATTCATGAGTGAAGTGACCTAACTTGCCATAATTGTAGCACTTCATTTTAATATTATCCTTCTTCCCATCATGTTTCTTGCATTACAGGGTCTTAGCTCTCTTGTGTGCCTAATCAGACTCCTTCCATTTGTTGTTGAATTTATGGTTCTCCTCGTGCTTGAAGCTCGAAGCTTTGCATAAACTCAATTCAGCAACATAAGCATGGATAGAGCATCTCGTAACCTCTAGATGCTTATCCTCTAATTCCAAATTACACATTATATCATTAGAAATGACGATATTGTCATTGTGCGTCATGTTGATTTTCATATGCTCTCAACTGTTAAGAAGAGATCTTATAACAGCTTAAACTTACTGTTCATTAGTAAGAGTGTGACACTTGTTGACTTCAGCTCATGAATCATGTTTGACATTTCCCAAACATGTTACATCATCGTTAGATTTAGGCGCTTTTAGTATGTGTCAAATTTGATGATGAGCCTCCTTAATTTAGTGACAGACGTACTCCCAAACTTATTTTTCAAGGCAACCTATATTGCTGAAACTTTATCATAACCTTCAAAGTTATATATGAGATCATCTTGCATACAATTCAGTATTGTGATTTTATTTTTTTTTTTTTTTGAACTTGATAAGTTTATTGATCTCTTCTATGCTAAACTAAGGTTCGATGCTCAGATTTGTCCATGATGTGGTTGAGAGTTTCCAAAACCTCTTGCTTCTTAAGGATATACTAAACTTTTCGATGCCAAATATCATAATTGTCATTCTTCAGCTTTTCACCCTTATTGAGGTTAGTCAAAATGATCTCGGATGCCAAAACCATAATTAGTTGCTACTACACATTGACGTAATAAATGTAGAATCAATATTAACACATTTTCTAAAGTAACACACACATGTTTAATTTGCAGTAAAAACAAACTAAATTAATGATAATTTAACAAAAGGCACAAAAATGAAAGTTCACTATATTACCAATCAATTTTTGTGTACTATTGTTCTACTATCATTAACTAGTTTAATTTGCGCAAATTGTAAATTCTAGGTGAGAATTTTTTCGAATTCTACTAACTTATGAACCCCCATAAAAAAAAAAAAAATTCATGATCCCATATAATTTCCACATTTTTCTATTAATATCAGAAGGCATAACATGATATTAATCAACATACAAAACATTCATACAATAACTATAATCGAAAGCAGAATTCACAACATAATGAAAAAAATCAAGGATCCCCAACCAATATTCGAGTTTGCATGGAACCAAGAAATTGCTAGCATGTTAAATCATATACATGCTATTATCTGACCAAGCTCTATGCAACATATATGTGGCCATTTACATGCAAGCTAGCTTATGTATTTCCAAAACCATAGAAAAATACAAGTTAAAGGGAATAAACAATGTACTTGTACCAAAAATACACGTTCGTAAGGTTTTGTATGCATTTTTATACATTAAAAAGCCTTAAACATGTAAAATAACTATACAACATTGTAGAATATATCCATACGAACCAAACACCACCTCCCACGCGCCGATCGGACCTCCCACATGTCCACACACATCGCTTGGCATATGCGCCAGCAAGCTAATAAGGCTTCTAGCCAATCCAATTGGTCAATCATGTCCTACCAGTTGACCAGTAAGCTGGGTCAGGTCACTGAACGGGTCGAGTTAGAGGTTGGCTTGAGTTGCTAGATGGTCATTGAATGGCGAACGGCTGGTGGTTGATGTCATCGATAACGTTATTGGGACAGTTAACTACCATTGGCTGATGTCATCTCTGGTGTTAGCATGCGTCGGTTTGCTGACAGCCATGGCTTCTAGCATTTTTCGTCAATGTTTGACCCGCCATTCTTTTTGTCTCAATGAGTTCTTTCACCTTGTATATTCAAAAGTTGATTTTGACAAAAAAACAATTCTGAAAAATGGCCAAAATCATATAGGGATCCGCAATCTCCAAACCTGTTCTTCATTTTTGTTCATTTTTGACAATTCACATTGCAATTTTCAAGCAATAAACATCTGGATGATATGAAATTCATCCTCTTGATCCTCATATCCAATAGCAAGTGAAAAAGATTCAACAAAAAAAAACACAAGCGTTGATACCAATATAAGAAGAAGAGTCGGCGGAAGAAAACGACTAACTTCCTTGATGCATAATGAACAAATTACCTAGGACTAAACATTAAATCACGAGCGAACGACAAACGATACAACTTCACAATCGTCCAAACGCAATCACGAGGAAAACATTCAAGCTCCACAGCGTTTATGCCTATTGTCTTCTCAAAGCAATAATGAAATGCTTTTTGTTCTTTGATAGAGAGAGGAGAAGAAGAAAAAACTTCTTTTAGAATGTTTTTTCTGCAAAACATTATGACGGTTATCTCTAAAATTTATTTATAACTCCCCTCATACTCTTTCAAATTGTGTCTTTCCATCATATCACATCAAGATGAACCGGTGCGTTCTAATCGCACCTCATCATGGATGTACCATGAAAATATAACAGCTTACAAAAGTCAAACAACTATAATCTTTTGTGTACAATTCTTTATCCCTTACTATCTTTATTATTAATTGTGATATAATTGCACGCCGGTAAGATCTGACCTCTATCACTTCTGTCACTAGAAGTTATTTCGCTACAATATTAGTTTGAATTCTTTCATATTTCTGTAATATCATGTATTCATCGTCCTTTAGGTGAAATGGATTAAATATTGATGGAAAATGAGAGCACAAACACTTAGAACTCTCACTTAGCTATGCGACAAGAAGCACACTATTTTCCTTTTTTTTTTTTTAATCTCCCGTTGATCCCTAATTAATTTTATTAACAATCTTATTGAAAAAAATTATGTTGCTGCTTGGCCATGACCATTTACCGTTGTTCCTTATCAATCTCCGTCTTCGGGCGGGCAATTGATGTAATTGATTAACTAGACATGAGCTCGCGTACTGCTCAATAGCCTAGCCAACCTAGAAAGTCTATCGAAATCCTTTAGTGGTGGAAAAGGTCAATAAGTCTGCATTTACAGGACCTTCGACCTTCGACGAATTAGAACCACTATGTATTTACTAGGAAGAAGTACAACCTAAGTGCCAAAACTATGCACGAAATAACACTCAAGTGCCAAAAGTTAGGAAAGTAACACTTAAGTGCCACTTCACTTTTAAAAAAAAAAGTGGCACACTTAAGTGCCATCTCCGTGAACCCCACCGGAAATTCTATGTGGCAATTTTTTATTATTTTTTTCGTCTACGTGGCTCGCCAAAATGCTAACTCAACAAACAAAGCCAAAAACGACGTCGTTTTTAAGTGGATTCAAATGTTAATATAAAAATTAATTTATTTAAATTATAAAAATAAATTATTATTATTTTAATAAAATAATATTTTTTAAAAAAATGTGGGGAGAGGAGGCAGCAATTGAGCCCTTGCCACTATTGCCTCCCCGTTGTCGTCGGGAAGGGTCGGTGACAATGGGAGGAAGGTCGGTTGGGGTCGCCGGCCCCCGGCCGACCGGCAGCGAGGGTTGTGAGCCCTCGCCCCTCGCCCAGATCTAAGGTGAGGGTCGCAGCCCTCGCCCAAATCCAACGAGGGCTCGTGGGCCCTTGCTGCCTCCCCGCTGCCGCTGGGAAGGGCCAGCGATGGAGGGGGAGAGGGTCGGCCGGGGTTGCCAACCCACGGCCATTGACTTTGGGCGAGGCTCGCGGCCCTTGCCCATATCCGATGAGGGCTTGCAGGCCCTTACCGCCTCCCCGCCGCGGCCGGGAAGGGCCGGCGATGGAGGGGGAGGGTTGGCCGGGGTTGGCAACCCCGCCGACCCTCCCCCTCCATCACCAGCCCTTCTTGGCGGCGGCGGTGGCGGCAAGGGCTCAACCGTCTCCCTCCCCTCCTTTTTTAAAATTATTATTATTATTATTATTATTATTTATTAAATATTTGAATTTGTATTTTTAAATGTTTTAAATAAATTTAATTTTAAATTTTTTATATTTTTTATAAAATTTTTACCACGTCTAAGGCAAAATGACGTCGTTTTTGCATTTTTTTAGCCATATCAGCGTGCGAAATAACGTCATTTTGTACTTACCTCGCCGGAAAATCGCCACGTCAGCATTTTGGCCGGATTGGCACTTAAGTGATTCATTTTGCTCCGATTTTGGCACTTAAGTGTTACTTTCCTAATTTTTGGCATTTAAGTGTCCCTTCGTGCCAAGTTTTGGCACTCCAGGTGTCTGTGATTTGTATTTTGCCTTGATAAGTGGCATGACCTGGTGAGAAAGGGAAGCACGAGCAAAAGAATGTCAACGTCTAAAATATAAAGTCAACGAGGGGAGTAGTAAGCATGTAGTAGTACTACAAAAATTGAAGTACTTTTCATAGAGAAAAGTCAGTAGCAAAACCAATACAAAGCTTGCCACTTTTTACCATGTCTCCAATAATTTCTGCAGCCTGAAATCTCAATCCAGATCGGGTCAAACTCGGTTTTGGGTCATCTATGGTTCATGTTGCTGTTTTGGAATCATAGAATTCATCAAAAGATACAATAAGCGCACAAGTGGTGCTAATAATTTTTTGTACTTACTCATTCTTATCCATAATATAAACATCCAAATCTTCAATTTGACTAATCTCTACAAAAGGGCTCGAGTGTTGAGCCTACATGACTCTACAATAAAATATCATTCGAACACGTTGGACTAACCCTCAATTTATATATGTGTTATTTCAAAGTTTGATCCATCTAAATTGATAGGTGGTGCATAAAGAGGTTATTATAAATCTGAAGACAAGTATTATGCTGCTGAGTTTGACTTGGGGTAGCGATGCACCATGTGCCTTGCTCTTCTCCCCTCGTTCTCACGATCAAGGCCAATCTTAGACAGCCTACGTCCACTCTTCCATACTGATAGCCCACTGGCTGGATTCCACTATGAATCAAAAAAGATTTTATAGTCTCACGTCCTTGATTTCACAGTGTAGAAACTCTACTACACTTCATCAAGATCTTACAAGTATTTGATCTCTCTTTTGAGTACAGTTTAATCTCAACAAATTGTAACGGCAAAGAACTAAGAGTTTCAGATTTTGGAATTTTTCTTTCACGCACACACTTGAATAACTTGAGTGTCATCCTTATATACTCCTCCATGCCATCATAACCGTTGGCACCTTCCAAAGGAGTTCTTCCAATCTATCCGTTGGACAGAATCAATTAGGAAGATTTCGAGTTATTTAAGGAATGTGATAATAGCCCACCAATCCTGCTCGCCCATACAATTAGGATCTAGGTTTCCATAAGTAGAACCTTCCAAGTATACTTCACCAATCAACGGATCTAAATATTCAAATCGATTTCAATAAGAATAGTTGATCACGAGATGCTATCTCTAGCTGTGAGAAATTCTTCAACCATACGAACCAAATCCTTAAAGATATACTTGTATCTGGATAAGTTTTCTTCATCGGATAAATATGTTCTTTGATGGTTTGGAAACTATTAGTGAGGGCAGACTTTGATTCTTGAGTCTAGAGGTTTTCAAACTTTGACGATAGAGTCTGCAAGTCTTCAGACTAGATTGATGGAAACGTTTTGTCAACTTCAAAATAGATAATGAAGTTTTCTCCAACAAAGAGAAAATTTTAGGTAATGAAGAGAAACACTTATCAAGTACAAATCGTATATTGAATCGATTTTACAATATATATAGAGAGAGAGTTATCCAAAAGATCTTAAACTTATTATACGATAGTTAATTCAATCAGAAATTTTTCAATTTTGCCAAATTTAATCATAAACCTTTTAACAACTTGTTTAAACCTTTTAATTGTTCCAACATAGTCTTAAACATTTTGATGATTTACTAATTTAGTTTAAAACCTTTACTCATTCTAGTCAATTTTAGTTGGCATTGACTAGAACAAGATTTAGATTAGGGCAAAAACCACCAAAAAAAAAAAACCAAACTAGATTTACAATAATGCATTTAGTCTAAACCTTTTTTTATGACATAAAATTCCCAAATTCATACATATGCAACATATTTACCTTCCATTAAAGTTCTGTCAATGATAATTGTTAAAATTTGCCTACGTGATCATCAGAAAACGAACAATGTAAACATAGCATTCATGATATTTAAGTGAAATAAATAAGACATTATTTTAGCTGAAAAATCATGTAATGGAATCTTGACGGAGAATAAATGTATTGCAATAGGCATAATTGGATTTTTTTTGTGGTTTTTTTTTTCCTTTAGTTTAATATAAGTACAAATATCTACAAATAAATTAATAATCATTTTTAGATATCTTTATGAAAACACTTGTTTTTATAATAGCAAGAATGTCAACATGACAATAGTCTAAATGTCATGATGTTTATTTTTATATGATTTTTAAATTCTTTCTTTTTCTTTTCCTTTTTCATTATTGGCTTCCCGAAAATTTTCTAAAAAATAATAAATAAATCAAAAAAATTATCCACATTAATACTGATCGTGCCTTATAAGACGATCGGTATTTACGTTAGCGATGATCGCATGCTTCGTAAGACAGCCAACATCTTTGTTAACGATATCCTGACAAGTATTAGTTGTCTAGTGGCATATTTTTCAAGACCCAACTTGAAGCTGAAGTTCCATATTGCTCATTTGCATTGTACTCTTAACTCAAATTGGGTATGATTTTTCCTAGATTTGTAATATGGGTTAGTCAAACATGTGTTAAATATGAGTTGGGTTGGATATGAATTACTTAGATTTTGATTGTATGAAAAAATGAGTTAAAACTGGTTAGGTGTGTACATTTGGGTTAATCTATTTTTGACCCAATAAAACATAAGATTTTTACCACTAATGAGCGAAATTTACAGTTGTTTTCATTCGAGGGGGAATCCATTCTCCTGCACCTAAAGTCATCGACATCGAGTGAGGTTGCGCTCGCGTACTCGCCCGACCTTCTTGCACCAGCTGAGCCCCTTCACTACTCGGGCAAAACGTCAAGATCGTCTCCAAAGCACGCAAGACGGACGGTTCCGATCAATCGGTCGACCACGGCGCACGGTAGTCCTCGTCGCGTCCGATCACTACCCCGCACCCCGCCCGGACCAAACCCCGCGCAATTTGAATTCGCTTCGCACCTTTTCACGAACCCGACAAGAGTGGCGAACACAGCATCCGCGAATTTCGAGATTTCACACAGAGAGAGAGAGAGAGAGATGAAGAGGAAGAGCGGGAAGCGGGCCGGCGGCCACGGCGGCGACGGGAGGAGGAGGAGCGCCGCCGCCGCCGCCGCCGCCGCCGGGACGAAGGGGGCGGCGATGGCGGAGAGCTGGGAGGCCCAGCTAGGGCAGGTGTCCCTCCTCTCCCTCCGCCCCACCCACCACCACCACCGATCCTCTTCCTCCTCCGCCGATCCCGATGCCGAGCCCGAGCCCTCTCTCCGCCTCCCGGACCTCCTCGAATCCGACCCCTCCCTCCTCCCCGCCTCGGCTCAGGACTCCGAGGCTGGCGCCGGCGCCGATTGCATCCTCAGCCAGGACTTCTTCTGGTAATCACTGTTGCCCTGTGCGTGCCGATGAGCTGATTTCTGGATTTTTTTCTCTTTGGCTTTGTTGGCTTCGATTGGAGTTTAGCTCGATTGGTTTATATGCGGAGCTGGTGGTCCAGATTTCCCTTGCGTTCGCCCCCGTTTAGGGAGGAAACTGGACTACGGTGGACGCAAACGCTACGAGTAGTGTCGTATTGCGTGGTTGCTTGAATGAGATACGGTGTGGATTTGAATGGAGCATCTTTTGTATTGCACTTCAAATCAGCAGATGCCGCTTTTAAGCTGTGCTCAAAGAACGAAGTCGGAGCTAGACGTCATCATCGGTGAATCAGAATGTGAAAAATGAAGACAAAATATGGAATTTAGGCCTCGTTTTGTATGTTGATGTGTTTACTCTGCTTTGGGCAGAATGAATGGAGTTCATTAACTTCAAGTTTTCTTGATAACTTTGTTTTGTGTTGTCTTTGTCTTGGATGCAGTACTCCTGACTACATCACCCCGGACAATCAAAATCTAGTGAATGGATTTGATCATACCAAGGTAAGGTAGATGGGATGTTATTCTCTGTTTTGTCTTACTTTGATGTAATATTTTTGGCTTAAATTTGGCCGTCCTATTCATGCAGGATAACTTTTCTTGCCCTAAATCGCCAGAGAAACTTAACTCGACTAAGACCAAAAGGTTTCGGCAAGGTATGTTTTAGCTGTGCCGTTGATGCTTTTGAAAATTTTCTCTTTCGCATGTTAGTGACTCGGATAGATTTTTTTTTTTTTTTGATGGCTATGATACTATTGTAATCTGTTAACATATTTGGGGGTTCTGGGCAGTCATGAGAATGCATTGCCTCATTGTCAAATGTCCTTATGGGCAGGATTATGAATAAATGTAGGACGCAATGGAATGCCAGGTTCATACACTTGGGATGGGCTGTGAATCTGAAGCTTTTGTCTGGGTTGACTAAAGGGACGAAAATTATTCTCCTTGGTGGGGTCCTCTAACAGAATAGTTGGATTCTACTGAGCTGGTTTAATCATTTAACTGCGTCACTCCTTAGATGGACATTTTTTCTTTTTTTGAACCAATCAATAGGGAATATAGCTAGATAAATCTTCTCTATAGGTATCATGATCAAAATGCATAAAAAAGCAGGTGAGTAGTTGATGTGAATTGGAATGTGTGAGATAAATGTAGATTTGATTTTTGCTTTCAGGGATAATTCTCTAGATGTGCGGAGTTTGTGGATTATTTATCAATGATAGTATTGAGAGAATTTTTTTTTAATGTATGCTGTATTCTTTTCTATGAATTCGATCAAGCCTTTGAGATCCATATAATCATCTATAATTTTTTATCAACCTCTTTAAAGGTCCATCATTTCAGCGACGATGCTAGATCAGGTTTTGTGCTTCTACCGTTGGAAAAGTCTTTTTATCATTTATTTATTTATGGATCATATGCTATTATAAGTAATTCATAATGATTATGATAACATTATGGGAGTTGCAAAGAGCTGGATCCTGCATCCAGGTTCCCTTGCTTGAGCAAGTCAAAGAATGTTCAAGGAAAGCGATCATTTGAGGACTGAATCGAGATATTATACTGAAGTCTTGGGCACATTCATATTGAGACATATCATAGCCACATGATAAATGCAATCACCACTTTGCTTCTCCTGTTCAAACTTTCTAAATTGTCAATGCCCATTTTTGAGTAGTTTTGATTCAATTATTTCATCTGCGTGCACTTACAGATTGGACATAAACAAAGATATACAGTTTAGTTCTTATCAGCCATGTCTCTTATTGATGTTGAAATTTCCAATTGTTGTAATTGTTATTAGTAGTAGTTCAAATTTTAGGTGCTTACTGTTGTGACTTTCCTCAGATCAAGTCACCCTGAATCCTCAGAGTCCCATTTTTTCTGGAAGTCAACAAATAGAGGATCTTGCAGAGGATACTTTGGAAATTGAAGAAGCTAAAATTGAGAAAAAAGTATCAAATGGCAAGCAGCAGACACACAGTTATGTCCCACAGTCTGCCATTGCTTTACGCTGCAGGGTCATGCCCCCTCCTTGCATTAGAAATCCATATCTCAGTGATGCCTCGGAGACTGACATAGATCCTTTTGGAAATCAAAGGTCCAAATGTGCTGGTAAGTGTATATGCCTGTTAATTATTGTGTCATGTGGCATGTACAAATTATAATCAGTCTTCTAAAATTATGTGTACTATATATGCCGTGTCTCAAAAAAAAAAAAAAACAAATTGATAATGGAAATTGCGAATGGTTTGTTTGCTGTTTCATTTAAGATGCTTACATAAGTTTATTTTTATGCGAAAATATGCAGGCTTATTCTCTTCTATTACCAGAGGAGATGGTCTCTCACGGTACCACACTGATTTCCATGAAATTGAGGTCTCTATTCCATATTAAAGCCTTTTGCAAATATAGTATACAGCGACTCTTTAATATACAGAAATTCAAGTTTCTTTTGGGTTGACTTGTTAATTTGCAAATTCTTCCTAGCAAATTGGAGCTGGTAACTTCAGTCGTGTTTTGAAAGTTTTAAAGAGAATAGATGGTTGCTTGTATGCTGTGAAGCAAAGCATCAGGCCATTGTATCAAGATTGGGAAAGGTACTTGTGTCATGCACCGCTTTCCGACATTCACCACTTATTTGAACAGAATATGATACCCACTGTTTTGCAGGAGAAAAGCTTTGATGGAAGTACAATCTTTGGCAGCTTTAGGTATCAATGCCGGTTTCATTACCTCAATTTCGTATTCTGCTGCACGATTTTCTCTAATTATCTTTGCATGTTTGTTGCAGGCTCTCACGAGAACATTGTTGGATATTACTCTTCTTGGTTCGAAAATGAGCATCTTTACATTCAGATGGAGCTCTGTGATTACAGCTTATCTAGTCAGAAGTCTACACGTTTAACTGAATGGGATGCATTGACAGCTCTATATCAGGTTAACCACAAATTTATGTGATGATAGCAACGTTTTGTGATATGAATGGCCTTTATTAAGTTATTCCATCAAGCAACCCATGAAGCAATGGTCAATGCATTCAGAATTAGAAATTGATTCTGGCGTTAGATGAGCATAGTCTCCTCTCCTCAAGTAGTAGGTTCACTTTGTAAGCAATTAAGTTGTCACTTGAATCTTGAATATACAGTGAAAAGAAAAGCAGCTTTATTTTTATTTTTATTTTTATTTTAATTGTGCTTGTCAAAGAGTTGAACTCTAAAGCCTCCATCTTTAGGGGGAAGGTGATACATGTTGAAGATCAATAGAAATCTTATGATCACGTAATGCTGGGTAAATGTGCATTTACTTTCATTTGCAGACTGGAATAATTGACAGTGGGAAATATGACTAGCATGTGAGTGTAAAAATGGAGAATAAGATAGAAAAACTTGCTTGGATAGGGCTCACTACATTGTTTGTCCATGAGGTTTTAGCGGTGTTCTTTGCATGCACTATTCCATTAAATATTTTAACTGTTCAAGTGGGATTCTTAACTTCAGGTTTATGATTGTTTCAATCATGGTCATGTACCATCCAATCATCCATCATGTCTTTTTCATCATGCTTGCATAGAGGGGGATTTTAGGTGCTCATATTGCTCAAAGAACTTAAAAGTGGGATTTATGAATGTGGCATGTCCTTTTCCAAACGATAGGTTCAGTTGCAAAAAATGAAATTGAAAAAGTTCTTCCTTCTTGGAAAGAATACTCAAACTATCAACTTCCTAGTGTAGGATTTGTGTGACCAGTGGCTATGTGAATGCTACTGATTAGCTTCACCGGATATAGTACTTGTGTCTTTCTATTGTACTGTGGTTCACAAAGCTTCAATTATTTGTAAGATGTCGTTTTGGGTTATCAGTAATTCAAGTATCTCTGTGATCAAGTCCTGGATAGTGCAATGAGAGTGCAATGGAAAATTTGGCTATAGCTCCTTTCCTCATGACATATATAAAAGCCCATATTAATTTCCTTTGACAAGATATAGTGGCCTATTGTGGATTTATTTTTCGTAATCTTTGTCATGAAGGTTAATGGTTTGTCTCCATGATTTACACTTGCTAATGTCAAATTACCTGCAGCTTGCGAAAGCATTGCTTTTTATGCATGAAAGAGGAATTGCCCACCTTGATGTTAAGCCGGATAATATTTATGTCAAGAACAGTGTATACAAGCTTGGTGATTTTGGTTGTGCGACTCTCCTCAATAGCAGCCTACCTGTTGAGGAAGGTGATGCACGGTATATGCCTCAGGAGATCCTGAATGACAATTTTGATCATCTCGATAAGGTTGATATATTCTCTATGGGAGCTTCTATGTATGAGCTTATAAGAGGGTCACCTTTGCCGGAATCTGGGCCTCAGTTTCTGAATCTTAGAGAGGGAAAGCTGCCCCTTCTCCCTGGCCATTCACTGCATTTCCAGAATTTGCTTAAGGTTCCGTGTCTTCGTTTCTTTCAATGGGACTTGTGTCGTTTTGTTTTTTGCTTTTGGGGAAAACTGTCAATTTTGTGGCTTTCTGATGTTCTTTGACTTCTTTAGGTCATGATGGATCCAGATCCAACCACCCGGCCTTCTGCAAAAGAACTAGTGGCTAATCCAATTTTTGACAGGATTCGGAGGAATGGAAAGACTTAAGCCAAGACAGTAATCGGATTTCACCACGGACATAAATAATTAACTGCAGGCGCTGAATGTATCAGTTACCATTTGGGGGAAGTTGACTACGAAGGTATTAGGAAAATCTAGTGTCAATTTTGCTCTTTATTCTCTGGCTAATGTGTGCACCAATTTTTGTGCTGTAATGGTGCTGGATCGGTATATGGGAAAAACCTTAGAAATGGTGTTGTAAGTCTGACCCCAAGTGAAGGTCTGGTGTGTAATGGAAAATCCATGTTCATCTCAGAGTCCGAATGCCATTTGCTATCTGCCGTGAAGAATCTGTGGGTGCTTGCTGTTCCTACTGTTGATATTATTCATTCCAATTGTACAGACATCCACTTTAAGCTCAGAACCAGTTCTTTGATCTGTGGGGAAGTCACCTATTTCATCTTTCTTGCAGCATGCTATTCTGTTCTTCAGTCATAATTCCAGTTCAACGACTCTGGCTTTGGAGTGCCTAGTATCTGCAAAACCAATCGAGTTTGTTTAGAGCTGTCCAACTCTGGCCTTAAAAAAAAAAAGAAAAAAGAAAAAAATTCTTACTCTAGAAATGATGAGCTTGTCCTCGAGAAGTAACTTTCTAGTTATTTCACAAGATTATGTCGATCATTTCACAAGATAGTGACATTAAAATTAGACAACAAGAATAATGCATATTCCTTTAGAAAAACAGAGGTTAAAGATGGTTGCTATGGAGGCACTACTTTAAACTTTCCCATGGAGCACGACTTCTCTGTAATGAATCATGCGGTGGTTCACCTTAAATCAAAGAAGTCTAGGTCATCGCCTTTTCTTTTTTTTTTTCCTCTTTTTTAAATGGTTGATAAAACTTTATTCATTACTCATTAGAAATTCACCATAGCAGTGTCCCATGTCTTTACATAACAAAGATAAAAGACAATGGGGAATGGTAGACAGCTAGTTCATAGGCAAAGACTCGTTCTGATGGGCTTTCGCTATTCAATTCACAGCACGTTTTACTTCTCTCGGACAAAGGATAACTAAGACACCCTCTAAGCAGTCTAGGAGATGTGTACAATCCTTGATTAAGGGCCCGTTTGGTTCGACTTTTGGAGAATGCATTTGCAAAAATACAAATACCTTTGGGTGAAGGGGGTTTTCCGAAATGCAAATATCGTTTAGTAAAATTTGCATTGAAAACAACTATGGCCAAAATACCGTTTGGTAAAATTTGCATTTGTAATTGACTTTTATTAAATTAAAAAAACAAAAATACACTTATATTTTTTTTTTTGAAGTCCGGCCACCGGACCGCCATATTTGGCGGCCGGAACGCCGGATGGCTGGATCTGGCCCTCGGATGGTCGGCCGTCACCTAGGCTGCCTGGGTTTGCGCGACCCAAGCAACGGCCGCTTGGGTTTGCGCGACCCAGGCGACGGCCGCCTAAGGCCGCGCGAACCTAGGCGACGGCTGCTTGAGGCAGTCGCCTAGTCGCTTGAGGTCGCGCAACCCAGGCTACCATCCCCTGGGTTCGCACGACCCAGGCAGCCGTCGCTTGGGTTCGCGCGACCCAGGTGTTGGCTGAGGTCCAGCGACCGCTACTTGAGGGTCGGCGGTGGTCGCCAGTGCATCGCCGGTGCGCACGACCCCTTGGCCATTGGTCGTCGGCCTCCATGCGGTGGTTTTCCTCACGGATGAACAATAACCGCGAAGTGAACAGTAACCGAAACTTGCATTTCGGAAATGCAAGTTCCCAAATGACCTCCTTTGGACTAAGGGCCCTTAGAGTCCTTTGGAGATGCACCGCATTTCTTACAAAGTCACCCAAAAATCGAACCAAACGTGTTTGCGTTTGCCAGGACTTTAGAGTCCCAAAGCCCCATTTCTGTTGAACCAAATAGGGCCTAAAGATTGGATGGCCCATGGAGCTTCGGCCCGGCCCGTGATAGAGCTTTCCAGAAAAGTACAGTCTGACTCGATCTGGGTTGGAATATTTCCGTCGTTCAGTACCGTCGGCGAGCTTGCCCAATTGGAGCGACGTGTTTCTCCATTTCCAGACAAGGAAACGTCCAGCTCCATTATAATTGCAAAAGAAATTCGAGTCGCATCATTGGAGTGTGTACGAAATGCCTTCTGACCAAGCAACTGAAATATGTGCTGCGAAAAAGAGACTGCCCTTTCGACGAATCTCCATTAGTCGTTGGAAAGAGTGGACTTCTTGCCGGGGCATAATTTGATAAAAGAAAGTGAGGGGACGAGAAACGTTATGCCCGAAAACTAGGAGGACCAAAGTGCAATTCTCCTCAATCTTTAGAAGTGCGATACGTCTTATACAAAAACACATCCGCCTAAAGAGTGTTGCTTTGAACCGTATTTGCAATGATCGGTGTGGGGTCTGCGAAAGGGTCGTCAAAAGAACACTTTTGACAATGCTTACGAGCCTAGGACTGTCGATCAATTGGTAATTAAATTTAATTTGAACAATGGTATATTAATCAAAACATGGGTTGGTGATTATTCTAGTTAATAATGATGAAGACTTCCATAGATGTTGCCACGGATACACATGTTGCATGTGACCATGATTAACAATAGCCCAAGATTCTCTCTCCTATGAAGTCGAAAAGGCTAGACAGCATTTGAATTGATCTCTTGAATCGTGGATGGTTAATATTGGGATCAATTACGATTCCAGAATTTGCCAAAAAATAAAAATCCAGTGTTGTAAATGAGTAGTCTGTGAAGTCCGTAAAATATTCATATAAAAAAAATCACGTTTTCATCTTAAAGGACACTTTTGTATCATTTAAATATTTTAATATTAAGTATACTTTATTTTGAATAATTCCATTTTTAAAGGAACTACTTGTACATGACACGATGGTAACGAGTGCGTTTCAAGTCTGTCGTTTTTCTAATCAATTGCTTAACAAGTATCCCTTAAAATACTTTCAGTTAAAATTTTGAAATTAGCTCTTATGTAAGTAAGGACGATCAAGAAGAACGACAATTTCTGAGGATAATTACAGATTCATCCCCCGTCTTGCATCAGCAGCTGCAGTGTTTGTCTCTACAGGCGTTCATATTGAAGTTCTTTTATTATTAATGCAAAATCTTTTGAGCAAAGGGCTCTGTATATATATATCGACAACACCCATCATCTTCCCCTCTAAAAACCTCGTTCTCTCCAGAGCTCATTGCTACCGGCTTTTCCCTACCCACTTCCTGCGTCGTTCCGGCCTGCCTCGGTGCCAGCGCATGCGTGCGTGTCTTTATGACTTCGAGAGCGAGAGATGCCAGGAGATGCGGTCGAAGAATCCCGGGAAGAACGAAAGCCTACGAGCCGAGACAGCTTCCCCGGTGCTCATCAACGGAGAAGAACCTCTGGCACCAAGTTGCGCAGATACAGACTCTTCAGATATATAGAGTCCGCCAAACACCCCGGGTCAGCATCCTCATGGCTCCGAGCAAGTAAGTATGGTTTCAATTCCGAACACCGACGCCCAATTAACATGCAAGAGGAACATTAAGAAAATATGTCATCAACCATTTCTTAGCACTAATGGAACACCATTTCTCATGTTTGAAGGCGGTGGAGTGGTGGGTGATACTGAATCCAGCGTTCCAGAACATCGGGATAGTGTATGGGGACCTCGGCATGGCGCCGCTCTACGTGTATCCCGGCATCTTTGCTGAGGGCATCAAGCACAACAACGACGTTCTGGGCGGTCCTCCCGCCCCGCACCCCCCTCCCTTCTTCTACGCCATCACCTCGATCCCTCTCGTTAAGTATGTGTTCATCGTCTTACGCGCCACGGACAACAGCGATAGTAAAGAGAAACCTAATTTCACGATATCTTCATAGGTTTGATTGAAGCGAACTTTTACATGAGTACCAAAAAGAGAAGACTTTTAGTATGGATTCATGGAGTCCCGAGTGAAAAAGTATAGAATAGCGTATGAGAAATTGACTGTTTTTCAATTAAAATGAGTTATTGATTGGTTGTTAGAAGATTTCATAATATTCTACGTTGATGTTCGGAATTAGATCATATTTTACCGTAATTCGATTTTTAAGTAGATTTGTTTAGCACACATAGCATTACTCTTTGGGAAGTGCACGAATCACCATATTTCTTTTTAATTTAACAATAAATAAGTTGAACTCATGCTCTAAACGTAAATAATAACCGTAATCATTATCTTCCTATCATGTTTGTAGAACAAAGCCTACATTGCCCATGGCCTTTGTTGAGGCAAAAGATATTTTTGTGTTAGAAGAACAATCTCTCTCTAAAGCAAACGCATCTACGTGCTCCACCCAACTTTCAATAAAAAAAAAAATTAAAAATCTTATCAAGTTTCTTTGCCGTCTCCATCTTATGTTTCGCCTGGTGTCTAGAATTCAAAGTTCATTTGGTTTTTATTGGTTCTTTGGGCGAGTGCGGCCATAACATGGGTCCGAAGTTTTTGACCAATCTTAATTTATCTATTTATTTATTTAGATAAATACATGGCCTGTACTAGAACAGAGGCGTCGAGAAGTGGAATTTTTTACCAGCGTAGGGAGTGATTTCGTGTAGACGAAGGAAACGAAAATTCATCTGCTCAAATTTTGTCGCAAGCCAGCATGCTCTAATTGACTTTAAAATTTGTTCAATCAAAGTCACGAACTGAAAAAAAAAAAAAAAAAAAGAGGCAAAAACCGGAGACATTAACTGACCATACTTTTAATGACCAACATGATATGTGATGAATGTTCACAATGCTTATTTGCGAGGCACTACATATTATTTTATCTATTTGAAGGTTTCACCTTTCTAACGCGTAATTTATTATAATTTACCCCAATTAATATAGTCAAAATATATGAAATATTATTACTAATCATACCTTGACAAATCATTTTTTTTTCTTAGTTTCAGTTTGCTAGAATTTTTTCAGTTGCCCGTCGCAAATATTACTTATACGGGCCCTTGTCTAGGGTTTCACCAATAAGATAATTGAGTGCACTAAAAGAAACCGAATTTATGCCTGTCTCATTTGATTTAGCAAAAAAGTTAAAGGAAAATTTCACGCAGCAACGTTTCTTTAAAATGTAAAACCCAGTCACATCCGGTGAGGACTTCAGCTAGTTCGGTTCCTATTTTGGGGCAATCCTTCCTTTTGGTGTCTATCCCGAGAGAGAGAGACTATTTTTGGTATGTGCCCATGTTTTCTCTTTACCGTGCCACGACTTTGTGTACCCTAGATTGTAATTATGACTGTAAATCATCTGTGCCGTCATACAAACGAGTACCCATCAACTTGCAACATGTGAATTATACTTTTTTAGCGAGAACCCTTCAAAATATATGATGGCCATCACGGAAGGACAATAAGAAAGGATAGATCGACTGCACATATTATGGTATGATTGTCCATGCTCATTTCCATGTTGTCATTGACATTTTTGTCAGTGTTAGACCTCGACTGCCTTGCCATAAAAAAAAAAAAACTCCTCGACTGCAGGTTTTGATAATCGCTAGAGTTGTTGCCAAACACTTTATGGTTGCACAAGAAGGGAAAAAATGAGTCAAACCCTACACTTTGTCATATTCAACAACTTCGTCACTCGGTTTATTTGAATAGACATTTTATCTTCTTACAGGGGCATGAATTAATTTAATACGAACAGCACAAATATGGCTCCACCGTTCCCCTATAAGGGACGACATTAACGTTGAATCTGGCCACGATATTGGGCATCTTTTTGACATCCCAAGTGAGTAAAACGTTATTATTGGATTCTTTCAATTTCATTTATTGAACTAAAAAAAATTGAATAGGTTAGGAAAACAATAACGAGCTTACAAATTAAGATAATTTCACCCCTGAATTGACACTAATCATACGTAAATTATTGCCATGAAAAAACATGTGCAAGTGAACGGTAGAGTCTGCTAACTTTTTCTTTCTTTTTAAGTGATCTCGGGGGCATGTTCGATCATCGAACAATTGCTCTCTCTAAGATGCTTTCTAACAATTGCTCTCTCTAAGATGCTTTCTTCGTGTCAACATCATACATACGTGGTCAAAGTATGGAGGACAAGTTTTATCTCCTAATGTTGGTATGCGTTGGGGTCGCTCCTGACTTCAGGGTTTCTGAGAAAATAGGCAATACCTATGCTAAGTCATTGTTTTTACACTTTTTTTTCACCCTTTTTATGTCCAAGCTACATAACATCACTTAAAAAAATACGAAGAGTAGGCATCACTTAAAAAGATACGAAGTGTAGGACCTCTAACGATGGGGCATCTGAATATTTAAAATCAACGATGAACGTATGGCTTATGGGATTGGCCTTGAAAGAATATTTGTCATCATAATAAATGTAGGGTTCTCATGTATCTATGATTTCGCTATAATAAGCATATCATGATGAATAATTAATATGAGTGACCTTATATCTCTATTTGAGGAACTAAATAAATGAGTTCCGACTCATGTAAATTATCAGTCATTTTGCCGTTTGAAATGCAAATGGAACTTCACACCAAATGCGCACACATGCTGGTCCAAATTGCGCTGACCGACTAATTTATAAATGAGTATGCGAAAAGACCAGACCTGGGTTGATTTTTTTTAAAAAAAAAATATAAATGTTTAGGCTTTTTTATGTGTTAACCATTACGATGCAATACTGGATAAGTGAGTATTCGTGTACTATTGGTTGAATTTTGACTTTTCTGTCTAAACCCTCACACTCTAGAAACTGCAATAGCGAAAGAATGTCGAGGTCAAATATAAATAATTTGAATAAAGCCATACTTACGCATGAATACATATAGTGAACTTCTACGATACTTGAACAAATGACGGTGGATAAAGGGGTATAAAAATAACAGAGAAGTACAGAATCTTCGACCAAAAAAATAAGTACAGAATCAGCGATAGAATACAATGACCAGCTCGTATGAAAAAGGGGTGTAGAAAGTCTCATTTTTTATTCACCCATAACCATATCATCTCAAGTAGATCTTTTGCTTCAGTGCTGGTTCCTCAAGGCAAGAACCTTGACCCATGCCGGCCGGGCCATGATGTTGGCCACCCACGCGCTCACCTTGGGGCGGGCGTCGAACAGTGCCTTCGCCGGTGTCCCCATCAGGTTGGTCAGGGCCGGGAGGTGGTGGAGGTCGGCGAGGGTGAAGAAGTCGCAGCCCAAGTACTTGGACTGGCTCAGCCGGGCCTCGTAGATGTCGAGGAGCTCGGTGAGCTTGGTCCAATTCTCCCCGAATACTGCAGTGTCCGGGGCCATGCCGATCATCTGCCTGTACACGAGCTCCCGCTGCAGCCTTGACGCCACGGGGTCAAACTGGTGGGCCTCGACCTCAATCCACATGTGCACCGTCGCCATCATGTTTTCGATCACTGCAGCATCCGCAGCCCCGTCGGGCATGAGCTCCAACTGCATGTTCGACTCCATGGTCTCCGGGTTGACCTCGAACTCCATCCACGCGCTCACCTTCACCGTGGGTTTGATTTCCAAGATGAGCGGAGTGCCCATGTCCGCGTATTTACGAGCAATGTATTGAGTAATTGCCCTCGATTCTGTGACCACAGAGAGCATAATCAAGATATAAACTATAATTCGCGAAGTTCTTTCGGGTTCAGTTGACTGATCGGAACACTCAAAGATTGACTAAACACTTGATCTTTCATCATGGTCTCACGATCTATCAGCATCGAATCAGCACATTCGGCTAAAATACTTTCATCTATCATCATGCTCACACAAGATAATATATTATTAATAGAATGACTCACCGAACAGCTTCAAATCTCCGTCCTCAAAGGCCGGGACTTCACCAAAAGGCTGCACAGAGAGATCGAGAAACGTTAGATCAAAGAGACGAAGGAGGGTTTCTTGAGAGGAACACGTTCAGACCCCAAGACCGAAACTGTCGGACAGGTGGCGGGCAGGGAAGGAGACTTACGTTGAGGGCGAGGAAGGGATCCTTCTTGTGCTCGCCGGCTCGCATGTCGACGGGGACTAACTGGAACTCGAGGCCCTTCTCGTGGAGGGCAGCCAAGGCCCGCATCATCGCGGTGGAGTGGACGCTTCCATAGATCTTTCTCACCATGATTGCTCGCTCTGCTTTCTTTTTCTCTCTCTCTCTCTCAAAACCTTAATGTAGAACTGCTGTGCCTAACAGTGGTGGGTTTAGAGCGTTTTTTATAGGAAAGAGGGACGAAAGCAAGTTGTCTGAAGACAACAAAAATTTGGTCCTAACAACGAAATATTATTTTTCGCATTCGGACAAGGATGTCGTTGTCGGATCGACGAAATATTATTTCTGAAGGTCATTTCTGCTTTGGACAATGACATTATCGGAACGACGAAGTATTATTTCTGAAGGTCATTTCTGTCATTCAGACAAGGATCGTCGTTCCGACAATGACATCCTTGTCTGAATGGCAGAAATCGTCTTTCGTCGTTTGGACAAATTGCGATTCACCGGGCCCACATTTCCAAAATGACATTCATTTCTCTCACTCGTCCCCTTCCCCCGCCAGTTCTGCGAAGGCCACCGCAAATCCGAAACGACATTCATTTCTCTCCCATCTTGCTTTTGTGCCCCTTTCCTATGTGGTCTTCGCAGACCTGCTGTTGTCGGGGATTAAATTTAATCCCGAATTTTATATGTAAGAGTTTAGATGTGATAGTTTTGTGACTTACCAAGTTCCAATATCCCTAACTTTAAATTCTATACATAAGAAAAATAAAGTGGAAAAATTCAATCTTTTTCGTACAACCCAAACTTGGGGCATCTTTTAGTCATCATTTTGGGATGCATCCGGCCTTTTTCGCAAAATCCATAGCAACCTGATGGTTTTATAAGTGATGGGCTTAAGGCCCGTCCGTGATGGGCTTAAGGCCCGTCCGCCCATGTTGGGCCTAAAAGCCCGGCTCACAGGATTAGGGCCCATGGATGAAGGGGTACGTTCCTTTCTGTTGGAGGAACGTATATAAGGGAGGAAAGAGAGGGAGAACGCACCCTTTGGCATTTTGTGCGTACGTTCCTCTCCCTCTCTCCCTCCAAAAGAAAAAAACGAGCGCAAACGGCGACGCCATCTTCCCTCCTAGGCCAATTGATGTCATCGGATCGAACAAGATCGTTTTCTCTTCCTCAATCTTCAGCATTGGTGTTTAATCTGTGGCTAACAAGGTACGCTCGAATCCGTGGTGTGCTTTACGATCGGTGATACGTGATTTGCCCGGGCTTGTCTTTCGCATTCGTTTTAGGGGTTCGATTAAGTGTCGAATCCGATTTAGGGAATCCGATAATCCCAACATTGGTATCAGAGCCCTAGTTCATGTTTTCCCGACTCTTTTCATGTTTTTTGATTGATTTTTCGCAAAAAATAATCGGCCGACATGGATCCGGGCGAGAAATCCCGACACCCGAGCACTGTTCGTCCTTTTTTTCTGAGTTTTCGTAAGTCGAAATCAATTTCTGAAAGCACTGGGTGAAAGAGGTCGTCGAGACGAGTCCGACAACATGTTGTGCACTGCCGGGCGACGCCGAACGCACCCACATGCGCGCCGCCGAAGCCGATGCGCGTGGGTGTGACGCGCCCGAAGCGCTGGCATCGACCAGCGCGTGCGCCACACGCACCGGTGTCGAACCGGCACGTGCGCACCGGTAGCCGGCGAACCGGCACGCGCCGGTCCCGCCGAACCGGCGCGTGCCGACGCCACCGAATCGCCGGGATGACGTCATCGATGACGTCATCGCCGACGACCGTTGGCCGGCCGGCGACCCGACCCGACCCGCATGGAAGCCTAGCGCATACCGCGCACGTGTCGGATGACGTTTGCGTGACGTCATCCCGCGCACGCGCGCGGCACGTGCCGGTCGGTTCGCCCCACCGGTCCGACCGGCTCGACCGGTCCGACGACCGGCCCGACCCGTCGCCCGTTGACCGACGACTGTTGACCGTTGACTTTGATCGTTAACCCGAAAAAAAAAAAGAAAAAAAAAAAAAAAAAAAAAAAAAAAAAGGAATTTGCTTCTTTTTCATTCATGCATATATGGGTTATATGTAATCCATTATTTATTCTGCATTTGTTGCATGAAATATGGAAAATTATGTATTTTCCCTTATGTAGATTATGGATTATAAGTAATCCATTTTTAGTTCTCGCATTTGTTGCAGGAACTATGATGCGTTATGTAAGGATACCTGTAATCCCGAGAACGGACGAGGGAAGTGCAAGACTTAAAAGGATGATGATAGAGTTAGCTGATTATCGCTGGCATGACGGTGATTTAGTATCACATGTGGTCAGGGTCAATCAGATGATACATGAAATCATCTGGAATGGTTATCTTATGCCGGATTTTGAGAAGGTGCCGGCTTTGATGAACACTCTTCCACCTGAATGGCAAGCAGTGTTAGATAGGCTATGGGAGGTCAACGTGGTCCCGGGTTATAGGAGGCTAATGGTAGCTTTTGTTAGAGAGTACTATAGGATTGAGTTAACCAAAACTTCAACCCTTAGATTGAGCGCCACATGGCGCAGAGTGAATGCGTTTTGGAGGCGACATGAGAGCTCTCCAAAATTTTTTCCATGGTTGGCAAATGTGCCTTCAAATTTCTCAGATATTTTGACTGATAGATTAGAAATGACATTCCCTATTTATTTCTTAGATTAGTTTGAGATGTTTTTGAAAGTGAATATCTCATTCTTTGTTGATATTTTTCCTCTGTATATATTGCTTAGTGTAATTGATAGTTGTATTATGTGAAAGCATTGTTATTATATTGGATGTTAGATATTATTTGCTTTCTATTATTGTTGATTGTCGTGGGTAGTTCATAGAAGTTTTTGTAACTTCATAGAATTTATTTTGCATAAGACAATTATATTAATAATAATTTTGAGTTAGGATTTTTGGAGGATGATTGGAAACATAGTGACCATTTGATTCTGAAACCTTACTTGAAATTGTTTATTGATATGATGGGTCTGTGCAAAGTGGATGCATAAATGATAGGCATTAATTATTCATGCATGTATGTCTGATGTGTTCAGATCGATGTTTTCAGCAATTAAGAACGTAATTATTGATATGAACGGCAACAATTGTGAAATATTGAATATGAAGATTCAATATGTGCTGGAAAAGCAAGAAGCACTAGAAGCTCTTGACCATATTATGGAAGATCTTGAGGATGCCGTGCGCCACCTTGAGCTAGCTGAGGACCGCTTAACGGCATTTGAGTCGAAAATAGATATTTGCAATGCTGGTTCTAGCTCAGAAAAAGCGTTGAGCTCTAAGCGCAAGCGTATTGATTCGTTCAATATGTGGGAATGCAAAGGATCAAGTCCTTATTGCAAGAAATCAAGAGTTAACCAACACAAGAGAGGAAAACGTCCTCAAGTGAAGAAAATGTCAAGGGTGAGGTGTTACAATTGTGACAAGAAAGGTCACTATGCTCGCAGCTGTTGTGAGCCGAAAAAGGTAAACACCTCTTGTACATTTGAGAACTTTACTTATGTGTCAAGTTCTGTATTATTGGCTGAATCCAATCCTTTGTGGACTATAGATTTAGGAGCGACAGACCATGTAGCGAAGGATAGAGAATCCTTCGTGAAATTCCGGCGATACCAACTGGAACTAAGTGGATCTATGTAGGAAATAACTCCGAGCTGAAGTTAAAGGGATTGGCACTGCCAACCGAACATGCGTGGTGGACGCATTTTGTTCCTACATGATGTTCTATATGCTCCGGAGATTCGTCGAAATTTAAGTGTCTGTTTTGGTGTTGGTTAAGCTTGGTTTTAGTGTGAACTTCCATAATAGAGGTGTAGATTTGTATTTGGATACAAACTACTATGATTGTGGTCACTTTCTGGATGGTTTTATTGTATTAGATGTTGACTGTGATGATGTCAATATTTGTTATTCCCTTGTTTCACGTCTTCTACTTCATATGATAATGACGTGAGTGTGTGGCATGCTGGACTTGGTCATATTGGCCAATACCATATGAATAAACTAGCCAAAGAAGGCTTGTTGGGCAGCATTGAAAAAGTCGATTTGCCCATATGTGAGCATTGCCTAGTAGGGAAAACGACAAGGAAACCATTTAGAAAAGATAAAAGAGCTGAATTTCCTCTGCATTTAATCCATTCTAACGTCTGTGGTTCAATGAATGTGATAGGAAGGCATAGGGCTGTTTATTTCATCACTTTTATAGATGATGATACTCGATTCGGATATGTCTATTTGATTTCTCATAAATCTGAAGCAATAAGTTGTTTCAAAAGGTTTATGAACTTGGTAGAAAATCAATTAGACAAGAAAATAAAAGTATTTAGATCCGATCGAGGTCGAGAATATTTATCTGATGAATTCAGAAAATTATATGATGAAAAAGGAATAGAAAAACAGTTGTCTATTCTATATACTCCTCAACAAAATGGTGTTGTAGAAAGAAGAAACAGAATCCTACTGGAAATGGTTAGGTCCATAATGGTGCATGCTAACTTACCTATTACTTTTTAGAGTGATGCGTTGTTAACTGCTGCCTATGTACTTAACCGGGTGCCTTCCAAATCAGTTGCTTCCACTCCATATGAGTTATGGATAGGTAGAAAACCGGACTTAAGTTTTCTTAAGCCATGAGGTTGTGCTGCCTATACACATGAGTCATCTCACAAGTTTGGGAAATTGGGTCCCAAAGGAAATAAGAGTATTTTCATGAGATACTCCGAACACTCGAAAGAGTATGTGTTCATAGGTGAGCAGGAAAGTGGGAGTATAACTGAATTTGAATCACGGGATGTCACATTCTTAGTGGATGAATTTCCTAAGAAGGGCGAAATAGGAGAAGATTACTCCCTATTTGAAACCTTGGATCAAGATAATGATATTAGTGGAGTTTGTCCAAGTGGGAATAATATGAGAAGTGATGAATTGAATTGAATTCATTCTCAATTACAACCACATGATGAGACATCATCATTATCTAATCCTAGTGGGAGCATAATGGGAAATGATGTGCTAAGTGTACAATCTCCCATACGGTGAACGAGTCGCCAAAGTATTCCCCTTCGACGTTTTGACATTGAAGAGGAAACTTTTTATGATTGCTCCACAAGATAAGGATGAGCCAAGAAATATTAATGAGGCTCTGAATTGCCCTAATAAGGAAAAATGGATTCATGCAATGAAAGAGGAAATGGAGTCAAGAAGTCAAACCAAGTCTAGGAACTGGTTGATCTTCCAAAAGGACGCAGAGCTATTGGGAACAAGTGGGTTCTCAAAATAAAGCGAAAGGCTGATGGCTCGATAGAGAGGCATAAGGCTCACCTTGTGGCGAAGGGGTATAATCAACAGGAATGAATTGATTATGAAGATATATTTTCTCCTGTAGTGAAATTTACCTCGATTCGCATTATTCTGGCAATAGTGGCTAGTATGGATCTTGAGTTACATCAAATTGATGTAAAGACTGCTTTCCTCAATGGAGAATTAGAGGAAGAAATATATATGGAACAACCTGCTGGTTTCATAGTGAAAGGCCAAGAAGAAAAGGTATGTCGACTTTTGAGGTCGATATATGGCCTTAAGCAGTCATCAAGACAATGATATATGCGTTTTCATAATGCCATAATGGCATATGACTTTACAATGATAGATGAGGATCATTGTGTATATATCAAAAGATCCAAGGATCAATTTGTGATCATATCATTATATGTTGATGATATACTGATTTCCGGAAGCAATATGGAGAGTTGGTTGTCTTCCAACTTTGAGATGAAGAATATGGGTGAGGCTGCATACATTCTTGGAGTTAAGATTTCAAGAGATCGTTCGAAGAGATCGTCATCTCTTTCGCAAGAAACATATATAAATAAAGTTCTTGAACGATTTTGTATGCAAGATTGTAAACCCATAGACACTCCTATTGCAAAAGGTGAATGATTGAGCCATAGACTGTGTCCAAGGACTCCACAAGAGAAGGAACAAATGAAACATGTTTCTGCTAGAAGCTTTATGTACGCTATGATGTGTACAAGACCTGACATATGTTTTGCAGTTGGAATGGTGAGTAGTTACCAATCCAATCAAGGTTAAGCACATTGGAAAGCCGTTAAAAGAATACTGAGGTATCTAAAGGGGACTGCTGATTATATGCTGAGTTATTAAGGAAAGAATCTGCGACTCTAAGGCTATTCTTATGCTGATTGGAGAGGAGATTTAGATGAAAGGAAATCTACCTCTAGATTTGTTTTCTTACCGAATAATGGCACCATATGTTGGAGCAGTAAGAAATAAACGTGTATAGCCTTGTCCACGATGGAAGTTGTGTTCGTGGCATTATCAGCAGCAGTATAAGAAGATGTTTGGCTTAAGAGATATTTTGGATCATTTAGGTGTTATTGGAAGTGCTGCAGATTCATTGTTGATTAACTGTGATAGCCAAGCAGCTATAACGTACACCAAATATCCAAAATATCATGGCAAGACCGAACACATAGATACCAAGTATAATTTTGTAAAGGATATGGTTGCACGAAAAGACGTGAACTTACAGTACATATTACGCATAGAATGGTAGCAGATCCTATGACAAAGCCAATACCTAGAGATGTGTTTTTGTGGCCATATGAAATCTCTAGGATTGCGTAGAGACTGATGTACTGAATATTGTATTTTCCCTAAGTGTTCACATTTGATGAATTTGTGTTTTCATCATTAATGCCTATGAATCTTTGTTTGATCTTTATGCATCTTAATGCTTAGTGCATTATTTTAAGTTGAGAAAGTATGTCGGACAGATATAAGATTAGCCCACTCACACGGGTAATCACCTCTATTTACTGTGTGATAAATAGAGATGAGATTGTTTTTAAGCTTATTATCTAGGTGATAATCGAGAGCTCAAGCTTAAAATATGTATGTCGCCTTAACTGAGTGTTAAGATGAGGACATAATATTTACTATATCCAAAAGTAAAATAACCCACATATTTTACTTTATCTGTCTATGATGCCAGATGTGAGTTCTGATGAATTTTGTGAATGAGTAGATACGTGAACTCAAGTTAGACATTGGGTATGTCTAAACTATCATCTGTACGTTATTGAAAAGTGTAGACATACGCTCCATGGGAAAGGAGTTAATACCGTAATACGTATTTCATACTACGTATGCATGAGACGACCAATAAGAGTGACAAAAGTTTGATCTCAATTTTTGTGTCGTGTGAGATTCTTGAGGAAAAGAGTTCCTCAATTTTTAGTCCCCTCATGACTCTTACTTATTCTCAAGATTTCTATTTAGTGTTTGCTATCTTAGGATGTTGCCAATGGTCATGAGTTGATTCGATCTAATGGGGCATTTCTAGAAAAGCAAGCTGAACTGAAATTGAGAGTTTGAAGGAAAGAGGAAGATCGAATTTGGAGAATCACATTGTAGTTTTGTATTCATGGTTAACCAATTATGACTGTCTTTGGGATAATCATAATTGTGAATACAATATATATATATATATATATATATATATATATATAATTGTTTAAAAGAGATCAAGAGAGATATAAATGTGATCGATCGATCTAGGGTACTGCATACTAAATCTACTCAGAGTGTGATGCCCATTATGAGCTGCTATATATTCCTAACAGATGTATGTCAACGAGCTCTCAAAGTATGCTGGTCGCACGGATTATTCACCGGTATGAATGTTGAAGAGAGGTAAAGAGAATTCTGTTCGGCCCACCATGTGCGAGTGGGAGATGATGGTTTTATAAGTGATGGGCTAAAGGCCCGTCCGTGATGGGCTTAAGGCCCGTCCGCCCATGTTGGGCCTAAAAGCCCGGCCCACAGGATTAGGGCCCATGGATGAAGGGGTTCGTTCCTTTCTGTTGGAGGAACGTATATAAGGGAGGAAAGAGAGGGAGAACGCACCCTTTGGCATTTTGTGCGTACGTTCCTCTCCCTCTCTCCCTCCAAAAGAAAAACGAGCGCAAACGGCGACGCCATCTTCCCTCCTAGGCCAATTGATGTCATCGGATCGAACAAGATCGTTTTCTCTTCCTCAATCTTCAGCATTGGTGTTTAATCTGTGGCTAACAAGGTACGCTCGAATCCGTGGTGTGCTTTACGATCGGTGATACGTGATTTTCCCGGGCTTGTCTTCCGCATTCGTTTTAGGGGTTCGATTAAGTGTCGAATCCGATTTAGGGAATCCGATAATCCCAACACAACCCTTTTGTCATATTTCCCATTTTATTGTAGCTAGACAAGATCATTCCAACTACGGCGAATCAATTAATTTTAGAAACTAAATTGTTCAGACTTCTATGTGTTAAACATTGGGATGCAAATATTGGATAATTGATTTTTGGCTTTTTTTTTTTTTTAATCTTAACTCTCGAACTCTAGAAACTGCAACGGCGAAAGAATGTTGAGGTGAAAAATGAAAAATTTATGTAAAGTTATACTTAGACATGAATATCGTCTATTGAACTCCTATGGTACTTTAATAATAGAATTGGGTAAAGCTTTTGGGATCATGAAACTGTAGCCATCCAATAGGAGATGATATGAATAAGAACATCCTCATGTTTGTATATATATGATCTTGATTGTTGGAAGATATGCAGAAGATTTTCGAAATATATCGGGAATTGATTGATCCACATTCTGATTGTAAAGAATCAATTAGATATTAGATTGATTTGTAAAATATTACATTGCCTTTTATTATGTATACACTTTGTAATATAAACAGCAAAGTCATGTACACTGTTTATTATTAGAATACAAAAAAATATTCTACCAAAAACTTTGTTCTTCTTTGTCCGATTCTTGCTTGCCTTCGGTTTCTGACATGGTATCAGAGCTTTGGCTTTAAGCTCCATCTTCCGCAATTGATTACCTTCGAAGCTGCAAGACAAATCAAAGTCTTGATTACGAAGGAATCAAGTTCTGTAAGAAGGAAGAAGAAACGGAATTCTTACCATGAATCCAGAGAATTTGCTTCCTGGAAGTTCTGTCGCTCCCCCCACAGGCGATGCCACACCAACAGGAGAGACACAAGGTCACAGCACCCATGCGATACCTGCAATTTCCACAACCCAGCCAGCAATCCAGACTCAATGGCAGATATTCCCGGCTCAGGCGAATATGGGGTAGCCCATTCCGGGCCATCCTTACCAATGGGTACCTTATCCTTGGTACGTCGGGTAGGGCCCGAATCCATCATTGCCGGGGGTAACGAGTTACCAGAGTAACGTTTTACCTGACGGGAGTCTACCAGCCGCAAGCGGGGCAAACTCAGCCGCTGAGGCAGAACGAATAAATGGGTCTGGAGAAGCGGGTTCGGGAACAAACCCTCATCCGGGACTCTTTAATGCGGGTCATGGAACCGGGTTCAATGGGTCGGGTACAGGGACGAATCCCGACCCGAACCTCTCACCCGGATTTTTACCGTTTCCGATTGCGGCCATCACCGGCCGACCGGAGCCAGGCGATCCCTTGCATGTATCAACCGCCGACGGTCCAGAGTTGCGACTAATCGATGCCCCGCAACCGACCGGCCGGGCAAAACTACAACAAATGGTCGCAAGACTTCCGAGGGCCCTGATGACCAAAGATAAATACGGTTTTCTTGACGGATCAATTCCTATTCCGTCGGATGAAAGGCTGGCGAGGCTCTGGTGAAAGTGCAATCACCTGATCCGCACCTGGATCGGCAATTGCGTCTCACCTGATGTCGCAGCAGGCCTTCCACCAAAGGAAGATTCAAAAATCATGTGGGACAACATAAAAGAAATGTATGGGAAGCTCGATCGAGCAAATTTTTTTTGTCTCATGCAGGAACTCACAGATCTCAAGCAAGGAAATATGTCCGTCACAGCAGTATATAACAAACTGTCATCGCTCTGGAACGAGCTCGACGCCACCGAAGAGAAACTCGAGGGACCCCTAGAAACCCTCAGGCAGTATAAATCCATGAAGGAGAGGGAGAAATCCACTCGATTTCTTTTAATATTGAACGAAACATACCTAACATTTCGTTCGCAGATCCTTGCGATGGACCCCGTGCCGCCCCTCGGCCGGATTTTCCAGTTGGCTGTCCAAGAAGAGAGCCAACGACTCACAGCACCGAAGCAAACACGAGGAGGCGAATCTATTGCTCTCGCTCTTCGCGGCGAACGCTGCGGAAGAGAATCGGGGGCAAGAACCCTAGCTCGGGAGAGAGAAAATCGCGAGGGGCTAGGGTTCGCAAATGCGGACAGAACCCTTAAAAGGGAAGGAAGCTACAGTGGAGATGCAATCCGGCGATCTGACGGCTCGGAATTCACACGGAGATCTGACGGTCTTGATTTCATGCGGAGATCTGACGGTCCGCAAGGGTTTGATCCATACGCTGCATCGGACGGTGGAGATTCCACGATCAGATCATCCGACGGTCAGATTTATTCAGCATCAATTAGAAATTTCGGACAAAATTCCAGGGGGAGAGGTAAATTATACTGTGAGCATTGCAAACGTCCACATCATACCATTGATAATTGCTGGAAATTACATGGAAAGCCAGGAGAAAAAGGCAAAAAGAAAGAGTATTCTGCAGCTTACCAGGTAACTGGACCTACTGGACCAAGTAGTGATCGACCAGTTACTTATGGGCAATATCAGCAATTGATGCATGCACTACAGAAAACAGATATTGGAAATAAGGGAGGAAGTTTCTCAGGTATATCCCATTGCCTGATTAATTCAATTTCAAAAAGGGCATGGATAGTTGACTCAGGAGCAAGTGATCATATCATTTGTGATATAAATTTTTTTCTCAAAAACGCATAGGAAATTGGACACGCCTATTTCTGTGCAACTTCCAAATGGGAACATTACTCATGTCACATTGACAGGGACAGTTCAACTTAGCTCCCAAATTATCTTGCAAAATGTCCTTTATGTCCCACAATTTCAGTTCAATCTCATTTTTGTATCCAAAGTCTGCAAAGAAAATTCCTGTCAAATACTCTTCA
Source organism: Eucalyptus microcorys (assembly GCA_014182515.1). Classification (NCBI taxonomy): domain Eukaryota; kingdom Viridiplantae; phylum Streptophyta; class Magnoliopsida; order Myrtales; family Myrtaceae; genus Eucalyptus; species Eucalyptus microcorys. The sequence goes on from CM024569.1 coordinate 10,836,949, forward strand.
ATGCTGACACATGTTTTTTTCAGGCCCTTTCGACCGGGAAACCGATGGGCTTGGGTAGTATTTCGAAGGTTTATATTTCTGGACCGGTATTCCAAGTCATCTTGATTTGAATTCAATTCCTTTCAATAAATTGTCATTGTGTAATGCTATTGCCAATGATAAAGCCTTTCTTTTACATACATAGTATTTCTTTTCCATATTCTAAATGTCCTATTCGTCCCCCCGCAAAACAATCTCGCACATCTTTCCCTTTGCATACAAAGCGTTCCACCACTATCCTTTCTTTAATTCATGTGGATGTCTGGGGACCATATCACACAGCACATCGTGATGGTTCATGATATTTTTTAACAATTGTGGATGACCACTCTCGGGCCACATGGGTATTCTTGATGCCATCAAAGGCTCAAGTTCCATCTCAATTGAAAACGTTCATCACCCTGACTAAAAATCAGTTTGGGAAGTCAATTCAGCAATACGAACTGACAATGGGAAGGAATTTTTTAGTCATGATTGCAGATCACTTTTCTTGCTCCATGGCATTTTACATGAAAGCTCCTGTATTTATACTTCACAACAGAATGGAGTGGTGGAACGTAAGCATCGTCACTTGCTGGAAGTTGCCCGAGCTTTGAAGTTTCAGGGATCCATTCCGGCAATATATTGGGGAGATTGTGTCCTCACTGCAGCCTATCTCATCAACTGTATGCCTACTCAGATATTAGCTGGTAAATCACCCTTCGAATTACTTCATAAAAAAACACCAGCAATAGATCATCTACGAGTTTTCGGTTGTCTTTGCTATACTTTTTCGTGGGGCCTCGAGACAAAATGAGTCCACGAGCGAGGAGGTGCATTTTCATGGGTTATCCTACCCTACAGAAGGGTTATTATGTTCTGGATCCATCAATAGGAGAATTTTTTGTAAGCAGGGATATCATTTTTCACGAGACTATCTTTCCATTTCGTGAATCTATAGGGGATTTGGATATCTCCACCAATTCTCATCGCTCCTCAATTGAGGAAAATGTATCTCCTGAATATTTTCTAGCAGCATCACTAGGCCCAGGCATTCCATCTTCTTCAATTGACCAATCAAATCAGCAAGCACCTTTGGAAAGTGACCCTATTATTCCACTAAACACTGAAGCTGATTATGGTGATCAAACAACCAATAATGCTGCGGAACTATCTCCACCTCCACCACCAACGGATCATCCACGACGTTTGGGGCGAGCTACGAAACCGCCAACGTGGACCAAGGACTATGTCTGTGCCTCTCTTAATGGACCAGGTATTCACTATCCCATATCTTCTTATGTCTCCTTTGACAAGCTTTCGTCAGAGCATAGATGTTGCATTAGTCATATATCGGATGAGAAAGAACCGTCTAGTTATGATGAGGCATCCAAAGACCCACGGTGGAAAAAGGCTATGGAAGCAGAATTACATGCCTTAACTGATAATCACACATGGGAGATAGTTCCTTTGCCCTCAAATAGGAAGTCCATAGGATGCAAATGGGTCTTTAAAGTAAAGTATAGAGCTGATGGATCCATTGAACGTTACAAAGCTCGATTAGTGGCGAAGGGATATACGCAACGAGAAGGTTTCGACTATCACGAAACTTTTTCTCCAGTAGCTAAAGATGTCACCGTCCGCTCATTCTTATCAATTGCAGCCATCCATGATTGGCCATTGCACCAAATGGACGTTCATAACGCCTTTCTTCATGGGGATCTGGATGAAGAAATTTACATGGATATTCCTTAGGGCTTACGGAGACAGGGGGAGAATAGAGTATGTCGTCTCCGCAAATCCCTTTATGGGCTGAAACAAGCTTCCAGACAATGGTATGCTAAATTTGCTAATGCTCTCATCAGTGCAAACTTCAAACAATCCAAGTATGATTATGCCTTATTTACGTGGACTAAAGGTACGTCATCTATTTACTTGATGATTTATGTCGATGACATTCTTATCATGGGAAATGATGAAGTTGCAATAAAGAGCTTGAAGAAATATTTGCATACTACATTTCATATAAAAGATCTGGGAGCGCCAAAATATTTTCTTGGGATTGAGATTGCTCGATCCCACCAAGGAATTTCCCTCAGTCAGAGGAAGTTTGTGTTGGAAATTATATCAGAAGCCGGTTTATCAGGATGCAGGCCGGCTATCATCCCAATCGAGCAGAATATCATATTGACTACAGCAGATCACACTGGAGAAACTTCTCAGGATGATCCTATATTACAGGATCCGACGAGTTATCAGAAGCTCGTTGGAAAACTTATTTATCTGACTATGACCAGGCCTGATATATCATATGCGTGCAAAATCTCGAGTCAATTTATGCACAAACCGAAGGAATCCCATATGAATGCCGCTCTAAAGGTCGTGAAGTATTTGAAGGGATGTCCAGGACTTGGGATACTTCTATCTAGAAGATGCAACATGGAAATGACAGCATATTGCGATGCAGACTATGCAACGTGTCCTATGAGTCGAAGATCCATAACTGGGTTTTGCATTAAGTTGGGAATTCTCTTCTTTCATGGAAAACCAAGAAGCAAGCAACAGTTTCTCTATCCTCAGCTGAAGCAGAATATCGGGCTATGGCAAAGACCACATGTGAAATTGTGTGGATACGAGGATTACTTGGCGATCTCGGAATACAGCTAAAAGGACCGACGAGATTATTCTGTGACAACGAATAAGCTCTGAAGCTCGCAGCAAATCCTATAATGCTAGAGAGGACAAAGCACATAGAGGTAGATTGCCATTTCACTCGGGAGAAGATTCAAGAAGGGACAATCGAGACAAGAGGGATTGGAACTGCTGAACAACCCGCAGATGTGTTTACCAAGGCCCTATGTCAAAAACAACATGCATATCTACTGAGCAAGCTAGGCGTCTTGGACATCTACAAGCCACCAGCTTGAGGGGGAGTGTTGGAAGATATGCAGAAGATTCTCGAAATATATCGGGAATTGATTGATCCACATTCTGATTGTAAAGAATCAATTAGATATTAGATTGATTTGTAAAATATTACATTGCCTTTTATTATGTATACACTTTGTAATATAAACAGCAAAGTCATGTACACTGTTTATTATTAGAATACAAAAAAATCTTCTACCAAAAACTTTGTTCTTCTTTGTCCGATTCTTGCTTGCCTTCGGTTTCTGACATTGATGATCCGGCAATTGATTTGTCCTTGAGCTATTACCTTTTCCTCGTGCAAAATCAGAGCATCGGTTCCAATCCTCTCAAATAAGAAAAAAAATATGAACAATAACTTATTTATTCAAGTCTAGCACGTGATGTTATTACCCTGCGGTTATCTTTTCTGCAAATTCACGGCCCAACATGATCGCTTGTTCAAGAATTAGTGCTCTCTCCTATCTCGTTACGTACCCATGTTTCGTTAAGCATGGGGTACCAATCTAATTCGAAAAAATATTACAAAAAAATTCTAAAATCTATTGTATAAATGTTAATTTAGTTTTAAATTTTCAATTGTAATAATTTAGTCATAAATCTTCTAATAATTTGTCATTTTAATTATTCTAGCTAATTTTAATCGAAAATTACCGACATAGACACTAAGCATCTTACGTGATACATGTGATGCCAACGTGGACAACTTTTATAGATTTTTTTGAATTTTTTAATAATGTAATAATTCATTTTTATCTTTTCTTTGCACATGAGCTCCAACGGTAGCTTCGTCGCCACGCGGTCAAAGTGTTGGACCTCGGCCTCAATCCACGCCTTCACCACCATGTTCTTTTCGATTACCGCAGAATCCGCGGCCCCGTCGGGCATCGGCTCGTACGCAAGCTCCCACTGCATCTTCGACTTTATGGCCTCCTGATCGGCCCCGAACTCCATCATCACGCTCACCATCGCCCTGGGTTTTCCCTCGCGGACGAGCGGAGTGCCCTTGTCCGCGTATGTACAGGCAATGTATTCTGTAATAGCCCTTGATTCTGACACCACAAAGAGCATAATCAAGATATCGACCGTGTTTGGCGTGGTTGTTGCTCGTTTTGTTGACTGATTGAAGACTCAAATTTGACTAAACACTTGATAATCTAAAAACTTATCTCTCATCATGGTCGCACAAGATAATTACATTAGTGACGGGATGACTTATCCAAAAGCTTCAAATCTCCGCCGGCCGAGACTTGACAGGAAAATTATCAAAAAAGTCCTAAAATTAGACGTAATTTAATTCTAATAATTATTATTTTTTGGCCAATTGAATCTTTAACATTTTGTATTTGTATTAATTTAGTTTATCCAGTCAATTTTGGCTAGTCGGCATTGATGTGTACGCCAATTGTCCTACGTGACACGACCGGTGCTAATGTAGGTGATTTTAATAATATTTTAATATTTTAGAATTATTATTTATTTTTTTCTTCCATTTTTCTTCTTTCTCTAGTCGGTGAGGACGAGAGAAAGCCTCGCCATAGCACTAGCAAGGTAATAAGGGCGGTTCGCCTAGGTCGCTCACTGGGCTAGCAAGGCTCAAGCCCTCCCCGTCCATGGGTGAGGATTGCCCAGCCCTTTGGTGACGGCTCCCTCACTAAGGTCGAGCTAGCGGCGAGGCTTGTGGTTGACAGGCTTCACGAGCAAAGTGGCAACGGCGGACCTGAGGCCCTTTGCCACTGGGAGGTCGGCAAGGACAAGGTGGACGGGACAAGTGACCGTCACGGTCTCCACAGGCAACCGCTTCAACCCTTCATTGCCTTTGGTGATCGAGTCCCTCTTAAATTGAATCTGAAGCATCTTTCGCTGAAGATCTTCACAATCTCCTTCTTCTTCACCTTAGATTCTAGGCAAAATCAACAATTTGGGGAACTTCTCTCCAAATTCTTCATGGATATCGATCAAGAAAACCCTACATTGAAAGGTTTTGGGGTAAACACTTGTCACTACCGGTGGCGGCAAGGGTGAAGCTCACCAGCTAGGGGCAAGGTCGACCTTGGCCTCTCGCTGGTTGCCAAGTTCCGATGACTGACTGGAGGAATAAGAAGGACGCGAAGAAAAAAATAGAAAGAGAAAGAAAAAGAAAAAGAAAAAAGAAAAAAAATGGATAATATTAAAAAATAATAAAGTATTATTAAAAATTATTCATGTTAACGCCGATCGTGCCCCGTAAAATGGCTAGCTTTATGTTAGCGCTGGCCAGCCAAAATTGGTAGGATGTACTAAATTGATGGAATAAAAATGATGGAATGAGGATATTTGAAATGGCGAAGGGATTCATATGTCTTGACCAAAGAGGATTGACATATATAAAGTGAGGATGATGAAGCTGCAATTTTGATTCGCGCGGTCGGCAATGTGGCCCAAGTGTTCTCGAATGGCGGAGCCTAGCCTCGTCTTTGGACCCTCCTGGAGGAACCAGCCGGTGCCCACCTCCAAGGCCAGCGTGAGGGAATCCTACCGGTGGATAACCAGCACACTCGGAGGCGCCTGTAAAGGAACTGCCCCGGATAGTTTCTCTTCGAACTTAAGAATCTGAATTTCAATTCGCCTCTCTCTTTACCAGAGGGTGATATTCTGTTTTTTTAGGATCCCTGTTCTTGCTAGCCTTTTCGAGTAATTTCATATAAAATTCCTTGAGCTCATCCCCTTAGCTAGGCATTGACCATTGTAATTACTTTTCTGTTTCTCCTATAAACTAAGGTTTCTTGGTCTACCACTGAGTGGCACTTCTTGATTTGTTTCATCAACCACCGGAATTAAGATTTCGATATCATGTCGATAGAACTATGCATTTTTGTATTATAATGTGAACAAAAATTTTGTTCCCAATTATTATGTCATCAAATGGATAAGTCAGATCAGATTTTGGTCGGGATATAATAATTTGATCCAAATTGACCCATTTAACCATTCATGACCTATTTATTTCTATACAAATTTCTCAATCCATATCCGATGTGACCCATATTGTTAAAACAGTTTGCATCTTAAACCAAATCTAGGAAAAATTGTTTCCTATGATTTTTTTACAAAAATTGTACTACTTAAATACTTCAAGTTAATAAAAATATCTAATTGGTAATTATTATATTATTTTTAGAATTAATTTTTTTGATTTCTTATATTTCATTTTCTTTTTCATTTTCAATTTTGTCTTCTTCTAACTTTGGGGAGGATTGATAGTCGACTATTTTTGGCGGTGGGCTAGGCTCTCACCAAGATTTGGTGATGGTCCTGTCAACCTCATTGGTCATGGCCCTCGTTGGCCGTGGGTGAGGGTTATCTAGTGGCCATTTGGGTGAGGATTGCAACCTTCACCGGACTTTGTAGAAAAAGAAAGAGATAGAAAAAATAATTACCAAAAAAGACTAAATTGTATTGTATGAATATTAATTTAATTTTAAATTTTCACTTTATTAATGTGAATGTTGTTCATTTTACGTATTATGATCGATGTTGATTTATCCACGCGAGGCGAAACCCCAATTCCCCACAACCTAAGAAAGACTAGAAAAATTCGCAATCGCCCACCAATCGAGAAGAATCCCTACGAATTCCGCTCGAGAGAAACTCCGGTAAGCGTTTCTTTACGTGCGAATCGATGAAGCTGGTGCGAGGTGGGGAGAGTGTGTAAGAGGAGTTCGGGTGAGACCGTGAGAGAGAGAGAGAGAGAGAGAGGGGGGAAGCTTCCCCTTCTTTTATTATTATTATTATTATTATTATTTTCTCGCATTGGGCTCCTTTTTTTCTTCTTTTCGCTGGCGCTTTCTGTTTTCTCTCTCTCGGCGATCCTTTTATCCGCCTTTTTAAACTTTCGTTCTTTTTATTCGTCGAGGTTTTCACACTCGTCTCGGAGACTTGGTACTTGGGAAATTTCTCTTTGCGTGGAAAGACTTGATGTCTGGTCCACATCGGTCGCGTGAATAGGTGAGCTTGTACCGGCAGATCGGCCTACGACGAACTTTTTGTTTAGATGCTTGGACACTTTCATCTCTCGTCATGGTCACACGGGGACGACTTGCCGAATAGCTTCAAATCTCCGTCCTCAAAGGCCAGGACTTGACCGAAAGGCTGCGCAAAGAGATCGAGAAACGTTGGATGTGAGAGAGACGAAGGAGGGTTTCTTGAGAGGAACACGTTGAGACCCCAAGACCCAAACAACACTTAGGAATACTGTCGCACGAGTGGTGGGCTGGGACGGAGACTTACGTTCTCCTGCTTGTGCTCGCATATCTATGGGGACGAACTTGTTCTCTTGGTCCTTGTCGTTGAGGGCAGTGACGGCCCGCATCGTCTCTGCAGTGAAGGCCACTCCAATGACCTTTGTCACCGTAATTGCTTGCTCTACTTTCCTTTTTTCTCCTCAAGAACTAATGCCGAAATCTGGATTTTAACCCGGAAGAGAGGACGGTGATTATGGGTGCATGCGCTAGCGAGGGAGATGGAGGGGTGCTACCTGAAAATGGAAATGGTAGAATGGGGGTATTTGAAATGGCGAATGGGGTTTTATATGTCTTAGCCAAAGAGGATTAACATATATACAGTGAGGATGATTACACGAATATTAGAATATCAATTATAATTTATATTTATTTAGATTATATTTTAATTTACCTGTCTTAGTCATACAATGACAATACCAATTGTAATTACTTTGACATAATCACATGTTATATGACTAACGACTAAAATATTATATATACTAAGTAGACAATTGATGTGGTACGCATTATGTTTTTATTGTATTAAATATTATTCTTAGTATAATAGTTAGCATAACGTTAAGTGCTTATTATTATGTACGAATATCTAAGTTTCCAATTATACTACTCATCATGTAATAAAAACGTTTAATTTAATATAAGCACATACTATATGATTATATGTAAATCTCCAATGCTAATTGGGATAAGCTTTGGGCCTTTAGCATTTAGCCAAATTTTGAAATTACTTTTTGTTTTTTTCAAAACTACTATTATTTATATATATATATATTGGTTTTACTTCTCATTATTCCAAAACTACCCTTACCTTCATTAGAGTTAGCAAAGAGTTTAATATTTATTAATAAAAAGAAAAATTAAATCCAAAAGTCCTTTATAAAAAAAATAGTTATCAAATACTCATTATGCCAAAATAGTTTTGTAAAGAATTTTTTATCAAACGCAATTTGCATTTCTCTAAAGCCCTTTAGGCCAAATATATTTGTATTTCCCGAGGCCCATTTCCAAAGTTGAACTAAACGTATTCAATTAGGTTTCAATTCTTAAGGATTTTTACTTTTTAAGGGAAGACTACTCAAAATGCTAAATTTTAACCTTTTCCAAATATTTTTGATTTTTCTGAATTTTTATGAATTTCCGAAATTTTTTGAAAAGAATCTTCGGAATTTTTATTATTTTTTAAAATATTTTAAATATTTTCTTCGAATTTTTAATTCTTAATTTTAAATAAAGGATTTATTCTGAAAATAGGACTGGACCCGGCCCGCACGTAGGCTGAACTTGGACTCTCGGTCTTGGGCCACGGAGATGATTGGGCTTGTCTAAAGCTAACCGATTTCGAAAAGAAAACCCATCCAGCCCATTTTATTGAAACTAATCACATTAAGCCCATATTGCTAAGCTCAGCCCAAGCATGTCTAAAGATAAAACCACCCCGAATTTACCAACCCCGGCTCATTAAACCTATTTAAGCCCAAAGCCCATTAAGCCTGGTTAAAACTAAATAAGCCCAACGTAGTCATTTCTCTCTCTCTCTCTCTTTTTTTTTTTTTGTTCTTTTATTTCCCTTTTGCCTCCCTCGTCTTCTTCCCGAAGCCAGTCCCTCCTCCCAATGCCTCCATCACCGAACGCCCAACCTAATTCTCTCACGCCGAGCGCCATAAACGAAGCAGCCGCTGAGATCGTCGCTTGCCGCCACCATCACCTCGTGACGTCATCGCCGGCCACTCCGAGCCGCGCCCCACTTTACAGTCCCCACATCCAGGAAACCAACGGGAGACAAATAAAACGCAGCAAATGTATGCCCAGACTTGGCCCGATGATGCAAACGACGACTAGCAAACAAAAAGGTTTATAACATGCAAAGCCTACTTATACAGGTTCAATAACATATGGGAATCGGTAATGCACGGGCCTAGGCTGGCTTAGACATATCGTCGAACAGGTGGTGGGCATGGACCGGGGGAACGATATCAACATTTTTTGGACTCGGACTCAGCGCCAGACTTAAAAAAAATCATCAAGGGACATTCGAAATCAACCACATTAGCCCACAGAAGCCCAGCATGCTTGGGACTAAGGGAAGGAACAAAATTCATTGTTCTATCCTACCAAAATAGGGGGGAGCAGCAGGGGTTCATGGGGACGGGCGTTTAAAATGAGGAGATCGCTACTCGGCTTCGGCAGCGGCGGCGGGATGGTGAACTCGAAATGGATCGAGCAATGGCCGGCCGGCAGGCCCCCGGTGTTCCCAAAGCGAGATTCTCGGGAAAGCGATGCAACTCGACACAGATCAAAAAGATACGCGCAAGACCTAACGTGGGAAAAGCACGCGTCCGCGAGGTCGGCGGCCGAGGTCCAAGCGCGGTGGCTACCGGAGGAGGCCCTTCACTCACAGCCTCACTCTCTATCTCACTCCCTCTCCCCCTTTCTCTCTTCTCCCGAACCCTCTCAATCTTTCTCTCCCTTCAAGAACCGCCCCTTGAAACGAGCAGCCATCTCTCCCTTTTAAACGCAACCGGCAGGCGCGCAAGGCTTCTGCCACTGCCAGATTGGCCGGCCCGCCTGATCCCGACCGGCGGCTCATGGCTGCTTTTGCTTTCTTGCTCCTGTACGTCTTTCGCCACAGAGGAGAAGTGCGTCGCGTGAGGAGGAAGGAGGAAGAAGATAGGCGCGCAGGCCGAGCCGGGGAAAGAACAGAGGAAATGGGCCTAGCCCAAACGAGGAAGAAGAAGGGAAGAGAAAGAAGGCCGGGCCCGGCCTGGCCTCGGCCCAGTCTCGCTTCTTCTTCTTTTTTCTTCTAAATAAATATTTTTTTTAAAAATTATATAATAATTAATTTTTTTAATACTAGTAATGCAAATGCTTCTAGTGTCTATATGTGATGTGATTTAATGAAAATTACTTTTGTTAGGTTAAAAATTATCCCTAATTTTTTATATAATTAATAAAAAAACGGGTTACCAAAATTTAGGCATCAACGAAAATTAATAAAATCTTCCAAACAAGTAATGCTGGATAATTGTGTGTTTACCTTGAAAAATTGGCAAAGGATAGTGGGAAATATGTCTTGCATGTGTGAAAATGGAGAAAAAGAGGGATAGACTTGCTTGAATGGGGCACTTTGCATCGTTTGTCCATGAGGTTTTACTAGTGTTCTTTGAATTCAATGTTCCACCAAATATTTTGATTATATAAATGGGATTCTTCAATTTGGATTTATAATTGTTTCCATCAAAATCATATCCCATCCGATCATCCATCTTATCTTACTTATAATGCTTGCATAGATAGGGGATTTTAGGTGCTCATATTGCTCAAAGAACTTAAAAGTGGGATTTATGCATGTGGCACCTTCTTTTCCAAACAATTGGCTTAGTTGCAGAAAATGCTAATAAAAAAAGGTCCTTCCTTCTTGAAAAAGTACAGAGACTACCAACTTCCTAGCATATAATTTGTGTGACCAGTGGCTTTGTGAATGCTATTGACGAGCTTCCATTGACTTTCTGTCATTGTGTGATTCACAATGCTTCAATTATTTCTAAGATGTTGTTTTGGGGTTATCAGTAAATAAACTATCTCTGTCATCAAGTCCTGGATAATGCAGTGAGACTGCAATAGAAACTCTGGCTATACCTCCTTTCCTCTGTATTTATGTATGTATGTATGTACCATCTTCAATTCCTTTGACAAGATGTAGTGGCCTATTGTTATGGATTTTATTTTTGTAATCTTGTCATGAAGGTTTATATTTTGTCTCCATTATTTACACTTGCTAAACCTGCAGCTTGGGAAAGCTTTGCTTTTTATGCGCGACAGAGGAATTGCCCACCTTGATGTTAAGCTAGATCATATATATGTCAAGAATGGTGTATACAAGCTTGGTGATTTTGGTTGTACGAGTCTCCTTAATAACAGCCTACCAATTAAGGAGGGCGACGTGCGGTATATGTTTCCGGAGAAATGCCAATCATGGTCATCTTGACAAGGTTGGTATATATTCCTGGAGAGTTTCTATAGATGAGCTTATCAGAAGATCACCTTCCTTTGCTGGAACCAGGGCCTTGGTATCTGAATCTTAGAGAGGGAAAGCTGCCTCTTCTCCCTGGCCATTCACTGCATTTCCATAATTTGCTGAAGGTACTGTGTCTTCATTTTCTTCAATGGGAGTTGTGTCGTTTTGTTTTTCACTTTTGGATATCCAAATACCCGGCCTTCTGCAAAAGAATGAGTGGCGAATCCATCCAATTTCTGACAGGATTTGGAGGAATGGAAAGACCTAAGCCAGGACAGTAATGGGATTTCAACCACGAACATAGATAATCAACTGCCGGTGCTGAATGTATCAGTGAGCATTCGGGTGAAGTTGACCTTGAAGGTATTGGGAAAATCCTATGCCGATTTTGCCTTTCATTTTTGCCTAATATGTGCACCAGTGTTTGTGCTGTAATGGTGCTGGATCGGTAAGTGGAAGCAACGAAAAAAAGGTGTTGTAAACCCAACATTAGGCGAAGATATGCAGTGTAATGGAAAAACCCTGTTCATGTCAGAGTCCAAATATCAATTTTCATCCGTTATGACGGATCAGTCGGTGCTTGTTGTTTCTGCTTATTTATATAGTTCATCTCAATTGTACAGGCATGTATGTTAAGTTTAGAACCAGTTATTTGATCCGTGGGAACTCACCTATTTCCTTTTTTTTTTTGGCAACATGCTGAAGTGTTCAGTCATAATTCTAGTTCAACGAATCTGGCTTTGGAATTGCTCGTATCCACAGAACCAATCAGGTTGCTTAGAGCTTTGCCCACTTCTGGCATTTAAAAATCCCCTTATTCTAGAAATAATGAGCTCGTCCTCGAGAAATCATTTTCTAGTTTCCATTTCACAAGACGACATCAATCACTTTCACAGGATAGTGAGATTAAAATTAGACACGGAAAGAAAAAAGCACATATTCCTTGAGAAAAAGAGAGGTCAAAGGTGGCTGCTGGGTCGGCATTAGTTTACACTTTCCCATGGAAGCACACGACTTCTCCGTGGCATTAATCATGCGATGGTTAATCTTAAATTAAAAGTCCAAGGTCATCGCCTCCTTACCTACTGCCTAATTGGAGCAATTGTCCATTTTCAGACAAGGAACCTTCCGCCTCCATTGCAATTGCAAAAGAAATTGGAGTTTACATCATTGGAATGGGTAGGATATGCCTTCTGACAAATCAACTATAGTATGTGCTGTAAAGCTCTCTGTGACAAACTCAAATCGATGAATCTCCCATAAGTCTAAGGAAATTTTAATTGCTGAAGTCAACGCTTAAATAGCCTCCTTACATCCTTTCGATATCGTCATATATTAGCAGCCGACGCCTATTGCACATTTTCTTTAGACTCGAGATAGAAATGTTATGATAATACTTAAATTCTCATAAAAAACATACTAGGCATGGTAGTTTCAGAGCAAAACAAAAGTAAAAAGGACCAAACCTACGTACCTTAAGCATGATGATCAACGTTGTCATTTTTGGTATAGAGACTTATATGTGTAGTTGTCGTATTCAATGGAAAAAATTCATTCTAACGAAAGTAGTTGGAAAGACCGAACTTCTCGCTGGGGCATAATTTGATAGAAAGAAAATAAGGGGACAAGAAACATGCTCCCCAAAAACTAGAAGGACCAATGTGCAAACTCTTAAAAAGACTTTAGAAGTGCGATACCGCTATTATGACTGGCATTGGCAATGGTGCTTGTAGATACTTACAGCCACTAATTTAATCATATTCCTAGCTATGTGCCAAAAAAAAAGGACGTTCGCCCAAAGAGTCTTGCTTTGAACCATATTCCCATTGATCATTGCGTGGATCTGCTTTTGACAATGGTCCTCCAAAGAACGCTTTTGACAATGCTTACGAGTCTAGGACCGTCGACTAATTGGTAGTTTAATTTAACGTTCCCATAGATACATCTGATTTATTAATCTAATCACATGTTGGGGATTAATTTAAGTCAGCAATTGATGCAGTTTTCCAAAGATGTCATCATGCATACACGTGTCGCTCGTGACCATGTCTAGGAAAGCACGAGATTCTCCCTCCTCTGGACCTGAAAATGGTGACCACCTAGAAAGGGTGCGCAGTCCACAATTAAATTCATTAAGCTCTCTTGAGCTGTGGATTAAATACATGGAGAGATCTATCTATCATGACCATCAGTATTCAACTTCACGTGATAACTAAACAGGGTGCATTACAATAAGAAACTCTGAGGTATTATTTATGCCAAAGAGTCGAGAATCCCAAGGAAAAGATAACCGATTTAAAATGCAAAAATACAATAACAAAACAAAGTCCTAATCTGGATCAAAAATACTATAGTAACAAGAGATAATCTCCAAATATTTCCAATAATGGTTAAAAATATTTCTCAATATCATTCTCAATCGATTGGAGAAGATTCGTCCTCAAGGCTAACTTCATCGAGCTCTTGGTCTTCATGATATGATGATAAAGGGGCGACGCTGGAAGAGGTGGAAGCATCGTATTCTCCAAAACGTTCAATTCTATAGACATTGTTGTAGAAGCGCTTTAAAATTTGAAAAAGACCATCTGTCGAGGACAAAACTTAGCGTCACCATCATGCCGAAAATCTTTGTTTTCTTTAATGCATCCAAATAAGATAACGGGCTCGTTTGCTATCTATCCTTTTTCAGCTTGCCCTAAAATTCTCTTCCTCACTTCTTTGGTAACTGCAAGATTTTCATAGCCTTTTCTCCGGCATCTAGTGAATAAGGGTATAAGATCCAAAATAGTTGAATGATACTTTCCATACACAACTTCAAATGGTCAATCTAGTGTAGTTTTTTTTTTTGGTCGGTGTCAATCTAGTGTAGTTGGCTCAAGAAATTAGTATCGCACACTAAGTTCAAGCCAAAGCCTACTTGTGACAAGCTAATCTAATCTCTTAAGAGAGGCAAATCTGGCTTTGTTGAGGAAGACAGACTCATGTTTGGTCTCGTCAGGTTTGGCGGAGCCAAGAGACTAACCGTAGGCGGCATCTGACGGCGGTGTGGTGGTGTCGGTTCGAAGGGAAGAGGGAGGCGTCATAAATCTTTAAGGTTCTTTTCGAAAGAATCATGCCTTCCTTCTATTCAACAAAAGTGAAAACAACTGCTCCGAGTCGTTATTAGATTAGAAAACTGGTTCATCCCAATAGTGTATAAAAGAAATTAATTCAACAAAGGCGTTCTCCAGGCTCATCCCTCATCTTGCGTCAGCCATCTTGCGTCAGCACCTGCCAAGCGTCTCTGCTCCTCCACGCTCATACTGACTTCTCTTTTGTAATTACTCTAGCTTTGTGAAAAGAGAATTTGTCCATGTGTGGACATATTAGTTTTGAATGTCTGAATGCAACACCCATCATCTTCACCTACTAAAAGCCTCGCCCTCTGCAGAACGCGTTGCCATCGCCTTCTCTCCACCCATTCCTTTGTATCTGCAGCCTGCCTTCGCGCGTGCGTCCCGTCTTGACGACTTTGACAGAGAGTGAGAAATGTCGGGAGACATGGTCGAAGAATCCCAGAAAGACGAAAGCCAACTAGCCAAGACAGCTTCTCCGCCACCATGTCCACTACTCATCAACGGAAAGAAGCTCCTGGAGTCCATTATTTTGTATTATCTTTGTCGTGGATGCAGTACTCCTGATTATGTCACCCCGGATCATCAAAATCTACTGGATAGCTTGGATTGTAACAAGGTAAGGTAGATGTGGATTTGCTTTCCTTTGTCTGCCTTTGATGTAATATTTTTGGCATATTCATGCAGGATAAGTTTTCTTGTCCTCAATCACCAGAGAAACTCGATACCACTAAGGGCAAGAGCTTTCAACAAGGTATATATTAGCTGTGCCATAGATGCTTCTACCGTAGGTTTTTCTATCTCATATGTTAGTATCTCAGAATCAAACACTTTAGATATCTGAAATATAGTAATCTGTTGACATAGTTGAGGATTCTTGGCGAATATGAGAATGCATTGACCTCATTGTCAATGGCCTTCATGGGCAGGACATATACGGAAGGTTAGGTTCATACACTTAGGATAGAATGTGAATCTACAGCTTTCGTGTAGGTCTAACAGAATAGTTGGACTATACCCGGCTGATTTAATCACACAACCGTGTCGCATATTAGATGGACATTTTTTTTTCTTTTTTGAAATACTAAATAGGGAATATGGCAGCTAGATAATTCTTCTCTATAAGTATCATGTTGTCAGCATGCAAATTGAAGCAGTTGATGAGAATCAGAATGTGCGAAACCAATGTTGACTTCATTTTCGCTTCATTGGATACTTCTCTAGATTTGTGAAGTTTGTGGGTCATTTAATCAATAATAGTACTGAGAGAATTTTTCATGGTAAGCTGTATTCTTTTCCAAGAATTTGATCAGGCCTTTGAGATCTGTATTCTCATATGTGATTGTTCATCGACCTTTTGAGGTCAATCATTTCAATGATGGTGCTGGATCAGGTTTTGTGCTTCTACCGTTGGAGTCGTGTGTTTTCAATTTTGATGGATTGTTGGCCTTATTTGTAATGCATCACGGTTATGACATTAACATTATTGGAGTTGCAAAGAGATAGATCGTTCATCCAGGTCTCCTGCTAGAGCAAGTCCAAGAATATTGAAGGAAAGCGATTATTCTAGGGACTGAATTGAGATATTATACCAAAGTCTTTGTCACATTCGTATGGAATATCATAGCCACAAGATAAATCTGATTATGGCTTTGCTTTGTGTGTTCAAACTTTCTGATTTTTCAATGCCCACTTTTGAGTAGATTTGATCCAATTTTTTCATCTCCATGTGCCTGTGAACAGCACATAAAGAAAGATATACAGTTTAGGTCTTATCAGTCATTTCTCTTCTTGATGCTGAAATTTCTGATGGCCATAATTAATATCTGCTAGTAGTTCAAAATTTGAGGTATTTACTGTTGTTAATTTCCCCAGATCTAATTACCTTGAATCCTCAAAGTCCCATTTTTTCTGGAAGTCAGCAAATAGAGGATCTTGCACAGGGCGGTTTGGAAGGTCAAGAAACTAAAGTTGAGAAGCCAGTACCAAATGGCACGCAGCAGACACATAGGGTCAAGCCCCCTCCTTGTATTAGAAACCCATATCTCAGTGACGCGTCAGATCCTTTTGGAAATCAAAGGTTCAAATGTGCCGGTATGTCTATATTTCCTGTTGATCATTAAATAATGTGAGCACGTACAAATTATTGTCAAATCTTACTAAAACTGTGCATGCTATCTATGCCACGTCTTATAAATATAATAAGACAAACTGATAATGAGAAATTGCTAATGATTTGTTCGCTGTTTCGGTTGTAGACATTTATGAGCATTTCTCATTTAACAAGTGCGACAATATGCAGGCTTATCCTCTTCTGTTGCTGGAGGAGCTGGTCCCTCACGTTTCCACACCGATTTCGTAGAAATTGAGGTCTTTATTAAAAATTAAAGCCTTTTGCACATACAGTCTATAGCTACTCTTTGCAGAAACTCATATTTCTTTTGGGTTGACTCGTCAATTTGCTAATTCTTCCCAGCAAATTGGAGCTGGTCACTTCGGCCGTGTTTATAAAGTTTTAAACAGAATAGATGGTTGCTTGTATGCTGTGAAGCAAGTCACCAGGCCAATGTGTCAAGACTTGGAAAGGTATTTGTCTCGTGCACTGCTTTCAGACATTCAACACTAACTTGAACAGCATATGATACCCACTCTTTTGCAGGAGAAAAGCTTTGTTGGAAGTACAATCTTCGGCAGCTTTAGGTATCAATGCTGGTTACATTATCCTCCATTTTGTGTGTCTGCCGCACGGTTTTCTCTAATTAGCATGTTTCTTGCAGGCTCTCATGAGAACATTGTTGGATATTACTCTTCTTGGTTCGAAAATGAGCATCTTTACATTCAGATGGAGCTCTGTGATTCCAACTTGTCTTGTCAGAAGTCTTCACGTTTTACTGAATGTGATGCATTGACATTTCTACATCAGGTTAGTCACAAGTTTCTTTGATATTAGCAATGTTTTATGATACAAATGGCCTTTTTTTAAGTTACCTATACCACCAACTTATGAAGCAACAGTCAATAGCTTTTAAAATTAAGGATTGATTCTGGTGCTAAATGAGCATAATCTTCTCTCCTAAAGTATTAGGGTGACTTCATAAGCAGATAACATTGTTACTTGAATCTTGAATACGTAGTGGACATAAAAAGCAGTTTCTAGGATTTTCATTTATGTTGTTATAGAGTCAAACCTTAAAGCTTCAATCTTTAGGGGGCAGGTGATACATGTCAAAGATCAATAGAAATCTTGTGGACACGCATTGCTGGACAAATGTGTTTTTACCTTCATCCACAAACTGGAAGAACAATAGTCAGAAATATGTCTAGCATGTGTGAGTGTTAAACTGGAGATAGATGAAAAAACTTGCTTGAATGGGGGCAATACTACATCGTTTGTCCAAGAGGTTTTATCGGTGTTCTTTGCATGCACTATGTCACTCCTTATATAAGTATATTAAGCATTTAAATGGGAAATCTGGCTATAGCTCCTTCCCTCCTTATATATGTCAAAAGACCACCTTCAACTTCAATTCCTTTGATAAGATATAGTGGTCTATTGTCATGGATTTTGCTTTTATAATCTTGTCATGAAGGATAATGTTTAGTCCCCATGATTTACCATTGCTTATGTCCAAATACCTGCAGCTTGCAAAAGTATTGCTTTTTATGCATGACAGAGGAATTGCCCACCTTGATGTTAAGCCAGATAATATTTACTTCAAGAATGGTGTATACAAGCTCGGTGATTTTGGTTGCGCGACCCTCCTTAACAACAGCCTACCCATTCAGGAAGGTGATACACGGTACATGCCTCACGAGATCCTTAATGAGAACTTCAATCATCTTGATCTTGACAAGGCTGATATTTTTGCCTTGGGAGCTTCTGTATATGAGCTTGTAACAGGGTTGACTTTGACGAAATCGGGGCCTCATTTTCTGAGTCTTAGAGAGGGAAATCTGCCTTTTCCCCCGGGCCATTCACTGCCTTTCCAGAATTTGCTGAAGGTGCTGTGTCTTCATTTCTTTCAATGGGACTTGAGTCATTTTGCTGTTTGCTTCTGGAGAAAATCCTTAATGTGGTGGCTCTATGATGTTCTTGACTTCCGTAGGTCATGATGGATGCAGATCCAACTGCACGGCCATCCGCCAAAGAACTGTTGGCAAATCCAATTTTTGATATGATTCGGACGAATCGAAAGACCTGAGTCAAGACAGTAATCCAATTCCAACTATGAACACGAATAACTAGCAGCAGGTGCTGAATGTATTAGTGACCATTTGCGTGAAGTTTACTTCAAAGGTATCAGGCCGATTTTGCTTCTTATTCTTTGGCTGTATGTACACCAATTTTGTGCTGTAAGGGTATTGGATCAGTAAATGGAAACTTCAGGAAAAAGGAATTGTAAGCCCAACGCTAAGGGAAAATGTGCCGTGTAATGGAGAAACCATGTTCATCTTCGAGTCCAAATATCATCTGCTCTCTGCGGCGCTTGCTGTTTCAACTCTTTAAATAGTTCATTTCTATTGTACACACATCCACGTTAAGCTTAGAACCGGTTGTTTGATCTGTAGGAAGTCATCTATATCACTTTCTTGCAGCATGCCGAGGTGTTTAGTCGTCTCGTAATTCTAGTTCAATGGCTGTGGCTTTGGAGTGCTAGTATGGGCTTTGATATTCTGGCATTCGAAGGTCCTCCTATTTTGAAAAGGATGAGCTTGTCTTGGCACAAGTCTTTGCATCTGGATGAGTAGTGTTCTCACTCACTAGTTATTCCCTGAGAAATTTTTTTCTACTTCTCATGTCACTAGATTATGTCAATTACTTCACAGGATAGTGATTAAAATTAGACACGACAAATACGAAGGATTAATACAACAAAAATCATAAATTGGTAGATACATGGCACATTTATCCCAAATAAATTTTCATGTCATAAAAAATCTTGAATTGGTATGCTCATGACAAATCTATCCTCCCTCAACTTTTGTCCAATATTTTTGCTATATTGGTGATGTAAGAACTCAAGTAGGCAAACAACTAGAATGATTAGTGCGTGACATGAACCCGACATGGAAATTTAACATAAATGGGTCTTCTAAATCAACTGAGTCAGGAAATCTACTAGAATCTACTAATTATGCCCATTTTGTCTAAGATTTTGGTGTTTCGGGGAGAGAAGGAACAAATTTAACTTTGCCTTAATTCTCAATTTTAGTTCTTCAAATCTGACTTTTCGAAACGATTCATTTAGGAGACCCATTTATTTTGAATCTTCATGTCAGATTCACATTCAAGTCACACATGGATCATTTGATTTTTTGGCCCATGTATGTTTTTACAATAGCAATTTAACAAAGATACTAAATGGAGGTTAACAAATGGTAGATTTGTCATGGGGGAACTAATTGGAGAAATTTTTTTGCGACACAAAAACTAGGAATGACTGCTGTGCTCAAGGGACAAGAAATGGCAACGACGAGCGACGGGGGAAGACAATGGTGCTCGAGCTGCAACAACTTGGTTGGATGGCAGACTTGTCTTCATTTTCGCTTCCCCTGAGGCCCTTTGCCACCTCCGCGTCGCCGCTTCTCAACACCGACCTCTAGCCGAAGCTCATAGTCAGGAACACAAACGATTCCTTCCCATCACCATTACTGCGGTGAAGCAGGTTGAGGAACCTTCACCTCTTAGAGACGACCACCGTCGAGCTGCTCTTCTTGCACCCGAAGATGTTTCGTCGTCGCGGATTGTAGGATGCAGCCGGTGATGAAATCGGGTCGCATATGGGTCTCGTACTACCCCATAAAGACCCGAATAGAATCGGGCTAAGACATTTTTCAGTGGGCCTCATCTTCCCATGTAGGCACTAGTTTTCGGTGGCCTAGTCATGCGGTAATCAATCGTCATCACAGTAGTCTAAGATTATACCCCTCCTACCTAATGCCTAATTAAAGTAACATGTTTGTCAATATTCAGACAAAGAAACCCTCCAGCTCCATTCGAATTGCACAGAAATTGCAGTTACATCAGTGAAGTAGGCACGATATGCCTACAAAAAACGTGCTGCTGCCAGGAAGACTCCTCTTTCCAAGAAACTCATATTGATGAATCTCCCATAACTGTGGGACAATTTTTTCAATGCCTGCCTCCGACCAAATTGATTTAGGTTAAAAAAGAGAAACGGATGGAGATTATGACACCACTTGTAGGCATATGCTACCATTCAAATGATGAACCCTAGCCATCTAATCAATGCCTACCTCCAGACTTCCAGCATTCAACACCCTCCTATTCAATATGGATTTCGTTCATGGGTTTAAATTTGAAATATCTCCTAGCAGTATCTACTTCGGCATGATATTTTGGGTCAAGTCATTACTAATCTCTCACGGCCCCTCAAGGAAGCTCAATCATCATTGAGATCTTCCAAGTCAAAGTTGCACTTGAACTTCATCATTACCGTAGACCTCATCAAGCCACTAATACTACCCGCAACTTGAACGGTTCCACAAGGATTTGCAAATATGTCCCCCTCCATATAGATAAAACGAAACCTCCATTTTGGACGCAACCCTTATCAAATTTAGCAGATATAGCAAAGATAACATTATAGGTTATACCTTGCTACTGGTATCATCCGTGGCATTAGTCCTGTGATAATTAATCGTAATCGAAGAAGTCTAAGGTCATCTTCCTCCCTATTTGACATTCTATGTGGGCTCAGACGGAAGTTGAGGGAAAGACATAACTTTTCGTTGGGGCATAATTTGACAATAAAAGAAAGTAAGGGGACAAGAAACGTGCTCCCCAATAGCTAGAAGGACCAAAGTGCAATTGTCCAAAAAATTTAAGAGATGCTATGCCGCTATCATTGCTGGCGTTGATGCTTGTAGATGCTTGCCACAGACCAACTAAAACAAAATATTAATTAGGCTGTCAGAGTCCTGGTTTACCAAGACATATTCCAAATATAATTTGAAATTTGAATCTACGGTCTCCCATTTACAAGTTTTTTAATCTCCAACAAAAGTTATGAAAAAAAAAAATCTCCAACTAAAGTTCACATGCTGCTATAGATAAAAATTTAAGCTGACAGACTTAAGCATAAATTTATTGTTCTTTGAAAAAATGTTAAGAAATATTCATACTTGTAGGTCATAAACTTGGCCAAGTAGGTGCTCTGTGATTTAAAGAAAGAGCCTGTAAATGAATAAATTAAGAGTCAAGGGCTATATTTGAAAAACTACCCATTATGGGGTATCCATTAATAAATTAATTCATGCAGCAGCGTAATCAATCCAGACACTCTGTTGGTCCATTTTAAGGGAGAAAAAAATTCATGATGAAGTAGAAAAATGGAAAAATTTGAAAAAAGCAGACATCATGACTTGTACAAATTGTGGGACCACTTTAAGAACTGACGGTATCAATAAGAATCATTGAGTTGTATGCTATAAAAAAATATTTCTTAGTCCATTTCTTTGGAGCTCAAACTTTCGGGGCAAACGATTTGTGTAGAATAAAATCTACCGGAAGGTCCTTTTTATCATTTTGTCCATCCAGATAAGTATTAGATCTTATATTATACGTGTATTGTTCGTTTGTTTCAAATTGTTTGAACTTTTAGGAAAAATCGTTTCATTTAACAGGAATTTTAACTTATAAAATTGAGTGAACAATGAAATACGATAAAAATATTAAAACTGTCAATCAATGACTTTGAAATTAGCAATCGTGATCGATATAGGGATTCAATCATTGCCGAAAGACACAACGAACTATCTTATTAATAGTCACTGCTAGTTATTGAGAAGAAGAGGTTTAGTTAATTAATCAATCAATCTGCTTGATTTGCCCCTCAGAGTGTTGATTTGAAGCATATTCGCAGGATCAGCCTGGAAGCCAGTCAATGTTCCTCCAAAAGTCGATAATTTGGTACTTAAGGTTTGATTTTTTTCGGTGGAAACATCGTTATATCAATCAAAAGCAACACGGGTTGGTCATTAACTTTAGTCAACAATGATCACAGACTTCCAAAGATTCTCGCCACGCGTTCCCACGTCTCCTGTGACCATGACTATCATCAATAATGGCACGAGATTCTCACTCCCTTTGGAGCCGCGAATTGCTGTAGAAACCTGGAAAAGTGGTGCCTATTTCGGAGTTGATCTGGACGGCTCTCTTGACTTTGGGGATGATTAGCATGAGAAGCGATGTCTCCATTGCGATCGACTGAAGAAAACTATCATTTTGCATCAACTGGGATTGTTTGTTCGAACCCGACTTTCTCATCATATAATCATAACGGGCGTTGTCAATTAGTATTCTCAAAGTATTTATTAAGTATATTTTATTTAGTATAATACTTCGATTTCCGAGGCACTAATTGTGTGTGACACGAAGATGATAAATGCACCGAAAACTTTAAAGTTTATTAATTGATTGCTTGATAAGTGCTCTTAAAACATACATTAATAAAATCCTATGCAAGTAAGGATTAAGGATGAACAAAATAAGTACGCAAGTGACAACAACGAGTTACTCGTTTTCTATTGCAGAAACTTCTTTCGTCAAAACATTTGACAAATTCTCTAGATTCATCCCCCGTATTGCATCAGCACCTGCCTCCGGACTTCTCCATTCCCCGCAACTTGAACCACTCCACAAGGATTCGCAAATACATCCCCTCCATCACAGATACATCCATATCTATCGAGAGATTGGATGCACTCCTTATCAAACTCAGCAGGTATAGCAAAAGATAGCATCATAGGCTCTAACTTGCCATAAGCACCATCTGTGGCAATAGTCATGCGATTATTAATTGTAATCGAACAAGTATCTAGTCCTCCTCCTCCCTAATGCATAATTGAAGTCACATGTTGCTCTCCTCTTTCAGACAAAGAACCCTCCACCTCCGTCAGAGTGGCGATGAATCTCCTCTATAATTCCAGGAACATTTAAAAAAATGCCAACCTCCGACCCAACTGATTTTGGTTTTAAAAAAAGAAAAGAAAAGAAAAGAATGAATGCAGGATACGACACAACTTTTAGGCATGGTTTTTAATTGCTGAAGCTTAGCTATTTAGCAAGGCCGACCTACATTGGACAAATTTGAAAAGTAAACGCTTGTAAACCCTTCTCATAAATTTCGGGTATAGAAAAGCAAGGGACGTTGGACTTTCGAAAGGTAATACATTTTTTAGAGTCCAACTTTGGTCTATATATTTGGTTTTGTAACAATCCTAATCCTTATAGTGGCGTGTTATGGCAATTTAAGTCTTTTCTTATCGTCAAATTTCATTGTAAAATCTAAAGAAAAGTGCATAATCAACATGTGTAAATTGTAATCCGTTCCAGATGGAGAGTTTGTCAAGTTTGCATCAACCATTGAAATGCGGTGCCCCTGTGTAAGAATTTCCGAAAATGACATCATCGATCCACGTAAGTTTCTAGAAACTTTAGGCTCCTTTTTATTTCTTAAAAAATAAATAATTTAAAAAATATTTTTCTATAAATGATCATTTAATTTTTTTAAATAATTAACCAATAAAAAATATTTTCATTGTAGACAATAATCTACGTTTAGATAATTTTCGTACATGATTAATATATTTTTCATTCATTCAATTTTGTGAGCACAAGCAATCATTTATTGGAAAATGCTTTTCAAATTATTTATTTTCGCAAAATAAATAGAGCCTTAATATCCGTATGTTGTTGTCAATTACAATAGAAGTACTTTCATCACGTTTTTGTTCTACATTTGAAAGAGATGGTGAATCAATCCTACGGCGAGTCCTTGGAAATCAAATTGAGGGTCTCATTGAGATTAATTCCACTATGAACAAATAACCCGTTCAAAGTCTCAAATAGACATATATAATATTTATTTTTGAAATAAAAAGTTCGAAAACATTTTCATGACTTTTGAGTCTTCAATCCAAATTCTATTTGGATTCGGACGGAAGTTGTGGGAAAGACTTGACTTTTCGCTGGGCCATAATTTGACAATAAAAGAAAGTAGGGGAACAAGAAATGTGCTCCCAAAACCTAGAAGGACCAGAGTGCAATTTTTCAAAAGATTGAAGAAATGCTACACCGCCATTATTGTTGGCATGGATGCTTGTAGATGCTCGCCATAAACCAACCGAGACAAAGTATTAATTAGGTTGTCAGTGTCCTCGTTTACCAAAACATATTCCAAATGTAATTTAATGCTTAAATCTACGGTCTCCCATTTATTAGAATTTTCATCTCTGACTAAAGTTTGCATGCTGCTATAAATGAAAATTTAAGCTGATACACTTAGGCATAAATTTATTTTTCTTTGAAAAAAATTAAGAAATATGCATACTTGGACGTCATAAACTAGGCCAATTTGGTGCCTTGATATTTAAAGGAAGAGTCTATGAATAAATTAAGAGTCAAGCGCCTAGCATTTTCTATATTTGAAAAACTACCCATTATTTAATTAATTCATGCAGCAGCATAATCGATCCCGCCACTTTGTGGGCCCATTTTAAGGGAAAAAAAGATTCATGGTGAAGCGTATAATTTTGAAGAAGGAAGACATCGTGAGTTCTAGAAACCGTGAGACCATTTTAAAAATTGAAGGTATCAATAAGAATCGTTGAGTCATGGGGTATGAAATTTACTTATCAGTCCATTTCTTTGGAGCTCAAACTTTCGAGGTAAATAATTTGCATAGAATAAAATTCACCACGAGTGCTTTTTTGTCGTTTTGTCCATCTGGGTAAGTATTAGATTATATGTTGTAAGTAAGCTGTTCGTCTGTTTCAAATAGTTTAAACTTTTAGAGCAAACTATTTTGTCTAGTAGGAACTCTAACTTATATTGTTTTATCTTAACATTAACCTTGCATGATAGCATCTAGTGAACAACAAAAGATGATAAGAACAGTAGCATTGTCTGATCAATGGCTTCAAAAGTAGCAACCGTGATTGATCATCACTGAAAGATGCAATGAACCATCTGATTAAACAGTAATTACTAAGCTACTAGGAAAAAGATGATTTAATTAATTAATCTGCTTGGCTTGCCCCCTAAGAGCGTTGATTTGAAGCATATTCGCATGGATCCGCGTGGGATGTGCTCAATGGTCCCCAAAAGTTGACAAATTCGGTAATTAAGGTTCTATTTTTTGGGTAGAAACATCGTTATATTAATCGAAAAGCATATGGGTCAGGTCGGTCATCAACTTCAGTCAACAATGATGCAGACTTTTAAAGATATATCGCATGTCGCCCGTGTCCATGACTATCAATAGTAGCACGAGATTCTCACTAACTTTGGAGTAGCAAATGGCTAGAGACACCTAGAAAGTAGGGGCGTGGTCCAAAGTTGAATTTGTACAGCTTCCTTGACTTTGGGGATGATTAGCATTAGGAGCGATATTTCCATTGTGATCAACTGAAGAACATAGTTATTTTACGTCATGGAATCGATTGCGAGTCCAAATTTTAAATTGATTCGAACCCAACTTTATTGCCACAATATCAAAATGGGTGTTGTTAATCAGTGCTTTTGAAGCACTTGCAAAGTATACTTTATTCGGAATACTTAGATTTTCAAGGTACTAAACATGCAAAACACGTGTATAATTTATTTAATTGATCGCTTCACCTGTTAATGAAAGTCCCATTTAAAGATGGACAAGAGAAGTACGCAAGTAATAACAAATGAGTTACTCGTTTTCCATCGCAGAAATTTAGGAGAAACTTCGTTCGTCAGAACAGATTCTCGAGATTCATCCCCCCATCTTGCATCAGTACCCGCCTCCAGGCGTCTCCGTTCCCACTCGTTTTTGTTGACTTTTCTTTTGTAATTACTCTAAACACTTGAAAGAAAAATTTATTTTCTATGTGGGGCCACGCTAGTTTTTCGTGTATAAAATACGACGCCCATCATCTTCATTCCTACGAAGTCTCTCGTCCTCGGCAGAGTTAAACGCCACCACCTTTTCTCTAACCCGTGCCTTCGCCTCTCCGGCCTGCCGCCGTGCCTAGCGGGAGTCCGTGTGTCTCTCCGACTCCCAGAGAGAGAGAGAGAGAGAGAGAGAGAGAGAGAGAGAGAGAGAGATGTTGGGAGATGCGGTCGAAGAGTCCCGGGAAGGCGAAAGCCAACAACCCGAGGCAGCTTCTCCATCGCCATCTCCGGGGCTCATCAACGGAAGGAAGCTCTCGACCCACAAGTTGCGCAGATACGACTCATTAGACGTCGAATCCGCTAAATGCCCCGGTCATCATCCTCATGGCTCCAAGCAAGTAAGTGCGGATTAGGTTCTGAGTGTCGACCATCTTTCCGCAGTTGGAAGTTTTCAGTGGGTCGATTCATCGAACATTTTTGGCAAAATTATAACGAGAATGGTGTTTTGAAGGCGGTGGAGTGGCGGGTGATACTGACCCTGGCGTTCCAGAGCATCGGGATCGTGTACGGCGACATCGGCACCTCGCCGCTCTACGTGTACCCGAGCACCTTCACCGAGGGCATCAAGCACAACGACGACGTCCTGGGCGTCCTCTCCCTGATCTTCTACACCATCACCTTGATCCCTCTCTTCAAGTACGTCTTCATCGTCCTGCGCGCAAACGACAACGGCGACGGTAAGCGAAACCCACTCATACGTATCTCCGTGCGTGCTGTCATTAAATTCCGTAACATTTTACGTTGACGTGTGGAGTTATATCGGACTGTAAAGTGTTCCAATGTTTGAGGTCAAACCTATGCGCTAAAGGTAAATAGAAATCACTACACTTATCATACCATCTTCGTCAAAGTTTTTCATGGGCGTGCGATCATCTGATTCGTGGTCCGTCGCATTACTAAGTGACGACACGTTTGTAGAGCACAGCCTGCGCTAGGGGTGTGCATGGTCTAGACGGGCGGTTCCCGACCTAGAACTAGGAACCGTCTACTAAGGATCAGTTCCGAAAAATTAGAACCGGATCCACCCGTTTATTGCATGGATCCACTTGGGAATCGGACCGACGAACTGGTCCACAAAGTGCAGTATCCCATCCCCTCAAATCACGACTCACCACCTTCAGCTTCAGCATTACCCTCTCTCCCTCTCTCCTTCTCCCCTACATATATTGGCAGAGCTTTCAGATTCATCCCCTGAAGCTTGGCAAAAGCTTCTGGTTTTTCATCTCGGTATTGTAGTTTTGACATCCATCCCTGGTCTCTTTCTTCTCTTTTCCTTGTTGCTCAATCCTCAAGGGAAAGGAAGAAAGAAACCCATCATTTCCCCCTGCCTATCTCTCTCTCTCTCTGTTATCTTCTCGTTTCGCACGAATTCAGAGGACCCTGCCCACGAGGCTCTTTGGCTTTCACTCTCCGAGCATTCCCTTTTGCTGCAAGTTCGTTCATGAGTTCGTTGACGTCTGATAGGACTGCTTTGCATAGTTTTTTCTTGGTTTCGTTTTCGTTTCAGGGTCTCTGCTTCTTGCCTCTTCTTCTTTTGATACGTTGCATTCTTGTTTCTAGTTGCATTGGGTGGTTTGTTGGGTTTAGATGTCGAGGGTCGTCGCAATTCATGTTGGTGTTTTCGGATCTGTGATTTATTGCTTATGTTTTGAGAGGCTTGTCTTTGTTATATTGGGATAAAAAGTCGGTTCTTTACGGGATTCCTAAGGCTATGGTTGCACAGAGGAAGGAGGGGGGCAGAAGCCAATCCCCTGCTGAGATTGCTGCAGCTCATGGAAAAATTAATCGGTTCGGTCCGTGTGGGTGGGTAGACGAATCCACCCATGGAACCGGGAACTGGATTGGTACCTACCACTTCCCATAAAATTGGAACCGAGAATCGGACCGGTTCCCTTGAGAACCACCGGTTCCGGACGGTTCCGGTCCAGTTCCAGATGGTCCGGGCGAATCCCGATTCTTTTGCACACTCTTAGCTTGCGCTAGCTGTGGCCTTTGTCGAGGCAAAGAGACATCCGTGTTAAAAGAAGAAGATCTCTCCAAATCAAATACATCTAGCCACCGACTTTATACAAATGAAATATAAAGTTTCTTTTCTTTTTTGTCTTCATGCGGTATCTAGAATTCAACGTCCGCTTGATTAGATATTTTCCAGCCGAAATAGAACAAAGTTTTTAGTTGGTTCTTTGAGTGATTCCTGCCAGAAACGTGGGTCTGAACTTTCTGACCAGTCTCTATTTATTTATTCTTTTTAGAAGGAAAAAGACACGGAATAAATTGGCATAGATCAGAGGCTTCTGCTAGGTGCAGCTCTTGACTAAGAGCAGCGTGCCATTGTCGCGTTCGATGAGGAAACAAAGTCTGACTTCGATTCTGGAATTTGTTCAAAGTCAAGAACTAGTGACGATGGTCGAGCGTAATCTTTAAGTATAACCCGATGATCAAGACGATACGCTACGAATTTTTAATCATTTTTATCTATTTCAAAGTTACATTTTTACGGCACATCACATGATATAAATAATTTATCGATTGGTGATTCTCTCTTGGTGGTTGAGATATGCTTGTCCGAGGGGATCTCAAATACCGATCCCGACCACTGTAGTTGATATTTATAATATATATAACTGTGAATTTTCTTATGGCTTGATAAAGTAAAGATGGGCTAGTTGTCTAGGGTTTCAGGGGACAAAATAATTACTGTCACATATGGTTGAGCAAAAATATTATAAAATTTTTTGATTCATGAAGATATTTTTCCGTTTTTTTTTTTTTTTTTTTTTTGAAATGTAAAGAGCCAAATCTCATCCGGTGAGGACTTCATCTAGTTCAGCTTCTATCTAGGGTTAAGATTGACACATGTGAACTCGAGAGTCTTCGAGTACTTGGCATCACTCATTATTAAACAAAATGGCTATTTTTAGCACGCACTCATATCTCCTCTTTACTAGCTTTACTTTATAAAATTATAAAAGTGTAAATTATTTTTTGACTTTTCGATGTTTGGATAATAAAAAATTAATTGATTTATGACGATAAATATTTTTTTATTTATAAAATTTTTAATGAAATAAATGTGCCATAAATTAGAAGTCAGTTAGGACCTCGGAATGCGAAAACTATGGATAATCTGTATCGTCTGTTAGAAGTCAACATTTCACCCGTCATTTTAGAGCAAATCTATGGGGAATGGTCTTCTAAGTGATGGGCATTGAAAAGTAAAGAAAATGAATGGCCGTCGACTCGTCGGTATCGAAGGGAATATTCATTAGGACAGAGGACTTTTATCTGGACTTGTGATTTATGAAGTTGTCAGTTGGTCAAAAAGGGTGACATGCGAAGTGATGGATGTATACATAAAAAGGCTCTGATGTCAAAAAATTCAGCTTCGGCGAACTTTCATGTTCAACCGGGGGAGTTCGTGACTAGCCTCTCCTTTGCTATGGCGGAGCATACCCCAATTGATTATGATTAGTCGGATCTATCGGTTCTAATAATTTGAATAGACAAGGATAATTACGATGCATCGATATTTGAAATATATATATTTTTTGATTTTAGCTGATTAGGTTAAAAATTCGATATCTTCTTCCTGATGAACACAAACGACTTTTTCTTTTTTCCATTTTGCAGGGGGGACGTTTGCATTGTACTCGTTGTTATGCCGATATGCGAGGGTAGGGTTGATCCCGAGTCAGCAGCCAGAAGATCAAGATGTGTCTAATTTCCAGTTGGAGCTGCCAAACAATCGCCTGCTCAGGGCATCGAGGCTCAAGTCCAAGCTCCAGAAGAGCCGGTTCGCCAAGTTCTTCTTGCTCTTCGCCACCATGCTTGGCACTTCCATGGTCATTGGTGACGGCGTCCTCACTCCATGCATGTCGGGTACGCACCATATTAAATAATAATAATAAAAAGAACAAAGACGGAATTAGAGGCGGCAGGGACAGTAAGTACAACGATCATGCAATTTTTATTCAACCCTCGTGGTGGAAATTGGGTTCAATATCGCCCCCTGCCATTTTCTTGACTTATATACAGGGGCTGCATGTCACGATCAAACATTAGACAAATTTGCGTGGTCCGGCTGATTTTTTTTGGCTTCTTTAGTTAAATAAGGAAATTTAGCGAACTGGCAATTATGGAAGGGCGGTGACGAATAGCATGTACCGTTCGAACATAACGTGCCGTGATTGTATCCGCTCATTTCCATGTTGTCATTGGCAACCTATCAATGTTACTTCATCTAGCTTGCGTAACACGCGACTGATTACATAGTTACGATTGTAATGTCAATTCGCAATGTTTGACTTGCAATCCCATGTGTGTGTTGCAGTTCTGTCCGCTGTTGGAGGGATCAAGCAAGCTACTTCTGCAGTGACAGAAGGTATTGTATTTTGTTATCACATCAGCCATATTAATCTTTCTACTTGCTCTATTATTGGATGGCATACTTGATGCTCTGAATACTATGCACCGTGAGATAACTTAAACAAATTCATTCCTATGTAGAGTACCCTTGCATCCAACTGTCTGAGTAGAGATCTCAAACCTTTTCTATTTTTTCAATCGAGCTCAATAGCGAGATAACGGGGAAATAAGTGAGAAATAGAGAAAAATAACTCATCGGGATTGGTGTGGTTCAGTCCGAGTAGAGTGCTTATGCTACGGAAAGAACAGCCACTGTACCACTGGCTTCAATCTAGAAAGCCCTCATAACCAAGTCTCCTCATACACCCAGTTGCTGCTCACCAGTTTTTCACTCTAATTCTCGAGTGTTTTCCTCCCAAAAAAATTTAAGAGAAGAAACTTTGAAAACACTTTCAAGAGGCTCTAACGTATAACACCCTGAAAACAGGTAAAAATTGAACTAAAAACATGAATTTCGGGTTCCCACGACGTAGGCTGAGCAATCGGAACAGGCTCAGTGCGCCTGGGCAAATCTCGGTGCGTGGCCCTGGGCTAGGCCACAGGCCATACCCGGCCTGTGGCCCCGGCAGCCTGAGCCCTTGTGCCCGGCTGCCTGGTCCTCTCTCCAGGGCCGTTCCTAGAAGCCCCAGCGTTCAGCCCTGTATAGTTGGACGTCGGAAGCCTTGCCAAAACCCCCTCGACCCTATTCTCGACTGCGGGTTTCGATCCTCACTCGAGTCCTTGGCCAAACAAATTTTTTTTTTTTTTGATGTGCTTGGCCAAACAATTTTTTAGGTGCACAAAAAGTAGAAAATGAATCAAACCCCACACTTTGTCCATATTCTTTTATGTTTTACTCAGAAATTTCGTGACTTGGTTCATTTGATGTTGACATTTAATCTCTTTTGAGGGGCTTAGGTTAATTTACTCCGAATTAGTACGAATGTGGCTTTAGCGTCGCCCTGTAAAGGGCCGACAGAAATGATGAATCCTGGCCACCATACTGGGCATCTTTTTGGCATCCCAAGGAAGTCGAACGTCGTTATTCGATTCTTTCAATTTCTTCGATTATTACTAAAGAGACTGAGTAGGTCCCTCCAGACAAACTTATAAATTACGATAATTTCACCCCCCGAGTGGAGAATTATCTTCTCCTACAGAAGTTATTACCGTGGAAAAACATGTCCGTGTGGAAGGTGATTTTAGGTTTAGATGGTCCAACCCTGACCTGTGGACCAAGGTTTGTATGTGAAAAAGCACGTGGATTCTTCTTTCTTCCTAAAACTGGAAGGGGAAGCGTCTGTAAATTCTTCTTTCTTTCCTAAAATTGGAACATCTTGGTGTTCTACAGATATGATAGTATGGATTTCGGTGGTGATACTGGTGTGCCTCTTCACGGCCCAAAGGTTTGGCACTGATAAAGTTGGATACACTTTTGCTCCGATCATATGCGTTTGGTTCGCATTCATTGGCGCGATTGGTTTCTACAATTTTGTCAAGTATGACCCGGGAGTCGTCAAAGCCATCAATCCGGTTTACATCATTGATTACTTTCGGAGGAACAAGAAGGAGGGATGGATATCTCTCGGTGGCATTGTCCTTGCCATAACAGGTACACTCGGATTGCTTTGCTCCCTAATTTACTGCCCTTGGTGTATAACCTTTGTATAATTGATTAGTTCGTCATATGATGCAGGTACGGAGGCGTTATTTGCCGATGTTGGGCACTTCACGGTCCGCTCGATACAGATAAGCATGTGTACCGTGACATATCCCTCGCTCATATTGGCGTATGCTGGGCAGGCCTCGTTTCTTCGTAAGCATAACGATCTTGTCAGTGAATCATTCTTCAAATCTATACCTGGTGAATATCTTCTAACCCTTCATATACACGCTAATTCTTTGAGATTAATTACAAACGAAAACGTCCTTTTAAGGTTGTATCTTTTCATCTAAATATTGAAGATGACGATAACTTCCTATGATGCAGGGCCCTTATATTGGCCGATGTTTGTGATCGCAGTACTAGCTGCGATCATTGCCAGCCAAGCTATGATCTCAGGGACATTTTCGATCATCCAACAATCGCTCTCTCTAGGGTGTTTTCCCCGCGTGAAAATTGTGCATACGTCGTCAAAATATGAAGGACAAGTTTACATACCAGAGATTAATTATCTCCTGATGTTGGCATGCGTCGCCATCGCTCTTGGCTTCAGGACTACTGAGAAAATAGGCAATGCCTACGGTAAGTCATTGGTTCTTACACTTTTGCTGACCCTCTCATGTCATAGCTACCTAACATCACTTCAAATCATACAAAGTTTAGTACCTCTAAAGATGGTGCATCTGAAAATTTAAAATCTATGGTATTTATTTGTTTCGCTTTTCTGAGATGGGCATCGCAAGAACAATTGTTATCATGATAAATGTTATGTTTTCATCTATCTATAATTTCACTATATTAAGCATATCATAATGCATATAACTCATACGAGCGATCTTATTTATCTGTGTGAGGGTCTAAATATAAATGCGTATATGTTTCATGCAGGCATAGCGGTGGTCTTTGTGATGACCCTCACATCTGGATTCCTGGTGCTCATCATGATCATGATATGGAAATGGAACATCTTCTTCGTCATCACTTACATTCTAGTCGTGGGTTCTGTGGAGCTTCTCTACTTGAGCTCAGTCCTCTCCAAATTCTACCGAGGAGGATACCTTCCCTTGGCCTTTGCCGCCGTCCTTGTGACCATAATGTACGTGTGGAATGATGTGTACCGGCGCAAGTACTACTATGAGCTCAACCACAAGATGTCGCCGGAGAAGCTCAGGGAGATTGCCACCGACTCTGGCCTTTCTCGCATGCCGGGGCTCGCTGTCTTCTACTCAGAGCTCGTCCAAGGGATCCCTCCAATCTTCAAGCACTATGTGGAGAACGTGCCCGCCGTCCACTCGGTCCTCGTCTTTGTCTCAATAAAGTCACTCCCGATAAGCAAAGTCCCAGCAGAAGAGCGGTTCCTGTTCCGCCGAGTTGAGCCAAGTGAGCTCAATGTGTTCCGATGCGTCGTGAGGTACGGGTACACCGACTCGCGGAACGAGCACGATGAGCCGTTCGAGAGGCTTCTATATCAAAGGCTCAGGGAGTTTGTAATGGAAGAGCATTGGACCGTGACCCATCAAGTGACGTTACCCGAGGTCAAGGATGACGACGGGCAATTGGTTGATGGGTTAGAGAATGCAGAGAATTGTAAGAATGGGGTCAAAAAAGAGATCGATGATGAAGCTAATGACAAATGTAATCATAACGCACAAGAGGCATCGGAGAGAGAGATTGCTGTGTTGGATAGGGCTTGGCGTGCGGGTGTGGTTCACTTGATTGGTGAGAATGAGGTGGTGGCAGGAAAAGGGGCTAGTTTGGGGAAGAGGGTCTTGATCGACTATGCTTACAACTTCTTGAAGAGGAACGTAAGGCAAAGTGACAGGATCTTTGACATTCCCCACAAGCGAATGTTGAAGGTCGGGATGACTTATGAACTTTAGGGAAAAAGTTAGGTATATTATGTCGTGAATAAAGAGATATCGCGAATCATGATCGAGGTGTTAATTGTTGTTATTATGGTCGAGAATCTCGAGATGTACAGTTGGTCTTTATAGGGCACAATGTGAAAAGGGGGCAAAAAGGATGAATCCCTTATATAGTGATATTATTCATACAATGCAATCTTCAGAAATTTACATTCCTCTTGTCATGTATACGTACTTCTAATTGATTTTTGGCTTTCTTTTCTCTGAACTCTTGTAATCTAGAAACTGCAACAGTGAAAGAATGTTGAGGTGGAACATGAAAATGTAGTATAAAGCTATAATAAATACATGAATATCGTCTATTGAACCTCTACGGTACTTTAATTATTGAAAGTGGATAAAGCTTTCGTGATCATGAAACTTTAGCCATTCAATGGAGATGATCCGAATAAGAACATCTTCATGTTTGTATCTTTATGATCTTGACGATCTGACGATTGATTTGTCCATCGGTTATTACCTCATCTTCGTGTAAAATCATAGCATCGGTTCCAATCCTCTCAAATAAGATAAGAATTTGAACAATTACTTATCCATGAATAAGATAACTAATAAAATGCAAGAGTTAGATAGTTCATACAATTTAAGCACTTTAAGTTGCAAGTCTAATGTGTGTTGTTATTACCTTCAGGTTATCCTTTTCGTCAAACATTATTGCTTGTTAAAAAATTAAAGCGCTCTAATATCCCATCAAAGTCGACCTCGAAGCAACCATGTAGAAGATTACATACGCATGTTTCGTTAAGCATGGTCGTACTATCTATCTCTATGTTTCAATGACTCGTTAGGAAAGTTGTGACATGCTATGTTGCAAAATTTACTCCTTGTTGCATTTTAACCGTGGAACTATATAAGTAAAGTTAGGATATTCTCTGGCCCGTCCCGTTAAAAGGAGGTCAATCTCCATGAAAGTCATATGGAACTTACAACACGTTTGGTTGCAGTAACGGCAATGACGTTACAGGTTGACTGCCTTATTATAGTACATTTCCTTCTGCCTCGATCTCTTCTCAATCACCATTTCCAGGTATTTTGATTTCTCATTATCATTTGAAATGGAAGGAGAGTTTATAATAAATTGCAGCTCTCTTTTCATATTATTGATATCCTTCCAAGCATTTGAAAATCTATTTGTACTGCAACTAGATAATTCTTTTTTAACTAAAAGGAGTTTGGTCATCAATTCCCTATTTTCCAGTTCACTCGAGTATCAAGTGCTTCTTACAAGCTGTCCACATTCCTCATCATCGGCCCAAAAAGCCTCCAATCTGAGTTTCTTCTTCCGTTTTACAATCTCCTGAGCAAGGGACTGTAGAAGAGGGCTATGATCGGAGCCAATAACTGGTTGGGCCAATGCATCCGCTACACTTGGTCTTGCCATAGAATTGTCATTCCCCCGGCAATGCCAACTGGAATAACTATGAAGCAGTCCTGAAATTTGAGTCTCCTCTTCATTTTCTAGACTACTTGCTCTTGGTTTTTTTCGTTTTCTTATAAGAAAGATAACACTGGACTTTCCATGAGCCACAAGTGCTCAAAATTCCTGAACTGTCAAAAAATTTTATTTGTAATTTAGTAGCTTGTTAGGGTTAGCCACTAAAGCCCATTTGTTTGCTTCTGCCACCTCAAGAACTAGCACCTCAAGTAATTTTGACTCATCTAACATGAACTGATTGCCTTCCTACGATGCATAAGTACTACATTGTTCAAAATCCATATTTACATTGAAGGTAACAACGTACAAACCTGCCATTGCAGCAAAATTCACCAACTCCACTTTCCATGCTCTACTCATCGTAGGTTGAAAGGCTTGAATGTTAATAGTAGGGCTACTAAGATGTTTGCCGTATAAAGAATTGTTAAGTTTATTTTGACCGTATGAGGAAGTGTTAAGTCATATGCTACAAATACATTGTTCACCCATTTCAAATACCTTAAATTTTTTGAGACAAGATAGTTTGTCTGAGAAGATTTATAATCTATAATATTTTTATTTGAATAATAGCCTTAATAGCAGGATGGTGAAAGCCGATAACATACATGCAAATTTGATTGCTAAAGGAATAGAAGAATCAAAATCCATAACTTGTAAATCTTATAGTACGAAATTACAAAGGATGTAGTCTATTTTCTAATGAAGTATCTTGATCAGACACTAGCTTTAATTGAGCTCAACCAATCGCTCTACTAGCTTAAACCTTGGATGCAAAAAGTCACCTAATTATTTGGATTGTGGTTAACGGCTTTGAAATAAGCGATTGTGATTGTCACGGGGATTCGATCATTGCTGAAAGATACAGTGAATCAATTTGATTAGAGCAGTTTCTTGATTAAGGGAAAAGGGATTTAGTTAATTAAGACGCATTTGGTAACCATTCTGTTCCCAAAAATAATTTTTAATCAGAAATGATTTTTTTTATTCTGCTCAAGAAAACAATTTTTAAGTATTTTAAGGTATTTGGTAACTGTTCAAAATTTTTGTTCCCGAAATAGAATTGCGTTTGGTATCGTCCTCAAAATTTATACTTCAAACCATTTTCTTTAAATTTTTAAAAAAATTATCACTTTTTCCTTTTTTTTTTTTTTTTTTTTTTTATATCTTTTCTTCTTCTTTTTTTCTTTTCTTTTCTTTCCCTCCTTCAAGCTTTGGTCAATGACCTTGCCGGAGCGTCTTCGGCCCTCGGTGAGGCCGCCCCTCATTGGTTGAGCCTCGTCGGCAAGCCTAGCCGAACCAGGGCTTCGTCAAGCCTCACCCGGCTAGGCGAGGCTTGCCGGTGGCCAGGGGAGGCCTAGGCAAGGCTCACCTAGCCATCTAGCGAGGGCCAGTGGCTGGCGAGCCTTCAACAAGCTCGTTGGACCTCGCTGTAGCTTGCCCAATCGGTCGCCGGCAACCGGTGGTGGATGGCAATGGTGGCGGCAGCCAATGGTGGCGGTGGTGGAAGAAGAAGAGAGAAGGAAGAGAAACAAGAAGGAAAGAAGAAGAGAAAAGAAAAGAAAAATTTTTAGTTGGCTTAATTCTGGAATTGTTCTCAAGAACAAAAGATCAACTTTTTTCTACTTCTTGATTCAACTCCAAATCTATTTTTGGGAACAAAAAATTTACCAAACAGATTTATGTTTCAAATTTACTCCCGAAAATAAAAGAACATAATCAAATACTATTTGGCCGGTTGCTAAATGCGCTCTTAATGTGCTTTGTTTGCTCCTAAGAGCGTTGGTTTAGACCATATTTCTCATGAATCAGCGTGGGATCTGCTCAGTGGTCCCCAAAAGCACACTCTTGACGATGCCAACGATTCTACGATTGTCATTTTTTATCCTTTCGGGTGTACAAACATTGATATATTAATCAAAACATGTGTTTGGCCAATAAATTTAGTCGACAATATTGTAGACTTCCAAAAATATTGCCACGGATACACATGTCGCACGTGACCACGACTGACTACATCACGAGAATCTTCTCTCTCTCTCTCGATTGGACAATACTGACATCTAGAGAGAGCGCGCAGTTCAAAGTTGAATTTTTCAAGCTCTCTCGAGTAGTGGAGGGCTCGTGTATATGAACAGATCTCTCTATCATGATCGTCAGCCGAGGCCAAGCATGCAATTCATCCAATATAAAATCATATGGAATCAAAGTACGATTCTAAAATTAACTAATCCGATAAAGATGAGTAATGTTATTGAATCCCTTGAAACACTTGTTAAGTATGTTTTGTTTGAAATGATTCAATTTTCAAAATACTAATTGTGCATACACATGGAGGTGATAAACACATTGTAAACTGTAAAGTTTTATTAATCAATTTTGTAACAAGTGTTTCGAGAATGATTGTTAACAAAACCCAATGAAATTTATAAAAGTAGCTTTTGTGCAAGCATAGATGCGGTCAAGAAAAACGACCGACTTGAGAAAAGATTGAACAAGCACGTAAGTAAAAACAACGAGTTCTTCGTTTCTCATCCCTCAAAACTTCAAAAGAGCCAGATTCATCCCCCACATTTTGCGTCAGCAAAACCGGCTCAGGGTGTCTGTTGCTGCACGTTCATCTTGAATTTTGCTTTTGCAATCACTCCAAACTTTCGAACGAAAGGTTTGTGTTGGCAGAATTCGTGCTCCTATACTTGGAAAGGAGTTGTAAATATTGTATTTCCTATTTCTGCATCTTGATTTCAAGGATATTTTTTCTTTTATGGTTACTTGTTTTCTTAATTGTAGCAACCTTGTTCTATACATATAGAGAAGAACGGCATATCATCTCTCATAACACAAAAAGAGAAGAGTGGGAGGGTTTTTGTCTGAGGACTTAGGCACATTGCCGAACCTCATTAAATTCCAGCCTTCATTTGTTCTTTGTTTGTTTTCAACAGTTTGTCCTCATGTGGCCATGCTTAGCTTTGCCTATATATAAATACGACACCAACCATCCTCACCTCTCGAAACCTCGTCCTCTGCGAAACCCACTCGCCACCACCTTGTCTATAACCGTTCCTTTGTCTCTCCCGCCCGCCTCTGCGCCAGCGTGCGTCTTGACGTCTTCAGGAGAGAGAGCCAGGCATGTCGGGGGACGCGGTCGAAGAATCCCGGAAGGACGAAAGCTGAAAATCCGAGAAAGCTTCCCCGTCGCCGTTGCCACCGCCACTGCCCATCAACGGAAAGCAGCTCTCGCGCCACAAGTTGCGCACATACGCCTCTCTAGACGTCGAATCCGCTAAATGTTCAGGTCATCATCGTTATGGCTCCAAGCAAGTAAGTACAGATTAAATTCCGAACATCGACCACCTCTCCGCAGTTCAAACTTCTGAGAAAGTCTGATTTGTCAAACTTCAGGCGGTGGAATGGCCGGTGATACTGGGTCTGGCGTTCCAGAGCATCGGGATAGTGTACGGCGACATTGGCACGTCCCCGCTTTATGTGTACGCGAGCACCTTCACTGACGGCATCAAGCACAACGACGACATCTTGGGCGTCCTCACCCTGATTCTCTACATCATCACCTTGATCCCTTTGATCAAGTATGTCTTCATCGTCCTAAGTGCCACCGACAATGGCAACCATAAGAGAAACCTACCATATTAATTATTGTTGCGACCTAAATTTAGGTGCATCACCTAAAACTAGGTTAACGGACTATTAAGTCTTTAAACTTAGCTCGGGCTCTTCCCAAGCCCATGCCAACTCGCGACTTAAGGTTCAAATATTTAACATGCAAAAGATTATTAACTAAGAGTCGCCATTAATCGGTTTATGGTAGGTCGATTAGACATTTAAGTAAAATAAATGGAGGATTATTTTACTCCTACGAACCAGAGACTAAGGGTACGAGGACTTGATTACACTAGATTTCTCTAATGCCCTTTCGGTACCATTTCTTTTTAATTTTCAAAAATATTTTTGCAGGCAACTTAGATTTATTTTAACTTAAATTTCTATCATGCAAATGGGTGATCACACTAGTACTAAATCATTATTAAACATTCAATAAAATAAATTGCATCAAAAGAATTAAACATACAAAGCAAACAAGTATTTTTTGGATTTTCTTGAAAATTAGAATTCTTTTATAAAAATGCATTTTTTTTAACTAAATGACTTAATCTTATTAATATGCAAATCTAATTAAATGGGCCTATTATGCAAACTAGTTATTATGCACCTCATGACCTAACTTCACTAATAAACAAATTATGATTAAGTGATCCTATTATGCGAACTAGTTAATATGCACCTAGTATTTTTGTATTTTTTTTTATTGAAATTCAGAATTAACAAAAACCCTAATTAAACTATCTAAAAAGGGATAATTTTATAATTTATTCTAGGGATTAATTTGACTTAAACCCTATCCTATCTTAGAAAATTATTTTTTAAATATGAAATAATTAAAATGTGCGAACATTATCTAAAAAATTAATTTAGGTCCAACCCTAACTTATTTCTAAAAATGCAACCCTAAAAATGTAATCCTAAAAAAATTTGTATTTTACTAAACCTACATGTCTGATTTACTAAACCTATATGCTCATGCAGAATTTTGATTTTTTTTTTTTGATTTTCTGATTTTTTAGTTTTTTTAAAAATAATTATAAAATATTTAATTTAAGCTAACAACAAAATAAATGATTAAAATAATCGAAAAAATAACATGTTGTCTCACAAGGTCAAATTAATGATTATCATAACCCTAATTATCACAACAAAGAAATCAAAATAATTAAAAATCTGATCCGAAATCTTATGGATCAAATTAATAATTATAATGATTTAATAATTAAAATTCTACCAAAAGCCCAAAAATTAATATAATTAAAAAAAATAATCCGATGTCTCTGGATTAAATTAATAATTACATTAATTCCGGACACAATCCTAACGGATAATGCCTACAAAATGCACTAATATTAACATTGACAAACCATATTCAAACTTAAACAATAATAACAAAATTTAAAATGAATAAAATAATAATAAAAAGAATAAAAAAATAAACCACCTAGGAAAATTTAAAAAAGGGAGCAGCGGCAGTGGGTGGCGCCGGGAGGAGAATGGCCGGCGTCGGAGCTCCGGTGAGGGCTAGGCGGCGAAGGCACTGGGTGATGGGTTGAGGCGAGCGGCGCGGAGGCGTTGGGCTTCGGCGGAGGGGGAAACCTACGTTACAGCTGGTTCGGGTTCTGACTCACGGGCGGAGGCGAACGATGGCCGGATTAGTGAGTTGCAGGGAGCGTCGGTGAGTGAGATCGACGCGGCGAGCTTTGCGATCTGCTGCAGGGGCTTCGGTTCGAAAAGGGCAACAGTCTGCTTGAGTTCAGATCTGGTGGAGGCACAGCAACGATGACTGGCGAGGACCGAGCGGCAGCAGTAGCAGGGAGGCGCGGCGTCATGGGCTGAGGCGCAGTGGCGGAGACGGTGGCTACAGCAGCAAGGGAGTGTGCGGACGTCGGGCGCCAGGCGAAAGGGACAGGCGGAGGCGCGGCACAGGCTGTTGAAGCGTTGCAGTGGTAGACGGGCATGCAGCTGCGGTCTTCTGGCGAAGCGTCGACTGAGGCAGGGGCTACCGGGCGCAGGTTGCAGGTCAGAGGCGGAGCAGCAGTGGAGTTGCAGACGAATGGGTTGAGCGTCAAACGTGGAGCCGGCAATCGGAGCCGGGGAGGTCGTGGTCGCGGGGCGGAGAAAAAACAGGTCCGATCGTCGCAGGGGAGGAAGCGAGCAGCAAGTGCGAGGGAGACGATGAACAGTACACGTCCAATCACCCCCTCTCCTCTGCCTCTGCCTTTTCTGCTTTTTTTTTTTTTACTTTCCTTCAACTTTTTCCTCTTTTGTGTTTCCTCTCATCTCGTGAACCCACGGATGGGCAGCTCTGTCTCACACGTCTTCTACTTTTTAGCAAAAAGGAGGAAAACTTTTTGACTTTCCTCTCACGAACACTCTACTCTTCTTTGTGAATGTTTCAAAAACTCCAGTCAAAAGCCCTCTCTCTTGGTTCCGAAACCTCTACCTCTTTTTTATAGAGGAAAGACTCAAAGTTGTTGAAGATTTCCCAATATTCACTCAACTTCTTCAACAAAAAAGTGGCTCCAAAATCACACGACTTTGAATTTTTTTGAATTCAAATTATTTTGAAAATTTCCCTCTATAATCAAAGATTATCTTTTATTTAAATTAGGTGTCAACAATCACACACATTTTTATTAGAACCACCATTTATATGAGTACCAAGAATAGAAGATGTTAGTATGGATTTATGGAGTTTTATAGTGCATTTGGTAATCATTCTATTCCTATAAATAATGTTTTCTTATAAATAATTATTTTTCATTATGTTCTCTGGACAAGTTTTTGAACATTTGAACACATTTGATAATTGTATAAAATTTATATTTCCGAATAGAAAAAGAACACGAATGCGTTTGGTACGATTCTCAATTTTTTTTTTTGTGACATAGAATTTCTTTTAATTTTTAAATAACTTTCTAGATTTTTTTTTCTTTTTTTCCTCTATTCTTCTTCTTCCTCTAGTTGGTTGTCAACCTTGAGCGAGCCTCGCCAGCT
The DNA here is from genome assembly GCA_014182515.1 of Eucalyptus microcorys. Lineage (NCBI taxonomy): Eukaryota > Viridiplantae > Streptophyta > Magnoliopsida > Myrtales > Myrtaceae > Eucalyptus > Eucalyptus microcorys. The sequence goes on from CM024569.1 coordinate 10,879,298, forward strand.
CTCGACAAAGTCAAATCTAGTGAGTTTGAGCCTCACCTAGCCACTGACGAGGCTCCAGTGAGGTTGTTGGACCTAGTCTCTGGTTGGGGGCTAGAGGATGAACAAGAAGAAAATAAAAAGAAGAAAAAAAGAAAATGATTTAGTTTCAGAAATTGTTTCCGAGAAAAAAAAACATTTTTCTACTTATTATTTTTATTTCAAAACTATTTCTTGGGCCACCGATCTGTTCCATAAAATAAAAAAATAAACTGACGTTACCAAATTGATATATATATATATTTTAACAAAAGAACAAAAATAGTCAAGAATTGACTGGTTATCAAACAAGGCCTTAAAGTGAAAATTATAGAATAATGTTTGAGACACCTACCGTTTCCCATTTAAAATGAGCACCCATTAAAATTCGTTAATTTATTGTCATAAGATCTCATAGTAGTTTACGGTGATGCAAAGAGTAAATTATATCATAAATCTAAAATTTTAAGTAAAATTGGTTAGCATACATAGCATTATTTTTTGTGAAGTGTACGAGTTACCATATTTCATGCGAATTAAATGAAAAATAAGGTCAACTCTATTGGAGAAAACTTCCTTATCTGTTTTGAAGTTGACAAAACGTTTCCTTCCATCAAAGTTTGAAGACTGTCAGACTCAAGATTTAAAGTCTGCCCTTATTGACAGTTTTTAAACCAACGAAGAAATCTTATTTAGGTGCAAGTTTATCTTTAAGGTTTTGATCCGTTTGGTTGAAGATTATCTCATGGCTGGAGATAGCATCTTAAGATCTATTATTCGTATTGCAAATAATTCGAGTAATTCAGATCCGTTAATTGGCGAAGTAAACTTGGAATGTTCTACTTATGGAAACCTAGATCCTGATTGTATGGGTGAGCAGGATTGGTGGGCTATCTTCATTTTCCTTAAGTAACTCGAGATCTCCCTAATTGATTCTGTCCAACGGTTAGATTGGAAGAACTCATTTGGAATGTGCCAACGGTTATAGAGGCATTGAGGAGTATATAAGGAAGACGCTATAATTATTTGAGTGAGTGCGAGATAGAAAAATTCCAAAGTCTGAAGCTTCTAGTTCTTTGCTGATTCATTTGTTGAGTGTAAACTTGTACTTAAAAGAGGGATTAGATACTTGTGAGATCTTGATGAAGTGTAGCAAATTCTCTACATTGTGGAATCAAGGATGTGTGATTGTAACATCTCTTTTGATTCATAGTGAAATCCAGCCGGTGGGCTGTCAGTGCGGGAGAGTGGACGTAGGCTTGGTTTAAGCCGAACCACTATAAAACATCGTGTTTCAATTCTCTTTCCCTTATCTCTTTACTTAATTCGTAGTCTTATATATTATTGCAGATCTTCTATATCTTAAGTCTTCCGTTTTTATATAAGTTGAATTAAGTTGCTAAGTTTTATAAAATTCATTTTTACACCTATTCACCCCCTTTAGGCGTTCATACTAGCACTATCAATTGGTATCAGAGCCCGTGTACTCATTTAATTGAAGTGTTCTTACTTTAGAGTTAAAGATTCATGGCTAGTATGTTGGCTCCAGGTTTGGTTGAAGGGCAAAGCAACACCAAACCGCCTTATTTCGATGGAAAGGATTACAGCATATGGAAAAACAAGATGAAGGCATTCCTAAGATCGAAAGATCCTTTGGAATGGGATGTGATAGAAAAATGAATTATTCCTAAAGCTACATCGGTGTCAGAAAGGGGAAAAGAAATTATAGAAACTAGCGACATGACTCAAGAAGAGATATCCAAGAAACAAGCTCTTGATGCTAAAGCAATTTACTCATTATATTGTGCATTATCTCCTGATGAGTATAATAGAATATCTTTTTGTGAAACAGCCAAAGAAGTCTGGGACAGGTTGCACATTACCTATGAAGGAACTGATCGAGTGAAAGAAACAAGGATCAACATTCTACTCGAACAATATGAAACCTTCAAGATGAAACTAGTAGAATCTATCACTGAAATGTTTAGTCGTTTTACAAAAATTGTAAACGGTCTAGAGTATCAGGGACAACCAATTTCAGAACTAATGAAGGTCAACAAATTGTTGCGTGGACTCTCCAAAGACTGGAATCATGTAAAGACTTCAATAAGGGAAACACAAAGAATCATGCCACTCTCCGTTGACAAATTGGTTGGAATACTTTAGTCCTATGAAGTGGAGCAAATTAATGAAGAAGAAGATCCCAAAGGTAAGAAGTCAATTGTCTTAAAGTCTAACGATAATTCTAATGTTATAAATTCTGAAGAGGACATAGACGATGAAGAACTAGCTTTCATGATAAAGAGGTTTAGGAAACTGAACAAAAAGGGAAGAAGATTTAATTGGAAGAAACAAAGCTCTCAAAGATTTCAAAACAAATCAGCCGAGGATGATGAATCTAATAAAGATGTGATTTGCTTTGAATGCAAGAAAAAGAGACACATCAGACCCAACTGTTCCTTTGTGAAGAAAAAGAAAGGAAAAGCTGAGAAATACAGAAATGCACTCAAAGCAGAAACTTGGAGTGATACTGAATGCGAAGAGAGTGATGATGATTATGCCAATATTTGTTTAATGGAAAAATCAGAATCAGATTCAGACTTAGAAATCAATACAGACTCAAATTCAGATAGTGAAATCGAGGTAAGAAATTTTAAAATTCCTATTAAGGTCTCGAAATATATTGATGAACTGTGTCTTAGTTTCAAAACCTCTCTCAAGAGGATTTCCGAGCTAAAAAGGGAGAATTTTACACTGAAGTAACAAGAAATTTTATGGAAAGAAAAGTTTGAAAATCTAGATAAAAGTTTTATTACTTTAAAAAAAAGTGCAGAATCTCTTTCAAAAGAAAACACACTTTTGAAAAATGATATTTTAAGCATTTCAAAAAGGTTTTCTATGGGATCTGAGAAATTGAAAAAGATTCTTTTAGTACAAAGACCTTATTTTAACAAATCAGGCCTATGAATGACATTTGAAACTATTCCTTTAATTGATTTTCCAAAAGTAAAGGAAAGAATCAAACAAAGACCTACAAAAGCCTTCTATAGAAATCATTTTCAAAAATTCTTTGTAAAACCTGTTGGTCGAAATGCTCTTAGATGTTCTAAGTGTAACAGCTCAGAACACTTTAAGAAAGAATGTCGTATGGTTTGGAGGCCTGTTAAGAAGGATTATGCAAATACCGTATATTGCACTAACTCTATTAGACCCAAGAAAGTGTGGGTACCAAAGAAAGCTTGAGTTTTTTTTTTAATTGCAGGTCACTATAAAGAAAAATGTCAAATGGTATTTGGATAGTGGCTGTTCAAGGTATATGACTGGAGATTCAAATTGTTTTATTAAACTTAAGCAAGTAATTGGTGGAAAAGTCTCATTTGGCGGAAATAGCAAGGGAAGAATTGTTGGATGTGGAACTGTAAAAATATGAAGTCTCACAATTAACAACGTCTCCTTAATGGAAGGACTCAACTACAACTTGCTCAACATCAGCCAATTGTGCGACACTAGATTCAAGATCAATTTTCAAGAAGGAATATGTTTGGACACTAGTAAAGATCTTTCACAATCCTTTACTGGGCGAAGACATAAAAATATCTATCTTTTGGATATCAATCCAGAAAGATCTCAATGTCTAATTTCAATTCAAGATGAAGAAAATCTCTGGCATTGAAAGCTTGGCCATATTAACATGAAGCAAATTGCCAAGATCTCTTCAAAGAAGCTTATTCGTGGACTACCCAACCTGAAGTACCAAAAATCTGACTTATGCACACCATGTGTATTGGGAAAACATGTTAGATTCTTTTAAACCAATAAATCAAGTTTCCACTAATTGTGTGCTGCAGCTCCTACATATGGATCTCTTTGGACCAACTAGAACTCAAAGCATTGGCGGAAAGAGATATTGCCTAGTAATAGTAGATGATTATTCACGATTTACTTGAGTCTAACTTTTAAGCAAGTAAGTCTGAAACCTTCTCTTATTTTACTAAGTATGCCAAGAAGGTTTAGAATGAGAAAGAGTATGTTATTTCAAGCATACGGACAAACCATTGAGGAAGTTTGAAAATCAAGATTTTGCTAAATTTTGTGATGAATCTGGTTTTCAGCATATGTTCTCCTCACCATACACTCTTGAACATAATGAAGTTGTGGAAAGGAAGAATAGATCGTTACAAGAAATGGCTAGAACTCTTTTAATTGAAAGCAATATTTCTTCTCGTTTTTGGGCTGAAGCAGTTTCTATAGCATGTTATATTATTAGCAGAGTTTTCTTAAGGCCTATTCTAGAGAAAACTCCCTATGAGTTGTTCAGAGGAAAGAAGCCAATTGTTTTTTATTTTCATGTGTTTGGTTGCAAATGTTTTATCTTGAAAAATGCAAATGATCGAATTGGTAAGTTTGAAGAAAAATCAGATGAATGAATCTTCCTTGGATACTCAACATCCAACAAAGCTTACAGAGCATACAACAAGAAGACTCAGTTTGTGGAAGAGTCAATGAATGTTAAATTTCAAGACTCTATACAAAATCAATCGATCCAGACTCAACCCGAAGAATCTGAACCTGCTCCAGACTCTACAAAGTCTACTTCCCCTGAAATAGCTCAGACTATAGAAGAACAACAATGAACAAATACTGAAGAATCAACTGAAGAAGAAGTTCAGCAGTTTGTCAGACCAACCAGTAACTAGAAGCACAAGTCCAGTCATCATTGGTAACATTGATGAATGAATTCGTACAAGATTCAAAAGGCATGAAGAGTCTAACGCTGTAGCTCTTATTTCTGAAATAGAACCCAAGAGCATAGAAGAAGCTTTAACTGATGAAAGTTGGATTGAAGCCATGCAAGAAGAGCTCAGGCAGTTCAATGTTAATGATGTTTGAGAACTAACTCATAAACCAAAAGGTAAATATGTTATTAGAGCTAAATGGGTTTTCAAGAACAAGATGGATGAAAAAGGAAAAGTTGTAAGGAACAAAGCAAGACTTGTGGCCAAAGGATATACGTAAGAAGAAGGGATAGACTATGATGAGACTTACGCACCAGTAGAAAGGTTAGAAGCAATTAGGTTATTACTTGCTTTTGCTTATTATAAGAATTTTAGGTTATTCCAAATTGATGTCAAAAGTGCATTCCTGAATGGATTTATCCAATAGGAAGTCTATGTGGAACAACCTCCCGGTTTTGAAGATCCAAGGAAACCATACTCTATATTCAGACTGAAGAAGGCTCTATATGGATTAAAGCAAGCACCTCGAACTTGGTATGACATGTTAAGTAAGTTTTTAATCCAAAGTGGTTTTGTTAAAGGTAAAGTGAACACTACTCTGTTTATTAAAAGGGAAGGTAAAAACTTTTTACTTGTTCAAATTTATGTTGATGATATAATATTTGGATCATTTAACGAAAATCTATGTAAGAATTTCTCTAAGTCTATGTAGGATGAATTCGAGATAAGCATGATGGGTGAATTATCTTTCTTTCTTAGACTACAAGTAAAGCAATTGAAGGAAGGGATTTTTATTCACCAAGAAAAATATGCAAAAGAACTTGTTAAAAAGTTTGGATTAGATAATTGCAAAAAGACTGAAATACCAATGTCTAATTCTTCGAAGCTGGATAAAAATGAAGGAGGAAAGAAAGTTGACCATAAACTTTATAGGAGTATTATTGGTTCACTTCTTTATCTTACTGCTTCTAGACCTGACATTTTGTTTAGTGTTTGCATGTGTGCCAGATTTCAATCAGATCCAAAAGAATCTCATTTAAATGCTACGAAACGCATCATCAAATACGTTGCCACAACATCTAAACTAGGTCTATGGTATCCTAAAGAAGGAGACTTTACTCTCCTTGGATACTCAGACGCAGATTTGGTAGGATGCAGAGTTGATAGAAAGAGTACTTCCGGTACTTGTCAATTACTTGGAAACAGGACAATATCTTGGTTTTCGAGGAAGCAAAGTACAGTACTCTTTTCAACGGCAAAAGCAGAATATGTGGCTCTTGAAAGTTGCTGTTCTCAAATCTTATGGATAAAATAACAACTAAGAGACTTTAGAATCAAAGATTCATGCATTGAGATTAGATGTGATAACACTAGCACTATTAATCTCACCAAGAATCCAATTATTCATTGAAGAGCAAAGCATATAGAGATTCGACATCATTTTATTAGAGATCATGTTCAAAATGGAGAAGTTATGATCTAATTTATTGACTCAAAGAATCAACTGGCGGATATATTTACAAAGCCACTGGAGAAAAGTCTATTTGAGTCTATTCGCACTGCATCGAACATTATATCTCTTACCCAGTAGAGTCTGGATGAGCACAAGACTTAAAAGGTAAAGTTTGAATGTGTTCAGACTTAGAAAACCAAGAGTTACAACGGTAAGTTATTTCTAAATTTTAAATTTGAAAAGGTACGGTTATTTATTACTCGCTAATTGATTGAAATTATCTTTTCAAGTTTTCTTTACTTTTTCAAAAAGGTAGTTATCAATTTTGAAAAGACAGTTATTTTCAAAAAGGGAAGTTATCCTTTTTAAAAATGTATTTTTATTTTCATTTTACGACGTTTCGTTTACCTCGCTTCACTTGCTTTATATACTGCCGAGACTCGTCTTCTTCGTTTTTACACCGAAACCCTAGAATACAAAATTCCTATTTGCTTTCACTTTCAGTCTCAATCTGTCCAAAAGTTATCTCCTTTTTCGAGCAAGTGGTGAATTCCTCTCTTGAAGCGACAATGTCTTCAAGAAAGTCTTCAAGAATTGCAAGCAGGGGACTACTATCTATGCCTGAGGGTCCTACCCATTTTGACTTAACCGAGGAAGAAGATTCTTCTCCACCATTGCGTCCAAGTCTACAACAACCTTCTCAGCAGCGTCAACCTTCTCCACCGACTCAACCAGAAGATGAGGTCATAGAGGAGGCTGAACTTATAAGAGCTCTAACTCCCAAGATTGCTTTTAAGCTCTACTCTAATTTGATTCTAGCGGTTAAAGAAGATCTCACGGCTGGAGATAGCATCTTAAGATCTCTTATTTGTTTTTAAATTAAATCGAGTAAGTTCGATCCGTTGATTAGCAAATCATACATGGAAGGTTCTACTTATGAAAACTTAGATCCTGGTTGTATGGGCGAGCAGGATTGGTGGGCTATCCTCACATTCCTTTGGGAACTCGAGATCTTCCTAATTGATTCTATCCAACGGGAATATTGGTAGGAACTCCTTTGGAAGGTGCCAACGGTTATGAAGGCATGGAGGAGTATTTAAGGAAGACGTTCTAGTTACTCGAGAGTATGCGCGATAGAAAAATTTCAAAGTCTAAATCTCCTTATTCTTTGCCGATTCAATTATTGAGCGTAAGTTTGTACTCAAAAGAGAGTCTAGACATTTGTGAAGCCTTAAGGAAGTGTAGTAGAGTCTCTACACTGTGGAATCAAGGACGTGATACTGTAACAACTCTTTTGATTCATAGTGAAATCCAACCGGTGGGCTGTCAGTGCGAGAGAGTGGACGTAGGCTTGGATTAAGCCGAACCACTATAAAATTTTGTGTTCTTTTTCTCTTCCCTTATCTATTTAATTCAGTTCGTAACTTTATTTGCATAAGTGTGATTTCCTTGCAGAGTCTATTGTCTATCAGACTTAGGTCAAAAGTAAGATCTTATCTTATATTTTGCAAAATTTGGTTTAAGCACCTATTCACCGCCCTCTAGGTGCACATACTAGCACTTTCAATTGGTATCGGAGCTTGTGTACTCATTTCATTGAAGTGTTTTTACTTCAAAGTTAAAGATCCATGACTAGTATGTTGGCTCCAGGTTTGGTTGAAGGGCAAAGCAACACCAGACCGCCTTATTTCGATGGAAATGAATACAACATATGGAAAAACAAAATGAAAGCATTCCTAAGATCGAAAGATCATCTGGAATGGATGTGATAGACAAAGGAATCATTCCTAAAGCTACAACAGTCTCAAAAAGAGGAAAAGACGCTGTAGAGGCTAGTGACATGACTCAAGAAGAGATAACCAAGATACAAGCTCTTGATGCAAAAACAATTTATTTCTTATATTATGCATTATCTCCTACTGAATATAACAGAATATCTTCTTGTGAAACAGCTAAAGAAGTTTGGGATAGGTTGCACATTACCTATGAAGGAACAGATCGAGTGAAAGAAACCGGAATCAATATTCTGCTCGGTCAATATGAAGCCTTCAAGATGAAGCCATGAGAATCTATCACTGACATGTTTAATCGTTTTACAGAAATTGTGAATGGTCTTGAATATCAAGGTCAACCAATCTCAGGACCTATGAAGGTTAACAAATTGTTGCGTGGACTTTCCAAAGACTGGAATAATGTAAAGACGTCAATAAGGGAGACTCAAAGAATCATGCCACTTTCTATTGACGAATTGGTTGGCACACTTCAATTCTATGAAATGGAGCAAATTAATGAGGAAGAAGATCCCAAAGGTAAAAAATCTATTATTTTAAAATCTAATGATGATTATGATCTTACAGATTCTGAAGACAATATGGATGATGAAAAACTTGCCCTCATGATAAGAAGATTCAGAAAGCTGAACAGAAAGGGAAAGAGATTCAATTGGAAGAAACAAAGTTCTCAAAAGCTTCAAAATAAATCTGCTGATGATGATGAATCTAATAGAGACGTGATCTGTTTTGAATGTAAGAAAAATGGACACATCAGACCCAACTGCCCCTTGTTGAAGAAAGGAAAAGCTGAAAAATACAAAAATGCACTCAAAGCATAAACTTGGAGCGATACCGAATGCGAAGAAAGTGATGATGATTGTGCCAATATTTGTTTAATGGCAAAATCAGAATCATATTCAGACTTTGAGATAGATTTAGACTTAGATAGTGAAATCGAGGTAAGTAACTTAAAAATTCCTACTAAAGTCTCTAAATATATTGATGAACTGTGTTTTAGTCTCAAAACCTCTCTAAAGAGGATTTCCGAACTAAAAAAAGGAAAATTCGACATTAAGGCAACATGAGTTTGTTTGGAAAGAAAAGTTCAAAAATTTAAATAAAAATTTTATTGTTTTGAAAGAAAATGCAGAATCTCTTTCAAAAGAAAATACTTTTTTAAAAATTGTATTTCAAATATCTCAAAAAGGTTTTCTATAGGGTCTGAGAAATTAGAAAAGATTCTTTCAGCACAAAGACCTTACTTTAATAAATCAGGTTTGGGAATGACTTCAAACCATTCCTCTAATCGATTTTCCAAAAGTAAAAGAAAGAATCAAATAAAGACTACAAAAGAATTTTATAAAAATCATTTTAAAAAATTCTTTGTAAAACCTATTGGCCGTAGTGCTCTTAAATGTTCTAAGTGCGACAGCTCAGAACACTTTGAGAAAGAATGTCTTATGGTTTGGAGGCCTATTAAGAAAGATTGGTCAAGGACCGTATATTACACTAACTCAATTGGACCTAAGAAAGTGTGGGTACCAAAGAAAGCTCGAGTTTCTTTTTTGAATGCAGGTCACTATCAAGAAAAAGATTAAATGGTACTTAGATAGTGGATGTTCAAGGCATATGACAGGAGATTCAAGATGTTTTATAAAGCTTAAACAAGTGAATGGTGGAAAAGTGTTTTTTGGTGGAAACAGCAAAGGAAAAATTGTTGGTTGTGGAACAGTAAAGATGGGAAGTCTCACAATAAACAATGTTTCCCTAGTAGAAGGACTCAATTTCAACTTGTTGAGCATCAGTCAACTCTGCAACACAGGCTTCAGAATTAACTTCAAGAAGGAATATGTTCAGGGACTAGTAAAGACTTCATTTAGACTTTCACGGGACGAAGACATGGGAATTTTTATCTTCTAGATATCAATCCAGAAAAAATGTCTAATCTCAATTCAAGATGAAGCAAATCTCTGGCATCGGAAACTTGGTTATATCAATATGAAGCAAATTGCCAAGATCTCCTCAAAGAAACTTGTTCGTGGGCTACCCAACCTGACATATCAAAAGTCTGAATTATGCACACCATGTGTATTGGGAAAACATGTTAGAAGTTCTTTTAAACCAATAAATCAAGTTTTCACTAATCGTGTTTTGCAGCTCCTACATATGGATCTCTTTGGACCTACTAGAACTCAAAGTATTGGTGGAAAGAAATATTGTCTAGTAATTGTGGATGATTATTCACAATTCACTTGGGTATACTTTTTTTCAAGTAAGTCTGAAACTTTCTCTTATTTTGAAAAGTTTGCTAAGAAAGTATAGAATGAGAAAGAATATGTCATTTCAAGCATACGGACAGACCATGGAGGTGAGTTTGAAAATCAAGACTTTGCTAAATTCTATGATGAATCTGGTTTTTAGCATATGTTCTCCTCTCCATACACTCCCGAACAAAATGGAGTTGTGGAAAGGAAGAATAGATCGTTGCAAGAAATGGCTAGAACACTTTTAATTGAAAGCAACATTTCTTCTCGTTTTTGGGCTGAAGTTGTTTCTACAGCATGTTATGTTATTAATAGAGTTTTCCTAAGGCCAATTTTGGAGAAAACTCCCTATGAGTTGTTCAAAGGAAAGAAGCAAATTGTTTCCTATTTTCATGTATTTGGTTGTAAATGTTTTATATTGAAAAATGCAAATGATCGAATTGGTAAGTTTGAAGAAAAATCAGACGAAGGAATCTTCCTTGGATATTCAACCACCAGCAAAGTTTACAGAGTATACAACAAGAAGACTCAGTCTATGGAAGAATCAATGAATGCCAAATTTCAAGATCAATCGATTCAGACTCAATCTGAAGAATCTGAACCTGCTCCAGACCCTACAAAGTCTACTTCCCCTGAAGCAGCTCAGACTTCAGAAGGACAACATCGAATGAATATTGAGGATTCAAATGAAGAAGAAGCTCAACAATTTATCAGACCAACCAGCAACTGGAAGCACAAGTCTAGTCATCCTAAAGAACTCATTATTGGTAACATTGATGAAGGGATTTGTACAAGATCCAAAAGGCATGAAGAGTCTAGTGTTGTAGCTCTTATTTCCGAAATAGAACCCAAAAGCATAGAAGAAGCTTTAACTGATAAAAGCTGGATTGAAGTTATGCAAGAAGAACTCAGGCAATTCAGAATCAATGACGTTTGGGAATTAACTCCTAAACCAAAAGGTAACTCTGTTATAGGAGCTAAATGGGTTTTCAGGAACAAAATGGATAAGAAAGGAAATGTTATAAAAAACAAAGTAAGACTCATGGCCAAAGGATATACACAAGAAGAAATGATTGATTATAATGAGACTTATGCACCAGTAGCAATGTTAGAAGCAATTATATTATTACTTGCTTTTGCTTGTTATAAGAATTTTAGGTTATTCCAAATGAACGTCAAAAGTGCATTTCTGAATAGATTTATCCAAGAGGAAGTCTATGTGGAACAACCTCCCGGTTTTGAAGACCCAGGGAAACCAGACTCTGTTTTTAGACTGAAAAAGGCGCTTTATGGCTTAAAACAAGCTCCTCGAGCTTGGTATGACAGGTTAAATAAATTTCTAATCCAAAATGGCTTTGTCAAAGGTAAAGTGGATACTACTCTATTTATTAAAAAGGAAAACAAAAACTTTCTACTTGTTCAAATCTACGTTGATGATATCATTTTTGGATCACCTAACGAAATTCTGTGTAAGAAATTCTCTAAGTCTATGTAGGATGAGTTCGAGATGAGCATGATGGGTGAACTATCCTTCTTTCTTGGACCACAAGTGAAACAACTAAAGGAAGGAATTTTCATTCACCAAGAAAAATATGTAAAAGAACTTGTCAAAAAGTTCGGTTTGGAGAACTGCAAAAAGACTGATATACCAATGTCAAGTTCTTCGAAGCTGGATAAAGATGAAAGAGGAAAGAAAGTTGACCAGAAGCTGTATAAGAGCATTATTGGTTCACTTCTTTATCTTACTGCTTCTAGACCTGACATTCTATTTAGTGTTTGCATTTGTGCCAGATTTCAAACAGATCCCAAAGAATCTCATCTAAGTGCTGCGAAACGCATCATCAAATACATTGCCACAACATTTAAACTAGGTCTATGGTATCCTAAAGAATGAGACTTTACTCTCCTTGGATATTTAGACACCGATCTGGCAGGATGCAGAGTTGATAGAAAGAGTACTTTCGGTACTTGTCAATTACTTGGAAACATGACAGTATCTTGGTTTTCGAGGAAGCAAAGTACAGTAGCTCTTTCAATGGCAGAAGTAGAATATGTGGCTCTTGGAAGTTGTTGTTCTCAAATCTTATGGATAAAACAACAACTAAGAGACTTTGGAATCGAAGACTCATGCACTAAGATCAAATGTGATAACACCAGCGCAATTAATCTCACTAAGAATCCAATTATTCATTCAAGAGCAAAACATATAGAGATTCGACATCACTTTATTAGAGACCACGTTCAAAATGGAGAAGTCTCAATTCAATTTATTGACTCAAAGAATCAACTGGCAAATATTTTTACAAAGCCACTAGAGAAAAATCTATTTGAATCTATTCGATCCGGACTTAATATCCTAAAGTCTGAAGAAGCTCAGACTAAGGGATAAAAGTCTAAAGATGCTCAAATTCAGGAGTTCAAGGATCAAGAATGTAAGTCATTTCAGTTCTAACAATATATTTTCGGATAAAATCTCGAAAAGGTACGATTGTTTATTAATTAGTAACTGATTGATGTTATCTTCCCAAGTTCATTGAAATTATGGAAATTATTTTCGAAAAGGAAGTTATCTTTTTGAAATGACAGTTATCCATTTTTCAAAAATGCAGTTAATTTTAAAAAGGAATTTCTCTTCCAACGATTCGTATACCTCATTTCACTTGCTTTATATACTGTTTGTCTTCTTCACGAACCCTAAAGGCAAAGGACTTCACTTTTTACTTTCTCTCTCAGTTTAATCTTTAAATTTTTCATCTTTCTCGCGAATCGAGTTTGGAAACTCTCTCAAAGACCGTGACAATGTCGTTCCAAAGAAAGTCTTCAAGGATTGCAAGCAGGGGACCACGACATGTGCGTGAGGGACCTATGCATTTTGACCTTACCAAGGAAGAAGATCTGTCAAGGCAATAGTAGAGTCCACAACATTCTCAACCGCGTCAAGATAGTCCTCAGAATGTTCAGCAACTCCAAGAGGAGGAGGAAATTTTGGAGGATGTCGATCCTGTAAGAACTCTTAAACCTGCGTTTACTTTCAAGCTCTACTCTGCCATAAAGGATGGAGGTTCTCTGATGACCTTCATTGACGAATTTCTGAAAGAAAAGGGGTATAGAAATGAAACCCATTTTTTTTTACAAACGATGGAATGTTTGGGGATTGCTCCTGCCGAGTCGGTAGAAAAAGCTTTCGCGAATTTCCCTAATGATCCACGTTTTGGGGGTCCTAATCAGTCCGATGGAACGAATGATGATGAAAAGATGTTTGCCAATTTCAAGCCTAGAATGGGTATTGCCACAAATATTCGAGGAAAAATGGTAGATTTGTTTCGCTTTGAGGAACATACGCGACTACACTCTAAGTTGCTGAAGCGTGGGGTAATGAACCCAAGAAGTGTGGATTTTGATTTTCTCGACTCCCTAAATGTGAAGCTAAGGGAGAAATTTTCGTTACTTCAACTAGATAAATTTTGCTCTGAGACAACAGTTGGCCATCCATAACTTACTGCATATTTCTATTCCAATCTAAGCTTCTTGGACGCGAATAGATTCTCTTTCAGTGTTAGAAACCAAGACTATGTGGTGGACATGGACATTCTGGCCGATGTGATTGGAGTAGAGAGAGGGATGTTTCGATCAATAAGTGTGTCTATTGGTCGTGCGACTATGGAGCTTGTTTGAGACAAGATGGCAGAAGGTCGAATTTCGTACTCAAGGATGAATGCCTCAAATATCTTGCTGCATAAGATTGTTATCAACTATCTTAGACCCAAGTCCACATCAAAGACTAATGTCTCCAACTCAGAAGCAAAGCTGATGTATGCTATCAACTCTGGTGAAAAGTTCTCTCTACCGCACACTATCATGTTTCACATGTATAGATCAATGGTCAAGGACAAGGGACAGCTTCCTTATTCGGCTCTTATTACTCGTTTGTTCAGACATCTCAACATTCAGCCTCCTAAGACACTGTGCACTCACACCTGTGATCAAATGGTGATAGGACTGAAGATGATTTCAAAAATGTGTCTGAAAGAACTGAACAAGGCTTTAGAGCGTTTTAAGGAAAAGACCCCTGTCAAGACTCGACAAGATCTTGTGGCTGCAAAGAGAAAAGGCAAAGAGCCTATGTTAGCTCCTTCAAGGAAAAGGAGAGCACTCATCTTGCAGGATGAAGGAGATGAGGAAGATGTCAAAATTTCTGCTCTTGCTTTAAGGAACTTGCAACGGCCTGTTATAGAGACAGAGGATAGAGAGAATCAAGAAAGAGAAGAAGCTGAGAAAAGAAGTGAAGAGAGGGAATCAATGAGGAAAGAAGCATACGAAGAATGAACTGCAGAAGACGAACCAAGTGGAGAACACCGTCATCATGCCATTGAGGAGGAAACTGAGCATGAAAAGTACTTCTCTCTAGCTAAAAGCACTGATACAGGGGGAGCCGCTGAGAAAAGAGGTACCTCTTCACTTGTTTTCACTAATGATGGTGTTAGTAGTTCTCCTGCAGACCTAAAAGAGGTATATGCTTCTCAATTTCCTGAAGAAGATGTTGAGGTCTCTCCTCTAAGTCTGGGTGCTCATGCTGAAATCCCATCATCTGCTAATACTCCACAAACTGATCATGCTGAAGCAAGCACTCAAACTAGCAACTCAACAGATTTTAAAAGGTTGCTTGATGTTCTTATGGAGTTGAGAGGACAGATTTATGCCTTGGGATGCGAATTTCAGACTATGCAGAATGCTGCTCAGGTTTCTTCAGTTTCTTTGCTCGATCAAATTCAAGCCCTTTCTATTCAAGTTTATGCAAATGCCAAGGGTGAAGCAATAGCGCAACTAAAGGAGGATCTGAGAAAGCTGGAGGAAACTGTCAAGTCGATGGGAGATTTCCAGCTCATTCGTGTTCCAAAACAATCTTGAATTCATCTCTTTTTGTTTTCTCCTCTACCTTTTCAATGCTGACAAAAAGGGGGAGAAGTTGGTGCTGATTTGGCTTAGACTTTAATTTTTGGTTTGGACTAGTTTGTTTAGACTTTGGATGACTGTGCACTTTGGTTTGGATTGTTTGAACTGTTTAATGGTTACAAGCTTGCAGTATCTTAAGCATTGTGGTATTCTTGGCAAAGATAGTTGTTTTTGCAGGACTAAACCATTTTCTGTGGATGTAGATTCGATACTATCTCAAACCTAATCCATTTATTTTTATGAGATATTCTTGTTTGCTTAACTATTGTCTTGTAGGTCAAAAGTATCCATATCCAAATCTGCAGGAAAGTTTTGTCACCATAAAAAAAGGGGGAGATTGTTAGAGAAAACTTCCCTACTTGTTTTGAAGCTGACAAAACGTTTCCATCAGTCTAGTCTGAAGATTAGAAGACTCTTTCGTCAAAGTCCGAAGACCGTTAAACCGTCAGACTCAAGACTTAAAGTCTGCCCTCATTGACTGTTTTTAGACCGTCGAAGAAAAGACTTATCCAGATTCGTATAAGGATTTGATTCTAGCGTTTAAAGAAGATCTCACGACTGGAGATAGCATCTCAAGATCTCTTATTTGTTTTTAAATTAAATTGAGTAAGTTCGATCCATTGATTAGCAAATCATACATGGAAGGTTTTACTTATGGAAACCTAGATCCCGGTTGTATGGGCAAGCAAGATCGGTGGGTTATCCTCACATTCCTTTGGTAACTCGAGATCTTCCTAATTGATTCTATCCAACGGGAATATTGGTAGGAACTCCTTTGGAAGGGGCCAACGGTTATGAAGGCATGGGGGAGTATTTAAGGAAGACGTTCTAGTTACTCAGGAGTATGCGCAATAGAAAAATTTCAAAGTCTGAATTTCCTTATTCTTTGTTGATTCAATTGTTGAGCGTAAGTTTGTACTCAAAAGAGAGTTTAGACATTTGTGAAGCCTTGAGGAAGTGTAGTAGAGTCTCTACATTGTGGAATCAAGGACGTGATTCTATAACAACTCTTTTGATTCATAATGAAATCCAGCCGGTGGGCTGTCAGTGCGGGAGAGTGGACGTAGGCTTGGATTAAGTCGAACCACTATAAAACTTCGTGTTCTTTTTCTCTTCTCTGATCTATTTAATTCAGTTCGTAACTTTATTTGCATAAGTGTGATTTCCTTGCAGAGTCTATTGTCTACCAGACTCAGGTCAAAAGTAAGATCTTATCTTATACTTCGCAAAATTTGGTTTAAGCACCTATTCACCCTCCTCTAGGTGCACATACTAGCACTTTCACTCTTTGCCTCACACCATATTGTTTCATATGTACCACACTATGGAAAAAGATAAGGGACAACTCCCTTATTCTGCTATTATCTCGAGGCTCTTTCGGCACTTTAAAATTCACATCTCTGCACTATTATGCATGTCAACCATCTCTCCTATGGTGATTGGGTTCAAAGTTGTCACAAAGATGAGATTGAAAGAGTTGAACAAAGTGTTGGAGCATATGAAGGAAAAGTCTCCCACAAAAGCAAAACAAGACTCTATTGTTGTGAAGAGAAAAGGCAAGGAGCCCATGGTTGCTCCTGTGAAGAAGAAGAAAAGAACTCTCATCTTGCAAGATGAAGAAGATGAGGATGAACTGACCATATCAGCCTTGAGAAACTTAAAGAGTTTTGTCAGCTTTCGTGAGACAAGAGAAGAGCCAGAAGAAGAGGAAAGAGAGAGAGAAGTCATAGAGAAGGAAGAAGAATAGAGAAGGACAAAGGAAAGAAGAAGAGAAGAGGAGGAAGAAGATGAAGGAAGAGAAGAAGAAGAAGAAGAGGAGAAGAGGAAGAAGAAGAGAGAGAGGGAGAACAAGATCAGGGTCAAGAAAATTCTTTCGAGCCAACCTTGGCTATCTCTCTGTCTAATGCGTCTGCAGATGAGAAAACTTCACCTATTCCACTTGAGGGCATCAAAACAGGGGGAGCTATCGATCCAAAATGGTATTTCTTCATCTTTGCCTACTAGTGATGTGAGTCGTTCTGCAGCAGACCTTGAGGATGTGTATGCCTCGCACAATCTAGAAGACAATCATGATAGGCAATCTGCTGAAGCTCCATCGATTCTCAAAATCCCCGTCCTTAACTCAGCTGGTCCTAGTGATGCATATGCTCAAACAGCAGACTTTTCAAGACTACTAGAAGTTCTATTGGATGTCAGAAAGCAGTAATATGCCATGGGATTTGAAATGCAGGATCTCAAGAATGCTTTTAAGGCCACTTCAGTATCGTTGCATGAACAATTGAACACCCTGAAGATTCAAGTTTAGTCTTTACAGGGTGAAGATTTTCAATTACTGAAGCAGAGTTTTGATAGGCTTGAGAAGACAGTGCATTCTATGGGAGAATTCACGCTTGTTCGCTTGCCCAAACAGCCTTGATTTGCTTCCACTTTTCATCCATCTCTTTAGTCTATTCTCCACTTTTTGCTATTGACAAAAAGGGAGAGAGGTTTTATGTAGATTTGATTGACTTTATCTCAGATTTGATTGATTTATCTTTCATATCTTTTTGACTTTCTGATTTGGACTTTAACTTCTGTTTGGTGTGGTTTTGACTCAGACTGGTTTGGATTAATGATGCTTGCAAAAGCTATTATTGATTATATTAAAGATAGTTGTGTTTACAAGATTAACACGTTTTCTGTGGTTGCAGAATTGCTACTATCTCTATCGTAATCTCTAATTTTCATTTATAAGAAATCTTGGTTTGCTTAAGTGTTGTCTTGCAAGTCAAAGTATCCAAATCTGTGGCAAAGTTTTGTCACTATCAAAAATGGGGAGATTGTTGGAGAAAACTTCCTTATTTGTTTTGAAGTTGACAAAACGTTTCCTTCCATCAAAGTCTGAAGACCTCCAGACTCAAGATTTAAAGTCTGCCCTCATTGACAGTTTCTAGATCGATGAAGAAATCTTATTCAGATGCAAGTTTATCTTTAAGGTTTTGATCCGTTTGGTTGAAGATGATCTCACGGCTGGAGATAGCAAATTAAGATCTATTATTTGTATTGCAAATAATTTGAGTAATTCAGATCCGTTGATTGGCGAAAAGGCAAAGTATACTTGGAAGGTTCTACTTATGGAAATCTAGATCATGATTATATGAGCAAGCATGATTGGTGGGTTATCATCACATTCCTTAAATGACTCGATCTTCTTAATTGATTCTGTCCAACGGGAAGATTGGAAAAACTCCTTTGAAAAGTGCCAACGGTTGTAAAGGCATGAATGAGTATATAAGGAAGACGCTCAAGTTATTCAAGGGAGTGCGTGAAAAGAGAATTCCAAAGTCTGAAGTTCTTAGTTCTTTGCTATTTCAATTGTTAAGCTTTACTTGTACTCAAAAGAGAGAGCAAACACCTGTGAGACTTTGAAGAAGTGTAGTAGAGTCTCTACACTATAAAGTCAAGGACGTAAGACTGTAATATCTCTTTTGATTCATAGTGAAATCTAACCAATGGGCTGTTAGTGCGGGAGAGTGAACGTAGGCTTGATCTAAGCCGAACCACTATAAACATTGTGTTTCTATTCTCTTTTCCTTAAACTCCTTATTTCAATTTACAGCTTCATATAACTGTTTACCATGGTTTACATTGCTAGCAAATTGTTCTAAAGTTTCGTAAAAATTTCTTTATCACATATTCACCCCCCTCTAGGTGATCTTACTAGCCCTTTCAGCAAGGTCCTCTTCCCAAAACAGAAATAAAAGAAGTTTTTTAGGTTGAGATCTGCACTTCGACAATTGGATCCATCGGAACTCTACATAGGAATGAATTTGTTTAAGTTTTCTCATGGTGCATGGTATTCAGAGTATCAAGTGAGTCATTGAATAATAGACTCAAGTAGAGAGATTAATATGGCTGATGTGATGATAAAATACAATACATTCTATCACTGCAAAAGTAGCTTGCTTGATCCCTCCAACAGCTAACAGAACTGCAACACACACATGGGATTGCAAGTCAGACGTTGCAAATTACTTGATTAGAAAATAAAACTTTAATTACATATCACTCATATGTTATGCAAGCTAGTGTAGTTTAAAGGTGACAACTTGTCGATGACAGCATGGAAATAAGTATAGACAATCATGCTAGGTTATATTCAATATGAAGAGATATTGGTGTAAATCCAATGTGTACCAAGAGGAAGGCTTAAATTTTGATATGCTGAGATTAAGACTACATAATTGCATTTACTAGATGACGTGGTATGGAGATATGATCATAGGCTAGTGTCATGGACCGATAGTTTCCTTGGCCGCGGAACTACCCGTGAGGCGCTTGACGAGCTGAATTCGCCAGGCTAGCCTTCCTTCTATAGCTATTCCATCAAACAATATAGTGAATAACTTCTCTGTACGAGATCGTACCACGCCTAGTTTCGCTCGGGCGTCTAGTCCATCGAGTGAGATAGCAGATCTCTTTAGGCTTAACAACTAGTTTCAACCTGCCATGGCCTCGTCAAGAGAGCGGCATCAGCTCCCGATCAGTTTGTGCACGGGAGGCCAACCTCACATTCAGAGCTCTTAAGTAATATAATCATTCCATTCTAGAACTCCTAACACCAATTGTCCTAACGCCACTCCTACGAACCAGTTATGTTCGTCCCCTCTGACTTCTCACTCTTCACTCGATAACCCCAAGCACCACTCACAAGTGTCACGAGTATGGGAGGATTCACGGACCGTGACATTCTCCCCCACTCAATTTCACAACGCCCTCGTTGTGATCTATTTTGTCGCTTCTTTTCGTCCCTTAACCATTGATGCACCACTTTCGGGATTTCACATCGAATGGTCACGCTTGCCCAACAAAACAGGTTTTGCTCCATTCGTAGCCTCTTTTGATCTCAGCTATTCGGACCATTCTTGGTTACCTGCACTTTCTTTGGCAAGTGTGGCATTTTTTGCCAACCGCATCTTTTGGCAGCACCATTTTTGCCTACTAAGCATCTTGACCCCAACAAACCAAATGGAGGTTCTTTCCTTATTGAAAACGTGGCAATAGACTTTTTCTTTGAATTCACTAATTGATTCGGGAACATTATCCCATTCAACGAGGATTCGGTTCTTCTCTAACTCATTGTCTGCTCGGCAAGGAACCGACTATTCCTAGTGCCCCCATTGTCATCCTAGAAGCTTAGTCGAGAGTTGCGCTTTGTCCGAGCACCTTTTGCCCCCGCAATTCACTCTCCGCCCTTATAGGACCGAGTAGACCACTAGTACTTCTTAGTTCAACCCACACTGGAGCGAGGAGTCCGATTCTCCAACTCACCCACTTACTGGAGAGATTTCGCTTCGATACCATGTGTCACGGACTCGACAGTTTCCTTGGCCACGGAACGACCCATGTGGCGCCTGACGAGTGAAATTCTTCAGGCCAGCCTTCCTTCTATAGCTGTTCCAACAAACAATACGGTGAATAACTTCTTTTGTACAAGATCGTACTACACCCAGCTTCGCTCGGGCGTTTAGTCCATCGAGTGAGATAGCAGATTTCTTTAGGCTCAACAACTAGTTTCGACCTGCCATGGCCTTGTTAGGAGAGCGACATCAACTCTCGACCAGTTTGTGCACGGGAGGCCAACCTTGCCTTTAAAGCTCCTAAATGATATAATCCTTCCATCCTATAACTCCTAGCACCAACCGTCCTGACGCCACTCCCACGGACTAGTTGTGTGCGTCTCCTCTGCCTCCTCACTCTTCACTCAATAACCTTAAGCACCACTCACAAGTGTCACGAGTACGGGAGGATTCACGGACCGTGACACTAGACTATCCACTTGGAAGTGATTAGAGGTGCATACTAGAGATGCAAGGAGTGAGGACACCGTCACCAATCATCGTGGAAGTGCCAAGCAAGGTGGCGAAGAGCAAGAAGAACTTGGCAAACTAGCTCTTCTCAAGCTTGGACTTGAGCCTTGATGCCCTAATCAGGCCATTGTTTGGTAGCTCTAACTGAAAATTAGACACATCTTGATCTTCTGATTGTTGACTCGAGACCAATCCTACTCTTGCATATCGGTAGATCAACGACTACAATGCAAATGTCCCTCTTGAAAAAAATGGAAAAAGAAACAGAAAATAAATTCACTTTTGTCCACTGGAGAGAGGAAATTAAAGTTTTTGCTTGATCAACAAAAACCGAAAAGTAAAAATAAAAAAATCTCCTATACATCGAAGCATTGTTATTTAATCTTGTTCATTTCAATTATTAGAGCCATTATATTCAATTAATCATGAGTAATCAATATATCCTAACTAGATTGACGCTTAATCTACCTTAAGTAACAAATTGTTTTTTCTTTACTTATCAATATTCCTTAATTATAATTTAATAAAAAAGTTTGACATCATCCTTTTCATATGTTTTTGATATTTTATCTGATTTCGTATAGCTTCTTGCACCGTTGTAATAAAGGACAGACTAGCCTATGCAAATGAACCCCTCAGTTGAACATAGAAGAGTTGGTGCTTCATAGGAGTGATCAGTTCCGGTTTGGTCCAGTTCCACCTTGGAACCGGGAATCGGACCAGGAGCACCGGTTCCCAAAATTGCGAACCGTGGACCGGACCGGACCATCTGTTCCGATCCAACAAAATCAGCTCTACTTTTTTGCACTAAAGAGTGACTGCACTCCGGACCAATCAATCTAATTTGGTTCTCGGGCGATTCAACAAAACTAATCACACATGTTTCCACATGCAAAATATTCAAACTTTACTTGTGTGAGTCACACTTCGTGTGTTTCACACTTAACTTTAACTATGAAGGCCATGAACAATTTGGCTAAAGGTTGTGCTTGGCTTAGATTTTATAGACAATCTCTCTTCTGCTCTTTGAATGTTTAGCCAATGTGAGACTCTTGGAGGCTTGAAGTGCCTTGTGGGTCTCTTGGAGCCTTAGTCTCACATCGAGTAGAAGATAAAACTAACAATGAGATTTTTTCTATAAATAAAAGAGTAACAAAAAGGATTTTAATGGTCTCTTGGCCACATATATTTAAAAAAATTCCGATCGGTCTGGTTTGGTCTGGTTCCCACCTTGGAACCGAGAATCGAACCGACCGGCCACCGGTTCCAAGATTAGGAACCGGGAACCGGACTGCCGACCGTGGGAACTACCCAAAACCGGCTGGTTCAGTTCGGTCCGGCTGGTTCCCGGTTCGGGCGGTTCTGGTGGCAAACCCCTAGTGTTTCAACAAGACAAAGACCTCCCTCAGTTGAACACAAACATGCCGAATCTAAACTTTGACATTAGCGCCTTTTTTGGCTGCACATCAATCTCTTCATAGGTCACCTTTTTGACTAAAATCGACAGAACTTACCCATCACAAAACCAGACAAAAGTCTCCTGACCTAGTTAATGAATCTCATCAGTGCCGATGAGTTGACGACCATGCATTCATTTCTTTACTATTCAATGCCAACTTCTATCGCATTCCAATAGCTTAGTAGTCTTCCAGTTTAATTTTCACTCAGACAACTTCATGAACTAGAGCCGGCAAAGAGAAAAGATGGGTTAAATGCTAAAAACAATAATTTTTTTTGGTCCAATCACGAGAAACCCCTACTGCTCGAGACTCTTGGGGTCATATATGTCCCTCTTTCTCGAGATTGACACCAAAAGGAGGGCCCCTACATAGGACCTGAACTAGCTGAATTCCTCACCGGAAGAACCTGAAGTTTTTAACTTGCTTGCTCAGTCATACGAGACAGGCTTTGATTAGTTGTTTCGAGTGCGCTCAGTTATCTTGTCCTTGAAACCCTAGATAAAGTGGCCCATGCGTATAAGATTCGCAACCGGACAACCGGAAAGAGTTCTGGCGAATCTGGAAAATTTAACAGAAATTTGATTCATCAAATAATATAACGAGTATATATTTGCTATTTGTTTGATTAGTAATCGTGACTGCCATTATCAAATCTCCTTATCAGATATACCCAATTCATTGAAAGATTATTACCTATTAACAATATATTTATACTATGTTACGTGCCGTGAAGGTAAATCTTTCTAATAGATGTACAATAATTCAAGCACTCATTGACATCATCTTGGTGACCATGTTATACTTATAAAACTATGCTGAATTGGGGACACAAGTTCGTGACTTTGATTGAATAAATTTTTCTAGCTGGGGCAAAAGAATCAAAGTCAAATAGAGCATGCAGGCTTACGACAACATTTGAGCAGGTGAGTGATTCGTCTCCTTTGCGTACACGGAGATCTCTCACTGCTCTGGTCAAGAATTCCATTAGTGGAAGCCTCTGATGATATAACACTATAGACCATGGGTTTTTCTGAGAAAAAACCCTTGATAAATAATGATTGGTCGGAAAGTGCAGGCCTTTGTTTTGGCTGCAGTCGCACAAAGAACCAACAAAAACTTGGTTCTATTCTAGCTAAAGAATCCTTGAATCAAAGTGAACCTTGAATTCAAGATTCCAAACGAACATAGCATGGAGACCAAAAAGAAACTCATACTCGTCCAAAGGTCACATGCCAAGCAGGCTGTGTTCTCCTAATGAGGTATCACTTATCAATGCCACCAACCCAGAACTAGATGATCCCATCTTGGTACATGAGGAAATTCCCCATCACTTTGACAAGATAGTAAGATCATGGTAGTGATTTCAGAGCATGAGTTTGATAGTGCTAGTATGAACACATAGAGATGGGTGAATAGGTGTAAAAACGAATTTTATAAAACTTAGCAACTTAATTCAACTTATATAAAAACGGAAGACTTAAGATATAGAAGATCTGCAATAATATATAAGACCATAAATTAAGTAAAGAGATAAGGGGAAGAGAATTGAAACATGATGTTTTATAGTAGTTCGGCTTAGACCAAGCCTATGTCTACTCTCCCGCACTAACAGCCCACTGGCTGGATTTCACTATGAATCAAAAGAGATGTTACAATCACACGTCCTTGATTCCACAGTGTAGAGACTTTGCTACACATATCTGATTATCTGAATTGATTCCAATGAGAATAATTGATCTCGATGTGCTATCTCCAGCCGTAAGATCTTCTACAAACCGTACAAACCGAATCCTTGAAGATAAACTCGTATCTGAATAAGTCTTCTCTTCGTCGGTTTGGAAACTGTTAGTGAGGTTAGACTTTGAGTCTTGAGTCTAACGATCTTTAGACTTAGACGACAGAGACTGGAGTTCTTTAGATTTGAGTCTGGAAGTTTTCAGACTAGACTGATGGAAACGTTTTGTCAACTTCAAAACAATAAGGAAATTTTCTCCAACACTTGCAATGGGGGCAAAATCACAAGATAACAGAGAAATCAGAGAGAAATAGAGAACATAACGCACTAGGTTTTACGGTCCGAGTTGTGTATTAAAACATAAACGACCATAATAGGATAATTTCACCCCTGAATGGTGATTTTAGGTTTAGATGGTCCAACCTCGACCTTTGGTCCCCAGGTTTATCACTATATAGGTAGAGTCTGCTAATTTTATTTTATTTTAATTATTTGTTACTTGAAAGCCTTCGCATTTTATAGATATGATAGTATGGATTTTGGTGGTGATATTGGTATGCTTGTTTGTGGTCCAAAAGTTGGGGACCGACAAAGTTGGATACAGTTTCGCTCCAATCATATGCATTTGGTTCGCATCAGTTGGTGCAGTTGATCTCTACAATTTCATCAGGTATTATGCAGGAGTCATCAAAGCTGTCAATCTAATCTACATCATCGATTACTTTCGGAGGAACAAAAAGGAAGGATGGATATCTCTCGGTGGCGTTGTCCTTGCCATAACAGGTACGATCGGATGGCTTTTCTCCTTTACTTTTTTGCCAAATCATTCAAGTTCACTTAGGTGTATAATCTCTATATAATACATTAGTTTGTAAAGAATGCAGGAACGGAGGCGTAATTCACCGATGTTGGGCACTCAACGGTCCGTTTAATACAGATTAGCATGTGTATTGTGATATACCCCTCTTTTATATTGGCTTACGCTGGACAAGCCTTGTTTCTTCCCAAGCATAACAGCTTTGTCAGTGATACATTCTATGAATCTATACTTGGTGAATATTTTCTAACCTTCATATACGCGATAACTCTTTGAGATTAATTACAAACGAAGTCATCCTTTTAAGGTTGTTCGTCTTCTTTTAAATATTGAAGATGGCGATAACTTTCTGTCACGCCCCGAACCTCGAGCGCACCAACATCCCACCATGGTCATACAAATGCGACATTCCCAAGTAGTATCGCCAACCCCATTCATTTATTATTGCGCAAGTGGAACGTATTATAAAACCCCTGACAATAAAATACGGGATAGAAAAGCAGGAAGCAAAATCACAACATAACACTTTCATAATTCAACGGAATTACAAACAGAGGTCTACGGCCAAAAGTCTACAAAAGACCAGCTCTTAAAAATGAACTGTCCTACGATCTACAAGACGAACACATTCTCCAATCCTCATGACTTCACCTCTGCAACTCCTTAAGGTCAACCAGAGCTATCTAGCCGCTCCGTCCACCAAGGACCTGAAATTGTAATCCCCAAACCGGGATGAGACAATGTCTCAACAAGTTCAACCCCCTAAATCCTATTAGAAAGAAAATACGCCCAAGGGTGGCCTAGCCACATTACACAGAAGACTTACCTCGTCTTAATTCATTCCTGCAGATTAGCACAATTTGTATCACACAATCTCAGGTAGTAATAAAAACTTAAATCATTGAAACACGACCAATTTCACATGGTGAACAATCACAACAAGCATTCCAATCATTAATCACTGCCACACACGGGCATAGCCAACTTGCAGTTCGACTATCTACTGACATTAATGCCAGGCATCACCTCCCCCCATGGAGTGCGGCTTCCTCACCACGTCGACGGTATTCCCGAAGGAGCATGGGTCCATTTGGCCTAGCCTCTACTGCGACCCGAGCCACGTCACTCTCTTGTCGGCATTTCTAGAAGAATAAAGGTCCAGTTGGCCTAGCCACTACTGCGACCCGAGTCACGTCACTCTCTTGACGGCATTTCTAGAAGAATAAAGGTCTAGTTGGCCTAGCCACTACTGCGACCCGAGTCTTTCAACCGGCACACAACAATTCAGTAATCAATTGCACAAATCATCACTCAATTTGTAATATCTAATCATCAAATTCATAATCTGAATACACAGCAGTGATCAGCACGAAATTATGAGAATTTAGGGTCCCAAAATAATTTTCGGAATTTATTAAATAATTAAATTTATTCCGAAAATTAATTAAATAATAATATCCCTATCTTTCACGATCCACACTCAATTTATAATATCCAATCATCAATTTCAAAATCTGACTACACAAAGCAATGACCGGCACGAAATTCTGAGAATTTAGGGTCCCGACAAAATTTTCGAATTTAATAAAAATTAAATTTATTCCGAAAATAATTAAATAATAATATTTTAATAATTTCGTATAATAAAATATTATTAAATTATTAAACAATTTTGAAATATTTATTTAATCCCAAAAGTAATTCATTTATGTCAAATCACCATTATACTAATATAAACATCAATTTAACCTTAACTAAAACATACTTTAAGTTAATCCAACCTCTTAATCTAATTCACAATTAAATAAACTAAACTAACCACCTAAGCTTAATTAACGTAAGCTAAGTACACCTAAAGCATAATTTAACCCTCTAATCGAGGTTTAGTGAGTTAAACTCATTGGATTAGCGAACCGAACGGACCAAAATGACGAGGACGACGCGAGAATCGACTTTCCTCAAGGCGGGCCGAGCATCCGGGCTCGGGAAAGCGGTCAAAACGGGCCAAACATGGGCTGCCATACCCATTTTTCCAGATGCTGATTGGGGCCGATGGAGGGGGAGATGGTGGCTGGTTCGGGTCGGAATGGGCGGAGGAGGACGACGGCAGCTTGGGTGGAGCAAACGGCGGCTCCGACGGGTCTCCGGCGGTGGCTAGCGACGAGGAGTAGCAGCTGGACGAAGGTGCGGGAGGCTCGGGGTCGCACGAGCAGGGCGGAGCTGCACGCGGGCTGGTCGATCGTGTGGGCGAAGGTGGAGCGGCACGCGCGGACGGGTGGCGGGTGGGCGACACGGCGGCGGCGACGGACGGCGGCGGCGAGCGACGTCGGCGAGCGGCGAAGGGGCGTGCGGTGTGCGGGCTGGCCTGGTCCGGTCGTACTCCCTCCTCCTCTCTTTCCCTCTCTCTCTTCCCAAGCTTGAAGATGATGTTGATTGGTGCCCTTTTTTAGATTAAATCTCCACCCTCCACTTGTCAAGTTCTCATCACTTGGCTCCAACCACCATGACATAAGGTGACGTCATCTTCCACTAACTCCAATCTCCCACAACCTCTTCCAATGGGTGTAAATTTCATTTTCCGTCGGGGCATAAAATCTTGTACATTAATTCCTTCCATTCCCTTCAATTCTCTTCCAATTGAGTCCAATTAAAGTCCATAAAATTAATCTAATGTCTCCATACTTCAATTCACATCTTCACTTGTCCATAGAACCAACTTAAGTTCCAAAAGCACGACCAAAAGCGGGCCTACTAATTTTTCGAGCCAAATT
The DNA here is from genome assembly GCA_014182515.1 of Eucalyptus microcorys. Taxonomy (NCBI): domain Eukaryota; kingdom Viridiplantae; phylum Streptophyta; class Magnoliopsida; order Myrtales; family Myrtaceae; genus Eucalyptus; species Eucalyptus microcorys. The sequence continues at coordinate 10,907,123 of CM024569.1, forward strand.
AGCCATTCTCTGATTTAATTTGCTAAAAAAACTCTGCTTGCATGAAAAATCTTCCAAAGATGAGTTAATATTTCTAAAATGATTTGTGACACACCCAGACTTCCAATTTCTGAATTCGATCTCAATTCCATGGTTAATTTCACTTTGGCACAATACTAGCGCAGCCCAACCTACCGGGTAGCCTTTAGAAATTTTCATGCATTTGACCTATGGTTGATCAAGCCACAATGTACATCTTTGACACATTTGCGACTCTCGGTTGTCGAGGAAATCTCAATGTTTCAAATACAGACACAGGGCACCCAATCGACAGAAAAGTCGGTCCAGTGCCGATCGACAAGAATTGTGCGATCTGGTGGAATCACCCACACCTGATCACATGCCTTTGTCGAGTCGACCTATCTCCGATCTCTAATCGATTTTTAATTGTGCCGTAATGACCCTTGCAAATTAGCTCGATCGAAAGATCGCTTCCTAGTCAAATTCTCGAGTCTGATGCATTAATTTTTTAACGGCTTCACCTGATAGACTAGTTTTCAAATGAGTGGCCGACTCAAGGAAAAGAACTATATGCGTGCCAACAAAATGCCCGTCTCAATTTATTGAAAATAGAATTGGAAAATCGGGATGTCACACTTTCTATGCTCAGGGCCTTTATAGTGGCCAATGTTCATGATTGCAATATTGGTGGTGATCATCGCGAGTCAAGCTATGATCTCGGGGACATTTTAGATCATCCAACAATTGCTCTCATTAAGGGAAGAAGAAAAGTCCTAAACCTTTTACGGTTATGCCAATTCAGTTATAAATTATTTTTTCGGCCAATTGTGTCATAAATCATTTACAATTATGCCAATTCAATCCTTCCGGATAAAATTGGCCAATCGGCGTTGACATGGCCGGCAACCGGCGCCGACAAAATTTTTTTAATAATATTTTATTTTTTTGAATTATTTTATTAATTTTTAATCTCTTTTTACCTTTTTTTTCTCTTTGTTTTTTTTTTCCTCCCTCCTTTTTCCCTTGGCTTTGGTGACTAGCTAGCCCTCGTCAGTTGCTGGATTGAGACGGTTGGGCAAGCTTGCCTCGTTGTCATTGGGCCAGGGCGAGTCGTTGCCGGATCTGGCGAGGGCTCACCTCGCCGTTGTAGGGCGAGGGGGAGCTCCCTCAGCCACTGGCGGGGCGAGCCCCAGCTGGATTTGGCGAGGCCCCCCTCATAGGATTTGGCAAGGATGCGCCTCGTCGTCGCTCGGGCTAGCGAGGGGGGCCTTGCCATCACTCGGGTGACAAGGCGAGCCCTCGCTAGATTCGGCGGGGGCTCACCCCACTAGTGGTTGGCGAGCTACCCCTCACCTAGTGATGGCGAGGTGAGTCCTTGCTAGATCCGGTGAGGAGGGCCTCACTATCGTTGGGTCTGGCGAGGCGAGCCCTCACCAGTGGTTGGGCAAGCTCGCCCTCCCCCAACGACGCCAAGGTGAGCTCGCTCGGCCGCCTCAATGCGGCAACTAAAGAGGGCTGGCCGATTGCCGGAGCCAAGGGAAGAAGGAGGGAGGAAGGGAGGGGAAGAAGAGAGAGAGAGAGGGGTAAAAAAATATTAAAAATTAAAAAAAATAATTCAAAAAAATAAAATTATTAAAAAATTTGTTGCCTGCGCCGACCGCCAGCCACATTAGCGTCGGCCAACCAATTTCAATCGGAAGTACTGAATTGGTATAATTGTAAAAGATTTAGAACTGAATTAGTACAACTACAAAAAGTTTAGGACTTTTTTTGTAATTTTCCCCTCATTAGGGTGCTTTCCTTGAGTTAAAATTGTGCATACGTCGTCGAAATATGAAGGGCAAGTTTACATACCGGAGATTAATTATCTCCTGATGTTGGCATGCGTTGGGGTCACTCTTGGCTTCTGGACTACTGAGAAATTAGGCAATGCCTATGGTAAGTCATTGGTTCTAACACTTTTGCCGACCCTTTCGTGTCCTGGCTACCGAACATCACTTCAAATCATACAGAGTTTAGTAACTCTAACGATGGTGCATCTGAAAATTTAAAATCTGAAGAATTTATTTCATTCGCTTTTCTGAGATGGGTATTGCAAGAACAATTGTCATCGCAACAAATGTCACGTTTTCATCTGTCTTTCACTGTATTAAGAATATTTTGAGGCATAATCCATATGAATGAGATTATTCATCTGTGCGAGGGACTAAATATAAATGTTTATTTCACCAATATATATGTGTGTGTGTGTGTGTGTGTGTGTGTGTTATTTGTTTCATGCAGGCATAGCGGCGGTCTTTGTGATGACCTTTGCATCTGGATTCCTGGTGCTCCTCATGATCATGATGTGGAAATGGAACATCTTCTTCGTCATCACTTACATCCTAGTCGTGGGCTCTGTGGAGCTTTCTACTTGAGCTCAGTCCTCTACAAATTCTACCAAGGAGGATACCTTCCATTGGCCTTTGCCACCGTCCTTATGACCATAATGTACGTGTATAGGGCTTGGCGTGCGGGTGTGGTTCACTTGATAGGTGAGAATGAGGTGGTGGCAGGGAAAGGGGCTAGTTTGGGGAAGAGGGTCTTGATCGACTATGCTTACAACTTCTTGAAGAAGAACTTAAGGCAAAGTGACAGGATCTTTGACATTCCCCACAAGCGAATGTTGAAGGTCAGGATGACTTATGAACTCTAGGGAAAAGTTAGGTATATTATGTTGTGAATAAAGAGATATTGCGAATTATGATCGAGGTGTTAATTGTTGTTATTATGTTCGAGAATCTCAAGATGTACAGTTGGACTTTAGAGGGCACAATGTGCAAGGGGAGCAAAATGGATGGATCCCTTATCTAGTGGTATTGTCCATACAATGCAATCTTCAGATATTTTTCAGGACAAAAGGTTTGTCTGACAAGATTTGTCACACCTCGAATCCCAAGCACGCGAATATCCCATGGCGGTTGATTAATTGCGATGTCTCAAGACGCGTCGCTGACTCATTATTTTTATTCTTTTGATTAAACGCAAACTGAACGTATTATAAACACCCATTCAATCAACAAAGAGTGATAGTAAGAACATCTTATTAACTTTTCCAAAAGCATTCCTTTTATTTATAAACTTGTTAACCCCAAGAAGTATAATTGTACAAGCCTTTACCACAGCAACTTCCTACCAACCATTTCAAAAATCAACAGGGTCAAGGTTAACCTAAACTTCACTAACTCCAGGCCTATCCTTTATATCCAAAGGGATCCCAAATTGAGCACGATGGTTCTCCATAATACAGGCCTGAAAATAATAAATGACAATGGGGTGAAATATAAATCTTAGTGAGTCAACTTCCTAAATCTCGATTACGAAGTTAATTCATATTGGAGGTAGCCTAAACACACAATGTCATACAATCTTATCTCGTCTTGGCACACCCCGTATATTAGTACATCACATATGCTAATACTAATGTAACAAGCATAATCAATAATTAGAATACATAACTTTTATACACCAAACATCCACACGGGTTCCGATTATAAGCTAAAATCAGTTTTGGCCCATCCCATATCATGCCTCACAGTTTTACCATATAATCAGGTGCAATGCATCATAATCTTTTTCACGTGTTCTGAATATTACGACCTCTCGGACCATGACCAACACATAAGTTGGTGGTCTTCTGGCATGACAGGGTATTGTCCCACCCCATCGGGCACAACATCGTCCGAACCCCTGGCTAGACAGCATTTCATAAAGGATCATTGGTCCGACTTCAACTGCGACTCAACATCCAGACCCCCACCGAGCATTCGATAAAAATCAAGTATCGTCTCCAAACTCTCGTTGAGTGACATGTTTGATTAAATGACCATTCAAGCACCCCATCAACCAAGCCAAATTTTATCTGCTAGTAATTAGGCCAGTACAAAAGAATTTGTGTTCAAATACCCAACTTTGGGAAATTTTCGTACTTAAAATTCCAGTAAAATATTTATACGTGGTTACCTATTTGAAATAAACCCGTCAAACTTTGCACACTTTCATTTTAAAACCCCATCTTTTTATTTAGCACATAAAATTTGACATCCAAACTCGACATCTCAAAATTTTCTATTTTCTTGCTCATAAAACCTTCTTTGAAAATAGTAATCAAAGCCATATATATTAAATAACCAATGACACGGCATAACAAGCTCAAATAATTGGAATTATGCATAGGTCCATCCAATAAAACAAGCATAAAATTTTACTTAACAGCTAATCCGTCATTAATTTACACTAATCGCGATTAATTAAGGTGATTGTGATCAATTAGGCTAAGCTCAATTAATTGACCTAGATATAATTAATTGAAAACTGTTTGCCGTTAATTTAAATAATTACGATTAATTAAGCAGATTGCGATTAATAAAATAAATCACAATTAAATAGACAAATCACGAGTAATTAAACTAAACTCAATTAATTAATCTAACCATGATTAATTAAACTAATCACACTTAACTTTAATCTAAACCGTCCTTAATCACAATTAAGGCTAAACTAAAATTAACTAATACTAACCTCCATTATCCTTAACTAACCTATCCCTTAAACGTAATTAACAACATAATCTACAATTAAGAAGTTAACTCATAGGTTTTTCGGCGATGGCGAACTCACGGTGACGACGGCGTGACAGCCTTGAGAACATGACACTTGTGGCTTAAAATGGAAACTCAACGGCGGTGGCTCCTCAAGCTCACAACTTGAATGCTTGAGGGTTCGGTGGTGGTCCAGTGGTGGTGGTGGGGGTTTGAGGTGAAGTTGGAGATGATGGCTCGGCGAGACAATGGCGACAATGGACAGCGGCTTGCAGCAGTGATGGCGGCGCAACAAAAAGGGCGGCAACCAAAAAAAAAAAGGGCGGGGGCGTCGGCTTTGGAGGAAAAAGGAAGAAGAAGAATGGAAGATGAGAGGGAAATGGCAGCAAATGGAGGAGGAAAAAAAATGGGGCTGCTTCGGCTGAGGGTTGGGGGGAAGATGAGATAGAGAAGAGAGGGAAGAGAGGGAAAGGTAGACACTTCTTGCCAAATTCTCATGATTTTCCCACACCAACTCTCCCTAAATATCTCTTTGCCAAGCATCTTGTCCCCACTTTATCTTTTTATTTCCAATTTCTTGAAAACAAGTTTTTTAGTCCAAAAAATTACAACCTTGCCGCTGGGGTCCATTTTTTCTTTCCAACTTCCAATTTTCTGTCCGATAATTACTTTTTTGAAAATTTCAAACATGCCAATAATTCAATGGAAAATGAGACGACGCCCAATAAATTCGTCTTGCGATTCTCGAAAGTTCGATACCTGAAATCGAATTAAATTTCATGGTTAAAAATCGATAAAACGCAACTTTAGTACGACCTAAACTATGGAGTGGCTTTTAGGAGTTTTCATGCGGTTGACCCGTGGTCGATAATTTTTTATCCACGTTTGTGTTTCTTTGAATCATGGATGACCATCGATTGTCATATAATTGTGAGAGTTTAATTACGTACCCTGAATATAATATTAATTGAAAAATCGGTTTATCGTTGTTCGACACAAATATCATAATCGTGTGGAATCATCCGTGAATCGACTACGTACTTCCGTCGAATTGATTTATATATGTTCGCTAATTAACTTATAACAGTATAGTGTTGACCCTTGTTGATCCTATGATCGAGCGGTCTCACCCAATAGATTAGTTAACTCGTAAGTGATCAGTTCAGAATAAAATAACTATAAGTGCGTTGGTGAAATAACATTTCATATATTTCGACATAGAATCAAATTTTGGGATATCACAAGATTTATAATCTACAATATAACATGTAAATCTTATAGTAAGGAATTACTAAAGGATTTTGTCTATTTTCTAATGAAGCATCTTGATCAGACACTAGCTTTAATTGAGCTCAACCAATCCATCTAATATCTTAAATCTTGGACGCAAAGAGTCACCTAATTATTCAAATGTGGTCAATGGCTTCGAAATAAGCGATAGTGATTGTCATGGGGATTCGATCATTACCGAAAGATACATTTACCAATTTGTTTAGAGCAGTTGCTTGATTAAGGGAAAAGGGATTTAATTAATTAATCTGCTTTGTTTGCTCCTAAGAGCGTTGGTTTGTAGCATATTTCGCATGAATCAGCGTGGGATCTGCTCAATGGTCCCCAAAAGAACACTCCTGTCAATGCCTACGATTCAACGACTGTCAATTGTTTAATTTTCGGGTGTACAAACATTGATATATTAATCAACAACATGTGTTTCGTCAATAAATTTAGTCGACAATAATGTAGACTTCCAAAAATATTGCCACGGATACACATGTCCCAAGTGACCACGACTAGCTACAGCACGACAATCTCTCTCTGTGGATTGGACAACGCTGACACCTCGAGGTGCGCGTAGTTCAAAGTTGAATTTGTCAAGCTCTCTCTCAAGCTGTGGATGGCTCGTGTAAGGACAGATCTCTCAATCACGATTGTCAGCTGAGACCAAGCATGCAATTTATCCAATATAAAATCACGAGGGATCAAGTATGATTCCCAAATTTATTCATCCGAAGTCTTAACTTTCTAGCCATCAAGATAAAAGATAAGTAATGTTAATGAGTCTCTTAGAGCACTTGTTAAGTATATGTTATTTGAAATGATTTGATTTTCAAAACGCTCATTGTGTATACACATGAAGGTAATAAGTGCTTTGCAAACTGTATAGTTTTCTTAATCGAGTATTTAACGAGTGTTAGAGCAATTGTTAATAAAATTCAATAAAATTTACGAAAGTGGCTCTTGTGTAAGTGTAGATGCAATCAAGGAAAACGACCGACCTGAGAAAAGATTGGATAGGTACGTAAGTTAAAACAACTAGTTCTTCGTTTCTCATCCGTCAAAAGAGCCAGACTCATCCACCGTCTTGCGTCAGCAAACGGGCTCAGGGTGTCTCTGTTGCTGCACGTTCATTTTGAATTTTCCTTTGTAATCACTCTAAACTATAGAACGAATGGTTTGTCTACATGTGGCCTTGCTTAGTATTTGCCTATATAAATATGACACCCACCGTCTTCACCTCTGAAAACCTTGTCCTCAGCGAAACCCTTCGCCACCACCCTGTCTCTACCCGTTCCTTTGTCTCTCCTGCCCGCCTCCGTGCCCGTGCGCGAGCGTGTCTCGACGACTTCGGGAGAGAGCCAGACATGTCGGGGGACGCGGTCGAAGAATCCCGGGAAGACGAAAGCCAACAATCCAAGACAGATTCCCCGTCGCCGTCATCATCTCCACTGCTCGTCAACGGCAAGCAGCTCTCACGCCACAAGTTGCGCAGATACGACTCTCTAGACGTCGAATCTGCTAAATACCAGGGTCATCGGACTCATGGCTCCAAGCAAGTAAGTACGGATTAAATTCCAAACATTGAGCTTCTCTTCGCAGTTTAAAATTTTGAGTCAGATTTATCAAACAGTTTGGTAAAAATGGTATACGATATCTCATGTTTGAAGGCGGTGGAGTGGCCGGTGATACTGAATCTGGCGTTCCAGAGCATCGGGATAGTGTACGGCGACATCGGTACGTCCCCGCTTTATGTATATTCGAGCACCTTCACCGAGGGCATCAAGCACAATGACGACGTCTTGGGCGTCCTCTCCCTGATCTTCTACACCATCACGTTAATCCCTCTCATCAAGTATGTCTTCATCGTCCTACGCGCCACCGACAATGGTGACGGTAAGAGAAACCTACCCATATTTTCCTACGGACATTTTTTTTTAGATCCACCAATTTATATGACTACCAAGAGGAGAAAGATGTTAGTATGGACTTATGGAGTCTTAGAGTGAAAAGTATCGAATGATGTCCGAGATACCTACTGTTTTCCACATAAAATGGGCATCCATTAGAATTTCATTGATTTATTTTGTCATAAGATCTCGCAGTAGTTTGCGGTGATGCGTGGAGTTAGTTCAGATTACGTCGTAAATCCAATTTTTTAAAGTAAAATTGGTTAGCATATATAGCATTATTCTTTGTGAAGCGCACGAATTACCACATGTCATGTGAATTCAATGACAAATAAGATCAACTCATGCTCTAAAATTATTTTATATCTATTCGAAAGATTCACCTTCATGGCATGTAACACAGTAAAATATATTGTTGATAGGTAGTAATCTTTCGGTGGATTAGATATGTTTGTCAAGGGGATTTGATAATGGCACTCGCGATTTCTCTAATCAAAACATATGACAGATAAATACTGGTCATATTACTTGATGAATTAAATTTCTGTTAAACTTTCCAGATTCGCCGGAATTCTTTCTGGTTGTCCAACCACGAATCTTATGCACATGGGCCACTTTGTCTAGGGTTTCAAGGACAAGACAACTGAGAGCACTCGAAACAACTAATCAAAGCCTGTCTTGTATGACTTAGCAAGCAAGTTAAAAACTTCAGGTTCATCCGGTGAGGACTTCAGCTAGTTCAGGTCCCATGTAGGGGCATTCCTTTTGGTGTCAATCTCGAGAAAGAGGGACATATGTGACCCCAAGAGTCTCGAGCAGTAGGGGTCACTCGTGGTTGGACAAAGAAAAAGGATTGTTTTTAGCATGAGACCCATCTTTTCTCTTTGCCAACTCTAGTTCATAAAGTTGTCTGAGTGAAAATTAAACTGGAAGCCTGATAAGCTATTGGAATGCGATAGAAATTGGCATAACATGTCATCTTAGAGCAATCCACAGTAGTGGTTTTCGAAGTGATGCACCGCATTGAATTGTAAAGAAATGAATGAATGGTCGTCGACTCGTCGGTATCGATGAGATTCATTAACTAGGTCAGGAGACTTTTGTCTGGTTTTGTGAATGGGTAAGTTCTGTTGATTTTAGTCAAAAAGCGTGACCTATAAGGGGATTGATGTACAGCAAAAAAAGGCACCGATGTCAAAGTTTAGCTTCGGCGTGTTAATGTTCAACTGAGGGAGGTCTTTGTCTTATCGAAGCACCAGCTCTTCTCATGTTCAACTGAGGGAGTTCATTTGCATAGGCCAGTCTGTCCTTTATTACAGCGGTGCAAGAAGCTATACCAAATCAGATAAAATATCGAAACTATATGAAAAGGATGATGTCAAACTTTTTTTTTTAATTATAATTCAAGAATACTAGTGCGTAAATAAATAAATAAAATTATTACTTAAGGTAGATTAGGCGTCAATTTTGTCAGGTTATACTGATTACTCATGATTTATTGAATGTAATGGCTCTAATCATTGAAATAAACAAGATTAAATAAAGATGCCTTGGTGTATAGGAGATTTTTTTTTTTTTTTCGGTTTTAGTTGATCAATCTCCTATGGACATGAATAAATTTATTTTCTGCTTCTTTTTCCAATCTTTTCAGGAGGGACATTCGCATTGTATTCGCTGATCTGCCGATATGCAAGAGTAGGGTTGATCCCGAGTCAACAATTAGAAGATCGAGATGTGTCTAATTTCCAGCTAGAACTGCCAAGCAATCGCCTGCTCAGGGCATCGAGGCTCAAGTCCAAGCTCGAGAAGAGCCAATTCGCCAAGTTCTTCTTGCTCTTCGCCACCATGCTTGGCACTTCCATGGTAATTGGTGATGGTGTCCTCACTCCTTGCATCTCCGGTACGCATCTCCAATCATTCCCAAGCGGATAGTCTAGCCTATGATCATATCTACATACCACGTCATTTAGTAAATGAAATTATGTAGTCCTAATCTTAGCATATCAAAATTTAAGCCTTCCTTTTGGTTCACATTGGATTTGTTGAGAAAATATTACTTCGAATTGGGTAGAACAATGAAGTCGGATCTTTACAGTAATCAAGTTGGACTTTAAGGCGTGATATCACTTTTTTTAAGGATTTATTTTCCCCCACAACGTTACTAATGGTCACCGGCAAATATCCTCCAAGATAAAACAAAATCTCAAAAATAAGAATACTAAATAGCAATTCTAATATTTTTCCAATGTCTCTCTAGGAAACAATTGGAACGATGGTTGTAGTTTTTCCAGAAAGAAGGCTCGAAAAGATAAAAATGATCACACACCATTCTTTTGAAAACTGACAGGTATATATATAAAACAATTTAAAAACATAGGCAACTCTTCATGAAAAATTGCAAAAATGAACAAATGTATCATTTCGAAAATTGCCCAAATGAACAAGGCATCCATTCAGAAGAAGTTAAAAAATGAACAAATGCAACCCTTCCGGAAAAGTTGCAAACTGAACGAGTATTTTTTCTAAAGGTTATCATGAAAAACACAAACAAAATTCGGAATAAAAATATATATTATTATTGTTATTTTTAATAAATAAAATTTTGAATTTTTTTTTTTAAAAATTTCCGAAAAAAATCTCAATAAACAAAAAACCTTTGTATTAATCAAAATTAAGAAGATAATTGTACGAAAGAAAAAAATAACAAAGGGGTTAGTGCTAATTAAATCGCGGGCACGCAGGCTAAGTGTGCAATTATTCGCACACCCATATGGTGGGATCTAGCCCACACCCAATCATTCCTTTAGATACACAAAACAAACCACACACTTATTAATTGGCTCATTTCCTCATACTTTTCCTATGTGGGATAAGGAAATATACACTTAGTTTGTTTTACAAACAAACTTCCAACAGGATTTATACCAATATCTCTTCATGTCGAACATAACGTGGCATGATTGTGCATACTCATTTTCATGTTGTCTTCGACAAGTTGTCACCATTAAATTACACTAGCTTGCATAACATAGGACTGATATGTAATTAAAGTAGTTATTGCCTAATCAATTTATCTGCAACGTTTGATTGGCAATCCCATGTGTGCGTTGCAGTTCTGTCAGCTGTTGGAGGGATCAAGCAAGCTACTTCTGCAGTGACAGAAGGTATTACTATTTGTTATCACATCAACATTATTAATCTCTCGACTTGAGTTTATTATTCAATGACTCACTTGAACCTCTGAATACCCTGCACCATGAGAAAACTTAAACAAATTCATTCCTATGTAGAGTTCCAATGCATCCAAATGTCCGAGGGCAGATCTCAACCTAAAAAACCTTCTTTTATTTTTGTTGGAAAGAGGACCTTGCAACGGAGCAGAATCACAAGATAACAGAGAAATAAGTAAGATATAGAGAACATAACCCACTACGATCTGCGGTTTGAGTCATGTGTATTAGAGCAGAAAGAAATACATATTAAGATAATTTCACCCCTGAATGGTGATTTTAGGTTTAGATGGTCCAACCTTGACCTTTGGTCCCCAGGTTTATCATTATACAGGCAGAGGCTCTTAAACTTATCTTTCTTCCTAAAACTCAAAACACCTTCATATTTTACAGACATGATAGTATGGATTTCGGTGGCGATACTAGTATGCTTATTCTCGGTCCAGAGGTTCGGGACCGACAAAGTTGGATACAGCTTTGCTCCGATCATATGTGTTTGGTTCACATTTATTGGCGTTGTTGGTCTCTACAATTTCCTCAAGTACGACCCAGGAGTCGTCAAAGCCATCAATCCGATTTACATTGTTGAGTACTTTCAGAGAAACAAAAAAGAAGGATGGATATCTCTCGGTGGCATTGTCCTAGCCATAACAGGTACAATCGGATTGCTTTTCTCCTTTACTTATTGGCCAAATCATTTAAGTTCAGTTAGGTGTATTATCTCTATATAATTGATTAGTTTGGAAAAAATGCAGGAACGGAGGCATTATTCGCCGATGTTGGGCACTTCACAGTCCGTTCGATACAGATTAGCATGTGTACCGTGACATACCCTTCGCTTATATTGGCATACGCTGGACAGGCCTCATTTCTTCGCAAACATCACAGCCTTGTCAGTGACGCATTTTATGAATCTATACCAGGTGAATATCTTCTGCTCTTCGTATACGCGTCAACTCTTTAAGATTAATTACAAACGAAGTCATCCTTTTAAGGTTGTTCATCTCCAATTAAATATTAAAGATGGCAATAACTTTATATGTTGCAGGCCCTTTATATTGGCCGATGTTCGTGATTGCAATATTGGCAGCGATCATTGCGAGCCAAGCTATGATCTCGGGGACGTTTTCAATCATCCAACAATCGCTCTCGCTAGGGTGCTTTCCTCGCGTTAAAATTGTGCACACATCGTCGAAATACGAAGGACAAGTTTACATACCTGAGATTAATTATCTCCTGATGTTGGCATGCGTTGGGGTCACTCTTGGCTTCAGGACTACTGAGAAAATAGGCAATGCCTATGGTAAGTCATTAGTTCTTACACTTTTGCTGACCCTTTCGTGTCCTGGCTACCTAACATCACTTCAAATCATATAAAGTTTAGTACATCTAACGATAGTGCATCTGAAAATTTAAAATCTGGGGTATTTATTTGATTCGCTTTTCTCAGATGGGCATCGCAAGAACAATGGTCATCACAGTAAATGTCGTGTTTTCATCCGTCTATAATTTCACTGTATTAAGCATATCTTGAGGCATAATTCATATGGGTGGCATTATTTATCCGTGTGAGGACTAAATATAAATGTATATTTGTTTCATGCAGGCATAGCGGTGGTCTTTGTGATGACCCTCACATCTGGATTCCTGGTGCTCATCATGATCATGATATGGAAATGGAACATCTTTTTCATCATCACTTACGTCCTAGTTGTGGGCTTTGTGGAGCTTCTCTACTTGAGCTCGGTCCTCTACAAATTCTACCGAGGAGGATACCTTCCATTGGCCTTTGCTACCGTCCTTATGACCATAATGTACGTGTGGAATGACGTGTACCGGCGCAAATACTACTATGAGCTCGACCACAAGTTGTCGCCAGAGAAGCTCAGGGAGATCGCCGCTGACCCCGCTGGCCTCTGCCGCATACCAGGGCTCGCGGTCTTCTACTCGGAGCTTGTCCAAGGGATCCCCCCTATTTTCAAGCACTATGTGGAGAACGTGCCCGCCCTCCACTTGGTCCTCATCTTCGTCTCAATAAAGTCACTCCCAATAAGCAAAGTCCCATCAGAAGAGCGGTTCCTGTTCCGCCGAGTCGAGCCGAAGGAGCTCAATGTGTTCCGGTGCATCGTGAGGTATGGATACACTGACTCACGGAACGAGCACGACGAGCCGTTCGAGAACCTTCTATTTCAAAGGCTCAAGGAGTTTGTATTGGAAGAGTGCTGGACTATGACCCATCAAGTGAGGTTACCCAAGGACAAGGATGATGACGAGCAATTGATTGATGGGTTAGAGAGCGAAGAGAATTGTGAGAATGGGGTCAAAAAGGAGATCGATGATGAAGCTAATGATAAATGTAATCATAAGGCACAAGAGGCAACGGAGGGAGAAATTGCTGTGTTAGATAGGGCCTGGCATGCGGGTGTGGTTCACTTGATTGGTGAGAATGAGGTGGTGGCAGGGAAAGGGGCTAGTTTGGGGAAGAGGGTCTTGATCGACTATGCTTACAACTTCCTGAAGAAGAACTTGAGGCAAAGTGATAAGATCTTTGACATTCCACACAAGCGAATGTTGAAGGTCGGAATGACTTATGAACTTTAGGGAAAAAGATAGATGTATCATATTGTGAATAAAGAAATGTTATGAATCATGTAATGGTGTTAACCGTTGTTATTGTGGTCAAGACTCTCGAGACGTAAAGTGGGTCATTAGAGGGCACAATGATCTATTGGGAAGGGGAAGGGGGGGATGAAGATGAATCCTTGTCTGGTGGTAATGTTCATACAATGTAATCTACAGAAATTTGCATTCCTTATGTATATCTGCCTTCTTATGCACTTTCATATTGGCCACCAGTCAAACAAACACTTACTTTCCTGATGCTCTACAGTTTCTGAAGTTAAGCCTGAGCCCACGATGAAGAGGTTAAGAATGAAGAAAGAAACTATAGATACCAGTGGTAGGAACGCGAATTTTTTAAAAGAAAAAAAAAATAGAGAAGACAATGAATTTTTGATGTGGAAAACCTTTTCAAAATCAAAAGGGAAAAATCACGATGTCACATTAGACAATCTCTTCACTATCAATATCAATATCAATATCAGGGTTACAACCAAATAATAGCTTACTATAATAGACATTGCATGTTTCCCTAATAATAGCTTACTATATCCTGGAAGTAATAGCTATTCCAAAATTATCCATCTCCTTTCTCTCACTCATAATATGAATGTTAGAGCATTAATCATGAGTTTTATATATATAGATTAGAAAATATAATTAATAATACCAATTGCAATTACTTTGACATAATCACGTGCTATTTAACTAACCAAAAAAAATATAAAATAATAAGTAGACGATTGATGTGGTACTGATTATGTTACTTGATGGTACATATAAATTATATTAAACATTATTCCTTATATAACGATTAGCATAATGTTAATTGATTATCATGTATTTGATATCTTAGTTTTCTATCAAATATTATGTTATGAAGGTATTAGGAAAATCCTGCACCGAATTTGCTTTCTATTCTTTGGCTAATATACACCGATATTGTGCTGTAATGGTGCCAGATCGGTAAAGTGGAAACAACAGAGTAATGGTGTTATAAGCTCGACACTAAGCGAAGATATGCAGTGTTATGGAAAAGCCATGGTCATCTCATTGTCCGAATATCATTAGCAATCTGCCATGAAGAATCAATCCGTGCTTGCTGTTTCTACTCTTAATATGATTCATTTCAGTTGTACAGTCATCTACTTCAAGCTTAGAACCAGTTATTTGATCAGCGGGGAAGTCATCCATTTCATTTTTATTGCAGCATGCTAAAGCGTATAGCCATAATTCTAGTTCAACGACCGTGGCTTTGGAGCGCTGGTATGGGCTTTGTCCAATTCTGGCATCCGAAAATCCTCTTATTCTGGAAATGATGAGCTTGTCTTTGCACGAGTCTTATGCATGTCGATGACTTGGGTCCTCCCTAGGTATTCCTTGAGAAATTATGGTCTGCTTTCCATTCCACCTCATGTCCATCACTACACAAGATAGTCATTAACAATTGACAATATAAAAAGGATTAATATCACAAAAAATATATGAGCAGTATTTATTACAAAATAATTTTTGCGTAAAAAAAATCTTGAATTAGTAATATTTTGACAAATTTACTCCCATTAACTTCGGTCCAATATCCTTGTTAAATTGCTGATTGTGAACACACAAGTAGACAAATGACTTGTATAATCGGCGTGTAATGTGGAAATTCAACATAAAGGGGTCTCCTAATCAATATTTTTTTGGGGAAGTCAAATTTGAAGAAAATGAATTGGGATTGAGAAATTTCCTAAAATTTGTGGTCATGCCTCAATTTTGTCTAAGATTTTACTGATTTCAAAGAGAGTGTGAAGCAATAGATTTAATTTTGCCCTAATTCTCAATCTTAATTCATTTTCTTTAGCTTTGGCTTCCTTTAAACGACGTTTTAGGAGACCCCTTCACATTAAGGGCGCGTTTGGTAACCATTTTATTCCCAAGAATTTTTTTTTTTATCATAAATGGTTTTTTTCTAATTTTATTGCCGGGAACAATTTCTAAACAAAGAAATATATTTGGTAACTGTACAAAATCTGTATTCTTGAGATAGAAATGTGTTTAGTAGGATTCTTAATTTTTTTATTTCTTTTAATTTTTTAAATAATTTTACTATATTTTTCTTATTTTTCTCCTTTTTTTCTTTTTATTTTTTATTTTTTATTTTCCCTTTTTTATTCTTCTTCCTCCTTCTTTGTGGTTGGTCGTCGGCCGCTATGGTCGGCAATCGCGGTGAGGTCTGGTGAGCTTACCGGAGGCTCGCCTGGCCATGATGAGCCTTGGCCTCGCCGATGGCCTTAGCCTCACCGGTGGCCAGGCAAGGCTCAACCTCATCCATGTGGCACGAGATCAGCCTTACCCTAGCTTGGCAAGGCTAAGCCTCGTCGGTGGCTAGGTAAGGCCGAGTCTTGCACCGATTGGAGAGGCCAAGCCTCGCTGGATCGCCTGGCCACGGCAAGCTCATTGGACCTCGCCTAGTCGATCATCGATGGCGGTAGTGATGGCCAATAGTGGCCGATTAGCTGGGACTGGAAGGAAGAAGAAGAAGGGAGAAGGAGAAAAGAAAGAAAAAAAAAAGTTAGGCTTAATTTTTGAAATTGTTCCCGAAAAAAAAAAAAAATTAATTTTTTTCTACTTTTTGATTCTATTCCAAATTTATTCTTGGGAACAAAAAAATAGATTTTTGTTCCCGAGAATAAAAATTTTACCAAATGAATTTCTATTATTTTTTCATTATGAGGACCAAAAGAATAGAAACAATTGTTTCGGAGATGGTTACCAAATAAGGCCTAAATTTCCATGTCGGATGTACATTACATGCCGATCATCACGGTTGTTTGCCCACATTTTTTTATGCCAACAATTTAATGAAGATACTAAATAGGAGTTAATAGAGAGTAGATTTGTTTAAATATGTCGATTTGAGATTTTTCATGAAACAAAAATTAGTTTTGGGAAGAAGTGTACCAATTGGGATTTTTGTGACAAGAAAGTCAACTTAGAGTAAATTTTATAAGAATGTACCGATTTGAGATTTTTTATGCTGTTAATAAAAACAAAGCAACACATATTCCCAAATAAGAAAAACAGAGGTCCGAATTGATTGCTAGGTGGGCACTAGTTTTCAGTGGCATTAGGCAAGCGGTTATCAATCGTTGATCACCTCCTACCTCATGCCTAATTGAAGTGACATATTTTGTCCTTCTTTAGACAAAGAAACTCTCCACCTCCATTAGAATTGCAAGTAGATTGCAGTTACATCAATGGAGAGGGTACAAAATGCCTCAAACACGAAGGATGTGCCGCAATGAAGAGGCTGCTCTTTCTGAGAAACTCATATCGATGGATCTCCTTTAATTTCATGAACCTTTACTCAATGCCTATCTCTGACCAAATCGATTTAGGTAGAAAAAGAAATGGATGCAGCATATGACACAACTCGTGGGCATGTTGTTTAATTGCTGAACCCTAGCTATCTATCAAGGGCCGACGTGCATTGGATAAATCTGGAAAGTAACTGCCTGTAACCCTTCTTAAATCATTCCGATAAAGAAGAACAAGGAACACTAGACTTTCGGTACTCATACATTCTCCCTAGTCCACTTTTGGTCTTTATATTTGGTTATGTCACAATTCTAGTTCTTATATTATTTTCTGATGGCAATTTTAAGTCTTTTTTGTTAACGAGTTTGATTTCAAAATCTCTGATGGAAAGTGCGGCGTTAGCAATGACCATTGATATTGGGAGCCAATATGTACAAATTGTGATCCATTTAGCATCAATCATCGATAGGTAATACCTACACGTACGAGATATAGAAGAAAATTACATTGTCGCTCCATGTATAAGTCCTTAGATACATGTATTTTATTCAATGGCAAAACCAATCCTTGTACTGTTGTCAATTATAGTAGAAATACTTTCATGATTTCTATTTTAGATCGAAAATGAACGATGAATCAAGATTAACTAGGTAATGCCTACATGTAAAGTCCTTAGAATCAAATGGAGAGTCTCGTTGAGATTAATTCCACTATATACAATTCTATTTTAGACGAACAACGAAGTCCCATTTTTAGACATATATCATTCTTTTTTGGAAAAGGTCAGAATCGTTGTCACGTGACTTCTCTTATCTTTAATGGATTCGGGCGAAAGTTATGGGAAAGACTTAAACTTTTTGCTGGGGCAAAATTTGACAATAGAAAAAAGTAAGGGGACAAGACACGTGCTCCTCAATAAGTAGGAGGACAAAATTGCAATTTTTAAAATAATTTGGAACCACTATTATTGCTGGCAATGATGGTAATGGATGCTTACCACAACTAACTAAGAAAAACTTGATTAGGTTGTCAATGTCCTCGTTTAGCAAACATTGTTCCAAATCTAATTTGATGCTTTATTCTACGGTCCTGCTTTCATTTCCAACTAAAGTTTTCGTGCTGCTATGAAATAAAAAAAGTAAGCTAATAGACTTAGGCACAATTATATTATTCTTTTTTTTCCCTCTTTGAGAGAAAATGAAGGAATATATGATAGTTGGACGTCATAAACTTGGCAAAGTAGGTGCTATGTGATTTAAGTAAAGAGATTATCAATAAATTAAGAGTCAAGGGTCTATATAAGGCTAACACACTTTATTTAATTAGTTCATGCAGCAGCATAATCAATCCTGGCACTTTGTTGGTCCATCTCTAAACAGAATTATTCATTATTGACGTAAAGAGTAAATAAAGAACAAGGCAAATGTGGTGGCTAGTTCCAGCTCTTCGGAGGTTTCCGTCGCTTGATACTGTGAGGGTTGCCAGTGTTTTTGCTGTCTGCTTCCCTCTCCTTTTCTTGTTGATGCCGCTGTTTGGCTTCTTGTGGCTGTTGTTTGGCTGTTTGTGTTGGCCTTTTTTTCTCGACACCCTTCCACTCGTTTAGACATATTTGTCTTTATGCGTGTAAGTGTTTTGGTGCCGAGACCCCCTGCTGTATAGTTGTGGTTATAAGCTAATATATTACTTACCTTACCCAAAAAAAAAAAAGAACAAGGCAAAATTTGAAACTGCGGGACCACATTTAGACCATTTAAAAAATAAAAGGTATCAATAAGAATAAATAAGTTATCTGTTATACATATATAAATATTCGTCATTCATTTTCTCATGCCTTTAGATTTTAGGGACAAATAGTTTGTGTAAAAAAAAAAAACCGTTGGAAGGCTTTTTTTTTTTGGGGTGGCTTGTTTCAAGATGATATAACTCAATCAACAATGGAAGATAATAAGGATAATGGGATGGTGAAAGCCCATATTGTACATGCAAGATATTCTCAAAGAAATAGAAGAATAATGTAAATCTTCTAGTACGAAATAACAAAGGATGTCGTCTATGTTAAAAAAAGAAGCATCTTGATCAAGCATTAGCCATAATTGAGCTTAGCGAATCAGCCTAATAGTTTAAACCTATATAGCACGAGAATGACTCTCTATGGACTGGAAAATGCTGGACACCTAGAAAGTGGTCGCAGTTCAAAATTGAATTTGTCAAGCTCTCTGCAGTTGCGGATGGTTCATATAGAGACAGATCTCTCCATCATGATCGTCAAAGGCGACCAAGCATGCTTCTTTTTTTTTTTTTTTTTTTTTGTCAAGCTTTTTGCGACCGTGGAACAGATATCCCATGACCAAAGGCGACCAAGCATGCTATGCAAAAACCACGGGAAGTACTAGCACAGGGATCCATCTCCCACGGCTCCCCACTTTAGTCACGCAACATGACAAGTTGGGGAATCGAACCCCGGCCTTGTGTGTGGCCAACGTGCGATTCCATCAACTCGGCCACCACAGGATGGGTAAACGACCAAGCATGCTTTTAGTACCATCTATTTAATTATTTGGGATCAACTATGATTTCAATTTTTTTTAATCCGAAGTCAACTTTATCGTCGTAATAAAGATGGGTGGTATTAGTGAGTTCCTCGAAATACTTGCTAGGTATGTTTTATTTGAAATGATTCAATATTCAAGACATTGATTGTGCATATACAAGGGTAATAAGTGCATCGAAAATTGTAAAGTTTTATTAATCGATTTCTTAATGAGTGCTTCGATCGTTGATAAAATTCAATAAAAATTATGGGAGTAGCTCTCATGAATCATCACGGAAGTTTACAAGAAACTTCCTTTCCTCAAAAGAACTCTCCAGATTCATCCCCCGTCTTGCATCCGCACCCGGCTCAGGAATGTCTCAGTCTTTGCGCGTTCATATTGAATTTTCTTTAGTAATCACTCTAAATTTCCGAACGAAAGATTTGTCTGTGGCCATACTAGTTTTGCCTATATATATACATACGACACCCCGCCATCGTCACCACTAAAATCCTCGTCCTCAACAAAACCAATTGCCACCACCTTTTCTCGACTCGTCTTCCTTTGTCTTACGACTGAGAGAGAGATAGAAATGTCGGGAGACGTGGTCGAAGAATTCCAGGAAGACGCAAGGCAACAAGCCGAGACAGCTTCTCCGTCACCATCTCCGATACTCATCAATGGGAAGAAGCTCTCAAGCAACAAGTTGCGCAGATACGACTCGTTAGATATCGAATCTGCTAAGTACCTCGGTCACCATCGTCATGGCTCCAAGCAAGTAAGTGTGGATTAAATTCTGAACACCGGCCTCATTTTGTTTCACGTGTAAGGCCCGATTCACATGCAAGAGTGTGGCACTAATGGAATGCGATTTCTCATGTTTGAAGGCAGTGGAGTGGCCGGTGATACTGAGTCTGGCGTTCCAGAGCATAGGGATAGTGTACGGCGACATCGGCACGTCCCCGCTTTACGTGTACTCGAGCACCTTCAGCCAGGGCATCAAGCACAATGACGATGTCTTGGGCGTCCTCTCCCTCATCTTCTACACCATCACCTTGATCCCTCTCATCCAGTACGTCTTCATTGTCCTGCGCGCCACCGACAACGGCGACGGTAAGACAAACCTAGTCCCACGTATCTTCGTACATTCTGATAAGAAAGAACGTCTCTATGAGTACCAAGAAGAGAAGAAGTTAGTATGGACTTACGTTTTATTAATAGCTGGTCCTATGTTACCATCTTGTCAAAGTGAAGGGGATGTTCTCGTAAGATGCAAATGTGTTCATCTAATTCTCGGTTTGGTCGCATTGCACGCCTCCTTTGTTAAGGCAATAGATATCTCGGTTAGAAGAACAATATCTCTCCTACGTAATTACATCTATAACCATTTTTTTTAAAAGTAAATTACATCTTATAAAGTTTCATTTTCGTCTCCATCTACATCTTGTGTTCTGTTTGGTATCTAGAATTCAAGGTTCGCACCGTTCAAAATTTCACAGCCGAAATGAAAACAAAGTCTCGTTGGCTCTTCGGGTGACTGCAGCCAAAAGACGGTCTAAACTTCTCGACCAATCTCTATTCATTTATGTACGAATAAACATAGTTTATACTTATAGAGATCGGAGGCTCCTACTGGTGAAATTCTTGACCTTTGCAGTGAGTGATGTCATGTCCACGAAGGAAACTAATAACTCACCCGCTCAAATCTTGTTGTAAGCCTGCATGCTCTATTTGACTTTGATAAATGTTTACTAACATCAATAAGCTAATGACATGACGTGAGAGACTGCCGTATTATTTAATATGTTCGTAGGTTTCACCTACACGGAACATGATATAATACATTGCTGAAAAGTACTTACTTTTGGTGGGCCAGTTAAGTGGGCTTGAAGGGATTTGAAGCGCCGGCCCGATAACAGTGGTCAAAACATATAGTAAACAAATATCTGTCGAATTACTTGATTAATCAAATTTTCAATTAAACATTCAGATCGCCAGAACGATTCCTATTGCCCGATCGCGAATCTAATATATATGGGCCACTTGCCTGGGTTTCATGAATAAGATAATTGAATGCACTTAAAACACCGAAGTGATGCCTTTCTCATGTGATTTAGCAAACTAGTTAATGCAGCAATTTGTTCCTTTTAAGTTGCCTGTCTCATCCGGTGAGGACTTCAACTGGTTCAGGTCCCGCGTGGGGTAGGCCTTCCTCTTGATGTCAATCTCAAGAACAAATGACTATTTTTGCTGTGTATCCCTAATTTCTCTTTACTCTCCATGTGATGACATTGTCCAAAAGTGTCCTGCCAAGTTGGAATGCAGAAATTATGAGTTGACTATATTGGTACATATTTAATTTGGAAGGTAAATGAGATTTGGAAATATTTGAATTTAGGATCTCACGCTCTAATACCTTATGAGATTTTGCAGGTCGACTTCTTTAAAAATTCAAACTGTTAGATAAAAGCGTTATTCCATATTTAAATATTCTATCAAGATTCCTAAAATCTAACCATCGATATGGAATTTAGTGTACATAAAACACACACCGAATATTTTTACACTATTGAAGCTGACATATTGTATCATTTCAATGCAATCCATAGTAAAGGTCTTCCAAGTGATGCGCATTGGATAGTAAAAGAATGAATAGTCGTTGGCATTGATGAGATTCATTAATTAGGCCCATAAACTTTTGTCTGGATTTATGATTGGTAAGTTCTGTCTGTTTAGTGAAAAAGCGCGACATGTCAAGTGATAGATGTATACACAAAAAAGGCACTAATGGCTTAACGCGTAGCTTCGGTGAGTTTTAGGTTCGGCTGAGGGAGTAGTGGTAATTACGATGCCTCAGTATATTTGACTTTTTTCCCATGATTTTAGCTTATCTAGCTAAAAATTCAATATCTCTCCAGTGGACAAGGATGAATTTTTTTTCCCATTTTTCAGGAGGGACATTCGCATTGTACTCACTATTATGCCGATATACAAGGATAGGGTTGATCCCGAGCCAACAACCAGAAGATCAAGATGTGTCTAATTTCCAGCTAGGGCTGTCAAGCAATCGCCTTCTCAGGGCATCAAGGCTCAAGTCCAAGCTCGAGAAGAGCCAGTTCGCCAAGTTCTTCTTGCTCTTCGCCACCATGCTTGGCACTTCCATGGTGATTGGTGATGGTGTCCTCACTCCTTGCATCTCTGGTGCGCACCTCTAATCATCCCTGTCTCGAATCTTTTTTTATCAGAGCAATTAGGTAGTACCCTTCTGATTTAGGTTTACGTGATGAAATGCCGTAAGTGCAAAAGGTTGATCAATTATGCAAACAATCGAGATATGATGGCATTTGTGGATTAAATGGTTGTTAGCTCGTAGAAGCGCATTTGAAGCACGACATGATTCACTCGCTTAAGAGTCCCGTACAAGCCCACCGCTAGACCTGATCAAAGAGTGGATTGGCCGTGTCTCAAGCCTAAAATTGCTTGCCTGAGCCAGTCCAAAACATGAAACACATTAATTTCGATTGGTGAAATGACCAACCTTGAGGGGGTTGAAGCCCTAGCTCGGGTTCAAGAAGGAATTTATTTGTCCAGACCTGCCTAATTTGTGTTTTGGACCCTCTTGATTTGAGTGGGCCGGCGGGCAGCTAAATCTATAATCAGGTCTACTCACCGTATCATTTAGTAAATGTGATTTTATAGTTTTATTCTTATTTTTATAGTTTTATTCTTATATACCAAATATAAGCATTCCTTTTGGGTTACATAGGAATTACACCAATAGTTCTTTTTAAATCATGTGAATCAAAAGACAAAGAAGTCCAAAAAATTTGAAAGTGGCAGGGAAGAGTAAGTACAGCAAACATATCCCTTTTATCCCACCCTCTATTAGGTAGTTTTGAACCTCTATCACCTCAAAATTTAGCTTAAAGAATGAGACTTTCCTTCATGTTTATAAATTGATCACCAACATTTTCAAAATTGATGTGGGATAACTCTAAAAAACTCTGCCTCACAAGCGGGTCCCGAGTTAGTGCAGTAATAACCCATATATCCCATGTGACTATTTGTTCCAAATTTTTTGATAACCTAAACCTGGACACCTATATTTGGTGGTCTCAAACCTCTCTCACCCTGAAAACTAGCTCAAAAGTTAAGATTTTTATTTATATTTATAAACTTACCACCAGCCCATTTTGTGACTAATGTAAGATTACCCCAAGACCCTCGTGGTAGAAATTGGCTTCAATTTCGTCCTTGCCATTTTCTTGACTTGCTATATAGGAGTTGCGTTTCATGATTAAACATTAGAACAATATGGATGGTCCAACTTACTTTTGGGATCTTTTAGTTATCTAAGGAACGCATATACATTAACTCGCAAGAACGCTTCCTATGTAGCAAACTGGCGATCGTGGCGGAACAATGAGGAATAGCATGAACATAACATGGCATGGTTGTGTACGCTCATTTTCATGTCGTCATTGACAATTTGTCAATGTTAAATTATCTATCTTGCGTAACATGCGACTGATATATAATCCCAATTGCTAATGTCGATTTGCAATGTTTGACTTGCAATCCCATGTGTGTGTCGCAGTTCTGTCAGCTGTTGGAGGGATCAAGCAAGCTACTTCTTCGGTGACAGAAGGTATTGTATTTTACTATCACATCGGCCACATTATCTCTCAGCTTGTTCTATGATTCAAAGACGTAACCTCATACCATGAGTACTATGCACCATGAAATATGTATACAATTAATTCCTAGGTACCATATACACGTACTGCCTCAATGCATCCAACTGTCCAAGTGGACATCTCAAACCTTTTTATTATTGTCGTGGAAAGAGCACCTTCCAATTGAGCTCAATCGCAAAATAATGGAAAAAAAGAGAGGTAGAAATAGTGAAAATAAGTCATCTAGATTGACGTGGTTTAGTCTAAGTAGTGGTACTTACTCCACGGGAAGAGTAGCGACTATCCCATAAGCTTAAATCTGGAAAGCTTTCATACCCAAGTTCCCCCATACACCCTCTCTCCTCACTAGTATTTTACTCAAATTCTTGAGCGTTTTCATCACAAAATTTTTTTAGAGAAAAAACCCTTAGAACGCTAAAGAGGCTCTAACATGTAATGCCTTTAAAAACAGGTAAAAATTGAACTTATAACATGATTTTAGGGATCCCATGGGGAGACCCATTCGCTCGAAACAAGCTCAGTGCGCCTGGGCTTGGCCACAGGCCATCCCTGGCCTATGGCCCTGGCAGCCTGAGCCCTTCTGCCCGGCCCTCTGGTCCTCTCTCCAGAGCTGTTCATGGGAGCCCCGGCGTACAACCCCGTCTGGTCAGTAGTCAGGACTTGGTTCATTTGATGACATTTCATTTCTTTAGAGGGGCTCAAGTTAATATAATCCGAATTAGTACGAATATGGCTACACCGTCACCCTATATGGACGACAAAAATGTTGAATCCTGGCCACGATACTGGGCATCTTTTTGAAATCCCAAGTAAGTCGTGCATTATTATTGGATTCTTTCAGTTTCTTCGATTGAAACTAAAGAGACTGAGCAGGTTCTTTGAACAGAGTTACAAATTAAGATAATTTCACCCGAGTGGAGTATTATCTTATCCTACAGAAATTATCACCACAGAAAAAACATACCTATGTGAGTAGTGATTTTAGGTTTAGATGGTGCAACCTTATCTGTGGTCCGAGGTTTATATGTCATATAACTGTGCGTCTGCTATTTCTTCTCTCTTCCTACAACTTGAACATCTTTGTGTTCTACAGATATGATAGTTTGGATTTCGGCGGCGATACTGGTGTGCTTGTTCACGGTCCAAAGGTTCGGGACTGATAAAGTTGGATACAGTTTCGCTCCAATCATATGTGTTTGGTTTGCATCTGTTGGCACGATTGGTCTCTACAATTTCGTCAAGTACGACCCAGGAGTCATCAAAGCCATCAATCCAGTTTACATCGTCGATTACTTTCGGAGGAACAAGAAGGAAGGATGGATATCTCTCGGTGGCATTGTCCTTGCCATAACAGGTACAATCGGATTGCTTTTCTCCTTTACTTATTGGCCAAATCATTTAAGTTCAGTTAGGTGTATTATCTCAATATAATCGATTAGTTTGGAAAAAATGCAGGAACGGAGGCATTATTTGCCGATGTTGGGCACTTCACGGTCCGTTCGATACAGATTAGCATGTGTACCGCGACATACCCCTCGCTTATATTGGCATACGCTGGACAGGCCTCATTTCTTCGAAAGCATAACAGCCTTGTCAATGACGCATTCTATAAATCTATACCTGGTGAATATTTTCTAACCTTCATATACGCGCTAACTGTTTGAGATTAATTATAAATGAAATCATCCTTTTAGGGTTGTTCATCTTCATTTAAATATTGAAGATGGCGATAACTCTCCATGCTGCAGGGCCTTTATATTGGCCGATGTTCGTGATCGCAATACTGGCAGCGATCATTGCGAGCCAAGCTATGATCTCAGGGACGTTTTCGATCATCCAACAATCACTCTCACTTGAGTGCTTTCCTCGCGTTAAAATTGTGCATACGTCGTCGAAATACGAAGGACAGGTTTACATACCGGAAATTAATTATCTCCTGATGTTGGCATGCGTTGGGGTCACTCTTGGCTTCAAGACTACTGAGAAAATAGGCAATGCCTATGGTAAGTCATTAGTTCTTACACTTTTGCTGACCCTTTCATGTCCTAGCTACCTAACATCACTTCAAATCATACAAAGTTTAGCACCTCTAATGACGGTGCATCTGAAAATTTAAAATCAACGGTGAAAGCATGGTTTTATCTATTTTTTCGCTTGCTAAGATGGACCTCACAAGAACAATTGTCATCATAATAAATGTTGCCTTTTCACCTATCTATAATTCCACTCCATTAAGCATATCATGATGCATATAATTCATATGAGTGATTTTATTTATCTGTGTGAGGGACTAAATATAAATGTATATATCTTTCATGCAGGCATAGCGGTGGTTTTTGTGATGACCCTCACATCTGGATTCCTGGTGCTCATCATGATCATGATATGGAAATGGAACATCTTCTTCGTGATCTTTTATATTCTAGTTGTAGGCACTGTGGAGCTTCTCTACTTGAGCTCGGTCCTCTACAAATTCTACCGAGGAGGATACCTTCCATTGGCCTTTGCCGCCCTCCTTATGACCATAATGTACGTGTGGAACCACGTGTACCGGCGCAAGTATTACTATGAGCTCGACCACAAGATGTCGCCGGAGAAGCTCAGGGAGATTGCCACAGACCCCGCTGGCCTCTGCTGCATACCAGGGCTCGCTGTCTTCTACTCGGAGCTCGTCCAAGGGATCCCCCCGATCTTCAAGCACTATGTGGAGAACGTGCCTGTTATCCACTCAGTTGTCATTTTCGTCTCAATAAAGTCGCTCCCCATAAGCAAAGTTCCGTCAGAAGAGCAGTTCCTGTTCCGCCGAGTTGAGCCGCAGGAGCTCAATGTGTTTCGGTGCGTCGTGAGGTATGGGTACACCGACTCACGGAATGAGCACCATGAGCCGTTCGAGAGGCTCCTATTTCAAAGGCTCAGGGAGTATGTAATGGAAGAGCACTGGACCATGACCCATCAAGAGAGATTGAACAAGGGCAAGGATGGTGACGAGAGATTAGTTGATAGGTTAGAGAGTGCAGAGAATTGTGAGAATGGGGTCAAAAAAGAGATCGATGATGAAGCGAATGACAATTGCAAATATAAGGCACAAGAGGCATCGGAGAGAGAGATTCGTGTGCTGGATAGGGCTTGGCGTGCGGGTGTGGTTCACTTAATTGGTGAGAATGAGGTGGTGGCTGGGAAAGGGGCTAGTTTGTGGAAGAGGGTCTTGATTGGCTATGCTTACAACTTCCTGAAGAAGAACTTGAGGCAGAGTGACAAGATCTTTGACATTCCACACAAGCGAATGTTGAAGGTGGGAATGACTTATGAACTTTAGGAAAAAAGATAGATATATCATATTGTGAATAAAGAGATGTTATGAATTATGATCAAGGTGATAACCATTGTTATTATGGTCGAGAATTTTAAGACCTAAAGTGGGTCATTAAAGGGCACAACGATTTATTGTGAAAGGGGGAAAAAAGGATGAATTCCTGTCTAGTGGTAATGTTTATACAATGCAATCTATAGAAAATTACATTCCTCATGTATATCTGCCTTCTTATGCACTTTCATATTGGCAACCTCGCAGTCAAACAAAAACTTCTTTGCTGATGCTCTACAGTTTCTGAAGTTAAGCCGGAGCCCACGATGAAGAGGTTAAGAAAAGAGAAAGAAACTACAGACGTTAGTCTTAGGAATGAAAATCTTTAAAGAGAAAAAATAGAGAAGAAAACAAGGGATTTTTTACTTTAAAATCCTTTCAAAATTAAAAGGGAAAAACCATGATACTGCACTAGATAATCCCTTTACTATTAGTATCATATCAAAGTTACGAACTTCAGGGTCATTACAACTACAAAATTTATTGCCCCAATATACGGTGGGAGTCTAGGGCATACATAATAATGATAGAAATTACATGCATAGTAAAAGTTTTGAGCTTTAATATTACTTTTTTCCTATCAGACTCCACAACCCTATCAACCAGAGGTAGATGGATGATCTTCTTCTCAGTGATCTTCGTCTTCTTCGCATCTTTATCTTTTCTTTTTTTTAAAGCAACAAGAGAGAACCGCATAGACATCAGATATGCAAGTCGCAGGAGATTACACTTCTGGCTCGTCTTTATCCAATGATGCCTTATTTTCTTCAACTCTTTGCTTCAGTTTCCTCAGTTCCAGTCGGCTTTTCATCGTTATGTTCTCTCAGTGGTAATCTTTTCTTATGCTTCTATATGTACTATTTTCTTTTCACTTATTTTCCTATAGAATCTATTCCGTGTTTGAAGTTGAGAATCTACAAGGAGGATAATGTTTTTTCTCTATTATATTTTCCACTAAGAAGTTCTTGGCCATGAACGATGTGATACTCTCTCTTCCTGCTTCAGCAAGGACCAGCTAAAAGAAATTGTTGCTGAAATGAAAGAGAAATTTTTAGATTGTTTTACCAATGTAACTTGGCAAGGGGAAAATTATCAAAAAGATCCTAAATTGGTGATATGATGACCATTCGATCTTAAACCTTTCAAACATGCCAATTTAGTTCTAAAACTTTTAAAAATTTGTCAATTTAGTCATAGACCTTTTAATGATTCACCAATTTAGTCATCTTAGACAATTTTGACTATAAATCACCAACATGGACAATTTTTGTATTTCTTTTTTATTTTTTTCCTTTTATTTTCATTTCTTTTTTCCCCTCCATTGGCCTTAGGCAAGGGTTGTCATTGGCAGATTTGGTGAGGGCGACCCTCCCACAATGCAGCAAGGGCACCCTTGTCACGCCTCGAGACCCTAAGTGCGTGAACAACCCGCCATGGTCATGCAATTGCGACATTCTCAGATAGTATCGTTGACCCCAATCATTTATTATTGTGCATGCAGAACGTAATATAAAACCACTGACAAAAACTCACGGGATAGGAAAGCAGGAAACCAACTCAATCAAAAACAAACATACTTTCATAGATAGTCACGTCAGAGTTTACATACACCAAAAATGGGCCAGTCTACAAAAAAGGATCGATCCACCAAAAAGAAAGACCAATTCTATGACTACTAATCGGACTCATTCGTCGATCCCACTTCTGACTACACAGCCTCCGGAGACGACGGGTCATCCACCCTACCACTGGGAGGGTCAGTTACGCCCTCACCTAGAATGGCTTCCATCACAGCAGGTGGAATATCAAAACCATCAAGAGGACCAATCCTGAAACCATTTGGCCCAAAGCAAAACCACGCCCTATATCTATGAGGCACCCTAACAAGCTCGGCCTCCTGGATCCAGACCGTGGACTTAATCAGCTCATAGATCCAATGACTATCAGGATTGGGAAAACTATGCACCTGCTCCATAATCTGCACTGGGATACCATATCGCTCCGGGGGTTCAGCCATCTACGGTTTTGTAATTTTGGCCCACAACAGGGTGAGACGTTATCTCAACAGGTTCACCCCCTAAACCTCTATTAGAAAGAAAATACACCCAAGGGTGGCCTAGCCACACCATCACAAACAATGAGACTTACATTGGCCTCAATTCCTTCCTGCAAGTCAGTTTAAATCAATAAATATTAACAACCACATCATCCAAACAATTCAATTACTCAGATCGACTCAGCGATCAATCGACTCAATCGATTACATATCATCGAGGTCATCACACGGTCACTCTAACTATTCATTCTCGACCCTCAAACACAGCCCTATAGGCAAGTCTAAAATTTAGTGGTAATCATGGCCCCACTCGATAATTCTTAGAGATAGTGGAATCACGGCCCCACTCGGCAAATTTAGATTTAGTGTCATCACGGCCCCACTCGGCATGACCTTTAATAAGTGGTAGATCACGGCCCGACTCGACAATTTTAGAAATAGTGGAATCACGGCCCCACGCGACAAATTTAGATTTAGTGGCATCACGGCCCCACTCGACACGACCTTTAATAGGTAGTAGATCACAGCCCGATGGGCATGATTGATTCTAAATTCGGTGGTAAATCTCAGCCCTATTGGTACGGCCATACTTTGGCGGTTTTCTAAGTCCACTTACAACCTTTCACGATCATTTTCCCATAAAATACCGACATTCTCAAATTTTTGGATAATTCTCTCATAACCACTAATTCACTCAATTCTCATAAACTGGCACTCAAATAAATAAACGGAAAAGCACCACTGGAATTAGCACAAAATTCTGACAATTTAAGATCCCGAAATAATTTTTGGAATTAATAAATAATTAAATTTATTCCGAAAATTAATTCAATAATAATATTTTAATAATTTTATATAATATAATATATTATTAAATAATTAAATAATTTCGAAATATTTATTTATTCAAAAATAAACAATTAAGGTCTAATCAAGATTATAATAATCTAAACATCTACTTAGCCTTAATTAAACATGCATTAAACTAATCACACCCCTTAATCTAATCCACACTTAACTAAACTAATTTAACCACATAATCTTACTTAACTTAAACTAAGCACACCTAGAGCATCATTAACCATCTAATCAAGGTTTAGGAGCTAAACTCACCAGAATCGCTTTTCGATGAGTCTCCGGCGAAGCTAACGGCAAGGCAGTCAAAAAACCTCCTCGGGGCGACACCAAGCAAGGACCAGAAGGCACCCAAAATGGGCCTTGAAGGTCCAGGCTTAAGCTGGAACTCCGATGGCTGTTCAAGCTCGGACGGAGGGGCGCCGGTCGCTGGTCGGGTGAAGAGAGGCGGCAACGGCTCAAGTGGCGGCGACTAGCGGCGGCTCACGGCGGCGATGGCAACAGCGAGCAGCTACTGGCATCTCTGGACGACAATGCTGGAGGGCTAGGGTCTCGCAGAACAGCAGCGTGAGCTATTTAGGAGCGCAGGCAAAGGAGACGCGGCACCGGCGACGAGCTGGCTTTGACGGTGGCTCCGGCAACGGAGGTTTCGATGGTGGCTAGCGATCTGGGGTAGCAATAGAAGGTGGTGCTAGCGCGCGGACGAAGGCAGAGCAGAGCACGAGCCGGCAAGTGGAGCCACACGCGCAGACGAGCGGCGACGGCGACAGACTCCGGCGACGTGCAAGCGATCGGACGAGCGAGCGGGCGAAGGAAACGGTCAAGCAAATGGTTCCTGTTGCAGCTCCTTTCTCTCTCTCTTCTTTTCAAAATCTAAGAAGCCAAGGTTGAAGATGGAGTTGATTGGTGAAGTGAAGTCCCCACTTTATGAGGGCTAATTAGCACTTGCCACTTGTCAATTTTTCTCCACTTTGGCACCACCATGACATCACATGATGTCACACTTCACTAACTCAAATCCTCCACAACATCTTCCAATTGGTGCAATTTCTCTTTCCGCCATGGCATGAAATTCAAAATCTTGTACAACACATTCTTTCAATTTCATTCAATTCTCTTCTAATTAAACCAAATTGAAGTTCATAAAATTAATCCAATGTCACCACACTTCAATCCACATATTTACTTGACCATAGAACCATCTTGAGTCCCAAAAGCACGACCAAAAGCGGGTTGACCAATTTTCCTAAACCAAATTAACCATACTCTGATTTTTCGCTGAAAACTCGGCTTGCATGAAAAATCTTATGGAGATGAGTCAATGTTCCCAAAATGATTTGTGACACACCAGGACTTCCAATTTCTGAATTCAATTTCAATTTCACGGTTAATTTCACTCTGGCACAATACTAACGCGTCTTGATCTACCGGGTAGCTTTTAGAAATTTTCATGCATTTGACCTCTAGTTGATCATTTTCAAGTCACAATGTACATCTTTGACATATTGGCGACTCTCGGTTGTCGTGGTAATCTCAAGCCTTCAAATATGGACACAAGGTACCCAAACGACAGAAAAGTCGGTCGAGTGCCAGCCGACAAGAATTGTGCAATATAGTGGAATCACTTACACTCGATCACATGCCTCTGTCGAGTTGACCTATCTCTGGTCTTTAATCGATTTTTAACTGTACCGTAATGACCCTTACAGATTAGCTCAGTCGAAAAATCGCTTCCTGGTCAAATTATCGAGTCTGATGCATTAGAATCTCTTAACAACTTAACCTGATAGACTAGTCTTCTCGTGAGTGACCAACTCAAAGAAAAGAACTATACACGTGCAAATGAAATGTTCGACTCAATCTATTGAAAACAGAATTGAAAAATCAAGATGTCACAACCCTAATCTGAGACCGGCAAGTCGCCGGTCATCAACAAGGCCCAATGATAGCTAGCTAAGGGCAAAAGATAAAAGATAAAGAAAAGAAAAAGGAAAGGAAAAAAAGAAAAAATAAATCATAAAATTGTAAAAAAAAAAAAATGCCTATGTTAGCATCAATTATGTCACGTATGATGATCAATGCTGATTAGATCGTCACGTTAGCGATTTTTAATCAAAATTAGTCAGAATGACTAAATTGATAAATCGTTGAAAACTATCATCACTAAATTGCTAAATCATTAAAAGGTTTAGGACTAAATTGGCACAATTGAATTCTTTAGAACTAAATTGGCCGTTGTACAATAAGCTTAGAAATTTTTGGATAATCTTCCCACTTGATGAGGATGGTAGTTGTGCAATGAGAGTGCTTCTCCGTTTTGTGTTATATATTCTTTCTCTATAATGTCCAGCTTCTTTTGTAAACAAGTTTATATAGGGTTAAGCCTAGGGTTGTCTTGAAAGAACCAAGGATATCTTTATTTCATATTTTAAGTTATGTGATTTCTTACTAGGAAATTAGAGTATACCCTCTTTCTTATTTCCCTATAATAAAAATTTAATAATACAACCCACTTCAATAAACAAATATTTCTTAATTCGAAGTACCACATGCAAATCACACATATATTTCGACTATGAATAGGCTTGTTCCAATTATCACTTTCTTTGGAGCTTAATAAAGATGATTTAATTAAGCTCAAAGCCTTCCTATTGCAATCTTGTCAAAATGTGATTTAAATGGAGTTATTACGGGAAAAGTGCCAAAAAAGTCTTAAATCTTTTGTCTTTGTGCCGATTTAGTCCTAAACATTTTTTTGATGCCGATTTAATCATAAATATTTTTACATTGTGCCAATTCAGTCCTTTCCGGTCAATTTTGGCCGGATTTTACTAACCGAACGCTGGCCGGCTGACGGGGCCTCATTGGCGCTGACGTGGACAACTTTTAATAATATTTTTAAGTTTTTAAATTTTTTTCTTTTTTTCTTTTTTTCTTTTTCTTTTTTTCTTCTCCTCTTCTTCTTTCAGCCGGTCGCTAGGCCTCCGGCGACTGGCTAGAGGCAACGGCCGACAAGGTCGAGCCCCGCTAGCTCAATGCGAGGAGGTAGCCTCAAGCTGGCCTCATGCCGAGTTGGCGTGGCGAGGGCGAGCCCTACCAGCTCGGCGCAAGGAGGTGGCCTCGAGCCAGCCTCGCGCCGAGCTGGCGGGGATCGCCTCGCCGCCCGGGCCTCGAGGGGAGCCTCGCCGCCCCACATGAGGCCGCCCCCGCGGCCACCGGTGAGGTGGCCGACGAGGTCACCTCTAGCCGATTCTGGGAGGTCCGGCGATCGACGAAAAGAAAAAAATGAGAAGAAAAAAATAAAAATAAAAATAAAAAATAAAAATAAAAAATATTAAAATATTATTAAAAGTTGTCCACGTCAACGTCGATGAGATCACGTCGGCCAGCCGGCATCCAATCAACAAAATCCGGCCAAAATTGGCCAGATCTGACTGAATTGGCACAACGTAAAAATGTTTAGAACTAAATCAGCACCAAAAAAATTTTATGACTAAATCGGCACAAAAACAAAAGGTTTATGATTTTTTTGGCACTTTTCCAGAGTTATTACTCAATAGATTTGTATGTTGCCTTTGACATAAGGGCTTGATAAAGATGTTCGCAGGTTGTTCTATCATTCTTATCCGTTTTGTCTTGATTACTCCAGTTTGAATATTGTCTCTGATAAAGTGACAGTCAACCTCTATATGTTTCGTTCTTTCATGAAAAACCAAACTTACTACAAGCTTGAGCACAGAATCGTTGTCACAAAACATGGCGTTTCTTTCACCCACACACCAAGATTTTGGAGTAAGCCTTTTATCTAGACTATCTCACAACTAATGTGACATCCCGATTTTCCAATTCTATTTTCAATAAATTGAGACGGGCATTTCGTTGGCACGCATATAGTTCTTTTCCTTGAGTCGGCCACTCATGTGAAAACTAGTCTATCGGGTGAAGCCGTTAAGAGTTTCTAATGCATCAGACTCGAGAATTTGACCAGGAAGCGATCTTTCGACCGAGCTAATCTGCAAAGGTCATTACGGCACAATTAAAAATCGATTAGAGATCGGAGATAGGTTGACTCGACAGAGGCATGTGATCAAGTGTGGGTGATTCCACCAGATCACACAATTCTTGTCGATCGGCACTGGACCGACTTTTCTGTTGATTGGGTACCCTATGTCTGTATTTGAAACTTTGAGATTTCCCCGACAACCGAGAGTCGACAATGTATCAAAGATGTACATTGTGGCTTGATCAACCACAGGTCAAATGCATGAAAATTTCTAAAGGCTACCCGGTAGGTTGGGTCGTGCTAGTATTGTGCCAAAGTGAAATTAACCGTGGAATTGAGATCGAATTCAGAAATTGGAAGTCTGGGTGTGTCACAAATCATTTTAGGAATATTAATTGATCTTTGGAAAATTTTTCATGCAAGCCAAGTTTTTCAACAAAATAATCAGAGAATGGCTAATTTGGCTCGAGAAATTAGTAAGCCCGCTTTTGGTCGTGCTTTTGGGACTTAAGTTGGTTCTATGGACAAGTGAAAATGTGAATTGAAGGGTGGTGACATTGGATTAATTTTATGGGCTTCATTTAATTTAATTGGAAGAGAATCGAGTGAAATTGAAGAAGTTGTTGTACAAAGAATTGGACCGGCGGAAATTGAAAGTGAACCCATTGGAATAAAGGTTGTGGGAGATAATGGAGTGTGATGTCGTCATCCACGGGTCGTGGTGGGCCATTTTTGTGGGATTAAAGAAAAAGAAAAAAAGAAAAGGGAATGGTCCCATCTCTCTCTCTCTCCTTCCTCTCTCTCCCTTTTCCCTTCCTCTCTCCCGTGCGACCACTCCTCCATCTCCATCTTCTTCTTCTTCGGACGCCACCAGCAGCAAGGGAGATCGTCGAGCAAGCCGCGCGGAGCCACCCGTCACCGCCTCACGCCGCCGTTTGCACCGCCGAGCTGCTCGCCGTCCGCTCGCACCACCGTCGCCTCTCTCCTCCATCTTCATTGTGCGAAGACCAGAAAATTTGCAGAGAAGAAGAAGCTGCAGCCATGGCCGTCCGCTCCTGCTCGCACGCCGTTCGTTCGTCGCCGCCACCACTTCGCTGGACCGTGCGTGCGCCGCCTGCGCGCCTAGCCACCGCTCGACGTAGCCCTCGTCCGCGCCAGCCCGCGTTCCAGCAGCTCGTCCGAGTAGCTCAGGCCTTCACCGGAGCTCCCTCCGCCGTCGTCGACCTCCCCACCGACCTGTCCAAGCCACCGCCAGTCCTCCTCCGCCGTTCCTCCACCCGATCAGCCACCGAACCACCTCCGTCGGCCTCAACCAACAGCTAAGAAAAATGGGTATGGCAGCTCGATTTTGCCCCTTTTGGCCGTCTTCCCGACCCCGGATGCTCGGCCCGCCTTAAGGAAAGTCGATCATCGCGTCGTCCTCGTCGTTTTGGTCCGCTCGGCTCGCGAATCCAGTGAATTTAGCTCACTAAACCTTGATTAGAGGGTTAATGATGCCTTAGGTATGTTTAGTTTATGTTAAGTATTATTAGGTGGTTAGTTTAATTTATTTAAGTGTAGATTATATTAATGTGATTGATTAACTTAAAGTGGGTTTAATTTAAGGCTAAATGAATGTTTATATTAATATAAGTTTTGATGTGACTTAAAGGAATTTATTTTTGATTTATTTAAGTATTCTGAAATTATTAAATAATTTAATAATATATATTTTTTCG
Organism: Eucalyptus microcorys; assembly: GCA_014182515.1. Lineage (NCBI taxonomy): Eukaryota > Viridiplantae > Streptophyta > Magnoliopsida > Myrtales > Myrtaceae > Eucalyptus > Eucalyptus microcorys. Next base: position 10,943,264 of record CM024569.1, read on the forward strand.
AAATTATTAAAATATTATTATTTAAATAAATTTCGGAATAAAATTAATTATTTAATAAATTCCGAAAATTATCTCGGGGCCTTATTTGCTCGAAATTTCGTGCTGATCGCCAAGCTGTGTATTCGGATTTTGAAATCGATGGTTGGATATTATAAATTGAGTGTGGATGGCGAAAAATATGGATATTATTATTTAATTAATTTTCGGAATAAATTTAATTATTTAATAAATTTTGAAAATTATTTTGGAACCTTATTTTCTCATAATTTCGTGCTGATCGCTGATGTGCATTTAGAATTTGAATTTGATGAATGGATGTGGCAAATTGAGTGTTGATTGTGATAAACATGGATGTTATTCATAAAAACCCAAGTGTCGGGTTTTGATGCAAAAAAATAAATTTTAATGATTATATTAAATAATGGGGTTTGAAAAAGTGAGATATTGGTTTTCTGGTTCAAAATTAGCGTGCCCCCCCACACGTGAGTAATTTCTGGAATATTTTTAATATGAAGAAAAATGGCCGAGATCACTATTTTAAGTGGAAGTATTGAGTGAAATGTAAAGTGTCCTGGGGCCGAATATGAATTGTTGTGTGATAATTAAGAGGAGATCATCCTGGGCTGTTGAGCCGGACTTGCCCTATATGGGATGCCCCTTACAACGGATGCGGGTCGCAGATTCTGGGCCCATGCTCCTTCGGGAATGTCGTCGACGGCATCGACGAAGCCGCGCTCCATGGGGGAGGCGTGCCTGGCTATATGCCAGTAGATAGCCGAACTGTGAGTAGGCTATGCCCTTGTGTGGCAGTGAATAACAATTGGAATGCATGTTGAGTGTTGTTGATGTGTCGGATTATGGGACGGAATTATGTGGCATGGAATGGGACGTGTCATAACGATTTAGTCTTATAATCAGGACCCCCGCAGTTGTTGGTTATATGAAAGTGAATACGTTCCGGTGGTATAAGTTCTTATTACTGCATATGATTGAATAATATGAATTGTGCTAACTTGTAGGAATGAATTAAGACGAGGTAAGTCTTCTGTGTGATGTGGCTAGGCCACCCGGGGCGTATTTTCTTTCTAATAGGGGTTTAGGGGGTTGAACTTGCTGAGACATTGTCTCATCCCGGTTTGGGGATTACAATTTCAGGTCCCTAGTGGACGGAGCGGCTAGATAGCTCTGGTTGACCTTGGAGAGTTGCAGAGGTGAAGTCATGAAGATTGGAGAACGTGTTCGACTTGTAGGTCGTAGAACAGTTCCCTTTTAAGAGCTGGTCTTTTATAGACTTTTGGCTGTAGACCTCTGTTTGTAATTTTGTTGAATTATGAAAGTGTTATGTTGTGGTTTTGCTTCCTGCTTTTCTATCCCGTATTTTATTGTCAGGGGTTTTATAATACGTTTCGCTTGCGCATTAATAAATGAATGGGGTCGGCGACACTACTTGGGAATGTCGCACTTGCATGACCATAGTGGGATGTTGGCGCGCTCGAGGTTCGAGGCGTGACAACTAGTCTTCGCCATTGCTTGATATTCTACTTAAGCAAACGATAACAATATAGTACACTTTTTCTTTGTTTTCCATGAGAGTAATGAATTCCCAATTTTATGCAGAACCCTATAATTGATTTTCTACTCATAGGGCAAGTAGCATAGTTTGTGTCATAAAATGCTATCATTTCCACGTTGTTGTCTTGAGACAATAGTATTTCTAAACTAGGATATCCTTTCAAATATTTCACAACATTCAGTGCAACCTTCATGTGAGATTGTTTCAGATTATGCATAAACTAACTGAGAATTTGTATTGAATAAAATATGTATGGCCTAGTCATTGTGAGATAGATAAGCTTTCCAATGAGCCTATGATAAATAGAAGGATCTTTGAGCAAAGGATCCTCATTCGGGGGTGATAATCCTACTTCTGAGATGATTTCTAGGACAAACTTGCATTGATTGAGGCAAATTCCCTTATCTAATCATGCAATCTCTTTTCTGAAAAAATATTTAGGAGGTCCCAAATCCTTAATGGGGAATGTGGAGTGTAGGTGCTTTTTCAAATCATTCAACAGCAAATTCATCATTTCCCATAATAAGTATGTCATCAACATATATAAGCAAATAAATTGATGATGTACCTTGACTCTATGTGAATAAGGCATAGTCATGCTTGGATTATCGGAATTTTGCAGTTGTAAGTGCAAAAGTGAACTTGGCGTACCATTGACGAGAAGCCTACTTGAGTCCATATAGGGATTTATGTGGATGATACACTCAATTTTCCCTTTGTCTAAATAAACACGGTGGAAAATCCATGTAAATTTCATCTTCTAGATCTCCATAGAGAAAAGCATTATGAACATCCATCTGATGAAGAGGCCAATCATGAAGGTTGGCAATGAAGAGGACAGAACAACTAGTGACTTCCTTTGCTACTAGAGAAATTGTCTCTATATAATCAAAACCTTCCCCTTATGTAAAACCCTTGGCTACTAGTATGGCTTTATAACGTTCAATTGAACCATCTGCCTTGTACTTGATCTTTTATACCCATTTGCAGCCGATAGATTTCCAATAAGGGGGGTATAGAAACAATATCCCAAGTGTTGTTCTCCATTAAGGCTCTTAACTCATCCTTCATTACTTGTTGCCAATAAGGATCTTTGACAACTTCATCATATGATGGTGGCTCCTGTCCCTCAGAAATTTTACTTACGCAACACTTATGTTCAAGCGAAAGACAAGCAAAGCTAACATAAAAAGAGACAAGATAATGCGTACCAGATTGTAGAGATATCAACTAAATTCATTAGTGAGGTGAGGATTGTATGATCCACTAGTATTGCTTCTTGTGATTCCCTGGGGGCCACATTATGTGAGCAAGATGGAGGATCACATTCAGCTACATGATGCGTTATGGGTGATGTGATATGAGGAGTCATGATGGGTTGTGGAGACAAGAGATCTTCTTCACTCAAGAATACACGATGATTTGTAGCCGAATCTGAATTTTGATGTGAAGATAGTTCTTCTTGGAAAGGAAATGTGCCTCATGGAAAATAACGTCTCTACTGACAAGAAAGCCTCCAGTGGATGGATTATAAATCAACTATCCTTTTTTATGAGCAAGATACCCCATAAATACACCTTTAACAACACGAGGACCCAATTTGTCATGAGGGCCTATAGCTGAGACATAGCACAAGCATCCAAAAACACAAAGGTGATGGACGTATGGTTGTTTCTAGTTGTTTCCCAAAGAGCAACTCGAATGGAGTCTTGCCATTTAGAATTTGAAATGGCATCCGATTGATCAAATAGGTTGTTATGACCACACAATCTCCCCAAAATATTTCTGGAATTGAGGCTTCATACTTAAGAGCACGGGTAACTTCTAAAAGATGTCAATGCTTCTGTTCAACATTCCCATTTTGTTGAGATGTATAGGTACATGAACTTTCATGAAGAATGCCATTTGAAATAAACAGAGAAGAACACTCATGATTAAAGAATTTATGAGCATTATTAGTATGAATCTGTTGCACAGATTTGTGAAATTGATTTTTTTTACTAATGAAAAGAAGTTCCTAACATGGGAAAGAACCTGTGCCTTAGATTGCATCAAAAAAAAAAAATCCAAGTAGCCTGTGTATGGTAATCCGCAATAGTAAGGAAGAAACTAGACCCATCCTGATATGGTGTATAATATGGACCCCAAATGTCCACGTGTAGAAGAGAAAAAGGTGTATGAGTACGTGAAGTACTTTGTGGAAAAGGCAATTGAGATTGTTTGACTATTGGACAAATGAGACACTTCGGATGAGGAAAAGAGGCACTATTGCCTAAATGCTGAGAATACCATACTATTTCTCTCCAGGCCTGTCAAGCCTGCTTTTTTCGAGACACTTTGGCATTACACAAGATGCCCTTATTTAAGGGTACAGATGAAATATCAAGCTTTTTGGGAAGTGCTGCCCAAAAATAGAGTCCCTCTTGAATTTTACCCAAGCCTATCAATTTCTCCGTCGAAAAGGCCTAAAAGAAACAGACATCAAAATCGAAAATGACCCAACAGGAATTGTCTTCACAAATTTTTGAAATGAAAATAAGGTTAAATCAAAACTCCGCAATAAACAAGACATTTTTCAATGTGAAGAATGAGCTGAGTTGGACATTTATTGTTTCGGTAACAAAGGTATCATTTCCATTTGGGAGACGTACAGAAGTAAACAGGGTCGATTTACGAACATTAGTAAGAAAACGTCATCACAGATAATGTAATCACTAGCACTTGAATCAATAATCCATGCTTCAATTGAAATAAAGCTTAAGCAATTGGAAATAATTGTACAATTGGCCAATTTGTCCTATGTCCCCAACTGGCTTAGAGCTTTCATGATTTGTCATAATTGATCACTATTGATAGGCTAGTGAACCTTGGCATGTGCTGTGATGGAGACATCTTTTTCCTTTTTATATGTTGGCCTCCCTTGTAATTTCTAGCAATTTTCCCGTGCTCGATAAGTGCGCTTGCAATAATCACAAAATTTGGCCTTTCCTTTGTTGGAATTTTGGCCATGTGATTTATCTGAGGCCGTAGCAGAATTTTGGCCGTTGGATCCTTTCCATGTGGGTGTAGCCGCAACATGATGTCCACCATCCGATCATGCAAATGAGCTAGAGCTATCTGATCCCGTGATCAAATCATGGCCATTCACTGGCAAATAACCCCGCATGAGTCCTAAGCTGTCCAATTGCCTAAACACATATAGGCCATTCATTCCAAAAGATAAAAGGGAACTGTCTTCTTCATTCAAAAACCCTAATGCCGCGACGGATTCTTTGTGTCCGCCATGGCTACCATGGCTAGACCTTGCGACAACCAATTGCTGCTTCAGTGTCACTTTGGCCACAAGGATGACACAATCTCCCACCTTCAGGTACTTCGAGGATGCTAGGCATTGTGATTCTTCTTGGACCATGAGCTAGTAGATCTAGCTGAGCGAGGGTACGGGTTTCATGGCGAGGATTTGGCTACGAAATGGTAAGTAACTCTCATTTAAAATAAATAGAAATTGAGTCACATTCTCTCTCTCCCTTATTGCACGGTATTGTGCTAGGGTTGCTTCAAGTGCCTCTAGCTTTTCTTGAACCATCTCCAATTCATTCTACAGTGCTGATAATTTGTTGAAAACGCTAGAAACAGAGAGATGCCCATGTTTAAGTTCTGATAAAGCTTGAGTTAAGCTGAAAATTTTGGCATAATCAAGTTTTCCATATTCCCGTATATTTTCCCAACTTCCTTTCGCATCCTCGATCGGGAGTAGTTCGGTGACAACCTCTAGAGTGAGACAGTTGCCAATCCAGGTCTGAACGAACTGATTGCACTTTCTCCAATGGCGTGCAAGTTGCTCGTCAATCAGATTTGGAACAATGCCGTCGATGAACCCCTTTTTATCTTTTGTAAGAAGAGCCTACCAGAACTCCTGCAACCAAATAGAATAGTTGTCTAACCTCGAAAGCTATTGCAATAAGGTAGAGCTTAGGTTCGTCGGTCCGTTCAGGGGGTCCCTTGGCTTGGGTTGACCACCAGCAACACCTGCAAAGGGAAAATAATCGGGTCCATAAGTTAGGTACAGGTTTGCCCCAAAACCCGATAAGACTCACTGTAGATCCTAGGTAAGACTCATTATTGACTAGTGGGCCTCCTCCTGTCCCACCGGTTGTGACATCCTGAAATTCGAGTCCTCTGAGGGATGAATGAATGTGAATTTCGTCAATGCATTGTTGATTGATCTCACTCGGAATTGATCACTTCTGAGATACTGACCTTGAGGGGAAAGACTAATGAGGACAGAACTCGTATGATTAAAGAACTTAACCTGGGAAAATGATTTGACCGTGAGACTTGTGTGAGGACAATCCTGTAGATACGTAGGCCGATTTCAAGGATGACTAGAAGTCAATTAGCGGACTGAACATAATGGAACGACGGGTGATTCCGTTTACTATTATTGAACCCGCGAATGACCTTAGGTCAATCATCGGTAATCGTGTACTTTGAAATAAGAATCTATCCTTCGCAATTTCATGTAATCAAGGACGTCCATATGTCGAGATGTCTTGAACGTGGTTTAGCACAAGTCGATTACGCTGAATCCTCAAAACCGCCTATCAGTCTGAGTTGTACCCAAAATGGCATTAGGGCGAAATTGACATAGCATGAGAACCCAAGATTGGACTTTGAATTATTGGAAACATCCGGGACAAACTTCGGATGTTGCTACTTCGATAGTTGGCAGTGCTAATCAAGCTAAGTGTTGGGAAAAATGACTTACGGACCGAGGAAGCAAGCCTGTGAGGACGTAGGTCAAGCAAAGCCAATGTGGGCCTTAGGCCCAAAGTGGGATAGCCAACATGATAGGCCCAAGGCAAGCAAGTGAACCCATTAGGCCCAACCCACCATTTTATCTTTCAAGCCCATTAATTAACCTTAAACCACTTTGAGCCTAATCAATTCCCAAGCCCATTGCTATTCATTTCCTAGCCCATTTCTTAGGCCCATCCTTCATTTTCAGCCCAAGGGCAAATTGGGAAATGGTGCAAGGTGGAAATGACCATTTTGCCCTAGACTATATGGATAAGGGCAAAGGAAGAGAGAGAAGATGAGATCCCTTTCATGGGGAGTTGAAGCATGCATTGAAGAGCCTTAATGAGGCTTGGCTTTCTACCCTCACTTCACTCTCTCTCCTTCCCTTCAGCTCCAAAATTCGTAGCCCTTCTTTCTCCCATATTTTCCCTTCCTTCATGCTTCTACTCCAGCTGACATTCCTCCAAAAACAAGAGTTAATTGTTGCTTTCCCGTGCGAATCAACGCCCGTGCCACCCACCACCGTGCTCAGGACATCCAATCCGTACAACCTGAGGTAGCCATTCGCCGATCGGAGCCGCCAACTGACCTGCCAATCGGCCAAAAGTAGCCCCTCACCGGACCGCCTAGCAACCCGCCTGCTCTACACTGTTTCACCTTTGCAACCGTTTTTCTCCTGTTCTGACCCTACCTCTACCCAGCCCAACCACCAGTAGGTCCCCCTCGACCCCCAAGAGCTGCTAGTCGCCAGCTAACCCTCGCCGGAGCTCCGACCAAGCCATTCAGCTCTTTTCCCGCCTCTGCAGTCCAGTTTCCAAAGTTGCAGTGAGAGGCAAAATTTTTTGCTGCTGTTTTGAGCTTGGGACCGCCTTGGATCGCCGTGGTTCAAGTCCCCGTGTGTAGCCTCCATCGACACCGCCATGTCCGTGTCTCCGGCCCGCTTAACGGGTGAGTTTAGCTCCTAATCCGCCGATTAGTGCCTAAACTTGCTTAAGGTTGGTTTAATTAGGGTTAATTCTAGTTTAAGAGATTTAATTTAGTTGTATTAGTCCTAAGATAGGTGGTTTGATGGATGGTTAAGATTAGTTTAGCTTAGTCTTACTTTATTTGCTTAATGATGCTTATGTGTTTAATTAAGTATGTTTAACTTTAATTGATTGGTTGTTTAGTTTAATTAATGTTTTTAATGATTTCTGAATTTAATTTATTAGTTGTCATGACCTACCCTCGATGGAAAGAACAGAATTTAAGGATATTGCCTAAAAGACGGGCCTAAGACCCATGATTAGGCGTGGGCTCTCCCAAGCCCATACCTCGTGTGACATTGAGATATTTTTTAGGAATTTTGCACAAAAAGAGTCGCCACTAGCCTATTGGGGTCGGCTAGAAACCAAGTAAGGCATGGGAGCATGCCTCACTTTCTACGCAACCAAAAAATCTAGGGTCGGGGACTTGATTACACTAATTAACCAATTAGTGCCCTTTCAGTATCTAATCTTGTTTATTTTAAAATAAAATATTTTTGTCAAGCAGTTTGGATTGATTTCATACATATCCACTAACATGTGAGGTGATCATGCAGGTGCGCAATCATTAAAGTAACAATCATAGCTATCAAGATCCTAATTGCAGTAAAATTAATACATGCCACTAAATAATTGCAAATATAGTTAAACAGTTAAATTAACCATGCAATATAATCAATATACAAGCAATTAAAGGCCTAAATGCACTAAGAAGATAAAACATGGCAATTCCTAACCAAACCCCATCATTTTTGGATTTTTAAAATTTTTAATCTTTTTTAAATTTAAAAAAATTAATATTTTTTTGGATTTTCGAAATTTTTTTTAAATGATTTTTTTTTAGGGCTAGACCTGGGTCCGACCCGATTAGGGACGAGTCGGTCAAACCCGCCCAGGTTTGGCCCGAATGGGGCTGGGCCAAACTAGCCCGGTCAAAGGACAAGGCTCGACCAGCCTTGGTCGAGCCTTTCCTTTGTTCGATTTGGGCCCAACTAGCAGCCCAATTCCCTGCAAAAGGTCAGCCCACACACGCAGGCCCATAGCCAAAACAAGCCTACCCGGCTTGAGCCCGAAAAAATCAACTAAAGCCCAAAAATCAGCCCAAACGGACAAAAACCCTACCCGGTTTGTGAGCTTCGCTCGACCCAGTTCTAACCCGGTTCAAGCTTCCTTCTCCAAGGCCTCTTAATAGCGCTGAGAGGAAATAGCGGGGATGGCGGTAACTCGGCGGCAGCGACGCAGTGGGTGGCGGTAGTGTGGACGGCGGGGACGACATGACGGGTGATGGTGGTGGCGGGCAGCGCGTTGGTGGGTGTTGCAGGTCATGTGGCGGGGGTGCGGCAACCGGCTCGGCTACTGGTGTCACGGGTTCGGACTAGTGCTATGGTGGCGCAGAGGAGACGAGCGGCGCTCGGCGATGGGCAGTAGCGTCAGCAGAGCTGGGCGGAGACAAGGTGGAGGCGCGCGGTGGCTCAGCGATCGGCTATGGTGTCGTGGGAGGGTGCTCGTGCAGAGGTGCTGCTATGGCGGTAGTCCGGCAGAGGGGAGCGGCAAACCAGCAGCGGCGGTGGACGAGGTGCAAGCACGAGCGTCAACACTCGGAGGTAGTAGTGCGCGGGCGATGGCTTGAACGACATTAGGCAAGAGCTCAAGGCTCGGCTCGGACGGCGTCAAGCAAGAGGGCAGCGGCGCTCGGAGGGCAACGGCGCGGACGGCATCAAGCAGCGCCGCTACGCCCTCATCCCCTCCATTCCTTCTCTCTCTTCTCTAGTTTTTTCCATTTCTCCTTCGGTCTTCCCTGTTGTGCTCTTTCTCGAGCTCTCTCCCTTTCTCCATTTTCTATTCTTCTTCGCCCTTCTCCTCTCCAGCTCCTTCTCATGTCCCTCTACTGACCTCTGCCCCCTTGCTTTTTGCTTTCTGCTGCTTTTTGTCTTCTTTTTTTTTTTTTTTGTAGGTATTAGGCGCGAAGATGGCTAGAGGAGGGAGAGCATCGGCGCAAGTCGGGTCGAAGGGAAAAAGAAAGGTGAGCGGTAGGCGGGGCCAAGCCCGGATTCGGCCCGACCCGACCTCTAAGCATTTTTTCTTTCTTTTTTTTTTTTTTTTTTTTTTTTTTTTAGTTACTAATTCCTAATTTTGTATTCAATTAATTTTTAAGTAAAATGGCGAAATTTAGGTATCAACTGTTAGGAAATTCTGGAATTTCACTATTCATGATGTATTGATCACAAGTTACTATTCACACGCAATGTTCACAAGTTACTGTTCACGCACACTGTTCACGAGTTATTGTTCACACGGTACTGTTGACAGAGTACTATTCACGTGCATTGTTCATTCGAGAGTAAAAAATTGCCTTGTTTCATGTGTTTTGATTTTATGAGGTGAATTGGATGTGTCATTGCGTGGACATCCGCATGAATCGCATGGAGTTCTAAAAAGGGAAAATATGTTTTGTCCGAGAAACATGGAATTGACTGATTTTCGGGAGACGAGATTGAGACTGCATTTGTTTAAGGGATTGTTCCTGCAAGCACGTATCGTGTATGCATTGGCTAAATGCTTAAAGATAAAAAGGGAGTTTTAGTGGTGTGCTTGCATGATCAAAAGTTGAACCATCACCCAACGGAAGTTTAAGGGCAATACTCGGCGGGAGTCGGAAGCCGGTTGCCGTAGATTCTGGACAGATATTCCTTTTTGGGATACCGTCTAAGCAAAAGTGCTAGATGTTGCCGTGCTCAACAAGGCGAGACGAAGCCCGATTTTTATCGGTAGCTCGGCGAGAGTCAGATGATCGCTAATTGGAAAGTTGGCCATGGCTTGGAGGTCATAAATAAGTGGAACACGCGTGAGTGTTGAGATGATTGGGCATTATTATGAGATAAAATTGTGTGGCACGGTATGGGACGTGTCATGATGATTTTACCTTATAATCGGGACCCATGTGATCGATTGATGCATGATAGGTGGCGCATTAAAGTGCAAGAATGTGTGAGAATCATGGCATCATTAGTTCCAGTTATACATGAGTTAATCACATTATTTATGGCACGCACGCATGAATCGATAATATGCAGGGTGTTGCAATGGCTAGGTGAGATTGCTTGTGACACGACTCGTATGTAATTAATAAACTGCATCATCTAATGGCCATGTGCATTGCGTGCATTGTGTTGAGATTCAACATGCAGGGTATGGCATACCGGGTAAGGTTGCATGCAAATCGATTTGTTGATCGATTGTTGTTAGTCGTGGTTTGTTTGTGGGGTGGTTTTAGAGAGATACCCCGAGTTGAGTTAGTGTTCTAACCGGGGGCTTAGGGGAGGACTCGCTAATATTTTATCTCACTGGTTATTGTATAACCACTCTCAGGTCCTTAGGATGGTGCTTCCTCCAATGAGGTTCGATATCCCTAAGGACTAGGATACTGTCGTGATGCACCATCGCTTCCCGGGTCGGGCGCATTTGTACGAGAAATATCTCTCCACCATCTGTGTGGATGAGGAACCGAGGTAATGGATACCCCATAGGTTCCTGGCGTGGTTCATCCGGGATGGCGATTTGCTAATCGATCCCCTTAAAGGTTTTGACAGGCCGCTCGGTAGGGGCCTCGAGGACGCTAACTGGGATCCCATGAAGCTAGACCCTTCTGACGATGCAGTGGAGAATCCTGGCCTCGCTTCACCAGTGATCGACCCGTACACCTCTAACTATGACTTGACGGGGTCTGAGTTCACTGGATCCGAGTGACTGTAGTGCCGAGCCTAAGGGTTCTTTTTGTGTATAGTTGGGTTAGCCTAGTTTCTTTTTGGCCTGGCTTAGAGGATGGATCGGCCCTCTATTGGGCTTGTAGATCGGAAGCGATCCTCCATAGGTTAATCCAATATAAAAATGTATATACGAGTAGATGTTGTAGTAGTTGTTGTGGTTTCTGTTGTTCATCTCTCTATTCTTGTTTGTTTGCTTGATCGTTTGTTTGATTGGGAGATGGTTCATTTTCCGCTTGTGCATAATGAAAGATTAAAATGAATGGTCATCGACGAGTCCTGAGACGTCGCTTTCTATCGACCAAAGAAGGGGTTGTTGCGTGCCTGGGGTTTGGGGTGTGACACCAGTTCCACCATGGGCTCTCTTAGAAAAGCCAATCATATTTTGGGTCAAATTCATCTGACTTGGCTGGCCTGGAATATGTTGTTGGACTTGAATCGGAATCCATTGACCATATGGGCCCGAGAAAATTTTCCCTAGATTAGGCTGAACATGGCTCTGTTTCTTCTCATCGAATAACATCTAGTTTTGCTCTTGCTTCTGATACTCAATCACTTGCTTTGAAGGTGAATCATTAAATTATTGGGTGTCGAAAGGGTTTTCTGGATTATGGGAGTCTCAAATTTTGAGGTTGGTTTCTTGGCATATTGTTTTTGCTAATCCAGCTGAAATACTTTTCAGGTTTGGCGTGGACTGGAGAAGAAGTGAAGAGCTCGATCAGGACAGAGACGAATGAAGGAAAAAAAAAATTGGGTGGAAGCTAATAGGATAGCTTTGATAGTAAATGATGGGAAAATAGCCGAGAATTGGGAAAATGTATTTACTTTGTCATATCAAGGTTGTACAATCACAGCCCTATTTATAAGGCATAAGCCCTAACTAATTAGAGAAAGAAATATACAAAAGAAGGGAAATATCTTTTTCCAATCTACAATATTCTAGTTTTCTCTGAATAAACCAATTAGCATCTATTAAGATCAATCACGGCAATGGTATCTTCAATAGATATATTTAAAATTGAATCAAAAATAAGCTTTTCAATGTTCAAATTTTCCTTTGTAAAAATAAATATAAAAAAAAGGGTACTTTCTACATTATAACTTTTATTTTCTAATATAAGATACTAAGATGATATCGAAATGCTTGTCTAAAACATTACTAAAAATAAAGTATAAATTTTATGTTATTTTATTATCAAAAATAAAGTGAACTAAAATAGGATGTCAAAAAAAAAAAGAAAAAAACAAATAATTAGCAGACTTAATCTCTCGGTGCCCATAAAACTTGAGGTGACATTGGTCCTCCATTAGAAAGAAGTAATCAAAGTGTAATGCCACAGCAAGCATCCAAACGAAGGTACCAAAAGAGGAGTGAAGATTAATAGAGAGAGAGAGAGAGAGAGAGAGAGAGAGAGAGAGAGAGTTTTGTGTGGGCGTGCGTGTGGAAATGGAATTGTTGTTGGAAAACAATATCTTCTTTTTAGGATACAAAACTTGTTTCTTCTATTTTAAGTCTGCTTGTTTTTCTTAACTGTAGAGTTTTTTTCGAGGATTATCTATATTCAGCAAACCAAATACACAAAATATTGGAAAAATTATTTCATGAAAGTCTTTTTCGTAAAACAAACACAACCTAAAGGTCTTCAATTTTGGTAAACTATGAAGTTCTAAAGGCCTATTATTCCACACGGTAGCAAAATATTGCTCTATGCTTGACATGATAGAATGTGCCCTTACTAGAGATGGAACCAAGCCTGATGGGGCCATTAGGCTGAGCTTAACTTATTGGCTAGACAGGCTTGGCTCGACTTTTTTTATAACTAGATGTCCATATACGGGCTTGCCCAAATTTATCTTTGAGCTTGTGGTATGGGATGCCTGGATAAGATCATGAACCGCTAGATCCACGATCAGATCTAAATAATGGTAACATCCATTCATCCCTTTCATCTTAATGTGAATAATTGAGAAAACACTTATAGAAAGTACACTACAAGGCATGATGATGTTCCAAATCGATTCTCATTGGGGAGGAATTTAACCTCAAATTTTATTAATGATAAAAAATAAAAATAAAAAAGTCCATTGCTAATGCATTCGCAATTCTATCTCATGAGTCTTTTTTTTTTTGGTCGTAATCTCATGAGTCTTATTTACCATGTTGATTCTTTTTAGGGGTCTTCATCAAAAGAAGAAATAGGAAAAACGTTTATAATAAGTTTCCCAAGGAACCCATCACGCAGCTCCACGTTCAAAAGAAAAGTCGCTTTTTTCTTCCTTCCACCTTTTTACTTTATTTTGTACTTTTGTTGCCTGTAGGTATCTAGGGTTTCACTCGGGTTTCACTCGTGTTACCTCTCTCGATCTCTTACTCCGTTTGTCCTCACGTCACGATGCATCAAACACGACAGCAGCGCCTAAACAAATGGTTCGAAGAATTTGATTTTTTGAACCCTCGTTCCGCACTCTTCCTTTGTAAGCATCTGCAGAAAGATTCCACTGAAGAGAATAAGCTTCCCTCGAATGACTCTGCAGGTTCGGGGCACCCTCAGCTGTCGGAAGGAGATGTCATCGTCGTCAGTTTGTAGGAAATGTCAGCTTGATCGAGACCTGATGGGTTTTTGCGCGACACGATATGTCTTGTTGATGTGAAGCCCGTGGAAAGACAAAAAAAGTGGCCGCCCCTGGGGTCAACCTCGGATATTGCAACGAAGGACTTTTCCCTCATGATTTTCTCAGAAAATTTTTTTAAAATTACCGCTAAATGATTCTTATAATACCATGATATTGACTAAATGGTGGATTACAGTTTGATACTTTATTAAAGAATCGATATTTTAAGTCAGTGGTTATAACCCTAGCAAAATTCTTTAGAAATTGTATGGAACTTGCTTGTGTCCATAGTGTCAAATTGCTGGAGATTACACAATCAACTGTCAAATGACCATACTAGATATGCTTTCTAGAGAAGTACATAGCAAGTTCCTTTATGAGAGTCATAGCCAGATTAACTTCATACTACTGTTAATAAAGTACGGCATGGTATTTTATTTACTGCTTCTCCCTTGCTCACCTCCGAGTGGCTCGAGAGAGAGAGAGAGAGTTATATATCTATTAGTGATCCTCACTTAATTATTGCATAAAGAGAGTGAGAAAAGACCATACATATGTCAGGAGTATGCACACAATTAATACGTAATCTCAATATAGAAGATTTTACATCTGTCAGTAATGGCTCTCTTAATCATTGTAGAGAGAGAGAGAGAAGATTATACATCTGTCAATGATACTCAATTATTGCCAGCTCTAACTATATATAATTGGTCTCAAATAAATTTTGAAGTTGTACACACGATATTCGCTAATATGAGACATGAGGAATATATCAAGAATATCAAATGATCTCATCGATCAACTGGCAACTAATTAAAGAAAGAAATTCAATTAACTACTAGTCTTTTGTGGTAGATCCAAATTTCATTTTAACTTTATAACGGAATCCATCATACATCTGTCAGTGATACTCACTTATTATTACATACTCTCAGTACTTGTAATCGGTCTTATATAAATTTAAATTCCATAAACCCGGAATTCACTAATATGAGAAATGAGGAATATATTAAAGATGTCCAATGATCTCACCTATCAACCGCCCATTAATCAAAGAAAGAAGTTGATCTTTCTTTTTTTAGGTCCAATGAAAAAAGAAGAAGCAAGTTATATCTACTAGTCTTTTGTGGCATATCTAAATTTCCTTTTGACTCGTAACTGAATCTAGCAAGTTATAGCTCCTTCCAAGATGTGAATTGTAGATAATCAACCCCAATTCTTGAGCGAAGCAAATTTATTACAATTTAAGCAAATAGTAGCAGTAAAAAACCGCAAAGGTTATTCCTTACTAGAAGCTTGTTTCTTCGGCCAAAAATGAAAAGAAAAGAAAAGAAATTAGATGCTTGGCTTCGGGTAACTACATGTTCTATGCATACCCTATCAATCTGACTTGTGTACTGGTAATTTCATGGGTCAAAACCTGTTTATCGTCATACAGCTCAAAGCTCAGCGAATCAATCGAAATATAAACCTTTCTGCGACCATGTTCGATCCGTGTACACACGAAGCCTTGGACATTGACATAACTAGTTTCGTATGTCTGGAAATTTTAAAGATTCCAAGTTACCAAGCATAAGCACGAGTTAGGTCTTGTTTCAAAATACCGATTGCCTATGCTTTTAGGCTTCCACTAATCCTTCAAAATAGGGAAAAGTGCCATGAGTAATGCAGATTCTGATTATCAAGACTGAACCTTAAAAAGGCTAGGCAAATTGAGATGAAGAAAATGTCCAAATTATTAGCATGTTTAGTATAGACCGAAACCCTCACTCTTGATCAATTCAACACAAAGTACCTCCACTACAAAACCCAAAGTTGCAAAACTTGTGTCATTCGCATAAAAGTAGCTGCAAATTAAGCATCCAAATGTTCCAATAAACAACCAACATCAATTGTACATAATTATTCTGCATCTACCAATAGTCAGTGAAAGGAAATCTATGCTAATTCTAAGATGCAAACCATGAGTTGCCAGCAACACACACCACCACAAGCATATATATTTTTGATTGCTTCACATATATATATGCTATTTACTAGCAAAACTAAAAATCTGTAGTTTTAGTTAGATTGATTTCCAAGATGTGTGTACCTCTCAATACCTCTTAGAGAAAGAGCCATTGGTACTCCTGTCGGCCACATCGAAGAACTTCAGAGGCGACGAAGAGGCGGCGCCCAGCTGCTTCTCCGGCGACTCATCCCCATACAAGTTCTTCTCGTTTCTTGATTCGCCGCTTGTGACCTTGTTTTGGCTGGCCCTCTCCCCTTCAACCTCCCGATACCGATTTAAGTACCGCTTGAGCGGCTCGGCATAGTCATCAAACCCTAGGGACCCAAGTGCCCAGACGATGTCATCGCCGTTCACGGTCTTGCGCTTCTCCTTGTGGCACTTGTCCGAAGCCTCACCGGTGACGAAGCTGATGAACTCAGAAACGCACTCCTGCATCGTCTCCTTCGCCTCCTTCGAGATCTTGGCGTTCGGGGGGAGAATCTGCTTCATGATCCTCCCCACATTGGCAATTGGGAGCAGACGATCTTGCTCTCTTAGAGAGCTTGCTTCTTCATTTGAAGCACTTGTTGCTGCTCCTCCTGAGAAGTTGTACTTGTTGTCGCCTTCTCTATCTGAGTTTGAGCCCGACTTGTCCACCATTTGAGAGAGGAAATTGAGGACCCTCTCAAACAAAGACACGTCGCTCTCTTAAAATTGCTTAAGACCTCCCCTTCCTATATAGGCGAATTAACACATCTGTGTGTATGTCTGTTGCGAATTGGAGAATTTTCTTTTTCTTTGGGTGCCTTCTGCACCATAGATCTAGGGATGGTAAAGGTTCCTGCGAGTGGTGAAACCCCTTTTATGATCTGGCGCACTGTGACGCAACATGATTCTGGTCAATCGTAATTATTTTATGGAAAAAAGAAGTCGAAAACAAAATTTATTCCGTCCGGAAAACATACTTTGTCCAGAACTATTGCTATACCCATGTCAAAGTTCATCACCCCTAGTCTTTAGGGTTAGATAACAATTGTTAGAGGCAGAGTGTGTCATGTATACAAGAGACATCAAGTCCTCAAAACCCATACTGTTGTGTACTAGGAAAATAATCGACAATATGTTCCCCCAAAATTTCAGGCATTCAAAGTGGGATCTCCTCAATACTTGCTTTCTCGAAAAGAACTAGTTAGTTTCAATGAACTGATCGAGTTTTTCCACGAAGCAAGTGTACAGAAATAGCAATATAAAATTAAAAGGTACAAGAAAAAAGGAGCAAGCTCATCAATTATGAAGGCAGTGGTCCCCCTCTATTAAGACCCCTTCATTATCTTTCGATGCTCTTAATAAGTTTGAACTTAACAAGCATATAATAAGGTAGAAATTTGAACTTGTGGACCACATAAATGCACGTGGGCTATGTTGAAATGCCAACACAACCGAACAAGACCTAAAAAGAAACAAATTATTGGCCAATAAAAACGAAAACCCCATTGACGGATTACCTACTGCTTTGGTTTTTACATAGTATAATGCCTGAAGAACCACAAGCTCTCTTTCTTACTTCCCAGACGGAATTTGTACGGCCATGGTCGGGCCCCAAATCTTTGGACTGACATATTACATCCCAAAAGAAAAGAAAAAAGAAAAGAAAAGAATTAATCAGCCTAGGGTTTTAGCTCATCTAGAATTGACATGGAAAAATGATTATATGACAATTTTTAATCTACTGTAAAAATAACAGTCCGCTCTGAATCATAACAAATCAAATAACAAATAATTATAAATTATTATGAGGTACACTCCTTTAAGAATTTTTGAGTCACAACAAACTTTTTTTTTTTTTTTTTTTTTTTTGGTAAAAGGTAATAAATAAATAGACTGAAGCACCAAAAAGCTAAACAGCAGTACAGCAAGGGGGGGCCTTGGCACCAGAACACACTCAGAAGGAGAGAAACTCCAAACGAGTGAAACCAAGGAGGAGAAAGGGGAGGGGAGAGCTGCAAGAGAGATACATTGAAGAGAAAAAGCAGCAAAGGAAGGCCAAAACAGCGGCCAACAAAGGAGATAAGGGCAAAGAGCACACAACACTGTGGCCCGCATAAGGAAAAGAGACTAAGAGGAGAGGAGCAGGAGAGACACCAAGAAGGGAACCCAAGCCGCATCATCAGGAGAGATTCGGGAGAGATCCATTAGAAGCATCAACCAGCAATGGCGAGAAGGGCAGCAAAGTAGCAAAGGACAGCTTCATCAATCTTCAGTCCGAGGAAGAAGAGAGGGGGGGCAGCCAATAGAGAGCATAATCAATCAAAGATGGAGGGGTGGATGCCCCAGCTAAGCTGTAGTCTTCTATTACGGGGGTTGTCCGGGACCTTGGGGTAAGATAAAGCCCTATCATTGACAACTTTACGAAGGTGGGCCTTCAAAGTCGGGAGGTATAATCTTTCATTGCGAAAGAGGATGTTATTCCTTACTTTCCAAATGAGATAACATAAGGCCCCAAAGGCAAAACGAGCCAAGGATTGGTGGAAGGTAGCATCAGAAAGGTGTTCAATAACCCATAAAAGATTGTCCTTCCAAGCATGATTCCTCCAAGGTAAGTTACACTTAGCCGCCCAAAAGGACGCAAGGTGATTAGAGATAGAACATCCAAAGAAAAGATGATCAATCGAGTCTGGCATAGAAGAGCAGAAGGCACAAGAAACATCAGGGATTCTCATATGAGCAAACAACAATACCTGGGTTGGCAGCCGATTGCGGGAGATTAACCATAGATGGGTCTGATATCGAGGAGGTAAGGAGGTGTTCCATATAAATCTCGACCAGGGGACCACAACACCCCTCGGCCTTAGAAGGCTCCAAGCTGAAGCAGTAGAAAACACTCCTGAGGAATGACCAAGCCAAAGAAGACGGTCACTGGCTTCATTGAGGATTGGAAGGGGATCATTCCAATTCATTATGGTGGTCACAACAGCAGAAGGTAGGGGAAAGGCAGTTAGAGCAGCAGCTACCGTAGCGAGCCTTGATATACCGAGCAATAGATTTCACGGTCGAGAATAGCTTGTAGAGCGGACCACGAGGGTGCCAGTGATCAAACCAGAAAGAGACAGATAGCCCATTACCAACGCGCCATTTAAAATGATGTTGGATCAAATCACGGAGGCCAAGCAACTTCTTCCAAGCCCAAGAGCAATAGGTAGGTCTTGGGACAATCCAGAAATTTTTTTTCGATTTAAGAAAATGGAATGAATCCATTTAGACCAAAGCGACTCCTTATCGGTACAAACTTTTATTCTCATAGTAATCCAAAAATTATTGTGCTAGCAAAGCTCATTGACATATGGCAAGCTGCAATTGAAGCACAAATTATAAAATCTCAACTAGGTTAATGACCTCCTATGTTGTACGTGATCGTGATCGTGATCAGTGCACTTCGTAGACTATCCACTGTTCAATGTGGAGGACACGCTCCATGTATAGCTATGACACTTTCATTTTGATCTTATTATAATCAGGATGTTTTCCGGCTTATGCAAGCTAAGTTTGCCCTAGATGCTTTGGTGAAAATCCAAGCTAATTAAACACTCGAGGAGATGAAATCAGGAAATAATATAAGAAAAGGATTATTGGAGAATCATTCGACCTCATCTTCTCGTATCGGAATATTAGTATTAGGGTTTTATTCAATATTTTTTTGGCAATGTTACTACTAGGGGTTTAACAACGTTGGAAAGCCCGAAATAGTAGAAAACAAATTAACAATTGGCAAACTAGAAGCACTTTTCATAACTCATAGCGTCGATTGACTATAATCATGAGGTGAAGGACAAACCTTATAATTAAATGGAAATGTCTTCTGATTTTCAGGAGTTAACCAAACTTTACATGCTAAATCTGGAAGCCTAACCGCTGAGAACGACAAAATTGACTTCGATGGCCTCCCTTCCCCCCCCTCTCTTTCTCTCCAGTTTCAATGATTAATTACTGGGCTGAAGGACAAAATTACTATTATTTTTTAAGGATTATACTATAAATTAAACCCTTTTAATTTTGGCATCTTTCTCACCTTCAAATAATTATGTCCTCGCTCCAGCGTAGAGCCTCAAATGATCCGTTTTTCATGCATTCTAATTAATCGGGGTAGGTAGATTACGTGAATTAATTATATGTCCTTGTTCATATTCAAATTTGCTAAAATAAAAGGAATAATAAATTCACAACATATCCACCACATCTTTTCCCCATTTTGCTCCATAAACAAGTTTATGATCCATATTTCGAGGTTTTGTAGGTGGTCCTTCGCAAGGCTGCTCGAGATCATCCAATCTTCTCCATCCAGGCGTACTTTTGTGCGTGGAGTTACTGTTTCATAACGCGATCTACAAGTGGTCCATGTTTAGTAAAGTATATGACCTAAAGTTGAACTGAAAAAGAAGACACTTCGTACCCTCTGTGTTCTAACACCAATTTGAGATATATTTGAATAATACCGACGTTACTTTTATTGGCTGAATTTCATTCCATCTAGTACATTCTAACCTATTAAAGTGGTACAGACACTATCTTCAATGGTGCTTCAACTTATTTCGGTATGCTTCTGTTATCGTTTCAATAAGCAAAAAATCAATAAGAGATGGAAATATTAGCAATATTATGACTCCACTTTTATCGATGTCTTTGCTTAATAATGTTTCTGAATACATCAATAAGGTGTTGTCTTAGATCGCAAGGGAATTTTCTTGTCTAATTGTGATCTTGGGTTCAAGTTTTGTCGAGAGCACTGCATAAATAAAATATTGAATGCATCAAGCCGATGTGAAGATTCATGCCTTTAAGATTGCTCGGGAAGGAGGACTAGTTGCAGTGCGTGAAAAGTCACCCGAACACAATGCGATCTGTAAGAGGGTTCAGGCTGTTTCAAAAGGATTTTCCGGGTATGTATGGGTTATACAAGAACTCTTCTTTACCCCCACGTCACAACTGGTGCTTTTTCTTCTCTTCCTTGCTCCTCCTGCATTTGATCCCCACCGATCAACATCCTAATCATAGCCACGATCCCATCGATGATCAGCGTAGTGGTACCACGATCCCACTAACCACCTCCAGGATTGCACGAAATGCCACCACGATGACCTCTCCCCACGTCGGCTGACATAGCATCCTTGATCCTGATCCATAAGAATTCAGATTGCGTTTTGTGATTGTGTCCACTACCTGAAATTTTGCTCCAAATCTCGCACGGTTTCTAAGGTTTCGTGCAATTTTTCTTTGGACTTCGAAACTACCAAGAAAGATAAAGTTAATTCAGATTTATTTTTCGGCAACTTCTAGTTTCGACCCCGCACAGTAGGGATTCGGTACTAGGCTTTTTCGTCACGGTC
Source organism: Eucalyptus microcorys (assembly GCA_014182515.1). Taxonomy (NCBI): domain Eukaryota; kingdom Viridiplantae; phylum Streptophyta; class Magnoliopsida; order Myrtales; family Myrtaceae; genus Eucalyptus; species Eucalyptus microcorys. The sequence continues at coordinate 10,964,410 of CM024569.1, forward strand.
CTCATCTCTGACCGGCCAGGTTTCAAGTCATGAAAAAAACTCGATCCCTCTTCTGAGACAGTCGCTCGACAATGGCTTCGAACTACCGGAATGGGTTCTTCGAACCGTTGGCTGCAAGCATTATTCCGCCTCAGACTGAGCCACCTTGCAAGCATACCTAAAGCCTGTTGCGATCGTTCGTTGAGATATGCCCTAAAGACAAGGCCTGCATCCTAATCTACGTCAGCGAGACGATTGTTTCTATTGCCATCACTAAGGATATTGGCTCAGCTCTCCGGCATTTTTGCCCGTTCTGACACCAAATTGGTGCAATAGAAACGATAAGGATGTATATAATCCAATCTATACAAACAAGTGAACACTTGAATCGCAACAGGCACACGCACATACAAACACGAAGCACGACAAAGATAAAATCTCGATTTTTCATTAATTCGTCAAAAGAGGTAAGTTGTTTCACTAACTTATATGTCTAAAAGAAGTATGTCCATTAGTTGATGCATCTCCTAAAGAGTTCATTAAAAAATATTAGGCGTGGGCCAGAAGCGAAGGATCGTGCGAGCAAGGGCCTAACATGCTCGAGTCATGCTGTGCCTGTGTCGACATAGCCCCAATGGCCGTAGCGAATTGAATAATTGGCTTATCAAATACCCAACAGAAAGTTACCACATCACCTATGATATCTCAAAAAATAAAAAAAATTGCGCAGGATCTCTTAGCAGATGTAACCTGTTAACAAAAGAAAGATAGCAGATAGATGCAATATAATGGTGTTTAAGACAGGTTAGGACTGAAAACTGTAGTTGCTTCATTGTAATGTAGGAGTAGGACCTTACCGCAAGGCTCTTGAATGACTTTTCCTTTTTATATAAAATAAAAACTTTCAACTATCATACTTAACCTTTTTTAGCTCTAAACTTTCACAATATACAAATACATGATTTTTCTTAATTTTTTTACATTTATGTGAGATTTAAATTTTAACTAGAAAACAAAAGAAAAAAAAAAATTAAACGTTAGTGACATAAAGACCTGACACTTTTCTTCATGCTGTGGCCAAGATGTATCCGAAAACAACTTCCATACAGCAGAATAAGGATGGTTTGGCAACACTTCATCAAAGGACTCCATTCTAGAAAGGTATTTGGGGAAATGCAATTATTTTTGGTAGAGCAATTTGGAAACTCATTTGCCAAATGTGATGCATTTTCAAAGGTCTTTCTCTCAAGACAAGTTTATACCAACTTTGGCATTCCTACATTTTCAGAATGCTAGAGGTCAAAATTAATGAGCTTTTCTTTCCCAATTCTGCCCTTACTATTTTTTTGTATCTCTCTTTTGCCCCTTAATTTTGTATTGTTCTTCATTCTTTATCCCCTCGATCCATATTCGCCGATGGTTTCCAACAATTGTCAAGGTTGTGCGACTCTTGGCCTCACCTCACCTAGGCCTCCTGAGGTTACACGAAATCTGGTTCTGCACAAATGCGCGACTCTCAACATTGCCTCACTTGAGGTTGCACGACCTCAATGGCCTTCACATGACACCAGTGTCTGGGATTTTACAGATTTGGGATGTTGGCATGTATCCCCTGGGTTCTCGCAACACCAATATTGCCTCGCCTTGGGTCACACGACCTTGGCAGTGCAATGTCGGTGGCTTATGCATGATGCTCAATTCTGGTCCAAATCTGGCTCGCTGAGATCGCGGAGGAAGTGCTTGGAATTCGCACAACATTAGTGTCTAGGATTTTGCAGATTTGGGACACCAACATGGGCTGCTTGAGGTCCCTCGACTCTGGCGTAGGCTCGCCTGGGATTGCGGGACCTCCGCAAAGGCTGTCGCTAGAACTTCCAGCTTTGCTTGAGTTGACAAGGTGTTGTAATTTTGTTTTTATGTTTTTTTTTTAAACCTAAAGTCCTTTCATTTATGCAATACTTTCGGCAAGTGCTCTCCCAAATGTACCCTAAGTCCATTTCCTTGTTTTGGTCAAGAGAAGTCATTCATGTTGAAATAGAGAAGTTGGAAGATATTACTTTCTTGTGACCTGATCTCAGATGGTTAGTAATGTTATTCCTAGAGATATAACCTAAAAAGGAAAAAAAGAAGAGGGAGGGGGGGGCGGCGGTTCGGAGGGCGACGATATCCCGACCCATTAAAAACATGTTTGGTTATGTAAGAACAATTTAATATATGCTAGATTAAGCTGATGATATCAAGTGCAGTATACTTCTATCAAACCAATACGAAAATATATAAAGAGAGATAGAAGAGTTGCACGAAAATCTTTTTAAGGATTTGGCTTAGATCAAGCCTTCATTCTCCTAGACTAGCCACCAATAGGCTGGATTCCACCAATAATCCTTTAAGAGGTTTAAAATGTAGCTCATCTTGCTTCAACCCGAAGCTAGTAGATCATACTACTGATGTGCAAGCACTCATACTTCTTAACAGAGATTAGAATTAGTGAATCACTCTAAGTAATAATGAATTGCTCGCTCAATAACACCCGTATATGAATCTCAGAGGATAAAGCTTTTTCAATCTGAAGATGGTCTCACAACTCATGTCATCTCCAGCGTGTGTTGATCTTCTTATGGAGTCTTCAAGATCTATACCGAGTTTGAGAAATTATCAAGATGATCAATTTAGCTATTTAAGATAAACTCCATAATTATCATAGATCTGCTTGTCCATACAATCAAATCTTCCTAGTGACAATATGGTTTCCACAAATATAATTGATTGAATTAGGAAATAATCCTTCTTAGCAATTTGATTGACAATGAATAAGATTTCTCTCCATACGTTTGTCTCCGAAATAACAAGCCTGGGGCATACCTACAGACTTAGATTTTTCTCAAAAGGAATATCTGGGTCTTCGGGAAATGATGCATGATTATACAAAATGCATGTTCTTTTCGAGTGATATAGGAGACTGCTTCAATCAACAATGAGTCCATCAAGGCTTCCCACCATTAGTTGGATGCATGCTGCCTTTCACTTTATCTTCCTGTGTATGAATACGGCCACATAAATTGTGCACCTTGTCACGACACTCCCAAGTCCTCACGAACTTCTTGTTCTTTGACTTGTCCACCTCTAGGTCCTTCAAGTCATCTTCAGTCCACTTCACACTTCATGTTCTACTGGTGATGATAATGTTATCCTTGCATTTGTTCAATCCTGAGATATGACACATCCACATTTGTCTCATAGTTGATATAACCAAATGATATTGTCCACTTCAAGATATCACAAGAGGTTTCCATAATAGGTAATATGTTTTTTAACACACTTCGTCGACCTTTTGAAATGCACGTAGTCATTTTATTCTGGTAATATAAATCGGGGTCCACTTAGAGGACGGATGATCTCACTCGCCATTGGGATTGCGCATGCACTTTGCATACAATACAATTCCATCAAGAGAGAGGACCCTAAGAAAATCTTATATGCATAAGCTTGTTCTCTTCTTCTTTTGTGGAGGCCACCACCAACCTGCTTTTGTTAGGATTCTCCCTTTCCATTTTACTCTCCTCCATAGTGGGCATCCGACATGATCTGATCCAAGATTGAATTTAGTGACCTCTGGCTAAAAAGTAGGGTTCTGTTCCAATTGTGTTAAAGTCTTAATCTGAGGATTAAGGAATGTAATACCTCCTCTTTTGCTCTCCCATTCCACTTTGTTTAGGGTCATCCTTACCTTAATTTAGCATATGCCTTTGCAATTTTAATTGCCTGCTTTGGAATACAACTTTTTAGTGTCCTTTCTTGATACTCTTTCTTTATTCTTCCCCAAACTTCCACTTGGACCAACCCCTACCGGATGCCTTCGTTTTATTTTACTATTTTCCTTCTATTTTCCTATATTTAATCATGCTTTCAACTTACACTTGGTGCAAAAAAATAGAAAATTGCTCAAAATTCTATCTTTTAATGCCCTTACGTAACTTCTTGATGAAAAAAAGTGGCCGTTACGCGATTATAAAGTCAATGACAAATGGAATTGATTAAGGTATGAGAATCGTTGCCCAAAATATGATCCGATGAAGTTTGCTTTTCAATAGTGGAGGAGCTTAAAGCTCTCATAGTGCTCTTTTCCTTGGCCAATCAAAGCTTTCATAGTCATACCACCCGGTTATTAACCCGAAAATGAAGTATCTTGGGGTGTGTTTATTTTTACGAACATGATTTCCATGAAACAATTTTCCAAACTTCCATGTGTTTTATTCACTGCAATAGGATAATCACACCTAAAATGATATTATAGTCAAGGTAAACAACCGTTTTGAGGAAAATAATTTCTCCATCACAGAACAAAGAAATCGCTTTCTAAAGTTCTTTTTCCACATGCACGCTCACACATAATGGAGAACCATTCACGTGTGAAGTTTCGTGACTATTGAGAGATTTGGTTTGTTAATTATTTACATTTTCTACATAGTCCTATCTTATATCTATTTTACAAACTACTGCGTGTATCATGTGATGTACGCAAGTTACGAGAAACCCTACTCTGTTGCTCACACATCCCCACTCCAACTCCCAAGAAGGTAGGGAATCAAACTCCCCACCTCCCCTTTCCCAAGTGGGAAGGGTGGGCACTAGGGTAACACCTAATAGTTGCATCTTCTACCTTTTTGGCATCCCTTTTTAGGTTGATTTATTTTAATAAAAAGAATTATTATACATTTAATATGTTAATAATATTTTAGATAAAGATTCTGATATCATCTTAGTATTTTTATTAGAATAAAACTTATAAGTATAATAGAGAGATTGATTATTTGAAAGTAAGATCTAAATATCCAAAAAAAGAAAAAAAAATCATCTCACTTTGAATACACTACCAGACAACTGAAAACCAGCCATGTTCTTTAGAAATAATTTTTATGGAAAACATTTTCCTTTTTTTTTTTTTGGTAAAGGTAATAAATATATAAATAAAGCTAAGGCGATATACAAAAGATCGGCACCAAAAACCTACACTCAATCCTCAAAAGGAGACAAAGTGTAGGGGAGCCAATGTAAGAAGCCACATAGGCAAACAAGAAAGCCACAAGGGCACAACAACAAAACAAACAAGCGGGAAAGAGCTAACAACAAGGCTGACCAACCCTTAGCCCCCCAAGGAAGCGGCTAAGAACGGAGAGCCAAGAAAGATAGGAGCAACTCGCGCAAAGCAGCAACTAAGGAGCACTAGTCAGACGAGAGAACACCGCAGGGTCGAACCCCCAACCACGCTGAAGCCTCTTATTCCTCGGGATAGGAGGAACATCTTTGAATGTTATAGCTTTATCCCTCACAACCTTAATAAGGTGGTTTTTTAGAGCCGAGACCACTAAGGATTCGCCCCGAAATATAATCGCATTCCTCTTTTTCCAAATAAGGTGACACATAGCTCCAAACGAGAACCGCGCAATGCAATGGAAGAAGTCCTTACCAGATAAGAACTTTAAGGCCCAACTGAGGATATCTTTCCAACATCTATTCCACCACGGAAGGTTACACCCGCGGCCCAAAAGTAGGCCGAGAAGCCGAGGTGCGACACCCGAAGAATAAATGTTCGACAGAATCTGGAACATCATTGCGAAGGCACAAACATTATAGTCGATCCTTCCATGAGAAAGAAGCAGCATCTGGGTCGGCAGGCGATTTTTGGTTATAAGCCATAAATTAAACTGGAACCGCGGGGCTACAGCATTGTCCCAAACAAAAGACGCCCAATCAACACGATCCTTCTTGACTCTAATGGAATTCCATGCTGAAGTTACAGAGAAGGATCCAGAAGCGTCACAGCACTAGGTAAACCTGTCACGAGCCGAAGAGAGGACCGGGAGAGATATGCCCCATCTTTCCAAAAAGGATTTAAATAAACAACCCATAGAGGTAAACAGATCCGCAACAACAGCATTGTCAGGAAGACATAAGCCTTCACGGAATGAGCAAGGGATAAAGGCATCAAGCGGGCCACAAGAAAGCCAGTGATCATGCCAAAGAGACACTGATAGGCCATTTCCAATCTTCCACACAAAGGATAAGCGAAAGTAATTCCTCAGTTGAAGGATTTTTTTCCATGCCCAAGAACAACAACAAGGCTGGGAAGAATCCAAAAGTTTCTTTTCTTTAAGAAGTTAGAGTGTACCCACCGACACCACAACGATTCTTTATCAGTGAAAAGAATCCAAATAAATTTAAGTTTTCCACGAACAAACACACCCTTAATTAGCAATATTGTCAATTAGATAACTAAAATTAATTAGAGAAGGCAATCTGAAAGATGGATCCCCTTTAAATTAGCAAAACATTGATAATTATAGGTTACCTAAACAAGCTAACAATTTAAATTCCAAAAATGATTTCGCAATCAAATAGTATTCTACCACAACCTTCCTTTCTTCTTTCTTTTTTTAATTCTGTGTTTCGATTAGATTAATTTGCACTTAGAGTTGACTCACAATCTCCATGAACTCTTGAAAATTGTAATAAAAAAAATCCTCTACTAAATTGGGTAAGCTGTTGAAGGAATATGAACTAACTTTTTTTCACTCTTAATAAGAAAATCTAGCCACTTTTCTTTCCATTCTATATGGTTTTCTCTCTCAACAAAGTCTTGTCTTCCTTTACTGAGTTCTTGTGCTACTCCGAACTCAATCATCTGACAGTGACAGTGGTGGGGCAAGCATGAAAGTGACTAAAGCAAAAAATATTTTTGTTTCAATAAGATTTAATTGTTACGAAAATTAAAATATAGCTTTTTTTAGTGGAATAAAATATAAAATCAAACAAACTAGCTCGTTGTTACCAAAACAATATATCCAATTCTAACCATGGCTTATTGTATTAAGTGAAAGTATTGCTCTCAATAAATATATTCTCACTAAGTGGAATCGAAGCGGCATTCACGAAATTTAGGTGAGGCGAGGGTGTCACTATGCTTGCTTGTGGCCGGCGACTCCCACCAACCATCGCCAAGGCCCCCGAATGGCAGAGAGAAATAGGAAACATAGGAAACATTAAAAAAAAAAAAATTCAAAAGATTTTAAGAAAAAATATTCCAAAAAAGTCAATGTCAAGTCTTTGATTATGCTACGTAGAACCACTAGTGTCTACGTTAGCAATTTCTTGTAAAAATACCCAAAAAGACTATATTGACAAATAATAATAATAATAAATAATGATTAAATTAATTAAATTGAAAATTTTAGTATTGAATTAGTCATCGTACAATAATTTTAAGACTTTTGGATAATTTTCCAAATGAAAAATATCATTTACCTTTAAAATCATGTTTTCTTATTTAGATTATTGATTCGAATCGTAAATGGGTATGATGGTATCTGAGTTGATAAAAGGTGTTGTATGATGTTAGCTGGGGGCCAAAAGCTTATCCATTCCCAAGACAGACAAAATCCTTAACAGATGGAGAGCTCGACATGTCTTTGAGATTTTCTGGTGGCGGGATGGTTAGTTCGACACGTATCAAACTTTGAGGAAGAGTCCAATCTCGTACTATCAATCTTTTCAGAAGTCCCACAAACATTTCAACTGTAAGAGAATCAGTTGGGTTAGGCTAAAACCAAATTTAGTATTTTCTTTTGGATCGGTAAGATGGTGGGAATAGACGGATCACGTCATTGACCCTCTAAACGTGATCATAGAAAGTTAGCACACCTACTATAGAATGTCCAATTTAATCTATAATCATTACTTTTAGAGTGATCCTATCTATGTTAGACAATTCATATAAAACTTGATGCGGAAATTCATAACAAATCAATGATCTTTGATCTTCATGATTTTCACAAATAGATTCAGACAAACCTTTATCCATAGTGCTATGCTTGATGATGATCGTTGTAGAAAACCCAATGATCTCGAACTAAAAGAAGAAATCCGATTTCTCTCCCTTAACCCACTAAACCTTAATGTATTCAATTGATGGAGGAGAGAATACGTTCTTTTAGTTACTGTTGTTCGTTTTGGGTGGAGAGATGACCGGACTCTTTTATACGTTCGTTGAAAAGGTGCCTTCCATCAAAGCGATATATCCTTTCGTTTTATTAGAGTCGTACCTTCTCATAACCAATAATTATTTATAGCATTTCAATAATTATTAAACCATATAATAAATCACATAATATGGGCCACAATAATTCTTACATTCTCCCACTTGGCCCATATGATGTTCCTTTCATGGTTTAATAAAGACTGTAATGTGCACAATAAGATTATGCTATAAAATTTCATTAAATTGGCAATGACATAATAATCACAATTAAGTAAAGAAAACTAATGCGAGTCATAGCGGTTGTATGTCATTAATCGACATAGTCCCTTTTATGCACTACAATTATAGCACTTTACTTAACATGATCCATAAATGAGAAGTACAGTAATAGTCCAACCATTATGTTTCTTTAGAAACTATCCTGTTTAACATTAACCTATTTCCATAATGTATATTAAATAGAAAACAGGAAATATCATAAACACGTAAGTGAGCTCAAAGTGTCAAATACATAAACTTAATACAATCATAATACAAACATTAATGACGTCCAATAATGCCCATATTTTCAACATGCTCATTAAATGTTTTGGGCGGCAGTCCTTTTATTAAGAGATCTGCTATCATAAGATTGGTGCTAATATGTTCAATTGACACTCTTTGTTTCTGAACTTCTTCTTTGACAGACAAGTATTTGATCTCCATATGCTTAGCACCCTTAGAATACTTGTCGTTCTTAGAGAAGAAAACTGCTGCAGAGTTATCACAATAAATTTTCAGCGGCTTGACAATACTGACAATTACAAGCCCTGAAATAAAATTCCGCAGCCATAATCCATGAATTGTGGCCTCAAAGCATGCCACAAATTCAGCTTCCATAGTGGATGCAGCAATAATTGACTGCTTCGCACGCTTCCATGAAATTGCCCCTCCAGCAAAATAAAACAAGTAACCAAACGTTGATTTTCTTGTATCGGCACATCCGGCTAAGTCTGAATCTGAATATCCAATCACCTCGAAATGATCAGATCTTTTATAAGTGAGCATATGATTCTTTGTTCCTTGCAAGTATCTAAGAACTTTCTTTGCAGCTTTCCAATGATCCATTCCAGGATTACTTTGATACATGCCCAGCATTCCGACAAAAAAAGCGATATCCGGTCTGGTGCAAGTTTGTGCATACATTAAGCTCCCCACAACAGATGCATAAGGAATGTTTTTCATTTGTTCTTGTTCCAATTCACTTTTCGGACATTGCATAAAGCTAAATTTGTCACCTTTCTGAATTGGAACTATTCCTGCTGAGCATTTACTCATATTGAATCTCTCTAAAATTTTCTCAATGTAGGCTTTTTGAGACAATCCTTATAATCCTTGTGATCTATCACGGAATATTTATATTCCTATCACATACGTTGCCTCTCCCATATCCTTCATTTCAAAATTCTTAGAGAGAAATTTCTTGATTTCATGTAACAAACCAATATCATTAGCAGCAAATAAAATATCATCAACATACAGAACTAGAAAAATAAACTTGCTCCCATTAATCTTCATATATATACACCGATCAACGGTGTTTTCCTTAAATCCAAATGAAGTTATGGTATCGTTAAACTTAAGATACCATTGTCGGGAAGCTTGTTTAAGTCCATATATTGACTTCTTTAATTTACATACCATGTGTTCTTTTCCTTTAACTGAAAAGCCTTCAAGTTGATCCATATAAACCTCTTCTTCTAAATTCCCATTAAGAAAGGCGGTTTTTACATCCATTTGGTGTAACTCCAAGTCATAATGAGCCACCAAAGTCATAATAATTCTAAGTGAATCCTTCTTAGAGACTGGTGAAAATGTCTCTTTATAGTCAATGCCTTCTTTCTGAGTAAAACCCTTTGCAACAAGTCTGGTTTTATGTCGTTCAATATTGCCTTTTGAGTCACGCTTGGTCTTAAAGACCCATTTACACCCGACCTTCTTACATCCTTTAGGCAATTCAACTATATCCCAAACTTGATTTTGATGCATGGATTTTAACTCTTCTTCCATGGCATTAAACCATTTATTAGAATCTTCACATTCCATGGCTTGGGAAAATGAATCTGGATCATTTCTAATTCCTAAGTCAATTTCTGACTCTTGTAAATAAACCATGTAGTCATCGAAATAGCTGACCTCCTTTCTCTTTGAGATCTTCTTAATGCTATTTCTTGTGACTCGGCTATTGGAGGTTCAATGTTGACATCTCTATTATGGAGTATTTGTTCATTAATTTGTTGTTCTCGATTATTGTTAGGAACAACAGCTTTAGAAGCTTTGGGTATAGGAACTTCTACCCTTACTTCTTGAATGCAAGCATCACGCATTCTTTCACTCCCACCGATGTCACCATTCTCAATTAACCTAGCATTTCCAGATTCAACAATTCTTGTACTATGATTAGGACAATAAAATTATACCCTTTGGATTTCTCTACATAACCAATTAAATAACCACTAATTGTTCTTGAATCCAATTTCCTTTCATGTGGATTATAAATTCTTACTTCGCTTGACAACCCCAAACATGCGGTGTCGTAAACTAGGTTTCCTTCCCGTCCACACGTCTTTGGAACTCCTAACCATTTCCATTCTTTAAAGCATACATCCACAAAGATAAGGGTAAAGATGATGACTCATCATACTCCTAACCATTTCCATTAAAGTACAAGTTACGCCTTTCTGCTACACCATTTTGTTGTGGTGTACCTGGCATTGTGTATTGAGCACAAATGCCATGTCTTTCAAGGAATTTAGCAAATGGACCTGGACATTGTCCCGATTCATCATACTTTCCATAATATTCACCACCTCTATCCGATCTTACTATTTTCACATTTCTATCTAATTACATTTCAACCTCTTTAATATACACTTCAAGTGCATTCACTGATTAAGACTTATCATGTAATAGATAAATGTAGCCATAATGTGAAAAATCATCAATAAAGGTGATGAAGTAACTTTCCTTACCAAAAGATGGAACATCAAATGGACCACATATGTCGGTATGTATAATTTCAAGAAGCTCTGTGCTTCTTGTGGCACCTTTCTTAGTGTGCTTTGTTTGTTTACCTTTAACACAATCAATACACACTCCAAGGTCAGTAAAATCCAAATTTGGAAGAATTTCATTCTTCACTAATCTTTTCATTCTTTCCTTGGATATATGACCCAAACGTTTATGCCACAAGTAAGCAGAATTTTCATCCACCAAACTTCGTTTAGTGCCAACATTATGATGCAAGGTCATTAATGTCTCAACAAAAGTATAATCAAGTCTAAATTTGTAGAGACCATCACATAAAGTTCCAGTTCCAATAAGAGTATCACTCTTAAATAGACTGAAAGATTCTGATCCAAACTTACAATAAAATCTCGCCACATCAAGTCTTGGCAAAGAAACTAAATTGCGAGAAAATGTAGGTACATAAAGGGTTCGAAACAAATCCAAATAATGCCCAGTATCTAAGATCAAACGGTAAGTGTCAATGCCTTCAACTGGAGCTTTGTTTCTGTTCCCCGTAATCACATAACTTTCATTTGGCTTTATAGTTTGGATCGTAAGAAATCCCTGCATCGTATTTGACACATGAGTGGTGGCACCAGAATCAATCCACCAAGTATTATGAGGAACTTCAGTAAAGTTTGATTCAAAACATATTAAAGCACAAGGCTTACCTTTCTTTTCGAACCAAGCCTTACATTTCAGACAATCTTTCTTCAAGTATCCAATTTTGTTACAAAAATGACACTTAATAAGATTGTGTTCCTTCTTGTGGATTTGAGAAGCCTTTAAAGAGTCATATAGGACGTGTAGTCCTTTCTTCTTGCTTCTTCCACCTTTCCTCTTAAAATTCTTTCGAACTTCTTGATGACTTGAGAGATGAACAGAATGAGCCTTTTGATTTTTATCCTTGTTTCCTCTTGAACTAGCATACTTGGCCAATTCATTTACATTCCACTTATCCTTTATAGTGTTGTAATTCATTTGAAATGGCCCATATTGCTCATGAGGTAAGGAATTAAGTATAAATTGTACTAAAAAGTACTCATCCACATTCATTCCCAAAGTCCTTAACTTTGCTGCTAAATTCGTCATCTCAAGTATATGCTCATGCATGGTACGCGAACCATCATATTTCATGGTGGTCAGTGTGCTCATCAATGTACCAGCAAGTGACTTATCGCGGTTTGAGAACGCTCTTCCACAAATTTCATAAATTCCTTAGCATTGTTAGTCTTGGGAAGAGAAGTCTTTAAGTTGTTTGCAACTGTCATTCGCATGAACATTAAGCTCGATCTGTTCGATCTTTCCCAAGCTTTATGGAAAGACTTTTCATCATTGCTACTTTCATCAGTAATAGCAGCTGGTTTCTCAGCTTGAAGCGCTAAATCAAGATCCAGGACACCTAAGTGAAACTGGACTTGTTCACTCCAATCAGGAAAATTTATCCCATTGAATAAGGGAACAGATAAGGCGTGCGAATGGAGTGAAACAGTACGAATCTTTTGCAAATGTGCAAGAAAATACTCATACATTAATGTTTTGAGAATATCACCTAATCGATTCAAACTAAACTACACATGCACATCATAGTTCTCCTTTGGGCGATCCTATGATATACAAAAATATATATAAACCATAATGATGCTAATAACTTTTATTTGATAATTGTAAATATTTCTTATTAAAATTTATTTGTTATCTTTGGATATACAAATAAATTTAACAAGTCATATTAATTATCAACTATCATGTTCATGAATTATAAGAAAATAATTAACCTTTGGGTTAATCCCTAAGTTCTTATAATAAATGAACTTCAATATACCCATAACTCCAATAATGATATAAAACATATCAATTTCATATATAGCATCAATTAATCATGGGTAATTGAATAAAATAATTTACAATATCAAAAAATTCAAAAGACTTCAAGGTTCGGCCACTTTGGTGACTAACAAACCTTTCATAATATGAATTTTTAATATTGTAAAATACAAATATTTACCAAATTGCACACAAGGACATAAAATGCAATCAAAGCATAAGGGCAAAATCGTAAAATCATAATTCCATAAGGTCAGAATCATAAATTTAAAATCCAGGGGCAAAATGGTAAATAATCAGCAATGGCAGAATCGTAATTATAAATTAAACAGGGGCAGAACAGTAAATAACCATCAAAAGGAGGGCAAAACGGTAATTAGGAGCCTCGGGAGGGGCAAAAGCGTAAAAGTCCGCGCAGGCACGCGTTCGGCGCGCAGGCACGTGCGTTGCACGCGCCTGCAACCCCGCGGGAAGCCCCGCGCATGTGACGGCGCGTGGCGCGTGGGTTCCACTCGCCTGCAACCGCAACGCGCGCGTGGAGCCCACGCGCCTTCTTCCTCGCGCACAGATGCGATTTTTCGCCGGTTTTCACCGTTTTCAGCCGCGATTTCGCCGCCGTTTCTTCTCCAGCAGCCCATCCTAGACACAAATAAATAATGGGTTTTGAAGAGCATGCCAGCACGACCACATGGCTTTAAGTTTTGGCGAAAATGACCAAAAAATTGGCCCCAAATCAAACCAAAGTTTCCCCAAAAAGCAAACCCTCCACCACCGCCGCTTCCGCCGCTCGATTAGCCTCCGGCGAACACCGATATACCGGAAAAACTCATGGCTAATGTTCCTCATGGCAGTGTGACGGTTTGGGTCCGAAATCAAGCGGTGAATCGCCGGATTTTCTCCGGAATAGGCGAGTTTCTTACTTGCCCTCAAAATTCCGAATTTTTTTCATTTTCGTCCTTTTCCACTCGCGCACAGTAACTTTTCTTCACTATTTTAGTCCATGAAGAACGTTCCATCATTCGGATTCTTTAACAGAACCTTCCAAAACATTTCAACAACAACAAATGCTACGAACAGGATCATTCAACAAATCATCATGCATAAATCATAATATTTCTTTAAACGGAAAAATCATAAGATCATAAACCAAAGGCTCTGATACCAACTGTTAGACAATTCATATAAAACTTGATGCGGAAATTCATAACAAATCAATGATCTTTGATCTTCATGATTTTCACAAATAGATTCAGACAAACCTTTATCCATAGCGCTATGCTTGATGATGATCGTTGTAGAAAACCCAATGATCTCGAACTAAAAGAAGAAATCCGATTTCTCTCCCTTAACCCACTAAACCTTAATGTATTCAATTGATGGAGGAGAGAATACGTTCTTTTAGTTACTGTTGTTCGTTTTAGGTGGAGAGAGGAACGGACTCTTTTATACATTCGTTGAAAAGGTGCCTTCCATCAAAGCGATATACCCTTTCGTTTTATTAGAGTCGTACCTTTTCGTAACCAATAATTATTTATAGCATTTCAATAATTATTAAACCATATAATAAATCACATAATATGGGCCACAATAATTCTTACAATCTACGATGCCCCTCTACAAATGACATTTAGTGAATCTTAATTTACTTTGATTTGAGTCTTTGACATAATCGATAACAACAACGCTCAAAAGAGGTTTTTTTTTTTTTTTTTTTTTTTTTGCACCAGAATTTTGTTTATTTTCTCATATCCATCTTAATCGTCAATGCTACTGACTATTAAAAATCCTTCTGAAAAATTGTAAGTGATTAGATAGGAACTAAGGAAATGTTCCTATCTAATCACTAACAATTTTTTAGAAGGAAATGAATATGGGAAAATAAACAAAAGTGTGGCATAATCTCACTTTCTCTTTCTCTCAATTCACTGATGTGGCATCATAGCAATGCCACGTGTTGAAATTTTTCCCATTTTAGAATTGTCACATCAGTAATTTAACAATGCTAATAACACATACAACAAAAGCACTTGATTCTGCAAATTGATAAAATATAGATTATCAAAATTGAGCAATAAGAATTCGAAGGACGAAATCTCACAAATAGCAAAACTTAGAAGATTAAAGTGATACCTAACTCCTAACAATAACTTAATTCGAAATTATTTTCTAACAAAGTACAATATATTGCAAAATAGATAGACCCTAAAAGTATTAGTTGTTCTTTTGAATAGTCAATACTCGGTATGCAATGCCCTAAGGCTACGTTTGATCGCCTAAATTTATAATCATGAAAGGATTGGATTGGATAAAATATGAACTCTAACTGATCCACTGTTTGGTGATATATAGTAATAAAGTTGGATATATTCACATCATATCATATACATTATTTGGTATAAACAACACATTAGTAAAAATAAACCTAAAATTTTATAAGTGGAGATGGTAAAAATATCTCACAACGCTCTTGCATTATTTTATTTTATTTTTTATTTTATTTTCCTCTCTTTTATTAATTAATTTCTTTTTTTATTTTTTTTTCCCTTCCCATCATTCTCTAATAAAATTTTATTAAATAGTAGACCATACTAATATAACTAAAAAGCTAAAATATCTAAAATATAGTTTATATTTATATATTGAATTTTTTTGTAAAATACAATTAAATTCGAATATATAAAAATTAAAATAAGATTAAATTAAAATAAACTAAATTGTTTTTTTGTTATTTTGAATTTCTTATATTAGAATTCAAATATTATTTATATTGAGATATAAATTTAATTTTGTTAATTTAAAATATTTATCCTTTGAGAAAAATAATTATCTTTTGCGACACTCTTGCTTACTTTATTTTATTTTCCTCTCTTTTATTAATTAAATTATGTTTTTATTTTTTCCCCTCCCATCGTTCTCTAATAAAATTTTATTAGATAGTAAACTATACTAGTATACCTAAAATACTAAAATACCTAAAATATATAATAAATATAAATATGAATTTGTATCCATATATTGAAATTATTTTATAAAATATAATTAAATTCAAATATATATATAAATAAAAATAAGATTAAATGAAGATAACTAAATTGTTATTTTTTGTTATATTGAATTTCTTATATTGGAATTCAAATATTATTTATATAGAGATATATTCTTAATTTTTTTAATTTAAAAAGTCCGTCATTCAAAAAAAATAGCTTTCCTATTATGGATGCTAGAAATAATATCCACATTTATTGCACCTTCCATATGGCATAATTTTATCTTATCTATATACACATTATGTGACATCCCGATTTTCCAATTCTATTTTCAATAAATTGAAACGGGCATTTCGTTGGCACGCATATAGTTCTTTTCCTTGAGTCGGCCACTCATGTAAAAACTAGTCTATCGGTGAAGCCGTTAAGAAATTCTAATGCATCGACTCGAGAATTTGACCGGGAAGCGATCTTTCGACCGAGCTAATCTGCAAGGGTCATTACGGCACAATTAAAAATCGATTAGAGATCGGAGATAGGTCGACTCGACAGAGGCATGTGATCAGGTGTGGGTGATTCCACTAGATCGCACAATTCTTGTCAATCGGCACTGGACCGACTTTTCTGTCGATTGGGTACCCTGTGTCTGTATTTGAAACCTTGAGTTACCCCGACAACCGAGAGTTGCCAATGTGTCAAAGATGTACATTGTGGCTTGATCAACCACAGGTCAAATGCATGAAAATTTCTAAAGGCTACCCGATAGGTTGGGCCGCGCTAGTATTGTACCAAAGTGAAATTAACCGTGGAATTGATATCGAATTCAGAAATTGGAAGTCTGGGTGTGTCACAAATCATTTTAGGAATATTAACTCATCTTTGGAAGATTTTTCATGCAAGTCGAGCTTTTCAGCAAAATAATCAAGGTATGGTTAATTTGGTTCGAGAAATTAATAGGCGCGCCTTTGGTCGCGCTTTTAGGACTTAAGTTGGTTCTATGGACAAGTGAAGATGTGAATTGAAGTGTGGTGACATTTGATTAATTTTACGGACTTTAATTGGACTCAATTGGAAGAGAATTGAATGGAATTAACAAAATTTGATGTACAAGAATTGGACCCCGGCGGAAAATGAAATTGAACCTATTGGACTAAAGTTGTGGAAGGATGGAGTTAGTGGATGGTGACATCACTGTGATGTCATGGAGGAGGCAAGATTGGCTAGGGTGGTGACAAGTGGAAGGTGAGGATGAGCCCTTGGAAAGGTGAGATGTCTCCATCATCTTCAAGCTTGGGAAAAAAGAGAGAGGAGAGGGAAAAGCTGAGGAGAAAACCAGCGTAGCCCCCCCCCCGTTCATCCGCCTTCGTCGCCCGCTCGGTGCCGCTCGCCGTTCGCCGCCGGAGCTCGCCGTCGCCGCTCGTCCGCGCGCTGTCCCGCGTGCGAGCTGCTCCGCCTCCGCCAAGCCTCCCGCGTCATCGTCTCTCCAAGCCAGCAGCTTCTCGTCGTCGCCGGAGCCTCCATCACCGGCCCGTCCAAGCCACCGCCGCCTCTCTCCACCATTCCCGCGCCCGAACCGCCGCCGTGTAGCCCTCCGTCGGCCTCAACCAGCAGCCCAAAAAAATGGGTTTCTTAGCCCCTTCTTGGCTCGTTCCGGCCGCCTTCTCGAGCCCGGATGCTCGGCCCGCCTTGAGGAAAGTCGATCCTCGCGTCGTCCTCGTCGTTTTGGTCCGCTCGGCTCGCTAATCCGGTGAGTTTAGCTCACTAAATCTCGATTAGACGGTTAATGATGCCCTAAGTGTGCTTAGTCTAAGTTAAATAAGTTTAGGTGGTTAGATTAGTTTATTTGGTTGAGGATTAGATTAGGATGTTTAATTAAGTTAAAGTGTGTTTAGTTTAAAGTTAAGTATGTTTATTTTAATATAAAGCCTTGATGTGACATAATAGGGTTTTATTTTCGAATTATTTAATGATTTCGAATTCTGGAATTTATAATATTATATTATATTCCGAAATTATTAAAATATTATTATTTATTTAAAAAAAAACAGAAAAATTATTTTTGACCCCGGTTGCTCAGAATTTCGTGCTGATCGATGCTGTGTATTCGGATTTTGAAATTGATGGTTGGATATTATAAATTGAGTGTGGATGGCGAAAAATATGGATATTATTATTTAATTAATTTTCGGAATAAATTTAATTATTTATTAAATTCTGAAAATTTCGTCGGGACCTTATTCTCTTAGAATTTCGTGCTAATCGCTGCTATACATTTAGAATTTGAATTTGATGAATGGATGTGACAAATTGAGTGTTGATTGTGATAAACAGGGATTTTATTCATAAAAACCCAAGTGTCGGGTTTTGATGCAAAAATTGAAATTTAATGATTATATTAAATAGTGGGGTTTGAAAAAGTGAGATATTGGCTTTCGGTGCAAAATTAGCATGCCCCCACACACTTGAGTAATTTTTGGAATATTTTTAATATGAAGAAAAATGGCCGGGATCACTATTTTAAGTGAAAGTGTTGAGTGAAATACAGAGTGTCCTGGGGCCGAATATGAATTATTGTGTGATAATTAAGAGGAGATCGTCCTGGGCTATTGAGCCGGACTTGCCCCTATATGGGATGCCCCTTACAACGGATGCGGGTCGCAGTCGATTCTGGGCCCATGCTCCTTCGAGAACGTCGTCGATGTACTGACGAAGCCGCGCTCCAAGGTGGGGAGGCGATGCCTGGCTATGTGTCAGTAGATAGTCGAACTGCGAGTAGGCTATGCCCTTGTGTGGCAGTGAATAACAATTGGAATGCATGTTGAGTGTTGTTGATGTGTCGGATTATGGGACGGAATTGTGTGGCATGGAATGGGACGTGTCATAACAATTTAGTCTTATAATCAGGACCCCCGCGGTTGTTGGTTATATGAAAGTGAATGCGTTCCGGTTGTTTAAGTTCTTATTACTGCATATGGTTGAATGATATGAATTGTGCTAATCTGCAGGAATCAATTAAGACGAGGTAAGTCTTTTGTGTGACGTGGCTAGGCCACTCGGGGCGTATTTTCTTTCTAATAGGGGTTTAGGGGGTTGAACTTGCTGAGACATTGTCTCATCCCGGTTTGGGGATTACAATTTCAAGTCCCTAGTGGATGGAGCGGCTAGATAACTTTGGTTGACCTTGAGGAGTTGCAGAGGTGAAGTCATGAGGATTGGAGAATGTGTCCGACTTGTAGGTCGTAGGATAATTCCTTTTTTTGAGCCGGTCTTTTGTAGACTTTTGGCCGTAGACCTCTGTTTGTAATTCTGTTGATTTATGAAAGTGTCATGTTGTGGTTTTGCTTGCCTGCTTTTCTATCCCAAGTTAAATGTTGTCAGGGGATTTGTTTCGCTTCCGCATGCGTAATAAAATAAATGGGTCGGCGACGTATCCTGGGATGTCACATATTTGATCGACCGCCGTGGGATGTGCGCGCGCTCGAGGTTCGGGGCGTGACACATTAATCCTGTCTTGAGCAAGCATCAAACATAGGATAGGATAAATTTTATCCTAACCCAAATTTTATCATGACTGCCA
Source organism: Eucalyptus microcorys (assembly GCA_014182515.1). Taxonomy (NCBI): domain Eukaryota; kingdom Viridiplantae; phylum Streptophyta; class Magnoliopsida; order Myrtales; family Myrtaceae; genus Eucalyptus; species Eucalyptus microcorys. The sequence goes on from CM024569.1 coordinate 10,983,863, forward strand.
AACGTAGCCTAAATGTTTTTTAGGCTTAAAATCAATCAAAATTAATAATAAAACCTCTGCCTCGTCCGAATTAAGCCCTGTGATTACCCTCAATAATCCTAATTTTTGGGCCCTAAACAAGGCCCTCACTTAACCTACCTTGCTGATAGTTTTATGCTGGATCAAGCCCAAATTTATTACGAGGCCCATAATCTCTTTTAAAAGAATACAACTTCCACTCATTGCATCTAAAGTTTTCTCAACTCATAGACAACAGATCTTTTTTATTTTATTTTTTTCAATAGAACAGATTACGCACATTTTAGAATACTTATGGTTTTACACTTTAGCAGAAGTATTTTAGTTAATAACTCATTTTATGTTTATTCTTCCGTCGCTTATCAATTATCACTCACACATCGATTAGTTGATGATACACATTAGTGTGCTATTGTCTCGATTTCTTGTTAGACAACCCGAAGTAATAACATAATCCAATTACAAGTCGTCAACATTTAATGGTGTGGGTGTAAACGGCCAGGCTTACTCATAAAAACTAGCATGGCCCAAATTTTTTATGCTTGGACACCCCAAGCCCAAATCAAGCCTGAACCTGAAAATGACCGACCTGAAAATTTCGGGCTTGTTCAGCTTGGGCTAGGCCGGAAATGTTTTTTTTTTTTTTTGCAATATATTATATTAAATAAAACATTTCATTGATTCAATACCATATTGAAATAATTAATTCAATAGTATAAAAGGATAATTAATTCAGTTGTAAAATTTCATTTTTGCATTTCATGAAAAACCATCAATCAAAAGTTGTTCGAAATATAAGAAATTATATGAAGAAATTCGGATCAGTGGCCCATTTCAGGCTTCACACAATGAAGCTCAACTGTCTAACCCTTCACGAAATGTGAAAACGGAATGAGCCCAAAACTATTTGTGCTAAAGAGTTCCGGGCCGGCCTTTTGGGCTTTCGGATTTCCATTTTCACTTCACTCTTATTTAAGGGGTCGGTTAACTAGTTAAGCACTTGACTTAGATTAAAAAAAAAAAAAGTTGTGTGATCGATGAAACTTTATCTTATCAACCTTGAAAGTCATGCCCGCCACCTTATGGGTAAGGCCTTATTCAATATACATGGACAGGACAATCAGCATGCATCTTTGGGAATTAATCAAACCAAAATATGAAAATCCCTTAGACCCGATTCAACTGATTTCTGGATTTTCAACTAGGTTCAAGGGCAGGGAATTGAACCAAACTAGAAAGGTCACCGGTTCTTGATTGAACCAATTAAACCTACCGTTTCGGGTCCAATTTTATAAACAATTTATTCTATGTTAATGAGGTAATTAAGGAATAAGTTGGTCCGTGCATTACACATGACGATTATATCCTAAAGTATCTTCTTTTCAATTCGACACTCAATAATTAAAATAGTAGAAAAGGTCTCATCATCGATAATTGGACTATATACCCATCGTTTACTATTTCTTTAGATTTAAGTCATCGTCATCAGCTCAAAAAAGTTGCCATGATCTGTCTTTTGTGTTGGTATCATCCAAGATGATAGTTTGTCTATGTCAACCTAGCACTATGAATTCCCCCATTCAATGTAATCTTGTCATCATCCAAATGTTGCTTCGTCCTCATAGAAACCATTAAAAAAACAAAACAAAACCCTAGTTTAAATAAACGTTCAGATGAAAGCTAAAACTCATTGGAAGCGTAAGAATATTAAAGATATGTTGTCATCAAGCTATTGTATGGGTGTTCAGATCATCAAAAATATCGACGCTCGTCGATGATAACATGGCGATTTTCTTGTTGCATCTCAATATTATATAATAAGAGGAAAACAATCTACGATCCAACCGTCTTCAAAGCACATATTCTTGACTGGAGTATTAGGATTTTGTTGGTTGTCTGGTATAGGGATTGATGTCTCCTTGTTGTCCCTCTTTTTATTGCCGAGTGTCTTGTCGTTTCCGGTGCTTGTGGTTGAATTGAACACGCTGACGGACGAGCATGTTTCTCGCAATTATAATGTATATTCATATTCCTTGAACCGCAACTTTCAGATGGAAACCCTAGAACAAGCCTGTCAGCACATTAGTTGTGTTCTTGAATTTTTTAATTTTTCTGGCGTAAACTCATTTGAACTCTGCACCTCAGACAAATGGGTTCAAAACCATCTTGTGTCGTAGTATTTGTAATTCATATCAAATCTCCGATTGACTCTCTGTCCGAGTTTGGGGTCAGGACTTTCTGCAACATCGAATTCCACATGCATGCGACATGCATTTGAACTGACATCTTCTTTTGAGTTGAGACGAGCGTGAAGCTGGCTTTACAGGACTTGGTTTGTAGACAGAGACCAGACATCGTGGAATTTAAGTGGTTTGGGACAAAATTGTAAGCAGCTCATGTTGCGTTGGAGTTATATGAAGGATACGAAATATAAGCTAATTAACTTTGTGGTGGAACATTATTGACGAACCGATGGTTTTTTTAAAAAAAAAAATTTCCAGCATATGGACTGCATATATACAAATCATCTGACCTTGGACAAGATATAAACCAACATGAATTTATGGGATGTGATCCTGTGGCCACGTCAAGAATGTAGAACTAATCATTAAGTTAATTGCCCGCGTACAAACAAAGATCAACTACGCTTGATTTTCTCCTGAATTTCAAATGAACTTCTTCGGTGAAAAGTAAAATACAATAGACTTGATGTTTGTATTGGATGAGGTAATGCCCCAATGATCATTGCAAAGCGCTTTCATGATGATGTGACTCCTTAATCAATCAATATAATTTGGAGTTTTTAAACGATTACAAAGCTACTAAAATGACATTCACTTGTTTGGCTACTTGTGGCCGTTTGAAAACATCAAGACAAGCAGAACGCCGCACCGTGCGTCCCTCTAATTACATGCCTATCTAGTAAGTAGTGACAAAATAAGCTTCAATTATTACATTAAATTAATTGAATTTCTTATATATTTAACACATTAGTAATCATGGAAGAAGATATTCGACCTTCGATTATCATTTGACAAGGTTTGCTTCGGGAAATCTGAAATATTAGGAAGTAATTTTTGGTGCATTGAGAGAAAGCCTCTAAAGTGTTGACACGTGGCCCCTCCCTTAGTTGACACCTAACCAAATTTACTTTTTCCTTTTTCTTTTTATTCTTAGACCATTTCATTTTTTGTATAACTTGCGTCCTTTAAAATTGCAGAAATTAAATTAAAGTAAGACAATTTGGTAAAAAAAAATCATAAAGTGGAACGTGAAAGTCCATGATTAATTTTTGCTTTGTCATTGTAGAAGGTTGCTTCCTTTCAAAAAAGGCAAAACCAATAGAACTAAGAACATGAGTATCCCGTGATTAATTTATTTTTATTCATTTTTAGATACGTAAGTTAATAAAATCACGACTTACCTGAAAAAAATCCCCACGTGAATTTTTAGCTATTAATTATGAGATAAAGAACCATATTCTCCTATCTTTAGTGTTATATGTGTTTATACTAAAACACGAAAGATATATGTGAATCGCTCTAAAGCAATAAAGAGCTAGCTAAATTTCAACCAAATAATTTGCCGTAGGTGGATGAATGTTCCACAAATAAATAAAACCTATTTGCAACATGGATTTGAATGATATGAGATAATCTTTAAAACATACATAACAATAGTTTTATATATAAATACATTATAAATATAGGCAAAGTCCAAAAACTACTAATAAACTAGTGATGAATGGCCCGACAAAAATTATTACTTCAACATGAGTTAAGATCAGAACAAGGTACGTTACATTTCAAAGAAGCAATTTGAAACTTGCGAACAACTTATGAACATTGAGCAATAAAGCTTTATCAACATTGAACGATAAAGGTATGAGTGCGAGTGCATTCACTTTCAATTCACCTCCCAAGGCTTCTATATTTACCCCAAAAAAAAAAAAAAAAAATGGATGGTTGTCTGCTTTGTAATAATCCAACATCTGTAATATACTTAGAATCCAGATGGGCAGGGTCCCAAGTAATAATTATTAACTCTTTAGAGAGAGCAAAAGACAAAAAAAAAAGTAGGGTGTTATTGATTCGATTGCTCACTGAAAGCAAAAAATTATGCAAGTGATTAAAGCTTTTAGACTAAACATTTCATTATGGTATCGGAGTCAAATTCTATACCTCTCAGGCCCTAAGTTAATTTTGTACGCATGTTGCTGCCCGCGCTTCGCACATTTTTAGTCTAATTTTGCATATGTAACGGGACGTTAACAGTTGTGTCCCAAATCTCTTGAATATGAGATTTGAAATTTTCCCTCTATTTATTAACTTAAGTTTAATAGTCTTTTGAATAAGAATAGTGCAATTTGTACTAAAACTAATTTATAAAATTGATGGCAAATTCCTATCGTTTGTCAAATGAAGGATCCATTTGCTTAAATAATGTATATTTATAAACAGCCACGTTACCCAATACACCATTTATAAACCAATCTTGGTATATTTTGTATTACACTATTTAATACAGTTGAACATATATTTTCATCCGTCAATTTAAGCTTTCAAACAGTGGAAAAATAGTACTAAAACTTTTATATAGTAAAGAAATAGAAAGTATTTCATTGAAATGTTCTTATTCTTGAATTACTAGAATATGTGAAAATTACTTCTGCACTGGAAATATCATGTTAAGGTATGAACTTACGTGAGAGAAGGGGCGCTCAAGTGTTCATCTTTAAACCACTAACATACCACCACCTATCGAGAGACTTTTATATAAATTAGCGGTGATAACACCTAATTTCATATAAAATATTTTTTAGGGCAACTGTTTGTCTCTTCCAACTTCTACAGATAGACTTACATAAAGCCAAAGAAGAACAGGGTTCCCACACCATACCAAATAATTCTATGCAAGAAATCCTTTTTTCTTTCTCATCCAGAAATGGAGAAACTCTCAAACTTTGTCGCCCACTAGCATGATCAAACTCTCTGTCTTGGTCTCATCACAAAACAAACCCTCCTTTTAGCCAGCACCAACAACAACAAATTAGGAAGAAAGCGAACAGATTTTCTGAAGAGACGGAGACAAAAAGCCCTAAAGTAATTGCCTCGTGATCAAACCCCACGCACTTCTTCCAAAAATGTCAAATTTCACAGGTGAAGAAGGGAGTTTCTCTTCAGGAAACACTGGGGAGGAAGTCCACCAACATGAGAAACAACAGTTGCAAGGCCACCTTCATGGGTCAAACTCGCAACCTTCCAGCACGACCAACGATAGCGGCTCCACCTCGCAGCAACAGCCGGTCAAGAAGAAGAGGAATCTGCCGGGGACACCAGGCAATAAACTCATCCACACCCTTGGAAACTGGTTACATATGTTGATAATTCTGAATTAGTTGTATGCTTTCTCAAACACGGGAAAGTTATGTTGTGATTCATGAGTGAATGTCAAAATATACTCCTAATTAAAGGTACTTATAAGCATGAAAGGTACCAAAAACAATTTGCACAGCAAGCAGTTCAATAAAGGACTGATTTAGCACAAGGGAAAGACCGATCAAGAATGTTGTTAGAAATGAGAACTATTGACTCGATAATGTTTCGTAGGTCTTACTTTTTTATTTCTAACCAATTTGATCAATTTTTAGTAGTATTATACAGCAGAAGATCATGTAATATATCTGAGCACTTCTGTATTTTCTTTTAGAGATTCCAAAATAAGCCAAACAATTATTTCAGTACTCTTCCTGCTTTATTCTATCTTTATCCCATTCCTCTAACCACACATGCCTGCTAATAGTACTATTGCTGCCTTTGTGAAAGAAATTTTCTGTTGACTCAATTTTCTTTCCTATTTATAAAATGTCCTCTTGTTCTTTTGTGATTTATAGACCCAAATGCTGAAGTTGTTGCTCTATCACCGACGACGCTGATGGCGAGGAATCGTTTTGTATGTGAGATCTGCAACAAGGGCTTCCAAAGAGACCAGAACCTTCAGCTGCACAGAAGAGGACACAACCTCCCATGGAAGCTCAGGCAAAGGCAGCCTAACGAGGCCAAGAAGAGGGTCTACATTTGCCCAGAGCCAACGTGTGTGCACCACAACCCAGCTCGTGCTCTCGGAGACCTCACAGGAATCAAGAAACACTACAGCCGCAAGCACGGCGAGAAGAAGTGGAAGTGTGACAAGTGCTCGAAGAAGTACGCAGTGCAGTCTGACTGGAAGGCACACCAGAAGACTTGCGGGACTCGGGAATACAAGTGTGACTGCGGAACCATATTTTCCAGGTTTCGTACTAAACTTCTTTCGTGGATCAATATCGCATGTGATTGCATTGTTTGGTGGATAATCAAGAATTTTTGAAAGATACATGCATATAAGTACCGGTCTTAATGATGTTAGAGATGTTCTTTAGTCTACACTTGGAATCACAGAAGATATAAGCTAGTGAGAAAAACTAAATCTGACATACTCCCACTTTTGACCCATTTATGGTAGTTTGTTGATTCTTTTGATACCACTTTCATGTCACTTGCAGTTTAATTCTTTAGTATTATCCATAGGATGAAAGGTTTAGCTATGACCAAACAGGGAGATATATATATCTTCTGTGATTCTAAGTGTAGACTTAAGGAGAACATCTCTTAACATTATTATGCCCAGTCCTTCATACTCTCACTTTTGACCCATTTATAGTAGTTTGTTGATTCTTTGGGTAGACAAGTTTCCCACTTATATGTTACTTGCAGTTTAATTCTTGCGTATTATCCATAGGATGAATGGTTTAGCTATGACCAAACAGGGAGATATAAATATTGTCCAAGCAGTGTAATTTCTATAAAACGATCTTTTGAATCACAAACTTCTTCCCGCTACTTCTTCCATAAGACACATTATCTCAAGGATTTTAATTACATGTTCTATTGTGAAAATATAATTTTCAAAAGCGATAGTAAATAACGTACACAAACTTTTTGGGGGGTTTCTTTGAACATTGCATTTGACCTTGCGAAGCCTTTCGGTCTGTCCTATGTTGGAACTGCCGGTTTTGCAATGCTGTAACACGCTTCTATCCTACAGATATATAGTACATTTACCTTTTGAAAATTAAAAGATGAGCGAGATATAGAAAACTGAAATTGCACTTCACTGGCACGAAGAACGTTTATAAAAGTTTAATTTCTTAAAAGTGAAAATTTTGCACTGTCATATGATATAATCTGAAAGAAGTGAATCACTTCCCCACTTCGAACTCACTTCTCTGGACACCCATCCAATTAAAAGTATAATTCAACTCACTTACCGAAGTCGTACACAGTAAGCACTAAGGCCAAGAAATGAAATTGCAACTGCACTTTTTAACAGTTGAATATTTCCTTTACTATTCACACAGTTTTCGCTGCAGGAGAGACAGCTTCATCACCCACCGTGCCTTCTGCGATGCGCTCGCTGAAGAGAACAACAAGGTGAACCAAGGCCTCCACCAACAGATGCCTAACCATGACCTCATGCCCTCATCAATGCCCATGATCAACACCAACACGAGCTCCTCCAACTCGACCATGTTTCTCAACGACTTCAACCCCACACTTGATTCGAAAAACCCCCTCAAGTCCCTCCCCCAAGACCTCGTCCCCATGCCCTTCAAGCCCAACACGAACAACCTCAGCAGCATGAGCATGATGTCGCTTCCCGGCATGTTCTCGACTACCTCAGGCACGCTCTTCGGCGGCCTGAGGGGTAACACCATCTCCTCCTCCTCCTCGGGCCTCCAGCTCAGCTCCAACACCACGTCCGGCGGCTTCAACTACCTGCAAGAAGCAAAGGTTGGCGGTGGTGGCCTTCTGGCGGCGGGCGGTGCCTCCTCGGCCCACATGTCAGCAACTGCGCTGCTGCAGAAGGCGGCTCAGATGGGTGCGAACGCGAGCAACAGCATCAACTCACCCATGATGCACCAGAAGAGCTTCATGGCAGGACCTGACCAGCAACAACAGCAGCAACAACCACAACTCATCCCAACCAGCTCTGCTCCTCCTCTTCCCATCAGACCGCCGTCGATGTCGCCGTACAGAATCAGCAATGTCCCGCATCAGCATCCCAACAACAATATGAACACGGCTTCATTCAACCATCATGGGTTCCAGTCGCCGCCGCCAATGCCTCACCCTGCACAGTTCAACCCGCTCCTGCAGAAGAGCAACCCGCACGACCATCACCACGACCCGATGACGAATGTCATGGAGAGTGCTAATGCAATGATGAGCAGCGAAATGGGGATGTTCAGCAGCATGTTCGTGGGAGGCGCAGATCGTCATAACATGAAGAGTACTCCTAGTGGGGTGGTGGATCATGAAGACAGTAGCTCGACGAGCTTCGGGCAAGGAAGGACGCCGTCAGAGAATAATGTTCCGATAGGATCATTGATGTTCGGAGGAAATAGTAATAACAATAACAGCAGTAGCAATGGTAAGAACGACGGCGTGACGTTGCTGGACTTTTTGGGGCTCGCAGCGTCACGACACGTGGGGAATTTGCATGAACAGCAGCAGCAGCAGCAGCAGCAGCAGCAGAGAATGGAGATGGAGGGGATGAACCAGCAGAGATTGCCTGCAGTGACGGGTCATTTTGGTCGACACCTCTCTCATGGCGAATCAGCAATGGACAAACCGATATGGGATGCTTGATTATTTCACGAGGAGGAGGAGGAGAGTTGGCTGCTCTTTGGTACTGTGGTGGATAGTCCTAAAAAGTTTGTGTTTGTTAGAAAAGATTGAATGCAGAAGCACCTTTGGGTGTACTTGATTGAAGGGACAGAAAAGTTTGGTATCAAAAGGACTGATGATTTTTGGTTGAATTAATTTTTAACACGTTACAAGTACGCAAGTCTAAGAGTCAAAATTTTTAATTCGATAATTCAAAGCGATTTGTACGCAATTCACATGGTTCAAATAGGTAACGGTTCATAAAATGAAATATACAAACATCACAATCGACCGGATGGATACTAAGACTACATCTAATCGTTTGAATTTCTAATCAATATGAATAAAACAGGATATGATATAAAATCCAAAAATTACAATAATAAAAGTTGGAAATATTTACATCAAGTATATTTTTTTATATAAACGGTATATTAGTATAAATGAACCAAAAATTTGTAAATAAATATGGTAAAAATCTTTCGGGACACTTTTGCCTACTTTATTTTTGTCCTTTTTACTTTATTTTCCTCTCTTTTTTAAATTAATTTCTTTTTTATTTCTTTCACCCCCTTCCATCATTCTCTAATAAAATTCTATTAAATAAAAAACAGTACATAGCTCAAATATGTAATAAATGTAGATATATCTTTATACATTGAAATTATATTATAAAATGGAATTAAATTCGATTATATAAATAAAAATAAGATTAAATAAAAATAACTAAATTATTATTTTTTGGTTATTTTGAATTTATTATTTTATTTTTAAAATATATTTTATAATGAAATATAATTTTAATTTTATTAATTTAAGAAGTTTATTATTCAAGAAAAAAATTTTTCTATTATGGATGTTAGAAATCCTATTCACTTTTATCCTACCTCCTTTGTGAGATAATTTTATCTAGTCTATAATCCTCTTATATTCGATTTTATCTTGCCTTGAGTAAGCAACAAATATAAGATAGAATAAATTTAATCATATCCTGAATTTTATCACAACTTCCAAATATAGCATAAAAGATTAAAAGAAGAAAAGTGGGAATGCCTGCATATGTCAAGGTGAAGCGTTTGGATAAATTTAGCTTTGTGGAAAGGGTTGAAATGATTGGTATCCACAAAACTTGCACTATGTTCATTCCTTATACGAAAAATGTTTGAGTTGGTAGCTATTAATTTAGACATGGGCCATGTAACAAAGGTAAAGTGTCAAAAAAATTCTAAATCTATTGCATATTTATGCCAATTTATTTCTACACCTTTTAATTATGCCAATTTATTTATAAATCTTTTGACCTAGAGTCAACTCAATCATTCTCGTTAATTTTGACTAAATATTACTGACATAGACATCGATTAGCCTACATGGTTTGGCTGACGTTGATGTAAACATTTTTTAATAATATTTTAATAATTTTGGAATATTTTTCTTTTTTAATTTTTCTCTCTTTTGTCCCTCTCTTTCTAGTGGTTAGCATAGCCATGGCCAGTGAGAGCTAGCATCGCTTGAGCGAGGGTGGCCCTTGACTATGACAAGGCCGCTCTCACCAAATCTAGTGAGGCCAAGCATTGCCTAGGCAAGGGTGGACCTCGCCCAAGCAACACCTGGCCTCACTAAATCTAGTGAGGGCGACCTTACCCTTGTTGGCCACCGAAAGAAAGAGAAGGGAAAAAAAGAGATAAAAAGAATTTGAAAATTATTAAAATATTATTAAAAATGCCTACGTCAGCACTAACTATGCTACAAAGAATAGTTGGCTTTTTATGTTAATAATATCCGGTCAAAATTAATCGTAAGGATTAAATTGGCACAAATGTAGTATGTTTGACCCTTTCTCATAACTTAGATGATGATCAACGCATGCATTGTCTTTGGAAGTTCTACAGAAACACTAGTTTTGAAGCATTACTTTACTATGACCTTAGGCCAGATTCTATCGAAAAGCTGCTTATAGCATGATTTCAAGTGGCAACAAGTATCCATTCATTGCTTGCTATAAAAGAAAAGGAAAAAGAAATATCGACAGAATTGTTTCAAGAAAGATTCAAAACTTTGTTTCGGTTAATGTTAATTGCTCCGGTGTCTCTATTGACCTCAGGTAAGCAAGTCGCAACCCGCAATCCGAGTCAAAGGACATGCCTTGTATACCACCTTATGCATACATCTACTTCAAAAGTCAAATGTCAAGATGCATCTCGTTGGGAATTAATTGCGACATAATTATCAGTGATACCCAAGCTATGGTGTTTTACCATTTAGTTGCGAATCAATGTCTGTTTACTACGTACTCTGGGTCAAACAACTGCAGAACTATATTTTCCCTTTTTTACAAGAATCCTTTTGGACATGACTCTTTTCATCCTAAGAACAGTAAATTCGCCATCGAGATCATACTTAGTCGAAATTATTATCCGATTCTGATCTAGATATATCATGATTCGAGTTGACAAATAGATCCTCTCCACTTACTTCCCAAGTTCATTCAATTCGAACCAACTGCACGGGGACCAGGTTTGCCATCATGGTGATCCAAAACATGAAAGTTTCAGCTAGAACAGAGGCCCAAGCCTTTTCAATCTAATGCCAGAAGCATTAGCCATCAACTTGGAGATTTCTTGATAAGAATCATTTAAAGTACTAAATATAATGGGCTGGGTCCCAGAATGTACAATGAAATGTCCTTTTCTTTGGGGCTCAAAAATTAATAAAATATCCGATTAATGGTCAGTTGACTCGCAGCTCCAGGCTGTTTCAATAAAAATTCAATCTTTACAAGGCCCATCAGATTTTTCAACCTCCACCTCCAGCTTCAACCCCGACCTCGACCCTCCCGAGTTTTCATTCATGGGTTTTGCAACTCGACAGCAGCCGCTGATCTTGCGAATTTTTGGTACGCGATCATTTCAGATCTTGTCCCTCACACACTGAATGTATCAAAATTCAATTTTTTTGTGAACAGCTTGATTCTGGACCAGGTTTCGGTTTTCTTACGCTTGTTCTGGAATCTCTCTTATCCACTCCTCCCTAAATGTCCATGCTTGCAAAGTGAACATTCATCGAGTTCGAGACAACATGAATGTCCACAAAACTCAGCGTCTCCAGTCTCGCTGCCACCTGCCTCCATGCCTATTATGGTCCCTGTTATGGTCCCAGAACCCAGAGGAGCTCCCATGCCTCGAACTCTCCGGCCCAGAAAACCGATCATGAACTGCTCTCGTCTCCGGGACGTTCCTTCCCGGTGGATACCTCGTCGGGCTATTTTCCTGGCTCCAAGATTCGAAATCCTCCCTGGCGTAGTTATTTCTTTCATAGGGAGCCCGAGATGAGGCACTAAAAGTTGATTGGTTAGTTTGAGAATAAGAATGAGGGTGACTATACTGATGATTTATCTCACGTCCACCTCCCCATGAAGAATTCATGTCCATGGATGGACCGGGACCACCGGAGTACAGAGATGGGTGCGCCCGCTGCATTGGCTGCAGCTGTGGTGATGTGACTGCTGAATATGGAAGTGAATGCATTGGCCTTTTCCCTGTCGAGGTCGGGTTCTGTACTCCGTTCATGGGAGCAAACGCTTCCTGGGCTTGTGATTGAACAGCCGCGGACTCGACGGGAATTCTATGTTGGAGAGATGGGGCCATCATCGAATGTGTATGAACTTGACTTGACTGAGACAGAGAGTTTTGGACATTTCTTGCTTCTTGTCGGAGTGTAGCAGGAAAATTGGACACCTGTAGGGGCGGTGCTACAGTGGTGGAGGCATGCCCTTGGAAAATTCCTGATGTACTCGCTGCCGAAGCCGAAGCGTTGTTTCTGGAAAATGGATTCCTTGCAGCATCTGCTGACCAAACACCCTGCAAAAATCACCAAACAGCGAAAAAGAAGGGCGTCACTTTGCTATTTTAGTAATTTTTTGTCCAGGGTTAGTTCGTGTACATAGAAAAGATTATGAAACATTCGTCATAAGCGAGAGAGAGGATTTCTTTAACGTCGATGCCATGCCACTCCACTACAGCAAATCTGAGGTGGCGAATTTTCACGTTAAGAACTTTGTCCTGACCCATCTCCCATGGTACAGTATCTTGTACATTGGGAGAGGGCCAAAGTGGGACCCATTCTTTTGTGAGAGGCAGAAAGGGAGGGAGTTATATCTTGAGCCATCACCATAGGCGATGGTGCAACCCCGTTTTTCTGACTTGAGGAATTCATTTTCACAATTCAAAGACTTGAGCACAGAGAAGGAAGAAGATGAATTCATTTCGTTGATTCGTTTTAGTCGTATGTGTGGTTTTCGATAGCATCACTTCCACTGGCTCAATAGGGGAACGAGAGCAGCAGAAATCGACCGTTGGCGAGAGTCCTAGTGTCGTAGTGCAGTAAAAACCTAGGTCACGCACCGTTACGGGAGGATTGCTGGAAGGCGTTGGAGATGGGAGGGACACTTCAACCCTCTCTCCTGTTCTGCCACCCACGCCAATGCCAGCGCCGACACCGAGTCCATTCAAATTCCCGGCTACTAAGTTAGCTGCTCCACCTCCAGCCTTAATCATATCAAGAAGTCTCACTGTATCTGCACTCGATAAGCTCCCGGCTCCTCCCGAGGTCAGTGCGAAAACAATCTCTGGGTTCTTGAGCAGCACAGCCAGCAACTCGAGATCAGGCTCTGCCACAGCAGGATTACTGTTTTGTGACATCGAAGACAATCCTGCTCTTGCATTTTCATTAGAAGGAACCTGTGCTTCTGGGACGACATCAGCATCGGGTAACTGTTCAATCGAAATCACTGGGGTTAGCGAGTCATCATAGTCCATCTCGCGATCCCACGGCTCTTTTGGATTGGGGGGTATCTCTTGGACTGTCCTGTAGATAGTCTCTTTCTCACGGCGATTCCTGTTTTTCTGGAATTCGACTTCTTTGCTATCCTCACCTCCACCCACCCTCCACTGATCGTTCAGTTTGACTTCTGCATAACAAACCAGTGAATGGGTTAAAGGGATATGATTTTATAGTTGAAAATAGATGACAATGTTTCTAACTAATGGCGCCAAAATTTTTGTGTTAGTCTTATTTTCACAATGACAGCTCTCGAAAGTAAGCTGGAGACTATGCTGCTTTCCTGCACTCTGTCAAAGTTGCAAAACCCCAGAATCATCAAATCAACTTGCTCAGCTCATCACCCAGAACAATGAGCAAGAACAAGATCAAGAATTATAGGATTCTGTATTTGCCTGAAGAAACTAAGGACAATAAAAGGAAAGTGACTAGTTATAACGATAGGGTACTCGTTAAATCTCCTGCCACCTGATGGAAAAAGAGAAACATACCCAGATCATCTACTATCCTATCACCCGTGAATGCATTAGGAGTGCAATTGATCATTACTTCATATAAATCTCAAATCAATCAGATGTCACACCAACGTGCTTGCTCATTGTAGGCATCCTCTGCATTTGGTTCTTTTTTATGGTAAAAAAATTTGTATATCCTCTGTCGAGCATACCACTGTAAATTTCAACCAAGTGGAATTGTACATTTTTGTGATCTAAAAGTGATATCTATTTATATTTGCAAGTCAGATGTTGAGGCAACACCATCTCTTCAGGCAACACTCTCAGATCAGTTGCAATCAGGCACCTCTCAGAATGTCATCGCATGGTGAGGGGAAAAAAGGATTCAGAATTGTTCAGGAGATCCAGAAGTCTAATATCACATTCTGGAGAAAGTTCATCGTTGAAAAGAATCAGAATTGTTTCATTCCATTTTGCTCGCGCATAAGAGTGCCAACCAGAGATGTCAGCTTCAATTAGCATAATTATCTTAATCCACGCAATTATCAAATTAACGCAGCAACAATTCTTGAAGCGATACAGGGTCAATGAAACATAGTCAGCCGGCAACATAGCCCATTCCATCTACTGATAAGAATCCAATTGGAGATTCTAGTTTTGAGTCAAATGGTCCAGCAAATGGGTGGAAATGGAGCAAAACTGAGTAACACTGGTAATTATGGGTGCATATATTAAACAAGACAACGCTCTCCAATTGTGTCAAGCAGATATGCAGGAAAAACTTATTTCCCAGAGTTATCACTTCACGGAATCACCCTACATGAAACTTAGCAAACTCTTGGTTACTGTTAGCACCTCTTCACTTGCAACTTTTGGGATACAATTTAACCCACAGATGGTCAATATAAGGAGTACCATGGCGCACATGCTTGACCCATAGTACACAAAATTACCTTGATCCACCAATTTTTTTTTAAAGATGAGGATCCTAGAAGTACCATCCCAAGTGATTAGTTCTAAACATCAAAAGGGTAATTTGACAACATTCTCTCTCCATTGAACTCCACCAAATGCTTGACCCAAAAAAATAAAAAATAAAAATCCACTAAATGACGAGAAAATTATTATACAAGTCACTGACCACCTCTCATGTCTTGTAAAAGAGACGAATCACATCGCATAGGCTATCTAGCAATTCACTGTTCGTAAAGAAAACCCAAACAAGACCTGCGATATCCTCTCGGTTAATTGACATTTTGCGACTTATACAAAATCTTTATTCCCAGGCAAGAATTATGGTCCTCAACAAACTATTGCAGCAAGTCAGAAAAACCAAGAAAGGTTCTCGAACAGCAAGATTACCTGCCGGTCTCTTCCACGGGATCCGAACCCTCTTACAGCCCTCCAATACAGTCTCCCTTGAATCCAATTTGGTCTTTGCAAAAGACATATCAAGCTTCTGAGGAGCTTCAGAGGGCATCACATTCTTTTGTAGTTCACCTTCGGACTGAACATGAACTGTAGCTGCTGGAGGCAAATTGACTGTCTTAGTCATTGAAGTTTTAATAGAACTTTCAGTTTTTATTTCATTACTCTCATTACAAGAGGACCCGCTCTTTCCATATTTGTTCTGCATGTGCAGTTGCCGCATTTTTGCCTTCTGAATATCATCAACAGACATTGGCCGACTGCGGCTAGCAGAAGCCACTCTGGAAGCCTGTGGGCTTCTGCCAGCCATTTTCTGGCCAGGCTGTTCCACCATCTGCACTTTCCTGCGCTCTCTATTTTCTGATATGGGCTAAGGCAGCAACTACAGCTCATATGGTATATTAATTCAAGTAAACAGTGGTAGAAGCAAATTCAACTCTCAGACATTTTACGAATCTTCTAATTCATTTTCAGCGCCCAAACTATCAAATTGATAAAATTAAACTGGACGCATGAAAATCATAGTCAGGCCAGAATATGATAATACTTTTACAAAGATATATTTTAAGTACAAGATGGTTGAAGAACCCCTATAAAATCCACTCGACTACTAAAAAATCTATGTTCAATTATCATCCAAGGCAATTGTAGTCCCATCAATCTTAGCCAATCCAATGGCATTGTGTTACTTCTGGCCCCGTCAAACAAACTGCTTAGTACAAGTTTAGTGAGAACATTTTTTCAGTTTCAAACACTAATATCAACAATTAACAACTCCAAAATCCAAAGGGAAAAATATGACCCACAGCAGGATCACTCTTCCCAAAAGTTATGTCCAACAAATTTTCAGTCCACTGAACAGAGAACTCAGTTCCTAATCTGAGCAGGAGGATATCCTGGCTTTAGGAGAAGAAAAAAAAAGGATAACAATGGTAGTGGAGGCTAAGCATCTATTCCTTGGCTGAGCAATGGCCTAGGAGATATGTAGACCTGTCAAAATGAGTCATAGACCCATTTTTTAACCCATATCTGATGGTCAAATCGTTATATGGGCTAGTCATATTCAGTGAGCGGGTTATAAATGGGTTTAGAATAGAAAAGCTCAAAATATGAGTGTCAATTGGGTTCATATTTAGACTCAACCCATCTCTATAACTCTCTTTACTCTCTCTCACCTTCACTCAATCTTGCACTCACTCACTCTGCGCTCTCACCTCATTTTGGGTATGAGTTTTCCTAGATTGGGTCGAATGTGGAAGTGTTTTAGCAATAAATGTTGGAAATGGTCAAAACGAGTTAAATGATATCAATTTGGATCAGACCATTTTTGACTTGACTCGACCATTTGACAAATCTAGGAATGGAACTTAGAAAGTCCAAAAAAATTTCCAAAAGGATACGGGCTGAAGTTACACCAAGGGCGTGTTTCCTACTTGAATCATCAGCTGAAGCAGGCAAGAGTTTTAATGCTTGTGAAGATTCCAACCTCCTGATGCAAGAAATGTTGCTCAAAACACTTTCAAGACACAAAAGAAGTATCAAAACTTGATCATAAGTCGCCCATACCTAGTAACCTCCAAATTTTCACATGAAGCGAGAATCTCTTCCTGTCAGCACTTAAATGGTTACTACCCTCAATATACAAAATTTTAGCAAACTTAATCATATTATAAAGAGGTACTTACAGATAAACTGTTATCTGAATGCCATGCTTCATCACCCATGATTTCACCAAAACTGCCAAAAACAAGGTTTACAAATAATGAGTTCTATCTCCATAATTACAAAAGCGGGATGTGACCATGAACTTGCCTCTGCTTCACCATCATTTCTTTCTGCATTGCATTACAAGATCTCACACCATTGGGCTTCTTATTAACCTGGGCCCGTGCAAACATTTTGCTCCATTTTGATAGCAAAGCCTTTGCCCTGTTTGATACATCTGATCTCCAAATCAGATAAATGAGTTTCAACTTTAACATGAAGAGAAGCATATGATACATGCATGCATAAAAATTTCTCTTAACAAGTACTTCTCACTATCTTACCCTAAAAAGAGAAAATTAACTGACCCTCAACTAATACACAAAAAAGATATGAGAGAAAACGACTAGACAATCAAGCTCCCAAGAAAATTACAAATGATTTTGGTTTGGTTAGTAATTCTTAAACATTTTCTCTTTAAACAGTTGAACAGCAGTTCCGCAAACCCCCCAAAAAAAAAAAAAAAAAAACAAAAACACCCTAAATAAAAAGAAAAAGAAAAAAAGAAGAAGGGGGTTTGTGCTTGTTCACCCCCTGAGAAAGGAGAGTATCTCTGCTGGAATTAATCGCATGGAATGAATAAACACCATAGCACTTTATTTGAGCAGCCAACCAATCACACAACAGTAAACCATCCCAGGACCGGGTAAGATGAAATGAGTAGCAAATATAAGAGACAACAATAGAGAATGCACGGAGTGAAAATTGTACACTTCTATAAGCAAAAGCACACCTGATGTCCTATAAAACCGCAGCCTGTTAACAGTTTGGAGAACGGCAGACAATTGACTAGGAAGAGCTTTATGTAGAGGCAAATGAGAGAGAACCTGCAAGTGGCACAAAATAAGCTTTAGCAACTTGCAATGCTTGGTGCATTTTAATTTGTGACTTCGATCATTTTCTACCTCAAGGATTATAGAAAGCACACTGGTTTGTTCTTCAGCGGATGCTTGGCTCAACCATGTAGCCAAGATCATTACACCACCTTTAGTCATAAACCTAGAAGCATGAAAAGAAGTCAAAACAAATGGGAAAAGTTCTAGAAATACAGACAACAAAGAATCAGGTAAAAATTTACCAAGACAGTACTGAAGAATTCTCTATCCGCAGAATCCACTCCATTAACTTCACCTGCCCAGAAAATGTTTCTTCTTTCCCCATAAGCGTGAAGATATTTTGAACAAAATCTTTATCAGCCTCGTCTATGCCAGGCAAGAGATCATTTTGCACAGGGCAAGGTGAGGCATCTCCAACATCTGGCGCAATAGAGTTCAATGGAAGTAGATCGACAGGTGTTGACGTTGCTGATTCAGAATTTACTGGGGGAACAACATTAGAATCTTTCGGAGCTTTCAATCTAATGGCTTTCTCCCTTGAGAGTCGTACGAACTTTCTCACTCGTGACCGTTGACTATTAAAAAAATCTCGAACCTTCAAGTACATAAAATGCAAAGAGGTAAGGGGATATATACTAACATCAGTAATTAAAGACGAGTGCAAACTATTTTACTTATCCATCTCGATAGATTGTCAATACAAGTCCCATGTCTCATTTCCAACAAACATGAAAAGATTACATAATCTCTGTTAATGCACAGAAATAGTGAACTACTTGAAAGGTCCAAACTTCAGGCATACAGTGAGACTTCAATTGATTTTAAAAAAAAAAAACAGCAATTGAAGAGACAAAAGAGCCGAACGGAGAAACAACCTGAGTAACTGTGACTCCAAAAAGAGCACTGATTTCCCGAGATTCCTTCTTGCTAATTGCATCTTTAATAGAAAAAACTGATTGCATATACTTCACAGCCTTAGGATTTAGCAAATCTCTAGGTCTTTTTCCTGAAATTTAGTAATCAACAGTCAAGATCAGACCAGCAGCAAAAGATGAAAAGTAAAAGAAAAGAAAACCTTTTTGTTTTGCAGCTTACATAGCTGCTGGGAAAAGGAAAATTGTAGAGTTCTTGCAGGATTTTATGCGAAAATGTTACAACAAAACTCACACAATAACAACAACAATAGCACAACAAACTACTCAATTCACCAAATAAACTCCGTCAGCCTTGAGATTTCACTAAACAATTGGGTGCTAATTATTCTATAGAGACTTACCAATTTTAATTGACAATGCTCCAGCCGCCTGAAAATCATACATAGAAATCTCTTAGTAGAATTTAATTTTGTGGAAGAAAAACCACCATAAATCAACTTAGAGCAATCTAAAGCACGGACAATATAAGAGATTTAATCTTCCGAAGTGCAGCTCAACTAAACCAAAATTACAAGAATACGGTCTTTCTTGTTCTTTAATAAATAAGAAGAAGACACTGATCTTATATGTTTTTGGGAGAGATGCATTAATTGGACGAAACTTAGCATAACAAGGAGATGCACAAACCTGCCAACTACGTGAAATATGAAGAATCAATACATTTGCAACTTCCAAAAATTGACTGACAGAAAAAAACATTTAAAAAACCGAACTTTCAAAACCATAAATTACACCATTCAATAATCTTTCCAAACACATCGTAAATCGCAGTTAACTTGAACCCCAAGACCTTACTGGTGAATGGAAACAAAAGCACAGACTTTTCGCAGGCATAGCCAGCAATGATCATATATCAAACCCATCAGTTCTTCTCAAAACTGATATTCATCTTAATACAGAAGGGGGAAGCCTCGACATCGAAAGATAAACTACACATGCAAAAAGGTAGCTTCCCGCACGACTCGTGAACCATCTTCGCGCACATTGAACGGATAAAGCCTCATCGAGAAACGGCCTCGAAGTCAAACATCACTTCCAAAGACCTCGGTGAAATCCCCATACCCCAATTCCGAGCAAAAATCAAGTCCTAGCGAGGGATCGCCAACCCTTCCCCCAAAATCAACCCCAAACGAAATCCAGGCACCTATAATCGCTCCCCCACCCCCTCGCATGCTCCGAAAACCCTAGAACTCTAGGTCGCTACCAAAGACGCACCATTTCCTGGGCGAGAGGGTTCACGCCGGTGAGGCGGCATTGGGCGACGACGATGCTCTGGAGGCGGTCGATTTGGCCGTGGAAGAGCGCGCTCTGGGACTCCAGGAGCTGCCGTAGCGACTCCGGCGAGCTCCCGATCTCCTGCTCCGACAGGTCCTCCCCCAGGACCTCCATGCGAAAGCGCCCGATGCGGAAGGCTCGCGCGGGTCGGTGCGGTCGATCGGCGCGGCTCGCGCATTACCGATTCAGCTCGGGAAGCACGAGCGCGGGCATGAGCTCGAGCTCGAGCGCGGGCACGGGCACGAGTTGGGGCGCGCGATTTGCTGGAACCTCGGGGCCGACGTCCGTACGAATTTAGGGTTTGGAGAGAGAGGGGAGGAGAGAGAAAGAGAGAGGTGGAGCAAGGGCCGTGGGGCAAAGAGGCGTCTCTCACCAAACTCTTTTGCGTATGTAGACGCCGGCAACCGTCCCCAGGAAAACGTGAAAACGCTGGGCGAGGCCCTGGTAAAAAAACTAGATTATTATATTCTAGGAATAAATTACATGAAAAACTCCGAACTTTTGACTTAATATATAATATAATTTTTAAACTTTTTAGCCCAACATGCAACATCGATTCTAAATTTTTAATTTATTCGATGTTCTCTTTGAACTTTTAATAAATGTGCAAACCAATCCTAAAATTATAAAAAAAAATTATCCAATATTATTCTTTTGTTAATCTTAGTTCAGGGATGATATTGACATTTTCATATAGTACGATAACTATTTTGAATATTTATTAAAAGTTTAGATACCAAATTAAATAGATTAAAAGTTCAGAAATGATATTACATATTAGGCTAAAATTTAGAGTTCGCATTAAACAAATTAAAAGTTTTTGGACCATATTACATATTGATTTAAAGTCTAATACCATTAATGCCATTATCGTCATATTTCACAATGTATTTTTATTGCTTTTATCTATATCTAATGCTATGATAGAGAAGAATATCATATTTTTACAATGCTTTACTGCTATATTTGTATCTATTTTCCACTTATTTCTTTAAATTGATAGCCCATCAAATAAAAATTTTAATTTCCACTCCAAAAGTTCAAGAATAATATTGGTCAATTATGTAATATAATCTCTGAATTTTTAATTTATTTGATATGCTCTCTCAATTTTTAAGTATCCGTTTAAACTAGTCCTTAAATAATATGAAAATATATAATATTATCATTTCATTAATTTAAATTTATAGAAGATATTAGCTTGGAAATTGAATATGTACAAGAATGATATTATATAAATCACATTAAAAAAATTAAGAGTTCCAGAATGGCGTCACATATTATTAAGTTACTGTTTAAAAATCATTTGTGTCACTTTTCGTATCACCTCAAGAACAGTTGCATGCGAATGACCCGAGCGTGAGAATCAGTACTTTAGATTCAGTGTGTCGTAAAATTGCAGTAAGGATCGTACCTAGGAATTCAGTAGCCATGGCTAGGGCGCTACTTCTTATTCCAAATTTTCCTTCCAGTGGTATATTCCTATTTCCACTCCAACCTAGAATCCGACGCGATGTATACACGAATAATTTGAATTGGCACAACATGTTTGATGATTTAGATATGTTGACAAATTTAGCTCATTTGCAGAGCAATTTAATTTTGGATCAACTTATCAAGCGGAAAAATTGGAATTTCAGTAGCTTACACAAACAAAAGCTAGTGATTTACTCGAAATGTTGGTAATATTCGAGAAAACAAATTACCGTCGCTAACTGAGTCGAGCACGAGTCTTTAGCTTAACATTAAGTAGTAATTTAATTCAAGAAAAGTCAGTGAATGAGATGACAATTTTATTTAAAGTTAGTAAATCCAAATTGTCCGTAAGACAAACAAATGAAATTTGGTAATTTGCTGGAGAAATTAGTAATTTTCCATACCATGAGAATTGGTAACTTCATATGAGAGGTGATAATTATCGACTGTTGCCTTGATGACAATGTGCCCTACTAAAAATCGACTACATTTCCTGAGATTAAGAAATGTCCCACCGGCACCTTGAGCTGGGACAAAGCGGCTAACCGCTGGTTGCCTTCTCCGGTTCCGCCGTTCATCCATGAATTCTATGTCTGCTTTCGGCTCCCAGTGGAATAGGATGGTGCAGGCTCAGTGATTGAGAATTCTCTCAAACTGAATGATGCCCCCGCCCTGTGCTGTTGAATCTAGAGCAATCGTTCCGGGATTATATGCGCCGATCCAGGACCAACTGAAGCAATGGTCATCCTTTAATCAGGCCATTTCGAATGCTCCAAAATTAATTCACCTACAAAAGATTGCAGATTATAAAGACAAAACCAAACAATCCTACATGCTAACACTTGGTGAAAGGACAAGACTCTCCAGTAACTTGATGCACGTGGCATACTATAAAATTTTTATTAAATGAACATCTCACGAAAGCATTGCTAATGAGAAGCAGAAACTTAGAACACAGAATTATGGAAAAAGACAAAGGATGCCCTTTTTTATTGGAAAAAAGGGTAGAAAGGGGCAACTAGCACTAGCGACTCCCTCTGGATATTACTATAAGGACAGGACACCACGTAGGGAATGCTCGCTTTAAGCTATAATTGCTCTATAGCATCCACGACCGAAAGGTCAGAGGTTGGCTAGTCTGTTCTGCAATCCCACCGAGATGCTATCAGTCAAAAAGTTTCTCAATACGAGGTATGCCACGTCTAGGCAATGCAACACGAGTAGTTTAGAGGTTACCTCACGATGGAGAACTCTTTTAGTATGCTTGAAATGTGAAATTTGGTCATTACGCACCAAATAAAAGCAAACTTAGAAAGTAAACGCAATTTAAACTGCCTCAAGCAAATTTTTGAAAAGCAGATGATTAGGGCCAGAAACACCACCTAGTGCCAGGTTAAACACAAACTCAAACCACCGGACAGATCCTTTTAAAGCAACATAAGGCAGAACTTTCAAGATTTAAAAGAGATGCAACACCATGGAACAGTGGTCCATACATTGAGAGGAAGCCCAAACAATTGAGTAACTCAACGCCAAAAGCTGGAAGTCCAATAGTAGAATGGGAATATGAAAACAATATAGTTAAGATTCTTAAATGAGTTTAGGACTTACCCATAACATGAACTGATAATCCACTGTCCGCCATGGTTTCCTTAATTTATTTTGAATGACCTTCAAACTGATCCCTCAGCAACTCGTACTTCTTGAGCTCGGCCACAGAGAGGGAAGGGGAGAGTTCTCCCAAGACCTGCCAAGGTAGATCCGAATTCAGGCACATACAATCCAGGAAAGCATATTCTTGTCATTTGCTGTGCTCATGCATGAGAATGAATTTGAAGACCAGATAAGATGCAGGAATAGTTGTGACTTGAAATTTCTGATCAGAAAGAGGCACTGCCAGCCATGCCAATCAATGACTTGTGAGTAGTGAAATTCCATAATAATGTTGATTTCTGTGGAAGGACATAGACCAGGGTTGGGGGTTGAACGCCATTACTGTGGAAGTGGTAATTATTCTCTCTCGACATGATCCCATAAAAAGCAAAATAGAAATCTTCCATATATTGAACTTTAGTCTTACTTTTACAAGGGAATGTCATACGATGATATATTGCCTTCCAAGCCAAACTCATTCATGTTCAGAATAGTTTATACTTTATATAGGATTAATTGATAGACAAAATTTTTACCTAATGAAACTTTGCCACATCAAATATAATTGAACGGGTGCAAACAGGACAACTACTCCCGGAGTACATTTGGCCAAAGATATCAAGACCTAGGGTGGAATACTCCAACACTCCTCATATCTCGGACAACATTGCAGTGATAATATGTTGGGAAAATTCACTTGGACACCCCGAGTCAGGGTCTATTGGATGGAGCCACTACATTTTTCTGACTGATTTCAAATTCAGAGGTTGCCGCGGTACCCTAGAATTCATAACCCTAGCTCCTCCCTCTCTCTTTTGTCTGAGAAAACCCCCTTCTCCTTTTGTGGCTGAATCGGAGCCCGCTATCTTCTCTTTTGCCGAGGTATCGAGATTCAAGGTTAGCAGCCATTTACACATTGAAATCATAGAAAACCACAACAGCTTATGTTTCCTCCCTAATCTCAGAATAAGTTTCCGGACATTTTGCATGTTCGATACCCACTTAAGTTCTTTTTTTTTTTTTTTTTTTTCCACCTGGATCCGAGCTTAAGTTGAGTTGCTCAGTCCTGTAGCCATTATGATCTTTCAGGGCAGTCGGAAATATCATTCATTCTGAAAGAGACTTCCCGTTATCGGTCCTAAGAGTTATTCAGTCAAAGTTTCTATTTCATTTTTCATTACTAAATCCCCATTTTTTGTCTTCTTTAAGCCAAATTTGAGGAGTGTTGGGCACCATACTTTTAATGGCTGGGAACCCACTACGTCTTATGCTTTTTATGTGAGCCCCCAAATTAAGCTTGTAGAACAGTGAAAATTCTTTATTGTAGACAAAACCCTACAAACAAGAAAGTGATAAGATAGAATCCTGATGTGTTCCTCTAATTTGATTATGAAAGGGTCAAAGAGCTATTACCTCTACAAAATCTTCATATTCAACCACCACAGAGTCGGCTGCAAGGTCCTTGGAAGAAGAATCTACGTCTGAACTTAAAACCTGCACACAAACCATTAGAAGAAGCATAAACTGCATGCACCAAGAAGCCAATTTAAAAAAAAAAAAAAAAAAAAAAAGTAATTGGGTTTGCTATAAACTTTACATCAGTGTTACGGAAGACACAAAAAAAAGTAATTGGGTTTGCTATAAACTTTACATCAGTGTTATGGAAGACACAACTCACCTTGCTCTTTGCAGCGTGAAACCAAGCATCAGCACACAGGGCATACATGTCTGCACCAGTAAAAGTTGGCGGGCATTTCATGGCTATGGAGTATAGAGATACATCTTCATGCAATTTAAACTTCCTTGTAAGTGCTTTCAGGACCCTGGAAAAGGTCATACAGAAACTGTAAAATCTCCAGGGAATTATACAACGAGTGAAAACAGAAAGTGACTTGCACAAATGGCAAATGCAAAGACAATAGTTCACCGTTCTCGATAAGATGCATCAGCGTTGACCCCAATATAGAGTAATTTGTCAAATCGACCTGGCCTTAGAAGTGCTGGATCAATAAGATCTGGTCTGTTGCTAGCCCCAATTATAAACAAATCCTAACACACCAAAAGGATGTGAGGGTAAATGTACTCCGCTGAGCTAGCAGAAACCTCGAGAAAGTTAAATTTGGAAAGATAACTGGAGGAGAAAGTGTAGGCATCTGCACTGTAAATAACCTGTGTGTCATCATTTAATCCATCGATTTCCGCAAGCATCTACAATAAGAAGACACCTGTGTTAATTCAATAGCTTAGAGTGGAACATAACAGAGGCTAACATAAACTGGTTTCTCTATTTACCTGAGAAACAACTCTATCCATTACGCCACCAGAATCTCCTGAAGCACCACGAGCTGGAGCCAGAGAATCAAGTTCGTCAAAGAAGATAACACAAGGACGAGCAGATCTTGCCTGCAGAACATGTGGAGCATCTTAATATTAACTTTTGAGCTAGAAAAATTATCAAGAATAACCTCAGTTGAACATTTTTTAAAAATCTTAAAGGATTATTGAAAATAAAGCAAACATTTCACCTTCTGGAAAATATCTCGGACATTTTTCTCTGACTCTCCAATGTACATATTAATAAGCTCAGGTCCTTTCACACTAAGGAAATTCAGGGAACATTCTGTTGCCACAGCCTTCGCCAGCAAGGTCTGCAATTTGGAAAGGAATCAACATATAACCATGCATACTTTGTCCATCTATTAATGAAAGCCTATATAATAAAACGAAAGCAGATTTCTGGACAAGGACGGCAAACTGAAATATGACTTCAGAACTCACTTTTCCGGTTCCAGGAGGACCATATAGAAGAACACCAGATCGCTTGCGCAATCCTGAAGAAAACAAATCCTTGTGGAGTAAAGGCAACTGCAATTTGACAATATCTCAGTGAGTGTTAAGCTTTTGATTAAATCTGTACTGGTTTTACTTTTCCTTATTTGTTTCATACAGGTTTACTTTCAAACTTCTGTGCCAATTAAAATTTCCATCCAAGAATAAGAATAAAAGGAGTACAAGGAATATGCAAAATCTAGCAAAAAAGGAAAAATGATGCAAATGCTAGCATCAAAACAATACAAGCAATCAGTTGTCAGGGTGATAACTGCACCACATTGGCACACATATAAACCACAATTTGGTGCTTACATAGTATACAACCCCACCCCTGGACTTTCTTATTAACATCATTGTAAATAAGCTTCTGAATATACATCTTCAACACAAAACTAGTTCCTTAGACTCTTCAGTCAAATTCTTATGCAAACTGCATAAAGTGTAAAATTCCTGGATATAAACATAATTACATGTTTAAACCAGCTATACTCATGTAACTAAAATAAATAGTCAAAGAGATGGTCTATTTAAGCAGATCAACAAGATAAATATGAAAGTAGATGCTGAGGACAAGATGACAAAATATGGCAAAGTTAACTCTTTTTTTTCTTTTTAATCAAAGTCAACCCAAGTGTATATTGATCTTGAGGGTGGTGTTATGCATGATTAGCTAAGATTTTCAGTGGCCAGAACAATTTCCATATCCCACAGCCCGTCTTGCAGAAGGCATACTTTCAGAACTAAATTTTAGTTGCTTATGCATTCTTCATTGTTTCTTTTATCTTCGTTTAGGTCAAATATAACTCAGTCAAACAAAACCTGCTAAATGTGTAAGCCCCACCAATGTGTAAACCACACCAATATATTAATTGAATAAATATTTCTCTGTGCATGCTAATCAGTAAGTGTAGTCATGGAAGTCGATAATACAGAAGGATAGGCATTTTCCCTTTAAAAGGAACAAGGATAGGCCTGATTTATCAACTAGTACTGATAACAGATAACAGATAACAGAAAATGAGATTCCACCTGAACAGTATCTAAAATTGATTTTTTTACATCCTCAAGACCTCCAACATCTTCCCACTTCACATTAGGAACCTGTGACAAAAGCTCGAGTTAAGGTTCATCTCCAAGTAATAGAAGATATGATTGATGATACTGTTGCTCAGTCCACTTACTTTAGGAGTGCCCAAAGCCACTGCATTCCTCTTCTTTGACCGTTCCAAGGCTTGGGCCAAATCATCTTTCCTGAGAACCTGATCTACGGCCTCTTTTACATCATTTTCTGGCACAGTTTTGTCTTCTGCAGATTTATGATGCATATTCCCAGAATCGACTTCATTTTTATGCAAAAGGCTCCCAGGCATTATGTTTGCACCAGCATCGGCAATTAAAGCGTTCAGGTCCCTGGGAATAAAGCCAGATGTCTGTCCGACTATATCTCTTACAAATTCTTCTGGACTACTCTGCAAGAAGCAACAATCCGAACGGTCAAAGTCAACAATCATGTGGAACGAGCCATACTAATGTAAAGCAAAAGGATATTTTGAATGTAGGCCATCTTTCCTAAATTCTCAAGATCTTTGTTTGCCATGAAATAGATTATTTAATTAGAAAATAGAGATTTAAGATAAGAAGGGGCAAGTTAGTGTTCCAGCACCCAATTCAGAGCATCATTGAAAAGCTAATCCAATGAATAATAATGATAAGAAAATGTGCCAGGTGACCTCAACAATGCCAACAATCACCATAGACGATGTCTTATTTCCTAACTTTAAAGGCATCCTAGAAATCAACTCAGGAAGAGAAAGAGAGAAGGGGGGGGAGGGGGTAAGTCAGGTACTAATCAAACTAGAGATTATAAATTAAGACTTGAGAGCATTTACATTCACTAAGCAGAGGTTCCAACAGGAATAACATATCGCCAAAAAAGTTAGGATTTATATACGTACATTAGGCAGCAGATCAGAAATGCTCTTCAGTGACTGGCTAAGCATCTCAATCCTTTGTTCCTCAGTTAGAGGACCCATAGTTATCTCATGACTGAAGCAACGTCTAATGGAAGGAGGTAGGCCTTCAGTGCTATCGGTAGTTGCAACTAACAACACCTTACGTGCATAAGTATTTCCAGCCTGCTTCATGAACAAAATATAGATGCACCAGTTATTAAAAAATTCTGAGCAATTCAGTACGAATATTGGAGACATACCAAAAGAACATCCATAATCAAAATTTAAATTCAGCAAGCACCGAAAACCTTCCTCTTGACAAGGACTTTAAGCTTCAGGGTTAGAACCATGGAATCATTTGAGCCCAAGATCCATATTTAATCATCATTGCAAACAATTAACATATTTTCTCCATCTATTGGAGCTTACATGTAATTGTGAAAATAAGAATTCAGAATATACTAAAGCACACTTAGAAAACCATAGGAGGTACTATGGGAGAGTATTTTAATGACTAAACTTCCTACCTCCATGAGCATTTTTCGTGATTCTACTATTTAGGTGAAGCAAAAGTTTTTAATTAGTGTTTGTTGTTAATCTCTTTTTCCTATTCTTGTGTATTCATCATGTTCTTTTACAATTTTCTTCAAGTGATTTTATCTGATAAATCATATTCAGCAGAAGTTTCGTTAACATTTATACCCACCAATTCTGCTGGCCCTTCCTCTTTGCTTATCTGAATTGTAGTGCATCAAGATCCTTAATGAAGGGAAAGTTTTTAAAAAAGAAGACTTATTGTTCCTTGACTAAGGTCATTAAAAGGATATGATAAATTAACAGATTACAAGCAAATGAGTTATTCTTCTGGGAAAGAGCTTGATACTTTCTATTCATACCAAATCACCATTCAAGTTTTCTGAGGCATAAACATCCTCATCTTCATTATCTTCGATAGTGAATTCCCTTATGACTGATGCAAGTTCGGAAGAGATGCCGTTTTGATCATTTGGTAAACCCTCATTAGATCCCAAATTCCGAAAAGCATCAAAGTGGCGGAGGAGAAGTATTGACGGTGAATATCTACAAAAGGCAGCAAGAGTGACTCAGCAATAATGGATAAGTATCGACGGTGAATATCTACAAAACCCTCATTAGATCTGAGATTCCAAAGATCCTTTTTCCCTATAAATGTGAATAGAATCCAGACATAATAAATTGCTAAAGGAAGAGTATGCATTTTAATCATTGTTATTGAATGATTCATCTTATGAACCAACATACAGCAAACAATTAAGAGATTACTTCTTCACCTTTCTGCAGTGTTGAATGCTTCAGCTAGGGAAGTGGATGTTTTTCTCTCAGAGGAAGACATTAGACTGTTACAGCTGAACTCCACTACATGCAGACCCAATCGGCGAGCAACAAACCTAACTACAGTTCTCTTCCCACATCCTGCAAAATCAGTTACTAAAAACCTAAGCAACAAGAAACTTAAAGAGAGATAAAATGTCAACAAATAATGCAGTGTTAAGGACATCTAAATGCTAATTACATGTCATATTTGGGATGCATTCACCTGTCAAACCAGACAACAAGACAGCCACTCTAAATTTAACAGCAAGTGCTGATGAACACAGAGATGGTGTGAGCACAGAGGCCAAAATCTTCACGGTATCTCCTTGCAAAGGTGCAAATGTTTTTGGGTGGTCACAAAGTAAATCTGGAGGAACGCCAGATTGGACATTCCCTCCAAGAACAAGGGCAGTTTTAGTGCGGTTGACTCGAAGAACAGGGTTGTCTGATGGCTCCATAGCCACCACCTGAATACCACAAACTATCAGTGTAGCCAGCCTTCGCATTAAACTTGAAGATCTCTCACAAATATCACATTCAAATCGTGGGAACAACGAGAGCATTTACCTTGAAGTAGATGACATCATCATTTGGCAACTTTTGGCTGCAGCGAACGCAAATAACTGAGTTGCAACTCCATTTAATCTTAATACTGAAAACATCACCTATCGCTAGATGTCTATCTATTTCAAAGTACTTTTGGAGTGCAAGATCAATCATTTCTTGGCGATCCTCAGCTTCAACTGATGAACTTCCTTTCAGAGATCCAATGGTGCCACATTCTGGTATCTTCACAAAAGAAACCCGCAAGTGTGATGCATAGTTTGGTAATTGTCCCAGAGGTTTCAGCTCCAAGTCAATTACTGGAATTTCACCACCCTGTTCCGACATTCCATTATCTACCTTAGGTCTGAAGAAGGATGTTAAAGCGTCTTCTCCATGGTGAACTAGGGTTCTGAAGCATGATAGGTGCAAACCGAGGTTAAATGCTAATAAAGGAGACAAGTAGGCTACTTCACGGTCTGGCAAAGCTGGCTTAGTTGGAGGGAAACTACATGACGGGAAGATCAATAATTCCTTTTCACACTGGGAAAAGGGAAGCTTAACTTGATATGAATGCTCAAGTGTGGACGGAGGATCGAGGACAACTACTTGAGCCATTCTCACAGAGTTCGTGTCGAGATTCCTTATATGCACCTATTCCACAAAATGAAGTATAACTAAGTCAATGACTAGGCTCAGAACAATTTCACATGCTTCAAAATGAAGAAGTTGGTAAAAACTCCAAAAAAAAATATATATATATATATTATATATTTGCTGGCAGAAAGCACCTCACTTTTCATGAGGGAAAAGGGCGAATGGATGCAGACGCATCCAAGATACTCCATTAGATGTAACGTCTGTTTTCATTCATTCTCTCCTTTAAAGTCCTTTGTGCTGAAAGAAAATCAATAGCAACCACCAAACATAGCTTGACAATTCCACAACCTACTGTCGTGAACTCATCTAGGCAATCACAAATTTCCACCGCAAAGAAGTAGCTTCGGTACTTCACATGCATCTCAATCACAAACGCTCATTTTCCTGCTGCTTCGCCAGTTCGACATATCTATACTAATACACTTGCTAATTCGTGCGTTTAAGGAATCGAAGAAGGAAGCTAACCATCGACAGCTCAAGAAACCCCTACATCCCCGTCAACTCAATCACATTAGTTGCTTAACACAACAGCAAAGAAAGCAAACTCCAAAACTCATCACATCCTCTTCTCCTCCTCGAGCCTCCCACCAATAGCGACACCAAACTCGCTTCGAACTCGTCCTTCTTCGCTCGAGCGAAAAAGGGAGGGAGAAAAGAAAGAAAGAGAGGTTCCTGAAACCTTACCAGGGAGCCAGAAGTCATGGAGAGCCGCTTCAGAGCGGACGTCGAGAGCCCGACCAGCGCCGCGTCGTCGAGCCTCGCCGACCTCGGGTCCGACTCCTCGGCCCTCTCCCTCGCGAACCGGAGGATTCCGGCGGGCAGCTTCAGCTCCGGCGACGCGAGCCCGCCGCCCTCCGGCCGGGACGGGCCGAGCACGGAGTCGACGAGGGATTTGGTCGAGGAGAGGACCAGAGGCCGCCTCCGCTCCACCATTTCTCGAGAGCGAGAAGATGCGCGCGTTTTTTCTTCCGGAGCTTTGCAGGGGTTTTGGGAAGGAGGAGCGAAGTGATCCTTACACGCGACTCGAGGAGGAGGATGATGACGAGGTTGCGATTCACGGCTAAGTCGTCGTGTGAGTCTGAAGCTGCGGGGGCGTTGACCGCTTTCTTACCGGTTGCTGTAAAGTGTAAAAGAATATTTATCTATTTATTAATAATAGACGTTATATATGGTGAGAAATTTAATCATGAAGACATATAGACACCGAGAAAAATTTGAATACAGCACCTCCTTATCTGATATCATGTAAAATTTTATAACAACTGTTTTAAAATTTTAAGTCGATGTGATTTTAATTTTTAAATATTCTAACACATATATTTAAGTTAAGTAATTAAAATGAGGGGCCACTTTTAACAAAATTCTAAATAAGTTTGAAAGAACTTATTTAAAACAAAATGAGTGAGACGCAAAGCGAGGACATGAGTCGAATTCCAAAAAGTGATTTGAGAACATATCCAAGAAGAGATTAACAGCCTCGAATGCAGTGCATTGTGTTTTAAGTGATCTTTTCGAATTCCACTTACGAAACTCATAACTTTGCCTGGATCAAAAGTAATGCTCCATTGAAGTTGAGGTTCTTTAAATTCGTTTATTCAAGTGCAACTCGTAGATTTGAAAGTAGTGATATGTTAATCGATTTATAAACATGTATTTGGATTAGAAATATAATAACTAAATCCATTTCTTTTTGCATTTCTTGTAAAATTAAACAAAGTAAAAGCTTAGGCCCGAACCGACCGGTTCATTCACTCCGGGCCATTTCTTGCATTACTAGGCCTGGCTATAACTGGGAATGTCCTCGATCTGATTTTGAGTCCTGAGTAGTCGTGGACAGATATCTTAAAAGCAGAACCCACAGAAAAGATTTTGATCAACTAACCTGAACGAGAAACGAAAGGCAAGAAGCATGATCTTTTGGTGTCGCCCCTGTATCTGAAGATCTCTGTTCCTAGCATAGAAAGACACGACACGCATGTAAACCTTACCAGCCGAAGCATTCGACATTTCTAATGATCTGCTCCGGTCATTACGCTATAATATCAATCACTCCAGAAGCAACCGGATATTCCTCATCCCCCACCCTACCGGTCCACGCTTCAATCTGCCGCCGGTCAGGGTTTCAAATTTCTGACCTCTCAATCCGCCATTATTACGCTTGTCATGAGACTGGTGCCCAGGGATTATCCGAGCTCTCAATTCATCTGCTTCCATGTGACTTCGATTTTGCAATAATCCCGGGATGTCTCATCACTGAACATTCATAATATTTTGGGGCTTCCAGAAGTTCAATTTGGTTTCTTTGCATATAAGAATGTCGAAAGGCTTCAGTAGACTATGAAGTAGCAGAAGAAGAAGGAAAGCATGAAAGAGCTACTCTTCTCATTGAATGGAAGGTTGAGTTACACAGAATAAGAGGGTGGCTCCGACTGTCCAACTCAAGACATGGACCCTATTCTCTTTACATATAAGTAAAACTCCATGCGCACATATGCCATCAGCCGATAAACTAAATGTTACTGGGGCATGTAATGTCGGAGCAGAAGCACATCATCGGCATAAGTACAACATCAATCTTCTGTTAAGGAGACCCCCTCCAGTTGATTGCTAGCCCAATAATCCCAAAACTATGGCCACAAGACACCAGAACTCAGCTGGCTGTTGCAGTAGCGGTGACAGACTCTGCTAGCTCTTCAAGTAGTTCCTTTTGCTCCATCGCAGCGCAAGACTGCAAGAGAGTTTTTGTGGTGAGGAACTCAATTTCTAGCAGCAGCTCTAGCGAAATGTGAGATCCTCATGAGAATCATGTCAATCCAAGTCAAATTCACTTTTAGCCTTCTTAAGAGATTTCAAAGTCACAGGACTACCAACAATTGTGGGATACTAAAATTTCCAGCAAAAGGCTAGACTTGGTAGTTCCGTCCTCTTGAGACTCAAATTTACATGACTAAATTCATAAATTGCTTGTTGTGGCACCCATCATGTACATTATAGTTCTGTACTTGCACAAAATCATTGAGTTTAAATTTGCCCATGATTTGCATTTTGCGAAAACAATGTAACTTCTTCGTTCACAAGACGTGGATTGCTATTGAATCCATAAACCTGCAAACAGGAGGGGGTAGTAACTGATGACAGATTGTCAAGAATATACCTGGACTGCGCTTTCAATGTCGCCATTGAGAAAAGACATCAGCTCAAAGTTCATCTTTAACCTATGGTCGGTGACTCTATTATCCTGACAAAATATAGTACCTCAGAATTACTGTCATGGAGCAAGACAAGATTTATACAATCAACTGTCCTTTCAAACATATCCAGAACATGATACAATAAATGCATCTAGGGATGTTAGAACCAAACCTGAACCGAAACAAAGTCGAAATTGAACCGAACCGAACCAAAATTTCATGCATTTTCGAATCGGTTTGGATAATGGAAAGATAACCGTTATTTTTTTCGGTCTGGGTTATTTCCGAACCGAAATTCTTAATAAAAACTAAACACCCAACTTAAAATCTCTCCTCTTTCTCACCTCTTATTCTATTTGGTTCCAATAAGCAAGGCGTAAACCGAAAAACCGAAAACTGAACTGAACCAGGTTTTCGGTTCAGTTCGTATTCAGTTCAGGTCACGATTCGGTTTGGTTTAGTTGCTTATCTTATTGGTTCGGTGCGGTTCAGATTTCCTAAAAACCTGTACCGAACTGAACATATATCCACTAATAGAATCTCAGCAGCTGAACCAAAGTGCAGAATTCTTATGATGAAACCATATCTTGATCCCAGGCAAGCGTTTTGTTGACCAATGTATAAACAGTGCATTTCATGTGTGCTCTAAAGAATTAAAAAGGACAAAAGACACATCCAGTGCTTCAAATATCCCCAAAAGGGGGCACATATATACACAGCTTGCTTAAAAAAATAGAGGAAAGACAAAACTGTTGACCACATACTTTGTAGTTGTATGTCCTAATCTTTTCTGCCCGAGCCCCAGTGCCAACCTGCACGTGACATAGATATCAGAAAAGGACTCGTACAGCACGCAAAGAGAACAATTTTGAAATACTACCCAACGTGGCATTCTAAAGAGATGCGACTCATATATGAATCTACCACTGGCAACTAAAGGGAAACAGATATCATGCTGACTAAAAATTCATAATGGAAATCATGAAGCACATTCTCAGTGAAGTTGCAAAAGAATGAAACAGATTACGCATCAACCTGACAGAGACATATCTACCAAACCTGTAATTTTCTCTGACTTCTTATCTTCTCTTGTTGCTCTCTTACTTTCATCTCGTATCTGTCACAAGGTTCACAAAAAATATTATTTTGGAACGCAAACAAAAACAAGGAGAGAAACCTTTAGATAAATAGAGCCAATGAAGGAAATATCAACTTCCACCCCCCCCAAAAAAAAAAAAAAAAAAAAAAAAAAAAGCTATTAGAACTAATTTGATTCAATTAATAAGCCAAAAAAGAATACCAAAAAGGCAAGAATATAGCATTTGAGAAAAAGGGTCAAGTGTGACAATGTTAGTTAATATTTTTATGTAGTGAATTGATTTTGTAGACAATACATACAATTTTGCTCGCAGAAGCTGCATGGCCCGACTTTTGTTTCGAAGTTGTGTCCTCTCTTCAGTACAGAATATCCGAATTCCCGTTGGCTTATGAAAAAGATCAGCAGCTGTCTCAACCTTATTCACATTCTGACCTGTATCAGTAGAAGTACCATCAGTGGAAACATTAGCATTCTGAAACAACATTAAATGGTGATACACATGGGAGGGTATTCACTAGTAAGTAAATATGAGCGAAATCTTCTAATCGTTGTCCTTAATGCCTAATCTTTGACTGAGGA
Source organism: Eucalyptus microcorys (assembly GCA_014182515.1). Taxonomy (NCBI): domain Eukaryota; kingdom Viridiplantae; phylum Streptophyta; class Magnoliopsida; order Myrtales; family Myrtaceae; genus Eucalyptus; species Eucalyptus microcorys. The sequence goes on from CM024569.1 coordinate 11,019,456, forward strand.
AATCATAATAAAAGAAAATACTATTCATCTTGATGTCTATTGAAAAGTACCTCCAGCACCACCGGACCTTGCAGTTGTAAGTTCAATATCCTTAGGGTCAATAACCACATCAACTTCATCAGCCTAATCCAAAATATGGTACAGATTAGTCGATTCACTCCCTTTAAAAACAACAACAGCAATATATAGAAAGCAAGTTCAAACTCATCAAGCATATATCAAGTCCGAAGTGCCCAACTAAACCTAGCACAACAGCATTACTGAAAACAATAACTGTATTTTTACATTTTGCAGTACTGAGACAGCTGGTATTAATAGTCATTCTGCAAGTAATTGAAGAAATGCAACCCATAAAAGAGAGTCCTAACTTCAAATGTTTTGCACATCCCTCATTTACCAAAAGAACTTTAGGCATATCAATGAGCTACTGAAATAACAGGAGTATCTCTGGCACAACATTTGCCACAGGTTATTGAAGAACATTGACATGAGCAAAAAATTGGACCATATATTATCAAGTGTTGAAGTAAACGAAAATCTACCTGTGGCATGATTGCCACTGTAGCAGTTGAGGTATGCACACGTCCTTGTGCTTCTGTTTGAGGGACACGTTGAACACGATGCACGCCTGACTCATACTTCAATTTGCTATACACTTGATTACCTTTAATCTCCATCACATAGGTTTTATACCCCCCTTTTTCAGCCTGTAAAGAATAAAAAGATTGCCTACATATCCACAAAGCACAGAGCAAACCGCAAATTTTTGGTAGTGAAGAATGTATACCTCAGAACAGGAGACCGGGGAATATTTCCATGAGTTCTGCTCACTATACTTCTGATACATGCTTACCTTAGCAAAAGAGCACACAGAATAAAAGTGTGTTTCAGGATTTGCAGCACTGCAACTTAAATCAAACCTCTAAACTTCATATTTTCTAAAGCTTGTCAAATATGATAAAATTAAAAATAAAAAAGAACAACATTTACCTAGCCTAGGCAGACAGCAGTCCAGCTTAAATATATTCATAAAAGAAATGCCAGTAAGAAAATCTTTACTTTACATAGATACTAATAGAGCCAACACACAGATATGACAATTAATTCCATTCAAGTTCATCTCCCAATACAAAAGATACTCAATATTGAGCAGCACGAAAGTTAACTCTTTTTCAGACAATAGTTTGACCAGCTCAAACCCCCCCCAAAAAAAAACAACCAACCAAAAAAATAGAAAAACTAAAACAAAGAAAAACAAGCCTATCAGATGTACTTCCTTAACAGCATTTCAGAGTACTATAAAGAATCTAATGCCAGCAATTTAACCTCTTTAGAGTGAATTCTTCTTAGTGAGCATCAAGTTTTGAATAGAAAACATATAGAAGAGAGTGCACTCCAAATGAACAAGGAAACATATACCTACAAGATCACCAGCCCAAATCCCAGCTTCATCTCCACCAGTGCCAGCCCTCACTAAGTAAAGAATAAGTAGAGATATTGATTAAGTAAATTAAAAGAGGAAGTTACTGTCAAAACATGTGAGCATATATCAGCCAAAAGACAAAAATGACAAGCATTTGAAAACAATCCGAAGCATCCAAGCACAAGAACTAGCTTCAAATGATAACAGGAGAGAAGGTTAAAATCTTTAATCAAACCTTACACCATATATTGAAAAGGGAATATGTCATGTGCAAACCTAATTTCCTAAACGCTCTCCCTAGACTAAAAGACAAAACAGGACATGCTCTGGCTGAAAATTTTAGGATGAGTTTGCAGGCAAAATGCCTCATGTCAGCACTTATGCTTTAGCTTCTTATTGTTAAATTTTGGACATTCTAAACATCAACAGAAAGGTAAAATCAATTTAAAAGCCTAAAGATACGACCTTGGGACCAGTGACTTTTAAAAAAGGCATTCAGCTGTAAAAGGAGGGGCTGTTTTTCCTTTCAAAATTACAGAATTACTTCACTCCTTTGCGGACCCATAAACCTACAATGGTCTGCATCTCAGACATTCCACACACAGAATGCTATTCTAAATTGTAAGTCGTAGCAGTAAGCAAAAGTAAATTCTGAACGTGACTGAAGTAAAAACCGAGCTATCAGCTAACTAGATATAGATATTTTATTTTGCTTATTTGATGTAGGATTTTGTTCCAATTCACATCTAATACGGGTCAACCAATAAAACCCTATGATTGGTTGCTATCCAAATAACATGGCAAGGCCATGTACATTCTGTAACCAAAGGTCTCAAGCGCCATATAACAACTTCTAATTAATAATGGAGCTGAAATGACAGTAAAAGATAGTGTGCTGCAATTAGTTATCAATATTGCAGTAACTGTGACAAAATAACATTCTTCCAGCTGACTACGTCAAATAGAAAATGATTGAATAAATAGCATCTACTGTAGTTAATGATGTCACAGAGACAAGACCCAAGAGTACATGTAATGATGATTCAGTCCAAATATCAACCATTAATGTATGATCACTAAATTTGTTTTTAATGTGTTTTTATTATAAGCATCAATTTAGCAGAAGCTTGAATTGACATACACCCTAAACCCTGTAATTATGGCACAAACTATTGGAAGCATGACTTCACCACATAAGAAGAGCGAAATCACAAGCAAATGTAACTCAAGTATGATTAAACAACCAGATCTTGCAGTTGTTACTTATATAGTCCTCGAGATTTCTCCCCAATTTCTCCTTCACGAAGACATCAATTCATGGTTCTTATGAGCTTTAACATCCAGTGTTTTTTGAAGTCATCCCAAAAACAAATGTGCAACAAGCTACTTAGATCGAACATATAATTTTACCTTCAAGCATAATATTTTTTGCATCAAGTGGATCGCTTGGAAGCAACAATAGCTGCAGATGCAGGGACAAGTGGTGCATGAGATCACTGCTCCATGACCAATTAAAAAGAAAAAATGATAACTCTAGTAAAGGATACAAAAAATAAGGATGTATTGACCTTAAGCTTCTCCTCAATCTCCTTAAGCTCATTCTCCAAAGAACCAATTTCATAAGCTATCATCTCGGCCATTTCTCCACCATCACCTTCCTCCTTTGCCAAAGCTATACATCGACACAAGAAAAACAGCAAACTTAATCAGAAAGTTCAAGGTCGCCAAAGTTTATTCAGATAAGCCAACCTTTCGTGTCTTCCAGATTCTTTTCACAATCCTTAAACCTTCTGAACGTCGCAACAACCTACAAAGCAGGGCCATTACACGATGTTCAGCAAAAAGCATAAACCACCACATAGAGGATTCAGCTCTCACCACAATATGAGAAGAAAAATCGTATGAGGAATACCTCGTCGAGCTCCGACACTGACTGAGCCAGCTTTTGATACTCGCCAGGGTTCGAGACTACTTCAGGATCAGCTAGCTTGACCTGCAATTCGTTTCTAGTCACAACCACAACGTCCGCGTATTCACCAAACATCAGCACCGAATGACGCTCCCAAAACACGCCACGAAAACAACTAAGATTCGCGAAATGCGCCACGAACAAGCGTTCGCCGATTCGCAACGATCGCAAAAGCTCCGCAGAGCTGCAAGCAATAGCAATAACAACCGTACCGACAGCTCTTTCCAAGTCTTCTCCGCCGATTCCAGCTTCCTGATCAGGAAAGGCTCCTGCACATCCACCGCGGAAAAAACGAACACCGCATCAGCTCGGCGAAGCTCTCGGACGACAAAATCAGCACAAAACATCGATCGAAAAAGCAAAAGATTAGCCTAGAGTTTCGTCGGAAGAGCACGGACCGCCATGCAAACGGTCCTCGGCGCTCTACGCGTCGGCGGGGGCCGGAGGAAGGCGGCCCTCCGGCCGAAGTGATCGGCGGCGCCGTGCCGGCGCCGGTGGAGGAACGTCCGGGCGGAGAAGCTCGTCGTGCAGGCGTTCATTTTTGAGGGGCGAAGATGGTGTGGCTTGGGTTTGAACTTCGGAGCGGAAATGCGAGGCGAGCGTTATCGGATTAGCTTCCCCCCAGCGGACTGTTTGGAAATCCGGTTAGTCGAACCCGTTACGGGGATAAGGCTGCGCTGGAGCCGAACGCTCTTTTCTTTTCCTTTTTTCTGTTCTTTATTTTTTTTTTCCACGACAACGAAAATGAATGTGGTTTTTGTTGGAATTTCAGATGAACGAAATATAGAATAATGACACTTGTCCTCGCGGATGATGCGTTCTTATTAAATCATTAGTCAATGTCATGTCTATTAAAAAATGAATTTTAACTTTTCCGAGTCATGGGATGGTAGAATCAAATCACTTTCAATAAAGATATGAGTACGGAATAAAATAATTTAGCTGCTCCACGTCAATAGCGGTGTAAGTTTATAAATAAATTAAGTAATATAACGAAAATTACAGTTAGACTTGACTTATTTAAACACATTTATTGTTTATAGATCCTCAATTACATTGCATGAATCACATAATGTTGTGTCGTTAGAATATTTCGTGAAACAATTAGCCATCTCATAGAAGCCTACACAATAATGTACTATAAGATTCGTCGGCTTGAACAATAGTTCTTCAAGGTATACCAATGATGAAATTTCTTCACTATTTTGGAAGAGAAAATCCAAATGAACAAAACCCAAAACAAGCACTTTTTATTTTTTCAAGAAAAGGAGGCAAAGATTGAGTGTTATGCTATTACTCTCCTAAAAAATTTAATCCAATCTAGTCTTTCATCAACATAGGAAATAAACATTTTTGTGGCTTATCTGATACTAAAGTGACGTTCATATCACAATAATAAGCTGATAAGTTCCTTGTGTAACTCGTTCATAAAGTGAATGCACTCCAAAGCATTTGTCAAAATTGCTTGTAAAGAGAAGCGTCCCACAGTACTAATATGTGGAGCATTTTGTGCTGAGGGACATTCTTAGAGCAAAGAACACAAATTTATTGGCAGTAACCTTTTGATTTGAAGCATTGCAAAAAGAGTCAAGACACTATTAAATAACCATTGGTCCTTAGCAAGACCTTAAAAGGCTATGATATCAAGGAAAAACTGGATACTGTTCGGGATCCGGAGGAAGAAAAAGATTCCAGCCCTATTGATCCACTCGGCCAAAACCCCTTACGAGGGTTAGGGGGACCACCATTGATCAACAAAGGCTTCGGCAGGAGATCATCCACAAGCATCAAATGAGATATTATCGTACTTCCTCGATGAGTCTGAAACAGCTTCCAATCACCCTTGTCAACTAAATCCACAATTAAGCGAGAAGGACGCTCCATACAAATGATGAAGATGTAAGGCGAAGCGGATCCCCTTGTCTCCCATCCCTTGAAGGTTGGAACACATCTGTTGGTTCCCCATTCCAAAGAAGCTTCATATTGTTAGTTTCAAAATTTCACATGATGAGATCCGCTGATGAACCAAGAATTCCAGTCATGTCAAGGGTCTCACAAATGAATTCCCATCTCAACCTATAGCACGCCGTCTCCAGATTATCTTGAATAGCATGTAGGCTTACTTCTCCATCATTTTACACATTGACTGAATGATTTCTTGAGCAATAATGATATTATCTTGGATTGGCGGCCCAAAAAGAAGCTCACTTAATTTTTGTTTTTTTGTTTTTTTTTTTTATGTCCTTTTCTAACTCTCTCTTTCTCTCACTCACAAATTTTTGCTCTACCCTATATAGACTGTGGAAGTCGAACTCTATATCTTAAACTAAACCTCCCCACCCAACTAATTCTCATACCACTAAGCCACATGCCTAGTGGGTGAAGCTCACTTAATTGGGCAAAGTCAAGTTTGACATAACTTCTAAAAATCAATTCACATAAAAAAATTAGTGATTCTCTTGAAGGAAATATTATACAGACTAATAAATCGTGATTGCTCTAGCCTATTAGAAAAATCAACTTTGGGAATCAACTTGGATTAAAAAAAATTGCCGATGTTTTTCAAAACGACAATACATGATATGAGACAAGTCCATGTCAGACTTTCCTTTTCCAACCTCAACTTGCTCTTTTGCAATCAGACTTTCGGGCACTTCGATTCAACTTCAAGTTTCATTCACAGACTGAAACTCGACACATATGCTTAATAGAATGATATAAATAGGGACAAGTGGACAAGAGCATTGTTTACTGAGGAAAGGTGATCTAAAAAAATGGAAGGGCAATTGGATTTTTAGTGACAAATATATTATCAATCAAAGATTCCATCGTAACAATATGATAAGATCGTATATTTATGCAAGTGAGGGAATAAAAGGAAGGGGACAAGTAGACTTTGCTCAATAAGAGCACTCAATCATTAACCATCAAAGAGTAGGGGTGAACGATTTTGGATTCCATTCATGTTTCATTGGAAACCTTTGATCTATCCGTCGGAGCAATTTCCACTTATAATATACTCCATCACAAGTTCTAGGGTTGGTTCTGGATCTATCTAGGTTTCACCACAAAAAAGTTGTAGAATCCTCTACTCCTAGTGTGGTGGAAATTATAATTGTTGTGGCCGAGACAACTCCAATGGCTACTTCTAGCCCTACTACTGAGGATGAAAATTATCTAAGAGGGAAAATTGACGATGACGATGAAAATTTCTTTGATGAATTTGAGACCAAGCTTGGTTTTATTGTCTGGATACAAGAACAAACTTTTCATGTCGAAGGAATATTCGGAATACTTCCACTCACTATTGCCCAGATGAGTGACACCTCACAGTGCTATTGATTTCACTTGCTTTGAACTTCATGGAATCTTCACACAAGCTCTCTTTGATGAACTTTAATTTTGAAAATTCTACAGAGAGTATGGACCTGTATATTCTGCACTCATTACCTATTTCTATTCAACGTTGCATTCCTCTTTCTAGATCAAATTCAATTCACTTTTTGTAATGTTTCCTATGTTTTTACCGTGGTGGATTTGACTAAAATCACATGATATCAGATTTGGAGATCCTAAGTTTAAGTCTTTCTAGTTTCCATTCGCCTTCCAAATTAAATTTTTGGGCTTAGTACTAGGTAAAAAAAACCAGACTAAACATGAGGAAGAGTGTTAAAAAAATAGGAAACTACACCTTTATCTTAACTTTTAAAATATTTGGCATTGATCTCACGAATCAAATCCCCAATAATTTTGCAAAAAATATAACCAAATTCATTTTGACGTGGAAGGGTTGTTGGTGTTGTCATAAGCATTGTCATCTTTGTCATTACGAATCAACCTATAGCACTATAGCTTGTAGAAAGTCTCGTCTATCTTCTTCGTATATTGCCCTAAGATGTTCTCAAGGACAAACATTTTCTTTCCAACATCTTCCTTACTCCGTTTGGAGTGACTTCATATCATTCTGTAAAACAACCCGATTTTCCCTTACCTCCTCAACAAACTTAAAAGATTAGGAGCATTGGTATCAACGGTTACAGTGACAACAATCTTATCTCTCTTCTTATCTTGAGACTCAACCTAAGCTTGAGCATCCTCATGATATCAACTTCATCATGCTCGTGGATCTCAGTTTCCGTACTATTTGCAATTGATTCAGTTGTCTCTACCAATATCTATTCTAGAGGTGCTGGACCAACAGGATTTGCAATGGTATCTTCAATATCCATTTCATCATCACTAGCAATCATTAAGCAAATCTTCCCAAAGCTCATCTAACTTTTCTTTTTCAAATCTCTCCTCTTCTTCCTGTCTCTAAATCTCTTCTTCAACTTTGGTAGCTTTAGTCGGCCTTTCTTCTGCAATCTTTCTTTCGGCCTCAGCTAGCCCCTTCTTCTTCTTCTTCTCCTATCCAAAAGGGGCAGTTTTCTCTCTCGCTTTTGCAGAGTTTCTTTCTTCTGTTTAATGGCAGCTTAAACCCTAATCCTCTTCCTCTTCTTCCTTTGTTTCTTTTTCGGGGGAGGCGCAGAATCACCTGAAGTGGGGCTAGGAGAATCATTTGAGCTTTTCCACTCTAAATATTTTGCTCAATAATTCTTTGTTCTCAAGTGTCACTGTCAGAAGTGTTCTCGCAAACTCATCATCTTCATTTCCGACCTTCACAGGCTTATTATTTGCATCTCTCCAACCTTCCTTTGATGGTTTGTAATGCATGTTTAGAATCATACTTTCCCCAACAAACAAGTCAGGAATCGACTTTTCGCACAGCCCCTTGGGAAGTTCAACATTGAAATGCTTAAAGATCTTCGGAATCAATGAACCATAGAGCAATTTCCCTTGACTTTTCCTTATTATCCTATACGTGGAAGAAGATGATGCGTGACAAAGAGAAAGTAATATTGGTCTTTATTGCCTAGAAAAGTTTAGCCTCATATATATAATGATGTCAGTTTTTAGAGATGGCTTCAGGTCTAAGACAATTTGTAAGAATTCTATTCATGACAATATATCTAAGAGGAAAACTACTATGAGGAACAAGAGATCTAAGTTCTCTAGTGAAGTTAGAATCTACATTGAAATCTCTGCTCCTAGTGTGGTTTAGACAATTCCAATGGCTACTTTTAGCCCTGCTTCTGAGGATGAAAATTGTCTAGAAGGGAAAATTGACAGTGACGATGAAAAGTTCTTACATGAGAACAAATCTTTATGTCAAAGGAACATACTTTAGCTCTCCCATTGTTGGCCATGAGTCCAACATGAGTGACATCTCATAGTACCGTTGATTTCGCTTATTTTGAACTTTATAGAATCTTCGTACAAGCTCTCTATTTGATGAACCCTAATTTGGAATATTCCGTAGAGAGTTTGTATTGTGTATCCTACGCTTAGTCATGAATATTTTCACAAATAGAAGCTCAACTTAGTGGTTTCAAATTATACACACATCATTACATATTATTAAAATATTGTAGCATCGCATTAAGACAAAATAAGAAAAACACAAAAATTTGTTTTAGCTTTCTCAATTTTTAAAATTCGAAACCTCCACTGCATAAGTTAGAACCTCGAATCGGACTTAGGCCATGCATGACAACGTTTCTTGGCTGGGGAAGAGTGTATTTTTTTAGAAATAGTTCTTTTCTATTTCTATTGCGGAGAATAATTTCTGAGTAAAATAAGGCGTTTGGTAATTACACAAAATTTATACTCCAAAAATAGAAAAAAAAATAGAAATGCATTTGATACGAAACAGTTTCTTCTTTGTATTTGTTCGTTTTTTATTTTGACCCACGGATTGTCGACCACCGGTTGCCGCCGCCAGTCGCCGCCCACTGCCACCGCTGCACGACCGCCAGCCGCCGACCGTCACCGTCGATCGTCGCCGCACAGCCCATCAGCCACCACCTCCCGCGGTGGCCCGCGGCCGGCAGTCAACAGCGGCCGATGGGCTGTGTGGTGGCGATCGACGGTGACGGTCGGCGAGCGGCGATCGTGCAGCAGCGGCGGCGGGCGGTGGTCTCCGACACTGGTTGTTCTCCGGCACCGGCGGACGTTGATTCGTGGGGAAGGGTAAATTTTGTCATGTAACTGGAAGACGTCACGGTTGAAGCAGAAATTCCGATGTGGAAAGAGCCAGAGTTGTCCCCTTTTTTGGGGGGTTGGGGTTGGTGGTTGGTTGGGGGGGGTGGGGAACGAATACTTAGCCCCTCGATACGACACCGTGGAAGCGGCTTCCGTTGTAAAAGCGATGCCGACACACACCACACGACCGTACAGTGCGAACGCCCTTTTAGAGAGAGAGAGAGAGAGAGAGATCTGTTAGAGAGACAAAGAAGGAGAGAGGGGTGGCCTTCTTTTTCTTCCCCCCCCCCCCCTCCCCCTTCTATAGAGAGAGAAAGCTCCCTTTCTCTCACTACTGTATCATTCCCTCTCATTCCCTCCCTCTCTCTCTCTCTTCATTCTCTCTCCTCTGTCTCGGATGAACAGTGTAAAAACCCTAGTGAGAGGGGGATAAGCAAGAGAGAGAAAGGAGCGCCCATCCGCGGCCTTCCGTTTTGTAAAAGTCAAAATCGTCACTTTTGTACAGAATCAGCGCGAGCGAGAGTAAATAAGCGAGAGGGAGGGGCACAGGGGAAAGGGAGAGGGGGGAGGGGGAGGGGGGCGAGGGCGGAGAGGTTCCCATTTGCTCTTGAGACTACTTCGATGGAGCTGTACGGTCGCAATCCGGGCAGGAATGGGTCCCAATCGGGTCACAATCCGTCCGAGTGGAGCCCCGTGGGCGGCGGCGAAACCGGGCTCGAAGGTAAGGTCCTAAATTTCTCATCAATTCCGGGTTCGTTTCGCCGCTTTCGATTCTCGCCCGTGTTTCGTGGGGTGGGAATTCTTTTCGGGTTTCGCTTCGGAATGCGGCGGGTTCGATTAGGGTTTTCGCGTTCATCCTCCTCCTCCTCTTCTTCTTCTTCTTCTTCTTACCCTGTCTGATTGTTGTTGTTGGGTGTGGGGGTGGAATTGGGTAGAATCAATGTGGCATCTGGGTCTCGGCGGCGGCGGAGGAGGAGGTGGGAGCGAGTCCTACCCGGAGCGGTCCAGCATGCCCGACTGCGCGTACTATATGCGAACGGGGTTTTGTGGGTTCGGTAGCAGGTGCCGGTACAATCACCCGCGCGACCGCGCTGCGGTAACTCCTTGATCACTGGCTTGAGTGTATGCATTTTCAAGTTGTTTATTTCGATGGAATGCGAAATTCGGTTCTTTCATGGGATTTATAATCCAATCCTGCTTGATCATACTTGATGGAATGCCCGAGTTTTGTAGTGCGGGTGACTTTGGCTTCGATTGATCATCGTAGTGGGAAAATATATTTAATACTGGCACTAGTTAGTTTTCGCCTGCTAGTGTTAGTGGGTGTAGTTATTAGACTCATTTGCAATTTGTGATCTTTTTCTCATTTTTGATGATCTTTGATGACTGATGGTAGTGAAAGACCCAGAATGAGACCCAGTATGAATTCAGTTCTTTCTTTAACTGGTTGCACATTTAGTTATTTACCGAAATGATAGATTTGGGGATAAGGAATTTATTACTATTTGCGCCTAGATGGGCTTATGGAGTATTACCATATTCAGTTGAGTGCGGATTTGTCATTTTCCGTCTTTTAATACATGATGCCCTGATCTAGGCTGAACCTGGAATGGGACGATAATTTGACAACAAAATGTCCACAATTACATGAATCAACTGACAACTCAGTTGCTAATGAATTGCAAACTGTGAATCCTATTAGATCCTCTTTTCCAAAAGTTGTTCAAACTTGATTAATGGATCACTACACCATGCTTCTCCCACAACTCTTATGCTAATATCCTGATCTCCACCACATTTTGCTGAGCTTGAAACACCATGAGCAAGTAGACATCACTCTGAATTAAACAGTTTGACTTTATGAGATCAAGCAGGATGATGCATTAGATACATTCTACCACAAATAAGGTTACGTGAACTTTTGATAATTTGGTATTCCAATGAACTTTAGCAATGAATTAGAAGCATTGAGTTTGGTCATCCTTGCTTGCAGTCCAATTAATAGTTGGATAGAGGCCCTTTTGCTGAAGCTCAATGCCATCTATCTATGGTAATGCTTGTAGCCTCATGACAAGGCCAACTATTACCCCGTATAGTATGTGTTCCGCCGCATCTTCCAGCTGCTGGTTGCTTGATTAGGACAGTGTTAAGAAGATAACTAAACCTAATGGTCCCAGGTGAGATTTTCAACTTGTAGGTGACAGAGTATCAGATCTCGATGGCCAGTTTCATCAAGCTGATGATATCATAATAAGAATCCCATTGACAATTTAATTTTCTGGAGCACCTAATTCAGTAAACCACTTCCACTTTGAAACACAGTGCCATTTCCAAGACTTAAAAGGTAATCAATCTTGATTTTCAGTTAGATTGGGTTCAACATCGTTGTTTTTTTTCAATAGTTCAATGAACTCGTAAATGATGATTTAAAATAAAAAATCAAATTCATAAATTTCTTTGTCAGGTAGCACTTTTGAGACCCAACAATTAGTGAGAGTTGGTAACCTAAGTCATTCTCAAATTTGAACCTGTGAAAAGTATGGATCTGATGATTATCACCCCATGACAATTCAGATACTTACTCCGGTCATCATGATGAACTTTCCTAATTTTCTCACGGATAGTCTTTAACCTTAACAAAGCAAAGCACTTCACATTGGAAGCTAGGCTTCCGAGACATTGTCGAGACCAGATTGAGAAGCATGTATATGTGTCATTTAACATTTTACCACACTTTAATCCTTTCTCCTCCTCCTCCTCCTCCTCCTCCTCCTCCTCCTTCTCCATATCAGAATTGAGCAAACACGGTTGGGTTTATGATCCCAATTGTTGACAAGTCCATGAAATTGTTCCTTATTTCAGCAAGACCTACTATATTTCATAGATACAACTGCAAACTTCTCATTCGCATCCATAAAGGCAAACTTCTCTGCCTCTTGTTTTGGTTTCTACTGACCGCATTTTGATTTGATAATATATCACTGTGATCTTACGACAGGGAATTCTAGTTAATTGTTCCTCTCTATGGCATTTCTTAATAGTCCTGACTCCTGCTCAACATGGTATTCAGGTGGTGGCAGCTGTGAGAGCTACAGGGGATTATCCAGAGCGACCAGGGGAACCTGCATGTCAGGTATTCAGTTACTAATTATGTAAGTTGCTAAGCATGTAATAAGCTCTGCATTTTGAACGTTGTTAATGCGAAGACTCTGTAGTCACTACCTAGATAACTGTATTGTTGAGTGCCCCTCCATAGGCATGAAAATGCCCTCAATAGATACCCACTCAAACACATGAGGAGTAAGCAATGTTTCTGTTTTGGTCACTGTCTCTGCAGTTTTATTTGAAGACCGGGACCTGTAAATTTGGTGCTTCCTGCAAGTTTCACCATCCCAAAAATGGCGGTGGTTCATTGAATAGAGTCCCACTTAATATGTATGGCTACCCATTAAGACTGGTGGGACATTCTTCTTCCCTATCTTAGTTAGTTATTTTGTAGTTACTTGATCTGGTTTCTGGTTCTCTCTAATTCTGACTTCTTTCTTATCAGGGTGAGCAAGAATGCTCCTACTATTTGAAGACGGGGCAGTGCAAATTTGGTACAACTTGTAAATTCCATCATCCTCAACCTGCTGGTGCATCAATACCAGCATCTGCACCTCAATTTTATTCACCGGTGCAATCTCCTTCGGTTCCTACTCCTGATCAATACAGGGGAGCATCCACCAGTTTAAGAGTGGCTAGACCTCCTCTTGTGCCTGGTTCATATGTTCCAGGGGCTTATGGTCATGTGTTGATCTCCCCTGGAGTTGTTCCTGTGCCTGGTTGGAGCCCTTACTCGGTAAGGTTAAACTTTTAATCAAATTTGATGGATTTTTTTATGGAACCTTTTGTATGATGTGGTTAGTCCCTCTTCTACAGGCGCCTGTAAGTCCAGCATTATCTCCTGGTGCCCGGCCTGCAATGGGAGCAACTTCGCTTTATGATGTAGCACAACTGACGTCATCTACCCCAGCTATTGCTGGATCATATCCCTCCATTCCTTCCTCCTCTGGACCATGGGGCAGCAGTCAGAAAGAACAAATATTTCCACAGAGAGCTGGTGAGCCTGACTGTCACTATTACATGAGAACGGGGGATTGTAAATTTGGATCATCTTGTAGGTACCATCATCCTAGGGATCGTATGGTGCAAGGGACAAACTTCCTTCTCAATCCACTTGGCCTTCCTTTGAGACAGGTATGCGGTTTCTCTTTGTTGCTTTTACCATGTGATTGTTTTACTATGCTTTCTAATAATGTAGATTCAGAATTTTTGTCCTTTTAAGTAGAATTTTTTTAAATTGTTCAGTGCTGGAATGAAGCCATATCTTTAGGAGGACATCTCCTGTAATGTTTGCTTTTATTTGTGCTGATATGATATCAAAAGTTCAAACCTGGTCCATTTGTTATAACTTTAAATGAAAATTCAGTTGTCCATCTGTAATTAGTTTTCTTTGTAGCAGGAATGTTGATCTAGCAAATGATGTGTTGTGTAATATTTGTCCCTATTGACAATCATCTGGTATGCTATTTTAGTCTTTGCAATCCCGGTTCCCATGATGGATGCAGCTCTAGTAATCCTAATGACCTTTGGTTGACTGAGCTTGTAAAGTTCTTTGATCAATTATCACCTTATCTTGTAAATTTTTTACTTGCTGGTTGTTGCGGACTTCAATGTGTTTTGGTGAAGTTTCCTACAGAAAAGAAAAGAACTAGTTAGCAAGTTTTGATGGCGTTGTTCAAAAGGGAACTGTTTGGCATTTCCGGCATTTCTAATAAGGGGTGCTAACTGAACTTATGTCTGTGAGAAGTTATCATAAGATCTGGTTAATTTTCTCAATCTTCAATAGATTTTTGCCGTGGCTTACCTTCATGAGAAGAGGATCCTGGCAAGCTGCTGCTAGACTGAGTGACTAATTTAAATTTAAAAAATTGAAGATGATTTGTTTTTGTTTTTTTGGTCATAGAAGACCATTTGTTAAGAGTTGCTCTTTTGGTTTTAGCTAGTGATGTCAAATTTCTGGCAAGTGAGCTTTCTCATGTAATATGAGTTAAAATCACTCTTATTTCAAATTTGTGTAAGAACAAGGTTTTAATTGATGTTAGGAAATTCTTCACTGAGAAATAAGAGAGATTTGCTTTTTGGTCATGCACTTGGCAGAAGCATCCCTTGTGGTTCATGACCTGCTCCTTGGTACAATGGTGGTTTTCCTGAAGTACCTGTGTTGTGCATTGCTCAGGCTCTTGAGCTTGTGCATTCACAAATATATGCTTGCACCTCTAGACCAGCCCATGAACAGGGGTTAAGCGCGTGCGCGCACGCGCGAGAGAGAGAGAGAGGATAAATAGGTGGGGAGGGGATTATACACTGTGCATAAACTTATCAGGCACTAGACATTGGATTTTCCTAGTTCACTTTTTCTTTTTCACCCCCTGCATCTTTGCTGCATCTATTCTGAATACTAGTGGGCATTTTGTCCCTTTTCCTTTTATTTCTCATTTCTGACGCACTGTAATATGCTAATTTTGTGTTCATCTCCCATTTTAGTAAGGGCTCTGTTTCCCATTGTAGTAATTATATTGGTCCTTGTCATAGTTAGGCATTTGTTGGTGGTTATAGGAGGACATAAGTTAGATGTTAATGCTTTATAACTGCATGTTTCTCCTTTTGTTTTTTCCCCCAGAAGGTGATGAAAAAGTTTTACAGCAATGAACTTTTCCATTTTGAACTTATGAACAGCAATTGTATTCTTCTTATTGTATAATGATAGTATTGATGATGTTGAACATTCATTTGTTTTATTTTGTGCAGGGAGTCCAACCATGCCCCTTTTACATGCAAAATGGGCATTGCAAATATGGGTCAACTTGCAAATTTGATCATCCGATGGGGACAATGAGGTACAGCCCGTCGGCATCATCTCTCACTGACATGCCAGTTGCTCCTTACCCTGTTGGATCTTTGCTCGGAACTCTGGCACCGTCATCATCTTCAGAGTTGAGGCCTGAACTGGTTTCAGGATCTATGAAAGATTCTTACTCGACCAGGATACCATCTAATGAGACTTCTACTAGTTCCGTTGGACTAATGTTTTCTCAGACTGGGTCAGTTCCACTATCTGATGTACAATTTTCAAGTCATAGTTCCGCCTCCTTGAGTAGTAGCAGAAGCACCAAGCCAGGCAACGATGTTCGTCGATCAAGCTGATGAATCAAAAGTATTCAATCTCATTAGCATCTTTATGTGGTTAAACCACGATTACATAAGGTCTAGATGTCAGTAAATTAATTGTGTCGATTATGATTTGGGATCATCAATTGTTCATTGAGGGTCTAGCCAATGAGCTTGATTATAGCATTTAGGACTTAATGATTCCCTATAGGGTTATGAATTATATTTGAATAAGCTTCCATACTCTCTGATATGAAATGTCGACTCATCGATACACTGGAAGTTGCAGCCATATCAGGTAACGTATACTACGTTTGCTTTGGTTTCTGGAGTTTTCGGTAGTCCTGTGTGTATATATTCTGATATTCCTTCAATGAACTATCGGAATATCAAGAACGGTAGGCTTATTTTGTGAATTTGGTTCTTAGGATCCTAAGTTACATTAATCTCCTAAAGCTATATGCTTTCACATCTCGTTTCACTCCCATGGTTTCTTTCTGCTGTATTATCAATCTTCGTTAATTCATCAAAAAGATTGGATGCGTGTTAAACTGATTTGATTAAAACTGAATACGCCCAAAACCTGCTAGCAATTTTTTTTTTTTTTCATGCTGTTGGCAAGAAAGTTAAAAGCAGCTTTCTATCTCATAATTTGATTAAACTTTTGACCTGGCCGGCGAATGATATAGGCATGTATTATAAGATCTTTCCCGAACATGATTGGACAAGCAGTTGATGCCCAGAAATTCGTAGGAAGTGTTTGGCCGAAATAAAACAAACCGGAGTGAAATGACTATCAGTCATTTCAATGCAACAGCAGAAGTGAAGTGAAGTGAACTGACATCCATTCTGCAGAAAATGAAGTACCAAACCCAGAAAAAAGAAGAGAGAATCGACCCAGACAGGGGCAAAGATCTATCTGTTGCGGTGCGCCATTCTTTTCAATGTGAGAAAATGAGAAAGTTGATGATGAACTGTTGGTCATGATTGCAACAGGCAAATCCAACTCACTCTGGAAATGAGCTTTACGGTCCCTCAAAAAATTTCTGCCTTTTGTTTAGTCCAATTCTTTAGTGCATATCATTCACTGGCAATGATTACAATCCCCCCAAAAGCAATGCAGCAATCGCACACGCACAATCTCGGCGATCTCTCAAAGGCTAAAAAAGAATGGAACACAAGGCCAATCTGTCACCCGCCTTTCCCTCCAAATAAAGTGCACTCGCACCTGCATGCCTCCCTTGACTTTTTAGAGCAGCAGCCATCATGGACACTCGAGTAAAAAGTCTCACCGCCATCATCAAAGTCATCACTCATCATCGCCAAGCGCCCTTCACTGCAAACACACTCGGCGCCGAGAAGGCTTCAAGATCCAGAATTGCAATGCGAGAAAGAGAAGCTTCGGAATAGAGGGCGGGCTCGGTGGGTTCGAAGGCAGGAGAGATGGGCGTGATAACGGTCGGAGTCGCCGAGTTGAAGCCGAGCGTTTCGGGGAGGCGGTTGCTTCGGCCGAGTTCAAGCGTCCGACACACCGTCGAATGGTGACTACCTTCTTTTTTCACTTCTTTGCTGTTGTTTACTAGTGACTCTGTTTGTTGCATAGCAAGTTTTTTGAGTCCTGCTGTCAGCTGCAGAGTGTGTTCTCTTTTATCAGTTCAGTATTACCCAGAAAAGAAGGAATCAAACCGTGCACTGTCTATTCATTTGGCAAATGAGTAGAGCTTGTACTGCATTCCTGACGTGAACATCGCCTTCTTCTGAACGCTCTTCTTACAAGAAATAGCAAAGAATTGCTTATGCTAGCTTCACAAATCTAATGCTCTTATAAAGTAGAAAGTGCCTCGGCCCAATAGAGGCTGCCCTTTTCCTGGTATGACACGGGAGATCGAGCCACCGCCATTCCCTCCTTAACAGTATCTGAAAGTGGAAGATAGCTCTCTGCCTCACCGAGGTCTTAAACTCGGATTCAATAGCTTCTAGCGCATCAGAGGAATTGATGAAAAACAATGAAAAAACCCCGGTTCTTTTCTTGGATCAATTGTCCGCACTGTCGATCTTTCAAGGAACATAAATTTGAACAAACATCATGATGGGACCATGCTATCCCAACTTAAGAATGTTAAGCACGGACAGAATTGTCGTACAATCACAGCGTCCTGGCCTCAGACATGGTAATGCATGCCTACAGAAGCCAAAGTTGGTGCATGGTCCTTCATTTGCTGGCGATTTCCTCTAAAAAATAATTGAGCTTTTGCTGGTGAAGCTTAAGGTTTTGAATTCGATCTGAATAAATGATTCTTGCAGGCCGATATCTGATGTCTCCAGTGATCTCACCGTTGAAGTAGGAGCGACAACCTTTGCATTTCACAAGGTACGGTGGATTGAATTGGAGAATAACTTAAGGCTTTTTGACTTAAGGCTTGATGCACCCAGTGCGTTCCTTGCAGTTTCCTCTTGTTTCACGGAGTGGTCGGATTCTGAAACTGTTGGTGGACACAAAAGAATCGAAAGCCTCGCGGATCAGTCTCCGGGATGTCCCTGGCGGTCCACAGGCATTCGAGATAGCTGCCAAGTTCTGTTATGGCATAAACGTAGACATTTCGCTGTCCAATGTGGCGACGCTTCGCTGCGTAGCTCATTACCTGGAGATGACGGAGGAATTGGCTGAGAAAAACCTGGCATACCGCACTGAAGCTTACATCAAGGACATGGTGCTACCGAACATATCTAGCTCAATCACCGTGCTTCAACAATGCCAAAAGCTGTTGCCCATCTCCGAAGAGATCAACCTGGTCACTAGGCTGATCAATGCCATAGCAAACAACGCTTGCAAAGAGCAGCTCACGTCGGGCTTATCCAAGCTTGACCGCAATTTTTCAGCGAAGCCCATCGAGGAAGTGGAACCGGAGACGCCGGTGGATTGGTGGGGCAAATTGCTTGCGGTGCTAAGTCTCGATTTCTTCCAGCGAGTTCTAACGGCTGTCAAGTCGAAGGGGCTAAAGCAGGACATGGTCAGCAAGATATTGGTGAACTATGCCCATAATTCTCTTCAGGGCCTCATCCTCAGAGATCCGCATTCTGCGAAAGCGAGTTATTCGGACTTGGAATCACAGAAGAGGCAAAGGGTGATCGTGGAAACAATAGTCAGCTTGCTTCCGACGCAGTCGAGGAAGAGCCCCGTCCCAATGGCATTTCTGTCGAGCTTGCTGAAGATCGCCATCGGAGCATCCACATCCACTTCTTGCAGATCTGATCTGGAGAGGCGGATCGGCTTGCAGTTGGACCAGGCCATTCTCGAGGACATCCTCATTCCCGCGAATTCACAGGGGAACGGGCAAAGCCTAATTTACGACACGGACTCGATCCTGAGGATATTCTCCACTTTCTTGAACCTGGATGAGGACGACGACGATGAGGACAACCATCTGAGGAATGAGAACGAGATGGTTTGCGACTTCGAGAGCCCCGGATCCCCGAAGCACAGCTCGCTTCTCAAGGTCTCGAAGCTGTTAGACAACTATCTTGCGGAGGTTGCCCTCGATCCCAACTTGTCGCCGTCCAAGTTCATAGCGCTCGCCGAACTGCTTCCCGACCATGCCCGGGTAGATAACGACGGACTCTACAGAGCTGTCGACATCTTCCTCAAGGTCAGGATCCTTATCCTTCCTATCCCTGTACCAAAACCTTCTGTAATGCAAATAATTCCATTCAAATTGTAGACCGAAATAATCACATTTTGCGGATTCATAGTCGACTTGCTCGCTCCCCTTCGCAGGCTCATCCGAACATGAAGGACTCGGAGCGCTACCGGCTATGCAAGACCGTCAACTGCCAGAAACTGTCGCAGGAAGCCTGCAGCCACGCGGCGCAGAACGAGAGGCTGCCCGTGCAGCTGGCGGTCCAGGTCCTGTACTACGAGCAGATCAGGCTGAAGAGCGCGATGAGCGGAGGCGGCGGGTCGCACCACGTCGGCAGCGGGCAGTTCTTCTTCGGGTCGGCCAGCATTGGCGGCGGCGGCTGCGGCGGCGGGGCAGGCCCGTTCCCGCACCGCTCGGGGAGCGGTGCCGGCGGGAGCGGGGCCATATCGCCGCGGGACAACTACGCGTCGGTGAGGCGGGAGAACCGGGAGCTGAAGCTGGAGGTGGCCAGGATGAGGATGCGGCTGACGGACCTGGAGAAGGACCACGTCTCGATGAAGCAGGAGCTCGGGAGGCCGCACCCGGCGAGCCGGCTGCTGAGGTCGTTCACCAGGAAGCTGAGCAAGCTCAACGGCTTGTTCCGCCTGAGCTCCGCCGGGCTGCAGCCGCCGCACGGGAGCAAGGCGAACTCGGAGACCGGATTCTTGTTCCAGAACCACAAGCGGAGGAACTACTCGTTTTCTTGAACCACATACGTTCGAGCATGGCCTCGTCCCTTATCTGGGTTCAGTTTACCTTCGAGTGTATAGCTTTTTACTGCATGATTTGTATCTCGTCGTCGTCTTCTTCCGTGCTCAATTGTTCATAACTTTCGTCTGAAATCCCGACCGAACTGTCGGATAAAATATAATAATATAATTTGTGACGAGACATGTCAACAAAAGGACTCCGTGGCCCAATGGATAAGGCGCTGGTCTACGGAACCAGAGATTCTGGGTTCGATCCCCAGCGGAGTCGACTCTTCTCTTCTTTTCTTTTTCGGTGGCAGTGCCAATAATTATTTTTCTTTTTTATACAGAAACGACACAAATAATCCCTAATGCGGTCTAGACCCGTCAAATAGTCGGGTCGGGTCGGGTTGAAAATGGGTCAACCCATATTTGATCCATTTAACCCGTTTTGATCTATATTCATGTAATGTAAATTAAGTGACCCATATCCGACCCGTACCTGACTCATACCCGAGGCTCGAGACTTGCCAAATTTGGCGAGGCCGAGGCTCCACCAGTGTCGGGCGAGGCCTCGAGCCTCGCCGGATTTGGTGAGACTCAAGCTCGCCGGTGTTGGGCCAAGCTCAATCTCGCCGATCAATAAATTAAAAATTTAGAAACTATGTTGTTGTGTAATGAATTAAAGTTTATGACCATTTGGGTTATGATTTGGGCTTTGCCCAATAGCTTATTTTACTTCTCTTGTGGGCTCTCTTGAGAGCATTGAGCTTGAAGGGAAGATCCAAGAACGGCGTCGGCCCTTCGCTTCTTCCTCTCCTTCGGAGCTTGTTTCGCCGCACGAACGCAGCGCGGTGCAGCTCCCGGCGGTGATCGAAGCATCGGAGAGAGAGAGAGAGAGAGAGAGAGAGAGGGAGGGACCGCCGCCGCGCGATGTCGTCGTTCTCGCGCCTGCCCAACTCCTTTCCCTTCTCCCGTTTCTTCAAGTAAGCGGCTGAACGATCTCTCGCTCCCACCCGAATTGCGTTTCGTCTTCTTTTTTCTTTTGGTCCCTTACCGCGTGATTGCGACCCAGCAAGAGCTCTGGGGTTAGATGATCGTCGAATTTCTGGGTTTTCAGTTGATTCCGGTCATGATGGTTTCTGATTTTCTTTCTAGTTCTGCATCTGCTCTATTGGGCATGCTCAGTTTGACTAGTTCTCTCTTCTTTTTCCGTGGTTTCTTGAGAGTTTTGCTTGGTGTTCTTCCAATCACATTGAGAAGAGCCCCAGTTGAACCAAATGGGTTTTCCTGAAAAAGAGAAGATATGTGAAAGAAAAGGGAGGAAGATGAATCAGTGATTCTCAGGAGACATCGTGGATTGTGGGGGCATGAGTTTCCAATGGCTGGAAGCCTATGTCTGTGTAATTCTTCAGCGGGTCGAATTGGATGTTTAATTGTTGGAATAGTGGTTGGAGAGACTCGAAGGTGGTTGCGTGGGGTGTGATGAACTTATGCGCTGATCAATATGCGCATGAAGCTCGGCAGCTTTCGCTTGCTGCATTGTGTTGTAGCTCATAACATCGGAGGTTTGGGGGGGGTGGTTTAATTTCTGGGATAGAAATTGATCTACTGTGCTATGGACAATGATCTGATCAGGAAATCATCAAGAGAGAGAGTGGTTGATCCTTTCTGTATCTAGCTTTTCTTCCCGGTGTTGATGTGCCACATCTAGCAGAGTTTTTGGATGTTATAGGTTGTGAATGTGGTCACGTCATGCTCGAGCCTTTTACAAAATGGCTATTTGCCTTCGCGAGTGATAGTTGATTGCTATATCCCTGCCCCTTGGTTGTGTCTTTTCAAATGAAGTTATGGACCTAATAATCGAATTCTTGTGTCCCTGTCCGGTTCATGGAGGACTTTAACGGTACTCATTGTGGTGAGTTAGTACTATCTCCTGAAAAGAAGCCTTCTTTTTGCACAAGTAGGCTTGTTGGTTATAGAGGTTAAAGTGACACTACTATGTAATGTGCGGTTGACTGATCCCTTTTCCCCCTCATTTTTGCTTCTCCCTTTGCAGTATCCAGTTTGTTAATATTCCTTCTATAGCTATGGATGATCTCGACCTTTTTGTTTTCTCTCTTTCTATTTGAGTTCTTGGCCATTTGATTTGTACACCATTTCTGCTGTCCACAGGCAGTTGGAGCAAGAAGCGGAAACAGTAGTGAGGGTGTTGCAGCCTGGACCTTTGGGAATCATAGAGCACAAGTTCTCCACTGAGGAGATAAATGAGGCCAATGCCACAGTCCGCCAAGCAGTAGAAGCTTGGAGAAGAAGTGCTGAACTAGAGAAAAGAAACCCGTTCTTGAGAGATTATATCAAATCATGAGGGAAGACTGATAGCTCTGACTCATCACCATGTGTAAGCTATTTTTGATGCTTTGTTCATAGTATGCACATGACGCTCTACTTCCCACAACATCTTCAGCGCCAATTTGATTGGTAGCAATTGTTGATGGTTGGAATCACAGAAGTAATGAGTTGAAGGCATGCTCGCTCCTTCTTTTTCAGCCTAATTGCTAAACTGACTTTTATGTTTGCCAAAGGATGCGTTCACCACGCATTTTTTGCTGGTTAATAAAGCATATAAAAAAAATGCAAATTAAATGGTGCTTGCTTGTGCCCTTAAATTAGCCAGTAAATGACTTTATGCTAACCTTTGAGGGGGTGCCTGATATTCTTGTCTTACTCTTATGTGGTTCACCAAGCTTTAGAGTGTTTCTATAGTGCAAAACCAGCAGTACTTTTTCGAGTTGCATCATTGCTGGTTTGATCTTATCTTTGCCACACTTTCTTTCAGACTCATAACAAGAAAAAGAACACGGTAGCAATTACCCCAGATGGGTAGTTTGCCGTCGCCGATGTTCTTTGTTCTGAGAAATTGGTGAAAATGCTGTCTATTGGTTCTGCTTTGAAAAAGTGGACTCTCTTCTTGATTGTTCTCTGCTCTAGGTCCTCTACAACTTTGCAGAGGGATAACGTTGGACTGGAGATGTAATTCTCTGTTTCGCCTCCTTCTATTCTCGTTGGGCAGAGTAAGATGTCTAATAAAGCATCGCATAGTGTTTTTACTTCAAGTGTACACATCTACGTTAGAGCACATTACATCATATGTTCAAATTACGCATGTATAAATCGATTCCCACTTGGAGTTTAATCCGTGTGAACCAGAAAAGGAGATGAGTTTTGCCATGGAAAGCATGCGATTAGCTACATCTGATACACGAACTAGCAGCAGTGTATGGTGCTCAATGCCATCTGAGTAATGCATATTGAGAAGACTAAAAATTGATGGCCAAACGAGGTTAGGTTATTGGTCGTTGTCAATCAAATACATGATGCATTTCCATGATTTTTCTGTGTTAGGAGTTAAAGCACATAAAGTGAGTATAAGAATTGGAGTGATCATGCATCAGATACGTTGGCGATTCCTTCTAGACACTAATGATTTTGAGAAGAAGACATATTTCTTGTAAAAATGTAACTTATATACCTCGATAGTACGTAATAAGATGGATTTTGTAACAAAAAGATTCCAACGGAATGGTTCGTTTCTTATTGTCAATCCCATAATTGCGATTGCATGTTTTGAAATGAGAACACTACTCATGTGAAAGTTATCTATGGATCTAGTAGAGCGGCATTGTGACGGTAGGGGAAAATTGTCCAAAAAAGTCATAAATTTATTGTACAGTAATCATATTAGTTTTGAACTTTTCAATTTAGCTAATTTTCTGCTTAATTTTTTTCTTGTTTAATTTAGTCCTAAGCCTTTTTTTATGATTTGCTAGTGTAATTCTTGTTACGTAGTTGGCATTTTCGTCAATAATCTTCAATCAAAATTAGTTGGAAGAATTACATTCGTAAATTGTTAAAAAATTTATCATTAAATTGATCAAATCAAAAAGTTTGTCACATAATAGATTTAGGGCTTTTTGAATAATTCAGTGAGGGCTAAACAGATCTGCTAAAAGGAAATTGGGTGGTATTTTTCTTTATTTCTTTATTTTGATCTTGACAGCACATTGAAGTAGGGATAAGTGAAAAAGCTTTTCCTTCGTTTTGGAAGACGATAATTCATTTTCCTTACTTTAAGGGCGGGATTTTCCTTAAATGCGAAACACTTTTTCGACTATTGATGATGGAACATACACCTGCGGCCCAACTTTTTTGCCAATTTCTCGTTTGGCTTTCCGTGGGTGGCACTTAGCACGTCCCCATCGTCGATTAACCTAACTTCCTTCTTTTAGCCAATCGGATACCAATAATACTGCTACTAAAACACACATAATTTCTAAATTAAGCTTGATTGGCCGCAACTCTGTCATGATCGGTTGCAAGAGTACGATTCGAAATCTTTCTTCTTTGGCAGCGAATCGCCCGCATTACATGTCTGCTTCTGGCCAAGGAAGTTGCATTCCCCACGTTTGATTAAGTTTACGGTACAACAGAAAGGGGGCCATGGACAGTCCAAAACTTGAAAGGACGATGTTGCATCGATACCTTCGTGCTAAGGAGCTAGTGGAATTGGGGATCAATTTGGATCGCCCGATCATACGTAGGGGCCCAATGTATAAGAATCATTAGATTTGATGGATCTTATGTCTCGCGAGACTTAAGGTTGTTATGTGATATGCTCGCTATTTGTTTGGAATTTTCCATTCGAATAATTCTCTCGAATCTCGACATATTGCATCTATATATCTATATTTGATGCGAGTTAAACTTGATTAGGACCATGTTTGGTTGCATCGGTACATGTGAGGTCAATACATTTAAACTATTCAGTCAATTCTGTATCTGTCGGGACTCCCAAATTCTCTAATTTTTTTTACCATGATAGGATCTCTATTAATTGTGCGGTGCAATAATCATCAAACAATGATCCTTTTGGATTATATCAGTAACGCGTTTCTTGTTTTAGGTCCTTCTCTTTGCTTCGCTCCACCAATTCCTGCTATATGTTCTGCTTGTATGCAGTTCATGCGCATTCTAATACACATCAACCAGCTAGATCAGACATGAGCTCCATGCATCTCCCTCCCTCCCTGAGTCCCTCCCTCTCTGAGCATCTCCCTCTCTCTCTCTCTCTCTCTCGCTCTCTCTCTCTCCGTGAGGGACTCACATATCATTTGATGCCAAAAGAGTGTATACAGAGCGATAGAATGCAATTTAACACTTAGAAGTTTTACTTCATTGACATGAAAATAGGGCGCTTACACATTGGAAGTTTGCCACCGCTGTTCTTTCTCATCGCCCCGAAACCTAACTCAGAACAACACAGGGGACTTCCCATACATAAAAAGACCTCAAAAAGCAAGGGGAAAAAAGACCAGAGAAGAAGGCTGTCGTCTTCCATAGCGTGCAGCCATTAGGGTTAGAACACAAGGGCACCAAAAAGTCCGCCTTTTCGTATTCGTAACACGATCTGACTCGTGTATGTTAGACGTGTAATCGTTATTGTAAGGGTAAAACTGGAGAAAGATGCAAGAACTTTAGTCTCTAGACCCAAATAGCTCTGGCCTCTCGGAGAAGAGGGACCAGAGTCCCCCGCACCTGGTGGCTCATGAGCTCGTTCGTGCCGCCGATGTACTTCTGGCCAATGAACACGGTGGGGACGACCTCGCGCCGCCCAAGCTGGACCAGCGCGCGCTCGATCTGGTTTCTGTTAGGCATCTGGTCGAGCTCGTACACGGTTGGGTTCGCGCCGTAGCTCAGTATGAGCGACTTCACAGTGTGGCTCATGCAGCACGTGCTCCTGCTGAATATCACTACCGGCTTGTCCTGCACAAGCCCCGCCAATGTCGTGTCCATGCTGCCTGACGAACGACGAAGTATCCGGAGCCTTGAGATTATAGTTTGTGTGTGTGAGCTCGCGTGCTTTTTAGCTCTGGCTTTGGGGTCTGCTTGTGAGAAAATGGCTTGGCTCTGAGGTCCCTTTTATAGAAACTCATCGGTCGTGCAGTGGATTTGCTTTCTGGGGGCGCTTCTTACCTTTTGCAATTTAAATTTGGTTTTTTTCTGCAAGAATAATAGTGGAGATAAAAAAAAGGGTTTACTTGCAGTCTTCATGGGGGCGAACAATATATTTCGTCGCGACCCGTAGGTCCGATTTATTCCTATATTAGCCTCATGATCATGTGACGGCGACCTTTCTGTCGCAAGTTGCAATCTCCTTTAGCCTGATGAATAGTTATAGAACCTATATTTCAGGCCATGTGCAGGAAACTGGGTTGCCATCTAGAACTTAAAAGAAAGGAATATATTCCCATGCATGCAGTGTTTTACGTGGCCTGAATTGAGGACGTGTTGCACGATGAGCCGATGACGAAGAAAGATCCTAATCAATCGGACATCTCTCCAGAATGGCAATCTAAACCAATTATTTACTTAGTTACAGCTATAAACTCTAATTAAGTGGTGGAATGAATATTGCAAATATGAATATCACATGTGCCAACTTAATTAGATATAAAAAAAATGAGATATGCCCATTTTTGGTAATTTACCAATCATAATATTAGTTAGATAAAGTTTTCTCTAATATGGTCCTTATTAAGGTGCATGTGCGATGTTGTTAGGTGAAATAAGTCACATGTTAGAAATGTGATGTCAAGTGGAGCACTTAATAAATTCTAATTAATTCGTAACTCATTAGCTTAAACTTTTGAGTGAATGTGAGTTAAATTATATTGATGAACAATAGACTTAGACTTCTTGCTGGTGACATCATTAGGTGAAAATATTAGTTGATGCTACATCAATCCAATAAGTGGTATAAAGTTGATAGTTGATTAGTGGTTACCACCAATATGTATCGGCCTCTTGTTGAGCTTGACAGGGCCAAGGTGATTTTGATAGAGGGTGACGGGCAAATATTATCCATGTTAAAATATGCCAAACCTGATGGGGCCAAGGTTGAGATTCACCTTGGGATAAGACTAGTGCAGAATGACACCTAGATGAAGAGAGAGTAGGAACACATGTCTTAGTTGGCTAATAACTTACTAACTTAAAAAGATCAATTTAAGTAAATATGTAATTGATTGACTTGAACTTGGGCTCTTCGTTAGCAATATCCATAAAAGAAGAAATCAAACTTCTATTGTCCACATCAAGCCGTCCTTAAAAGATAGTGATTGCCTATTGTAGTCTAATGATTCAATTAGATGTTTTTAGATGTTTTTATGGTTGCTCTCCCATCCACTAGGCTGCATCGATCGAATCACATAAGTTTTCATGCTATTTCGTCTCTCGTTCTTGATCATTGATTGCTTCTGCCTTTTAATAACGCTAGGTTTGACAACATAAATATGTATGTTACAATCCTACTTTTGCGCTATGACCTTCTTAGTACTTATGAATCATATTTGCAATTGTGAAAGTAGACTTGTTATTGTTAATTTCTTGAGTTGCTTGTACCTCAATATTCACACTCTATTCAATCATTCATGCTGACAAGTTCCATGCTAGAGAATTACAGTCTATTCTAGATCACAAAAAACCAAATCACAAATAATTATAAATTGTTGTGGAACCCACTTTTTAAGAAGTCGTGACTCATAATAAATTGTTATTTTCATAGTATTCCAAGGACTGTTATACTAGTAGAGTCCAAAAATGCTAATCTACCTCCATCAATACAATTTGTCGTGTTATATGATGTACTCTTTTATAAGGTTTATATCTTGAAAAACTCTCAAAATACAAACATTTATGACAAATTTACTTCAAATTAATTTATTCGATCGCAAAAAACCCCAAATTAATAAATTTGTGACAAATATACCCTCCACTAAATTGAATTAATATCACAAAAAAATCATAAAAATTGTAAACGGCCTAAAATCAAATTAGTATATTAGTCAATTGTCTATGTCATTTAACCAATTTTAACTTTTATAAAAACTGAATTAGTTAAATTTGTCAAATGTATCATTTTTGGAAAAAAAGTCTAATGCATACTTTAGTCTCTTGAGGTATTATTATTTCCTTAAAGCCTCAGCACTAGATCTGTCAAAATAAGTCATAAACTCATTTCTCAACACATATTTGATGGGTTGAGTTATTATATGGGTTGGTTATATTCAATAAATATAAAATAATATGAGTGTTAAAAGGGTCAACAACTTACTTAGACCCGATCCACATCTATAATTCTCTTCACTCTTTCTTACTCTCATTCGATTTCACGTTTGTTCACTTTGTGCTCTCACCTTTTTTAAAAAATATGAGTTTCTCAGACTTAGTTAAATATGGAAGTATTTTTACAACATAGGTTGGGTCAAGTATGTGTTAAGTATGGGTCAGATATGCGTCACTATATTTGTATTATATGAATATGAATCAATTTGGATTGGATCATATCCAATTCAATCCGATCCGATCCACTTATTTGATAGATCTACTCATGTACTCTTGCCCTATTTCTACATTCAGGCCACAATACTTTACCGCTCAAATTGTGTTGTGTACTCATAACATCATCAAAACATCGAGTTAACCTAAAAAAACCCAATGCATACATTGGATGATTTTACATTATTTAAGAATTCGAATCTTAACACTCGCTCTCATAATTTGCATTTATAGGCACAGAGTGTGCGAAAGTATGTATATGTAATTCTCGAAAAAGGGTTGAAAATATATTTAGGAAGCCTCCCAGAACATGATTTTCAACCAAAAAAGTGTAATAAACCAAACAAATGTAACAGCCGAAGAAGTCATCGCTTATTCAGAAATATGCTGAAGCAAAAGATTCTTTGCTTTATCTTACTGGCTTTGCACAGATTTGCGCATATGATATAAACCGAAAGATGAAGGAAAGCAAGACAAAACATGAGATTCTCAGGAAGCATTGACTTTAATGGAATGATAAAGTCTCAATTATCGTCTGAATTACTGAAAAATAAGAAAAAAATCATGGGTCAAGAGAAACATCCGTACGAGAAGAAAAATATATTCCCACGAAGGCCCCACAACGTTATCGTTGCCTCTGCACATCTCGCAGTTTGTTATATTTGGCAAGAGAATATGCTGCTTAGCCTCGGTGCTGATATATTCGCCGCATAAAAAGGAAAAGAAAAATATGCATTCAACGTCTGCATATTGTAATCGTGTTATTCTTCGCCAGCAGTAGCGATTGGCCTTTGGACTGAACAATTGGCCGGTGTTATCTAGGCCAATCACAACTGAAATATCCAGTGAGATAATAGGAAGACATCGCACGGCTTTTAGACAATGTGGACTAAACCCATCGAGAGACCGTTGATCATGGTGGGGCAGCAGGCATCAACCTGATCGCTAGATGTGCACTATACCAAGTATTTACTAATTCCACAATGTAGTTTAAAAAATTTCCTAAAATTATCAAATTTCTCGCCCCCTCGAGCTAACATTTTGTAGAATTTCTTGTCTTGTAAGCCCTAACCTAAGTTTTTGTGTTTGCCAAAGCATACAATCATTAGTCTATAACATAATTAGGGGAAATTATCCAATCAATTCTAAACATATTATACCGATGATAATTTGGTCTCGAACTTTCAAATTTTACTAATTTAGTCCGAAATATTTGCGTGAAATTCTAATGTAATCATTTCGATCAATTTTCATGGAAAATCGCTGATGTGGTGATGTGCTACGTTGAATGGTCACCACATCAGCGATTTTTGATGAAGATTGACCAAAAGCATTACATTGGAATTTCATGCAAAAAATTTAAGACTAAATTGACAAAATTAAAAACTTTAGAACTGAATCGACATTCATATGATATGTTTAGAAGTGATCGAATAATTCTCCCATATAATTGTCGAAATCAATCTAGATAACTAAGCAATGATGGGGGCAATACAGGAGACTTTGGGCAGAGTCTCATGAAAAAGTTACGCACAATGGGTCATCCTAGAACTAATTGGGTTTTCCGGGACAGATGAAAAGGGAGGAGGGTGAATTATGTGCCCATGTGGATGAATCAGTGATCCTCAGGAGACATGGTGGATTATGGGGGCATGAGTTTCCAATGGCAGGAAACCCATGTCTGTGTAAGTCTTCCGCGGGTCGAATTGGATGTTTAATTGTTGGAATAATGGTTGGAGAGACTCGAAGGGGGATGCGTGGGGGCGTGATGACTTATGCCTCCGATCGATATCCGCATGAAGCTCGGCAGCTTTCGCTTGCTGCATTTTGTCATTTTGGTCTAGGAACGGAGCTCTTAACATCGGCAGGGTTTAATTTCTGGGATAGAAATTGATCTCCTGGGGTATGAACAATGATCTGATCAAGAAATCATCAAATATTTAGCCAAAATTTAGGTGTCAATAAAGAGAGAGAGTGATTGATCCTTTTTGTATCTAGCTTTTCTTCCTGATATTGATGAGCCATGTTTAGCAGAGTTTTTGGATGTTATGGGGTGGGAATGTGGTCATGTCATGCTCGAGCCTTTTACAAATTGGCTAATTACCTTATAGAATGATAGTTGATTGTTATATCCCTGCCCCTTGGTTCTGTCTTTTTAAGATGAGGTTATGGGCGTATTAATCAATTTCTTGTGTCCTTGTGCCGGTTCATGGAGGACTTTGACGGTTCTCATTGCGGCGAGTTAATATTTGACCCTGAAAAAAAGCCTTCTTTTTGCACAAGTAGGCTTGTTGGTTATAGAAGTTATGTAATGTGCGGTCGGCTGATCCCTTTTCTCCCTCGTTTTTGCTTCTCTCTTTGCAGTATCCAGTTTGTTAATATTCCTTCTATAGCTATGGATGATCTCGGCCTTTCTGTTTTCTCTCTTTCTATTTTTGTTCTTTGCCTTTTGACGGGTATGCCATTTCCGCTGTCCACAGGCAGTTGGAGCAAGAAGCGGAAACAGAAGAGAGGGTGTTGCAGCCCGGACCTTTGGGAATCATAGAGCACAAGTTCTCCGCGGAGGAGATAAACGAGGCCATTGCCACACCCGCCCAGCAGTAGAAGCTTGGAGAAGAAGTGCCGAACTAGAGTAAGGAAAACCATTCTTGAGAGATCATATCGAATCGTGAGGGAGGACCGATAGCTCTGAATCGTCACCATGGGTAAGCTATTTCTGATGCGCTGTTCAGAGTATGCACATAGCGCTCTACTTCCCGCAAGATCCATTTCAGCGCCGATCTGATCGGTAGCACTTGTTGATGGTAGGAATCACAGCAGTAATGAGTGGAAGGCATGCTTGTTCCTTATTTTCCAGCCCAGCTACTAAACTGACTATTATGTTTGCCGAAGGATGTGTACGTCATGCATCTTTTGCTGGTTGATAAAGCACGTAAAAGAAAATGCAAACTTAGTTTGCTTGCTTGTGCCCTTAAATTAGGCAGTGAACAACTCTGTGCTAATCTCTGAGGGGTTGCCTAATATTCTTGTCTTACTCTTATGTGGTTCACCAAGCTTTAGGATGTTTCTATAGTGCAAAACCAGAGGTACCTTTCCGAGTTGCGTCATTGCAGGTTTGATCTTATATTCGCCACGCTCTCTTTTATGGACTCATAATAGGAAAAAGAACCATTACCCTGGATGGGAAATTTTCCGTCGCCGACATTCTTTGTAATTCTCTGTTTTAACTCCTTCATTTCTTGGCGGGCAGTGTAAGATGTTTAATGAAGCATTGCATAGTGTTTTTCCTTCGAGTGTGCACACATACATTAGAGCGCATGTCATCACGTGTTCAAATTATGCATATGTCTAAATCGATTCCCATTTGGAGTTTGATCCATGTGAACCGGAAAAGGAGATGAGTTTTGCCATGGAAAGCATGCTATTAGCTACATCTGACACACGAACTATCAGCAGTGTATGGTGCTCAGTGCCATCTGAGCAATGCATATTGAGAAGACTAACTGTAGATGGCCAATCAAGGTCAGGTCATGGTCGTCGTCAATCAAATACATGATGCATTTCCATGATTTTTCTGCATTAGGAGTTAAAGCACATAAGTAAGTATAAGAATTCGAGTGATTGTGCATCATACGTGCTTGCGATGCCTTGTGGACACTATTGATTTTGAGATGAAGACAAATTTCTTATAAAATTTTATTGTAACATATGTACCTTGATATTATGTAATAAGATGGATTGTGTAACTTACAGATTTCAATGGAATTCATTTCTTATTGTCAATCTTGTAATTGCGATTGCATGTTTTGAAATAAGAACACTACTCATGTGAAATTTATCTATAGATCTAGTAGAACAGTATTGTGATGGGGGAAATTATTCAAAAAGTCATAAATAATGAAAAGTGTCAAAAAGTCATAAAAATTAAGTCCTAAACCTTTTTTTGGTACCAACAGTCCTAAACATTTTTAAGTTGGTGCTAATTCAGTTTTCAACCTTTTAATAAAGTGAATTGAGGCGTAAACCTTCTACTTGGTGCCAATTTAGTCATTTCGGCTAATTTTGATAGAATATTACTGACGTGAAGGCTAGTTCGCTTATGTGGCATTGCCAATGCCGACGTGGATAATTTTTAATAATATTTTAATATTTTTTATTTATATTTTTATTCTTTTTTTTTTTCTCATTCCTTCTTCTTCATTTTGCCCCATGGTCGAGTGGGCTGATCACGAATCACCATGGTGAGGCCGAGCCCCGGCAAGGGTCGATTTCGCCAGATCTACTTGGGGAGGCCGATCCTCATCCATGCTAGGGTGGCCTCGTTAGGTATCGCCCCGGCAAGGGCCGAGCTCGCTCACTCTCACCTAGGTTTATACCCTAGCGAGGGTTGACCGCACTAGATCTGGCCTAGGGGGGTCGACCCTTGCTTGGGTGAGCCTTGGCGAGGGCTCCCTTGGCCAAACCCGGCAAGGTTGCTTGGCCAAATCCAACGGGGCTACCTAGCAACCTCACCGGATTTGGCCGAGGGAGGCAGACCCTTGCTTGGGTGAGGAGAAGAAGAAGAAGAAGCAGGACAAGGAGAATGAGAAGGAGAAGCAAAAGAAGAAGGAGAAAGAAGGAGAAAGAAGAAGAAAGAGAAGAAGAAGCAGAAGAAGTGGAAGGAGGAGAAGGAGAAAGAAGAAGAAGAAGGAGAAAGAAGAAGAAGAAGGAGGAGAAAGGAGAAGCAGAAGCAGAAGTAGAAGAAAGAGAAAGAAGAAGAAGGAGAAGGAGAAGAAGCAGAAGGAGAAGAAGAAAGAAGAGGAAGAAGAAGAAGGAGAAGGAGAAGAAAGGAGAAGAAAGGAGAAGAAGCAAAAGAAGAAGAAGAAAGAAAGAAAAAAATTAGAAAAAATAAAAAAATAATTCAAGTATTATAAAAAATTGTTTACGTCAGTGCCGGCAATGCCATGTAAGCGGATCGGTGTCTACGTCAGTAATATCTAGCCAAAATTAGTCGAAATGACTAACTTGACACTAAATTAAAATGTTTATGGTTAAATTGACACTAATTCAAAATGTTTGAGACTTATTTGGTTTGAGACTCAATTGACACCATTAAAATGTTTATTATTGATTTGACACCATTAAAAGGTTTATGATTTAATTAACATCAATGCAATATAATTATGACTTTTTAACACTTTTCCGTCATAAATATATTGCACGAAAATCAAGTCAGTTTCAATTTTTTCAATTTGGCTAATTTTTCGCCAAAAAAGTTTAACCAATTTAGTTTTAAACATTTTTGATGATTTGTCAATGTAGTCATTTCTACGTGATTGGCATCCACGTCAACGATCTTTGACCAAAATTGACTGAAAGAACTATATTTATAAATCATCAAAAGATTTATGATTAAATTGACTAAATAAAAAAAGTTTGTCACACAATAGATTTAAGACTTTTTGACTAATTACCCTTGAAACCAGTGAGGGCTAGGGGTGTGCATGGTTCGGGCGGGCGGTTCCCGACCTAGAACCGGGAACTGCTCGTTAACGACTGGTTTTGAAAAATTGGAACCGAGATCCACCTATTTGTTGCATGTGGATCCGTGGAACCAGTCTCCTTTTCTATTGATAATTTCAGTAAAAAAAAAAAAAAACAGAAAAACTAATTTGCACTAAAATATATAAAAAATTGCTGCTAATTATTTCTATTGATAACCAAGTTTACTACCATAGCAACAAATTAGTATTACCAAGATAATATTCAAGGGATGGATAAAAAATAACCATTGAAAACACAACATAGCATTACAAGAGGCAACATTCAAATACCAAAAGAAAATTCCATGAACCATAGTCTCCTTTTCTCATATTAGGTAATAATACACTTGTTTCCTGTGTCTAATTTTCATATATGTATTGGGCGCTACAATGGGTAGTGAAAATTTAATACACAGTAAAGAAAAGGAGGAGGACATTTGGAGAGAGTATCTATGCAAATTTATAGCTGCAGAGAGAATACATTGTCGACGACCCAAGAAGACAAACTCTCTAGTGTAGAGAGAGAGAGAGAGAGAGAGAGAGAGAGAGAGAGAGAGAGAGAGAGAGAGAGAGAGAGAGAGGGGTGGGATGGGAGTACAAAGATGATGTTGATGATGCACGTAAAAAGAGAAGGGGGTGTTGGAGATTGAGACTAATGACTGACGGCTGATGACCGAGAGATGAAGTGAGGAAGGAGTAAATGCAAATCCACTATGATTTAGCAAATAATTGAAATCAAAGACAGGAAAGGCCAAAGAAAAGAAAAAAGAAACTGAGAGAGAGAGAGAGAGAGAGAGAGAGAGAGAGAGAGAGAGAGAGAGAGAGAGAGCTATTTCCATAAAGTCCCAATCCACCTATCAAACCCTTTGTTATAAGTCCAGTTTTTAATATTAAAAATTAATCGGTCTATTTCCATGGAGCCGGAAAGTCCCAATTTTCCACCTATCAAACCCTTTGTTATAAGTCCAGTTTTTAATATTAAAAATTAATCGGTCTAGTCCAGGTGGGCGGGTGGACGGATCCGCCCATGGAGCCGGGAACCGGACCGGTACCCACCGGTTCCCATAAATTGGAATCGGGAACCGGACCGGTTCCCTTAAGAATCACCAGTTCCGGGCAGTTCCGATCCGGTTCCGGACGGTTTGGGCGGATCTTGGTTCTTTTGCACACCTCTAGTGAGGGCTACATAGATTTGAAGAGGGAAAATTGGGTGGCATTTTTCTTTCTTTTTTTTTATTTTGATCTCACAGCATATTGAAGTGGAGATAAATGAAATAGCTTTTCCTTCGTTTTGGAAGACGAATTCATTTTCTTTACTTTTAAGGGCGAGATTTTCCTTGAATGGAAAACACTTTTTCGCCTACTAATGATGGAACCTTTTTCGACGATTGATGATGGAACATACACCTACGGGCCTGACTTTTTTGCCTCTTTCTCGTTCGGCTTTCGGTAGGTAGCACTTAGCACGTCCGCCCCATCGTCAATGAACCTAACTTCATTTTTTTAGCCAATCGGATTCCAATGATACTGCTACTGAAACGCACATAATTTCAAAATTAAGCTTGATTGGCCACGGCTCCGTCACGATCGATTGCAAGAGTATGATTCGAAGTCTTTCTTCTTTGGTAGCGAATCGCCTGCATTACATGCCTGCTTCTAGCCAAAAAGAGTTGCATGCCCCCGCTTAACGTTTGATTAAGTATATGGTACAACAGAAATGGGGCCATGGACAGTCCAAAACTTCAAAGGACGATATCGCATTGATGCCTTCGTGCTAAGAAGCTAGTGGAACTAGGGATCAATTCAAATCACCCGATCATTTGCCGAGCCCAATATATAAGAATCATTAGATTTGATGGGTCTTACGTCTCTTGAAACTTGAAATCACCGGTTATTATTTGATACATTCGCTATTTATTTGGAATTTTCCATTCGAATAATTCTCTCGAATCATGACATACTGCATCAATATATCTATATTCTGATGCGAGTTTAACCTATCAGAGTTATGTTTATTTGCACTGGTATATGTGAGTTCAATACACTCGAACTGTGCAGTAAATTGCACACCTGTTGGGCTCCCGAATTCTCTAATTCTTTTTTCTTTTATTTACCATAATAGGATCTTTGGTAATTAGGCGGTCCAATAATCATCAAACAATGATCCTTTTGGATTATATCATAAAAATGTTACTCGTTTTTCGTCCAATTCCTGCTATATGTTCTGCTCATATGCAGCTCACCTACGCAGTTCATGCGCTTTCTAATTCACATCAACCAGCCAGAGCTAGCCTAGATCAGACATGAGCTCCATGCATCTCCCTACTCTCTCTCGGAGGGACTCACATATCATTTGATGCCAAAAGAGTGTATACAGAGAGATACAGTGCAATTTCATGCTCAGAAGCTTTACTTCATTGACTTGAAAATAGCGCGCTTACACATTTGAAGTTTGCCACCCTGTTCTTTCTCATCACCTCAAAACCTAACTTAGAACAATACAGGGACTTCCCATACATAAAAAGACCTCAAAAAGCAAGGGGAAAAAAGACCAAAGAAGAAGGCTGTCATCTTCCATAGCGTGCAGCCATTAGGGTTAAAGAACGCAGCTACCAAAAAGTCCGCCTTTTCATATTCGTAATACAATCTGACTCGTGTATGTTAGACGTATTATCGTTGTTCTAAGGGAAAAACTGAAGAAAGATGAAAGTACGTTAATCTCTATACCCAAATAGCTCTGGCCTCTCGGAGAAGAGGGACCAGAGTCCCCCGCACCTGGTGGCTCATGAGCTCGTTCGTGCCCCCGATGTACTTCTGGCCGATGAACACGGTGGGGACGACCTCGCGTCGCCCGAGCTGGACCAGCGCGCGTTCGATCTGGTTTCTGTTCGGCATCTGGTCAAGCTCGTACACCGTCGGGTTCGCACCGTAGCTCAGTATCAGCGACTTCACGGTGTGGCTCATGCAGCACGAGCTCCTGCTGAATATCACCACCGGCTTATCGCGCACGAGCCCTGCCAGCGTCGTGTCCATGCTGCCTGATGAAGACGACGTATCCGGAGCCTCGAGATAATAGTCTCTGTGTGTGAGCTCGCGTGCTTTTCAGCTCTTGCTTTGAGGTCTGCTTGTGAGAAATTGGCTTGGCTCTGAGGTCCTTTTTATAGAAACTCATCAGTTGTGCAGTGGATTCACTTTCTTGGGCCGACTCTTATCTTTTCCAATTTAAAATATGGTTTTTTGCAAGAATAATAATGGAGATAAAAAGGGTTTATTTATAGGGGGCGAACAATATATTTGGTCTCGACCCGTACGTCAGATTTATTCCTATATCAGCCTCATGATTATGTGACGACGGCCTTTGTGTCGCGAGTTGCAATCTCCTTTGGCCTGATGAACTGTGTAAAGAACCTATATTTTAGGCCATGTGAAGGAAACTGGGTTGCCATCTGGAACTCAAAAGAAAGGGAATATATTCCCATGCATGCAGTGTTTTACGTGGCCTGAATTGAGGACGTATTGTCACGATGAGTGGATGACGAAGAAAGATCCTAATCAATCGGACATCTCTCTAGAATGGTAATCTAGGCTGGATTTGTAGTTTTCCAAATCCCCTACCTTTTTAGTTACTAACAATAAACTCAAAGTAAGTGATGGTTTGAGTTTCCTTCGTCCATAATCTGGATATCTTATCGATAGATTATAAATATGTATATCATATATGCTAACTAAATTAAATATGAAAATGAGTTATGCCCATTTTTGGTAACTCACCAATCAGAATATTAGTCGGAGAAAGTTTTCTCCATCTTTAGGTGGAGAAAAAAATATGATCCTTCTTGAGGTGCACGTGTGAGGTTGTTAGGCAAAATAAGTCACATGTCGGAAATGTGGTAAAAAATGGAGTATGTAATATATCCTAATTGGCTTTTAACTCATTAATTTAAATTTTTGAGTGAAGAAGGTGAGTTGAATATGTTGATAAGTGCAAACTTAGACTCCCTATCGATGACATGCTTAGGTCAAACTACCAGTTTATGCTACATCAATCCAACAAGTGGTATAGGAGCTGATAGTTGATTAGTGATCACTCCGAGTATGTATTAGCTTCTCGTTGAACTTGGCTGGGCTAAGACGATTGAGACAGAGGTTGAAGGGCAGTATTATCCATGTTAAAATATGTCAAACTTGATGGGGCCAAGGTTAATATTCGACTTTGAATAATACTAGTGCATAACGACACCTAGATTAAAGGAGAACATGAACACATGTTTTAGTTGGCCAATAACTTACTAATTTAAAAAGATTGATTTAAGTAAATATGTAATTGATAGACTTGAACTTAGACTCTTCGTCAATGATCTCCATAAATAAAGAAATCAGAATTCTATTGTCCACATAAAGCCATCCTTAAAATATAGTGATTGCCTATTGTAGTCTAATGATTCTAGTGGATTTTTTTTATGGTTGCTCTCCCAAGCACTAGGCTACATCGATCAAATCACATAAATTTTCGTGCTATTTCATCTCTTGTTCTTGATCATCATTTGCTTCTACCTTCAATTATGCTAGGTTTGACAACATAAATATGTATGTTATAATCCTACTTTTGCGCTATAACCTTCTTAGTACTTATGAATCATATTTGCAATTGTGATAGTAGACTTGTTATTGTTAATTTCTTGAGTTGCCTGTGCCTCAATATTCATGCTCTGTTCACTTATACATGCTGGCAAGTTCCATGCCAAAGAAAAAGGAAAATGCTAATCTGCCTTCATCAATACAA
This sequence comes from Eucalyptus microcorys, assembly GCA_014182515.1. Classification (NCBI taxonomy): domain Eukaryota; kingdom Viridiplantae; phylum Streptophyta; class Magnoliopsida; order Myrtales; family Myrtaceae; genus Eucalyptus; species Eucalyptus microcorys. The sequence continues at coordinate 11,058,210 of CM024569.1, forward strand.
ATTGTCGTGTTATATGATATACAACCTGCGCTATTCTCTAACAATTTAACTTTTATTGAATTAGGTATCAATCATAGAATCTAATGCATACTTTAGTCTCTTGAGGTATTGTTATTTTCTTGAAACTTCAACATTAGACTTGTCAAAATAGATCATAAACTCATTTTTTAACTCATATTTGACTGGCTAAGTTGTTATATGGATTGGTAATAGTTGGTAAATATGTCATAAATGAGTTTATAATGGTAAAACTTAAAATAGTATGAGTGTTAAATGGGTCAACAACTTACTTAGACTTGACCCACATCTATGATTTTCTCTTCACTCTCTCTCTCTCTCACTCAACCTCTCATTTGTTTCCTTTGTGCTCTCACCTCATTTTGAATATGAGTTTCCTAGGTTCAGTTAATAAATATGGATGTGTTTTGACAACATAGGTTAGGTTGAATATGTGTTGAGTATGGGTCCAGTTGGATATGTGTCACTATATTTGTGTTACATGAAAATGGGTCAATTTAGATTGAACCATATCCGACCCGACTCAGCCAATCCATTCATTTGACAGGTCTACTCATGTACTTTAACCTCTTTCCAAATTCAAGCCACAATATTGTACCCCTCAAATTGTGTTATGTACTCATAACATCATCAAAACATTTGTGGACCACAAAAACCCAATGCATACATTGGATGATTTTGCATTGTTCAAGAATTCGAATCTTAACACTCTCTCGTAATTTTCATTTATATAGGCACAAAGCGTGCGCAAAGTACGTATATGTAATTCTTGAAAAAGGGTCAAACATACATTCAGGAAGCCTTCAAGAATATGATTTTCAACTAAAAAAATGTAATAAACCAAACTGATGTCACAAATCGAAGTAGTCATCCCTTATTCAGAAGATATGCTGAAGCCAAAGATGCTTTGCTTCATCTTACTGGCTTTTGCACAGATTCTACATATAATATAAACCGAAAGATGAAGGAAAGTGAGACAAAATATGAGATTATGCATTGACTTTAATGGGATGGTAAAGTCTCAATTATCGTCTAATTTACTGAAAAATAAGAAAAATCATAGGTCAACGGAAACATCCGTACGAGAAGAAAAATATATTCCTACGAAGGCCCCACAACGTTATCGTTGCCTCTGCACATCTCGCAGTTTGTTATATTTGGCAAGAGAATATGCTTCTTAGCCTCAGTGCTGATATATTCGCCGCATGAAAAGGAAAAGAAAAATATGCATTCAACGTCTGCATATTGTAATCGTGTTATTCTTCACCAGTAATAGCAATTGGCCTTTGGACAGAACGATTGGTCGGTGCTGTCTAGGCCAATCATAACTGAAATTTCCGGTGAGATAATAGGAAAATATCGCTCTGCTTTTAGACAATTTGGACTAAACCCATCGAGATCATGTTTAGGGCAGACAGCATCGACCTGATTGTTAGATGTGCATATACCTAGTATTTAGTAATTCTAGGATGTAGTAAAAGAAATTTCCTAAAAATATCAATTGTCTCCCCCCCTTGAGCTAACATTTTGTAGAACTTCTTGTCTCGTCGGCCCTATTCTAAGTTTTTGTGTCTGCCAAAGCATACAGTCATCAGTCTATAACATAATTGGGGAAAATTTTCCATATAGTTCTAAGCACGATATAAGCATGCCAATTTGGACTTAAACTTTCATTTTTGCCAATTTAGTCCCAAATCTTTACATGAAATTCTAGTGCAGTCCTTTTGATCAATTTTCACCGAAAATAGCTAATGTGGTGGTGTGCCATGTTGAATGGCCATCGATGAATGGACCACTATATTAGTGATTTTCAATGAAAATAAAAAATGACTATATTGAAATTTCATGTAAAAATTGATAATTAAATAGATAAAATTGAAAAGTATAGGACTGAATTAATATCCATCTAATATGTTTAGGATTGATTGGATAATTTTCCCATATAATTGTGGAAATCAATCTAGATAACTAGGCAATGGTGGGGCAACACAAGAAACTTTGGGCAGAGCATCATAAAAAAGTTATGCATAATGGGTCATCCTAGAGTATGGGCAACCATAGGCTAGTTATGGTCATATTACGGCCGCCCATAGTTGGCGGAGCCTGGGTGCGCGGCCATACGAGGCATGGAGTGGGCGCCTGGGTCTTGGAAATACAAGATTTAAGTTCCTATTTGCGACATTCTATTAGTATTAAACATGAGAGCCTTTTGAGGGTGTTACTCGGGTTCTCTCTTTGAGCTTTGTGAAGAAAATACTGTGAGCGATAGTGTGAAACATTGGGAGAAATTTGATTCGGTGTAATCGGAGGGATTACTTGGGTGTGATCAAAACTTGGGATTGAGAGACATAACTTACTGTGTGCCCATCTCTCTATTTCTCTATTATTTCTCTTTTGTCTCACGATTATGGTGGATTGCACGGTCTTGCTGTGCAACTGGCATGGACCATCAACACTAGACTAATAATACTCATATCACATGCAATGCATCAACATACCGATATATAGTTGCAACTTTTCTAATTATGCTGTTAGATGATCTTTTTCGCTTCAGGGTTCTGGAGAAGCATGCATCATCTTTCTCGACTCGAGCTCAATGTGCTGCAATGCCTTCTGCTATGTAGGCTTGTTTTGCACTTGACTCAAGTAGCTTAACGAATCATTTATTCAACTGACCATAAAAAGATAGACACAGACAGAAGATAAGATTGTTTTACTGAAAATGATAATGTCTGAATCTTACATGGATCCATGTAATCACCAAAAGAAATACCCACTTCATCCTCCCTTCTCTGTTTCTTTTTCTTCTTTTCTCCTTTCTTTTTTCCTTATTCTTACTTAGCATTCGAGCAACCTAATCGAATCAGGGGAGTGACGCGAGTTGCATCCACTTTTCTTCTCTGTCTAGAGATAAGAAAAGATATATAATATGCTTTTTCCTTGAAAAGACGCATCATGTAATTTCAAAAGGGCAGGTTCTGCCACGTACATGCAGCCTGGAAAGTCAGACCATCCATGACACGTGGTTTAAATAGTCTCTCTTTTCTTCCGTCCACCAGATATCTAAAGAGCCAACACGCATTGGCTTATATGAAGTGCCAAAGATTTAGTTAGGGGTATTTGCAATAAAGATTCTCATAAATTTAAAGCTGCTCGAAAGACGATGCAACGCGGGAGAAATTGGAACTTGACCGTAGCATCAGGAGGTAGTTTCAAATGAAAAAAAAAAAAAACCTTTTTTTTCGTTTTCCCCTTGTTGGTGTTGGTGTTGGAGTTTCCGGCTACATTTAGAAAATGACTATCATCTCATGAGTTATGTGATACCTTCCACCTTGCTTATTTATACCTTAAAATTTGTTGGGGACACAGATGTTCGTGCTTTTATGGCTGGCTTAAGAGAATGCACACATTCGGTAGTTCAAGCCCTATCTCCGGAGAAGAAGATCGACACTTTCGTCATTTGAGCATGATTAAAAGTGTTTTCTTATTACTTGTGGTAGAGATCTTCTAGATTAGGTGTACATTTGCATTTTTTTCCCTCAAAAATTGACATGCCAACAATTCATCGAAAGACCTAGATACAGCCATATCCTCTCACTTTCTCGGCCACCCAATCAAGGTTAAGGAGGTGAATTGCTTTAGGGGATCCTAAATTGGAGGGTACATAAGGCTGGCGACCTCGGACTGGAGATAGTGACCTTTGCTCGTGAGGAGAGGGATAGAGGGAGGGGCGGTTCTAGTAGAGAGGTGATGGTGGGTGGTGGAGGTGGCAACTGTGCACAAACATCAGGAAGGAGAGGAAAAAAAAGAACAAATATCAGTCATTCAAATCAAATCAATCTACTTGTTCAAAAAAAAAAAAATCAAATCAATCTATGTATTCTCTCTTTCAGGGGGATAAATTCGAGATGTAAATTACTTTCCCAAATAGAGAGAATTCAAACCTACTTTTATGCCTAACACCATTAAAATTTACTTGTCCAAATTAAAAGATTATACTCACGCATCGAAGGGAAGTAGGAAAGCTAAGCTCGTCCGAATCGTATCGGAATCCTTGGATAGCAAGTAAGGAAACTAAGTTGGAATCCATAGATTTTTTAGCACGACTCGCTTGGCTCAAGATAACACCAAAGTCAACTTTATTGGTATTCCCACATTATACATTGTACATGAACCTGGATTTTCCAATCCGACGTGGGTTCCTGGCATCAAAGAGAGAAATTAGGGTTTCTTGGTTATGCAAATCAACGCGTTCCCATGCGCTTTATTCGATCATCTCCTTTCTCAATGAGCTATGCTTGCGGGCGATAACCAAAGATCGACCTCAGATTACTTTTTCGGTTCTTTCTCTTTTCTATTTCAGGTATCATCTGATATGGGTTTCTCTGCAAAAGGGTGATCAAAGCCACTGCATGTTGCTGGAGCATTTGATCGGCCCCATCTGATACTTTTCTTCAAGACAAAGCTGTGTTTCATGAGGCGCGAAGCACGACATTGTGACTCCACGATGGAACTGAGATCTTCTCGAGGCGTGAATATAATGCTTTGGAAGAACCAAATCTCGAGGATGATGATCTGGTCATTATCCACGCAGAGCCATGATATCCACAAAAGTAGAAATATACATGGTTGTTGTGTCGGGGGAGATTCCCCGGAGACAGGATGAGGGTATATATATCTTTAGCAAAGGAGGCTCCTTTATGTCTTTCACACGCGATTCACTAATCCTAGTGTTTTGTTTGGTGTTTTTTTTTTTTGGAAAATGACTTACGTACGACAAATATATCATGTAAGATTTGAAATTGCGTCATTAGTCTAATCAAGTGTTATCAGTTCTAATGAATGTGCTAGATTAATGGGGATTTTTGATTTGATAAGTGACACCATTTCGATTTCTTTTATTACATTTTGGTTTTGTATCCCCCTATTGATAAAAACAATAATTATCCGAAAAATTCTAAATCTATCATATATATATTAATTTAGTTCTAAACTTTTCAATATTATCAACATAGTTTTAAATCTTTCAATGATTTCCAATGTAGCCCATCCGGCTAATTAAGGTCGGAAATGCTAACGTAATGATCTAGTTAACAACGGCCATTCTACTTGGCATATATGGCATCTGACATGGATGATCTTAAATGAAATGACAGTTTTGAGTTTCTTTTTTTCTTTTTTCTTCTTTATCCTATTCTTCCCCTTGCTGGAGCCTTGGCAATGGCTTACGATCCTTACTAGCCACAGGCGAGCAAGTGTTACAAAATTGGTCATAGGCGAGCGATAATCCCACAAGCCCTAGGTTATGAGCAATGATCACAAACCTGATCCACACATCCTCACTTGTGCTCCTCACTAATAGCCCTCGCCATCCCTGTCTATGATTGTCGCTCACAACCCTTGTTGCCCTCGGCCGCATGCCTTTACCTAGATTTGATCAAGGGTTGCTAGCCAATGTTGACATATCTAGCAACCCTCACTAGTTCTTTTCAAGAAGATGAGCAGTGACGGAAAACAAATAAAATAAGAAATATTATAAAATTTCCCTGATCGACATCATTTTGAGTGGAGTCAAACATGTTAGATTTCCAGCCGTATCACGTAAAACGAGCAATACTTATTGGATCATCATATTAACAATTTTCAGCGTAAATTGGCTGAATTAACTACATAAAAAGATAATGAGAAGGTTTAGGACTATACTAACTAAATTGGAAAGTTAAATACTGAATTGGCAACCTTAGTCTTGTCATGGGAGGGTTGGATCGAGTAAAAAATAATCCATTCAGATTGATCCATTTAACCCATATTGAATAATTTTTATGCAATGCAATTTTTAGTGACAAATGCTCAAATTGACCTTAATACAACTCAGGCTCTAATTCACAGTATTTTTTTCTCTTTAAATTGTAACCTTTGAAAAATGGGTGACTGCATGACTTGGCTCGTCAAGTTGACGAGGGAGGTAGGTGCTCGGATTGTGTGTGGACTTGGGCATAAACACCGAGGTCTTAGGCTCATTTTTGAAGGACTTGGCCCAACCTCTGTGGATCTAGGCTCAATCGATAGAGAATTAGGCCCAACCTTAATAAACCCAAGCCGTTTGTCAGTGATTTGGGAAAGGAAGCCAGGTACTAGGGCTTGGCCTCGAGGGACCCAAACTTAGTGGACTTAGGCATGGGCATTAGGGTCTTGAGCTTAACCTCAAAGGACCTAGGCCTTACCTTGGTAGAATTGGCTTGGACATCAAGGAATCAAGCCCTACCACAATGGTCCCGACTGAGCACTAATGACTTTGGCATAGAGCTAGGTACATTGGACATGAATGCTGGTGACCCGGCCTAGCCTCATTGGACCTAGCCCTTGAGGAATTGAGCTCGGTGTCAATGGACTTGGGTCAAGTGCTAATGACTTGGGTGTAGGAGTTAGGTACCTAAGAATGGTTGTGGAGAACCCGGGCACAGGTACCGAGGTCCTAAGTTGAGCCTCAAGGGACTCGAACCCGGTCTTGAACGACTTGAACCTAACCACTTTGGATTTGGGCTTGGCTATCAAGGAATGACCCCAATCACAATGAACGGGCTAAGCATTAGTGACTTAGGCATGAGAGTTGGGGGGTCACTGAGGACCTAGGCACGGGGGTCCCAACCACGGGCATGGGCATGCAATCTTGGCCATGGCTTAGGTCTTGGGGTTAACCTTGTAGGACCTAAGTCTAGCCTTTATGGACTTAGGCCATGCTATTGAGGAATTAGGCCCAATTTGAGAGACTCGGACTTAGCCTCTATGAACTCGAGCATGGGCATCGAGGTCTCAACCTTGACCTAAGGGACCTAGGCCCTACCTTTATAGACTTGGGCTTGATCGCAAAGGAATCGAGCCCAATCTCGATGTAGCTAAGTCTACCTCAATGGACTCGGGCCTAGTACTAGTGACTTGGGGCAAGATCTAGGTACCTGGGCATGGCCACAGGAGACCAAACATGGGCACTAAGGTCTTGATTCGAGCTTATGTGGACATGGGCACATGCATAAGGATTTTGAGTTAGATCTTGAAGGACTTGGGCCTAGCCTTTGTAGATCAAACCTAGCCATCGAGGAATAAAGCCCAGTTTTGATGGATTGATATTGGGTGCTAGTGACCTGGGCGCAAGAGTCAGGTACCCATGCGTGGCCACAAGGAACCGAGGCACAGGCACAAGAGGATATTACTCCTTAAACAAATGGTTGAAGTTGGCTTCTTTGAAAACTCATTAGTGGGGTTGAATCGGCCATAGGAACCAGTTCAGTTCCTAATTGCAAAAAAAGTGGAATCATTATTGTGTGGTTCTATTCTTGATTAAGAATCGAACTAGAAATCAGGAATTGAAGAATCGGACCTAGAATTGGGAACCGATGAACCAAATATGAATTAATTCTAAATTCTCTTTTTCTCTTGTGCAATAATAAACGTTGCCTCTCTAACTCTCATCGACCTCTCATCTTCTGGTTCTACCACATATTAACAGCAAATCAGTACCCATTAATTCAACATTTTATATTGTTTCATTTCTCTATATATTTAATTTCTCGTAGTTTCGTTAACCTACTGCCTTTTCTTAGGTAGTGAAGATCCCCATATGTTAGAGAATAGTACGGGGACTATATAGTTAATATATTTTTTTTAACAAATATAAGTTTCTAAAGTCCATAGCAAGCATGATAATGTCTTCATCATCTAGCTCAGGGAAAGGAAAGCTTGACCCTTCAGTCGGTAGGATGACTATTTCATCATGAACTGTCGCTCTCGTCCAATAATTGTGAGCATGCCACCAAAGAGTTCGCTCCTTGTCGGTACTGGTTTGTTCCATTTCTATGGTATGTATTTTATTTTTTATCGTTTAATTTATTTTACATGTTCATCTTTTCTGGATTGTTGCTATTGACAAATAGGGATTTTTGTTATTGTGTTCACTTGCATTTTGCCTAGATAAAAAAATGAAACTAAAAGAAAAAAATTTGGCTCGTTCCATGTAGACCCTAAAACCGATTGACAAGGTAGATCCCAAGTTATAGGGTTCCAAGTAGGTTTTAGATTCCAAAAATTGGGGAACTGATTCCAATATGATAGGTTCTAGGTTTCAGGTGAAACTTGGACCGATTATAAAATAGCTCATCATTATTCATTAGTAGCTATCTTTAATTGGGCTTTGCTTTATCAAACCTATCTTAGCCCATATTTTAAATTTAAGGCAACCAATTTTTTCACCCGACTTAAGAGGTACAGGTTTTGATATGTGTCTATGACCTAATTTACCGCCTCTAGCGGCCATGCAATAAGTTAATAACATTTTACATAATCTTCCTAAGCAAATACTGTTGTGGGTATTTGTGGTTAATCCATTTAGGCATTTTTTTCAAAGTTTACACATCCTTTGTATATAGAAGGCTAAAGGTTTGAATCGTAAGTATTTCATCCACTTAGAAACTCAAAGATTATAGGTTGATGGGCCTAACTGTGTGCTTATAATAAGTTCGTTTTTGACATAAATCAAACTTGTAATCTCATGGAAGACTGTATGATTGCTACATTACTTGGTAACTGATTACTTCTTCTTAGTTGAGTAATTAAATCCACAAAATGTGTCAATTAAGAGTTCTTCAGGAAGGCAAATAGCCCACATATGCAATATATATATTTTTTATAACACAAGGGTAAGGACGCATATGCCCGTCTACTTAGGGCCCATAGAACAACTTGTAAGATTCGTGGATCAATTAAGTTGGGTCCGTTGGCTCGTTTGGCCTTGACCCAAAATGGTTTGTATAAAATTGGTATGATTGGAATAGATGATAAACTATGAACAAAAAAGAACATATGATATACAATTCCTGAGTTAGAAATCTCTTCACATCCCAAACTAACTACATCGATTAACGGGGTGATTTATTTGTGTTGTTTCATTTGTTGAATCATAAATTAATGCTCCCGAATTGTTCCAATGTAGTGAACAATTTCATTTTAGTATTTGACAATATGAAAGTACTAAAAATCTTCTCTCTTGCAAAATGTGAGAATGAAATTAGGGTATATCTGTAATATGTGATACTTAGTTTTTTTTTTGGTCATAAATGCTATGTAGCATCGACACGGACACGCGACACACAACACGACACGACACGTCGACACGTCTTTTCTCAAAAAATAGAGACTTCCGACACATTCCGACACGTTATATATTAAATATATATTTTTTATATATAAATGCAAAAATAAATAATAAAAAGAGCATATAATTAATTTATACTAAAAATATTAATTTAACATTTTTTAATATCATTAATTGTTTTAATTTGATAGAGATTGAATAAGAAATTCAAAAATTGCAAACACAAAAAAGTAAATTTGAAGGAACATGTCATGTTTTCTTACACTTGTCGGAAATTAGTAAGATTTTTTATAGTCCAAAAAAAGTTTGGAGTTCATGATATAGATTGGCTTGGAGCTCTTCTACAAAACAAAGTTTGAGAAAAATGAAAATTTAGGACAAGAACTCTCGAAGTACGACCAAAGTAAAAGGAAAAAACTAAATTCGCCATGGAAAATATAAGAGATAACCCACAAGCTAATGACATAGACCAAAAGAGATAACTCATAGGCGACGCATGCGAGAGGCGGAAAGAAGCAAAAAAAAAAATAAAAAATCACAACTTTAAGTCTACAGGGGCGGTGGACCAACCCGGTGAGAAGAGGGGCGTTCATCGTTACTCACGGGAATGTCAAAACTTAAAAGTGAGAAACTTGAGAGTGAAAATTTTCTTTTTTCCCCTTTATTTTTGTTATTTTCATTATTTTTTCATATATTTATATTTTGACCCCTCAAGTATTGAAAATTTTTAAAATTGACCCTGTGAGTGTCGGAATCGCGTGTTAGAATTTCGGACTCGCGTGTCGGAGCGTGTCGGGAAGAGTTGACCACGTGTCGGATTTCCCGACACTCATTGATCGCGTGTCGGAGTATGTCGGAACGTGTCGGACACGACACGAAGGTTTTCGGAGAGTGTCGGTGCTTCTTAGCATAAATGTGATACTTAGGTTAATCAGTTCCTCAATACTCAAATGCTTGACGATGAGGGTAGTAATTCAAAAATGGCGTGCAGATGGCAATGATTCGGCTATATTTTATCTGTAATTGGTAACTAGTCATATATCTACATTACCCGAAATTTTCGATAATATCAAAACGTTTGAAAGAAAACTTGGGGAAAAGCTTAACAAGATAATTCGATCCAAGTTCTTTCATGCAAATTGATAAGGTATTTACTAGTCAGCCCTGCAATATATGATTCAAATGTTGAACTAAATTAATATTAGCCGATTAAAGATCCCTACTATATAGTTGAACACTTTATTCATTAACAAACTAAATTTGCTTGGCCTTTTGACTGAGTTGGGCCGCCCATGATGGGCCGAACCAACCCAGCCAATGATCAATTCAAGGTTCCCCGAGTTAACGGGATTGGGAATTACTCCTCCCGGTCTTCTGGGCGCCCATGTCAGACCGCACAAAAACCGTAATTCTAGTCTATTTATGTAGCGAGATTTACGTAGGAGTCAATTATCATTCGAGATTGACTTTTATGATATCACTTAGAATCTTAAAAAGAAATAATAGTAGGGCCATATTCTCATTCATCATTAATTCAAGAGAGTTTGAGGCAGCCCACTCAAACCTCTAATTAGTGAGTTTCATTTTATATATAAAAATATATATTATCACACATGCAAACTTAACTAAATATAAATATGGGTGACATTCATTTTCGAATTCACAATTAGGAAGACAACCATTTGAGGAAAATATAGCCCTTAGAAATATGTAAGTGTTGGTATCTTAAGGCATTTATTAAATAATACAAAATTTTTTCACTAATAAGAGTAATTTCTATATTTTGATGCAAGGATGAATAAATACTTTTTAAAACTATGATACACCATTCTCACCATATTTCTAATTGATGGGTTACAAACATGGATGTTGCCCACCATTAATTTTAGTTAACATGCGCTAATATTTATAACTTGTAATATGCAAATTAACTAAGGATAACTTTGGAGGAAATTTTCTCAAATCAGGGATAACTTCAGATACTAGTGTATGTGTACTAGCAAAGGAATAGCAAGTATAAAAAGATTTGCCTGCAGTAAATTATTTCCATAGGCAAAAAGAAATAAGAACAAAGTTAAATTTTCCCCTATTTCTGGTCAGAGAAAATTCCCTTCAACCATGCATTTGATTGATGGGTTATAAGTTATGGATATCACTCACATAACATACTTAACTAAATATAAATGGGGTGATGTTCCTATTTGTAACTTATTAATCAAAAGATTGGTTGGAAGACAACATGGCCTATAAAAGAAAAAAAAAATGTGCCCACCATACCGTAAATCTAATCAAACTAATATGTACTTTACTTCCACCACTTACATTCTCAAAATATTCATGTTCTCCTCCGTTCTCTCTGAATTCTGGTTCCGCCTTTCTCCATGGCTGACAAGTCCTCATCAATAATTGACATGGGTTTTCGAAAAATTAAAATTTAGATGATCCTAAGAATTGGGTAATCTTTTCCTAAGTTATTGCCTTAAAAAAAAAGTTAAAAAAAAAGTTCATTTCATCAAAAAATTAACAAACTCTACCCCATCCGGCCCACGAAAGTTGATACAACGAAACTGTTCGGTGCATGATATATTGTGCTTTAATAACGGTATTGTGATATATGTCATGCTTGTGGATTGAACTTGCTTACCAATGCTACCCGACGTCGAATGTCTCCAAACCACCCCCCCCTTCAATCTCATTCCTTTTGCTATTGTATGATCAAATGTTCGCACATCAAATTCAGGCACGATGAACTTATGAAATATATAACGGGTCAAAGTAAGAGAAAGGGTCCATAAATCATGGTATATACACTTCACCCGACCGAGTGCAAAAGCTTATGCTCAACCATATTCGACCAAAAAAAAAACCATATTTATTTTAGTGAAAATGTAATTTCTGGACGAGCCTGTCGATAAATCTTGCATTAGATGTATGCATTTATCATGCATGCCTCATAATGATAACTTGATGCAGCACTTTCATGTATAGCAGACTAACTTAGAGTATATGGTCGAATTTCCGGGTTTTCATCTTATAAGGTTTTAATCCAACTTTTATGTCTTGTAATAGAAAATTAAATTGGTTTAATGTGCCTATTTAATCGAAACGCTATGCTTGTCTAATACAAAGATTTGTACAATGATCTCAATGCTTCCTAGGATCCTTTGCACATAGTCTGTTAATTATTTGATGAGTATCATGCCCACGTAGTAGCAGCTTCCTATATAGTCCAAGCAGGATCCGAAGTATCTTCCTTATCGGGTAGAGCTCAAGTCCAACTTGGATTCCCATGTTCAATTATGCAAAACATGGTCATGGATGCCGTCATCAATAGAAACGCTGTGATGTTACTACTAGTTGTGGACGTAGTCATCAATAGAAACGCTGTGATGTTCTTCTTCTTCTTCTTCTTCTTTGTTGTGGACGGAATTGTCAATAGAAACGCCGTGATATTACCAGTGGTCGTGGATGCAGTCTTCAATAGAAACGTCGTGATGTTGAGGTTACTTCTTCTTCTTCTTCTTTTGTCAATAGAAATGCCATGATGTTAATACTGGTCGTGGAAGTAGTCGTCAATAGAAACACTGTGATGTTCTTCTTCTTCTTCTTCTTCTTCTTGGTCGTGGATGCAGTCGTCAAGAGAAACGCCATGATGTTACTACTGGTTGTGGATGTAGTTGTCAATAGAAACACTGTGATGTTGATGTTTCTTCTTCTTCTTCTTCTTCTTCTTCTTCTTCTTCTTCTACGTCCAATAGAAACACTGTGATGTTACTACCTGTCGTAGATGCAGTCGTCAATAGAGATGCCGTGATGTTCTTCTTCTTCTTGGTTGTGGATGTAGTAGTCAATAGAAACGCCGTGATGTTACTACTAGTCATGGACGCAATTGTCAATAGAAACGCCATGATGTTGATGTTTCTTCTTCTTCTGAAGTTTCTTTGCCGATAGATAATCTGTCTATGTGGAAAAATTATCAAATTGCCTTCTTGAGACCGTCCCCATGGTTGACTTAGTGGTGTAAGAATTACTTCAAAGTGGTTTAGGCCCCTCTCGGGTCATCATTGTTAAAATATGTAATATATTTTATTATTCTAAATATGATTCCAATATTATATTCCCAATAAATACCCAATAAATTCCCTATATAAATTCCAATTATTGCCCAATTTATTACCCACGTGTATTAAGTGATATTTGTCCGTTATTATATTACCATAATGGTCTTGATGGGAGATACCGGTAACGTAACCAACGGAATAAAACGTCGGTCGTCTGGTTCAAACCCTAACGATACGTAAAAAACACACCATCAGGTTTTGTGAAGGGGATTGACTAGTAGAACAGGACGTGCATTTTTCTATATTGCAGATCGCTTGTGCTGTGTGGATCCATCAAGGATTTTGAGGTTTCCCACTTCTAGATTTCATCAATGGCTGGAGGTATGTTGATATTTATGTTTCCGCTATTCGATCCCGAATTCTGTATGAATTTACCTGTTATGGATAAATCGGGATCTCCAAGTTTTGTTTATATGCAAGATCTCCAAGTTTTGTTTATATGCAATCTCTAACAGTTGGTATCAGAGCCCTTATTTGCAATCTCTGCCTTGGTGAAACCTTTTGGAATTTATTTTTTATTGAATTATATGTGGATAAATTTCGGATTTGTATATGGCTTGGATCGGAATTGAGAATTCCGACCAAATTCGGGCTACCCACCATGCGATAATGGATCTGAATGATCACACCGCCATTAGGAAGAGAAACCCTAAATTTTTCGATATATTACTCATCGTCGAAGGTTAATCGAGCGGTGAAATTTTGGTGGTTAGGGTTTTATAGGGCAGATTGTTTTTTTGGCTTAATTCTGGTCCATACATGGTCGTTTTTCCGGATCTCGAATCTATTCATTTGTCCCGGCGTTCTCTTCAAACCCATCAACCAATTTGGTCGGACATGGGCTGTGGGAGGAGACCCGGACGGCGGAACAGAGGCGGTCGCGGCGGAAGAAGCGGCGGAAGAGAGCCCGAAAGAAGACCTCGGGCGCGTGTAACGCACGCGCCCGAGAGGCTGAAGCGGGCGCGTGCAACGAGAAAAGCGCGCGTGCCTATGCCCGAGAGCGCGCGTGCCTATGGTTTCTCAATTTTGCCCCTCCGCCTTTAGGAAAATTGCGATTCTGCCCTTGCCCGCACAAAATTCTCAATTTTGCCCCTCCGCCTTTATGAAAATTGCGATTCTGCCCTTGCCAGCGCAAAATTCCGATTTTGCCCCACTGGGGTGTGTAAACTTACGATTTTGCCCTTTGAGCGTAAAATTCCTGTTTTACCCCTTTAAAGTAAAATTCCAATTCTGGCCTTGCGTGCAAAATTCCAGTTTTACTCCTTTTGCACGTGATTTTACTGTTCTACCCTAAAGTGCAATTCTATGAATAAAAATTAAATGTCTAGTGATTCGTATATATTTAATTAATTAAGGATTAGCCACAGCATCTTTGATTATATTAAATTATATACATTAAGAGCCTTTGGATCACATATAGTTAAAGACAACAATTGTAATTATTCACATTAATATTATGAATTTTATCCCACAGGAATTTTCAATATATTAATGTGATTAATTAGGATGAAATATTATTTTATCTTTCTTAATTTACCCACAGGGATTAAGAAAGGGAATATAATTTGATAGTTTCATCATGAAATAATTATGAATCAATTTAAATTAGAAACTTAACCTACGAGGTAGTTTCGATGTTATGTGATTCATTTTTTAAAACATGTTTTACATTGGTAAAATATGATTTAAGTTTATTTGCCTCAAATATATTGATACATAAGTTTCCTTTGATTATGATGCGGTTTTACCGCCTACGATTAGTTCTGTATAATTGTTCCCGAGCTTAATGGAAATAACTTTAAAGAATGGAGAGAATTAGTTCTTCTTCAATTGGGGTGCATGGATCTTGATTATGCTCTTAGGTCAGACGAACCACCTGAACCTACTGAGAATAGTACTCATGCCGAGCATACTCATTATGCTCAATGGGAGCGGTCCAACCGTCTCAGTGTGATGTACATAAAGACAAAACTCTCTGCTAGCATTCGTGGTTCAGTCATTCAGCATAACAATGCCAAGGAATTGCTGAAGGCCATTGATGCACAATTTGAGTCTTCGAAAAGGCGCATGCCATGACCCTAATTATGAAGTTCTCATCATTGAAGCTTACCGGTGTAAGAGGTGTGCGTGAGCACATCATGAAGATGAGGGACATTGCTGCTCAGCTGAAGAATCTTGAGGTTGGGATATCAGAATCCTTTCTTGTATACTATATCCTAAATACTCTCCCAAGAGAGTATGCTCCCTTCAAGATCTCTTACAACACACATAACACTAAATGGTCAATTAATGAACTCATGACCATGTGTGTTCAAGAGGAAGAGAGGCTACTAATGGAGAAAGGAGAAAGTGCTCATATGGCAACATAGGATAAGTATAAAGGGCAAGGCAAGCAAAAGGGAAAGGGTAAGATGCCTTTACCTCCCCAAGCTGGCATTAAGAAGGAATCCAAGTGCTTCTTCTGTAAAAGAAGGGGCACATGAAGAAGGATTGCGCCAAATTTAAGGCGTGGCTCAAAAAGAAAGGTAACCAACTCACATGTGTATGTTATGAAACTAATATGGTTGATGTGAGTCACAACACTTGGTGGATTGATTCTGGTTCTACCATCCACATTTCGAATTCCTTGCAGGGTTTTCGAACCAGCGGAAACCGGTGGGAAGTGAACAAGGCATCTATTCGGGAAATAAGATGCGCTCGCCCGTGGAAGCTATTGGGACATGCAGATTAGTTCTCGGTAGTGGTTTTGTTTTAATTTTGGAAAAGACCTTTTATATTCCTAGTTTTTCTAGGAATTTAATTTCAGTTTCAAGACTTGTACCTTTGGGATACTCCTTTGAATTTTCAGATTTAACATTCAATTTATCGTATAAATCTGAAATTGTTGGGAGTGGTATTTTGTCCGACGGTCTCTTTCGAATTAATTTACAAGACAATGCCGTTAATAACGCGATGCACGTTCATGATAATGCTGGGATAAAACGATGTGTTGTGAATGAGAATTCCTCTATGTTGTGGCACCGGAGGTTGGGACATATCTCCATGGATAGAATTAAGAGACTAGTAAATGATGGAGTACTTAATACTCTAGATTTTACTGATTATGACACTTGTGTGGACTGTATAAAGGGAAAACAGACCAACAAGTCAAAGAAAGGTGCTAAGAGGAGTACAGAAATATTAGAAATCATACATACAGATATTTGTAGTCTAGATATGGACTCAAATGGTCGAGATACTTCATTTCTTTCATAGATGATTATTCACGATTTATGTATCTTTACTTGCTTCGTAATAAGCACGAAGCACTGGATGCCTTTAAGGTATTTAAAACCGAAGTAGAGAAACAATGCGACAAGCAAATTAAGATCGTGAGATCGGATAGAGGTGGAGAATACTATGGTAGATACACTGAAGATGGACAAGCACCTGGTCCATTTGCGAAGTTTCTTGAAGAGCATGGGATTATTGCCCAATACACTATGCCTGTTCACCGGACCAAAATGGTGTCGCGAAAAAGAAGAAACCGAACATTATTGGACATGGTGCGGAGTATGCTTAGCAACTCCAAACTTCCTAAGTTTTTGTGGAATGAGGCTCTTAAAACGGCTGCGTACATATTAAACCGAGTTCCAACCAAGGCTGTTCCAAGGACCCCTTTTGAATTATTCAAGGGTTGGAAACCAAGTTTGCGACATGTACGTGTTTGGGGATGCCCATCTGAGGTAAGAGTCTACAATCCACAGGAAAAGAAGTTAGATCCAAGGACTATAAGTGGGTATTTCATTGGATATGCCGAAAAGTCCAAAGGATACAGATTTTATTGTCCATCTCACACCACTAGGTTTGTGGAATCAAGAAATGCTAAATTTCTTGAAAATGATTTGATTAGTGGGAGCGATCAATTCGAGGACTTTGTTCCCGAAGAAGATTATTCAGATACTCAACCTTCCACCTCGATACTGGATTGGTTGTTGCTTACAGCGCCCCTTCGCTTCAACCGGTCGCCGAGCAACCAATCATTGAAGATCCACAATCTGCCGATATTGATCCGGTAGACCAAACTGTTCAGCAATTACCAGATACTGTTGAACTTCCAGTAGAACAGTATACTCCTCAGGAGAATGTTGATGGGACATTAAGAAGGTCTACTAGAATGAAGAAATCAGCAATTCCTAATGACTACATTGTGTATCTACAAGAATCTGACTATAATGTTGGAGATGAAAGTGATCCTGAGTCGTTTTCACAAGCCATGAGTTGTGATAAGTCTAATTTATGGTACAAAGGCATGAAGGAAGAGATGAATTCTATGGCATCAAACGAAGTCTGGGATTTAGTTGAGTTGCCTGATGGTGTAAAGGCCATTGGTTGTAAATGGGTCTTCAAAACTAAGAAGGATTCATTAGGCAATATAGAGAGATATAAAGCCGACTCGTTGCCAAGGGATTTACTCAAAGGGAGGGAATCGATTACACGGAGACGTTTTCTCCCGTATCCAAGAAAGATTCTCTTCATACTATTTTGGCATTGGTAGCTCATTATGATATGGAGTTACATCAAATGGATGTGAAAACGGCGTTCCTCAATGGAAAATTAGAAGAAGTGGTTTACATGAAACAACCGGAAGGATTCTTCTCTAATGCTGGTGAGCATTTGGTATGCAAGCTTAAAAGGTCTCTATATGGCTTGAAACAAGCATCCCGCCAATGGTACTTAAGATTCCATGAGGTCATCTCTTCATTCGGTTTTAAAGAGAATATCATGGATCAATGTATATACCGGAAAGGTTAGTGGGAGCAAAATTTGTTTCCTTGTGCTATATGTAGATGATATTTTATTTGCAACCAATGACAAGGGATTATTATATGAAGTGAAACAATTTCTCTCTAAGAGTTTTGATATGAAAGATATGGGTGAAGCATCTTATGTCATTGGCATTAAGATTCATAGAGATAGACCTCGAGGTATATTAGGACTATCTCAAGAAATCTATATCAATAAGGTCTTAGAGAGGTTTCGGATGAAAGATTGTTCACCAAGTATAGCACCCATAGTGAAGGGTGATAGGTTTAATTTAAACCAATGTCCGAAGAATGATTTTGAAAGGGAACAAATGAAGAACATCCCATATGCTTCTGCTGTTGGAAGCTTGATGTATGCTCGAGGTTTGCACTCGACCCGACATAGCCTTTGCTGTGGGAATGTTGGGAAGATACCAAAGTAATCCAGGTATAGACCACTGGAGAGCTGCAAAGAAGGTGATGAGGTACCTTCAAGGAACAAAGGGACACATGCTTATGTACAAACGGGCGGACAACTTGGAGGTAGTTGCTTACTCGGACTCAGACTTTGCTGGCTGCATTGATTCCCGTAAATCAACATCGGGATATATTTTTATGTTTGCTGGCGGAGCTGTATCCTGGAGGAGTGCAAAACAAACCTTGGTTGCCACTTCCACTATGGAGGCAGAGTTCGTTTCCTGTTTTGAGGCCACCTCACATGGTGTGTGGTTAAAAGGTTTCATATCGGGGCTTAGAGTTATGGATTCCATTGCTAGGCCATTAAGAATATTTTGCGATAATTCAGCTGCAGTTTTTATGGCTAAGAACCACAAAAGTGGTAGTCGAAGCAAGCACATCGACATCAAGTATTTAGCCATCGAGAACGTGTTAAAGAGAAGAAAGTGGTCATAGAACACATAAGCACTGGATTGATGATAGCTGATTCTTTAACTAAAGGCATGCCACCAATGAGTTATAAGGATCATGTTTCTAGAATGGGCATTGGTCCAATCATGTAAAGTTTTCTTTATATGGAAGAATTTATGAGACTTTTATTCATTTATAATGTTTTTCTCAATACAGTTGTATACATTCAGTTATTATGAGAAAAATAATTACGTTTGACCTGGAGTAAACATAAGGTTTATTCATTAAGTTATTTGATCACATATGGGCTGATGAAATACATTGTGATACACGGAAGACAATACTCGTTCTAAGAGGACTCATCGCCGTGATTCATGTGTTTTATTTCAGTATGAAGTTTTGTGGGTTTGGGTTAATAATTCATTTGAAGGAATATTGGGATCAAGTGGGAGAATGTTAAAATATGTAATATATTTTATTATTCTAAATATGATTCCAATATTATATTCCCAATAAATACCCAATAAATTCCCTATATAAATTCCAATTATTGCCCAATTTATTACCCACGTGTATTAAGTGATATTTGTCCGTTATTATATTACCATAATGGTCTTGATGGGAGATACCGGTAACGTAACCAACGGAATAAAACGTCAGGTCGTCTGGTTCAAACCCTAACGATACAGAAAAACACACCATCAGGTTTTGTGAAGGGGATTGACTAGTAGAACAGGACGTGCATTTTTCTATATTGCAGATCGCTTGTGCTGTGTGGATCCATCAAGGATTTTGAGGTTTCCCACTTCTAGATTTCATCAATGGCTGGAGGTATGTTGATATTTATGTTTCCGCTATTCGATCCCGAATTCTGTATGAATTTACCTGTTATGGATAAATCGGGATCTCCAAGTTTTGTTTATATGCAAGATCTCCAAGTTTTGTTTATATGCAATCTCTAACAATCATGTGTTTGAATCCCCCGATCGCTTCTTGATATCGGGAAGCCTTGGCTTGTTTGCATGTAAGTCCGTCTTTCATGACAAAACCTTTTAACAAACTTATTTTTCCATTGATACATAGTAAACATTCGCCGACATAATCCATAGGGTGCTACAATGACGCTTTTTAGGATCTTTATCGATGTCTTTTGTGTGACGGTAAAATGGCTGATTTTACAAAAATATAGGAGACTAAATAGATTAAAATGTTGATTGTTAGACTAACTATTCCCCCTCCCCCCTAATTTTTTTTTTTTTTGTCAAAAGAACAAATTTTATTTTAGATGAAAGTATTCATAACAGGAGTCTCTAAAGAAACATCAAGATAAAGTAAATCCCAAAGAGTAAGGGGGTTGGGTAAGCCAATTTGGGGGTAGTGAATTTTCTCTCCGGATTTTTAGCAACTTAATTCATGACCCAGTTGGCCTCTCTCCCGCGATAGACTATGGAGGCTTTTTAGAATCGGCTCAACAAACCCCGGGCCTCCACAAGAAGAGCTTGTACTTCCCCCCAAAACTTTCAACTTCTTAGGAAAAGTCGTACAAAAAAGCATATTACTCAACGCTCTTCCTTGTTTGCAAGCCAGTCCTTTACACTCCCAAGACTCGACTCTTTTTTTCTTTTAAGCAATTTATGGCCCAATATCACGGTTAATGAGTTTGAGAGGGAGCGTCAAGATCAAGATTTGAATGATTAACCCGTGCTCTGGTATTATGTTAAGTTAACCGTCATTGCCTAAAATTTAAGTTATTACGAAATTGGTCAATAGATTGGCATGAAATTAACATTCATAAGCTCTGATGATATCACTTCATAAAACTATATACATAATTCGATCAAGTATTCCATGCCATGGCCTTATTTTAATTAGAGAATTGTGTACAGCTACATCATCGACAACCAGAAATCTTGGCACATCTCGTGCAAACAACTCCCTCTGTTCAACTTAAAATGGACATCAGATCGACATCAGATTATTGAGACTAGTGAAAAGTTCTAATTGTCGTTGAATTAGTATTGCTCGATCCGAAGCCGACAATCCTCGAGTTGAACATGATAACTGAGGCTCCAGTAACACAATTTGCCAAGTATCTCCTCACATACTCGTAAGCAGTAAACGCATTCAGACTGTGAAAGTTCAGTATTGCATGCAACATGGTCATAACAAATCTTTGGAAACTGCGGATTTGTGTCATAGTAGTCCTAGCCCCTCGTGGCGGTATGTTCTGCTAAATCCTGGAGAAGACCAGCTCGACAATAATGGAAAGGAAGGGACAGGCCAAACTTGACCCGATTGCAGACTCTGTCGACGATGTTTGTGTTTGGTTCTCCACTCACGGAGTCATAAACACAAGAAAGCCCAACTACCATAACGATTGTGAATATTCGGAAAACAACAACATGACTCATCTTCAATGAGTTTCTGTCTGGAAACCAAGTGCGATGACATGAATGTTAGCCAACGCTCTAGGGTTTATATTAGGGTGTGCAACCATACCGGGTATACCTAGGAATCGGACCGGCCCACTCGGAAAATAGGGTTAGGAACTTGTTCCCATTGAAACTGATTCAGGAACCGGTTCCCAAAATTCAGAACTGGTTTAAACCGGTCCGATTGATTACCCACCTAGGAACCCGTTCCCGGACCTGTCCAAAACCCTATTTTCCCCCCTTTTTCTATTATTACTCCCGTAATCACATGGCATTTTTCCTCTTGGCTCTCTCAAACATGCATGGCACTCTTCTTTCGTCGTCCCTCTTCCTCACTTGCTTCCTCCCTCATCGGCTCCCTCTCGCACCATCCAATGGATGGATGGTATTCGTCACCGCCAAATTCTTGTGTACCATGTGGATTGACTCACCTAATTTCTCTTTTGTAGGAGGATTTATTCTTGCATAAATGAGTAAGTTCATATAATAGTTATGAGAATAAGACTAATATTATACCCATGTTTATTGTTAATTCTTTGCCTTATGATTTTATTTATTATAATTAGCCATGTGGATCTTTAATTTTTCGTTTAGTCAAAAAGTTTATGTATTTATTTATTAGAAGTGCTTAATTTTTTGATACAAATTATGATGATTACGTTATTTTCTCACATATTAATATAAAATTCGAAGTCGTATAGGATATCGTGAGATTGCAAAATAGGTTCCAATGGAAACAAGGTTAACCTTGGAATCGGACCAGAAAAACAGGGTGGGTCAGGTATAGAGTCCAATACAAACAGGGTTGGGTATATGGTTCAAAAAATGGGAACCGATTATAACAAGGTTGGGTACAGGGTCCAAGTCTAGACCCTACCCACCTTGGACCCGATCACCCTAATTTATATACTGTTTTGCACTCATTTTTTGAAATAAGAGTTTGTTCCACCGTTTGGCTTTAGTGCAGAATAATCGATTCCCTCTTGGTAGATTCCTTGTAATTAGCACACTAAGAAGTTAAACGTGACGGCAGATGTGATACTCTACATTAGATGAGCGGTATTACTGTATTATTTCAGAAATATGCTGCCGAGCTTCACCAAAACGCAAGAGCCTTACAGTTTTCAAGAGTCGGCCATCTTTGGAGATGAGAACCAGCTGATGCGTTGAGTGATGCAAAACAAGGTATTTAGACGCAACCGTCAACAAAAACGCCATTGTGTTACTCCTTATGTTATTCTTCTGTTGTTGCATCATCGGCGACACAAAATGCAGTATGACATATCCTAATTTTGGGTACCACGAAAGACCATAGGAACGAACGATACCTTGAGTGATGCAAAACAAGGTCTTAGACACAGCCCTTCAACAAAAACGTCGTGATGTTACTCTTTCTTGACGGTTTCTTCTTTCGTTGCATCATCAGTGACACAATGCAGAATAATATATCCAAATTTTGTCCGAATTTATCATGGATTGTATAGCTTTGTGCGAGAGATGGGTTCGTTTGTGGATGTTTAAGAATTCACAAAGTGCAAGGAAGGTTTTTCAGTGAATGGTATTGACAAGCCTTGAAGTTATATATACACATATTGTACAAATATAACTCATATTTGTCAACTCACATAACTAACGAGTCACAAAAAAGCTGTCTACTTTTACCCTTTAAAGTTTAGTTGAGAAAGAATTTAATGATTGATAGAGGAAATAGGAAGAATGGGTAACGAGGACGCCAAATTGTTAGCGACACATATGTGTTGTTCGTAAATGTCGTATAAATGGCAGAAAAACTTGTTAATATGAGGTTTCATTGCTGGTAGATAAACTATTGAAAGAGAAGACTATCAAATTGTTGTCTTGAGACCATCGCCGTAGTTGGCTTAGTGGTGTAGGATTTATTCTCAATTGATCTGAAATGCCTATGGTCACATGTTCGATTCTCTTAGTCACTCCCTTGATCTCAAGAAGCCTTGGTTCATGACAGGACCTTTTAACACACTTATCATTACAAAGCAAAGATGCACCGACGCTTTTTTGGATCTTTACCAAGGCCTTTTGTGCATTAGTGAAATGGTTGATTTTATGAAAATATAAGGATGCAAATAGAATAACTGTAGGCCGTCGAAATGGCTTTCCAAGATCGACATAGCTAGAAACTCAAACGTCTTAAAGGAGAAGACGAAGATTTGCGTACCTGATTTAGAATTCATGGTTCTTGAAGCAAAACGGCAGCAATCTGGGCCTTTGACGCTGAAGATCTTCTCCTCTATGACCCTTGATACCCTGGCTCGATGGGACCGCCCCTCACGAGTGTTCCTTATGTGAGATAGTGGGTGTGTGTGTTTAGAATCGCAAAAAGTGAGGGCTAGAGGAGGGACCTTAGCCTATTTAAAGAGTTTTAGACGGGCCCTCTCATCACTGGCCGGCCAATATTCGATTATTAAGAAACTTTATATCCTACCTTATTAGATCAACTCCGTAAAAACAATTAATTACAATCTCAGTTAATGTAGCCCACATCAAAAAAATTCTTACAATAACATGTCCAATGTTACTATTTTCTCCCCAAATTTAAATCAGTAGGACCAGGTCAATAATGTACAAATAGCGTATTATTTAACACTCTTTCCAGCGTGTAAACATGTCAACCCTCACAAAATTCGACTCTTGTATTCTTGTGAGCAAATTATGAGCCTAATATCCCGGTTGATGAGTTTGAAAGAGCGCATTAGGATTTGATCTTTTATCCTATACTATGCTATCATATTAGGTTAACCGTTTCTCTTATAAATAAGAGTCAGGTAAGAGAGTTGCTTTTGCCGGTCCCATTTTTCATGCTTGCATATATGAGAAAAATTCTAGTGGGAAAATGTTTTCTGCTTTTAACTTTAGCAGGGCACCTTCCTTAAAGCAAGAACCATCCGATCTTTAGCATCCAAGTCAAAGAAATCTTCAAATAGCGAGCCTGGGGCATCGATTTTTTCTTCATCTCCCAAAGAATCCGACAAGAAAGAAAAATATGGGCAGTTGCGGTCGAAAACTAATCCTCCGACTTCTCTGGCTTTGAGACAATTCAAGATTCTCGAGCGAGATGGGGACTTTCGGATATCCCTTTCCCCACTTCAAATTCAGGAAAGAAACTCTGGATTTGTAATTTTTCAAGCCCAGAAAGAAAAGGCTCCTCACGGCTATCGCACTGCTCAAGGAGTTGCTTGTTGGGTCACTAAAAAAATTGTCTAAAAAATCATAAATCTATTATACTTTTGTTAATTCAATTATAAACATTTTAATTGTCTTACTTGAGTCTTTCCTAAACTTTTTCACATTTTACTAATTGAATTCCTTTGACCAATTTTGGCCAGAATTGCTGACATAGATATCAATTTTCCTACGTGGCATAATCAGCGCTAACGTTGACAAATTTGTAATAATATTTTAATATTTTTTCAAATTTTTTAAGATTTTTCTTTTCTTTGTTTTATTTTACCTTTTCGATGCATTCTTGCCGGCTGTGAACAAGGGTGACAAGCCCTCACCTAGATCCAAGTGAGGGCTGAAACCCTTGCCCGTTGGTCGATGAGGGTGTTGACACCTCACCAGCCACAGTAAAATCGCCAATGCCTAACACCCTCTCTTAGATCTTGGCAAGGGCATCGTGGCCCTCATTGGCCAAAGTTTAAAAAAAAAGAAAAGAAAAGAAAAAATAAAATAATAAAAAAGTTTGAAAAAATATGAAAATATTATTAAAATTGTTCACATCAGCAATGGACAACTGGTGATTATGTCTGCGATTTCTACCTAAAATTGATTGGATTGGCTTAATTGGTAAAATACGAAAATGTTTAAAACTAAATTAGTAAAAGTGTAATAGGTTTAAGACTTCTTAAACAATTTTCCCTTGGGTCAATTTACCAATACATAAAACTATATACATAAGATTATATTGAACTATTACGGATTTTTTTATATAAAAAATGTTATAACCAATCAAGTATTCCATAGCATGGCCTGATTTTCCATCAAAGAATCGTGTACAAATACCTAATTTACGACTAAAGATCTCGACGCATCTCAATACCTACGACTCCCTCCGTTCAATTTATACGCACATCGAGCCACTATAAAAGTGAAGGCCACTGGAAATTTCTAGTTTTCTTCGAAGGAGTATTTCTAGATCCGAAGCTCAAAGCTGACGATCCTCGAGTTGAACCTGATACCCGATGCTCCAATGACCCATTTTGGCAAGTATCTCCTCGCATAAAACTAAGCAGTGACTGCAGTCGGACTGTGCAGGGGTAGCTCTGCATACTGCGCTGCCATAACAAAGCCCTGGAAACCCTGGAGACCAGCCCGACAATCATCGAAGAGATCAAAAGGACGAAAGGTTTGCCCATTGCAGACGCTGTATCCGATGTCTGTGCTTGCGTCTACTCTCACGGTGTCGCAAACATGCAAAAGCACGACTGTTGCGACGAGTGCGAACCTCAGGAAAAAAAGTGATCTGGCTCATCTTCTATTAATTTCCGTCACAAAACCAAGTGTGGTTGCATGAATGTTAAGTTCAACATTAAATTGCCTAAAGATTGTTTGGATGAATGAACCATAGGGCAATTTCCCTTGACTTTTTTTTTTAATTATTTTTTATTTAACTATCCTGTACATATGGAAGAAGATGGTGTGGGGTAAAGAGAAAGCAATAGTGTTCTTTATTGCCTAGAGAAGTTTAGCCTCATGAACAAAAATGTCAATTTTGGAGGTGGCTTCATGTCTGAGACAATTTGTGAGTATCTGTGCATGACAATGTATCTGAGAGGAAAACTACTACGAGGAACATGAGATTTAAGTTCTATGGTGAAGTTAGAATCTACATTGAGAGCTTTGTAGGCTTCTTTAGTGCTAGGAAAAATACATATAAACTCAGAAAGCTCGGCACCAATGATTCAAACTTTTTCCTTAACACTTTTACAAGTCATGAAATGGCACCCAAATCCAAGGGCATTTCTCGCAAAGCATGCTTCGACATTCATGGATCACTGAAAAGCTCAATAATGGCCTATGGGGCAGCCTGAAAACCAACTCTCATCCACATTCCTTACCAGCCCGCATCAGAAACCAAGAGTCAGGGTACTCCGTTGATCCGTCGACCCAGGATGGGAAGATCATCAAGTGCTACTCTATCCACACCGACCCAGAAGGAATCTCGAAGCATTGTCACAAAGACAATCGAGGCACCCCGAATTAGGGTAATCTTCCGTCTCCTCTTGGAAGTCTTAAGAGTGGTAGATGCCAAGCACGTTAAGGAAAGGGCGGCAATTTTAAGAAGCAGTAGTATTTCTTAAGAAATGAGAGAAAATTTTTATAAAACGTTCCGGTTTCGCCTCTGAAGTTGAAGTTGAGATTGCAATGGCTAGACCTCACAGGACTTCGCTAGTAGAAGATACTAGGGTTGTGCTGTCTAGCAAGGGGAAAGAAGAAGTTGTAGAATCCTCTACTCTTATTGCGATTGAAATTAGAACCGCTGTGGCTGAGACAACTCCAATGGCTACGTCTAGCCCTGCTAACGAGGATGAAAATTGTCTAGAAGGGAAAAATGACGATGATGATGAAAAGTTCTTTGACAAGTTTGAAAGCAAGCTTGGTTTTATTGCAATACCTAGATATGAAAACAAACATTTCTTGTGAAAAGATAATTTCGAATACTCCTGCTCACTGTTGCCCAGAGGAGTGATACCTCACACTACTGTTGATTTCACTCACTTTGAACTTCATGGAATCTTCATACAAGCTCCCTTTGATGAACTCTAATTTGGAAATTTCTGTAGAGAGTCTAGACCTATGTCTGCTGCACTCACTAACTATTTCTATTTGAACATTGCATTCCTCTCTCCAGATCAAATTCAATTCACGTTTTGTAACGTTTCCACCGTTCTTACTGTGGTGAATTTGGCTAAAAATCCCTTTCAGCATTTTTTTCAAAGGTTACACGTCCTTTGTATATAGAAGGCTCGAAGGTTTGAATCATAAGTACTTCATCCACTTAGAAACTCAAAGGTTATAGATTGATGGGCCTAACTATGTGCTTATGAAGAAGTTTGTTTTTGACATAACTTGTAATCGCATGGAAGAATGTATGATCCTTTTACTATTGCTACATTACTTGATAATAGATTACTTCTTCCTAATTGAGTAATTAAATCCACAAAATGTGTCAATTAAGAGTTCTTTGGGGAGGCAAATTACCCATATATGCAATATATATGTTTTTTTTTATAATACAAGGGTAAGGACGCGTATGTCCATCTACTTAGTTCCCATAGCATACCTCGTAAGATTCTTGGATTAATTAAGTCAGGTCTTTTGGCTTGTTTGACCTTGACCCAAAATGGTTTGTGTAAAATTAGTAGGATTTGAATAGATGATATTCTTTGAACGAAAAAGAATATATGATATACAGTTCCTAAATTAGAAATCTCTTGGCATCCAAAACTAACTACATCGATTATAGGGGGATTTATTTGTGTTGTTGCATTTTCAAATCATAAATTTATGCTCTCGAAGAGAGAGAGAGAGAGAGAGAGAGAGAGAGAGAGAGAGAGAGAGAGAGAGAATTGTTATAATGAAATATGAAAGTACTTGAAATTTTCTCTTTTGCTAAATGTGAGAATGAAGTTGTTAT
Source organism: Eucalyptus microcorys (assembly GCA_014182515.1). NCBI lineage: Eukaryota > Viridiplantae > Streptophyta > Magnoliopsida > Myrtales > Myrtaceae > Eucalyptus > Eucalyptus microcorys. The sequence goes on from CM024569.1 coordinate 11,086,256, forward strand.
AATGAAAATTCGATCAAAGTACTTGAAATTTTCTCTTTTGCTAAATGTGAGAATGAAGTTGGGGCACATCCGTAATATGTGATACTTAGGTTTTTTTTGGGTCGTAAATTCGATACTTAGGTTAATCAGTTCCTTAACACTCAGATCCTTGACGATGAGGGGAGTAATTAAAAAATGGCGTGCAGATGGCAATGATTTGGCTACATTTTATCTGTAATTGGTAACTAGTCATGTATCCGCATTGCTTGACATTTTTTATAGTATCGAAATGTTTAAAAGAAAATTTGGGGAAATGCCTAACAAGGTAATTCAATCCAAGTTCTTTCACGCAAATCGAGAAGGTATTTACTAGTAAACCCTGCAATATATGATTCTAATGTTGAACTAAATTAATAATAGCTGATTAAAGATTCCTACTATATAGTTGACCACTTCATTCAGCAGCAAACTAAAATTGCTGAGCTTTTTGGACTGAGTTGGGCCGCCCGCGATGGGCCGATCCAACCCAGCCAATGATCAATTCAAAGTTCCCGATTTTCTGGGCACCCATGCAAGACCGCACAAAAACCCTAACTCTAGACCTTATTCTTGTTATTTTTGTAGCGAGATTTATGTAGAAATTAATTATCATTTGAGATTGAGTTTTATGATTGACTACTTAGAATCTTTTAAAAAAAAAAAAATCGGTCTATATTTTCATTCATCCTTAATTTAGGAGAGTTTTAGGGAGTTCACTCAAACCTTTGATTGGTAGATTCGAAGTTATAGATATCACACATATACAAACTAACTTATATAAATACGGGTGATTTACATTTTGTAATTCATATTTAGAAGACAATCATTTGAGGAAAATATAACCCCCGTGTCTAAAAACATTTAATAGATAATATAAATTTTTCAATGATAAAAATAATTTCTGTTTCGGTGCAAGGTTGAACAAATACTTTTTAGTGCATGAGACGTCATTCCCACCACGTTTCTAATTGATGGATTACATATGGACGTCGCCCACTATTAATTTTAGTTAATATGTGCTGGCGTTTTTAACTTGTAATATACAAATGAGCTAGGGATATCGTTGGAGGAAATTTTCTCAAATTAGGGACAGAGGAAAATATAGCTCGGGCCATGCATCCTTCAGATACTATTGTATGTGTACTAGCAAAAGAATAGTTAGTATAAAATTCTGCTTGTAGTAAATTATTTCCATAGGCAAAAAGCAATAAGAACAAATTTTGATGTTCCCCCAATTTGATTTAGAGAAAATTCCATTCAACCATGTCTTTGGTTGATGGGTTATAAGTTGTGAATATCAACATGCAAACTTAACTAAATATTAATGGGGTGATATCTCTATTTGTAACCTACTAATGAGAAGATTGGATGGAAGAAGACATAGCCTATAAAAATACAAAAATCCGCCTACCATACCGTAAATCTAATCAAAGTTAAATATATTATACTTCCGCCAATTACATTCTCCAAAAATTCATGTTCTCCTCCACTCTCTCTGAATTCTGGTTCCGCCATTCTCAGTGGTTGACAAATTCTGATCAATAATTGACATGGATTTCTGATAAATTAAAATTTAGATGATACTAAGATTTGGGTAATCTTTTCCCAAGTCATTGCCTTAAAGAAAATTCATTTCATCAAAAAATTAATAAAACTCTATCCCTATCTCTATTTCATCCGGCCCCTGAAAGTTGATCCAACAAGACTGTTCGGTACATGATACATTGCTCTCCAATAACAGTATTGTGACATATATCACGCTTGTAATTTGTATTAAACTTGCCTATCCAATGCTATCCAATGTTGAATCCCCCCCTCCTTCTCTTCTTCTTTAATTGAACGTATTCATTGATAATAATCTTCTTAAACATATACATCAGTCTCATTCCTTTCGCAATTGTATAATCAAATGTTCACGCATCAAATTCTAGCATAACAAACTTATGAAAATATAACGGTTGAAGAAAGACAAAGGGTACATAAAGTATTGTAAATAAATTGATTCACTCTAGATATGAGCACGTAGAAGGAAAAAGTGGTGGGGGCCACTTGCCCACCAAAATCAACTTTATCATTTCTTCGGGTTAATATCCTGAAAAACCCCCAAACTGGTACATCTGTGATAAATTTACCCCAAACTATTTTTTGACCACTAAAAATCCCAAACTGGTATACTTTTGACAAATTTACCCCAAATGGGTACGCTTGTGACAAGTTTACCCTCTATTAGTTTTCGTTAAATTTTACTATCAAATTATTAAGTTAACTGACCCGTGACAGTTGACTAGTATACCAATTTGGGATTTTACACTCCATTTATCACAATTTATAATTTTTGTGATTTTTTTGTGGTATTAATCTAATTTAGCGGAAAGTATATTTGTTACATATTTACCAGTTTGGAGTTTTTTGTGGTCGAATAAATTAGCTTGGAATAAATTTGTCATAAATATACCAGTTTAGAGTTTTTTATGGTCAGTCGGGGTAAATTTGTCAAAGGTGTACCGGTTTGGGGTTTTTCATTATCAAAAAAATAGTTTGAGGTAAATTTGTCACAGATGTACCAGTTTGGGGTTTTTCAAGGTATTAACCCTTTTTCTTTTTGGAGAGAAGCTGCGTGGAGGGAAGCTGGTACGAAAGTGATGAGTTAATATTCCCTTGTGCTAGGCAAAAAAGATAAAGGAAAAAAAAAGGAGAGATATCAGCAAATCACATGGAATTCACAATGGTCGGTGTAGTTAGTGCACTAGATTAATATAAATGATGCTCATTGGCAACATTGATTTAGATAGTAACAAAATAAGCTAAACTCTAGACACAATGCTTATCACATCATCCAATGTTAGTGGATGCTTTACACTTTTAAAGTGCCATTTTTCATTAAAAAACACGGAAATCCTCTTTCAAACTAAATAATCTAAATGAAATATGTTTTTTCACACCTAGACAAGGTGTATCTTATGAACTCTTGTTTGAAATATCCAATGCTTTTGAAGATGGCTTGCACTTTGATTTGATGGGTAATATCATCACTAGGCAAATGAATTCCAAAAAAAGCATCCAATGAAAATGGCCCTACATGAACGAAAGATCCTTCACTCCAGAGTAAGAGAAAATAAGCTATTGGCATACCAATTGATTATTTAAAGGTGTTCTTCTAGAAAAAAAAAGTCTCATTTTTGTGAGTTTATACATTAGAAACAACCACATTACTTTCAATTGAGCAAAAAGCTTGATATTTTTTCATGCCCAAGCTATGAAAGAAAACTAGTCACACAAGTGACTATATACCCTCTTCCTCTTCCATTGATTCATATTTTATTGGATACCACTTGCCATAAAAAGTGAGCATTATCGACTTAAAATGTTGCATGTGCTAGTTGTTCAGGTAATTTGCATTGAGATTCCTATGTGGACACACAAGTGCCCTTGCTGTGGTGAGGGACCTTATCGTTGGGATGGTCAATAAGTTCAATCATTATGTTTATGAGGCTCCGGTGCAAGAACATCATTCTAAACCTACAATTTTTGCTGCTAAGGTGAGCGATCTTATCCTTGGCATGGTCAATGAGCTATAACTCGAAAACCATTAAAAAAAGAAGAAGAAAAGACAACACTTAAATTTCAAGCCATGCTCACGAGTTTTGGTCATTGATGACAAAACATACGCTAGAAAAGAACAAAATGAAAGCATTAACAAATTTGGAAAATAGAGACCACTACCAACATGTAGGACCACGATAGCAGCCAATCCAATTTGAAAATATGCAGTGGATGCAACCAATATGCATTAATTTGGACGAAAGGATACATAATGCATCAACAAATCTAACAAAACAAGCAAAAAAATACCCTAAAAACAAAAAAATTCTCCTACCATTATCATCACTCCTGTTGGTGTGATATTCCACTATATGCCCATACCTTATCAACATATTGCTTCAACAAAATGCAATTGCTTTCTCTTGGATGAATGAAGGATCGACTGCACCAATTTGAATAAAACCGACCTCAATTAAATGTATGTGGAGATTTAAGTAAATCGCAAACTTGGAAAAAGATGATGAAGAATCGAGGCCCTTGTGTTATAAGTGAGCATTCGACTAACGAGCGGTGGGTTGCCCGAGCTTTGTTTTCTTCTCTCAAAAGAAACGAGGACCAAAAATAGAGGAAGAACATGTGAAGAAACGAAGGAAGAACTATTTAGGTTTTTTTTTAGGGCTTGCAATTTTTACTCAAATTTTTCTTTGATAAAAGTACCCATATTCTGGCCAATGGAAAAATCACATGCTTTCTAGGACGACAAACATTTAGCCGATTGGTGAGTTTTGGCATTTATGTGAGACTACTTTAACCACTTTAGGTCATTATTTAAAATAATGTCCATTTTAGACTCCTTTTTTATTTACAAAATAGCCCTATTTTATGTCCTTATTTAGAATTTTTCCAAATAACAACTATTAAGCCATTTCTGTTAACAGCAAAAAGAAGAAGAAGAAGAAGAAGAAGAAGAAGAAGAAAGAAAGATAAAAAGATGTAATGGAAATGAACCATTGGACTCAAGTCTTGGATTCACTTTACATGTGAGCATGTAGAAGGAACAAGGTGGTGGGGCCACCTACCCACCAAAATTAATTTGATCATTTTTCTTTCTAGAGCGATGTTGCGTCAAGTGAAGTTGGCACGAAAGTGACGAGCAAATACTCCCTTGCGCTTTTGACTAAGCAAAAAGAAAAAAAAAAGGAAAAAAAAAAGAGATATATCATCAAAACACATGAAATATTCAACATTGGTGGAAACTATTCTTCCTTAAAGTCCAGACGTGGAAATCCTCTTTTGGACTAAATAATCTGAATGAGATGTGTTCTTTCACACCTAAACGGAGTTTTTGTTATGAACTTTCACATGAAAGTGATGAGCAAATACTCCCTTGCGCTTTTGACTTAGCAAAAAAGACAAAGAAAAAAAAGGAGAGATATCATCAAAACACATGAAATATTCAACGTTGGTGGAAGCTATTCTTCCTTAAAGTCCATACGCGAAAATCCTCTTTTGGACTAAATAATCTGAATGAAATGTGTTCTTTCACACCTAGACGGAGTTTTTGTTATGAACTTTCACATGAAAGTGATGCTAGTATGAAAGTGATGAGCAAATACTCCCTTGCGCTCTTGACTAGGCAAAAAAGATAGAAAAAAAGAAAAGATATCATCAAAACACATGGAATATTGAACGTTGATGGAAGCTATTCTTCCTTAAAGTCCAAACGTGGAAATCCTCTTTTGGACTAAATAATCTGAATGAAATTCGTTCTTTCACACCTAGACGAAGTTTTTGTTATGAACATTCACATGAAAGTGATGCTAGTACGAAAGTGATGAGCAAATACTCCCTTGCGCTTTTGTCTAAGCAAAAAAGACAAAGAGAAAAAGGAGAGATATCATCAAAACACATGGAATATTCAACGTTGGTGGAAGCTTTGCACTTTGAGGTGCCATTCTTCCTTAAAGTTCAAATGCAAAAATCCTCTTTTTGACTAAATAATCTTAATGAGATGTGTTCTTTCACACCTAGACAGAGTCTTTGTTATGAACTTTCACATGAAGTATCCAGTATCTTTTGAAAATGACTCGCACGTTGATTTTATTGGGAATAAAACCACTAAGCAAATGAATTCCAAAACAAGCATCCAATGAAAAGGCCCCATCCGAGCAAAAGATCACTCCAAAGAAATAGAAAATAAGCTATTGACGCACTAATTAAGTATCCAATACGTGTTAAAAAAATCTATTTCATGACTCATTTTCAAGACAAAATGAGTTTTTTTTTTTTTCTCTTTGGTTGGAGGGGACACGATGAGTTGAATAAGCACAAAATATAAATGATTTCCTAACTAATAATGTGAAAGATATGTTGCCATTCATAGAAGATAAAATATTGGAATGGAGTATATCAGATTTGGGTTGGGAATGATAATTTTTTTTATTGCGATACATAAATTCATAGCTAATTTTTTTATATGCTCTCAATAATATTGAAATTTGGCAAATTAAATAAAGTAGGGATAATCGGTTCTTGGTCTAGTCCAACCAATGGAATTGATCACTTTTTTTTTTTTTTTTTATCACTAAAGAGTGTCTATGCACAACAAAAGAGTGATAAATCTTAAGATATTGATGGAAGCAACGATAAGTAAAAAGTCATTGTGCTGTAGCTTCTGATGCCACTAGGTGAGATATTATTTAGTTCACATCTGACAAATTTTTTTGAAAAAATAAAAAGTATATATAACCGGTCTAGTCCAATCCGATTTCCACTTTTAAGAATCAAGAATCAGACGGACACTGACAAGAACCGAACCCAACTGGCTAGTTCGGTCCGGTCTCAATGATTCTCGGTTCAGACGGTTCATTTTGAACACCTCTAAAATAAAGTCACTTTTCGGTTTTTTGTAAGCCACAAAACAAACAATTTTAAAATAAAAATGAACGAAAGAAAACTTCTCGTCCATTTGTGAAAAATTAAAAGAAAAAAAAAAGGCTCTTTTCCTGACACGGTGCAACTGTCGATGTTTCTTAGTCCGCATCTATTTCTTGACCAACCCCACGATAAAGCATCGCTCACTTCTCGACACGAATCCAAACTAAGCTAAAATCCTATCTTCCAATGTCTTCTTCTTCTTCCTCCGAAGCAAAATGGCCCTTCGACGTTTTCATTAGCTTCAGAGGCGAGGACGTCCGCTGCGGCTTCATCGCTGACCTCCACAGGTATCTGCTTCATGGTAGCATCAACGCCTACATCGACAGCGAGGACTTGAGGCGTGGCGACGAGATCTCCCCTGCCCTCATGAGGGCCATTGAGGAGTCGCGGATCGCCATGCTCGTCTTCTCCGAGGACTACGCTTCATCTAGGTGGTGCTTGGACGAGCTGGTGAAGGTATTGGAGTGTAAGAGGCTTAAGGGACAGCGGGTGCTGCCCGTGTTCTACAAAGTGGAGCCCCGGGAGATTCGAGGGCTGAGAGGGCATTATGGAGATACATTGGCCAGGCATGAGGAGAACTTGGGACATGATTATGAGAGGGTGAAGAAATGGAGGCAAGCCCTAATTGAAGCAGCCAAATTGTCCGGTTGGCATTATGCTGATGAACGATCACAGTAATCCTCTTCGACCCTGTAAAAGAATTTGGAATTCTCTAATTTTATTGATACATGATGGCATCGATTGTGCGTTAGACTAATTTTTTGGACTGTTGAAGAGTGATTGTTTACTTCGCGTTAGTTTTAGTTAGTTCAATGGATTGTATGTTTATGTTTATTCGCGTTCTTTTTGCTGCTTTGTTTTGGCAGAGATGAGATCGAGTTCATCGAGAAGATCGTCAAAGAGATCTCAACTATAGTAAAACGAGTACCCTTGAGTGTTGCCAAGTATTCCGTTGGTGTAGGTTGCCGGGTAGAAAAAGTAATGTCGTTGTTGAGTATGAGCTTGGATGATGTTCGGATGATAGGAATATGGGGAACTGGAGGTATTGGGAAGACCACTATCGCTAAAGCTATCTATAATAGTATTGCTGACCAGTTTTATGGGTGCAGCTTTCTTGCAAATGTTAGAGAAACTTCTAGTAGACCCGGCGACCTGATTCATTTGCAGAAAACGCTGCTATCCAAGATATAATGGAAAGAAAATGTAGTGGTCTTAAATGAGGATGGAGGCGCTAATCTGATACGAGATAGACTTTGTTGCAGGAAGATTCTGCTTGTGCTTGATGACGTGAATCATGGAGACCAATTAAATGCATTAGCTAGAGAATGTGCATGGTTTGGAAAAGGGAGCATGATCATCGTTACAACAAGAGATAAACACGTACTTACTTCTCATGGGATGGATCAAGTATATGAAGTTAAACCATTGGATCGAGATGAAGATTTTCAACTTCTGAGTTCATATGCTTTTTCAAGAAACCAGATGAAAGACATAAGCATGGATCTCATAAATAATATTTTGGGCTATGCTAATGGCCTTCCCTTAGCGATTGTGGTCCTAGGTCCCTTTTTACATGATAGAAGTAGAGGGGAATGGGAGAGTACATTGGAAACACTTGCTGAAAGTCCTAATAAAGATATAAACAGTGTCCTCAAGATAAGTTTTGATGCGCTAGATAACAATCAGAATGACATTTTTCTTGACATTGCTTGCTTCTTTAAGGGGAGGGATGGAGATTATGTAACCAGAGTTCTTGATGGTTGTGGTTTAAAGACATTAATTGGGATTCAGACTTTAATAGAGAGATCCCTAGTAACAATTGGGGGTGACAACAAAATACAAATGCATGACTTGAATGAGCAAATGGGTCAGGAAATCATTAAACATGAGTGTCTAGATGACCCCAGGAGACGGAGTAGATTATGGTGTTATGATGATGTTTTTGAAGTATTGTTGGAGGATACGGTGAGAGCTTCTTAAGAAATCGTCAATAATCTTATCTTCTTTAATTTACATGCTATCACCTAATCGTGGTTATTATTGATTATTTTATTTTCCTTTATAGGGAACCATTGCTGTTAAAGGCATAGTACTGTACTTGCCAACACAAAAAGAGCTAGACATCAGTCCCAATGCTTTCACACACATGAAGAGACTGAAATTGCTCATACTTCGGAATGCACAGATCAGCGGAGGTCTCGTTTGTCTTCCTAATGATTTAAGGTGGCTTGAATGGCCTGGATGTCCTTTATCCACTCTCGTATGTGTTCCAAAGAAACTTGTTTGATTTGGCGTGCCTAATAGCCAGATTAAGGAATTTGGAGGGAACTTAAAGGTACGTCATAAATGCTTTAGTCAACGGTTTTCATTTTCAAGGCATTCAAGTTGAATTGATCAAAATCTTGTTCAGCCGTTATTTTTAATTTGTTGCATTTTAAGAATTTGAAGTTTCTAAATTTTAGCCACCGTAAGTCGATGATTTGTGTTCCTGGCCTTTCAGAGGTGCCAAATTTAGAGATATTGAACTTAAGTAGGTGGTCGAACCTCAAGGTGATTCCAAGCATTTCCAATTTACTAATATTAATTTGAGTGATTTTCTAACTCTTCACTGGTTAGGTTACCATCAAGTGTTATTTTTTCTAACTCTTATTTGATTCAGTTAAAGACATTTTTGTAATTGTTTCGAAAGCACTTTTTGATTTAATAATTTACTAACAAATTTGCAAATGTCATCAACATGTTGAAGTCACCAACTCTTACAAAATTTACCTATTTTTATTTGAGTCTATTTACCAATGTTTATTTGATTGCAACTTAAACAAGTTGAAACGTTCCCCAAGCAAACGTGAAACTATGATACTTTTGAAACAATCAAATAAAAGTTGGTAAGTGACTCGAATAGGATTTTGTAATTTAATCACCACAAATGATGGTATTGAAATGATGTCAGTAATATACAACGGAATTGGTAATTTCATAAAAGAGTGCTAATGTTAACATGCTAGTAGGCTTTCCAAATTAACCTTGGTAAATTATTGAAAACAATGAGTACTTCTTAAACAATTAATTAGATATGGGTAATTAATTCAAATAAGAGTTGATAATTTGGGATATGACTCATTAACCTTTTCCAGTTGGTAAGTTGCTACAAATATCAATAAATTATTAGAACGGTTAGTACCTTTGAAACAATCAAATAAATATTGATAACTAACTCAAATATCCATTGGTACTTTCATGCAAGAGGTCTTAAATTAGGTCTGTATATAATTGTTGGTAAATTATTGGATTAGTTGGAAATTTAGGAAATAGTAGGTAATCTAGTATAGGAGTTAGTCCAACTCGTCAATAACTTCAACAAATAAATATCGGTAAATTATAAAAAACAACTTTAGTTATTACAAACAATCTAATAAACGTTGGTAAGTGGACTCAATTAGCAGTTGATAATTTTCTAGAAGAGATAGAAACTTAAACAAGTTGGTAAGCTGGCAAATACGTTCATAAATTGTTGAAACGGTTAATAATTTCAAAACACTAGAAAAAACACTAGCAGTGATTCAAATCAAAATTGGTTATTTTCTATAAAAAAAAATTGTAAATTTAACACATTAGTAACTCAAACAAAAAAATGTGGTACCCAAAAAACGGGTGCTAAGGGGGCATTTGGTAATGCTTCTATTCCTAGGAACAATTTCTAATTAGAAATTATTATTTTTTTATTCTGTTTTTGGGAATAATTTCTAAATATTTTAAGCCGTTTGATAACTATCCAAAATTTCAATTCTCGGAATAGAATTGTGTTTGGTACAATGCTCAAAATTTCTACACCAAATAATTTTCGTTTAATTTTTAAATAATTTTATTACTTTTTTCCTTTTTTTCCTTTCTTTCTCCTATTCTTCTTCTTCAAGTGGCCGGTCGCCGGCCTTGGGATGACTGGTGACCGGCTAGACGAGGGCCAACAACCTCATCGAAGCGTCACCGGCCCTCATCGGCCGAGCCTCACCGGTAGCTGGGTAAGGCTTAGCTAAGCCATGGTTGGGCTAGCTCGGCCAAGCCTCATCGGGGTTGGGCGAGCCTCGCTCGATTAGGCTAGCCTCGCCGATGGCCGAGGGAGGCCCGAGCGAGGTCCGCTTGGCCACCAGCGAGGCCACCGGTGGTTGGGCTTGCCTTTGGCAAGCTCGCTGGATCGGTTGCCGGTGACTGGCAGCAGTGGGCTATGGACGGCGGATGGCGGCGGACGGCAACCGCGGCTGTGGCAGTAGATGAAGAAGAAGAAGAAGAAAGAAGGAAGAAAAACAAGAAAAAAGAAAAGAGAAAGAGAAAATAAGTGCTTGATTCTATAATTATTCCCGGGAACAAGAATCATTTTTTTTTATTCTCAATTCTATTCCAAATCTACTTCCAGGAACAAAAAAAATCCGGAAACAAAAATTTTACCAAACGCATTTCTGTTTAAATCTACTCCCATGAAAAAAAAAAAAGAACAGAAACAAACTGTTTGGCAAGTTGCCAAACAACCCCTAATTCCAAAAATGAAATAAAAATTGGTAAAAGGACTCAAACAAGAGTTGGTATCTTTTAAAAGATAGAAAATTTAACATTTTGATAAGCTTCGTAGACAAAAAGTTGCTAAATCATTATAACCTTTAATAATTTCAGAACAATAAAATAAATGTTGCTAACTCACTCAAATAAGATTTAGGGCTCCTTTCGTATAATGTGGAATTGACTAGCGAGAACAAATTCAAACATTAATCATCAACGAGAAATCAAATGCAGAATATTAAACACGAGCACAAGTACTTACGTGGGGTCCCGTGTCCAGCCAATTGTGCATACATCCTCAAAGAGAAATTGAGTTTTCAAAAGATTAAGTTCTTAAAAAGGTCTCATCGAATTTGGAAAAATTCAAAATGAATTTGAAATGGGCATGCTTTGGTGTATTGTTGCTGCTACTAAAACAAAGAAGTAGATTTTTTTACTTTTTATTTCTATTTCAAATTTATTTCCTAGCCACTTTTCTATTCTAAAAAAAATAAAAATAAATGACGTTACCTAATGGATTTTTGTTCTTTTTTTGTTCCAATGAGCAATATATATAAAGAGTATGGTTACAAAATAGATTCTAAAGGAGCAAAGAGAAAAAGGAAAAATAGTAAGGGACAACCTCCAAGACTAAAACTTTAATAAATCAATTGTGTTTACAATGAGGGACCAGATGATTTTTATAGCTAGGAGCCTAGGATACCTTTGAATAGCCTCTGAGTTAAGAAAAAATAATTTACCTAAAGTATGAAATTCAAATAAGCAAAATAAATAATAGTAAAAAATCAGTAAAAAATTCATCCTCACAAAAATTATGTAACATCATTTACAAATAGATAAATATTATAAAACTACTCGTTGTAGAAAGAAAATAAATTTATGTTTAGAGGGTTCTATTACATGATTGCGTACATTTCAACATTAAATTAGCTCTACAGTTGAGGTCCAGATGTTTACTGCGTCGTCCATCCAAATTACTTGCGGGTTCATGTTGGGTAGAAACTGATTGCCCGATTTTGTTGATTCAGGGGATGAATCTAACATGACCACTTTCTTTGCCCAATCACTTCGGCCATTCCATGGCCTTCCATTCAAAAATCCTGAGGCCCGCTTTAGGTCCATCTTGGATTTGTTGTTTGACCTAACATAGAAAATTGCCCTTAACAATGAAAATCCATCGGCCAAAATCTTGGCCGGTCCTTAGGCGGGTCATGCTAAAACAAAAGAAACGGGCAATTGGCCCATTCGACCCATTCAATTAAACCATGTGGAGAAGACACTACTTACCGACAGTAAAGTTACGAATGATGGTGAAAAAATTATCCAGTATAATTCCTCGCTTAGTGATTTTTGTTGTGGTGGGGCTTTCGCATTTAAAATCTATTCAAGAAGACACATGTTTTTGGGCTTTGGTCGGAGCTCATTAGGGAGACCAAAACCAAAGTCCTACTCATTTTTTCAAGCCATGCATGATGGACATAGATTATTGTGAAAGTGTGTCCAAGTGATGGAGTCCTTCGGGGCCCGAACTTTTAAGAATAGTACTCATCCATTTAACGTGTCAAAAACCAAAGTTTTACTCTTTTTTTCTTTTTCTTCAATAATTGGTCACTATTTTATGTTTAATAGTTATATCAAACAATTAAGAGTCACAATTAAGGTAAGCCCTTGCAATGATTAGCTGTTCATTTTTATAACTATAAATATTTGCAAAACTTAATGAATGCACCGATATGCTTTTGCAGGATTTTAGAATGATGAAGGACATCGATTTTAGTAAATGCGAGCTCTTGACTCGTGTTTGTGACGTTTCGTCAGCTCCAAATCTGGAGAGATTGAATCTTGCTAGATGCAAAAGCTTGGTGGAGGTTCACCAATCCATCGGATATCTTGACAAGTTAGAATTTTTATCTTTAGAAATCTTGATATCTTCCCTAGCGCACTCAAAACAAAATATCTTCACACACTTTATCTCACAGATTGCTCTAAATTGGAGAAGTTCCCTGATATTCTGATAAAGATGGAACGCCTAGAGGAACTTAACCTACAAAGAACCTCTATTAAAGAACTCCCTGCATCCATTGATAATTTTGTCTGTATAGTGTATATAGATTTAACAAATTGCAAACACCTCACAAGGCTTCCATCGAGCATTTATAAATTGCAAAATCTGGAAGAGTTGTTGTTGGATTATTGCCAGCAACTGCAAGAGATTCCTCAGCTTCCACCAAAAATTGAGATCATAAGAGCAAATAATTGCAGATCTCTACAAAAACTCCCAGATTTTTCGAATCTCTCCAACTTCTATGAAGTTGACTTCTCTTCATGCTATGGATTATCACCGAAAGGGTTCGATCTGGCTGGTGTGTCAACACTCGAGGTCAGACTCTCTCTCTCTCTCTCTCTCTCTCTAAATGTTGTACGACAGTATCTCTGGAAGTCGGAAAGACTCAGACTCCAATTTCTCCTAATTGGAGGAGAGATGCCAGGATGGATTCACCATTGTGAAGAGGGATCTATATCTTTCAAAGTTCCCAAGGACTGTTATGACAAGATCTTAGGACTTGCATTCTGTGTGGTTTTTGGGCTGGAGGAAGGAAAAGTGGTCGATGTTTCATGTGAGGTCCAAACTTTTGTTAATTGCAAGAGGGTGAAGTATCATACAACAACATTCTTCTATTCACCGGAATCCGATCATGTGTTGCTTGAATATCATCAGCTCACATCTAGTTTTGAGAAGCTTATGTAAAACGATTGGAGTCATTTCCAAGTAGACCTTAAGGTTTCAGACGCAAACATAAAGAAGTGTGGGTTCCGTCTAATATGCCAGCAACATGAGGATGATTTGAAGGTCGAGCCCCAATCCCCTCAGCCGAAAGAAACACATTGGACTTTTGAGGAAAGGCACTCAGAGGAAGACAATTCAATAGACACCAAGCAAGAAGATAGTTCAATCGAAACAGAGGAAGAGGAAAGCTGATCAACTTAACAAAGAAGATAAGATGGTCTTAACTATGGTTCCACTGGCACCAAATAAGAGTGTTAGCTTGTAAACATCCCTCTTGAATTCATCGAAGACTTGTTGAAGAAGTGATTCTAGGGGAAGCGAACTGGGTGATTTAGATCCCTATGCCTTTTGCTTTTCCGTTTTCTTTTTTTCCGTCTCTACTAGAAATTTCTAAATGTCTGCTCCTTCAATTAAATTGAAAATCACAGTGAAATATGTTGCATCATGCTATTAATACTGACATGGTTGAGGAACCATTTTTTACTCTCTTTCTATATGAATTGTGATGCAGAATTCAATAATCCAAACTTAAGTGGATGCTTATTGAATGGCCATGGTCTTCCTAGTTGCTCTTATTTTAATTAGTGATGCCACCACTTCATACTCCAAAATTCTGAGATAGCATGTTTTGCTCAATCTGATGTGATCTATATATCTTTAGGAAAATGTTTATTCTAGATGCGTGAATGATCAAAAGGTCTACACAGAGGGAAGATTAGTTGATTCCTCTGTTATTACAAGGTAGATTGAATTGGATAGAAAGTTTATCCTCAACCATATTTTTTTTAGTGAAAATGTAATTTCCCGACATGTATGTCAATAATCTTGCATTAGATGGATGTGTTTATCATGTATGCCTCAAAACAGCAACTTGATGTAACACTTTGATGTGTAGCAGATTAACTTACAGTATATGATAGAATTTCCTACTTTTTATCTTACAAAGTTATACTCAACTTTTACGTCTCGTAATTGAATATTAAATTGGTTTAACGTACCTACCTATTGGAAACACTACGCAATTACGCATGTCTAATAGAAAGATTTGTACATCGATCTTAATGCTTCCCAGGATCCTTCGTGCATATTCTGTTAATTACACGATCAGGATAATGCCCATGTAGTACCGACTTTGTAAATAGCCGAAGCAGGATCCGATGCATCCGCCTCATTGGGAGTACTCAAGTCCAACTTAAATTCCTACGTTCAGTGATGCAAAACATGGTCTTGGACCCAGCCGTCAATAGAAAAGACTTGATGTTACCTCTTTCTCGTCTGTTTCTTCTTCTTCTTCTGTTGCATCATCAGTGACACGAAATGCAGAACAAATCATCCAAATTTACGCCGGACAGTATACAATTTTATGCGAGAGATGGGTTTATATCCGGATGTTTAATATTGCACAAAGTGCAGGGAACTTTTCCGTTCATTGAATGATCCGGACAAGCCTTGCGGATAGATACACATACACACTTGTATTTACTGACTCAGATGTATATGTTTTGTCGTGAAAAGCTGTCTAATTTTACCATTAAATGTTCACTCGTATGAGAAAGATTATTGATACGGTTGATAGGGGAAACAGCGAAAATGGGCAGGGAGGAAAATGAGGCCAAATTTTTTTGTGACACACATGCTGTCGGTGAAAGTCGTGCAAATGCCCGAAAAGCGTGTTGGTAAAAGTTTCTTTGCCGACAGATAATCCGTCGGTTTTTGAGACCATCCCCGTGGTTGGCCTACTGGTGTGAGGGCTTACTTCGAAGTGATTTAGGCCCTCTCTGGTCATCACGTATTTGAATCACCCACTCGCTTCTTGGTATTTGGATGCCTTAATCTGTCCACATGTAAGTCCGTCTTTCATGACAAGACCTTTTAACAAACTTTCGGTTGGTACGAAGTAAACATAGACCCTAGTGTGCTACACCGGCGCTTTTTAGGATCTTTATCAATGTCTTTTGTGCGTCGATAAAAAGGCTGATTTTACGAAAAAATAAGAGAGGAAATAGATTGAAGTGTTGATTTTAACACTAATTGTTTCGCCCCAACACTTTTTTCTTTTGTCAGAAGAATGAATTTTATTCAAGATGCAACTACTCACACAAAAAGGGCTCTTAAAGGAGTATTAAGATAAAGTAAATCCCAAAGAGTAAGGAGGTTAAGTAAGCCAATTCGGGGATAGTGACTTTTGTCTACGGATTTTAGCAGTTCGATTCGCGACCTGAATAATAGACTAAGGGGGCTCTTTAGAACCGCCTGGACAAGCCGCGGGCCTCAACAAGAAGAGCTTGTACTTCCCCTAAAACTTAACTAGTTTCGAAAAGTCGTGCAAATAGGCATATTACTTTACACTCTTCCTTGTTTGTAAGCCGGTCCTTTACACTCCCAAGACTTGACTAATTATGGCCCAATGTCAAGGTTAATGAGTTTGAAAGGGAGTGCTAGGATTTGAACTCTTCACCTGTGCTCTGGTATCATGTTAATTGTTATTCCCTAAAATTTTAGTAGGAAACAAAATAATAGATTAGCATGAAATTTAACGTTCATAAGTTCTCACGAAATCACTTCATAAAACTATGTAAATGATTTATCAATTATTCCAGGCCATGGCCTTATTTTCATCGGAGAATCGTGTACGGCTACATTATTGACGACTAGAAATCTCGGTGCATCTCATGCAAACAACTCCCTCTGTTCAACTTATGACACATGTCAGATTGCCATCAGATTATTTAGACTAGCGAAAAGTTCTAATTGTCGTTGAAGTAGTATGGCTCGATCCGAAGACGACAATCCTCGAGTTGAACCTGATACCCGAAGCTCCAGTAACACAATTTGCCAAGTATTTCCTCACATACTTGTAAGCGTTAAATGCATTCGGACTGTGAAAGCTGAGCATTGCATGCAGCATGGCCATAACAAACCTCCGAAAACTGCGTATTTGTGTCATAGTAGTCGTAGCCCCTCGTGGCGGTGTGTTCTGCTAAATTCTGGAGAAGACCAGCTCGACAATAATGGAAAGGAAGGGACGGGCCAAACTTGACCCCATTGCAGACTCTGTCGACGTTGTCTGTGTTTGGTTCTCCATTCACGGAGTCATAAACACAAGAAAGCCCAACTGCCATAACGATTATGAATCTCCGGAAAACAACGATATGACTCATCTTAAGTGAGTTTCTGTCTGGAAACCAAGTGCGATGACATGAATGTTAGCCAACACTCCAGGGTTTATATACTGTTTTCACTCATTTTTTGAAATAAGAGTCTGTTCCACTGTTTGGCTTTAGTGCAGAATAATCTATTCTCTCTTGGTAGATTCCTTGTAATTAGCACACTAAGAAGTAAAACGTGACGGCAGATGTGATACTCTACATTAGATGAACGGTATTACTGTATTATTTCAGAAATATGCTGCTAAGCTTCACCAAAACGCAACAGCCTTACAGTTTTCTAGAGTCGGCCATCTTTAGAAATGAGAACCAGCTGATATGTTGAGTGATGCAAAACAAGATATTTAGACGCACCCGTCAACAAAAACGCCATTATGTCACTCCTCCTTGTCTTTTTCTTCCGTTGTTGCATCATCAGTGACACAGAATGCAGAACGACATATCCTAATTTTGGGTACCTCAGAAGACCATAGGAACGAACGATACCTTGAGTGATGCAAAACAAGGTCTTAGACACAGCCCTTCAACAAAAACGTCGTGATGTTACTCTTTCTTGACGGTTTCTTCTTTTGTTGCATCATCAGTGACACGATGCAGAACAATATATCCAAATTTTGTCCGAATTTATCACGGATTGTATAGCTTTATGCAAGGGATGGGTTCGTTTGTGGATGTTTACGAATTCACAAAGTGCAAGGGAGGTTTTTCATTGAATGATATTGACAAACCTTGGAGTTATATATACACATATTGTACAAATATAACTTACATAGTTGTCAACTCACATATATTTACTAACAAGTCACAGAAAAGTTGTCTAATTTTACCCATTAAAGTTTAGTTGAGAAAGATTACTTAATGATTGATAGGGGAAATAGGAAGAATGGGTAAGGAGGACGCCAAATTGTTAGCGACACATATGTTGTCCGTAAATGTCGTATAAATGACAGAAAAACTTGTCAATATAAGGTTTCATTGCCGGTAGATAAACCACCGGTAGAGAAGATCATCAAATTGTTTTCTTGAGACCATCGCCATAGTTGGCTTAGTGGTGTAGGCTTTACCCTCAGTTGATCTGAAATGCCGATGGTCACATGTTCGAATCTCTTAGTCACTCCCTTGATCTCAAGAAGCCTTGGCTCATGACAGGACATTTTAACACACTTATCATTACAAAGTAAAGATCCGTTGGCATAGAGCCTAGTGTGCTGCACCGACGCTTTTTAGGATCTTTACCAAGGCCTTTTGTGCATTATTGAAATGGTTAATTTTATGAAAATATAAGGGAGCAAAAAGAATTACATGTCCAACGTTAGATTAACTGTTTTCTCCCAAAATTTAAATCGGTACGACAAGGTCAATAAAGTACAAATAGCATATTATTTAACACTCTTTCTAGTGTGTAAGCATGTTAACCCTCGCAAGACTTGATTCTATACAATGATATCATATTATGACAGAAAGTGTAATGGAGATTTGGGAAAAGACTTTTCCTCTATATTTCATTGTATGCATTTACATTACATTGGTAAATTTATAGTGTAAGAGACAAAAGAATAAAACAGGAAAAAATAATAAATGAATCTCTATTTTCCTATTTTCCTATTTACCAAAACTAATTCACGATTGACTGGATTACAATCAACAGAATCGGAATCTTCAAGATATATTTCCAACATATTAGGTTAACCGTTTCTCTTAAAAATATGAGTCAGGTAAGAGAGTTGCTTTTTCCGGTTCCATTTTTCATGCTCGCATATATGAGAAAAATTCTAGTGGGAAAACCTTTTCTACTTTTAACTTTAGCAAGGCACCTTCCTTAAAGCAAGAACCATCCGAACTTTAGCATTCAAGTCAAAGAAATCTTCAAATAACGAGCCTGGGGCATCGATTATTTCTTCATCTCCCTAAGAATCCGACAAGAAAGAGAAATATGGGCAGGTCTGGTCGAAAACCAATCCTCCGACTTCTCTGGCTTTGAGACAATAGTCAAGATTCTCGAGCGAGATGGGGACTTTTGGATATGCCTTTCCCCACTTCAAATTCAGGAAAGAAACTCTGGATTTGTAATTTTTCAAGCCCAGCAAGAAAATGCTCCTCACAGCTATCGCGCTGCTCAATGAGCTGCTTGTTAAATCACCGAGAAAATTATCTAAAAAGTCATAAACCTATTATATTTTTACTAATTCAATTATAAATATTTTAATTGTGTTACTTGAGTCTTTCCTAAACTTTTTCACATTTTACCAATTGAATTCATTTGACCAATTTTGGCATGAATCGCTAACATAGACACCAACTATCTTATGTGGCACCATTAGCGTTAACATTGACAATTTTTAATAATATTTTAATATTTTTTTCAAATTTTTTATGATTTTTCTTTTCTTTGTTTTATTTTACAATTCCAATGCCCAGGCCCTCACCGAGATCCAAGTGAGGGCCGAAACAAGGGTGATGACACCCTCACTAGCCATAGTTGAATTGCCAATGAGGTGCCTAATGCCCTCTCTTGGATCTTGGCAAGGGTGTTGCGTCCCTCATTGGCCACAAGCGAGGGCATTGTGGCGGTGAGGTCGCTTGCTGACCATCATTGGCCAAAGTTGTAAAAATATCTATATTGAAAAAATAATAATAATAAATTTTAAAAAAAATATTCAAATATTATTAAAATTGTCTACATCAGCCATGAACGACTAGTTTCTATGTTTGCGATTTCTAGTTAAAATTGGTTAAATTGACTTAATTGTTAAAATACGAAATATTTAAAACTAAATTGGTAAAAGTGTAATAAATTTAAGACTTCTTAAACATATTCCCTTGGGTCACTTCATCAATCCATAAAACTATATAAGTAAGATTATGCTGAACTTTTATGGATTTTTTTTATATAAAAAATGTTAAACCCAATCAAGTATTCCATAACATGGCCTGATTTTCCATCGGAGAATCGTGTACAGATACATCATTTATGACTAAAGATATCAGCGCATCTCAATACCAACAACTCCCTCTGTTCAATTTATACGCATATCGAGCCACTATAAAAGTGAAGGCCAGTGGAAAGTTCTACTTTTTGTGGAAGGAGTATTTCTAGATCCGAAGCTCAAAGCTGACGATCCTCGAGTTGAACTTGATACTCGATGCTCCAATGACGCATTTTCTCAAGTGTCTCCTTTCATAAAACTAAGCAGTGACTGCAGTCGGACAGTGTAGGGGTAGCTCTGCGTACTAGATTGTCATAACAAAGCCCTAGAAACCGGAGACCAGCCCAACAATCATTGAAGAGAAAGGGCGAAAGTTTTGCGCATTGCGGATGCTATATCCAATGTCCGTGCTTGCGTCTCCTCTCACGGCATCGCAAACATGCGAAAGCTCGACTGCTGCGACAAGTGCGAACCTCAGGAAAAACAGCAATACGGCTCATCATCTATTAGTTTCTGTCACGAAACCAAGTATAGTTGCATGAATGTTAAGCCAATGCTTTAGGGCTTATACACTGCTCTATGCCCGTCATTTGGAATCAGACCTTGTTCCAACCATTTGGCTTTGGTGCACGATTAGCGATTCTTGTTAAAATAAATAAATAATAAATCTTTGATAGAATAATTATATAATATACTATGCCTTCATCTAAAACTTAAACTTTTAGACGGTGTTCCACAAAATCTCACATGATATCAAAGATAGAAATCTTGAATTCGAATCTTTTCAGCCCCATTTGCCTCCCCAGCCAAAAGACCAAACTAAATATGTGGAAGAAGTGTTAGAATAAATAATAAATTGCAAATTCACCTAAAAATTTAAATTTTTAGAACAATTGGCAATAGTCCCACTAACAAATCCCCAGTAATTTTGCAAAATTATATAACCAAATTCATTTTGATGTGAAGGGGGTGTTGGTGTTGTCATCGGCATTGTCATCTTTGTCATTGTTGCCAAAACCATCGAAGGGCACTCGAATCAGCCCATAGCACTGCAGCTTGTAGCAAGTCTCATCAATCTTCCTCATACATTGCCGAAAGACGTTCTCAAGAACAAATATTTTCTTTCCAACATCTTCCTTCAAGCTTTGCATGTGACTCTATAGCTCTATTTGGAGTGACTTCATATCATCCTTTAAAATAACCTGATTTTCCCTTACCTCCTTCAACAAACTTAAAAGATTAGGAGCATCGGTATCAGTAGTCCCAGTCTCAGTGACATGAATCTTATATTTCTTCTTATCTCAAGACTCAACCTGAGTTTGAGCATCCTCATGAATATCAACTTCATCAATCTTTAATCTCGGTTCCTGTACTATCTACAATTGATTTAGTAATCTCTACCAATATTTATTTTGGAGGTATTGGACTGATAGGGTCTACAATGTTATCTTCAATATCCATTTCATCATCACCTGCAGCTTCCCCTTCATTTAGCAAATCTTCCCAAAGCTCATCTATCTTTTCTTTTTCAAATCTCTCCATTACCGGTGTGCATTCTATTTTGAATATAAGGAAATTTCGGGGTCTGGGATCAATCCTTTCTATTTTCTTCTTGTCTTTGAATCTCATGTTCAACTTTAACATCTTTAGCCTACTTTTCTTCTTCAACCTTTCTTTCAGCATCAACCTTTCTGCCTCAGCTAGCCTTTCTTCTTCTGCCTTTATGTTCGCGTCAACTATCCTTTCTTCTTCCGCTAACTTTGTTGCTTCCTTTTTCATCTCTTCAATTGTCTTCTCCTCTTCTTTACTTTGTCTTTCCTTTTCAACACTGTACTTCTCAGTCACAATAGATTTTTCACCAATCTATTCACATTCCTTAGTTGGTTCACTTCCAATCCTCTTCAAGGATTTAATCCTTTGTTTCTTCTTTGGAGGAGGTGCAGACTCACCTAAAGTGGGGCTAGGAGAATCATTTGAGCCTTTCCACTCTTTGAATATTCTGCTCAATACTTCTTTGTTCTTTAGTGTCATTACCATAAGTATTCTTGCAAACTCATCATCTTTGTTTCTAACCTTCACAAGCTTATTATTTGCATCTAACCTTCCTTAGATGGTTTGTAATGCATGTTCAGAATCATACTTTCCCCAACAGACAACTCAGGAATTGACTTTTCACACAATTCCTTGGGAAGTTCTACATTGAAATGCTTAAAGATCTTTGGGATCAATGAATCATAAGGCGATTTCCCTTGACTTTTACTTACCGTTCTGTACATATGGAAGAAGATGGTATGTGGCAAAGAGAAAGCAATAGTGTTCTTTATTACCTAGAGAAGCCTCATATTTAGAAATGTTAGTTTTGGAGGTGACTTCAGGTCTAAGACAATTTGTGAAAATTATATGCATGACAATGTATCTAAGAGGAAAACTACTATGTGGAACATGAGATTTAAGTTCTCTAGTGCATTGAGATCTTTATAGATGTCTTTAATAGTAGGAAAAATATGAGAACGCTAAGAAAGCTTTGCACCAACAATTCAAACTTTTTTCTCAACTCTTTCACAAATCATGAAAAGGCACCCAAATTCAAGAGTATTTCTCGCAAAACATACTACGGCATCTATGGATCACTGAGAAGCTCAACAATGGCTTTTAGGGCAACCAGAAAAGCAACTCACATCCACATTTCTTACGAGCCTGAATAAGAAATTGAGAGTCAGGGTACTCCATTGATCCGTTGACCAAGGAAGGGAAGATTGTCAAGTGCTAATCTATCCACTCCAACTCAGAAGGAATCTCAAAGCATTGTCACAAAGACAATCGAGGCACTTGAGAATTAGGGTAATCTTCTATCTCCTCTTGGAAGTTTTAGAGTGGTAGATGCCAAGTAAAGGTGGCATTTTTAAGAAGCAATAGTGTTTCTAAAGAAATGATAGAAATTTTTTATAAAACATTCTGGTTTCACCTTTGAAGTTGAAGTAGAGACTGCAACGACTAGACCTCGTAGGACTTCGCCAGTAGAGGATACTAGGGCTATGCCTTCTAGCAAGAGGAAAGAAGAAGTTGTAAAATCCTCTACTCCTAGTGCAGTTGAAATTAGAACTACTGTGGCTAAGACAACTCCAACAGCTACTTTTAGCCCTGCTACTGAGGATGAAAATTGTCTAGAAGAGAAAAATGACGGTGATGATGAAAAGTTCTTTGACAAGTTTAAGAGCAAGCTTGGTTTTATTGCAATACCTGGATATGAGAACAAACCTTTCATGTGAAAGGAACACTTGGAATTCTTCCGCTCACTGTTGGCCAGAGGAGTGATACCTCCCAATACTGTTGATTTCACTTACTTTGAACTTCATGGAATCTTCATACAAGTTCTCTTTGATGAACTCCAATTTGGAAAATTATGTAGAGTCTGGACCTATGTATTTTGCACTCACTACCTATTTCTATTCAAATGTTGCGTTCCTCTCTCTAGATCAAATTCAATTAACTTTCTGAAATGTTTCATATGTTCTTATTGTGGTGGATTTGACTACAATAATATGGTATCAGAACTGGAGATCCTGAATTCAAATCTTTTTAGCTCTCATTTGCCTCCCCAATTAGATATTCATGTTTAATACTAGACAAAAGACCAGACTAAGCGTGAGAGGGAGTGTTAGAATAAATCATAAACCAAGCCTTCAACTTAAAGCTTAAGTTTTTAGAACAATTGACAGTGGTCGTACAAAAACTCACAATTCTCTTGGTATTCCTCATAAACTTTTGTGCACGGTGAATGGTCTTATTGGTTTTAAACTGTTAAATTTCTCAAAGCGAATCCCACTTATATAAAGTTGTAAGATACCAGTGCTGACCTTCCTTTCTGTTATTTCATGGGTTCTTGACCAAACTTCCACAGAGAGAGCTAGAGATAGAGAGAATTACATAAATACCACCAATTCGCAAGCAAACACAGCTTCAAGAAATAGCAATGAAGTATCAAATGGCCTGAGAATACGCCAATAAATAAGGCCAAAATAGGATTGGTGGAGACATTGCGAAGCTTTGGTTCTAGGCGGAACTTTCATATCTTTGCTCTAAAAATTCATCCACCAGGAGAGAGATAAAGGTGGACAAAACACGAACCCTTCATCCCTCTATCTAAACAGAAATACGAATATATTAGTGAGAGCGAAGTTGTTTAAAAAAAAAAAAAACACTAAACCCCTGAATAGCATTACAAAATGCTAAAAGTCCAAAATTGGGAGAGCTGCCTTGAATTTTTAGCATTTTTAAAATTCAACTTTATATTAAAGCCTCTTATAATTGCATTATCAAACACTAAAACTTTCACTCAAAGTGCCTTTGAATGCTCCAAGTTGCTTGAAAATGCTACACTAAAAGTAGCCTTAAAGACAAGTGCAATAAAAGCACAAATGATATTGCTTATCCCTAAGATAGTAGATTGGGGGAAATGGGACTGGTAGAATTTTTTTAAAAATTTAAATTTCCATCCATTTCACTTTTGCATCAAACTAAGAGTCTTTCATAATTATCCACTACTAAAATTCGAATAAAATTTATACGCCAACCTACATATCAATATTTGTATGTTCTGGAATCTCCAAATCTTATGAATTTAAAAAAGTCAAAGTATGTAAGCCTTAAGGTTTAAACTAATTAAAACGGTAAAATCAATCCAAAATCTTAATCTTTGTTCTGTCCGCTAGAGTGATCAAGGCTAGAGGGCTTTTATACGAGTTCAAGGAATGCCATCGATTTACGTCCATGTTACTTTCCAGAAATAATCTCAACAATTACAATATTGTTGATTTATATTTTAACCTCTTTAGGTGATGGGCAAATTATCAAATTCTGGTTATATTGTTTATTCGTTCTTCATCCTACAAATTTTCTTTCATCTAATCAAATCTTGTAAATTATAGAGTTTATGCAATCAAGCTTTCCATTAATTTTGCTTTATCAGTCGTATTGCAGTCATAACATATTGTCTGATATGCTTCTAATCTTTCGATTCTTGACATTTACTTATGTTTTTCTCTCTAAATTCGTAACTCCTCAATAAGGACCAGGCTCGAAATTAACCTATGGGAACCGTCCTTAATTATTGATGAGATGATTACAGTCTAGTAAGGAACACGAACTAGATTTAATGATGGCTCAAAGTTAAGACTCGACTGCACAAGCTCAAATCAAATTCACAAGAGTGAGTTTGGTAAAATAAAAGGAATGAATTGAGAACTTGATTTAAATAAGTTAAGTTTGGCGATTTAATTGAGTGCTTGGCCTTTTTTTCCCATTATAACGTGACTTTTATAGTCATAAGTCTCTAAAATCTCAGCTTTAAAACTTTTTTCTCAAATTTCAGATTTTTACCCTATGTTTTGGGCATGGCCCCACGAGTTGCTATCCATTTTTGGTAACAAGTTTGGTAACCATGCCAAGCACTTCTCTATGTATACTAGTCTGCTTTAGGCATGTGTCTGGCCACGATTTCAATCGCATCTTTGGACAAAGAAATAAGCAGTTCCACACTTTTCTAAAGGTATGCATCATGTCAACCGCTTCAGTTACGTGTAAGCCAGTTGCTTTTGTCACATGTATGTTAGCTACCTCGATCCTATGTTTGGCCATAGTCCCCACATCCTACAATTCAAGGAAAATTATCCAAAAAGTCCTAAACCTATTATACGGCGGCCAATTTAGTTTTAAATTTTTTTTATTTGACCAATTTAATCTTAATCTTTTTGATGATTTGCCGATTTAACCATTTTAGCTAATTTTGGTCAAAAATCACTAACGTGATGATTTAGTTAACATTGATCATCTTATATGGCATGGATGAATGACATTGACGTAGAAGATTTTTGCAATTTTTTTTAGAATTTTCTGAATCTTTTTTTTTTCCTTTCGTTTTCTTTCCTTTTTTCCTTTTTCCTTATTTTCCCTCCACAGGTCGCCGAGAAGAAAAGGGGCAAAAGGGAAAAAGGGAAAAAAAATTACAAAAGCTGTCTACATTAGCACTTGCCATATAGGATGAGTATTGTCCACATTAGGGACTTTTGATCAAAATTGGCAAAAATGACTAAATTTGCAAATTAATTTTGGCCAAAAGGTTTATAACTAAATTGGCCAAATTAAAAATTTAAGGTTGTCATCATACAATAGAGTTAGGACCTTTTGGATAATCTTCCCACAACGAGTGTCCTGGCCAAACCACCTTTGCTTCTCTAATTTCATGTTGGCATCGTCTCAACCAGCCAATGTGGATCTTGCACATGCCAAACCTCCCGCTAGCTAAACCTATGCCAAGCACAATCTAGTGGGCATTATTTCCATAACATCTCCATTATAAAGTTGATATTTTGCTCAATACGGTTAGGACGTTTTGAATAATTTTCCCACAACTAGGGTCCTGGCTGAACTATCTTTGCTTCTCTATATTCATGTCAGCATTATCTCTACCGGCCAATGTGGATGTTGCACGTGCCAAACCTCCTGCTAGCCAAACCTATTGCAAGCACAATCTAGTGGGCATTATTTTTTATAACATCCATAATTATAAATCCGGTATTTTGCTTAATACGATTAATGTCTTACAAAGGCAATATCCTTCTCGAGACATCTATTCTGGCATTTTTAAGTGCCAATGGTTGCTGATACAAAATAAGATTATATGGTTGGATAGTTTCGAGTCTACCCATCCGGACGTGATTCCTCTATTTAAAATCATATTTCCTATCAATTTACTTAGTCATAAATAGATCAGAAAAAGTTCTCTCTCTAACCACCCTCCCCCCCTTTTTCTTTCTCTCTCTCTCCAAATCTGATGTTGGGGACCTCAAATCCGATGCCGGCAATTCAAGATCTACACGTCGATTTATAATTTGATACGATCCAATTCAAACTGTAAATGAAAGTGCTGAATATCTCCCTACCCAATCCCTCTTCGTAGCAATGGGCATATATTTAGTCTGTCCCCTCCAGCATGTGAGGAGGAACGTTTCAATAAAATGCGCAAGTTGGTGGTCACAACCGGCAGGGAATCGCAGCCACCGAAAGCCCTTGTCATTCCCCAATGACCTGTCTGCACAACCAAAAGAAAACTGATTCAAAGAAAGTGGGCTTTGAGAATCTCTTGGATTGCTGGAAATCTAAGCATAAATTGACCAAGCCCTCCCATATATTCTGTTGCATCTTTTGTTCTCTGTCAGTACAATAGTCCACGTTCCTTCTTCCACCTCCATGTCCTTCTTCCTGTTTTTAAACCCTATGAATAGGTTAAGTCTAGATACTCACACAGATGACCCTCGAAACAGTTAGAAAGTAATTGGTAAGATTTGATCCGGCGACCGCACGTTTCATATCCTTCTTTTCCTTTCTTTTCTTGGCTTTTTTCCTTCCCCTTTTGACTATGTGGGTATTGCAAAGCTCATTTCTTGACCAACATAATCAATATTCGATAGCAAAGAAAACATGCACAAATCATCCTTTCAAGTTGCACTCTTTGTTTCAAGTTGCAATTGACTCAATCTATCTACACTGTCTTTGGTCATTATTCCTCCAATTACCTTGAACTAGGAGATTTTGGTGAGGTGGCTCTACACCTAACTCGATGGAATAAATAATAAACTAAGTTCTATAAACTCGTGAATGAATTAGCAGAGAATGGATTTGCCCTAGTTATAGAAACCCATGTGGAATACACTAGTCATTATCCGAGAAAGCTACTTTTATCATGAGCTTGAGCATCTATGTAAAAGAAGACCCACTTTTCGAAATTCCCTTCCAAAAGACCGAAGTATCTCTCTACTAGCCTCCTCTTACTAGTCTACCACACTAGCCGTCCCTATATATACATCGCGAACATGAAAGCTCAAACACATCCACACCACCTCAAGCCTATTCTAGATTTCTCCTCTCGGCCCCCGGCGACCTCCCATCTGATCGAGTTCGGCCCCGGATTCGGTCTTGTGGTGATCAGGTTCTTGTCGGGCACGCTGAGTCGAGAAAACCATTAAAAACATCTTCCTTTTTCCAAACTTGAAAAAAGAAGTTTTAAGTACCATTCCTTATTGGGAATCACCCTAAATTGATTTAGGGTTTTCAAGAGAGTGAAAATGGACAAGGTGAAGAGATGCGCATCGGAACAGGGGGTGGTGATATTCAGCAAGAGCTCGTGCTGCTTGTGCTACACGGTGACCATCCTGTTCCGAGACCTTGGGGTCCAACCCCGGGTGTACGAGATCGACCACGACCCTGAGTGCCGCGAGATAGAGAAGGCCCTGGTCAGGCTAGGGTGCAACGCGCCCGTGCCCGCGGTGTTCATAGGGGGCCAGCTTGTCGGGTCCACCAACGAAGTCATGTCCCTCCACCTCAGCGGCTCGCTCATCCCCATGATCAGGCCCTACCAGGCCCAGTCTTCAGCAATCTAATCAAATCAAATTGATTGGGAGTGGTTAGAGTCTCCCTAGATTGTTGGTGCAGCTATATATGAATGTGTATGTGAAAGTGTAATTTTTATATTGGCAATTTGGGGAATAAGGTACAAGCTAGGGGTTTGCTTGATGATCGATATCAATTTAGGAGATGTTGCTTAGTGTTGTTATGAATTGTATGTATTGTGGCTGTGTTATTAGCGTTTTCAGTAGCTTGGAGTAGTGTTGTGGGGGTAGTCCCTTTATTTAGCCAAATATATATATGAAGAATTAGCCAACATATATTATGTATTCCTCCTTTTACGGGGTCATGGTTATTCATTTTATCCTACAACCACCAACTTATTCAATTTACTAAGTTCTTAGCCTTCGCAACAGCTTCGAAGATCTCACCCACAATACTTAGTTGACATCCACAACTTGCCTAGATGATTGAAGGGATATAGTGCATCAAGGTGCTCTGGCCGTCAAAGTTGTTTCAAGGGATTTTGTCACCCATTGGTACTAGGGTGAAAAGCAGAGAAGAGTGACCAATTGGAATCCTAGGAAATGCACCGAAGCTTCAAGAGAACTAACTAAGATTCGATACACACAATCAACCAAAGTCGATGCTTACAGCCTGTAAATAAACATCAAAGAAACAAAAAGTTGAAGAGAGAGAGTGGGAATTTTTGGTGGTCTTCGACTGCTGGCATCTTGGTCGTAATTCCCTGCATATGCCGAAAGCTGGTATATCATTCTTGGATGCACCGAATGCATGTGAATGCATGTGAACTCTCTATTTTTCAGATTTTCGATCATTTAAGTCTCATGCGATACTCATCAATATCAAGGGCCCGGACGTATCGGGCTCACGTGCGGGATTTATATAGGAATTTTTCTATCATATTGGGGGGCAAAAACAATTCCCTTCTTGCAAATGGTGGACGGAATAATAAATATATTCCTCATCTTTTTCCGGATTGGAAATGAAAGGAATTACATTCCCTGCTTTTTGCAATGTCGTTCTTCATATTCGTTGTTCTTCTTCTCTTCATTCCGGTGGTCGATGAGAACGGAGCAGAGTGGGTTGATTGCCCATTGGGATTCGCCTGCACATTATTGTCGGCCCGGCTGAGATCTTCGTTTCTTTCGACTGCGACCCCGCATGTCGGGGGATGGATTTTCGCGAAACTACTGCACGAAAGGGCCTGGTTGTCATCTTTGTCATCAAAGGAAGTTTTCTCCTTTCGATCTTTGATCGATGGATTACATGTTCCTACGAAAGAATGCCGTAAACATTTTGATTCCTAAACAGTGAACACATGCACATCCGCCAGTTATCATTGTTCGCCTCCTCTCTTCCTATCATGGTACATCACATCACGGTCAAAGTTGCGGCTATCCATCTCCATCTCCTTCTACTTCCACTTCTGAGCCATCTCCTCCTCCCTCCCTCCCTCCCCCCTCGTGTTTGTGTGAAAAGCCAAGCAGATTGCATGAAAGGAGAAAATATTAGGGAAGCCTGATTTGCCATGTGGGCAGTAGGCCATTCCATTTGACGCATACCATATGTCTCACGAATCCCACTTGTTAGATGTTTTTGAAAATCCCTCTCTTCTCTCTCCGTTTCTTCTCTTTCCCCAAACCATACTAAGCACTTTACAAACACCCTCTGTGCTATCCCTTTCTCCCTTTTCACTTCCTGTTTTCTTTTTCTTTTTCTAAAAAATTTCAAAGAATGGACGTCTCTCTCTTCGGAAGCATCTTTCCCATTATTGGGAAGGTGTCTCTCTCTTCACTCCCAACTATGCCACTACCTCCACCTCCACTATGGTTTAAAAATAAATATATCTCAGAACTTACATATAAATGCAAATCAGGGGACAATTTGAAGCTAGTTGGAGGGGAATGGAAGACAACCGGCGCACTAAGAATGACAATTAGCTTAAGGGATTATACAACCTCATATATAAACGAAGTTTAGTTTTTGATCGTGATGTTTGTCATGCGGTATAATATCGAGTCAAAGGGGCTCTATTGATATTGTTTTCCAACGTACGTCGATTAAGTGAAGAGAGAGACACATTCGCAGTAATGGGAGAGACAAGCTTCGAAGAAAGAGACTTCTTTCTTGGTAATTCTTGAGAAAAAAAAAAAAAAGAGGAAGTGAAGAGCAAGGAGAGGAGAACAAAGAGAGTGTCCATAATGAGCTCAACAACGAAGGAGGAAAGAGAATTAACGAAGAGAGAGAAGAGAGTGAGTTTTAAATGGCGAGCACTGAATGGAGTGGCCCATTACCTACGTGGTAGACCAGTAATCCCAATATTTTCTTGCACAAAAGAGATTACCAAGCCTACTCAGACAACCCCAAATATGAGTAGTTAAAAGCTGCTGGAAAAATATAAGGATATATAAAATAATAATTATTATTGGAAATACATTACAAAAGATTAGAAAATAAAAAGAAATGTCTGAGGCATGCAAACACTGTCCTTAAGGATAATTCCACCTCTCGGAGTAGAAAATTCAGTGCGTAAGGCTTTAGCGGCTATCCTCCCAAGATACAATAGACCTTCCTCTATACTCTGCACTGAATATTAGAAGGAAACAGAACAACTTTTTGTATATAACCTAGCAAAAAGAAAAGGAAAGGTATGAGAACATATTGTATCTTCTAAGATTGTGGTTTGAAGTTTAATTTATATTTAAACAAGAAAAAAAGAGAGAGTCGTTGGGAGATCGTCATAAATTAATTGGTAATTAAAAAGATGACCGTTATAAAATAAAGAAGAGTTCATGAAGTAATAAATCAAAAGTTATAAAGCTTAGACGACCGTTATACAACCATTAGAAAGCCATTATACGACCGTTAAAAAGCTGTTACAAAAATGATAACTTTCATAACGATCATAATTTCTAATAAATATTTCAAAACTGCTTAAATATCCAACAATCCCCCACATATTTTAGAAAGTTTTGACAAGAAAAATAGAATAATGCTGGGTTATTGGAGAGTAATGCATCGAAACCAGTGCTTGTTAGGCTATGAACCAATCCTAGAAAGAATGAAATATAATTCACGAAATCATTGGTGAAGTTTGAAACTTCTATAAACCAAGAATTTCTTTTTGTGAATTATAATTTTCACCAATTACATTACACTCCCACAAACTTTGTTGTTCAACACAGTTTTGTGCTAATAGGCCATATGCGTGCTTGGTTTATTCATAAGTGCTTTAGAGATTTTCACCAAAAATTCTCATAGGAGCGGCCCCACTCCACACTTATATAGGTAATTTCATCAAGTGTATTCTGCTGGTTAATACACCACCAATAATGGCTATGGAATTTCTTTAAGAGTTTAGCTCAACCTCTTTTTCCTTGCAATTTTACACTATTTTCACTTTAGGATGGACAATAATTTTTAATAGTGCACTAGATCAACAAATGACTTGTTATTACTCATATGAACCTAATTCATCAGATCGCCAACCACATAGGTTGAGTTATTATCATTGTTGATTTTCTTTAGTTGGCTTGTCCATTCCCCCCGATGTATAATCAAAGAATTGGCCATAATCCATTTCTGACTTCATATAATTAATGGACATAATTCCATCATTAAGCAGCTGCTTTACCACGTCATCCCTCAATCGGACGTGTCAATTTTTACCATGGAAAATTTTATCTTTGCGTGACTATTGCCTCTTGGCAATCATGATGTATAAACACAAAATGTGTCATTTTTCCAAAGGAATATCTGTTAAGAGTTTCTCAATTACTCGGCCTCATTTTCATATATGAGTTTGAGAAGAATTTTTTTTTCTTTTTCTCAAAAACTTGAATAGTTCTCAATTTGCCAAAGAATAGTAAATATTTTCTTCTCCTTCACCCATTGGAGCTTAGGAGGATAAGGCATTTTGTTTACACATATATGCCTGGTAGCACTTGAGTCTACCATCCATAATTTCGATTAGCCACAATATTGGCATGGGAATGACTACATCAATTACTTCATCAAATCATCTACTTCAACCAAGTCGACTTTTGGTTTAGCAAGATTGCCATTTCCCCCACACTTTCATTCGATTGCTTTTATGTCAAGCACTTCCACTAGGTGAACACATATTTTAGTGGATTTTATCTCATATGAATCCAAGATCCAGTTAACATCACCGTATCCTTATAATACAGTGGAAAATCCACTATAATAAACTTGACAATAGTCACCTTTTAACAAAATATTTCACAAAAGACATCAATCTTATTCAATATAGATCTATGTTGGCTATGGATACAAAGAAATAAAAATAAATTTCATCTCCACAGCAATCAATTAAAGGAGGTTAAATTGCAAAGCTCAAGTAAGTCTTCAAGTACCCGATACATGTTGGCACATAGCTCAAAGCAAGAGGGCTTATTTTCCAGAAAAATAATTACCACAATACGAAGTTTCAGTTCATGGTCATGAAGAGACTATAACAAAACACAAAAAGAGTTAGCATACTCTTAAAATTACGACTCCCCCATATATAGGTTAAAAATACAGGTCATAATCCGATACAATTAGAGCCAGAGTTGGGGAAACAAGACAGAATGTCATTATCTCATCTACCATCTCAATTATCCATCGTCAAGCTAAAGGTGAAGACCTCGAGATACAACAATTAATTTTTCAAACACTGAAGCCAATAAATGCTATAAAAGAGCTATAGAAAGATATAACTGACTTTTGAGATCACACAATTTCATCTTCATTATTCAAATGATTTTCTCTCTTAGGTTTATACAAGAAAAACACATAAGCCACCAACAATTCAATGAACACGCACAACACTATTTGGCGAGTGAAATAAAGACACTAAGGGGACATGGAAAAATCTTGCCACGCTTGATAATCGGACGTGGCTAATGTTCAATTAAAAATATTAACTTTGAAATAGAGCTATTTCAAGATAATCGCACGCTTCATAGAAAAAACAAGAAATTATGCAAAGTCAAAACCAATGTATCCATCCACGGCACGTTATGACTATATTGTCTTTTACATCTTTAACCATCGATAATGATAACAAAAAGACGTAAGTGAGCAATAGTGTATTTCTATGACAACACAATTCAAATGAAAGACTTTTTTTAAGGAATTGTGAATTTGTTACAAGGCTCTTTAACAACCTCCTTTATCTTACAAGATAATAAGAAAAATGTAACATAAAATTGAATTTGATATAAAAGAACAACATGTCACTTTAGCTCGAGTAATCAAATATTTGATCCACACCCACTATTACATCTTAGTCATCAAACATATTGCAATGAACAAATATCAACTCAACATAGAAACACGAAATGGAAGGTAGCTAATTATACTCTAGAAACTAGACAATACACTGCAAGGCTCCCATGAAACGCTCATGTGGTTATTCTTTCGCCTTCATTATGTTGCATTCATTAACCCGATCCAACCCATTTACTTTCAAAAGGCACATACTAAAATATGAGATTTATAAGTCTACATAATCCAACCCAATCACCACCGATCCAAGCTTTATCCAATGCAATTGCATTTTAATCAACCACTTACGGAAACCAGCAAGACCCAACCAACCCAACATCAATTGGGCATCAAAATGTTTATAAACATAATGCAATAGGAACTAGCCATCTATGGGTGGGTCAAGAACTCTATCAATTGGGTTGCGATAATGTGGTCTGAAGTACCCGATAAACAGAATAGCTAACTATTCAAAATACAATATGACGTAGGGTATTCAACTATACAATATAGTAGAGATAATTTGGCAAACCTGGGTTTAATTAGATACGAAATGACCTGATGGTCCGACACCGATACTTGGCTTCAATCAGCAAGGTGAGACGATCCAGAATTAATTGCGGCTCACTTAATGGATAAGACCCAACTTGGTAGCGGTGAGGCAATACCACGCACAACAATGATGAGGCAGCTGTGCTATGGTTCACGTTCCACGCCCTGACTTCATTTCCACCTAATGCCGTGAAGCTTACTGGTACCTTTGTTTTCTGGTACGTGTGGTTCTCAGTTGATGGATTCGTCATTTCTTGAGCGTCATGGAGCAGGATATATGATGGTAGAGCTAGAGACGCAGCGGAAGATTGAGTATAAAGCCGCTGGAGCCCCATTGGAATCGCAATCAATGGACTGAATTGAGTTGCAATTGATTAAGAAGAACCGCAACGATAGTAGAACCGTGAGCCAACATCAAACTGCCAGAGAAACTGGTGCCAAACGATAGAGACTAGGGAATAATTATCCTTAAGATTGTTGGAAAAATATAAGGATATATAAAATCATAATAATTATTGGAAATACATTACAAAAGATTAGAAAATAAAAGGAAATGTCCGAGGCGTGCAAGCAATGTCCTTAAGGATAATTCTGCCCCTCGGAATATGAACTCGGTGCGTAAAGCTTCAGCGACTATCCTCCCAAGATATAACAAACCTTCCTCTATATTCCGCATTGAATATTAGAAGGAAATAGAACAATTTTTTGTGTATAACCCAGCAAAAAGAAAATGAAAGTTATGAGAACATATTGTATCTTCTAATATTGTGGTTTGAAGTTTAATTTATATTTAAACAAGAAAAAGATAGAGTCGTTAGGAGATCGTCATAAA
The DNA here is from genome assembly GCA_014182515.1 of Eucalyptus microcorys. Lineage (NCBI taxonomy): Eukaryota > Viridiplantae > Streptophyta > Magnoliopsida > Myrtales > Myrtaceae > Eucalyptus > Eucalyptus microcorys. The sequence goes on from CM024569.1 coordinate 11,121,269, forward strand.
TTAATTGGTAATTAAAAAGATGACCGTTCTAAAATAATGAAGAGTTTATAAAGTAATAAATCAAAAGTTATAAAGTCGTTAGACGACCGTTATACAACCATTAGAAAGCCGTTATATGACCATTAAAAAGCCGTTACAAAAATGATAACTTTCATGACGATCATAATTTTTAATAAATATTTCTAAACTACTTAAATATCCAACAAAAGCTTCCAATTTCATTTCGCTATTCACAAGTGTATCCTCAATAAAATGAGCTATGGATTAAATAATTAACAAGGCCATTAAGTGTTTCTTTTCGCAATAATAGATTTATGAGTATTTTTCCACTGTTTTAAATGTAAAAATGAAAGCCAAATATTAAAAATAGGTCTTATCCTTTTAAATATTCATATCCGCAAAAATAAAAATAACACTAAAAATTAATTGATAGTTACTTTAAAACACTTCTGATTCATGAGTACGTTGTGATGGGATGATTTTTAACAAAAGGATAGGCGAAAGATCTAGATTTAGTTAGAATGGATCTTATGATAATTATAAAAGAATTATAAAAATCGCTCAAGAACCTTCTCGGTGGGGACTTTATGCGCAATTGTCGTTCATGTTTTTTCGGTTAAAAAATTACTTTCAATCTGTTTTGACTGACGAATTACTGGTTAATCCAATAACATAATTACAAATACGAGCAAACCAACATAAAACAAAAGCAAATTGACTAAGCTTCTGGTATTGACGACAAAAAATAAAAAGCGGGTATCAGTATTACAACAGGCATAATTTAAATTTTTTTTTGTAGAATTTTCTATATCCACGTTAGTTTCCTTTGCATGTCGTTGTCAATGTAAGCCATCAGCTAAGATTTTTAACATTTGTCTCAAACGGAATTGTGACTGAGGATTTTTTTTGTCACACTAGTGCAAGTTTGAAGATTAATCAGGGTATTGAGTGACACGTTTAATATAATTTAAGGTCTTTTTCTTTATAAATTTAGGGTCACGCTTTTCACATTTCTCATTTGATTTAGACACTCCCTTTTTTGTGTTATGGCCATATTAATCCTTGCGGGGCTTATCATTTCTATACAACTCTATAAAAGTGATCTTTTTTTTATTTGATCAATTCTCTTTGGTCAATTCTTTTTAGTTTGTTTCTTCTTCCTTTTCCTTGCAGGCTCCACTTTCCTAATTCTTCTTTCTTTCCACACTGTCTTAGCTCTCCGTTTTTGCAAACCGTCTTTGTGTTTTCTCTCTTGCAGGCCATTCTCTTCTTTCTACTCCTCCTACTCCTTTTTTTTTCTTCTTCTTTTTCTTCCACAAACCCCATTGTCCTCCATTTTCTATCAATGATGCCAAACCCGTCGTCCTTCACACTTTCGTCGGCATTGAGCTCACCAGTGACCTCCCCATTGAGCCCTTTTTTTTTCCGTCGCACATGGGCTCTTCTTACACCATGGAAGGTAATATTGAGAAATACTACTTCTCTCTCTTCCCTTTTTTTTCTCTCTCCTCATCTTGCACATGTGAGAGTGTAAAGAAAGAAAAGGTGTCCCCACCATGTGTAGGCATAACAGTCAAGGGCAATAGGCGAGCTGTCTTCTTTTAGGTAATATGAAGCGGGATTCGAATTAATAGTTTAATTTGATTGTGTTTTCAGTGCCATGTCTAAGTGTTGAAACATTGTTTTAATGCATGCTACGCTTTAAACACAGGGTTGAAACACAATATCAAGCACTTTCACGACCAAATTTCAAATTCACTTTTAAGAAAAGATATCAAGAAACACTCAATAGTAGCTAGAATGAGCATGATTCAAGACCAAGAAACCTTAAAAGAAAAAAAAAAAACAAGCTTTCACTAAAACTAAATGTCCAATAGCGAATGAGAAGGGCGTCCATTGTTGAAATAAGCAATTCTTTTGGGGATTACAAATGAATGAGAGATTTGTGAAGGAATAAGAAGAAGTAGGAGTGTGATGTTTAGAAAGAAGAGAATGGCTTGCAAGAGAGAAATCAGAAAAACCATATGTAAGAGTGAAGCAACATCAAAGGCATGGAAAGAAAGAAGAAGAAAAGTAAAACAAGGAACAAAATTTAAAAAAAAAAAATCAAATAATAAAAAAGTAATCACTTTGGTAGAGTTGTACTAGAAGTGGTGGGCCCCATAAAAAATAATATTGTCAGAACACCAAGAAGAAGAAGAAGAAGAAGAAGAAGAAGAAGAAGTATCTAAGCCAAAGGAGAAGTGGTAAAAGCGCCCCTCTGAGTTTATGAAAATAATTTCAAATTAAGATCTAAATTGCCCTTGATTTTTAAACAAATGTCTGAAATAAACTTTATTTCAAATGGGGACTTAAGGTGCATTTCAAAGAATGACTCGACCTCACTAGCTAGTCAAGGGCATTTTCGTCCTTTATCTTTTTAATTTTTTTCCCCTGTTTTTTTTTTTTTCATTTTTTGTCTTTTTTCTTTCTTTTTTTGTCAATAGACTATCTAAGGTGATGGTCATTCACTAGCGACACCCAAAGAGGGCCAAGCAAGGCCACACTTGAAAGCCAAAAAGGCGAGGGTTAGCTTGGCCAAGGCAACCCTCGTCCGACATGAGCAAGGCCAATCTTCACCACATCTAAGTGAGAGTCGCCTTGCTCGCACCAAACGAGGATTTGGGCAAGGCAACCCTTGCCAGCGGCCTGCAAGGGCTTTTAGACACTCAACTAAGACTCGAATTTCTATAAAAATCAATTCTTTTCCTAACTTCTTCTAATTTGATTAACGAAAAATGTTAATGTAAATTTTTAAATATTTTGTCTCTCCCATGTGGCGTTAAGGTTAATTAAAGTAAAACAATATTGTTTTGATCCAAATCCTAATTTTTTTTTCACAAATTCTTAATTAAATTATGTTAAAAATCCAAAATATTTTCATAAAAAAGACAAGCTCAAAAAAATAAAAAGGCTAAAACTTTAAAAAAAAAAAAAAAAAATCCAAGGCCTCCGCCTATGACCACTTGCCATCGCTAGAACAAAGAGGGGCCCTCTCCTCTTTTTGGCGATGGGGCGACAAGCCCTTGTCTCCAGTAGGGGTGAGTATGGTCCATGTGGATAGTCACCACCTTGGAATCGGAAACCACCCATTAAGGATCGATTCCAAAAAGTTAAAATTGAGACTCGTCCATTGGTTCCACGGATTCACCAAGGAACTAGATCACTAATTTGGTTCAGTTCCCGGGTGGGTCCATGAAACCAGTTCCTAATCCCTACAAAATTTGTTCGGCCTTATATTCGGATTAAATTGTGAGTCATTGAATTTGGTCCAGCTCTTGGGTGGGTCCAAGGAACTGGTGTATTCGAGTTAAATTGTGAGCCACTGAATTTGATTAATGATTGAAAACTATAAGGTAAAATGATTAGACAATACTTGTTAGCTGAAAACTTAATTTTTTTGAACATCATGAGTCCTCTTAAGATTTCTCAACACTGCAAATATGTGGAGAATTAGACTCCACGTTAAAAGTCCTAACTTCCATAGAAAATAGAGCATAGATCGCTCGATTCATCTTTTTTCAACATCAATCTAATTTAATAATGGGAACAGCTAAGGAAAGACCTAATTATATTTTTAAAATGAGCCGTTGGCTCTTATGGACATCTTCAATCAGTTTTCTCCTTCCTCTATGTTTGTTTATCTCTTTTTAATTGAAAAAGTAAGTAAATTGATTATTAGAATGAAAAAAAAAAAAAGAAAAGATAAGGGGTTAATCCTATTACATATTTAAGAGACAAAATTAATCAATAATATTCAATAACTACAAATATGCATATATGTACATATATATTTAGTTGAAAAATAATAAAATAATTAAGATGTAATTTATATATATTGGTTTGGTTTAAGTGGGTGGGCGGACGGTTCTGTCGCGACCAAATTTTCGGGTTTGAATCGTCTAGGGTTTGGCTAATGGATTGTTAAGTCCTGACTTAACTCGAGCTTTCCCAAGCTCATACTAATTCGCGACTTGGGTTCAAGTTCTTAACATGCAATTGTTTTCAATTAGAAGTCGCCACTAATCTATTTTTAGTGAGTCGATTAGAAACCAAGTAAAATAACGGGAGAATTACTTTACTCCTACGAATATCTAACGCCATTTCGGTACCTTTCTCTTTTATTTTGAAAAATATTTGGCAAGCAGCTATTTCCTCAACATGTGAGGTAATCATGTGAGTGCGCAAACCACCAATTTAACACCCAAGTAAAACAATAAATAAATTGCAGAACTTACCTCATAATAACGAAAGCATCTACGTTGTTAGATTAGAATTCACATCAACAGTCCTAGATATAATTTCTAATTAACACGCAATTTCTTTTTCTTTTTTTTTTCACTTATTTAATGAAAATCATGCAATATGCAATGCAATATAACTAAATGACCTAATTCTAATGACATGCAATGGACCTAATAACAATCACTAGATGGCATGCATTTCATGAATCTAATCCGACATGCACATGACATTTTTTTTTTTTTTTTACTTAAAAGAATGCAATTTATCCTAAAAAGTAAAACTAATTTATCCTAAAACATTTTTGTATTTTTTATGAAATTCGAAATGAGGTAAAATGTGAAAATTATCTAACTAGATTAAGATTCTATTCAATTTGTATTAGGAATTAGGTTAAGCCAAATCCTAATCTAAACTAAAATATTATCTTAACCTAAAAAAATCCTAAAATGCAATCTATCTAAGAAAATATCTAAACTTATAATAAATTAAGAAAAAAAATATCTAGAATTAAACTAAGTGCAATTTTATCATAATATGCAATGACGTACAAAAGATCCCTAATTCTACATGACATATGCATGATAATTTTTTGTGTTTTTCCTTTTTCCTTTTTTTATTTCGAAATTAATAATTGCCAAATAATTAAACATGCAATCCAAGTTAAAAAAAAACTAGCAACCTAAATTAATTGATTTGATTTTTGATTTTTTTGATTTTTTCGAAATAAAATTTCTATTCAAAATATGTAAACCCTAAAACATGGAATAAACCTAATTCTAACCTACATTTTTTATTTTTTTTTAAAAGAAAATTAACTTAAGTGACACGACAGCAAATCAAGCAATGTTTATACCCAGATTGACGAACCATATCTCGCGCATGAGATCGAATTAGCCAATTTTACATAAATCGCGAATCAAATCTCGAGTGGGAGATCGGATTAACGATTTTTTTAAAGTGATTGCGAGTTGAATTTTGGGCGCGAAAATCGGACTGACAATCACAAATTTCACATGCTATTTCATGTCGGACAATTTATTATTGCATCAGGGAATAATTGTACTAAAAAAGAACAAAAATAATAAAATAAGATAAATAAATAAAGGGAGAAACTACCTAAATTGATTTTTTTTTCTTTTCCTTCTAAGCAAGGCTTGGGCTCGTGCGGCTTGTGGTTGGTTACCGGAGGTGATGGGTCGCCGGCATCGGAGCTTCGGCGGCGTTGGCAACCCGACAGCAGGGGGCTCGGCTGCTGAGGAGCGGCGTCGGGCTGTGGGTGTCGCTTGGAGAGGAAGTCCGAGCGGCGTGCAGGAGCGGTGGCTCGCTGACCGGTTGCTGGAGAGACAGAGCAGAGGCGGAGCTTCGGGCTGCACTCGGAGAGTGGGGTGTGCGAGTGCAGGCGCACGGAGATGGTGGCAGGGCGTCGCGGGCGGAGACGAGTCGCGTGCGGGCGGCAGGCAGATCTGGCTCGGGTCCAGCCTCGGCAGGGCTTCAGCGGGCCAGAGGTTGCGGTCGAGGTGGTTCGCGGCGGCAGGGACGCAGATCCGGCTCGGGTCGCACGAGGCGATGCGGCGAAGCGGTAAGGGTCAGCGGCTTCGCGGCTCCTGGGTAGACCAGACGGAGGCTGGCGGAGGTGCGAGGGTCTCGCTCGGTGGTGGAGTTGCTCGCGGGATCTGCAGCGGAGGAGGCACGGGCCGGCGGAGCGCCGTCACAACAGTAGAGTAGGGTCTGGGGCGCGAGTCGGTAGCGCCTTCGCGGGTTGCTAGTGTCGCGGGCTCGCGGTGTCACAGGAGCGGTCGTCGTGGGTTGGCGTGAGCAGCAGCCGGCAGGCTCGCTGGTCACTGTGGTGTGGCGGCGACGCGGGCTCCGGCGGGGCAGTAGAACGGCTGAGTCGCGGCCAAGGGAGAGCAGAAACGGAGCAGGCAGGCGGCGGATCCGGTGGAGAAGAAGTCTTCTTTTTTTTTAATTCTCTCTCTCTCTCTCCTCCTGTCTCTATCTCACGTCTCTTCTCTGCGTTTCCTTGCTGACGTTTACCCCAAAAAGCTTTTTCTTTTGCTGTCTTGTGCAGAAAGCACAAACGAAGTAAACCCCAAAAGCCTTCCTTCTTCTTCTTTTCAATGGAGCGAACGGAAAATCCAAGAGAAACTTTTCTTCTTCTTTTCTATGTTGAATATTTTTTTTCACCCAAGAGAAGACGAAGAAAAGCTCCGCTCAATGTGGCCGTATGTATCAATTGTGTGGCCCCCCTAAAACCCTACACGAACAACGTTTTTATAGGCCAAGGATTAGGATTTCAATTTCCTTTTCAAATCAATATCAGTAAAGATTTCTTTTCCGCATGCAATATTACTTTTTATTTTCCACATTTCTTGACTATTTTCTTATGATTTTATCTCTTAAAAATAAGATTGTAACCCAATTTTCTTAAATTCCAAAAATCCACCGTAATATCATTTTAAATTTTCATTTAAGTAATTTTTTTTCATTAAAAGAAAACGGGCTCGGGCCAATTTGCTCATTTCATGAGCTTAGGCCGGCCTATCAAGTTAAAACTCAGAATTATTAATTTGAATCAATCCACACCGATCCAATAAAATGCAAAAAATGTAAATTAAAAATAAATGCATCTAAATCTTTATGCAATTAATATTTTTTTAGGGATAAAATTGACCCCTAATTTTCTATGCAATAAATAAATGACCAAATCGCCAAAATTTAGGTGTCAACAGTTTCCACTTCTAAAATCAAGAACTAGACTAGTACTCACTGGTTCTAGTAAATTGGAATTGACGATCAGACTAGCCTACAGGGGAACCATCGATTCCAATATGCTTCGATCCAATTCCAAGCAATTTCTAGTTCTCTTGTATACCCCTAATCTCATTTTTAATTTTCAATCTAATTTAAATAAAATTTAGGATAAAATTGTCTTAGGACAAAAATACCCTTAATCGATCGAAATATTTAGCCAATTGGCGAGGTCTAGCCCTTATTAAAATTATCACAGTCACTTTTAGACCCTCATTTGGAAATTTTCCTTAAATTTTATGAAGACTACAAAAGAAGGGCGATCAATTGACTAAGCTTTTGAAATTACAATGCATGGCAAAATAAAATCAAGCACATGAAAGTCCACGGTGCTTCAATGGAGTAGCCACATTAGATTTTAAAATTTAGCACGTTAAAAATACATTTATTTCACAAAGAATAAATAATTTTAAAAATATATTTCTAAAAATAATCGCTTATAATATTTTTATTATCTACAAAAATATTCAAAAATAAATTATTATTATTGATGATAAAAATATATTTTAAAAAATTTAATTATTTTAAGTGATATAAATAATTATTTTTATTCATCGGTAGATGGTTGTGTTGGTTGAGAGCTTATCCTTCATTGTTGAGGTCGAGAGTTCGAATCTCGTAATCACTAGCATCTTAAGTAGGGAGTTATGGTGGTGGAGTCATGTATTAGTCTTCCCGAGGTATTGACGTTTGCTCCCGTACGGGCCGATTAATGCAAGTGAAAGGCGGGCTTGGCGGATCCTCAATTAACCAAAAAAAAAATTATTTAAAAAATATATATTTTTCGAATTAATTATTTTTCGCGATTGGACCGCAAACAGTAATCTATCTCCTCTGACCTCTGCCGATTATCGGGAGCTTACTTCGCCCTCGAAAGGAAACAGCAGCTCGCACGGAGTCATCCATGGCAGAAGGAGCAGAGCACGCGATACAGACGAAAGATCGAGACTTTGCCAAATTGGAGCACGGGTACGCCGCCGCCGCCTCCATTTCCGCGCCCGGATCCCCTCTGCCGGCCCTTCCTTCTCGTTTTCTCTTTCTGGGTTTTTCATTTTTCCGTGTGCCGTATCGTTTTCAGCTGCGAGCACTACCGGAGACGCTGCAAGATTCGAGCCCCGTGCTGCGATCGGGTCTTCCCGTGCCGCCATTGCCACAACGAGTTCACGGTACGGCTCTTCCTCCGCCTCTGTTGTTGCGACCGCATTGCGTTCGCTCTTCTTCTTTTTTTTGTGTAATTTGCAGAGGAAACGATGTGTTGCTACTGTCGTCGTGTTTGGATGTGGTTTCGTTGATCTTTTCTCCGGTTTTTCGTCTCGACTAGAGCTCGCTGAGCAACCCGAAAGATCATCATGAGCTGGTGCGGCACGACGTGAAGAGGGTAGGTGCCATTCGTTTTGTTGATGTGGGCTCTGCTTGCGCCAGATTTTGTGGCGTGGTGTGGTGCTGAAGGTCTTTTCGTGTTTCAGGTCATCTGTTCTGTTTGCGACACGGAGCAAGAGGTATGTCAGGGTGGATCGCTTGTGGATTTTACATAGTCTCTTGTCAGTTTTTCAGCTGTCTTGGGGAATTTATGTGTCCTTTGTTTAGGCTGCTCAAGTTTGTTCGAAATGCGGTGTGAACATGGGAGAATATTTCTGTGGAATTTGCAAGTTTTATGATGATCAGGTAAGACGGATTTGGTATGTTCTCATTTATACTAATTAAAGGTGTAGCCTTTCCATTTTGATTCTACATGAATTGAAAGCATAGGTGATATGACAGTGTATTTTATGTTCAATTTTTGCAGATCGAAAAGGAGCAATTTCATTGTGAGGAATGTGGAATTTGTAGGTGAGCTAATTGATGTTCAGAATGCTCTTCCCGTCTTTTGGAATTTAACTGTATCTACCATATGAATTGTAAATTGAATTTTGCCCGTCTTCCAGAGTTGGAGGTCGTGAAAATTTCTTCCATTGTCCAAAGTGCGGTATGGCTTTCTCTTTTAGTATCTCCGTCACTGCATGTGCTTTTTTGTTGTAAGAAGAATCTCTCTCTCATTTTTACACATGTTGATTAAAAGGTCAGCTCTTCAGAGAGTTTCCATCTTCTCCTAAAATTATGAAAGCTTGGACTGCTTTTATTTCTGAATTATTTGGAATGTTGTGTTCTAGTTTGGTAATTGTCGTGAGTTACATAAGCCCATAATTTCATACATCATATAATTAGGCATGAACATGTATCATGAGATGGAAATGCAGTGACCGATGCTTAGGTGATAGTATATTTCTTACTTGAATTTATGAGAGATGGGAATCAAGGAACTTGCTTTATGTTGGACGTACAAATTACTTTCATAGTGGATCTTGGTAGGAACTTATCTTGAAGCGATGGTCTAGTCGCCATCGAAGACACTGCCTTGTTAATATCCTTCTTGGTTTGCATAATCTTGGAATAATCAATTTGGATTTGTAAGGACAGTTCTGAAGAAGTTTGATAAAGCAGAGTCAAATTATGGCTATGGACTGGCACTTGGTACACAGATACCCACCAGGAATCCTTGAGTGCTCAGTTACATAGTTAGATTTTCTCATTGAAAATGTAAAATGCGTGGTGAGCTGGTTAGATATGAGGAAACCTGACATGTATTAATGAGTTTTGCCCATAGGATTGTTTATAGGAACCGGAAGCTGGTTTAGCATGCTGGACTTTTCCTATCAAATTTGTTTCACGTTGGATTTCGGAATTTTTCATCTTGGGGTTCAATGGGTAACGAAATATATATCTATAAAGACTCTGGAAAAGTGGTTCTTATGTTTGAACCTTTTCTCTATATTGGGTTGGAATCCCTATCTTTTCCACTCCCCTACTTGCCTGAAAAGAAAATAACTTGTCCAGTTTTAAAAGGGTAGCTCCAAACCTACAAGGGAACAATGTTAAAAGAGATTTAAGTATATCTTTCGGTTGAATTAAAATTCTGAAGAGTCTTAAGTCAAAGCTGCTCTCTAAGGATGATGGTAACCAGGGTGGTTCTTTAGAGGTCACTAGATCTAGGATATGATATCAAGTCTACCACAAGAGTTGTGATGACTTGAAAGGTACTTGTTCAAAGCTGGTGCGATCAACTTTGTATCTTGAGAGGGAGAATGTTAACGAAAGAATTCTTATTTTGGAGTTTTGGGGTACTTCCCATGGTATTACTGCAGCTAATGCATGATTTTGTTTAGAAATTTAAGAGATGACATCTTAAAGTGGTGTGTGCCACATTGATCACTTACAACTTATTCTCATCTAAGGAAGGACAGAGGCAGGATTTGTGGTTTTTTTGTTTTTTTTTTTTGGGGGGGGTTCAGATATTTTGTATCACGGGGAGGGATACAAAGGCGAGGAATCTTCTACTACTGTCATATCTACAATGGCAAATATTGGGTTCACAAACCACACTGCAGCAGCATTTATGCATTCTTTTCCGCAGCAATTTAACCAATAGGACTGATTTTACCATCTGAAATATAGAAGAGTGATATTGCAGTATCAAAGTACTTTATATCAGCTTGCGGAAAACTATTGCAAGCTCCAAAAGGAGCACTCTGCATGCAGAGGTTGCGTAAGAGCATTTATATTAAAACCGAGAAAATAGAAGTTATTTATCAGTGCAAGGTTAGAGTGTTGTTAGGCTTATGTAGCAGGAGAAGTTCATAACTGAATGCAATGATTTTCTGAGAGCGATCTCTTAGATTAGAGAAAAGAAAGTTTTAGTTAATATCTGTTTCTTGTTTCTCAAAATATGTGATGGAGACTTGTTCTGTTATCATACATGCAAATGGATGAAAGAAGTTAACCTCGTGAGAGTTGAAACAGATCAGAGTCATAGAATTAGGTTGATTGAAAAATATAGTCATATTCTTATTTGTTTAAAAATATAAATGTGTGCATGGTGCATATTCTTACTTGTTTCAAAAGTATAATGTGTGCATGCTGCATCATTACTTTACTATTGAAACATGGAAGTATGCTTTATTATTGGCATCAAATGAAGTCACCTGTTTCCTGAAGGTCCATATCACTGGTTGTCTTGCTCTGCATCTTCTAGATGTTAGTTTCTTCTTTCTTGCTCCTATGTCTTGAGGAGATGCTTAATTTCTATATGCATAGCCTTAACAAACTTCTTTCAAAAGTGCAGGATCTTGCTATGTTATGTCGTTACGTGATAATCATGTATGCGTGGAGAATTCAATGAAGAGCCATTGCCCTGTCTGCTATGAGGTTGGTGGTTTAACATATACCAAATTTGGCAATAATGAAGGTTTGAAAGGTCTTTCTAACAACTTTCTGTTGACTCTGCAGTATCTATTTGACTCGATCAAAGGAACAACAATCTTGAAATGTGGACACACAATTCATATAGACTGTGCCAAAGAAATGGCTGACCAAAATCAGTTAAACCGTTTCCCTTGTAGATAGTTGTGCATATGATTTCTGATAAATAGTCATTGGTTGTGTCATTAACCTATGTTCTGGTCACACAGGTATCGTTGTCCCATTTGCTTGAAGACAGTTATGGAAATGTCTGAAGCCTGGAGAATGCTGGATGCAGAGGTAGTAATCTTTTAACTTGATATTGTCACAATTGCATTAGAATTACATCCTGAGGGTCAGATGTGTAATTGCAAGACCAAAAAGATTGATGGAATGAAGGTTCAGTCTTGTGAAATAGAAACTCTCAACCTTGTCGTTCAAAAGTAGCTAACTTTTAAACTGAAATTTAAGAATAAGAATGGAAAATCGATAGTTATGCAGAAAGAGAAAGGAAAAACCTCTGACTAACAAATAATATCATTATCGATATTTTAGGTTCTAACAAATTGTGCTCGGTTGTCATTGAGCATGGTAATGAATGGCTGGAGATTGGAGTCTGTTTTTATTAGTCATGTGTGAGGTGAATAAAGATTGATCAGCTTGACCAATTTACCAGTTAAGCTGAGAGACCTAATGGATGTTATGATACTTAGCTAGTTTATTGTCTGTGCCACTTGTAATCATAGGTTTTAGTGCTAAAGGAGGCCATGATTGAGCACGCTAAAGTCTTTGTTTGAAGTGTTAAAGAGAAATTCATAATAAGGGGCACCGCCTTTGCACAAAATTAGACAAATATGCCAGTCTTCGAATGGAACCTGAATTAACTCTGCAAATCCGCATGTGTTTGTTTACTTTTATTAGAGTGAGGCACTCTTCATAAGAGTTCTGGGCTTTCAAAAGGGTAATGGCCACTCACCTTTCCCTCGATCTCTACTTTAAGAGACAGGCCCTTAACAGGCTCCAGTAATAGAGGCTGGAGCAGAATGAAAAATATTTCTAAAATAATCACTATTACCCATCAAAATGTAACACCATGCAATTTCATGCTTTTCTATTATCCGTTCCGTCATTTCTGACTTGAACTTTACAGTTTTAATATTCGGAAAAGATAGCCTTTCAGTTTGATCATCTTTTTTTCTTGTTTAGATTGCAACAACGGTCATGCCTAAAGAATATCAGTATAAGGTGTGTAACTCATCCTCCAATATTGCTCAGTTTCTTTTCACATATGTCTTGTGTTTTGCAGCCCAACTTTATTTTATTTTTTTTGTAATGTTTTGTTGAGTAATCACTAATGAATTTTTGAAAAGACAGTTTGCCTTTGTGAGCTCTGCTGGAAAAATTATTTGGTGTTTTTAATTAAAATCAATTGAAGTTGGTCTTATATTTTATGCTTTAGAGCATAATAACGCTTCGAAAGAAAAACGGAAGTTCATGATGACTTCTTTCTCCTTTAATATGGCAAATAATAGGTAATAGGCCAGGCTATACACTAGCTCTGAGGGATGATATTGCTGTTAGGATAGAGTGCAAGTATCCTTTATTAAAGGCACTACTTTTGTAGAACAAATACAGATAACTTTATCTTTGGATACTATTCATCTGAAAGAGTATTTGATCAGTTTATGTTTTCTCATATAGCTGGTATATTAACCTGAATCTCGTTGGAGAAATGTAGCGTAGTTATCATTCAAATTAATGAGTAGCCGCGGGGGATCATGCATGTACAGTACTACGGTTTCGTTACAACCTTTTGAAATTGGCCTCATTATAATCCTTGATCTGCTCTGAAGCCCAGACATAATGACTGTTGCCATTGTTTCCAGCTTGTCAACCTCACCTTGCTTTCTTGATGGTTACGAGTGCATTTAAAAGGAATGTCATCTTCACTTTTAAGGAATTTTGACAGGTCACGATTCTCTGCAATGACTGCAACAAAGCAGGGCACGTTCAATTTCACATTTTTGGGCTGAAGTGCAGCGAATGCCGTTCATACAACACTCGAAGAATATCAGCTGCAGACCATCAGCAAGATGATTCAGGCAAACTAATTCATATCATCACATTACATTCTTTTAGATAGATTTTCCATCTTGACAACTGAACATCTCTTGTGTGCAAAACTGAAAATAGTTTCCTGATACTTTCTGAATGCTATGCGGTTTTTACTCGATTTCCAGGTGAAAGTTCAGCTTGCGGTCCTCGCAAAACTTAGCGAATCCTGGACTCAAATACCTGGATCTTTGCTCTCTCATTCGACATTGGCCCGGGAGGTGCTTCTTCAGCAGGTTCTTGGCACTAACCTATTACAGCACTTGCACCGACTCTAATGATCATCGGTCGACAATTGATCAGTCCACTTGCCGATTTCTTCATTAGCAATATGTTAGATTGGGGAATAACTTTTCGAAGCAGTTCTCATAGCCATTGATACTTTCCGCAATGAATTAGCTTTTTCACTGTTCTGTCGCCCATAGCTATTAGCGCCCCCTGCAAGAGTCGCTACTGCAGGATTACGGCTGATCTTGTTGTCGTCTGATGATTGCATTCCTTGTTCTGATGTAGCATTCTCTGATCATGTGCTCATATGAGCTCCACATTTGGTCATCATATAATCTATAGAAATTTTTTCGGTCCAGTTTTGTCGTCCAACACAATCCTTCTCATCACCTGTCATGGCGAAACTTCTCATCGCCCGTCACGGCGAAACTTACTCGGGTTAATCAGGGTGAAGCGTTCAACGCCGATCCACGTGGAGAGAGGTACCGCATCCGGGAACGAGATCTCTCTTTTATCACCGCCCATGAGGCATCCTAAGTGCAGTTTGCATTCAACTTCATGTTGTTGTCATGAGTTATTGATGATGTACCGTAGTTCCGCGAATATCGGATGGCGAAAATTGACTAGTCGGAAGGGATCCGCGAACCGATTTGTTTGGGCGGTCGTCTTGGACAGTGAAAATTGACTTAGTCGGAATGAATTCATGCACCGATTTGTCTGGGCAGTTGGGCGACGTAACCGGGTTGAAATGGATGCTCTCAGCTCTTTGATATTTTTTATTCAGACAAGTACGATGATGTCCAGTCATACTACTTTATTAAATTCAGGGTAATGACAAGTTAATGACATGAATCTCCACCTCAAATAATAACCCGAGTTCGTAAAATATCCCCCCGACGATAACGAATCAAGCGCCATTGCATGGGTCGAGGCTAGTCTCAATTGGTGGGGAACGCGCTGCACTTAATAAGGTGAAAAATGGAACGTGCCTATTCGCTTGATCTGTGATCATGCTAATTTTGTAGTCATCAACGTTAAAAAGCAATACGTTAATGGGTTAATACAATAAAAGAACAATGGCCACCCTTCCAATTTGCAGGGGAGATGGGGGTTCGAATCCCTACCTTCTTAGGGGGTTGGAGTGATGACGATTTAATTTTAGGAGTGGGTTTTCGACTCACGCCTTTGCAAGGAGGGCAAAAGTCTAAGAGTAAAAGTTAGAATAGGAATATAGTAGACCGATAAAAAAAATATAATAAAAGAATTTCAAATTGATGTTCAAATTAAATTAAATTTAAATTAATTTTTAACTATCAAAAATCTCAAATCGATATATTTATAATAAATTTACTCATCTTCTTTCCCGTTTCTAAGTTAGATGATATGTGACAGCTTAATAAATATCCCACTCCATTTGTCCTAAATATACCAATTTATGGTTTTTCATATATCAATCCAATTTAATGAAAATTAAGGGAGTATAAATTTATTATAAATATATCAATTTGTGATTTATTGTATTAGTTTGTGGTAAATTTGTCATATTTATATTAATTTGAGGTTCTTTCGATCAAAATATAATTTAGGATAAATTTGTTTTTTGTGATGTTAACCAAAGGGACTTCTAATTACGACGCCAGAAAGGTTTCGTACCCTCTCCATAGACTACAATTAAGGTCCGCGAAGAAGAGGAGGAAGCAAATTTCGATCACATGACTAAAAAATTGACAATTAAAATTTAAAGTCTAATTCTATTTTTTAAGAAAAAGGGAGCGGCGACCATCCTTATCAGCAGTTATTGCGTAGGGCCCTTTTCCATTAAAAAAAAAAAAAAAATCTAAGCAGAAAGATCACCCAACTATATGATAAAAAAATAAAAATAAAAATAATTATTTATTTATTTGTTTATTCATTTATTTAAGCAGCTCTCTTTTGACATCTACCGAGAGCAGATTTCGGCGGTTGCCAGTTGATTCCACTATCGTCACCCATTGCGTCATCCGCCTTCCGCTACTAGCAAGTCAAAGGCAATGCTCAGGCCTTTCTAGAACATTAAAAAAATAGCTCGTCGTTTTCATTTTCCCAAAATGCCAAAAGAAAAATATATATATATTATTCCCACAAAAGGCTGATTTTCTTTATTCCCTTGGGAGGTAAATGACAAAAATGACCACCGAATTTAGATTTATTCCACATTATAATCATTGAACTTTAAATTTATTTAATATGATCCTTAAATTTTGAGTCGATGATATATTTACATCTTGAATTATTTTGCTACATGTTCAATTTAATCTTTAAATTACGTAAAAATATTTAATGTTATCTTTGAACTTGAATTAATACAAAGATAATAAGTTGAATGCGTGCCAAATGTATAAGGAAAGATATGAATAAATTAAAAAATTAAGAATAATATTAAATAAATTTAAATTTCACGAATTATTTGTGTTATTATATGTTCGTAATAAGAAATCGATTTATATAATATTAGGTGAAATAAAAAAAAAAAAAGTACCTTTTTTCCAATTTCACGTCGACATCAGATCACAAATTCCTTTCGGGCGACTGTTCTTGCTCCACAAGGTAATGAGAGCACGGACTCCCCGGAAATCCAGAAGATAAGAAGCAGACGACGAAGAAGAAGACGACGAAGAAGAAGAAGAAGCAGCTCGAAGAAGCTCTCCCCGAGAAATGAAGGAGACGCAGATCGAGGCCTGAAGAGATAGAGAGAGAGACGGCGACGGCGACGGCGACGGCGGCGGCGGCGGCGGCGGCAATGGCGAAGGGCGGAGGCGGGAAGCGGCCCTGCGACTACTGCGGCGGGACCACCGCGCTGCTCTACTGCCGGGCCGACACGGCGAGGCTCTGCTTCGCCTGCGACCGGGAGGTCCACGCCACCAACCCGCTCTTCGCCAAGCACACCCGCTCCCTCCTCTGCGACGCCTGCGACGCCGCCTCGGCCTCCTTCTTCTGCGAGGCCGAGCGCCTCCTCCTCTGCCAGAACTGCGACTGGGACCGTCACGGTGGCGGCGGAGGGGGAGGGGGAGTGGGGGAGGCGGCGGCGCACAACCGGAGGCCGTTCGAGGGGTTCGCCGGGAGCCCTTCGGTGGGCGAGATTTTGGGGATCTTGGGGGTGGAGGATTTAGGGTTCAAGGGCCCGCCTTTGGGTGGTGATGAGGGTGGGGATGACGGCGGCGGCGGCGGCGGCTGCGGCGGTGCCGGCGGCGGCGGCGGCGGCGGGGATGGTGGGTTCTCGGATGTTTTGCTTTGGGACACTCCTGCTTTTATTACCCTCGATGATTTGATCGTTCCCAGGGAGGATGCGTGTGCTCTTCGGGCTGTGGATGTTCCTCCTCTGCCTAAGGTAAGGCATTTTACTTCTGTTGTTCCGATAGAGAGAGAGAGAGAGATTTAGAGGTCTAGCTGATTGGTGTCCTGTTTTCTGTGAGAGGATCGGAAAGATCTCGACTTGCTGTCTTATTACGTAGTGCAGGGAAGTGAAGATTGAACGGGTTTGATTTTGTGAATCCTCAGCGGATTATTTGTTCGAATTTGATGGAAAGAAATGTCCTGGAGAGATAAGCTCCGTGATGCAGAGATGTGATTGTCTACTATGTTTTCGCTTAGCTTGAAGTTTCATCTCGTTTTATCTGTTGGTTCGGTTTGTCACAATAGTGAACGGGTGTCAGAATTGGCATCACTTTCAGTTTTAATTTCGACAAATTATGTAAAGGATAACTGGCCTCCTGTGCCTATGCCCAACAACAAAGCGATAAAAAGAATTCTGAAATAAGATGTGTTTTGAATCTCTCGTACTCTTTCATCTTGTCCGCTCAGTGATTTTGACTTTTTCACGTGATTACTTTTTTATCCAGAATAGAAATGCAACCTGTGGTCTGCACAAGAAAGAAATGCTACGCCAGCTCCGCTTACTTGCTAAACCAGAATATAACTTCAACTTTGAAGAGGGGGAGATTGAACCGTTGGATGATTTTCACTTGCCAGTTTTGACTCAAGCGCTTCAGCCAGCAAATATTCACACTGGATGTGAAGATAGAGATCAAGGTGGATTTCACAAAATTGAGGTACTTCTTTCTCCTTTCGTGGTCAAGACTCAAAAGCATCATGTTATTTCTCTTATTCCATTTTCATACGACACCATAAAAGGCACTTTGGGATGAACCTGCATATATACAGAAGGGGAGGTGGGGATCATGGGTATGGTGCTGTGCATGGGCGTTCACTTGCTATTTCATGTGAGCTTGTTGAGTCTGGATATCTGTGTTGCTTTAGTGCAACTCGTGCATGTTTTACAGACTAAAACTAAGAATTGACTGTCTTTGAGGCTGAATTGCAATGTCCAAGATATGTTATAACATTGAAAGTTAGCTCTGAGTAGAAGTCCACCTGAAATTTCAGTGGCCTTCATGTAATTTTCTTCTTCTTCTTCTTCTTCTTCTTCTTCTTCTTCTTCTTCTTTTTCTTTGTATGTGATTGCACCAGCTCACCTGCTTAACTCGTTAGTGACATAGCCATATATACATGATGACCAAGATGAAGACATGAACTTTTTGTTTGCAGGCAACTGACTTTCAGTGGTTTTCTAATGACGGCAACACCAGAAACCAAGCTTATGACCCTTCTTCATTCTTTGGTGGCTCTAAAGAGGAAAGACCAACAGCTTTAGACAAATATCCAAACGGCAGTATTCCAAGTTCTACCAATGAATGTCATGAAGTACCATCCGAAAATCCGATCGATCCGAATCCTTTGCCACTGGTTCCATTAACTAGCCAGGAGAGAGAGTCTGCAATCTCACGCTACAAGGAGAAGAGAAAAACAAGGAGGTAAAAACACTGTAATTTCTGAAGGAAACATATGTTGTGTTAGTATGGATAGTTGATGAAAAAAAAAGGTATGGATAATTAAAATTTATGAAACCTCAAATACATCAAGCAATATGTTATCTGCAGCTCATCTGCTTTTTAAAACAGGTCCTTGTGGTTGATCAGATGCATTCACTTTATCTAAATGCTTTAACCGCATCTTTTAATCACGTATGGACTCCCTGGTTACATGTGCAATGCAGGTATGACAAGCACATCAGATATGAATCACGGAAAGTCAGGGCCGAGAGCAGGATTAGAATCAAGGGACGTTTTGCTAAGACGGACAGGATCTGGTAATCACTTTGGCTTCTGTAAATTTGGTTTTCATGCTTCAGCAACATATTCTGCTAAGTATTCAATTGCTATTGCAGTTTTTGATGTTTCTTATGCACGTGTGTTCATACCTTACCTCGTAGAATGATTAACATTGTCAGATTTCTTGTTTATGACAAGTGAATGAAGATTAATTATTATGTAGAGCACAATAGCGTCAAGCTAATACTGACATAAGAGAAGGTGACGTTCATGCACGGAGTTGGATGAGTTGCAGATGGTCTTTGAAAGCCCCAGGGCTATTATGCATAGAGGACTGTAGTAGGAATATGAGAAAAAGAATCTTCAGCCACAGCATTTAAGGCTACATAATGTCAGATGGTTTCCAGGCAGCTGATAGTTTATGCCAGTCTATCAATCTGGTAGCTCTATTTCTGCCAATAAAAAGTTAGCAACAGTCATGTGTGTGAAGTTTATTTACGGTTGATCAACAGTCTGTGGTGGAGCTTTCAAGAAAATGGAAGCATATTTACACTTGTCCGTCTTGGTTAGATAAACTGGTGAGATGGCTTTTCATGGCAGGTTTTCCATATGATAAGGATATTTTCTTGGTAGAAAGCCTTTTTATACCTTTAAACAAAAGGGCTTGAAAGAGTTTACGATGGATTTGATCATGACTTACGGTTGTAAGTACAAAAGTTAGCGGGGTGAGTGTATGCTCTAAGGAAGTGAATGTGTCTGCAATATGGAGAAAATCATTGGATGTGGTCATGCTAATTATCATTATCTGTTTAGGTTGCTCTGGGTGTACAAATGGTTTAGTTACCTTGGTGCATAGAATAAAGTAATGAGTCAAGAAGCAATTGCATGAATCAGTACGTTATCTTGTCTAAACTCTTATGCATGAATTTATTCTCTCATAAAGTGTGTACTCTAAAGGAGAAGAAGTTCTAAGTGCAAAGCTGCGAACCTAGTAAGTGTAGGCTGTTGAGCAGAACAGAAGGAAACATTCATTGGAGAATATTATTGTGGTGGTGGCCCAAGAGGTGGAATGATTCACAGTAGTGGGTGGAAGGCTGATAGTGCTAGATTCTTCTCATTAGTCTAGACCATTGTATTCTCTCCTTCATGATTCATTTCATTTCCTCTGGTTTGGTACCAGTTTCAGCCAAGCCTTACCCTTTGCTCATCTTTATTGTGGTCCACGTTGTAGGTTGATTTATTCAAATAGCAATTGCTTACCGAATTATCCATTGGCCATTTATTTTTTCAATATTTACCTTCCTGCCTTGGTTTAATATTTGTTTCTGGCAACTTATTCTCACATGATTGAATAGTCGAGTCATGAATGCGCTGATTTGTTTAGTTACATACGTGTGCAAGTGAAAGAAGCTGACTCGTGTGGCAATCAACAGATATTATAAGCAACCAAGGTATGGATACTGAGTGAGTCGCTGTTGATCAAATTGGGACAAGATATGGAAGATACGCATCTTCAGGATCAATGAGTGCATCCCGCGGTAAATGTTTATGGTAGTATATACTTATGTATATGGAAATAGCTGTTAGTTTTGGGTTTGATTTTCGTTTGCTAGTATCAGTGTCAATCAAAGAGTAGTCAAGAGCATTCTTGCTCTCCCCGTACTGAAATTCAGAGTCAAATGATGCATAGCCCCTGTATAGTCAGTAAACAAAGTGTTTGTACATACGTGGATTCTCTTTTATATGCCCGTCCAGTAGCCCATGCTTGCTATTGCAGGTCCTCGTATCCAATTCTGTTGACCTTCCTCTTTTTCTTGGTGCACCACTTTGAGCTCCACTAACCAAGATGCATCGGACCAAACCATCGAATAAATGGGGTATGAAAGGTGTCGAAGCCTAACCTCTGTAAGGTACCTGGTTTTCATGGTGACTCTTGGCTTCAGGTCGTGGTTTTCAGCGCGCTATAAGCCTGAGTTGTATTTGATGATACGTTTGAAAGTTGAAACTCTATTCCATGGCTTCTACTTGAAACGGTGAGTACATAAGAATGTTCTACACTTAGGTTTAATACCTAAGGGGCCAAAAGCGCAACCTTTTTTGCCAATCGATAATGTTTATTTCCTTATGCTGGATCTTTGACCACCATACCAACAGGAGAATTTGGGCTAGACTTCAAGAAGTTGTGGCGATTCCTATGTTAGAATGATATACCTGCTTTTCTCTTCTTCCTAACTAATCTTGCCGCGCAGGGTTGAGGGCTAGGTCGGTCGCTGTGCTTCGTGATATCAATCGAAGACCAGCATTCATGTCTTTCTCATATGTATGACATATCTTATCACGATAAGAAGTTACTGATGGTGTAAAATGACTTCATTTGCAGCATTGGCAGACTAGAGATCCAATATCAGATTTAACGTAGTTAATACTCTCAGAAGAACCAACGAGAAGTAAAATAGTCGTGACACATTCGTCACATGCCCCGAATCACTAACTCACCAGATCTCTGCAGCTCAATGGCCAGCTAAATTTATACTACGAACCAAACCACATCCATGCATTTACTACTCCATACGTACCCTTCGAACCTACCCACGCACCTTCCACTCGCCAAAGAGATTAAATCAACAACCCTAGCCACACAAATATTAACTTTCCCTACCAGACAGCATTGATCGCTTTGTATCTCCAATTATCTTCAAATTTCATCTCGACATGGCCTTCTTGTGGAGGTCCATGACGTAGAGCACCGCAAGCAGCAGGAACGCAAATGAGCCGACGAGACACAGGGTGAATGCCGCCGCCATCTGGTGGCAGTAGCTGCCGAACGCATGGCAGACCTTGTTCCACTGCACATGGGAGTTGCCGTGCTGGGCGATCACGCCGATGGCGGCGGATGCGCCGCTGGCAGATAGGAGCAGCCCCATCATGACAGTGTCAAGCAAATTGATGGCTAAAGCTGCTTTGGCACTGCGGGCTGCCCCGGCAACGGTGATGTACACGAGGGATGCAGCTGCATACGAGCATGCGACGGCATTCGACACCAGGAAGTATCTGAGAGACAGTATTTGGAGATCGAATGCATTATTAGGGTGGCAAATACCTTACAATACGACTCATGAATTCTAGAAAACATCCCAAAATAAAATAAAAAATCTGTTTACAGGCATGAGCATGCACTCTCTAGACTACTACTGACATTCAATATCCAAATGAACTGTAGCTGAAATTAAAGAACAAATGCACATGAGCATATAAACCCTAACAATTTGAAAAGATAAAGAGCATCATTCTCCTCATGTGACTCAGTCGCGGAAACTACCAACATAACTCGTTACCTTATCGTCATCTGTACGTATTTTGCGACCTCCTTATATGATGAATTTTATAATAAGTGAAAGTACTTAATAAGAGGTTGTCTATACACAGTTATAACTTATCAGTAGTCGTAGTTTCCACCATAAAATTGTCCACCCTCACAAATTTTCACTCTTCTGAAAGGCAGGACGACGTGTTGGTGAACCTTTTTGTACTTGGGTCGGCGTAAAATGTGGAGTTGTGCAGCCTTCGGGCATGGGAAACAAGACATTTGAGCGGTAGTTGTCACCGGCTCGAGATGGAGGACGATCTCTGGATTGCTCGGGCTTCTTTAATTGTGTGTCGCAGCATGGCTCGTTGAGGGTGTCATAAATCCAATATTAAATGAACAGAACCGTAGCTACCCCCGTACGAATTTAGTTCACGAAATCTCCCTTTAGAGCGAGGGAATTGGAGAATCGGGAAACATACGTCGATCATCGACTATTTTTTAGCCCACCCGTTATACATTCATGGGGATAACTTTTTATCTTAGGTAAACCTCGAGATCAAGTGATACAGTACTAACATCGGGGGCTAGTTCAAGGCACGAGCCGAAGTCGAAATGCGAAAATAA
Organism: Eucalyptus microcorys; assembly: GCA_014182515.1. Lineage (NCBI taxonomy): Eukaryota > Viridiplantae > Streptophyta > Magnoliopsida > Myrtales > Myrtaceae > Eucalyptus > Eucalyptus microcorys. Next base: position 11,144,054 of record CM024569.1, read on the forward strand.
TCTGGGGAACTAAGCTCGCATAAATGCGCACCACCTTCATACTCTCAATCGCTAAACCGACACTTACCCATTATTATTCAAGTCAAAAAGGAGTTCACATCATAAAAGAAAAGCAAATATAACATGAAATCTACCCCTAGGTTTCTATACGTATATGCACATATTGTGCAGCTGTAAGTGTAGTCGGTCACGTCCATAATAACACCACTTTTGCCATCTGATTCTCTCCCTTCTCTTAGGGCAAATGGCAGGACGTGTTAAAGATTTATTACCGCTTGAGGTAAACATTGAACTACCGAAGGACCCGGAGTAATGAGGCGTCAGCTTTTACGAGCATGGGTCGCTGTCAAGTTGGTTGGGAAGATTGCTATTGACCCTCATTTTGAATGTTAATAATGGGAATAAATGTCCAAATTACTGATTATTTCAGAAAACAGACTGATAATTTACATTTTATGTGAGGAGGATGCCATGTAACAAAATACTGATACGTCAAAGCTTGTTGCATGATCGTATCTGCGCACTTCATTTGTCGTACGCCCGAGTCGTGAAGAGCTAGCTACATTCATGTACTTCTTCTATATTCCCCGATGTAGAACTACTCCCGTTTCGCTATAAACTCATGCCAGATGTGAAAGAGAGCGAAAAGATCAAGCCAAGGATTGATAGCGGGGACTTACACGAAAGCGGACATGTATTGCCACTTCGCGGTGGCACGGACGTGCAGTGTGAGGCTCTGGGAGATGGTGACGGAGACCGTCTTGGACTCCTGGTCGACGCCGACCATGACCGCGGCCGCCAGAGTGAGCGCCAGTGCTAGGGCGCGGAGCAGTAGATCGGGACACCTGACGGCCTTCGGCGGACGCTCCGCCATCTCGACGTCGCCCCTCGCCGACGCCCCGTCCTTGCTCGACTTGCTCTGGCTCTCCATTTTGTGTCTTGTGCGCGCGCCTTGTGTGTGTGTTTTTTTGGGTTCAGTGAGTGTGAAACTTTTGAGAGAGAGAGAGAGGGAGAAGGAAGGAAGGGGGAGTTGATGAGTAAATAGAGAGAGATGGAGAGAATTGGGAAGGTGGAGGGGCATTGAAGGTGAACACAGTTGAATTTCAAGGAGAGGATGCACAAATTTAATGCAATCTTCTTTGCTTGGCCGGCTAGATGATGCCCCTTAGGGCAAACCCTTAAACCAAGAAAAAAAGGGTTTTTTTATTAAACCGGGCACGATCTAGTTGTGGTTGTCTTGAGTGTTAGCTACTTTAGTTTTTTATACGACCTTAGCAGGTTCGTCAAATGATTGGACCATGTTTAGTTGGCTTTGCTTGGATGGTCAATCAAATATACAAATGCGAGTTCTATTCGCCCTTCCTCTAGCTCAAGAACGACAATTTCGAGTCTTGCCAATTACATGCGAATCACTAGAAATGAGGATTATTGTAAAAAGAGATGGCGCACGGATTCACTACATGTCTAGATTGTGTTTGATCAAACTTGTGCGCCTTCGAGGTTTGGTGCTGTGTTTTGGAAGGGGAAGAGTGGGTGGAAAAGTTGAGGAGAGAACAAAAACTTGGAGGGACAATGTCTTAGGGACAATGTCTTATTTGAGAGGCCAAGAAAAAAGTGGATGTGGCGGATTAACTGAGGGTTTCTTACATGTATAATATTACATTGACAATCAAACTCATTGTTGATTCTAATAAAGCCAAAGAGATTTTCTTTTTCAAATAGAAATTTTCATTTCCCATGAAAGAGAAGCACATAACTTTGAGACAAAAATACAAATCCCACAAAGTAAGTAAAATTTACATCTTATAGAGACTCACTCATTCCACAAACATGGATCTATCGTGCAACCAATCACTCATCATTATCAATTATGAGCACATATGGAGATTTCCCTCTCCAATAGCTATGGCTTTGCTAAAAAGCAGTGTGTGCCTAGGATTAGCATTCCTAGCACTATTAGGAGTGAGCATCGGTCCAAGATCGATCTTGAACCGGCCCAAGCCTATCGGTCTTAGTCTAGTTACCAAGGGACTAGGTCGGTCCTTGACCTAGTTCCTATATCGGGGTTGGTTGCGGGTTGAACCGACCCCTAGAACTCCTAAGACCGGTTCTAATCCTACACAACCCCGACTATAATATATATATCAATATCAACCCAGTATTATTTATAATTTTTTATATAGAGAAAACTTTAAAATAAACAACGTCAACAACATTAAACAGCTCTTTAGTAAGAAGTTCAAGTAATTTTACATTATATTTTAATAACTTAGATTTTTAATGTCTTTTACGTCGTTAATAGTCATAATTTACGAATGAGGAAAATATTTTTGTGATGAGTCCTCATGGCATCCGAAAGAATATAAACAGTTCTTTACGGCATTTTCCTTTAGTACTCGTTCTCTTCTATCTTATATGTTATCTTAGTTTTCAATTTGCCAAAATCGAAAGAAACAATTTCTCTGCTCACCACTCGACACTCGCCTTGCTCGCTTTGGGTCACTCGTGTCGCTCACCGCTCGATGCTCGCTTGGCTTGATGGTCCCCACTCGACACTCGATGCTCACTCTGTTCGACGCTCACCCACCTCAACCTTCACCGCTTACCTTTCTTAGCTAACCTTGCTCGTCATTGAACCTATTGGATCGATTGGTCTGATCCTCAATTGCCCTTTTAAGGAGTACAAAAAATGAAATAAAAAATTATTAGTTGGTCCCGAGTTGACTTTTGAAATGGATCGAACTCATTGGGTCAGTCCGGTTCTCAATCGCTTTTTCAAAGAGAACAAAAAACAAAATAAAAAATTATCGGTTGGTTCCAATTGATCACGGGTTGACCTTGGAACCGGACCGAACCCACTAAGTTGATCCGGTCCTTGATCCCAAGCTCAATAAGGTTGATTCTCGATCTCAAAAATTGAAAACCAATATCGTGAGGGTTAGTCCTAGGATTAGGGGATAGACCGGCCCAACCCGGACCATACTTATCCCTAAGCACTATCACCATATAAAGACAACAGTAACACCAATAAGTTGAAAGGGCACAAAAAATGCCTTATAAATCCCAAATCTAGATATAATCAAGATAGAAGAGCACACAAAACTAGAACAACCGCTAGATCGAGGGAGAAGAGTTGTAAAAGAGATATCAATTGATCACAAAATCACTTTTAAAAAGCAACAAAGTAGCCTCAAAGACTTGTGAAGCACTCAACTATTCGGAGCAAGCACCCATAGTCGAAACGAGCGAGCAGATTCGGAGAGACTAGATTCTCCCAATGCACTCCCATTTCGATCTTCAAAGCTCACAGGACAAACCTTTTCTCGTCTGTGGAGGATGTCACTCTCTCCCTCAAGGATGTGAGCTTCAAAAAAGAGGCCTAGGCAGCAACTTAGAAGAGAGAAAATCACAAGGGAGAGGGAGAGCAGTTATTTTTGGATTACGATTGGATTTAGTCATTATGAAAGTCAAAGAGATGAATAGGTCCCAAATAAGGAGAGATACTTTTCCCAAAAAAAAAAAAAAAAATTCTAATTGATTGCATATTCCTAATCCAAAATGAAATGCATATCATCTTATTTTGTTGGACTTACAAAGAATGGTATCATAACTTTTCTTTTTGCAATTTTAGCCTTCGCTCATATAGACAAATCTACGGAGAGTCGTCATTGACTCATTTTCAATAAAAGTGTATACAATCTCTATAGCAATAGGAGAAAAGAATATGATATTCAATTAAGGAAATTCTGACACCATAGAAAATTGGTATGTTCATCGAATTGCCCACCAAAGCATTTTCAGAAGACAAATCTAAGGACACATACTAATAAATGTGGTCTCATAGTTTTCTTTCCTTCCTGCTTTCCTTCACTTTCTCCAAACATGTGAAAACATATTCTGCACCAATTTCAATCATTTCAGTTCCCAATGCTCCATACATCAAGAGTAGGAGACATCTCTCTCTTCATTGGTTCTTTAATTGCTTTAGCTTCACCTTTTCTTCCTTCTTCGCTTCCATTTCAAACCCTTTGTCCAAACACAAACAGTATTTTAAGAATATTGGAAGTGGCACACAATCAAATATGTTTTGCAAGTGTCAGTTTATGCAAGGCAAAAGGCCATATGTTTTCCTCTCTATTTCCCCCCCTTTATTAAACATGCACGAAAATTGACCGCCTTATAAAAAAAAGAGGATGAAATTTCCATGTCCTCGCTTGTTAATTCTCATCGTTTAGTGGGTTTACGTAAGTATTACCAGACCAATCTGATTCCTTAGGAGCAACCCATGGCTTGTCTTGTACATCCTATCTTTTGTGTCAAACTTGTAATAGAAAAAGTCAAAGTACCTTTCTTTATGACCTTAATCTTAGATATGTGATTCGCTAATAGATTCTCGTCAACTTTCGGGACACAATAATTGGGAACGACTTCATGCCTAATATTAAGAGGACACATAACTTTTGAATGTGTAATTTTTTTTTTTTTTTGGTCAAAGATAGATGATTCATTCATTCATAATCAAAGATTACAAGAAGACGAGTGGGTGGATTCAGAGCATAAAATACTAAAAAGAGGATAGGGTGGTGCCGTTAACCAGTTGGTGGGAAGGGACTTAAGACGATGCGATTTCGCAACCCAATCGGCGGCTTGATTGGCTTCCCTCGGGCAATAAGACAACTTTACAAACGGTAGATTTTGTAGCATGGTTCTGTTTTCATTAATCAAGCTGCTCACAGCCCATGGAGCTTCGGCCCGGCCCAAAGATTGCTTCAACAAGAGTTTGATTATCACTTTGAACTTCCCAAACACTTCCCCTGTTCTGAACGTGAACTGTTCCCACGTGAGTTGCTGTTCCGAGGGTGAGGAAGCGCAGACCGTGCGTGAGAGCTAGGGCTTCGCGCACAAAGCATTCGCTGCTTGGATCTCAGCCACGAATCCATCGATCAATAGCCCTCTTGAGTCGCGCACAACCCCGCAACCGAGTTCTTCTCTTCCCCTTTCACCCGGGAGCGATCGATGTTGAGTTTGAAGCCATCTCGGTCCGGCGGTTTCCACGTTTCGGGCGAAGATCTGCTGCTGGATCTCTTCTGTTCCTTGCTCGGGACCCATCTAGAGAAGGCCCTGACTTGGGCGTGAGCTAGATCTGCTATTACATCAAATTTGGGGGGCTTGGATCGGAAGATATGGTCATTCCGAAGCTTCCATATGAACCAGAGCGTGCTGGCCACCATCTCCGCTGAGGGTAAGTCGATTTTTTCAGCAAAGAAATCTTCCAACCACTTATCCATTCGGGTTACTGAGTTTGTTTTGTTGTAGAGGTTGAGGCGCGGATCAAGCCATGTATGTCGGGTTCTTTTGCAGAGGAAGAAAAGATGCTCTGTTGTTTCAGGGTGTCGAGAGCAAAGTGGGCATAACGGATCAGGTAATACTCGCCTCTTATAAAGATTTTCCTTTGTGGGTATTGCGTTTTGACAGATGCTCCATAGAAAAAACTTGATTTTGGGAGGGATTGGAATACTCCATAATCGGGTCCATAAGGACTTAGGTGGCTGATATGAAGTAGTTGCTTTGTTGGGGTCCGGAGAAGTAGTCAATAAGCAAATCCTATTGTAGCCACTTTTAACTGTATAGGAGCCTGACTGGTTTCCCGTCCATATCATCCTATCGCTCTGTGGTATTGCTGAAATGGGGATTGCAAGAATTTCTTTAACTACTTGGTCGTCAAAAAGTTCACGAAGCTTTGGCTCATCCCATTCTCTGCCTTCATTGCACTTTAATTCAGCAACTTTCTCAGGATCATTTCTATTCACCGGCCCGCCTAATACTCCCCTTGGAAGCCATTTGTCCTGCCGAATGTGAATACGTTCCCCATCCCCCACCATCCATCGGACTTCCGGTTCAATAGTGTCTCGACCTATAAGAATGCTTCTCCAGCCCCAAGATGGTCGCTGTCCTGGTTTTGCTCTCCATAAGTCCCCATTTGGATAGTAAACACCTTTTAGTATCTGGCTCCATAGTGCTGATGGTGATTGTAATAATCTCCACACTTGTTTGCTTAACATAGCCTTGTTAAACTTAATTAGGTCTTTAAAGCCCAGACCCCCTTCATCTTTCCTGGACTTCATCACTTCCCATTTCTTCCAATGCATACCTCTTTTAGAATCATTTTGTTTCCACCAAAAGGCTGCAATCCTTTGTTCAATGGCTTTGCAAACTGATATTGGGATTTTGAAAATAGACATTGCATACTGAGGAAGAGCCTGTACCACAGCTTTGATCAATACTTCTTTGCCGGCTTTAGATAATAATTTTTCTTTCCATCCTTCAAGCTTCATGTTCACTCTTGCAAGAATCCATGAAAACATCTCCTTCTTTGTTTGTCCCCAGTCAGATGGAATCCCCAAGTACTTCCCTGTTTTGTCAATAATAGGCACACGTAATTCATATGCCATATTCCTTTTCAAGCTCAGAGGGCAGCCCTTGCTAAAAAACACTCCTGATTTGTTTAAATTGATAGCTTGACCGGTAGCATAGCAATATTGATTCAGAATGTTTGCCACATTTTGGCATTCTCTGACTGTCCCATCCATAAAAAGTATAGCATCGTCTGCAAATAATAAATGAGACAGGGTGGGGCAATACCTGTTCAATTTTATTCCTTTGATGCTGCCTTCTTCTAGTGCGTTGTGCATCAACCAGGAGAATGCATTTGCCATTAATATAAACAAGTACGGGGACAATGGATCTCCTTGTCTTAAACCCCGTGTGGGATGGAAATATCTTGTATGATCGCCATTGATTTTGACACTAAAGGACACCGTGGAGACACAATGCATCACAAGCTCAATCCATTTTTCATCAAATCCCATCTTCCTCATACTCATTGTTAGGAAATCCCATTCAACCCTATCATAAGCCTTTTGCATATCCAGTTTAAGAACTGCTTGGAATTTCTTTTTCCGATCTCTAATCCTTAGCTGATGCAAAACCTCCTGGACAATGAATATGTTGTCTTGTATTTGTCGTTCTTTAACAAAGGCACTTTGTTCAGTGGCTATTATCTCAGTAAGCCATGGTTTTAGTCTATTTGATAGCACTTTTGAGATAATTTTATAGCTAAAATTACATAGACTGATTGGCCTAAACTGACAAATACTTTCTGGATTTTTCACTTTTGGAATAAGGGAGATGTGAGTCTTGTTGAGCAGGGGGTCAAACTTACCTGATTCAAAGAAGTTTCTGACCAGATTGAACACTTCCAGCTTGATCTCTTCCCAATAATACTGATAAAATTGTCCATTAAGGCCATCCGGACCAGGGGCTTTGAGTGTACCTAGCTGGAACACCGCTTCTTTGACCTCTTCCATTGAAATAGGAGCCAACAGGCTTTCATTCATTTCTCTGGTGACTATAGATGGGCATTTATCCAGTAGAGGTTGAAGATTTCTTGGGCCTGCCGATTCATATAGTGAGTGATAGAAATCTTCTATGTGTTGCTTCAATAATTTCTGATCCCTACACCAAATATCTTCATGTAGTTTCAGCACGGAGATTCTGTTTCGTTGTCTTCGTTGCACCGTTGTAGCGTGGAAAAATTTTGAATTTCTGTCGCCCCATTGAAGCCAATTTGCGCGAGACCTCATACCCCAATACATCTCTTCTTGCCGCCAAAGCCGTTCTATATTATCCTTAAGTTCCTGACTTTCCTGCTTGCTGGAAAATTGGGGATCCCCGTTCGTTAGCTCAGTTAATTTCTGTTTGAGAATTCTGATTTGGCTAGAGGCATTAGAAAACTTGTTTTTGCTCCATGTGGTCAACTCCTGTGAAACATAATGTATTTTCTGAGAAAAAGTCATATAACAATGCTGGTTGTTTCCCCAACAGCGATGTATGATGTCCCGACATTCTTCTTCCTCCGTCCAATATGCTTCAAACTTAAATTCCTTTCTTTTTTTCTCTCGAACAGGATGTAGAGATAACACCAGGGGGCTATGATCAGAGCCTACCGCTGGGAGGGCGACCACTTCAGCATTTGGAAAGGTAATTCTCCAATCCATTGTGCAAAAAGCTCTATCCAGCCTCTTTTTAACTAAATTTGCACCTTCTCTATTATTAGCCCATGTGAAAGCACACCCTTTTGTATCAATATCCATCAAGGAACAATCGTTGAGCATATCCCTGAAAGCCGCTATTCTATGTTGATCAGCTTCCCTTTTCCCAACTTTTTCCCAACTATATAGGATTTCATTAAAGTCCCCCATGCAGATCCAAGGAAGTTGATTAGTGGAGTGAAGATTCCGAACCTTTTCCCATAACATCAGTCTCTCCTGGAAATTTGTGGAAGCATGCATCATTGTAACTCTCATTAGATGTCCACTATTCGGATCTTTACATTCCACATCCATATGCTCTTTTGAACTCGAATTGATTTGAATTTCCATACCCTCATTCCACATCAGCACCAAACCCCCGGCAATTCCTTTTGGTTGCTCTATGAACATGTATTGGAACTTCAATCTTTTTCTGACTTTATCCACCATCGACTCCTTGTTTTTGGTTTCCATCAGGAAAACCATGTCGGGCCTTTCTTGAGCCATTATGGCTCTAAGCTCCTGAACTGTCAGGGGGTTGCCCAGCCCCTGACAGTTCCAACTGAGAATCTTCATGGTGTCTTTGGTGGCTTATTAGGGCTAGCCACCAGAGCCCAATCCTTCCCCTCTTTAACCAGCTGCACAGGGGTATCTAATAATTCCATATCATCCAGAAGAGAAGAGGTAGAAACTTCTGCTCTTTTCTGTTTCTTTGTTTTTTGATACTTCAGCATCTTCGTTTCAGATTCACCCATAATGTTCATTCCTGCATCAGGTGGGCCTTCGAGTAGCATCAACTGTTTTCCACTTCCCTCTCTGGCTGATGAAAGCCTCTCTCTACCATCTCTTCCCACCAAAGAAGAAGGGCTGTCTACTCGTTTCTTGTTCCGAGAAAGGGGATTAATTGTTTCAATTTCTGCTCTTGCAGCAACTTCCAGATTAACTGTCTCCATGGGAGTTTCAGGTACAGATTCTTCTTCTTCTTCATTAAGATCAACCTTGCCATAAAATGCCTCCCAATGCGGGCTATAATCTTTAACTTCTGCTTTGAGCCATGGCCCATACTTCCCAACCTTGTTTGCTGCCCAGTTAGTTGTTTCATAGGGTATATCCTCACAATATGATGCATAGTGCCCAATTCGCCCACATGAGTAACAAAAGTGAGGGAGACGCTCATATTTAAACTCCACCCATAAATTTTTGTTCCCTATCTTAACTAAAGCCCCAGTTTTCAGAGGAGCTGTTAGATTCATCTCTATTTTGGCTTTTCCTGTCTTATAGGGACCATAGCCTTTAGATGTTAATTGTATTTCTTTTACTGGTCCCACTTTGCCAGCAACATCAGAAAATACCTCTTCTAAGATCCATCCCGGGGGTAGTCCAATAATGTGAACCCAGAACTCATATCTAGAAAAATCATAGCAGTGTACAGGGATATCTGGCTCACATTGCTTTAGCACTAACAAATTGCTTGCAAAAGACCACGGCCCAGATTTTAGGACTCTCTCCTTTTCCTCCTCTGTCTCGAATACAAATGAAAAGAGACCCGGTTCTTTTTGAGAGCATTCAACAGCCTCTATTTTCCACGCCTTCTTCATTGTACTGCAAAATGCTGGAAAATTCACATTTGGTTTCGAGTATAACTTACCAAAGAGAGTATGACTACATTCAAGGCGTTTGTGATGGGGGATTTCCTGCTGTACTTCAATCACATCATTGGCTGACCATAAATGGCCTAAACTCTTGCAGAGGGCAGCGAGACGGCGCTGATTTTCCTCATCAGGCTCCATTCCGACATCAAATCAGTGGGTTTTGGGGGTTGAAAGTGGTTGAGGGGTCAAGATTTCTTCGGAACTGTTCTGTGGAAGTCTTATGGCTTTGGGTATTGGGTGATTGAAGGGAGCTCCGCAAGATAGTGGAGAAGAGGCGAAAAACTGTCGGAAGATGCTACTCCACACTCGATTTCTTGTAAAACAGAGAGGGGGGTTGTGTTGTTTGGATGTTTTTAGGGTTTGGGTTCTGTTTACCCATGGTTTTGGGTCGTGATTTACTGGTTTCGAATGAGATGGATTCCACAAAGCTGTGGGATGGAGCAGTGATTTAGGGTTTGGTTTTGGGGGTAAAAGCTCCCATGGGTTTGGGAGAGAAGAACTCTACCAGCGAGAGAGGAATAGACTAGCTTGATTGTCGGTCTTTAATGTGTAATTAAATACAGATAGTCTATTAGTTGGAGAAGTGCATTCTTCATAATTTGATAGTGACTTTTGTCGTTTGTTTTAATTGCTAGGCAGTGGCTTATATTAATTGCGACCGTTTAAGTAAGGTCAATGAACCTAAATTCGTTTGTAGGCCACCCCTCTCTCCCCCACTCCTCTATCTAACATTCTTTCTTGGATACTTCCATGCGGTGTGCCACGTCAGCTCCAAATGGTAATTTTTCGCCCCGTCATCAGAACGGAGGCCCATTGGGCCGGAACCCGACAGCGACAGGCGACATGAGGAAAGGAAATCCGGGTGAATTAGGGCTCCAAATTCTCTCTCTCTCTCTCTCTCTCTCTCTCTCTTACAGAGTACCTGCTCTGTTTTGCCTGAACCTTGCGATCGTCGGTCGGAATTCCTGCTGGTCCGCGCCGTGATTCGTGGCGAAGATGAAGGGTCGGGCGGGTAAGGACGGAGAGCCCCGCGGAAAGGGCGGTAGATTCTTCGGTGGCTCCTCAAAGCCTGCGCGGAGCAGCAGCAAGGCGGCGGCGATGAAGAAGAAGAAGCAGAACGTGACGCGCCTGGGAGGCGGCGGCCTCTCTCTCGAAGCCTTTGCCAACATCAAGTCGACCACGAACCGGAACCAGTACAACCCCGCTCTGATCAGTACGTGCGCACGCTCTGTGTTTGATAAATTTCCGGCGGTTGTTTTAGTTGAATGGGGTGATGTGTGTGTGTCTCTCTCTCTCTCTCTTTTCTTGCGGTTGTGTTAGAATGGAGGTGGTTATGGTTGGTGGGTGTGAGGTGCAACTGCGAAAGTTGCGTTCTTTTTTGGTTGTTTGAGAAATCGAAAGCGGAGTTTTTTGGTGGGGAGTGAATTGTTCACTGGGTCGCTATGAGCTTATTCAATGAGGATTTTGTGACTCTCGATCGATCAAGGCGCAGTAAAAATGAAATGCCAGCTTGGTGCGCAAGCGGGTAGGTCCAGGTCGATATTGTTACTATAGCTCCTTGATAGGATTTTGTTATTGTGATGGTTTTGGCCTGGCGAGATCTAGGGTGCTAGAATATTTTCCGGGGTGTCTGTCTATCTGTTCTGTGCGGAAGGGCAATCAAAATTTGATCTATTGATCGTGTTCAGACAATTGAGACGGCCTCACTTTGTAAATGAGCTCGTTTTTAAAAACCTTAGTTTTCTTTTATGATGACACGAATGCTTGAATTCTTGTCTCTCTAAACACACAGCTTGTGGTTGTCGTGATCACTCAAGCTTATGTTAGTGGATATCAATGTCCATCTGATTTTTAACTGTTGCTTCATGAAGGAGGTGGCTGCTAAGGCGTCCCGTTTCTGTTTACATTTCTAATCCTTTGAGTTATAATTAAGATTATGAAGACCTGAGCAATAAAAGGCTAAGGCTGATCTATTTAGTACTTACAATTGAGATTTCTAATGTGGTTAGTGTAAGGCTTCTTGCAGACAAGAACTGACTTTTGTCCTGCAGTTCCTTTCTTGTTATAAGTGAAGGAAGGGCTAGTGAGATGAATTTTTCAAAGTTCTAGGGGTTAAGGTGATAGAGGTTGAGCAAGGAGGATGCTTTTTTATCGTCTTTTAAGATTGCGATTTGCCAAGGTTTTGGCTCATTGTAGGAGGCTAATCTGAATATTTCTCTTTCATCATTTAACAAACATCTTGGGTTTATTTCCTTCCAACATCTCTCGAAATCAATGTTTTTTCAGTATGCTTATACGATTTGTTGACTCGAGTGACCTATGACCAGCTTGATGCATCATCAGCTTCTGCTGGCCAGCTTTTGGCAATTTGATAACTGTGATAAGGGATCAGTGATAACTGACTTGTCTCTTTGTGACCTACTTTTGAATTTAGGAATTTTGTTGCTTCATCCTCATGTACATCCTTTTACTTGTTCTTGTTTAATATAGGATCTTCATTTTGTCCTTCCCCCTTGACCTGTTGCTTCTCTTTATTGTGTAGGATCAGAGCAAGACTTTTTTTTTATCATTATATGGATGTTGGCTGTTGTCTGCAACTTCATGCTTCTTTAAAGTGTTTGTTTTTTCATTTCGTGAGCTGATAAATTTCATTATTAACAGAAAAGAAGAGGGAGTTCTACAAGAATGCCAAGTATATCAGCAAGTACAAGAAATCCCTAAAGCATTTAAGTGAGCCAAATGATCCATCGGCCGTGAAACCTTTAGAGGTGTGTTGTCACATTTGACAATTTGGTTATTTGTCATGTCTGCTTCTGTCATGAGAATTGACTACCCATCTGGTTGACATTTGGTAAAGGATATGTTGTATGCACATCTCCTTCTGTGGTAAATCTTAATATACTTTATTTTTCTTATGGTTGCATAGTTACACTTTTACCTGCAATTCTCTTTTAAATATCGTGTGGTTCTGCCTCGATGATGGTTGAGATTATGATTAGGGAGTATCCATTTCCAGAGTGATTCTGTAAGACCGACTTCTTTTGCAGTATCTCAGTCGAGAGGATTTATTAATTTCATGAGCAACAGTAACTCAAATATTTATTTCTCATCATCTGATGGTCAAAAGCCTGATTCATCATATTTAACTCAGTTTGGAAGGAGTGATTAGGAGGGAATGGAAAGGACTTGGACAATCACCTCAGGAGAGAAAAGAAAGAAAAGGAAAAAAATTGATTTATTGGTGTTTGGATGCTTATGAAAGAAAGGAAATAAAGGGAATTTGGCCATTTCATGTATGGTTGAAGAAGAGAGAAGAATGGAAAGAATCTAATTATATCTCTATGATTATTTTGTCTTTATTCTACTTCATAAGAATAAATTATATTATGGTTTACTCATAAGAAAAGATGTAGCAGCATAAAAAGTAGACCTTGTTTAATGAAAAAAAACCAACAAGTTGTAACAGGCATTCATGTTTATTAAAAAAGGCAGACTAAGCATAACATCCTGTGATTATATCCATATGCAATATTTTTAGTTTCCTAATCACTTCATATCCTTATGACCTTTTTAATCAAACTGCTCTTGTTTGCATGTGATTGTTTTGCTTTGTAGATCTCATCTAAACTTTCTGCATTTCACTTGCAATTTTTTCTGATATTTGAGTGTGTGCGTGTGGTGTAATTCTCCCAAACTTTTTCCTGAAATTTAAGGTGAACTCTACGATTTATGCATGTTAGGTTTGAGAAATTTCTTTTCCTCTCTGTCGTCAAGGTGCACAAAGATTCACTCCCGCTTTGAATACTTCCTATGATTATATCTATATGCAATATTTGTAGTTTCCTAATCACTTCGTATCCTTATGACCTTTTAATCAAACAAATCTATTTTTGCATGTGATTGTTTTACTTTGTAGATCTCATCTAAACTTTCTACTTTTCAGTTGCATTTTTTCTGATATTTGAGTGTGTGTGTGTGGAGTAATTCTTCCAACCTTTTTTCCTGAAATTTAAGGTGAACTCTGTGATTTTATGCACGTTAGGTTTGAGAAATTTCTTTTTCTTTGTGTCATCGAGGGCACAGATATTTATTCCCGCTTTGAATACCTCAAGCTTATACACTAATGTTGATGTTTTTTGCAGGACACAAAGGAAATGGACGAATCTAAGAAGAGAAATAAGAAGAATGAGAAGAGAGGTTCAAATAGTCTGAGGGAGCTATACGAGAAGAAGCGTGAGGAGGAAGAGATAGCAAGAAAGGAGAGGGAGGTGGTTATCCAAGCAAAGAAAGAAGAGAGGGAGAAAGCTGAGGCTCGGAGGAAGGCAGAAAGAGCGAAGATGTTCAAGAAGACACGGTCTGGTCAACCCGTTATGAAGTACAGAATCGAGCATCTTTTGCAGAGCATTCAAGGCTCAAATTAGTGCTTGGGTTGCTCATTCAATGGGGATTTCGTCATCCCCCTCTCATTTTTCTTTGGTTTCTACACGAGCGGTCTTTGCTTGAACGAGGGATATGGCCAGGGTTTCTGGACTTCTTCTGGCCTTTACAGAAAGTATAACCTGAAATGGCATATTCTTTGATCTCTGTATGTAATGAAAGCTTGTACATTTTCTTCTAATATGAAATGGCAGCTTCAACATATCCATGAATTAATTGGCTGTTCACTGGGTTTTGGCCTAACACGGGGGAGTCTGGTGCTATACATACTGGATAATCACCAGAGCTCGTCGTTAATGACTGTACTTATGTACAAAGATCATTATGGACCAATGGCGTCACTTTGTCTCTGTTTCTTGCTGCCAAGTTGGCTTTTGCCTGCAGAATTGAATTACCACATTTTTCGGTATGGAGTCTTAACTAACGACAGTTCAAATGTATATGCTTTTTGTACACTGGTGTCGCTGTTATCATATACTTCGGCCTCTAAATGATTGTTTTTCCATGGTCAGACATCTTTTTTCTCTAGCTAGTTCATTAGCACATCCAAAAGGGGAATGAAACGCGTTGATTTGTTAACTTGGCTGGCATCATTAGGGAACTTATGTATATGTTTATCTTGGAAATTCACCCCCATTATGCGGGCTTGTGAATGAACTAGACCAAAACATCCATAGGATATACATGAGCCGACCGCAGCCATAACATTCATCCTTGTTTTGTGAGGTCACACGTGTGCTTGTAGTTAGATAAGCCTCGTATGAGTTTGGCAATTGATTACGAGCACAGGAAGTTATAACAGAAAAAAGAAAAATCAATAGCTTGACCCGACGCTTGAGTTGTATACAAGGCTTCAGGTACGACCATAGCATATTCTTCTGGCATCATATTCTGTTTTGTAGTCCGTATATAATGTCAAGATTCAGCTCATTCTCTCTTTTGAATCTTCGAAATACAATCGATCAGTACACTTGCCAAAATAAGTGGGGAATATATGCATTTGCTGAAAAGTGTAAGGGCCCCTGTGGCATCACAGGAGAGAAATACTCCTATAGTATGTCCCTGATATGTGATTGTTACATTATTAGGTAGACATACTAAACATGACAGAGAGGTAGCCCAGCTGTGAATTGATTTGAGCAGCTTTAATTTTCCAGAGATGGGCACCTAATGATTGCAGATGTTAATATAAAGATCAGCCGAACGAGGTTTAGCGATTCATGCCCTGCAATCATAATAAGTGCCGGTCATTCGTGTCATGCCAAATTGTTTCAATCCAATCACAAGGAGTTCTTGTCAAAGATTGGTCAAAACGTGCCAGTCCTAACGTTTCAAGTTTGTACGTGTAGTGTCGTGTTTGTGTTTGTCTGAACAACATAAAGATTGTCATCGATTGACAGCTCACAGTTTGCCCTTTTGAGAGTCATTGTGAGTGGTTACTTGTCTTGATCAAATTCACGTTCCAACAGTATTGAAGTTGAGGCTTTGACTGGTTGGTATGGACGAGGAGAGAGCAGCCCTGCTTTGAATAGTAGGTCTTGTTCTTTGAGAAGTTCGGTTGACATTTTCGTGAGCCACCACGATTCAAAAACGAAAGCGAGATCCTTTGACACTAAGGAAACTGCCTCATCCGCTCACGTATTCAGATCTCACACCCGAAGAGCCCCGTCTTAAGTCGTTATATTGTCATCATCTGCACATACCCATCTTCATATTTTCCTCTTTGTGCAGTTTGCTGCTCGAGCTCGCTTGCGAATCTCTCCGGTGATCGGTCAGTGCACCAAATACCATTGGTGTCTGATCTTCATCTGTTTTCCGGCGATAGAATGGGACCTGGAGGACCCGGCGGGCCTGGAGGAGGACCCGGTTTCGGCGGGCCTGGAGGAGGACCAGGGTTCGGTGGACCTGGTTTTGGAGGTCCGGGTTTCGGTGGACCCGGATGGGGTCCTGGCCCCGGGGGACCGTGGGGTCCGGGGCCGGGATTCGGAGGTCCGTGGGGACCTGGCGGTGGCTTCTTCGGACCTGGTGGTGGCTTCTTTGGTGGGTTCTTTGATGGCATATGCAACATGGTATCTTCTTGGTGAGCATTGTCTTCCTTTTGCTTGGTCTTACCATATCCAGTACAGTTGAAGCTTCTTATGGACGTATAGTTTTATTTTTGGCCGAATCTATCTTATGCGATTGAAATATGTGTTGTCCTGTTGATTTTATCTTGACAAAAGTAGAATTCAAACATGTTCGTAGTTCAAGAAGAGCATATAGGACTTGCAGTGCACCTTTTGCTAGAAAACTGATGGCAACG
Organism: Eucalyptus microcorys; assembly: GCA_014182515.1. Taxonomy (NCBI): domain Eukaryota; kingdom Viridiplantae; phylum Streptophyta; class Magnoliopsida; order Myrtales; family Myrtaceae; genus Eucalyptus; species Eucalyptus microcorys. The sequence continues at coordinate 11,160,535 of CM024569.1, forward strand.
ACACTAGAATTTCTGTTAATGACTCTTTGGTCGTGTGCAGCATGTACTGCTTGTGCTGTTGCTGGCTGCTGCAAGATTGCTTCGGCGGGCCGCGCGGGTATGGCCCTCCCGGTCCTGGAGGTCCTCCAGGCTACTACTGATCCGGAGATGTTTTGATCCAACACCATTGCGTGCGCTAATTTACCTATCTATTTCTCTGCTTTTCGCTTCTATATCGTCAATAATAAACTGTTTGTCTTCCATTCTTTCCGTTTGTGCTTCACATTAGCGCACTAAATTGTTTTGGAATGTCTATGAACCGTTTCCAATTTCCCAAGGTACTGATGATTATGACTCACCATTCCCCTTCTATGCGAATTGCATGATGTGCAAGATTGGCAAAGTAGTCATCTCATCGATGCATTAGACAATTGGACAAGCTTGTTGAGAGACCTTAGTACTAAGATACCCAGTTCAGTTCAGGAATTTCACATTTAGTACGAAGTTCAATATGGAAGGGGTTCGAGTGTCATTAACATATCTAGGAGATACTCATTTTAGGGGGAAAAGTTTATACAAACTCAGCATTGTATAAATTTCACCTGACTCTGCTCAGTCAAACCAAAAAACATGCCTGTGGAAGGTGGATGATCAAAATGATCTGAACATTGTTCTGCATTTCTCTCTGGTTGACCTAAAACCTTCTGTAGAGTAGTCAAGTCGGCATCGCCAAAGTGCATTGTCCAAATTTTTGGAGCTCATAGGCAATAGCCCAAAGGTTCAAACATCATTATTGACCGGCCTCACGCAACCTATATTTTGACTTATATCATAACTCTTCATTTCAGAATATTTGATTGAGTAAGCACACGAAAAGTTCAATTTCGGCATTGGCTTCTTCCAAAGCTGTCAGCAAACTGAGTAGGCACCCCTCAGCAATTATTCACCAAAGAATCCAGATACATTAGTCAAAAGCACAAGCAACCAGACTCATACACACAAATGTCTCTCCAGCTGCAAAAGCACATGTATTCAATGAAAAATCAATAGGAAAACCAGACAAGGTGGGGTAAACTTCCAAAAAGAAGAAACAAAAAAAAAAAAAAGGTGCTACCGAGTTCTGGCTAAATCCTTTGATCAGAATGCTCCCCGGAAACACATTCAAACGCTATGCCTTGCAAGAAATCCCTGTCCCTGCCTAGAAAAACCTCCCAGGAAGGGAAAAATAGAAATTTAAGTCAGTTTAAATGAACCCAAAAGCTGGAGCAACAACATCGTAAGATGGCAAACAGGCACCATATATACCATTCCTTTTAAGCCTTTCTTTATCAATACAGGTAGAGCTAGTAGCTATTAATCAAAGAAAAGCAAACGTTCTCAATGAATGCCGGATGGAAAAGCTGAAAGACTGAAACGAGGCAAAATCACTCATGTACACTTCAGGGTGGGATGCAAGAACATAGAGCTTGAGAGCTTGACCATGATGCGATAAAGCACCCTACATGTCACATTCTTGTGAAGATAAAACCCCAGAGAGTATAAAGAACTATAAAAATTGATATCATAATGATGAAGATTGATACAACCATTAGTTTATAACATTGAAATTGATGAGCAGAAGTTCATACAAATTGGAAACAAATTGCTTATCATTCTGATCAAATTAACCAGTAATAGCCTGCATAACAATGGAGAGATCAGTACCTGGCAACACAAGGGACTCTAGTGTCGAAACTGCTGAGAAATATGGCGAATGATTGGAAAACTGAGATAGGATACTGATAATCCATTGTAAATACATCCTTCCCTACCTTTCCAAACTGGAGGATAACGTTCTCATTCTCTGGACTGGCAACTCCTTGTTCTGGAGGAGCCACCAACTGGAAGTTCTTCACTGGAGAAACAGTAACCCGTCCATGAAAATTTAGGCACCAGCTCTGTTGTTGCTCGTGCCACCTCGGGCACTTGCTCTTCACCAACAACATCCCATCTTTCAGAGCAGACATCGGTCTCCCAGACTGAAGGTTCTCTACATGCGTCGATTTAGATCTAAAAAAAGAGAATGAGGGAAATGTGTCGAGAGTGCTCGACATAAATCCAGTCTGTGTCAGGGTAACTCCTCCTGGCTCAATCGAAGAGGCAGGTATGGCATCCATGACACATTGCATTCTTCTTGCTTTCCTGCTTTCCACACCCAAAACAAATAGAATGCAGAAAGAAACAATTAGTTGAGACTCTAGAATTAATCTTCTTAAAATTGTTTTTTTCCGTAGTAAAGTGGAACGAGTCAGTTTTCCTACCTTGATCCCAAGAAATTCCACTTATAAGGTATGTTCACTGCAGGGTAATTTCGAGCGAGAACTTTCTGGGAGACTTGCTTAAAGTTCACTAGCCTGGTGGACCGGCTTTTTATGACTTCTGAGCCAGCATTTGGAGGCTGTGCATCAACGGCTGTGAACTTCGTGCCCCGAAAATTTGACCAATCGTTAGATAATACAAGGGGTTAAACATAAGTAGCTTGACCATTCAGCACGAGCACAACTTTCGGTAAGTACATTAATTTGCCAATGTACGTGCTACTCCCTTTGGACATGTCATCTGGATTTAAAGAGATGATGTAGTCTGTGCAGGAAAGGTGCCGGACCATCCGTGCAGCAAGAAGAAATTTGCCATCTTCATTTAAAGCTGCAAAGACGGTGCATCCACAGAGCCTTCCATATTTGATCTTATAAAGAAAACAACTAGAACCCTCGAATATCTTGTTATGCACGATACAGACATCAACCAACTAAAACTTTATATAAAACCTAGACCAACTTGAAAAGGCTAATTCCATGGTCAGAACTAAAAATGTCCTGAGTACTGGCAAAAAACGCTCTGTAATTTCAAAAAAAGTAATATATCGAGCAAAAAGAAGAGAAAAAAGGTTGTCCTGTTTTCACCTTGATCTAAACTGAGGTAGAGAAAATTTGTTTGGTTGCTGCAATTGCGTTTAATATAACACTGAAGAAGGGAGTCCTTTGGACCAGGCTGGACATTTAGCCAAAGATTATGAGTTAATTATAACAAATATGTCCACAATCATTTTCCTTGATGAAGCATTCTACAACATATGCAGTGGCGATGCAAATGATGAGATGATTATGAAGTTTAAGCTTGAAGAACTTGCTGTCGGTAGAAGTTGCCACTTTATCATCTAATCTTCCCAAGGCATTGAAATAGAAGAGACCAATCGGCATAGTTTGGCCAACAAATGATCTATTTAAGTGCTCGCAGATTACATTGTGAGAGTAAATAACTTTTGCAAATAGATCATCGCAGTGACAACTGTGAAACAATTATAGACCAAAGTAATAAAAAAATTTCATCAGATTATCAAGATTCCAATTACAGATAAACTGCAGGAAAATCTCCTCATAAAAAAAGAAAGAATTCACACATTAGAAACCACTTTAGGTGATATGAACATGGTGAGGAGCAAGAATGAAGGGCGGAGGCTATTATAGATTTCAGATGCGGTGTTCTGAAGCATGATGTTACCTTCCTTCCCTATTCCATTTAGTTAACTATGGTTCACATTGTGAAATTCATCCTTAGGTAGGCTATGCCCCCTCGAGTAATTTAAAAGGAAAAGAGGGTACCCTAACTTTGTGCTATCCATACAACTAAAATCAACGTCCAAACACAATCCTGACCCAATGTGCAGGACATGATCGGGAAGAAAAAGGCAGATAACACTTGGAAAAGTTAGAAGACGGAAGGAATTCTTTCTTCTCACATTTAACCCCATTTCTGCGTTCTTTATGAAAAAGCAAATTCTTTCTACATTTCCTCCTCTTGGGGTTCTATGCTACTTTCATCAGTGCCACTGGCCATAACAGTTAAAGAATGGTGACATGAGAACCGCCATGACAGACCTGCTTCAATGAAATTGGGAATGTCAACTTGCCAGACACCTCCGGTGTCTTCACAATTCCCTTCACGATCTCCCTCAAGTTCCGGCAAACGCCAGCACAAGCAACCACATTTCGCCTCCAAGGCCATGCCCTTTCCGACCCCTCTATCCTCATCAACGCGTCCCTCAAGAGCTCGGGCGGCACGCTCACCCAACGACTCTGCTCTAATGCATCAACTACCCCCAACCTGTCCTGAACAACCCGATGCGAACATGATCTCAGCCCGTACTTCCTATAGATGTTCTTAGTCTCGTCCTTCATGTCCTGAGCGATGCCTTTGACCTTTCGTGTATAAAGACATGAATTTTGATAAACTCGATTCCCTCCCACTACAAAGCAAACGCCATTCTCAGTTCCATTTCTTCACATCAATCCAAAAAACCACCCCGGCGAGAACACCAAGAAGAACCAAAGCAATGAAACTTGTTGACCCTGTGATGTAACCAACCCAGGCTATGAGCACGTGAATATAGAACTGATAAGGGCGCACGCATCTCTCCTACTCCACGTGTCAGAATCAGCAATGATATTGGCTTAGATCTTCCGCAACTGCCCCACAGATCAATCCCCAAATTCACCACGAGAAAGTCGGGGATAGACTGCACCATTTGGCTCGGAACAGAATAAAGCGGGGTTGATTTGGTCAGATACCCAGATGAGGATATCCAGGGCGCTGTCAAGAACTCAGGGCCATTGTCACGGAAGAAATCTCCCGAGAGACGACAGATTACCAAGACGACAAGAATCAATTTCCGGGTCTTGTAATTGAAACCATTTTTCAGTTGCTCTAAACTCACTGGTCAATACTCCATGTCGTGTCGGCTTACGCCAGCCAAATTTTACTGAACCTGGGTCAGGCATGAGCGGACTTTTGTGAACATGTGGCATGTGCTGCGTCTCGTACTAAGATGCCCGGTTCATTTCAGGAATTTTGCCGTTGCTAAGGGTTAATATCATGAAAGTTCTAAGGCCAATATGGAAGGGGTTCGAGTGCTGTTAACATAACTAGGAGATACTCCTTTTAGGGGGAATAGATTCTTGCAAACTTGGCATTGTATGAATTTCAACTGACTCTGCTTAAGTAACTCACAGTCAAACCGAAAAACATGCCGTGATTTCTTCACTGTGGAGATGGATGATCAAAGTGGTAAGTGCTCTGAACATTGATGCTCTGAACATTGTTCTGCATTTCTCACTGGCATACCTAAAAGCTTCTGAAGAGTAATTCAAGTCACCATCCCCAAAGTGCATCCTCTGAATTTTTTGAGTTCATAGGCAAAAGCCCGAAGGTTCAAACATCATTATTTACCGGCCTCACGCAACATATATATTGACTTATATCATAACTCTTCATTTCAGAAAAGTCAATCAAGTAAGCACACGAACAAGCTCGATTTTGGCATTGGCTTCTTTCAAAGCTGTCAGCAAACTGACTAGGCATCTCTCAGCAATCATTCACCAAAGAATTCGAATACATTAGTCAAAAGCACAAGAAACCAAACTCATACACACAAATGTCTCTCAGCTGCAAAAGCACATATATACAATGAAAAATCAATAGGAAAACCAGACGAGTCAGGGTAAACTTCAAAAGAAAAAAAAAAGGTGCTACCGAGTTCTGGCAAAATCCCTTGATCAGAATGCTCCCAGAAACACGTTAAACCTCTATGCCTTCCCAGAGACCCTTTTCTCTGCCTAGAAAAACCTCCCAGGAAGAAAAAATTAGAAATCGCAGTCAGTTCAATTGAAACCAAAAGAATGAGCAACAGCACGATAAGATAGCAAACAGGCACCATATATACCGTTTGGTTTTGCATCTAAGCCTTTATTTATCGATAAGGTTAAGCTAGTGGCTATTAACCAAAGAAAAGCAACTGTTCTCAAAGAATGCCAGATGGAAATGCTGAAAGACTGAAACTAGACAAAATCATCGCATGTACACTTCAGGGTGTTATGCAAGAACATAGAGCTTGAGAGCTTGACCATGATGTGATAAGATGCCCTATGTGTAACATTCTCATGAAGATAAAAACCCAGAAAGTATAATGAACAATAAAAATGCGGTATCTACATGATGACTTGAGATACAACCATTAGTTTGCAACATTAAAATTGCCAAACAGAAGTTCATTAAAATTGGAAAAGAATTGCTTATCATTACTATCAAATTAACCAGTAGTAGCCTGCATAACAATGGAGAGATCAGTACCTGGCAGTCAACTATTCACAAGCGATTCGAGTGTCGAAACTGCTGAGACATATGGCAAATGATTGGAAAGCTGAGATAGGATATTGATAATCCATTGTGAATACATCCTTCCCCACTTTTCCAAACTGGAGGATAACGTTCTCATGCTCTGTACCTCCTTGTTCTGGAGAAGCCACCAACTGGAAGTTCTTCACTGAAGCAACAGTAACCCGTCCATGAAAATTTAGGCACCAGCACTGGAGTTGCTCATGCCACCTCGGAGACTTGTTCTTCAATACCAGCATCCCATCTTTTGGAGCAGACATTGGTCTCCCGGACTCAAGGTTCTCTACGCGCGTTGATTTAGATCTGAAAAAAGAGAATGAGGGAAATGTGTCGAGAGTGCTGGACATAAATTCAGTCTGTGTCGGGGCAACTCCTCCTGGCTCAATTGAAGAGGCAGGTATGGCATCCATGACACATTGCATTCTTCTCGGTCCCCTGCTTTCCACACCCAAGACAAATAAAATGCAGAAAGAAACAGTTAGCTGAGACTCTAGAATTCACCATTCTTAAAATCGTTCATTTTTTTTTTTGTGGTAAACTGGAATGAGTCAGTTTTCCTACCTTGATCCCAAGACATTCAACTCATAAGATATGTGCACTGCAGGGTAATTTCCAGCGGGAACTTTCGGGGAGACTTGCTTAAAGTTCACTAGCCTGGTCGACCGGCTTTTCATGACTCTGGAGCCAGCACTTGGAGGCTGTGCATCAAAGGCTGTGAACTTCGTGCCCAGAAAGTTTGACCTATCATTAAATAATACAAGGGGTTTAACATAAGCAGTATGACCATACAGCATGAGCAAAACTTCGGTAAGTACCTTAATTTTCCAATATATGTGCTACTTCCTTTGGACATGTCATCGGGATTTAAAGAGATGACGTAGTCTGTGCAAGTAGGGCGCCGGAGCTTACGTGCAGCGAGAAGAAATTTGCCATCTTCATTTAAAGCTGCAAAGATAGTGCATTCACAGAGCCTTACAAACTTTTCCCTTAAAGAGGAAACAACAACAATCCTCACATGTCTTGTATGCATAATACAGACATCCAACAGCTAAAACTTCATAGAAAACCTAGACCAACTTGAGAGGCTAATTCCATGGTCCAGAACTAAATGCCCTGGGCAAGAGCAAAAGGATGCTCTGGTATTTCGAAAGTAAAGTAATATAAGGAGCAAAAAGAAGAGGAAAAATAGGTTGTCCTGTTCTCACCTTGATCTAAGCTGAGGTAGAGATAATATGTTTGGTTGCTGCGATTGCGTTTAATATAACACTGAAGAAGGGAGTCCCTTGGACCAGGCTGCACATTTATCCAAAGATTATGAGTTAATGATAATAAACACGTCGACCATTTTCCTTGATAAAAACAGCTCAAGAACCATTAGCTTCCCAGCATTACTACTAATATAACACCTAGGCATCATACAACATATGTAGTTGTGATGCATGTGACGAGATATTTATGAAGCTTGAGCTTGAAGAACTTGCTGTCAATAGAAGTTACTACTTTATCATCTAGTCTTCCCAAGGCATTGAAATAGAAGAAATCACTTGGCATACATTGGCCAACAAATAATCTATTTAAGTGCTTGCTGATTACATTTTAAGAGTCAATAACTTTTGCATATAAATCATCGCAATTACAACCATAAACAATTACAGACCAAAGTACCGAAGAAATTTCATCAGATTATTGAGATTCCAATTACAAATAAACTGAAGGAAACTCTGCTCATCAAAAAGAAGACTTAATCCATCAAAAACCACTGTAGGTGATATGAACATGGAAAAAAGCAAGATTGAAGGGCAGAGACGTTAGATTAGACATAGTGTCCTGAAGCACCATAATTAACTTCCTTCCCATTCCATTCAGTGACTATGATTCACAGTGTGAAATTCATCCTTAAGTACTATCAAGGCAATGTCCCTGAATAAGTTAAAGAAATGAGGGTACCATATATCAGTGCTAACCAAATGACTTAAATCAACGTCCAAACACAATACTGACCCAATTTGCAGGACATGAGAAAGCCATCAGGAAGAAAAAGCAGATACACTTGGAAAAGTTAGAAGACGGACGGAAGGAATTCTTTCTTCTCACACTAGCACATTATTTCTGCGTTCTTTATGGAAAAGCAAATTCTTTCTACACTATCTCCTCTTGTGTTGCTTGCATCAGGGCCACTGGCTAATTCAGCCCACATCTACTATCTTGAGAGGACACGTATCATTGAGTAATGCTGAACATGAGGTAAAGGTCCAAGCCAAAGCAAACAAAAGTAAAAAGAATGTATAATTGAAAGCTTGAACACTACAGTTAAAGAAGGCGATATGAGAACTGCTATGACAGACCTGCTTCAACGAAATTGGAAATGTCAACTTGCCAGACACCTCTGGTGTTTTCACAATTTCCTTCATGATCTCCCTCCAGTTCCTACAAACACCAGCACAAGCAACCACATTTTTCCTCGGGGGCCACGTGCTCTCCGACTTCTCTATCCTCATCAACACGTCCCTCAAGAGCTCGGGTGGCATGCTCGCCCAACAGCTCTGCTTCGACGTGTCGACCACCACCGAACTGTCCTGCACAACCCGATGCGAGCGCGACCTCAGCCCGTACCCAAACTTCACATGGTCGAACCCTTTCCTAGAGATGTTCCCAATCTCATCCTTCACGTCCTGAATAATGCTCTTGAACGACGCCATATCCGTAACCCTCGCGATCCCACAACCTCTTAAAATGACCAATTCGCGCCGAATAGACACCAAATTTCAACACCCCGACCCCCTCACGCCTACCCAGCAACCGCCCATTCTCAGTTCCATCTCCTCACATCACCCAAAAGCCACCCAGCAAGAACACCCGGAAGATCCGGTGATGTAACTAACCCGAGCGAAAAGCACATGAATATAGAACTGATAAGGGGTACAGACACCACCCTCTCCTCTCCTCTCCTCCTCCACGTGTCGGAATCAGCAACACACTCTAACTGACAACAACCCCACGAGCAAAATCAGAAATTGGGCAGCACCGCCGCAGCGCCCAGATCTAAAACGCCCCCAAAAAACTCTAGCAACAACGGCAGCAGCTAACCCGCTCTCGATCAACAACCTCCACCTCGGCACGACCTAACAAGAAAAGAAAAAAACCCAGATTTCCGCTCGCGTCACCTAACGCGCCGCGACCCGACCTTCCGCGAACGCCCCCCTGCAGATCAATCCCCGCGTAGGCGGATTACCCAGATGAGGAATTTCTCCCGAGGCGCTGTCGTCAAGAACTGGCGCCCATTTCCACGAAAGGAATCGGTGCCCGCGGGGGGAGAGAGACGGTGGTATTACCGAGGCGACAAGAATCGAATTCTGGGTCTTGTGAGAAAGACCATCTTGCGGTTACTCCTCGACTCACTGGACGATTCTCTCCCTCTCTCTCTCTCTGTTGCCTGTGCGAGTGTGCGTGGGATAGAGAGAGAGAGAGAGAGAGGGAGGAAGGACTTTAGGTTTTTTCCTGCGAAGGTACGAACGGTGGTCGCTGTTCGTGTCGGCTCAGGCCGGCCGTTTTTGCTCGGTCTGGGTCGGCCGTGACCGGTCCAAAACGCAGCCTTTGTGCCCCTACCCTTGACTTTAAAAATCCCATTTTTTTATGTCCAATCTCAATTTTGACTCTAACTTTCACGTACTTCCATTCTAATTTCAGTTCTACCCTTATTAACCTTCCGTCCAAAAGTCGCCACTGATCTCGTAATTATCGACATTGGGAAGTTGCCGTTGCTCTATACAAAAATTGAGGTGTTAATGAAAACGCGAATTCCTATAATGAAACTTCAAATCGGTGATGGTTTTTGGACACGCTGGCAAATTATGGTGTTTGAGTTAAAGTCGGTATTTTTTAACAAAAAAATTCAAGATGGAATTGGAGTTGGAAATAATATTAGGAATTTTTGAAAGAATTAAGTCCATAGTCAATCGAGACTAATATAGGTTAGTGTTTTAGGTAAGAACTTGTCAAGACACATGAGTGACCATTTATAACGCAGCCGAGATAGTCCGACGGGGAAAGTGTGGATGATCAATAAGTCAATGCCCAATTTAATGGGAACCATTTGAAAAAAGTTAATTTGCAGGAAAGTTATGATTATTTCTTTGACAATGTATATATAAACTCTGAGACTTTTTATGCCATGTAATAGGAGCTCAAACTTTGCATGGCGTTAGAGCTCAACAAATATAAAGGCAAGAAAATCCCACTTTTTATTTAAATTTATTTATGGTAAACCATTATTTTAAGTTAATAAGAATATACGAGAAATTATGCGAATACGTCGATGTACTTCGTAACCCAATGTTGGTCGAGACAATGTAATAAGGAGACTTCCTTGCATGGTTCAAATTCATTCGACGAAAAGAAAATTCACCATAGTCGAAGTTGATTCCCCTTATTCTAAAAGAAGGGGAAACCTCAGGAGAATTTCTTGCATTTTTCAAGCCGTAACTTAAACATTTCCTTTCATTACTTTTCGTAAGTTAATGTCATTTTAATATATGAACTTAGGGAATATTAAGTAAAAAAAATTTTGTATTTAATAATTTAATTGCTACAAAAAATTAAATTTTAATATTTTTAATTGACAATATTTTAATTAAATTTTTTTTCTTTCTTTTTCTTTTTATTTTTTCCTTTTCTTTTCCTTCTCCTTCCTCCTTCCTCTTCCTTCTTCCTCCTCCTTCCTCCTTCCTCCGCCGCCGCACACTTAGTTTTCCTTAAGCATAATTATGTATTTATATTTATATGCTTATCAAAATTGGGTATGTTTCAAGTTATGAATTTTACCCGTGTAATAAGATTTAACTTTTTATTAAATATATATTTAGATGGATCAATTAGGCATTTCAAAAGATATACCATATCAAACAGTTTCTTCAATTTTAAGATCTCAAGATAAAAGTTGAAATTTATTTTCACAGGTGTTATCGTCTATAGATTAGGAAGGCTTAAATCGAAAAAACTATATTTGGGAAACAACATTTCTATATTTTAATACTTATGAGTTCAATACATGAGCTGAGGCAAATATATACCACACGTATGGCATCTAATAATCATATATGTGAAGTGAAATACTACCTCAAGATTAAATTCGTGTTAATAAGAGAGAGAGCACGATTATTTACCTTCACAAATATGTTGCTTCCATAAAATTTTGATGTGAACCGGAGAGCTACCGAGAAGAAGGCTTCAACATCGATACTTTAGTTATGGAGGAGTTGTTTGGGTGAACGGAGGAGAAAAGAAAAGAAAAGTGTAGGGTTTCAAGTTTTGGATAAAAGAAATCCTAACCAACCTTATCTTTCCCCTTAGATTTTTTTATTCAGGCTATATTTCTTCACTATCCAATCTTATCATATTTTAGACAACTGCCAAACATGGGATAAAATAAAACATATCCTATTATGATTTTTATACGACCGACCAAATGCAATCTAAGTAGATAGAATAGATATATTATGTATTTCAAGATATTTTCTTTTTCAAGTTTAAAAACATACGTTATCTCTATTTGACTTTTCCAATTTAAGACCAATCAGAGATAGACATGAAAAATATATTTGAGATACTTTCTCTTTCAAATTGACATTGCATCCACCGTCACCGTAAAAAACTTTTAAACGTTTAGCATCGGATCACAAACAAATAAATCTCTCTCTTCATCTTCTTTTATTAAAAAATTTTAAATTTAATAAAATAAAGATAGAAGTTTCAGGTGACAATTAAATAAACCAATCCATACTAGTCAAACGTGGCAACGCGACAAAACTATTTCATGCGTCTTGCTACGTGACCACAGTCCACACCACAGAGAATCAAATTAAAGCGACACGTGGCGAGCACAGGAGAACTCTCTAGATCAAATACCAGCAATGTGGCAAAACTATGCCGACTATCTCGCCAAGTGGCAATCATAGAGGCAAAATTGAGTGATAGGCGATGAGCACGAGAATGAATATTCTCACGATCCTGGACTTATTAATTATGTAAAATAGATAAATTAGTTGAAAAGTATCTAAAGTTGCACTAAATTCGTTTCTCTTTCAATTTCTTTTTCAATGTCTGGCATGGATTTGTCAACCATGCTAAATGTTTCATTTTTACTCGTATTGGTGCGCACACGGTGCATGCAAAAAAAGACAAAATTTATTTTGTCAATTGTATAGTGATTACCAAAAGAGATCATATTTCACCAAAACTGCACAGAAAGTTGACGAACGGGTTTCCCATTTTTACTATTTTCTTGATTTTTGATCTAGATTTAGATTAGATGCGAAGGCATGATGGTAATTTAAGGAAATGAACACCAAATCCAAAGTTGACTTCACATATTGTATAAATTAGCACATTTTACTTTAGAGATAATTAACAAAAGTCTCACGCAGATTGCAGTGAGTCAACCCCCTCACGAGGTGCCAAGAGAGTCCTCGCCATCCTCGGCACTGGCTAATTTTAAATTGAGTATGTGGGAGTATTTGAACATGACACTTGAAAATAGGGTCGACACAACATCTCCATACACACCTCGATTTGCTTGGGGGGCACCAAATGACCCTTCACCCCCTCATCTCAAAATTGGTTATTGACGGAGCTTGATTGGCCAATTTACTGGTCAGTTTGATACGTTCGCAATCCCATATAGGGCCCGTTTGATTCAACTTTGAAGAAATAGCTTTGCATTTCCCCAAGTATCTTTGAGTAAATGGGCATTTTGTGAAGGCAAGTGTGTTTGGAAACTCATTTTTGTGTATATTTTGCAAAGCACCTTTGAAGTGAAAAGAAAAAGGAACAAAAGAAAAGAAAAGGGAGAAGGAGATGTGCCAGTTACATGGAGGGGAAAATGGTGGGGGAGCAGCTCGACAGTGGCGGGGAGACGGTAGTTGGCGATGGCGGTGGTGGTGGCGGGAGGTGGCTCGCTTGAGGTTGAGCAACCTAGGCAACACCGCCTGAGGCCGCGCGACCTTAGGCGGTGGTGCCAGGGTTGCGTGACCCAAGCGACGCCGAGGTCGCGCGATCTCAAGCAAGGCTTCCAGGCAGCCAAATCTGGCCGCTCGCCAGCTGAGTTTCGCAGTGGAGCAGCTAGTGTTTTTTAGTGCAAAAGGGGAAAACATGACTATCAGTGAGGGCAATATTGAAAAGAAAAAAAATTCATTAACCTTTAGATTAGTATTCCAAATTCTATCATTTGGCAAATGGAGATTGAAAAACGTGAACCAAACGCAAAATATTTTCCTCAATAGGCTTTAGAGGCCCAAAGCTTATTGAAAAGCCAAACCAAACGGGACCATACTATTTTCCAGGCCATCAGACATTTATAAGTTAAGCGGAATCGGTAGGTAATTATTACTCTCAACCACCATCGGATTTTCAAATGCCCTTATACTCCTCTAGCACATGGTAATGAATGCCTGGTGTAACTTTATTCAGATATGAAGAAGTCAGTGGCACCCTACTAGTTAACAATCGAAAACACACTCCAACCGCTACAATATATCCCACTCCGTACTATGCGGTGCAGGTATATCGTGGGGGAACGCTGCTAAACTCATCTTTATATCGAACGAAAGCTCACCACACACTCGACCACAAACAAAGGGCAAAAAAAAAAAAGGGGGTCAAAAAGTCCAAAGACCCAAAAGCCGGACAAGGTGGGCCCGACTTTCCGTTAGGTGAGTTGAAGATGGTAAGTATCGGAACTTGAAAGGTAGTTGTTGCTATTGGATAGTGACTCCCTTTTAATACGATGCTACCCAATCTCCGAATTCGATTCCTTCTCCCTCTAGGCAAAAGAATTATTGCGTGGAGTAGAGTCCACCGTTCCAGCCTCCCTAGGAGGAAGAATCATCAGGAGGCAGCGCGATCATAGCCGTTGATGCTTACCAGATCGACGGCTTTGATGAGTTTCGAGAAATTCTCTCTCGGACGTGTTCCAGCAATGACCCAAAAAAGATAAAAAGTGACTATAATTATAAAGGTTAATTTGAAAGTCGGGAAACCACTTCTTCAGGTTGTTCCAGTAATAATCATTCCCACATGAAAATGGAAGGTAAGGAATTTGATTCTTCACTTTCTTCAAGAAATTAAGAGTGAGAATATAAAAATCTTTAGTTTTAGGTTACGAGGTTGAATTCTATAAAGAGGACAGGATAAAAATCTAAAAATAAATTAAAAGAATCAAAGTAAGATGGACAGATAAAAAAATTTGAAACTCGGGATTTACGTCGTATGGATGGCAATGTTCAACCGACCACACGGCTGTCGGTCGAGCGGATAGGATTCCCCTTCCTTTCCTCGTAACCCCCGCGTGAACTCGATCGGACGGCCAGGAGCGCGCGTCGCACGGATTCGATCGTGGTCGCGGGAGCATCCTATTCCTCCCCGCCCGACGAGGTCCTCTCTCTTTCGCGGTCTTTCCTTTCTCTTTCTCTTTCTCTTCTCTCTCTGCAGCGACCCTTCTTCTCCAGCTCGCGCGTTGTGCAGTACATACGCTGGGACAACCGCGGTGGAAGCAGCAGCTCCGATCGCCATGAGAGCGACGCTCTAGGCAGGCAAGCAAGCAACCCTCTCTCTCACTCTCTTTCTCTCTCTGGAGTTTGGTGGTTTTTCGTCTCGGCGGGGGAGGCGATGACTTAGCTTGTAAGTTTTCCTCCTCGCCTCCTTGCTTTTTTTAACCCCACATTCGAGAAACGACGAAAACCCACGAAGTTTCTCGCGGGAAAAAGAGCGCGATGGAGCAGTGAGGTCAGGCCCGGGCTTTCGCCTGACGCCTTGTCCTCGTCTTTTCTTTTACCTTTATTTGGGCGCGATGCTTTGTTGCTGAATTTGAGTCGAACGATGGAAGGAGCGCGGTGAGAGAATACCCAGAAGAAAAAGTTTTGAACTTGATGATGCCCTCGCCGTGTACTATGCTTTTCTTGCCGGCGAAGTTTTGTGAGCTGATGCTTGCTCCCAGCGGTGACTGATGAGTACCCGCTTAGGTTTCGTTTGGATTGTCGATTCCGTGTTCGCAATGTGCGGCGTTCTGGATACGGCGGCCGCGCTAGCTTAGGATTTGTTGATTGCTCTGCAATGCCACGTCGTACTGTGTAGCACCGGACGGAGTGTATTGACGAACGGTGAAGTTCAGGGTTGGTAGTTAGAGGGTTCTCTCTTTTGATTTGATTGTGTTTAGCTAGCTGTTTCGGGATGCAACAATGTTGCTGTGTGCTGACTTATCCAGCTTCATATGGGCAGCATTTGACTTCCAGGGATCGAATTGAAGTTGAGGTGGCACGATGGGGTTCAGCTTGGGCTCTGTTTTGATGAGTTTGGGGATGCGATCGGAGGCCGATCAAATATCTGTGGATGCTATCACGTTGTTCGTTTTGCTCCTTTGCACCTGTATTATCATTGGACATCTTCTGGAGAAAAACAAATGGATTAACGAGTCTATTACAGCCCTTACGATTGTGAGTTTTTCATTATAAGATCCAGAATGAATGGATGGCTGGTGAAAGAAGGATGCTGCAAGCATTAATTTTGATTAACAATGGTTTCCGGATGGTTGCTTTCTTGCAGGGTCTTTGCACTGGAATCGTTCTTCTGCTAACTACAGAAGGAAGACGCTCACATATCTTGGTCTTCAATGAGGAGCTTTTCTTTATATATGTTCTTCCACCTATTATCTTTAATGCTGGGTAGGTTGGAGTTTGCACTTTTTTTAGAGACTAGAGTTACTAACAACCAACCATCCTATTTGCCTAATAGCTTGTATAGTCTTAGGAAACAAGTGTAAACTTTACACTTGTAAATACTAATATAGCTTGCGACCAGGCAATCATTTGTGATTTTGATTGGGTGCTGTTGCTGTCATTTTGCATGAAGTTTAGAAGCCTAAACTTTTAGTTTTCTCTTTGCAAACATTTTACAAGAAACTAGAAAGTCTGGCTGACTGTTTCGGTTGAGTGGTATAATGCTGACTGGTAGATTTTGTTTGGTACTTTAAATTCTTTAATGCGACTTTTGACATGGAATGGCTGCAGCATTGAGTAGAATATGATCAACTTGAAATTGAAAGAGTTATTTTGTTTGTTTGAAGAACTGTTTTACATTCCTCTAAGATTGCCAAGGTGTACTGTTGTATGCTCTCTCTCTCTCTCTCTGGGGTGTCTGTGTGTGTGCCTGTGTGTTTTTTGCTTGGCACATCATGCGCATATTACCGTTGTCTTGGATGCTGATCTATTGTTTACAGAAGTCATCATAATTTGTGTACTTGTAAGCACTTTGCATCATTCCGGGATAGGATGAAATATAATTTAATTTCACTTTATTTCCAATGCTTTATTTGCAATTTTCATTTTCCCAGGTTTCAAGTTAAAAAGAAGCAGTTCTTCAGAAATTTCATGACAATTACTCTATTTGGGGTGGTTGGTACTCTGATATCCTTCTTTATCATATCACTAGGTATGTCCTGAATCTAATGTGGCAAACATCTAGTTCATTACAGATTTGGCGTGAAATTTCCTATGTTCTGGTGGAACCTCTTGAATTTCATTGATTTTGTAGAATCTGTACACCATTGATTGTTTTGTTAGTATGTGCACCACACTGCATGATAATTTTGTTGCAGTGAAAGGGTCAAGAAAATCTCAAGAACTGTTCTTTTTTTATTTTTAGCATACTGGTATTGGCCCAAAAAAGGAACAAAAAATGGTTATCACCCTGGCTAATTTCCCATGTAATTAGAAAACAAGATCATTGTTACTATTCATTCTGAAAGACCCTTATTGTCTTAAAGCATCTCTCAAGAATCGCTGCTAGTTCGTCATCCACAGAGGGGCATTTTACTTTTGGGGTCAAAATTCTAGCAAAATGCAT
Source organism: Eucalyptus microcorys (assembly GCA_014182515.1). NCBI lineage: Eukaryota > Viridiplantae > Streptophyta > Magnoliopsida > Myrtales > Myrtaceae > Eucalyptus > Eucalyptus microcorys. Next base: position 11,177,617 of record CM024569.1, read on the forward strand.
ATCTGTTGCCAAAATATTAACAATAGAAATGGTTGAAAAAATAGAGCTCCACAGTGAATTTTCAATTGGCTTAAGTTAGTTTAGTGCCTTGTAGAACTACAGGTTCAGGTTGGCTTTTGTGTGTGTCATATTGCTATGGAGTATCATGTGTGCAATCTGCCTTTTAAAAGAACAGAAGAATGATAGCTGATTTTCCAGCTAACAAGAAGAAAGAAGAATTAGAAAAAGATAGCAGAGGAAGAACTTATGCTGCTTTGCATTATTCATATAACCGTCCTATTGTTAATACAGGTTCTGCACAGCTGTTCAAAATGTTGAATGATGTTGGCTTCCTGGAGATGGGAGATTATTTTGGTATGTCTTTTTCTTTATTTTAATTGACAGAAAGCATGCTTCCTGAAGTTAAGGGCTTCTTCGGTTCAATTTAAATAAATTAATAAATACATTTAGTTTTTCCAAAATATAAAGTAACATTCTAATTTGAAAAAGATATGAAATTTTTTTACATGGATCCACGTTTCAACATTTGCATTTTGTGAAAGTTTCAAGTGTTTCAGATTTAGGAAAAGTCAAGATGTGTGAATTGAAAGAATTTAATTAAGCAAAAAAATAAACAGTAAAAGTCAATCCAGACAGAGCCCAAATCCTTTATGTGAGACTTACCAAAAAAAAAAAAAAAAAAATCCTTTCTGTGAGTACAGGAGCATTCTGTCTATATAGTTGTAGAGTTTGGTTAGAAAATTAGTTCCTCTCTGCAGTGTATTTTCTTAACTATGCATATTGAGGTTTTCAGGTTTCTTGAATCCTTTGCAATTTGTAATTACTAAGTCAATAAGGACATATGCTTTCGGTTTGATGATGGTTTTTCGTGCAAAAAGAGAAGAACAGAAAGATAGAGACTGGTTGATTTACCTACAGTAGATCCATATATGTTAATCATCAGGTCACTCTTACTTTAAACCTATAGGTTTTACCTTCTTAAAAAAAGAATTTGGTGCATATCAAGTGTCATTTGTATGGTTTTCAGATATTAACTACTTTTTGCCTTGACTTGTAGCACTTGGAGCAATTTTCTCTGCCACAGATTCTGTTTGCACATTGCAGGTGAAGTTGCCTTCAGTTGGTGAATGTGTTTCATATTTGGATGACAAGACAGACATTCAAATTAAGCGTTCAATTTGTCATTCAGGTGCTAAATCAGGATGAGACACCTCTACTTTACAGTCTAGTTTTTGGAGAAGGCGTGGTTAATGATGCTACTTCTGTTGTCCTCTTCAACACACTCCAAAGATTTGATCTCTCTCATACCACCTCAGGCATTGCCACACAATTTGCTGGCAGTCTCTGCAGTTTATTTTTCACAAGCACATTGCTTGGTGTAGCTGTAAGTTTCTCCCCTCTGTTAATTGTATCCTTGGTCTTTTTTTGTGTTCCCATTATTTCCTTTCCATTGTGCAATTTGAGTTTCCTTATTGTGTTAAACATCATTCCTGTCCTCCCTCAGTGTTTCTCAGTTAATTTAAGTAATAAGAAACACATATGAATGAGGGTCAGCTTAGTGGATGAATCAAAGTGGTAGCAATATTGTCCAGTTTTCCTCTTAAGCACAGTAGACGGTTCCCACATTTCTTTTAGAAATCTTCAGAGCATATTACAGGATGTTGGGAAATTTCTGGAGTTTTAGGCGCTAGGTGCTTGCCATAGATTTTTTATGCCATGATGTATCATTGTCTCAAGCAATGTGTCTATGTGATACTAGTGCAGTTTTTATTGGGTGACATCTTGTTTGGTTTTACTTGCAGGTTGGTTTACTCAGTGCATATATCATTAAGAAACTCTACTTTGGCAGGTATCCGCCAGGCTTAAGTTTTCTAACACAATTTCTTTAATGTAATGGAAGTCCATCTAAAACGTTTCCTCTGGAATATAGAGATGAATGTGGTCCCTTATTAGGAGTAATTTGGTGGAGTCTGCTTTCTGCCTAGACACAGAGCACCATGGAGTTGTAGCTCATTTTCTTTCCTGACTTTATATTATTGCCAATAAGTTAATAGCTGAGATTAGTTAAATTAATTGGCTAATGTGGTGTTATGTGGAGACTCTAGGAGAGGATTGCCGATATGATTATAAGAAAAAGAAGATTTATGGCTTAACATCCTCTGAGAAAGAACAGTATGTTATAGTAATGAACAAATGATATATTGAGTTTGGTTAGACATCCTCATAGGTTTTATCCTAGAGACATCATGTATCAGTCTGTCAGTGGTGTATTGTAGACTTTCAGCTCCGGCTGTAGCAACTGATGCTGCTGTGGTGTCTTCAGAGTAATTTGAATTGATTATCTATCGAATATGATGGAGGCTGAACTGCCAAGGGTGCTAATGCACACATACACTGCTTTTAAAGGCTGACTTAGAATTTTATTTTCCAATGGGCAGATATTTAAGATCAAGTCTTTCAGTGTTCATTTGCATCTTGAACTGTTATGACACTGATGTTGCTGTCTGTTCAATTTTCAGGCATTCTACTGATCGTGAAGTTGCTCTGATGATCCTCATGGCTTATCTTTCATATATGATGGCAGAAGTAAGGTTTAAATAATTCCTTCTAGGTAGTGTAGCAAGTTTGGGGTCCAATTGCTTTCATTAACTGAATTTGACTGCTTTAATTTGTGTTCTTATGCAGCTCTTCTCTTTAAGTGGCATTCTTACAGTATTCTTTTGTGGGATTGTGATGTCACATTACACTTGGCATAATGTAACTGAGAATTCAAGAGTAACAACCAAGTACGTAATTTTCTCCGGTCGATCAATAATGCTATTCTTTGTCCTGCAATACAATTTTCTTGATGAATGAAATTACAAAAATAACAATGCGGGACAAAATAACATGCGGGTCCCATTCTGGGTTCCATTTTATGCAGACATGCTTTCGCAACAATGTCCTTTATCTCTGAGATCTTCATCTTCTTGTACGTTGGCATGGATGCCCTGGACATTGAAAAGTGGAGTGCTGTAAGCAAGAGGTAGTGTTCAAATATTTACAACAATTACATTATTGAATTGGCTGCCATAGTTCATTGCAGGATCTCTGTCTAGTGATATCATTCTGCTTCTCTCCCTCCTTTGCCCTCTCTCTAAGAGTACACTTTTATGCTTGTTCGCATTTTGTCGGTGAATGTATAGGTGAGATGCGAGTTTATTGCACAAAATTATTCACAAGTATACACTTTAGACTCTAGTGCCAGTATTCTTACTTCAGCTGGGATGTCTCCTGGGTGAAGGTCCTCTTTTGGTTCTTTATATGTTGCTTTTGTTGATGAGAGGTTTCTTTTCTTCCTTTGATGCCTTGTGCAGTCCAGGCACGTCAGTTGGAGTGAGCACCATACTGCTTGGCCTAATTGTCCTTGGGAGGGCTGCTTTTGTGTTCCCCCTGTCCTTCATTTCCAACTTAACTAAGAAGTCTCCAGATGATAAAATTGGTTTTAAGCAACAGGTAGGCTTTTCTATTTTTCCAAGTAATTATATTTATTAATCATTGTATGAGCCATCAAATAATGGAAACCATAACAGGTGACAATATGGTGGGCTGGGCTCATGCGAGGGGCTGTATCCATGGCGCTTGCTTATAATAAGGTACCACTGGGATAATTTTGACTTATTAATGACATTGGCTATATATTGTTAGGTTTGGTGCCATGGTTCCTTTTTAATCAGTCTAGTCTTAACATGATACAATCACGTGCTTAATTCTGCAAAGGTTGGCCAATTGCATTGTCTCATTCAGATAAACGCGTCTGCATGCATCAAAACAAAGCAATTGTATGGTTTTTAATATATACAAATATGGTCGCTATAGGCTAAGTGGTCATCTTCATGCATTTTTTTTTGTTATCTCTATTTCACATGTAGCCCAACATTATGCGTTTTATTAATGTAACCACTAATGAAATTTTTTTAGGTAGCATTCCCTTTTGTATCTAATCCATTCTGACTTACAAGACAAGTATATTTGCCGAAGTGCTACCACCAAACCTTTATCTGCAAGAAAATTAAAAAGTTGACTGACGATATTACCATCCTTAATATCTGTGGTGGCACTGAGGAGTTTTTCTATGTTAATTTGTCTTATGGTTACATAAACTTGACAGAGAAGCCCCTTCTAACATCCTGATGTGTTTCTTAGGCCAGACTTTTGGGCCAAGTTCCAGTTTTCTTTGGGATTATCTGAGTATGATCATGTTGCCTTCCTGTCAATTAGTATTCCCTTGTGTCTTCTTAAGATTTCTTGGAAAAAATTCTGTCCCATCTCCTGTTCCTCATCTAGATGATTTATATACAATACACTGAAGCTGCATTGCTATATTCGAGCGTTGAATGTGCTAAGCTGACATTTCAACTTTCACACAGTTTGCCAGCTCAGGCCATACACAAATACGAGGAAATGCTATCATGATCACCAGCACCATCTCAATAGTCCTCTTTTGCACAGTGGTAAGGGCAGTGGTTAATATTACCATACTCTGCACAATTGTACATATACATGTATAATTTCGTCAAGTTATAATCCATCCTGATATGCATATAATCCAATGAGGATGTGGTTCACAGGCCACGTATTCCACAAATTAAGCCTCTATTGCATGAGCAAGAAATCTGAATGGCCATTAAGCTTTGATTATAAACTAATTGGAAGGTGGGAAACATAAGCACAAATTAAGGCATATGCTTTCTGGACTGGATGGAGGTGCAAACCCATCTAATCAGAGCCATCTCTTGTTTGGGTACCTAGCTTTACCACAGGTGATCCTAAAGAAGCCTGCACGGGCCTCGATTTAAGGATCAGTATATCTATCGTTTTACCTTCTGTCAAGAACATTAGACCACACACTCTTTAAAACGATGAATTAACAGCGACAAATCTAATGTTTAGACTATTCACCTCTTCTGTTTCAGGTGTTTGGATTGGTGACCAAACCTCTAATAAGATTCCTGCTGCCCCTGCGGAAGCCCTTGAGTAGTATGGTGGAATCTGAATTGTCCTCACCGAAATCTCTTACGCTGCCTCTACTTCAAAATGGTCAAGACCCAGAAGTTGCGATGAACGGCCAAAACGGCACAACCCTGCCTCTACTTCAAAATGGTCAAGACCCGGAAGTTGCGATGAACGGCCAAAACGGCACAACCCGTCCAAGGAGTCTAAGCATGCTCTTGACAACTCCTGCTCACCCTGTGCACTATTACTGGCGTAAGTTTGATAATGCTTTTATGCGTCCTGTGTTTGGAGGGAGGGGCTTCGTGCAACACATCCCGGGCTCGCCGACTGAGCCAGTCGTCAGCTGACGATCTTTGGAAACATCAGAAATTTTATAATTTTGATACGCATGTTATACGTTGGAGCGACCCAGTGCATATATAGTAGAGGCGGGTCCGAATGCTCCGTTACACGTCACTCGTTCGGCCTATTGATGAGTAGTGAGGCTGAATTCATTGCTTCTTAGGTTTAGCAACTAATATGTTCTGATGACAAACTATGATAATACGTTTATCGGGAAAAAAAGATTTAAGTTGTTGCAGTAAACACGTTTGAGCTTTCTGTCTAGCTCGTCAATTAATGTATCAATTTTGTAGGCCAATCTCAAAGTGACCGCCATTGTACAAGATAATCTCCGCTTTCATTCTGATTTTTGCCCTTTCATTGTACAAGACAACGCAGTCCTTGTCCAATTACAGTGAGTGCCTTGCGAATGAAAACAACTGATTTTTGTTTTCGGCCACGAATGGGAACAACCGATTCCATTACTGATTGTGTCTGTCCTAGAATGACTTGGACCTTGAGCTTCTCCGGCCATGTAAAGTGGACACATCATACAAAATGACCAGACATGGCTCTTTCCAACAGCAGATTCGGATGCAAGCTGGCTCACAAACGTTGTCGATGTAAAGTACGGCGCATGTTAGCATCGGTTGCGTGCAGTGCCTGCTGAGATTTATTATCCACAGGGACAATGACATGGCGATGTGCGACATAGATTCAGTATTTTCGTCGAAGTTTTATTTGTCCTGTCGCTTTTTATGTTGGTATGTGTCATGTTCAGGACGTAGCCTGTACATTCCAGATTATGTCTTGCGTAGACGACCCGCTCCTAATGTTTTCACAAGATGTCATATTATCTTCTGGCAGAAGAGAACAGAACAATCATCACGTCGTGACTACGAGAGACGGGATCTTTCTGCGTACTCAATGCACACGATGATTCATCTCGGCCACGGTTCGCATTTTCTTCTCACAATACTCCAGACTTATCTCAAGATGTAATTACATTACATATGAAAAATTACATGAGGAATCTTAAACGTTCGATCCATGTTGCAAACAAGTCCCAATTCATTCTTACAACGAAACAAATTTATTTTCAATAAATAAATTTCAAGTTCCTGAAATCCCTTCATTCATCTTATAGACGCAGTAAGTTGTGAGATAAAGTATTCAGACATGCAAGATATCATTTTCACTTGATAGTGATGAGAATCAAGTATATATCATGTACCTGATCTACAAATGAAGTCACGCTTTAATCATTAAGCTACCCACATTGGATGGTACGTTCTTACATACGCATGGAGCCACATTGAGTGAAACGATCTCCATTCATCATTTTCAAAAAGTACTGTTGTAATCTCTCTCTCTCTCTCTGAGATGTGTGGCTGTATGGGGTCGGAAGGTCATGGTGGAAGAAGATATTTGAGTTCAGCGGGTCCTTCTACTTATACAGCCTTTTGGGGTCAACGTGAGTTCTTTGGATGGATTGGACGGATGATAAGGGTACGAGCTAAAGTTTTATCCTCAGTTACAAGACAAAACACAGGGACATAACCATTTTCGCATTGTAAACTTTTCCTATCGTGTCTCGGTCTCGACCATTCAAGTCTCAATCGAGTGGTCATAATTATCCCATTAGCTGTTGTTCGAAAGGGAAATCATTGAAAAGGTACGTTTAGAACACAATTGTTAAGAGTGATTGATTGTACTTAGTTTGAAAAAGTAAACGAATCTACTGAAATATGTGATTTTCTCGAAATATATGTTATTTACAACTTTCAAAAATTTGTAAGTGAACAAACCCTCGTACTGTCTCGATGCTCATGTTCGTTGATTACATTCCAAATCAATTTATTTTAATTTTTAAATAATTTTTGTAATTTTTTTCTTTTTTTCCTTTTTTCCTTTTTTTCCTTTTTTTTTTCCCTTTTTTATTTGTTTCCTTTTTTTATTTATTTTTTTTTTTCCTTTTTTTCCTTTTTTTTTTTTTTTTTCTGGCAACCGGCGGCGTCGAACGGCGGCGGGTGGCGACGGACAGCTGATCGCGGGATGGCGGTTGATGAAGAAGAAGAAAATTTTTTATTCTCAATTTTGTTCTCGAAACAAGAATCAAATTTTTTTTTTATTCTTGATTCTCGTCCCAAACTGATTCTGGGAACAAAATTTGTTCCAAACAAAAATTTTACCAAACGCGATTCTCGTCCCAAACTAATTTTGAGAACAAAAATCGAGAATCCGACTGTTGGGATGGTCACCAAACAGACCCTTAGTTCTGAAAAATGAGGCTATGTATGTTACTCATCAACTACTCATAACCCAAACCTAAATTACCAATAAGTTATCTAAGCGTGGCGCACCCTTGACCCCGTGCCAGGGCAGTCCCTGACCCCTGCCTACTCACCGGAAGCTAGACTCCTATACTTTTCTATCAATGGTGAGTATGAATCTCATCCTAATATTCGTAACTTGAAAGATTTTATATTTGTCAAGTTAGTTCATCCTCTGCGGGCTTCTTCCTTAAAGAGGTATTTGCTTTGTATACGGAGCATGCGGCCAAATACATCTAAGGACCAACTTAAAAAGAGAGATTTCGTGGTGGCAAACTTGCAACGTATATGACGCAGCGCAGCCACATTTGGCTGCGTCCAAGATGATTTGGCTCCATCGCTTATGGAGATGGAGTCGATGGGCTCCATAGAAAGAGAGACATTTGTGGTGGTGGTGGTCGGCAATTCTGACAACAGAACTTTCCTCAACATATTTTTCTTTTTTGACCCGGGACATTCGGATTGAATGGAGTAATCATCAGGACCATTCACACAAATCCTCTTATATCAAGCGTTGTTTCGCGATGTAGATCGATGAAATCAACCTTGAAAATACTCTTAATTAGAACTCACTACGACCGTTCCTTACCATTAAATATGGAATTAGAACATCTTATTTAGCTTGGGATCCAAAGGGATTGCATGTAGTTTCGAAAAAAAATTATCGTATGAAACTGGATTTAAATCATTGAAAATGACGTGAGTCACATGCCCGGCCAAACCAGGGAGAAAAGACTCCCAAGTAGTGCCACTCCGGACGCCCTCCTACATCCTCACATCTTCCGCTTACAAATTCTAATCCTCTTCCTTCGCTGCTCTCTCCACCGCACCACATGAGCAAAGAAGCGGAAGTGATCATAGTCGGCGGCGGCCCCTCCGGCATCGCCGCCGCGGGGGCCCTCTCCTCCCTCTCCATCCCTTACCTCCTCCTCGAGCGCGCCGACTGCTTTGCCCCGCTGTGGCAGCGCGGCTCCTACGACCGCCTCCACATCCACCTCCCCAAGCACACCTGCCAGCTCCCGCACGTGCCGGTCCCCGCCGACTGGCCTAAGTACCCTCCCAAGTCCCTCTTCGTCCAGTACCTCCAGGAGTACGTCTCCCGCTTCGGCATCAACCCGGTCTACAACCGGTCCATTGAGTCCGCCAGCTACGACGAGGCCTCAGGGCGGTGGCGCGTGGTGGCCAGGGACGTGTCGAAAGGCGGCGCAGGGGTGGTGGAGGAGTACGGCACGAGGTTCCTGGTGGTGGCGACCGGCGAGAGCTGCGACGCGTTCGTGCCGGAGGTGGAGGGGATGGAAAGTTTCCCCGGGAAGGCGATGCACTCGACGGAGTACAAGAACGGGAAGGAGTTCGTAAAGAAGAAAGTGTTGGTGGTCGGGTCCGGCAATTCGGGCATGGAGATCGCGCTGGATCTCGCCGACCATGGAGCCATCACCTCCATCGTCGTCCGGAGTCCGGTGATTAATCCTGAGCTTTTCTCCATTATGGATAAGATCCTCATGCATACGTACATACATACACCGTTCTATACGCTAATACTCATGTCATGTGAATTATCCTCTTTTGGAGTTTAGAAAAACATTTTAAGGACACATTCTCAGTGCGATACAACGGATACAACCGATTACGGTGCATGATTTATATGAATAATCATGATTTTAGTGAGATCGAGCGACGAGTTTTGGCATACTTTTGATATGGGGATGATTGATCTTATAGAACGAGTTTAGATGATATCTAGCAAAATAGAGTCCATCAGAGTGAAAAATATGATTCCATCGATTGCCCTCTAGCTTGTTTCTTATAGGCTACGTTTGGTACTGAAAATAAGATGGGTTAGAATAGGAAAAGATTGGAAAAGAAGTCCTCCCTGAATTTCTCATCCTATCATTTGTTCGAGGAAATACACCACACATACGGGTGTTTGCCGTGATCCCTGCAGTTGTGGTTGCAACCACAAGCGCGCACGAGTGCCAGAGAGAGATCTCTCGAAGCTCAGATATGAGTTCTACACTTGCTGTGAGGAGTGCGATTTAATCTGGTTCAGGGAATGAATGAGTTTGATAGATAATGTCGGAAAGCTTTCGAGCGAAAGATCTGGGGTTGGAACTTGAAATTGGCATTGGATTTGCTTTATAAGAATAGAGGTTAATGTACTTATGGTGCATATGTGGACCAAATCATTATGTATGACGGGGTTTCTCGTGGTTTTCCTTCTTCTCTGTTTTATGTTTTCGGGCGATCTGTGACTTTGCAGGTCAATTTTGTGACAAGGGAGATGCTGAACTGGGCGATAGTGCTGGTGAAGTACTTGTCCTTCAATTGGGCCGAGAGATTGACGATGATCGCGAGCCGCCTGTGGTTCGGGGACATGAGCAAGTACGGCATCCCGAAGCCCAAGGAGGGCCCCTTCACCATGAAGATGAAGTATGGCAAGTACCCTCTCGTCGATGTCGGCACTTGCGCGAAGATCAGATCCGGAGAGATTCAGGTACTCTTTTCTTCTAGTTCTAATCATTATTAATAAGGAATTTTGCGAGGAAATGTGAGAAGTTTTGTCTGTTGCATGAGGCTTGAAGTCAATACAGCAGCTGTCTAAACAGTTTCACTTATTGCAAGATTGATTTTAGGTAAAATATGTTAGAATAATTAAATATTAAATCATGCACCCATCTAACGATTTTAAGCTTTTAAAACAGTTGACGGTGATCATAACAAAATATTACATAACACTAGAGCTGCAGGTCCTGAATTCAAATATTTCTAAACCTCATTTGCCTCTCCAATTAAAATTTCATGCTTAGTAGTAAACCCAAAAAAGAGCAGACTAATAACGGTTTAAGCTTTTAGAATAGTTAGTAATGGTCTTACCAAAAATCTGTCATCAAGAGGCTAGAGACTTGCTTGAACTTGGATGATATGTTGCACTCTTCTGCAGGTTTTGCCGGCCGTCAAATGCATAAGAGGCAATGAAGTGATATTCGAAAATGGACACTCAGATTCGTTCGATGCCATAGTGTTCGCCACCGGCTTTAAGCGGCCGACGAAACAGTGGCTCAAGGTCAAGGTACCCGGCTCTCTATCGATATTTTGTTAATGATTGTCCGAGGCTGCGATCGACCATGACTGCTCACGTAGAAGTTACACAGCAGATGATGTAGTTCTCACTTCGTTTCCCATTCCGATGACAGGAAGAGGATTGCATTCTGAACGACGACGGCATCGTGAAGCCGAGTTATCCAAACAAGTGGAAAGGAAAGAACGGCTTATACTGCGTGGGACTGTCGAGGAGAGGGTTCTTGGGAGCTTCTCTCGACTCCCAGAGCGTCGCGAACGACATCAAGGGGCTCCTGTGACGTCGCCCCGATCCGGCGAAAGGAAATCGCCGCCAAAAACTTTGCTGTATGATGCTCCTGATGGTGCAGTCGTGTACTCTCTGTACGCAATGTAGCAAATTAACTGATCCGAGCGGTGATGATCATCAACAGTTGCTTGGCTACTTGATGCTGTGCGTCCTAGCGAAATGCGGCGAAACATGGTGCCGAGCGAATCGATTAAAGAACGGCGGTCGATATTTTTGAAACTAAATTCTTCCGCATGTTAACCGTTCAACGGTGAATGTGTAAACTGTTTCTAACACCGACAGCGGACCCAGTGAAGATCCATAACAGTGTTTTACCAATATGAGAACTATTGGGAGTGCCGAAGAAACGTGTGAAGCATACTATATATTATAAACTATATCAAAATATTTAAAAATTTAGGGATCACTTTAACATTGTACCAAAAATGGAAGATCATATTGAACGAAATAAAAATTTAGTTATGACATTACATATTGGACCCAAATTCAAAGACCATATTGACATTTGTATCATTTTCCCTTTCTTTTATGATAACATGTACCACATAGTCTTGGGAAAATTGTCCAAAAGTTATCAAATATATATCAATTCAGTCACAAACTTTTTAGTTTTCTTGCGATTTAATCCTAAACATTTTCACATTTTGACAATCGAGTCAATCTGACCAATTTTAGCTAGAATTTGTTGACATGAACGCCGGTTGGTGATGATGTAAACAATTATTAATAATATTCTAATATTTTTATTTTTTTGTTCTTCCTTTTGCCATGGTCACCATTGGCCATGGGCCGGGCAGCTTGGCCTCATTTGCCACAAGTGAAGCCGCCTTGACCTAGGAGGGCCGGCCTCGTCGGATCTGGCCGAGGCAAGGCTGAGCCTCATGAGGGCTCACCCTTGCCCTACCGCTCCTCGCTTGTGGTAGGCAAGGGTGACCCGCAAACTAGGCAAGGCCAGCTAGCCTAGCCATGGCCAATGGCTGGCAAAAGGAAAAGGAAAACGAAAGCAAAAAATACAAAGGAAAAAAATAATTAAAATAATAATTTTAATTTTTTAAAATGTATTATAATATTATTAAAAATATTTACGTCAGTAACACCGGCGGTTCTAATGTCCATGTCAATGATTTTTAGCCAAAATTAGTCAATGATTTTCGGCCAAAATTAGACAAAACTCAATTGAAAATATTAAAAGGTTTTAATTGAATTAATAAAATTGAAATGTTTAGAATTCAATTGATAAAAGTATAATAAATTTATGATTTTTTTTAATAAATATTCCCCTGTTCTTTGTGACGGTGAGGGAGCAGAGACGGACCGACGGCGAGAGATGGCCAGAGAAAGAGCGGCGAGGAAGGGGGTCGTGTGCGGCGAGCGGCGAGGACATGGCTAAGTGCTGCACTTGCAAACCAAACCAGGAGACGTGCAAAGATGGGTTTTAGGGCACTAGCGGCATTGTCAAGAGAGTCGTCTCTGGAAGTCTCAACCAAATCACTTCACTAGTCACACGACTCCTCACCATGGTCCACCCATCTTCCGGCTCCAACTCCGGCGGCGGGGGAGCAGCAATTTCACCAAGGTGGAGGACGCGATCGCGGCCGTGCCCGATCACAGGACGCGCCGGTTCGTGATCTACGTGAAAAAGGGCGTGTACCGGGAGAACGTGGAGATCAAGAAGAAGAAGTGGGTCGTGCGGCGAGTGGCGAGGAAGGAGAGGAATGAGACAGATCTAGAGGAGGAGTAGAGGAGGAGAAGAGGTAGGGTCGTGCGGCGAGAGGTAAAGGAGAATGAGGTAAAGTAAAGTTAGGGTTTTTAACTTTTTGTTTGGGGGAGGGGAAGTGACAGGACAGCTTGTCTGTCAATGAATAAAGTGGGGGAAAATGGACGACGTGGGGAGGGAAAAAAAGTGAAAAATTTGGGAGGAAAAGAGAGGAGGGAAGTTTGGGTGTTGGGGGGGGGTGGGTGGCGTAAATTTGGGGGAGAGGGGATTTCGAAAAATAAATGTAATTTTGGGATAATGAAATAAAAAAAGTATAAAATTTATTAATATTATTAGTATAAATTTATTGTAAATTATTTATTTATTTATCTGTGAATTTAAATCAAATTAATTAAAAATAAAAATATTTATTTAATATTTAACGTGTTGGAACGTGTCGAAATTCTTTACTTTTTTTGAGAAATGACGTATCGCGTATCGTGTCGTGTCGCGTGTCCCGTGTCGCCTCAACGTCCGTGCTACATAGGTCATTATACCTTCTCTTCGTTGCCTCAACAGATCTCAGCCACTGATTTATCAAAATGACGTTACCAAATGATTTTAGCCACCTAGGGAAATACCGTGGCTGGTAGACGATCCTCTTCTGACTTGCCTCCATACCCTCACCTTGTCAATATTGAGGCAAAAAGAGAATGGTCCACGAAGGAAAAGCTAGGAGCGAAGAAGAAGCAAACTGTAGACATTTTCAAAGCTCATTCAGCCTTTGATAAGGCTGCATAAACTCCCATTGGTTTCAAAATGCTACATTTAGATAACAGAAAGTAATGCACGTATGACTATTCGCGGAGTATCATCCAAAAAATTCATTCATTATAATCTTTCCGACCCAAGATCTGACATCACTCAATCGTCAAAATGAAAAAAAAAAAAAAAAAAAACAAAATTGACCGCCATAATTTACATGTAGAATCACTCGTAACTTGATCTCCACCTGATAAGTAAAAAAAGAATTGATCAAGAATCGCGCAGGCTCAAAGGAAGAATAGGAGATCAGTCTTCAGACTCCTCACTTCATCCTTATTGATGATGCAACCCTGCCTCCAGTAAGAGATGCTACAAGGGTGAAAAGAATTAGGCCAACACTGACTGTCAGTTAACTATGCCCACAAAATTCCATCATTCCCGATTTCCAAACTTGAAACTGGGCTATCGCCGAAATCTTGCTCTACTTTTTCATTATCTGTTGGCAAATCCACGTAAGGTTCTAAAAGATCGGAAGATCTTTCGGCTGGAATCCCATAATCTTTGAGAATGCAGGACGAGGCTGCCATAGCGGCTTCTCTCTCCAGGACAGCCAGATAGTTGTCTTCAAACTCAAAAACTAGATACTTGTCCTTACATGCTAAGAAAGCCAGTGGACAAATTGTGAGCATCATAGTAATCAAGGTCATGTTAAGACGGGAAAGGGGACAAATGTCATCACTTACAGTCGACGAGGTGGGCGAGGTGACGAATGTTTTTTACTTGAGTGCCATTGAACTTCAAGACCTGATAATACCTCCTATTGAGTACATGGAAAATACTGAAACTAAAAGCGCTAATATATGGGCAGTGCCATGGTACCTGTTGATTGCCCATGTCTTCATATCCTATGTTTACCTCGTTTGCCAGCACCTATACATATGAAAAGGGATGATGAAATACAGTTGCGATTGTGTGAGGAGGATCTGGAAAACTGCAAGATCTAGTTCTCCAGATGGAATAAAGGCAAGGAAAGCAAAATGATTGCCGTTCTTTTGTTTGTTGATATCTAAATTTCGGAGTAGATTTGACTGGAATCTCATAAAGTTTTCAGGGAAATAATATAAATATAGATACCACTAACCTGCGATAGGATCACAATTTGTTCACCTTTGAACCTTGCCAAAGAATAGCGAGCCTTTGCTAGTAATTTTAGCTGCCACGAAGAGCGCATGTAAGACTTATTCCAGATGGTTAATTACAAGAATATCTCCTGTACTTTTGCTCTTGAAAAAAATAAATAAATAAAGAAGTCTGAATATCACATGAAAATATAATTCGTCATATCATCTGCCATGTCAAAAAAGTTACTAGAAATGCTTATGACTTACCCTATAGAATCTTCACACTCTTCACTGTCCAAACAGTTAGAAAAGAAATTTATCAGACATAATCGCAATGTTTAATCAACTTCAAAATGTGAACATTATACAACTAGAAGAATTTTCGGCCGGTAGTTGGACCATACTCTATTAGCGGTTCTGATAGCGGGGTAAAGACCAGACCGGCTATAATTAGATAAGAAGGCTGACCCCCATCAATATGATAGGGAACCTACAAGCATAAACCGTACAGGATTGTCACAAAGAAGAGTTCCAGAGATTAGGGATGCAAAGTTATGTAGAGACAAAAATCTATAGTAATTTACCAAATGAACTCGCGGATTCAAAATTACAGGAACTTTCATGAACGTCCCTGCTCTAATAATGCCAAGTTGTACTACGTCACCAGCAAACCTGCATAAGTATCACATGTAGTCAATAAGAACTTGAGCATTGAACTGTCTCAACATCTTGGGGCTATAGCTTCTATGAAGGACAATGGTTTCGATTGTGATTACGGAACACAATAAAAAACTTAAAAGGAGCATATATGCATTACGCAAAATGCATACTAAGAATGGACAGACATAAGAATATGACCCTCTCTCTTTCTATTAAGATTAAGAAAATTCCTCCTTATGTATATTTTGTCAAAAGTTTCCAGCGGCAGTGATAACAACTGCTTCCTTGACCTTCCATAATGCACGCTAAAGTGCCCCATCAGTGAAAATTCCAGAATGACACTTATATGCCACATTGTGATTGTAGGGCCTATGCAGAGCAAATACAAATCACTGGCAGCAATCTCACACTTGCATAATAATAACTGATTTATATGTGAATGACTCCACCTTGTAATGACATCTCATTCACATCTCAATGACAGAAAAGATGGGCATAACTTATGACGACTCAAAACTCCATCACAAAACAAAGAGTTGGGAAACATGAGGGAAGCCCTAAAATGAACAAGATTGAGCCAACATTTGATTGTCGTAGTTACTAAACTAACATGAAGTTTCAAGGGAAGAATATCTTTCCCCTCTGACATCTACTTAGAAAAATGAGGTCCTTACTTCTGACTAATTAGGTAGCGGAATGCAATGCGCTCAGATGATCGGAATGGCACAGTTCCTTCGCACCCAACATGAACATCATCAAAGCTAGTAATCACGTCCCCCTGGAAAAGCATAGATACATGATCATGTGACTTATAAGACCATTTTCCCACCTTTAACCTTTACTTTGGCATACTAGTTCATGGTGTGAATTTGCAAGCCTTTCACTTTATCTCTTTAAAAAAAGTTGATAGCAATTTAGTGAACCTATTTAGGCAATCCATGCGTATGACGCAGGGGAAAAATTGACAGAATGAAACATTAATAGCACAACTATTGATACCAAAACCAATTTGAAGGTTCATTTAAGTTGCCTAAACAAAATTTATTTCCTGTAAAGCTCCTTACATGGAGCTCTGACTTTTGATCTTTGAGAAAGTAATCAATCGTATAGATAAAGAGTTGTTGACTGTGTCAAAAGTACTCCTTGAGTCAGAAGAATACCTCTTTAAAACATTATTTGCATCAGATGTTGGTTCCACTCTTCGCACCAACACCCCCTGCACATGTGCAATTCTTGTGAGGATGGTGTGTAGCAACACTAAAAGCAGGTGCAAGCTCTTGAACCCACATGAACATGAAAGAAGGGGAAAGTAGCACTAAGGATGCTGCATTTACTCTCATGACATGCAGCAATTTGCTGATAAAAGGCAGAGCGAACCAGAACTCTGGTATTTTCTGTAGTCTCAGATGCTCTTGAAGATGTATAAATTATGAAAACAGGCATAAAACACAAATGACAGATACAATATTGATGCAGCAAGATGATGGTTTTCAGAAAATTAAAACATGATGGGATGGCTACATGTGAATAAAAATATGTTTTTCAGTTTCTACGCAAACCAATTTCCTCTGATTTTAGTATGAAAATCAATATAAAACTACATAAAAGTTTACAAAATGCCAATTAATTAAAGTAAAATATATAAACGGATAAGTACATCATTGGCCTACAAGTAACAGGTATATAAACAAGGCTAGCTTTCACTTCACAAAAAGATTGCTTTCAAGTTACAGGCATCATCTATCCAAGTAAATCTACCTTTCAATTAATAACTATTGCACAAAAGATGGGGAAAATGTCACGTGCTACAAATCTAACATCTTAAACATCAATAATCAGGGCAGATAAGAAATTTATTATGCTGAATCTATCCCAAAATGATGGACATTTCACTCCATTGCGTAGCGATATCAGTCAAAAAGCAAGGTGGTGCACATGTTAAATTGCCAGTGACTAAATAATTTGGGGCTGGGTATGCACTCTGATGTATCTGTCTAAAATACAAAAGATGCTGACTGGTATAATCCGACCACTGCAGGATACATGAATGAATTAACAGCAACTATAGATATGCCAATAACCATCAATAATTGCACAACTTGATCCGAGAAGGCCTTCCTGCAAGTAAATGAGAGATGTACCTCGTTGGACTGTACTTTTAAACATTCACGTAGAGCTGGATTTTCCAACTTTTGCAGCAAGACTCCAAGACAAGGAAAACCTTCATGAATAAGAATATTGTTCCATTGATTTAGCAGATTCAGGCCATTTGACAAATTCAAATTGCTACAAAAATAGCAAAGGAGAAAATGACACCAACAAAGAAGGTTTTCAAGACATGCAAGAAAGGAGTAACGAGCTATGCCCAATAATCAGAAGGCAGAACCTCCACTAATAGTGACACTTCAATCATCTCTAATTTCTACCAAAGAGCTGCCACTGAAGCCTAAGAACCAACAATAAATTCAACCAGCTTATAAAAAGCTTTGCAGGGGAAGAAACTCAGTGATAATCATCAGACTAGTAAGCAAAGTGGCAAAACTGTGCATCATATGTTACAAGCTTTCAAGCAGATTTCCATAATTTCCAGTGCTGATTATGTCAGGCATGAAAACCATTTGCGCAATCATACAGCTACAGCTTCATGTCTATGGTACCTTTAAGTTGCTTATGTCTTTTATTCAGATAAATACAAGGTTAAGAACAGAAGACAACAGAACATGAAACATGCACTGTGACCACTTAATCCTCACCAGTATATTTCCTGTTTCGGTCGTAGTCATTCAAAAAGTGAGAAACTACTGTCGTTGGAATCACATAACCAATATTTTCAGCCTCTTCAGATCTGTAAACCTAAAAGAAAAGCTTTGTAAGAACGTTATCCAAGAAGAGCTCCAATTGACTTAGCCAAGATAAGAGCACCACAGCTCTGAAGCTATTTTTGCCAGAAGCCATAGATTTACCTGGAATGCTACCCCGATGCACTCTCCTTGATCATTGAATGCGGGTCCACCACTATTACCTACAATCTCCCAAATATGAGCAGAGGCCAGTACAAAAAATGAGTGCTGAAATTTATGGTAAAATAAGGATTCTAATATGAGGATAACTGTCCATAGAGAATGCATGAATAGACATTCATAAAGGAAAAAGATCCACCAACCCGGATTAATTGCCGCATCAATTTGTATTCCCAGCAAATCAGAGGATCCATGAGCATAAGATGTTACCTGATGACAAGTACTTAATTCTTAAGATATGGACTTCACAGACAAACTCAATAACAAAAAGGCTTCAATGTTATAGCATGAACAGACCATGTCAAATAAAGCAGTTAGTTTGGAGTGCTACATGCAATGGAAAATCCAAGACATTAGCTAGACTGAATGTGTAGTCAAACTCTTCAAATTGATCAACCTCCTAATGCTATGGCCCCAACAGACAACATGTTCACTCTCAGACCATTTAGACATGCAATCATACACAAGCGAGCCTCATATATTTGAAATGAAAACGACATATACATATTTTCCCCTATACAAAGAGGAACACCGGGCAGTGACTACAAGATTATATTTTACCACTCTATCAATCCACCAAAATAATGCAAAAAGACCACTTTGAATGTGAATATATTATCCTATAGTTGATGAAGCAGTGCAAAATATGCAGTAAAGGATGAATGTCAAAAGCTGATGCTAATCTGAAATTAAGTGCTGGCCCCATTGCCCATCATGAAGGGCAAGGCCAGAAGATCTTACACAGTCAAAATCTTCCAATTTTCAGAGTTTCTCGACTGTTAGCATTTACATTTTAAAGGAACAACAGAAATGCTATATTAAACCTCCAAAAGATTTCAGAGAGAAAACAAAAGTCAAGAAATTTTGCTGCTCTCACTCTGAGTGAAACTACAAGGATAAAGCCCTTGCTCTAGTAATACATGATTGTAATTTTCTTGCTTTAGGCAAATCCTTCACAAAAAGTCTCGAGCTTTAGGCAAAAAATTAACATCATATTTTGAGAGGCATTGATTATGTAAAATGACAGTGAATCATTCCATTGTCACCATCAAACCAAGGCATGTCAACAAACAAAGGACAAGAAGACATTTACATCTATAGAGGTACAAGACTCCCCAGCAAAACTAGTTTTGCACAATAAAAGGCAGACATTAAAACATTTAGTGAACACTTGTCATATGGGTCTTCGAAGAATAAAAGCCATGTTCATTACTTATCAGAAAATAATACAGTTAAACGTGAATGTCGAACCTCTATACGTGATACAACCCCTTTTGTTACAGAAATGGTATCTCCTCCAAGTGGATATCCGACAACAGTGACAGCATCCTGTCCAATAAGGAACAGCTAAATATGAAAAGTTTACCCACAAGATGAGAGTAAAGGAAATTGAGAGTTGATGAGTCATGAAATGGTGCTACATTGACTTTAAGCTCGTTCAAACTCTTAGAATATTTAATATCAAATCACACATTCATCTAACCGCTTAAATTTTTTATACAGTTGCAAAGGTCCCACGAAATTTTACATGGTATCAAAGCTAGAGACTTGAGCATATATTTCTCCACTTCAATCTTAGATCAAAATCCGGTCTATGCTTGAGGGGAGTATTAAAGAGTATTTCACACAAACAATCACAAATCTGCAGAATGACAACAGACAATCTCTAGCGTTGCAAACATCAATGTAGAGCTGATCGAACAAGACAAAATGTTTATTGCCAAAGTGCAGCAGACTAATGTCGTTCAACCATCGCGAAAATTCACTTTCCTGTTAATTATGAGAGCCTTCAGTGACACATCAATTCAATTTCTATTACCTTATCAAAAAAAAAAAAATCCAATATCTATTAAAATTTCAAAGTCAGAAAACAATAAAAGATGTAGAACGTCCAAATTGTCCATCACAGTTCCTTCGCCAGACCACAAAGCTTTATCCTGGATCTTAGACTTCCCTTAACATTTTCTCTGTATACCATTAATTTGGTTTATGAACCACTTTGCTGGACCAAGTTCTGTATTTATGATTCCATGTTCTGAGGCATTTTGCCAGAAGCCATGGTGTAATGGTAGATAGTCAGATGCATCTCCCAAATAGTGATGCTGCTCCTCGTGAAATAAGAGTATAACTCAAACAAAGAAAAACTTTTCAGGAAAATTACAAGATGATAGTGCAAGAAAGATATCTAACACTTGGGCAAAACATTAATCTGCACTAACCCATCATCTTTATGATAATAGATTAGTCTCTTTTAGGAGATATCTCCATGCAAAGATAATACTAAAATGCCAAATTTGAAGATCGTCAAAAAATCTTGCTAGGGATGGAAGAACTAGAAAGAAAGCTTCATAGAATTTGAAACAACTTCTATGAAGTGAAACAGAGAGCTAGTTGTTTCACAACCAAATAAGTCCTACCTGGAGTTGTGGTAAGTGTCCCAATTGCAGTGGTTCTGCTCCTTTCCAAAATCCCTCACTCTCTACAGAAAGCAAAGCTATATCACAATCGATGCCTTTAGCCAAAACCTGTCCAGTCAAATAGAAAGAAGAAGCTGAGGCATGGGATTGTTACATCCAAGACTGCAAATTTGGAACTGAGAACTTGATTGGTTCTTCATATTCAGCTTTCGCTTCTCACTAAGAGTCAAAAGAAAAAATGCAGACTGCTGACCCAATGATGCAAAGGGACATGTATGTGTCTATAAAAGGAAAAAGGTAGAGAAGGCAACAGAGATAATTGGACACTAGCTCCATATTACAGAGAAAAAATAAAGGAGAATCACCATCTAGCTGTTTTGGGGTGAAAACCAAAATGGTAAATGAACAGACGCACTAAAGCACCATACAATATCAGATCATTTTCATGTACCAGCATAAACAGGTCGATAAACGGTGATTCGTCTACATGACACAATTTACAGCCTTGCTAAATGAAAGAAGACATTATCCCATGGTCAGATATGTAGGTCAGTACTTTCTTGCATATATGATGAACATAACAGAAAAACCAGTAATTGTGAAGAATTTGTTTTGTTTCTCATGGAAGCAAACACATAAGAATGTTTAGTCATTCTTTGGCTCTCTTTTGGCACACGGTAAAAAAAAAAAGTAGTTCATACAATCAGCAAATGTAAGGGAGAAACATTAATTGTGGCTCATATCTTCTAACCTAAACCGTAATTGTCCAACATGTCTGCAACAGCGGCAAGATCTTTTGGTTAAGAGGCTCAAATATGCTTTCCACAGGTAAAATCAGGTTTACAAAGAGAATAACCAAGTAATAAAATGAGCCTCCTTGCAGAGATCAATCAAATATTCTGAAATCTTTTCCACATAAATAATGCCAACTTAGATAGGAAGTATACAAAGTGAAAAGTGGATCTTAGCCAGAAGAGCTTGCTATGGACTATCAATGCTTCAAAAATAATTTAAATCTCTCAGTAGGTTACGGTTCTCTGAAACTAGTTTGGACAAAACAAATTGTCTCCGTCTTTTTCTGAGGAGTGGCTGGCTGCTCAGTGTATTTTTGATTTTCTAATATTTTACATGCTACCTTGCTTTATATTCCCACTCGTTGTGAGGAGTCATCTATCAACCTGTGTCTTTAAACACCTTTTTAAGAAAGTTTGTCTCCAGCAGTACT
This sequence comes from Eucalyptus microcorys, assembly GCA_014182515.1. Taxonomy (NCBI): domain Eukaryota; kingdom Viridiplantae; phylum Streptophyta; class Magnoliopsida; order Myrtales; family Myrtaceae; genus Eucalyptus; species Eucalyptus microcorys. Next base: position 11,199,534 of record CM024569.1, read on the forward strand.
TAGTTGACATTCACTAATATCCACACAACAGTAAAAAAATGTTGAATTCATGGAATAATTGGCCAAATAATACTTTACTTGAAAAGAAAACAGATATCACAATGCATCACTTGATTACTGAACCAGTGAAATACCTTAGCCACATATTTGGTATCATCGCCTCTTCTCTTTACTTTGACCTGCAATCGAAAACATCAATGAACAAATGTAACAGAATATGTTTGGTCTTACAAATTTGCCTGCAAATCATATCCAGGGCAGTTCAAAATTCTAAGGATGCCTAGGCAGATAAAAAAATAAATCCTGTCCCACAAGAAAAGACAGATGGAGATTACCAAGGATGTTTAAGATTTTTGTCTAGTTCGGTAGTTTCAGTCACAATTTTAAGAAAGAACAAGAAAGAAATGAAGAGAAATTTGCGTAAGATAATAACATAAACACGAGGAAATTGTGGGGCCAGCAAATAATGAATCGAAAGAGAAGCTTAGTCTACACAATTAAACTTCCAGATTACTCCAGAGTCTGTATCTGTTTTACAGGGAAGTGCTTCTCAGAAAACGCATACCCCATTTTCTTTGATTTGGCAAAAGGGAAGAATCAGTCATGGCATTTTCTTTTTGGTATCTGGTTGATGAACAATTAATACTGAAAGCTTTATGAGAAACACATGTTTCTTCTCATATTCTTCTTAATTTCTGTTGTTATTACTCCATTTCCTGTACTTTGTTGTATCATCACTCACCATCATTGCTCACAACCAACCCTTTGTTGCCATAGGAACTATGGCCACCCAGATGCCTAACCCCAATCCATCTTGAACCCATTCAAGAACATCAACACCAGGCAAAACATGACTAATTACTATCTTTCCATCATCTTCATTGGTTGATAGCAGTACGCTGGCCATCAATTATCTATCATAAGCATACTATCTGATAAAAGTCCCACTCAAAATTTTTCACATGTATGCTTAGTGTCAAGCGTAAAAAAGGATCACCACCTGGCGATCATGACAAATATCCAAAAACACATGGTTGGTTGAGATTTCAATCAATGCATTTACTAGTCGGCATCAATTTATATTGCCAAGAAACTGTGCTGAAACATGGAATATTTCATCTCAGATTATAGGTAAATAGGATACCAAAAATGCATATTTAATAAAGTCTTTCATGGCTATAGAAATAAACAGAGCAGGAGAGGGAGGGGACGAAGGTCGATAATCATACAAAAGAAGACCAGAAGAGATGTCAAGACAGACATTTACCATGAACAAGGAAAAGAGTAAAAATTCATCCAATGCCATATATTACTGGAAGTATCTAAATTGGGGATGTAGGCAAGTATGAACGGCCAAAACCTATCGAAAGAAGCATCAATAGCTTTCAAAGAAATGCAAAGATTTGAATGGAGCACAACATATAATTAATGATACCTATCACAAAACCACAGAAGTTTGAGGTCCAAGCCAATTACCACGTGAAAAGAAGAAGTCCTACAGTATTGAACGCCATAACCAATATACCATTGCAACATTCGGAAATTCTTTTCCAAGAACAATCAGGAATCATTTTCTAGATCTGCAAAATGTTGTCTGATATCTAATCGTATAGCCTGGAGAAGCTAGTTTGCCAGAGAAACAACTAAAGCAAACTCAAACAACCATGGATATCTATCGAACAATAAAGAAACTTTTGGCATGACAAATAAGTAGATTACCTGTGTATAATGATCCACACAATGTGCATTAGTCAAGAGCTTTCCATCACCAATCATAAAAGCACTGGAGCAAGATTAAGAGTGAATAGTCAAGTCACCAGAAGTTTGACTTTTGCATATAGAAAGAGCAATTGCCGACAAATAATACAGAATGGGAGAACTATTGCAAGAAGACCTGCCTTCCAGTACTTGTATATTGTCTTTGCTTTTGCCAGGGAAGAGAATAATCGGGTTCCGTATGAGTGCAATACACCTAATATACATAAAGGGAGATCAAACACTAAAAAATTACACAGCAATTGTCAACTTAAAAGGATCCTCAAGTATCATTATCTTCATCTTTTTAAATGAAACATCTAGATATAATCATATAACAATTTCATTGACAAAATAAGATAGGGACAACAAAAGCTCGAAATATTCAAATAAACATACTTGTTACTCGGACATGCAGCAACAAATTCCAGTTGATGCATGTAAAAAATTCATGATGAGCTCAATAGAGATATTAATATAGGTGATTCTAACAATTAACATTAAGTTTTTGGGAGAAAAACAAAGATTTTTAATTAAAGTGCAACACATAGTCTACCTTAACGACAGCATTGAGAAAAGCTGCATCTTGGAACTTCCCAGGTTCAGTTTGTGACTGTGATAGGGCGCAACAATATCATATCAACATAACAGTAAAATCCAAGGAGATATAAAGTCCAAACATCTAAAATATCGTTGAGATATCACGAGAGATACCTGCTGTTCAGTGAAATTGAAACCCCTCTTTTCTTTTCTTTGGAGGCCAGGCGAACCGAAACCCGTAGATTCAGATCGCCCTGCAGATCCTCTATTCCTATCACCATCAACAAATGGATAAGGCCTTTCATCTTTTGATCTTCCAGGATACTTTTTCTGAGAAATAGGTTTCCCCTAAATATGGCAAACCGAGTCAAGAGAGAAAATAAGAAAGCCCGCAAGTCCAACCATAGCAACAAAGTTCAGACAATACAGAAACCCAAAGCAGAAACATCTTTAATCGCTAATGTGCACATTCGCGTCTTCGGAGCTCCCCTAGCGAAAAAAATCGAACTTTGTAGCCATCGGCAAAGGTCATCACATAAAGATCGAACAATGTGCAATCATCGGCAATCCATCAACAGGCATATTTTTTAGTATCTTAAATCATGAGATTCACGGCAGAACAGAAATCAAAATGTGAACTATGCACATCATCCGCGACGCCCTAACCAGCTACCAAAGCTAGGAACTTGCACTCAGCACTTGACAGGCTATAAACAGTAGACAAGCTTCACTTCCAGATAGTTCTGCAGCGAGCACGTGCTGCGCACGCTTCGACGACTCGACAGCTGAAAGAGAGGGCGCGCGCGGCGAAGTACCTTGTCCCTGCTCGTCTTCGCAGACGGCGGCGGCGAGGAGGAGGAATGCTTCTTCGGAGGTCGCTTGTGCTCGGACTTCAAGGTGAGGGGGAAAGGCGAGTCGCGCGGCGCGGTGGAAGCGAGGCGGCCGAGGCCGGGGAGGAGGGAGCCGCGGTAGGTGACGGCGGAAGAGAGGGAGGAGAAGTAGCAGCCGGCGGCCGCAATCGCCATCGTCGCGGCTTCGACGGAGAAGCAGGAGGGGAAGAGACAGACGGAGAGAAAATTATGGAAGGAGAGAAGATGGATTTTAAGCGCGAGTCCGCCCCTTATCCTTATGGCCAATTTCATATGGCGCCTCTACGTCGTTATTCTCCTTTTGTTTCTGTTTTTTTTTTAACCAATTTTTATTTTTTTAATCTTTTTTTTTTTTTTTTTTTGGTGGCCATGTATGGGAGAGACTCAAATCGTTCCATGCAATTTAGGGGTGAGCATTGTTTGATGGTAGTTTCCACCTTAGAATCGGAAACTACCCGAGGACTGGTTTGGGTGGGTCTATGGAACTAGTCATACTAAGCTTCTTGCACCCGGTGAAATTTTTCCAATAAGTTAAAGTAAAGGGAAAAAATAAGGGTTAATATACTGAAAAATCCCAAACTAGTATACATGACAAATTTACCCAAACTATTTTTTTAACCACCAAAAACCCCAAACTAACATATTTTTGACAAATTTACCCAAAACTAATATACTTATGATAAATTTACCCTTTGTTAGTATTTATTAAATTTTACTGTTAAATTATTAAGTTAAATAATACGTGACAGTTGACTAGTATACCAATTTGAGATTTTACGCTTTGTTTGTCACAGTTTACAATTTTTGTGAATTTTTTGTGGTATTAATCTAATTTAACGAATGGTATATTTGTCACAAATTTACCAATTTTGAGTTTTTTGCAATCAAATAAATTAGTGTATCGGTTTATGATTTTTTATGGTTAATCGAGATAAATTTGTTACAAGTGTACTAGTTTGGGGTTTTTCAAGGTATTAACCCAAAAAATAAAGAACTTCACCATTCTTAATTACAATATTAGTAAAAAGATTAGGCTCATATTGAACAATTAAGAGTTGAGACTATGAGCCAATGGGCATTAAGTATTGAGCTTGAGAGTCAAGGCCATGAGTGAGGGGACAAAGAGACAGCTCGGACAAGGTAAGAATGGAATGAGATGAGCACTCAATCAATAGATATTGAGCTTCAAAATTAGGAATTTTAGGAAATTTATTTTTCTTAAATTTTTTAATCGAAATTTTTTATTAAAAGTTAAATTTAACCGACCCCATCCAAGTTGGTGGTTCCACACCCGAAATTGGGAATCACCGATTACGGCCGATCCTTGATTCCTTTGCACACCCTGCAAGAAATTTCATATTTGAGTTGATGTCAAGCTTTCTCATAGAACGTCGTTCTAGCTTGCTTTCAATTTCTTACAATAGAGGAAATTTCCCTAATAATATTTTTATCCAACGAGAAAATTATGGTCTATGGCTCGATGATTGCACATGTTTTTTGTAGTCTACGCTTTGGAGGTTGTGCATTTAGGAGAACGGGGATGCCGGGAATGTGACAAGGATGGTGAGAAATGACTCTGGCGAGGTAAAGTTTCCCAATCCATTAGGCTAGCACGTTTTGAAAAATAGGTCTCGCCAAGTACCTATCTTGCAAGATCAAGTGAAACAAAGTCATTTCGTTCAGGGGTGCGCAAAAAAATAAAAAATCGCCCACACCACATGGAGCCAAAATAAACTGGCCAGAATTAATGGTTCTCAAGTTCAATTGGAACCGGTGAGTACTGATTTAGTTTACAATTCTAAGTGTGGAACCGCTCATTCAAACTGAATCGATAAATAATTTTTATGATATCAAAGCTCTAGTTTCCTCTTAGTTTTTTTTTTTAAAAAATTATGATATCAAAGCTCTAGTTTCCTCTTAGTCTCTTTCCGTCCCTGTCGCGACCTCCCCGAAGCGGGTCGGACCATCTAAGGGTTCGGCTAATGGATTCTAAGCCTGACTTAGCTCGAGCTCTCCCAAGCCCATACCACCCGCAACTTAGGTTTTAAGTTCTTAATATGCAGATGATTTTTATCATGGAGTCGCCACTAATCTATTTTTGGTAGGTCGATTAGAAACCCAAGTAAAGTAATGGGAGAATTACTTCATTCCTATGAACCGAGATTAAATGAGTTCGGGGACTTGATTACGCTAGATTTCTCTAACGCCCTTTCTCGGTACCTTTTCTTTTTATTTCAAAAATATTTTGTAGGCAGCTTGAATTGATTTTAATTCTATTTCCCTAATATGTGAGGTGATCATGCGGGTGCGCAATCCACCAATTCAACATCCAAGGAAAGCAAATAATAAAAAAAAAAACGGGACTTACCTCGTAGCAACGAAAGTATCTCGCAATGTTAGATCGGAATTCACATCGACGCTTAAATATGATTTCTAATTAACACGCAATTTTCTTTTTTTTTTTCATTTATTTAATGAGGATATAATCCATACGCAATGCAATGCTTCTAGTCTAACATGACATGACCTAACAATATGACATAAAACTATATGACGTGAGCAAAGTAATAATTTTTTTTTAATTTCTTAAGGTGCACACAATCTATCCTAGAGAATAAAATTAATTTTAAGACAATTCTTTTTGGTATTTTCCATGAAATTCGAAATGAAAATTGTCCAATAATTAAATGTGCAATCTAGATTAACCAAATGACTTAGTTCTAATGACGAGCAATTTTTAATTAAATGATCCTAATAACAATCTATAAATGGCGTGCATTTTATGAATCTAATCCTATATGACATATACATGACATTTTTTATTTTTCCTAAAAATGCAATCTATCCAAGAAAGTAAAACTAATTTATTCTAAGACATTTTTTTGTATTTTTCATGAAATTCGGAATTAGGAAAGATGTGAAAATTATCTGACTAGATTAAGATTCTATTCAATTTGCATTAGGAGTTAGGTTAAGCCAAATCCTAATTTAAACCAAAATATTATCTTAACCCAAATAATCCTAAAATGCAATCTATTTAAGAAAATGCCTAAACTTATAATAAATTAAGAAAAAAATCTAAAATTAAACTAAATGTAATTTTACCCTAATATGCAATGACGTACAAAATATGCTCTAATTCTACATGACATATGCATTATGATTTTTTGTTCTTTTTCCTTTTTTTCCTTTTTTTTTTTTTTTTTTTATAATTTCGAAATTTATAATTGCCAAATAATTAAACATGCAATCCAAGTTAAAAACTAGCAACCTAAATTAATTGATTTGATTTTTTTGATTTTTTTTTTAAATTTTTTTAAAATTCGAAATAAAATTCATATTCTAAATATGCAAACCCTAAAATAGGAAATAAACCTAATTTTAACCTACATTTTTTTGATTTTTTTTTATATGAAAGCAAAATTAACTTAAACGGCACAACAGCAAATCATAGCAAGATTGATGTCCAAATTGACGAACCATATCTCGCGCATGAGATCGGGTTGGCCAATTTAAAATAAATCACAAATCGAATCTCGGGCGTGAGATCGGATTGGCGATTTTTCAAGAATTGCGAGTCGGATTTCGGGCGTGAAAATCGACTGTCAATCACAAATTTCACAGGCCTATTTCATGTCGAACATTCTCAATCTTATATTAAGGAATAATTCTACTAAAAAGTAAAGTAACATAAAATAACAAAATAAAGTAGATAAAAAAACTACCTAATTTCCTTTTCCTTTTTTTTTGTTTTCTTGCTTTGGCTTTCCACGGTGTTCGGCAACTGTGGTGAGTCGTCGGGGGGTTGGGTTGCCGGTGTTTGAAGCTCCGGCAAGGACCGGCGACGGGTGGATCAGCAGCGATGGCGACTAGCGGCAAAGCAGACCGGCGGTGTGTACTCCGATGGCGACGGGAAGCAGCAAAAGGCGAAGAATGCAGGGGCGTCGGGTCGCAACTGCTGGGGCGAAGATCGACGGTTGAGCAGCAGCAGTGTGAGCTCCGGTGGCGTCGGGTTGCAGCAGGGACAGAGGCGTAGCAGCGAGGGAGGAGCAGCAGCTCGGCGTTCGGGGCTTCTGGCGCTGCAGATCGGCGACGGCAGAGGCGGAGCAGGGGCGTCGGCGTCGGGAACAGGCAGAGAGGAGCGTCGTCAGGTGCTGGCTCGAGCGGAGACGGTGGGCGACGGCGACAGGGGCGTCGGGTCGCGCGGCGGTGACCAGGAGTTGCAGCGATGGGCGTTGCAGATCTCGTGGCGGAAGGTGAGCGTCGCGGGCGGAGGCGTCGTCGGGTCCACGCTCGTGCAGAGCTGGTGCAGAGGACAGCACGAGCTTGCGAGTGAGGAGGAGCTTCGGCGGCTGGTGGAACGCGAGGGATTGAGCGGCGGTGGAAAGCAGTGGCTGACTCAAGCAGTTGCTGCCACGTCGAGCAGCGGAATGCAGTGGTGCTGTCTTGGAGGTGCTGCTGGCGAGCTACTGGTACGGTGGCGAGCAGGCTGAGGTGCAGCTGTGGAGTTGCAGACGTCGCTGGTGGCGGGCAGAGGCCGGCACGGCGACCAGCGGCCGCAGGTGGAGCAGGAGCAGCGTCAGGTGGTCGCGGGTCGATGTGGGCTACAGGCGAGGGGACCGACGGAGGCGTGGCGGAGTAGAGGCGGTGGCGCGCTCGGAGACGACGAACGGGGGCTCGACTGCTGCAGGTCACGGGCAGAGCAAAAGCAGGGGTAGAGTCGCTCGAGCGTGCGGTGGCTCGGCCTCCGGTCCTGGCGTCGCGGGTCGGCAGCAATGGTGGCGGAGGAGCGGTGGAGCGGCGAGGCAGCAGCAGTGGGCGGAGAAGGAGCAGCGTCGGGTCGTCGTGGGTTGGTGCGCACAACAGGCGAGGCGGCGCACGGCGGAGGTGGAGGCGCGACGGTGCGGGCGCGGGCAGCGAGGGGTCGATGGCAGAAGCCTAGCGAAGAAGAAGAACAGTAATTGGTCTTTCTTCTCTCCTTTTTTTTTGCTTTTCTTTTCTCTCGCCTCTCACGTCCACTCTCCCTCTCTTTCTCTCTCTGTACTTTCAGTGTACCTTTTTCCTTTTCGGTTCAGCTCCTCTCTCTGACTTCATTTTTTTTTTCTTTCTCTCTTAATCTCTCCACTCGTCTGTCTCTCTACGGGCTCTTTTTAATAATTTTTTTTTCTCACAAACCTCTTCAGTGAATGTTTCGTTCTCCTCCTTGCTCCCCTTTTTTCCTCGCTTATTTATAGGCAACAGGTGAACAGGAGGCAGCCGCAATTTTTCCTTGCTTGTTCAAGTTTGGTTCTTTTTTTTCAAATATGGTGGCCGCCGATCTGCTCTCTAGGAAGAAAAGTATTAAAAAAATGTCAGCCCATCTTTTTTTTTGCAGGCGTCTGTAGAATTTTCACGTCCCCCATTCCATGCGTGCATGTGCATGCATTAATGAGGGGGGAGAAAATACACGTTTATGGATTCTTCTTTCTTCTTCATGCTTGGGGCTTCTTATACGACTACTTGTCCCTCCCTTCTATAGGATTGCCGCAACTTTTGACTTTTCTCGTTTGTTATTTGCTTCCTCCTTCAGCAAATTTCTCGTTGCTTCTCCTGACAACCCACACTTTGAGAGAGAGAATATTATATAATATATCATGGGCTCATTTTGCTTCTCTGAGAATTCCTCTGAAATCCGCACGTCCGCCGAATTTGTGCGTGCATGCGCATGCATTAATGAGGGAGAGACAACGGACGTGCAAGAACTTCCTCCCTCTTTTTTTGACTCTCTTTTGCGTGCTCAGACCAGTGGAGAGAGACCATCCCTTCGATTGCGAGCCTCTGCTTCTTGTTGCCTTTTGGTACCAATGCATATGCAACTACATGAAATGCAATTTTACCATTTTTTTTTATTTTTAATTTTTTTCATGTAACTAATTACTAAATGATTAGACAAAATTTAGGTGTCAACAGTCCCTCCCCTTACTCATCTCGCACCCTCGGCATAGATTCTTCAAAATCACCAAGACAACTCCTACCTCAACATAGTTTCTAAGGCTAGCTAATCATCTCCAACTTCTTCACATCCATTAGAAATATTTATGAACGAGTAGGGGCCAAGCATCGGTATTGGCAAATGACATTTTCTATGACTTTTGCTTGTACCATTCAGCCCATTTCAAATTTGATTTTTGTAAGAGGTTAATGTTGGAAAGCTTATCGTAGGATGCATTCTGTATTAGACATTGAGAAGGTGCCTTGGATGACCTAGAGAACCTAAAATTTGGAACAGACTCCTTCCAAAGCCAGCCTTGCTAGAAAAGCTCTAAAAATTGAAAACATACACAAACAGATCATGGAAAAGGAAGGTGAACTGCTATGCTTTAGATAGATGAACCACATGAATTTGTTGGGGACATTTCAACCAGTTCCATGGACCCATCCATGAACCGACCTGTGCCTAGTCTGAGTCTTGTGTGGATCCTTGGAACCAATGGACAATTTCTATTTCCTTAATGGTGTTAAGAATAATGGCACAAAGTAGGGAATCGAGATCAAATCAAATCACACAATTGCCAAAGTCAAGGAAATATCTCACATAACAAGCAAGTTCTAAGATCAAGAGATTGTAAATTCAATTTGATTGATTCTAACGGCTTGTAATCTCTTGTATAAATATGTGTACTCAACTCATGAAAAATGGATTAGTTGTAAAAAAATCTTTTTCTCATAATTTTCTCGATTCTCCTAAACTTTATATGGTATTAGAGTTTCTTCAATCAACCGAGTGTTCGATCCCATTAGTTATCGAGTCACTCATCTCCTCCGATGCCAAAGAAGCAGTCATCATAAGTTTAACCGGAGACAACACCAACTCCTCTACAACCAGTCTCATCACCATCGGCAACAATGGTCTTATCACCATCGGCAACACTGTCCAACTTCCTTTGAAGCTCACAACTAGCAACTTTCCCTCTTGGCAAGCACAACTTCATGCTATTTTAATCAAGCATGATCTACTCCAATTTGTTGACGGCACACACCCTTGTCCGCCACTTGATTCGTCAAAATCAGCCAATGCAACACGCACATTATGGATCCACCAGGACCAGCTATTGTTATCCGTCATTTTTTACTCAGTTTCTAAATCCATTTTGCTACTAATTGCATTAAGTGAAACCTCTCAAGAGGCAATGAAAAAGCTCACCAACCTTTATGCCAACGAATCCCATTCTTGGGTAATGTTTTTGAAAGACTAATTGTCTACAATCCAGCGTCAAGCGGGATCAGTTTCCAAATATCTTCGAGGATTAAAGGGTATTGTTGATGAACTCTCTATTATTGATACATCCCTTCAAGATGATGATATTGTTATTCATGCCTTACGTGGAATTGGTCTTGAATTTAAAGAATTAGCGGTTTGCACTAGAGAAAATCCTATTTCATCTGAGAAATTACAAAACAAACTTGTCACTTATGAAACCTACCTTAAGTATGAAGAAAAAACTGCAAACTTTATTTCTATCATAACTTAGTATACTACCAAATCACACTCTAGTCCATTTGCTGCTCACTAGAACGGTGCTCAAAATGGACGTGGTTCTTCTCATGGTGCCCGCAACGACCTTGGCAACCAATAGTCCCAAAAAACCCATCGAGTAGGGCAACCCATCTAAGTCTCATGACTCTCGGCCTCTATGTTAATTTTACGACAATACGGCCACATGACCAAGACTTGCTACCATGTCTGAGGCCGTCCAAATGCTGAACTTGTTGTGCACCACATAATTGCCACAAGCTTGACCACGCAATGGCTTGTTGATTCAGCAACGTCCCACCATGTTACCAACAACTTAGCAAACCAATCTCTTCACTCGGAATATGAAGGACCGGATGAGATTGTTATTGGTCACGGGAAAGGTTTGAGTATTTCGCATGTTGGGACGACAAAACTTGTATCCCCTGAAAACACCTTTGTTTCACCTAACACACTTTGCGCGCCGTCCCTTACTCAAAATTTAATTTCCATCTCTAAATTTTGTGCCCAAAATAATACCTCTATTGAATTTTTTGCCAAGTTATTTTTGGTGAAGGATCTTCGAATGGGAGTGACATTATTGCGTGGTGAGCATAAGCACGGAGTCTATTGGATGCCACTCTCTCTACGGCCATACAAAGACCAACTTGTGGCATTCATAGGAGATAAATCGGCTCATTGCAATTGGCATCGACGTTTGGGACATCCTTCTCTCTCCATTCAAAATTATGTAGTTAGGACATTTTCATTACCCATAAGTCCTAAGTCCAAATCAATTCTTAAATCATGTTGTGATTTGTGCCAATGCAAAAAAGATAATCGTTTGCCATTCAATGTTTCTACTCTCTCAAGTCAAAATCTACTAGAACTCCTATACATTGACGTTTGGGGGTCCTACTTTGAACACCTTGGTATTTGTCAACCATTTTGCAAAATACATATGGTTTTATCCTATGCAAAAAAAGTAAAAATTCGATGTTCATGCCATTTAAAGTGTTTTTAAACCAATTGACAACAAATAATTTTAATGTCTTATTATCTCTGTCTACTCCGAATGACGAAGGTGAGTATCTAAAACTCAAAACCTTTTTCACCATACACAATATTTCTTACTTCACCACTCCTCACACTCCGCAACACAATAGCACTGCCAAATGGCGACATAGTCATGTTGTAGAAACATGTTTAACTTTACTCCACAATGCATTTCTTCCAACCACTTTTTGGTCATATGCTTTTCAAACCGCTGCATATCTCATCAATCAACTACCTACCCCAATCATTCAGTATCAATCTCCATATCAAAACTTTTCAATCAAAAACCGAACTATCTTAATCTTTGAATTTTCGAATGCTTATGTTATCCGTGGCTTTGCCTATATGCCCAAAATGAGCTTGATAAACGAACTCATCCATGTATATTCCTTGAGTACTCAGTCTCCCAAAGTGCATACAAATGTTTTGAACTCCAAGCCAAATGTGTTTACATTTCTTGTCACGTTGTGTTCCACAAACATATTTTTCCATATGTCACAACAAACTCCTCACTTCCAAACCCATACTCAACCCACCCACAGTTGACCCCTTACCTAAAACCCAGACCAACTCAAACAAAAATAACACACCACTATCTACCATAAACTCCACCCCATCGGATCCATCTCCTTCAATCCTCTTATACATCACCACAACCAACCTTACCGCTACCTCCATCAACCATAACCCGCCACCATCCAATAATTACATGATCCAGGAATAACATATTCAAACCTAAACAAATTCATCACCCCACTAAACTCTCTCTACCCGATACCATCAAACCAACATATGTTACTCAAGCCTTGTGGGACATGCCATGTCCGAGGAGTTTAACGCATTGCTATGCAATGGAACATGGGAACTCACTCCTAACACACATTATAGTAATGTTGTTGGTTGCAAGTGGATCTTCCAGATTAAACGTCAACCTAATGGCAGTATTGAGTGCTATAAAACACGTCTAGTTGCCAAAGGCTTCCACTAATGTCTCGAGATTGATTACAATGATACTTTTAGTCCCGTTGTCAAATTGACCATCATTTGTGTTGAGCTTTCATTGCATTGAACCGAGGATGGCCACTTCGGCAACTTGGTGTCTATAATATGTTCCTACAAGGAGATCTCACGGATGAAATATACATGACTCAACCTCCAAGATTTATTTATCCGACTCAACCGAACCATGCGTGCAAATTGAGAAAAGTTATTTGTGGATTACAATAAGCGTATGGTACAGTGCATCGAGCAAATTCCTACACACTCACAGCTTTCGCAGCTCCCACTCTAATCCATCCTTGTTTGTTTACACGATGAGTCCAATTACAACATTTTTCCTTGTCTACGTTGACAATCTTGTCATCATAGGTAATGATACCTCTTTTATTGCCAAATTCATTGAAGCACTATCTACTCATTTTTCTGTAAAAGATTTGAGATCACTTTGTTACTTTCTTGCTGTTAAAGTGATCCCAACCAAGATAGGCATACTTCTTTCTCAACATAAGTATATCCATGAGCTTTTACAAAAACACAAAATGAATGAAGTCAAGGAAGTAGGCACTCCATTAGCCATGAGAATCAACTTATCTGCCAATTATCCAGTTGAGACAACCAACGCAAGTGAGTATTGAAGTATTATTGGGGCCTTTCAATATCTCACTATCACAAGATCCGACATTGCATTCTCTGTCAACAAATTATCTCAATTCATGCAACGTCCTACTAACATACATTGGGCTGCTACTAAATGACTTCTCCAGTACTTTAAAGGAAGCATATTTCATGGGTTACATTTAACATGTTCCATGACATATATTCTTCATGGGTTCTCCAATGTTGATTGGCAGGCAATTCAAATGACCGATCATCCACCTTTGCATTTGTCATCTATCTTGGACCTAATCCGGTGTATTGGAGTGCATGGAAACAATGCACAATTGCCCAATCTTCAACCAAAGCTAAGTATCGCGCCGTTGCCACGGCTATAGCAGAATTACAATGGATCTAAAACCTGCTATTTGAATTTAGCATTGAACCAATCACCACTCCAACTCTGTATTGCAACAACATTGGCACAACATATGTATGTACAAATCCGATATTTCACTCCTGAATAAGACACATTGCCATGGATTACCATTTTATTCGTGATCTAGTTGCAAATGGAGTTTTCCACGTCTCCCATATCTCAACCACGGATCAACTCGCAAATGCCCTCACAAAACCATTACCCAAACCTCGGTGAAGTTGTTTATGACCCAAGATCGGTGTCTTCAATGGAAGCGCCATCTTGTGGGGGTGTGTTAAGAATAATGTCACCAATCAGGGAATCAAGATCAAATCAAATCACATAAATGCTAAAGTCAAGGAAGAATCTCACATAAAAAACAAGTGCTAAGATCAATGGATTGTAAATTCACTTTGATTGATTCTAACGGCTTGTAATCTCTTATATAAATACATGTACTCAGCTCATGAATTATGGATCAGTTGCAGAAAATTCTCATTATTCTCTCAATTCTTTTAAACTTTATAAGTGGATGGTTCTCGATTTTAAAGTGGAAACTGTCCATCCTAAAATTGATCACCCTAATTCCAACTGGCACCCTTAACCCCAAACGTTTGCCGAGGTAATCGACAACTTGGCATCGCGGGCTTTTTGGACGGAGAAGCTAATGGTCGTTGTTTTTGCCCCTCGAGTAAGAGTACGTTTTTGTTGTTGTTGTTGTTGTTGGGTTTCTTTTATTTTCGTATTGGGCCTACCATTCACCTCATTTCCCTTCTCCTACCTTTTCCCCTGCAAGCTCCAATGGGCTCTGTGGGCTCAAAGCCTGCACCAAGTGATCGTGATGCAATGAACACCGGATCGATCCGCCCAGAAATCTCATCCTCATCGTGCTTGCAAGCTTGATCGAGCCCTTTTGCGCTTGGTCACATGACGTACACGATACTTAGATAGCTCAGCGGTTTTCACTTGCTTTAGTTCTAGAAGACGGCGACACCGGCGGTCCATGAACTTTTACTCGTCGTCCAGTCCGGGCACTGTCTTCTCGAACCTCGCTTCTTGTTTGACTAGGCCCACTGCACAATTATGTATCATCTTGTGCCCAAGGTGATGGTCCTCCCGTTGCAATCATAGAAGGAAATGGAAGACGTTGGACTGAAAATGCAGTGAAGGTGATGGCGGAATCATTCCTCAATCTCCCACAGCCGAGGTTGATCCACGTTATGCTTTTGCGTCCACACCGATCGAAAGTGTAATCACGCACTCGAACTAATGCTCGTAGGTTCGTACGGGTTATTATTACATTGTTATAATTTGGGTATGTTACTTCTGTAAACGCTTCATCCAGGTTTTATGCAATCCTACGCTAAAAACTAAGGGATGGTATCTAATTCAATAGAGTGTCTTCGACTATCATGGTAGAAGTTCTAGAATTTCTGGCATGGGTACACTGGAGCACTAACATTTTCATTGTTCATTTAAGTTATAAATTTATGTTAGAAATAATTAGAATTTCTCTATGAAAATTCTCTATGTTAGAGATAATTATAATATTTTTGTTGATTATACATATCTCTCAAGATTGCATGTATGTCTCCATTGATTGCGTATATCTTGATTAAGATATCATCTTGGAATAGTTTTCTGACAGCGCCTACAAATAAGTTGATGTGTTATTCATTAACATATATATCGAAAATATATCTCAAATTCGTTTTCCGCATGATTATTAATTATTTGCAACTTTGATGTGTTTGAGTACTTCTGTTAATTTTGTCTATTTTAAGTTGATCCAAGATTCCACGTTAATTTTCCTTACCATTTTTCCAATATCTTTTGACCTCCTTTAATTATTATTTCAATCTTTTGATACAATGCGAAATTGTTTGGTAGTGTCACATCACAAAATTGAAGAAAACTGTAGATAAGTAAAAAACAAAAAATTGAAAAATAAACATCAAATTTGAAGGGAAAAAAAAGAAAAAGAAAAGAAAAGATGAAGACAAGAAAGATACTAAAGATCGGGGATGGAGGAATGCCGGCGGTTGGGGTAAGGGACGCCACCGCCCCCTTCGTCGCCGGTAGAGGCTGACGATCCTCGTCGAGATCCTTAGCGAGGGCAGCGGGCCCTTCACGTGGTAATAGTTGTAGCAACCATCACCACCATCAGGCCGCGGGCCTCAGTGGGGTCTCTCTAGCAAATCGCACCTTATCACCCCTAACCTTTTTTACCTTTCTAAAATCAATTTTAGTCTTTTTTAATCTTTATTCTAATTAGTACGTTTTCTTTTTAGCTCTTAGTCTTTTTGACGCGGCGCCAATTTGAAACCTCGACAACGCCATAGTGGGGAAAATGCGGGCAAAAATTAATAATAATAAAAAGAAGATGGCATGAAGCATTTTCTGTCCAAGAAAAGCTCGTGGAGTTATGGAAAGACCAAAGTGGAGGACAATGACAAGCGTTAATAAATTAATGCCTGAAATGAGAATTCCAAAACATATAATATGACTAGTTTTAGGAGTTGTGGTATAATTATCCTAAATAATTTCAATGCGAGTGTCACTTTCGCAATAAGGACACTAACCTTTTGAAAGTACAAACTTTTCAAGATGACGCAATAACAATCACGTGATTATGATTGATATAAATTAAGATGGAAATCAAGTAACATGCACCATATTTATATTTTAGAATTCCATATTCAACTCACCATAAATGTAAATTTCCACATGTGTGGCGTCCCCAAAGGAGAATTACCAAAAAAGTCTTAAACCTATTACAATTGTACCAATTCAATCATAAATTATTTTTTTTTTGGCCAATTTAGTCCTAAATATTTTATAATTGTGTCAATTCAGTCCATTCGGCCAAAATTGGCCGACTGGTGCTGACGTGGACGTTAGCAGGGGACAGCCGGCCAGTGACGCAATTTTTTAATATTTTTTCGATTTTTTTAATATATTTTAATATGTTTTATAAATTTTTTAATTTTTTAATTTTTTAATTCTTTTTTTTTTCTTTTTCTTTTTCTTTTTCACCTTCTTCTTCCTTTGGTTGACAAGGGCGAGGCCCCACCAAATTTGGCGAAGTCAACCTCGCCGACCACTGGCGAGGGCGAGGGCTGGCCAGATCCTGCGAGTCGGCCCTCACCAAGGCTAGACGAGGCTGTCATTGCCAAGGGCTGTGGCGGAGGTGAGGAGGGAGAGGATGAGGAGGAGGAGGTGGTGGAGTGGCTACGGAGATGGGAAGAGGGGCGCTGCGGCAGCGGCGAGGAGAGCGAGATGGGGGCAAAGATTTGTGTACGAGTGCGGGGACGATGACGACGGCGACGACAACGACAGGGATGTCGGGTTTCTCTGGCGCTGGAGCAATGCCCCCATCTTCGTAGTGCTCTGCCGCCTACTCCTCCTCCTCCTCATCCTCTCCCTCCCCGCCCCCGCTGTAGCCCTTAGCGAACGGCAGCCTCACCTAGCCTTAGCGAGGGCCAAGCTCGCCGGATCTGGAGAGGCTCAGCCTCGCCCTCGCCTTTGGCCAGCGTAGGAGGAAGAAGAAGGTGAAAAAAAAAAAGAATTAAAAATATTAAAAAAATATAAAAAATATTAAAAAATTACCTCGCCAAATGCATTGTCCCCCACCTAAGCGTCCACGTCGATCAGCCAATTTTTGGCCGAATGACTTAATTGGACAATTATAAAAGGTTTAAGACCAAATTGGCCAAAAAAAAAAAAAAAAGTTTAGAACTAAATTGGCATAATTGCAATAGATTTAGGATTTTTTTTTTTATAATTCTCTCCATCCCCCAAGGTATCCTCTAATGTGCAAATCAATAAGAGGTTCTTACTATATAGAGTATGGTACTTATCCGGCCGAAAAGAAAAAGTACCATGTCGATTTCAGGCCGTCTAAGTTTCGGGACGAGGAGGAGTAGCGGTCCACATTGGACAAGGAAGTCCCCCATTTTGAGCGTTGGTTCTGGTTCTATAGGGCTTCCCAACTAACTTTCAACGGGTTCGATCTCATCAATTCATCGCAATCAATTCCAACTACTTTCGAAGGGGACTCTCGGCCAAAGAAATTTGAAGATCACAACGAGATCCTAAGGCCGGAATTCATTGAAAAACACCAAAAAAAATTGGAGCCCTCGAAGTCGCCTTCGTGGGGTCTAGAATGAATTGTTTGATTGCTTGTCTCTAGCCACGTTGATATATACGGTCACCTAATCTATTTATTATCCCGTGCCACCGCTAGTCCAACCTTATTGAAAACGATGGAAAGTCACTTATGGGGGTGGACGCACATACGCGAATGCGAAGGAACCAACTCTTCCACGATAGAAAATCCTAATAAATGCGTAAACTGATAGGCAGAGTGAGATTGCATAAATATAAGAAGTATATATGACCCATTGTTGAGTAATGGGAGGCACAATTTCAACGCTCTTCTCATGTCCGAGATGGATTAGTTGATCACGGCACGTGGAATCTGATTGATGGGATGGTCATCAATATGTAGAGGTGAGTTTAAAAAACCATTCAGACCAAAGCAAATCGGTTGGTTTCAAGTAGTTCTTAGAAGTATCAATCCGATTCCTAGTTCAATGCAATTAGAATTGATGAATTTTAGTTCGATTTCCAGTTCTAAGTGTGGAACAACCCATTCATTTCACTAAGATTGGACTGGTCTTTTATTTAATTACATTTTTCTTTTAGTAAAAACTTAATTACATTTTTTATTTCTCACAAATGTGAAAAATTCATAATATCTTCACAACTCTTTTATGCCTCTATAGTCTTTCCCAAATTTGAAATAAAACCCTAATTTCTCTTACTCATGTTGCCTCCTTCTCCATCGATCTCCTCACCCTTGCTTGATGAATCCTTCACGTTGCCCTACTTCGACGTGGAGGACTCGTTAGCTTTGATCGCTAGCCCATATGCATCGAGGCTACCTTTGTGTGTGTGTGTGTGTGTGAGAGAGAGAGAGAGAGAGAGAGAGAGAGAGATGATTCCATTCATTATCGGTTTGATTCCCGGACTAAATGGTCTAGTTCCCGATTCAAAAAAATTGGGGAGCAGTCCTTTTGATTCGGTTCCTAGATTTTTCGAGGAGAAACCGATAACTTTTACAGATACATGGTCACTCCAAAGGCATAAGCTGATAGGCGGAAGGAAATTACATAAATATAAAGAGCATACAAAACTCATAATTAATCTATGTCAAATAATTTTTTTTTTGTCCGTACTGCTTTAACTTTCAATTCACTTATAGACTTTTATCATGCCTCTTCGTACAACGTGGAATCAAACTCGACACCTAAAACTAAACGTCCTCACCTTTAGACTCTTCTTAGAAGGGCGGTAATCAAACTCTCCACTTCCCTCTTCTCACAGGGTGGTCATTGAGACGATTCCCAATTCAATATAAATAAATAAATAAAAATCATGTAAGATATTATCACTCCAATGTTTATAAGAACAATAGCAGTGATGGGCTTGGCAAACTGTGCTCGATGAGCAAAGACACGATGCGCGGAGGAGCCGATACGAGGAAAGGTTGTTGGGAAAGGGGAGGGAGGGGAAATGGGGGTGTGGGGCCCGCGGGAATTATGAAATTAGTCCCCAAATTATTGGAGGGCGACAGGGGAAACGGTAGTTGAGAAAGAGAGATATGTCATTTTGATGTCCCCCCCCATCACGTGCGACCTGGTCCCGCGGCTTCCCCCTCATGCGTGGCAATCATTCATGTCGAGCCTTAGCACATCCTCTGGTGACACACGTGTGGGTCCTTTCTCTTGATTCTTTATAATTTATTGCTATTTCACTTTATAGCTTATATCGTACATAACTAGTTGGTGAAACATCGGTCCCCCGTAAAAAATTCCAAGTCCGACAAACTCGTGATACGATTACGTATGCTCTCTTCATCCTATAAAAAAATTTCGAACTCCCCCGATACATTTGCTTTAAATTAATTTTTATTGTAAAAAAATCTCGAACCAATACCCCGATCTAAATCAATATGAATGTATCAATGTGTGTGGATTTTCCATATTGAGTTGATTTTGCAATCGTTTTGACATATGGATAGTGAGATGAAATGGGTCGAGAGTGTTCTTCTTTTTTTTTTTTTTTTTTTTTTGTGAAAAAAAGTTAGTTTGCAGTGAACATTTTGTGGGGGCCATGAGTTTAGGATTTTCTTGTAAGATGAAGATGAATTCGACATAAATGTCTCATGGAATATTGGTTTTGATGTCTTTAATGGTACTAACACGAGAGTTATAAATCCAAAGTATCAGGAACGAAGGTACAAAACTATTCAATCAACATTTTCTTCTCCTAGAATCTGAATCCAATCCCCCCGAGTCGGTTAATTTTTCTGCACAGTAACAAATCTCTAATCATCAGCATAGGTACATCGCATGTCCTCTTCTAGACCAAACCTCGATCGAAAACTCGTTCGACCATGCGATAGTCCACAAGATTCCCTGCTGAGCTCATTATGCAAACGCAATTTCTCTATCTTATCGAGTGCGGATTCCAAAACGAAGTTGAACCCATCTCTCCCCTTCCATAGTTGCTTCCTTGCATGGCTACGATGGCGACATGGCGATCGAGAAATACGGCAGCGTGGTGGCCATGGAAAAGTTCAGCCATACGGAGAATCTTATGATAAGCAAACTCTTCTTCCTTGGGGTATCCTAGTTTCGAGAGTCAGATAAGCGGGCAGCAAAATGCTTCCGAACGTGGCTGCAGTAATTTCTCAGAGCAAAAAAACAAAATGGCAATTGACCAACTCCATGCAACTCCCCAGGCTTCCTGTGCAGGGAATCCAAGAGGGAATATCCGATCCACCGCGAGCGATCATGGACTGTATCGCCGCCGGATCATTGGCGGAAACAGGTGGCCCGAGGGCGTCGCCGCCCACCTGGCTGGCGGGCGGCGAAACCTGGCCGCCGCCCTCCCATGCAACCGCACACCTGGCGCCCCTCCCTCTGCCGCCACCAACTTCCTCCCTTTGCGGGCGTGTCAAACTGTCTACAAACCGCCTCCCGGACCCAGAAAAGCAACAGCACCTATCTTCCCTCGAACTGCCCGTGTTGCCCCTCGCGTCGATTGAGGTCGATCCGTGAGTCCGTGACCACCAACCCCGCATTATGTCAACCGTCTCATGCAGTGCCGCCAATCTCGTCCGCCAACGTGGCTCACCAGGATTAGACGTACGCCACATGTTAGCGACCGTCGGCAAAGGCGCTTAGGATTTTTACTAACGCGCCCCCACATGCCGACGTTCCTTTCAACCCGCCCGCCATGATTGATTCCCCCCCAATAATAAAGAGCTCTACACTAGCCGCTTGCGGCGCCGCTATAAATAAGGACGAGCGAGCTTCATGCCTCTCGCGTCTGGCGAAAGACTCTTAACTCCTCCTCCCGCATCTTCTTCTTCACTGCCTGTCGTCCCGAAGAGAGAGGCCGAGAGAAATGGACAGGAACGGCGTGCTGGTGTGCGCTCCCCTGGAGTGCGAGACCCTGGAAGGGATGCTGTCCTCCATGGACAAGGCCAAGGCACACGGCGCGGACCTCGTCGAGCTCCGCGTCGACGCCATGTCCTTCGGCCAGGGTCTCCGAGGTCGAGGAGCTCATCCGGCGCCGCACCCTTCCCGCCATTGTCTCCTTCAGGTGATTCCCCACGTCCTAGCCCTCCCGCATTGTCACTCCAACAGCAGCACAGTCATTGGAAAGCTCAAGTTTGCTTTCTCGTCGTCTCGTTTCGTTCGTTCTCTCTTTTCTGTCATCTGCCTAGAGAAGTGATAATGCGCATACGGGTTGATTTCGATAATCATCCCGTAAAACTAAGATCTTTCTTCTTTTTCCTTCTTCTTTCTTTTTTGGTTATCCATGCGTTTAGATAGCCATCTGACTAACTTTTCAAGGAAATTGCTGACATGATAGCCACGGACGATGCCATAACATCCAAAGTTTTGGACGCATGTATGCCATCTTCGCATTTCACTAGTGAAATTAAACGAACTTTGCTAAAACGTGCTATCTATTCTTAAGACACCTAAAGTTCAGTGCGTCGGAGGACCGAAAATGGAAGTTTAGTGACATGATGGAAAATACATGGTGACCGCACATGTCATTAGCTCGTACTTTCCCTCTGGTCCCAATTGAATAATTTTACGATCAGTCGTTCCCCAAGTACGGATGTCTATACCCATCGATATCCTTTTCGTTCGATTTTTCCACGAGAACGGGATTCGTGTTTGTAATCCACCAATCAGAGACATAATAAGAAGGAATTTCCTTCTATTGAAGAAAAATATAGCACGACAAAACCCACCCGACATGTTAAAAACCTTTCACTGATGTAGATCGGCAAAATAATTAGGTAAGATTACATGGGCCACCCCGATTTCGGACCACCCAATTCGCTTTTGCCAAATCGCTTAGCACATCAAGTTTATGGTACAAATCTCCAATTTTTTATCTTTGGCATGTTGTTTCCATTGGATACTTCACCTTGTCCGCAAGAGTGTGCTTAAATTAAAATAATACTGTAAAGTCGGAGGAGGAAAAAAATAGCATGAAAAATGAGGCACTTGTCCTTGTCTTATCTTAGGTTTCTTTTTCTCTATATTATTATTGATTTCCTTTCCCTAGTCTCCGGAGCTTCGAGAGCTTGACACTGCTGGTCCGTGTTGAATGACTGTTGCAGATCCATTAATATATTCTCTGTATAGAACGGATTGGTGTGTATTTTTTTCATTAGTTTAAAGTATAGATCCTGCACATACATTAACTATGAAAAATATGTCTATCAATTCATAACTGTTCATATACGCAAAGTAGGAAAAGCTCAACCGTGAAAGTCACTCGACATTTGAAGCAAAAATATCGTGGTGATTCAAACGTGCACGCTATAATGGTATGATTTCAAAACGATAGTCGGGCCGTTTTTTATGGTAGTAAAACTAAATTGAATTACCCCGGAAGGTGACGCCAGACGACATAAGTTATCCAGCTTAAAGCGACGGGCATGACAGGAGTTGCGCCCGGACTTATCACGGTGGGGACCAATCGAAAGTGGTCCTCACGCCTCTCGGCTCCAACCGTCGAAACCGATGCCCTTTTGGACGAATCCAGGAGCCAGAGCCAAGCTTTTGGACACATCGTCCAATGTTCATGTGGCCTGTTGTGACCCGTGACCATGATGCCAAAGACCGACCGAGGACACGAGACGTTGTCGTCCTGCTCGTCTTGAAAAAGCTGCATTGGCTTGCCTGCCCAGAAATGTGCACTGACTCTTGTCCTTTTTCGGCAGGTTGAATTCCGCAAGAGCTTCCCGCAGACAAAATGACACGACCATTTGCTTGCAAGTACTGCGGCTAGCGCTCGAACTGGACGTCGAGTTCGTCGAGATGGAACACGAGGTAATCTTGTTCCCCATGGAGAGGACCGAAACTAATGTACGGGTTTTTGAATGCATGTGTGCATATGGATTATTCGACAAGGATGGCAAAGATGTCGAGTCGGACGATCATTTGTTCCTTTTGCTCGTTTTTCATCAACGAGTCAGTTCTGGTTCCTGAGAGAAATCATCATTTCGATATCCCGAATTGAACCTGTTTTTGTCTAAATGGGCTAAAACAAGAAGATTTCTAATATCCAGTGTCTCACATAAGCGGTCCCTAATTTGCAGGTGGTTTCTCACTTCAACATCGATGAACTGATGGAAAAGCGTTCCAGCAGCAAAATAATCGTGTCGAGACACTTGAACGGCGACAAACCGTGCAAGGAGAAGCTCGGGAACTTAATTGCCTCGATGCAATCCTCTGGAGGAGATGTTATCAAGCTCCTTGTCGAGGTTGATTACATCACGGATTTAGCACCGATTTTCCAGCTCCTCACCAGTTGCCAGGTACTCATAACTATTCACAGCTTGTGAAAGCCATCACTTGAATCTTTTCAGTGACATGCCTCTCATCATTATAATGTTGTAAATCGCCCTGAAAGTCATACTTATCTGTCTTAATATCGGGAAATTAGCACTATTTTGAATAACTGATTATGAAAAGTAGCACGAGATCAAGCTGTTTCAGGAAAATCGGAACGCTAAATCTCACTGCAAATGAACTTGATGGAGAGGTTAATAATGTAGCCACTCTAGCTAGTCATTTCACTAGCGAATACGCCTTTTACTGTTGA
Source organism: Eucalyptus microcorys (assembly GCA_014182515.1). Classification (NCBI taxonomy): domain Eukaryota; kingdom Viridiplantae; phylum Streptophyta; class Magnoliopsida; order Myrtales; family Myrtaceae; genus Eucalyptus; species Eucalyptus microcorys. The sequence goes on from CM024569.1 coordinate 11,223,460, forward strand.
TGTACCTATAGGATTGCTGGATCGAAAATCAGCTTTCAACAACGGTAGTAAGGTCAGAATGGAAATCAACTTTGCAAATTATATGATTAATCTCATAGCATAAGTCATGAAATCGACCTCGATTTTGTCTTCAGGTTCCACTAATTGCCACCACAGTTGGCGACAGAGGGCTGATAGGCCAGTTGCTGGGGCCGAAGTTTGGCGGCTTCTTGGCGTATGGGTCGCTGGAAGGAGCAATTCCCGGTCTGCCGACGCTGACTAGCCTCAGGCAAGTGTACAAGATTGAGCACATGAACGCGGACACCAAGGTCTTCGGCCTCATATCGAACCCAGTCGGGCACAGCAAAGGGCCGCTCCTCCACAACCCGACCTTCCGATATGTAGGGTTCAACGGTATCTATGTCCCTATGCTCGTTGATAACATCAAGGAGTTCTTCAAGGTCTATACCAGTCAAGATTTTGCAGGCTTCAGGTAAGCTATTTCGTTCTTATCAGATGAGAACCCAGAGATCATAAACCAGTTGGAGTTTCATCGACCTTTTTCCCTTGCAATTCAAATTATAGTCTTTGCTCATGGTAGGTAGTTCTCCTGCATTAGAGTACATTTCCAACTTTAGGTTCTTCTCTTTTTCCTGTTTGAAGTCAAGGCCTTGATGGATGTTTGAAATGCAAAGTCTTGTTGTCTTTTTCTTCCTGTGAAAAAATTTTGCAGTGTGGGAATTCCACATAAGGAAGCAGCAGTTGCTTGCTGTGATGAAGTTCATCCACTAGCTAAGGTCTGGAGACTTGAACCAATGCACAAACCTTTAAGACTTTTCTTGTCGATCTTTAGTTTGCGTTTCTGGTATCTTTTCCTTGGTTTTTGGCTTAGGCATGAGTAAGGGACTGAAATGAGGCGAAACATACTGTTGATCCTGGTAAAGATGCATACGTGATCGATCGATTTTGTGAGCAAAATTGTTTCGGTCTCTGTCATGATGATCAAAACCTTCTGTTCTTTGCTGCATATGAAGCTGATGGCTTTGTTTCCTTGTGCTCAATTTAGTCCATTGGAGCTGTGAATACTATAGTAAGGAGGCCTACTGATGGGAAGCTGATTGGGTACAACACAGATTGTGAGGCTTCAATCACTGCTATAGAGGATGCTCTGAGAGGTAACTAGACTGGTTTCGATCGGAGCAACCACCTGAGTTTTCTCGTCCTAGTTTCTAAAAACGTTTTCCTTATGTAATAGGATTGATTAGGGATGAGTTTTGATCTGAATTAAGTGATGATGAACAGAGAGGCATGCCGCTAATGGGGAAGCCAGAGCAATGGACGCATCTCCAATTGCAGGGAAAGCATTTGTATTGGTTGGAGCTGGAGGAGCTGGAAGAGCTTTGGCCTTCGGTGCCAAGAGTCGCGGGGCCCGAGTCTTCGTCTTCAACCGTAACTTCGGTAAGTAATCCGAGTAAATATTGGCCTTGCCTAAGCTCTCACTCTGACAAACCAAGCCAACCCCTTTTCATTTCAAGAAACTGACTTCAATGTCGACTCGTCTTACAAATGCGAAAAGAGAGAGCAAAAGCCCTAGCCAATGCGGTATCGGGAGAAGCCATCAGGTACGAACACTTGGATACGTTCCGCCCCGAGGAAGGGATGATCCTTGCGAACGCGTCCGCCGTCGGAATGGAGCCGCACGCCGATAAGAGCCCCGTTTCCAAGGTTTGTTCTCCTCCTCTTTGGATGCACAGGTGCTTGCATTGAGAATCATGCTATCTGATTAATGTTTCTGCAATGGACAATGAAATGTGTTTTAGGGGGTGCTGGGAGCATATGAGCTGGTGTTTGATGCAGTGTACACACCAAGGAACACAAGGCTATTGCAAGAGGCAGCACAGGCAGGGGCCATTGTGGTTAGTGGGATGGAGATGTTCATCAGACAGGCCCTCCATCAATTCAAACTCTTCACCAGTGGCTTAGGTATCCTCTTCCCAGATACACACACATACATAGATTTCTTTTTGTCTCCTGGATATCCGGATTTTTCCACTCTCAGCTAATCTCGACCGGCTCGCTATCCATCTTGCAAAACTCTCCTTTTGTTCTTGGTATTAATACCACTAAGGTTTGTTAGATAGTTCAACCCAAAAACTTAATCAGATAGGTGAAAACAGACCGAAGCTACCTAAGTCGAGAAAATCAATAGTACATCAGTTAAATGAGGGTTTCGCAGATGAGGAATACATGCACTCGGGGTAGGATGTCGTCTACCCGGTGGCGAAAACTGATTTAGCGCGCTTTGGTTCGCGGGCGACTTTGGCCTATGTAATCAAAGCATACGTTCCTTGATTGCCAAGTATGGAAAAGATTCAAACATTAGGTAATGACAATGTTCTTCCTCGTCTTTGTTGCATTTTCGCAGCTCCGGAGGAATTCATGCGCAAGCTCGTGTTGGAACAATTCTGAAGGCATTGCCAAAGCGAAAGGGACCAGAACCATACAAAGAAGTCCTTCATTGATGAGACATTTGTTCACTTCCATGTAACACAATTAAATCTGAGGACATCTTATTATGACATGTCTACCGTGGCGTTCCCTTTTGTCCGGTGCAACGATGTAATCATCCCCGATCATAAATTCTTGCGCGTACAATAATTTACATAATATATGTTATGATAGGATTTTATTTAAGTGCCGATTCTTGTCAATATGAAGTTAGACGCGTTATGTTGTGTCATATTCGCTTGTTTTCCTTGTAATTCGTGTTTTACCTTGTGTTGTGCAAACACGTTCAGTCTGGTATTGTTGGCCCTTCTCTTTGCAGCAAGAAAATGTTTTTGTGGTTTCTTTGTAGAACTAGTCCTCTATCTAGACCTCGCATTGACAAAAAATTAGTTATTTGCTTAATCACTAAATTGGATAATCCTTTTATCTTTTCTTCTCCTATTAAAATTTACAATTTAAATTGTCGATTAAATGTTAATTGGCATTAAAGAAATTTCTCTCCTTTTGCACTGCATCTCTACTTTATATATTCCAAATCTATAAGTCTATAGATATATAAATTTGATGCGCCCAAACATCTCTCAATCATGTGAAAATAAATAGAAGAAGTTTTCTTAGAATGTACACAAACTTTATGTGATTGGAATTAAGGAGTAATTTAAATTCAATTTAATGGCATCATTCGAAGACAGTATACTCAATTTTTTATTTTTTTCAATTTCGACACTGATTCCTCATCTGAATTTTATATCTATTTCCTACATAGAAGCAATTGTGTGAGTTTTCATTAGTTTTCCTTTTTAATCGATTTAAGTTTTGATGATGTCAGAGAAATCTCACTTATGATTGCTATTTTCTTTCTTATCTTATTAACTTTCCTTTTCTATTTTTTTTTTCCAAAATCATTTTCGAATCAAATGGCAATATATCAATCGCCTACGAAAGCTACCCCATCATTTAAGAAAAATTGCATTTTTTTTTAAAAAGTATTTGGTGAACATGTCACGATTATGATATGTTAATTTGCTGCAACTTTAAGAAAGCTACCCCATTATTTCAAATGGAGTAACATGGACGTTTTTTCCAAGAGTAATATGGACGTTGACTTTACCCGTAAGAGACCATTTACCATCTTAGAAAATTTTTGGTATAATATGAAATAAATGGTTCCTAAATTCTAAATGTACAATATAATTTTTGAACTTTAGTCCAATATACAATATGATTCTTGGACTAATTTCTCAATTATATGAAAGTGTTTAGTTATCATTTAATTAATTCAAAATCAGGGATAACATCACAAACACTAAATTGAATATGCAAAAGTTTAGGGTCACTCTACCTTAGACTAAAGTTCGAAGAACATTTAGGTAGTTTTTCCGTAAAAACTTTCTCGGAATGGACCGATCTCGTTCAACGAAAGGCAGCTGGAGCGGGGTGTCACCTCGGAATTGCCAAATTGCATTTCGCCACCCGATGCCTAAATTCCGGGAACCGCATGTATAAATACGGCCGCGATTCAATTGCGGGGGAGAGGTCATGATTCTGCGCCCCATCTGACCCCGACCGCGCGGAAATGGTCGGCACGTCGCCTTCCGATTCGTCTTCGCTTCCAGGTTCTCCTCCTTCTCTTTTCCCGTTTCCCAGGTCAAGTTCGGTTCTTTTACGCACGTTCGGGTGTCGAATTCGCTGTTCTTTTCTGGGTCTTTTCGATGCGTCCGAGGCATTTGCGTTCGTTGATAGGAAAGATGGGATTTCACCCTTTTGGTTGTTGGGTAGGTTTTTCGGTTGCTTTTGGGGCGAGGAGAGATTGAATGGGTCGAGAGGAGCTTTTTGTGCACCGTGGTGTTCTGCGGTATTGCCCGTTGGTTTTCAATGAGGGTGGTCGCGGCTCGTTCTGTGAGCCTTGGAATGTGGTGATTTGTGGTGGAAAGATGATGTGGTTAGGCTTTCGTCCGCGAATTGTGATGGAATTGGTTCGGATATCGGTGGTTTTGCCAACTGGTTGGAGATGGACGTGACTTGATTTGGGGTGTTTCGGGTTCGGTTTGATGCAGGTTCTGCGAGGCAAGACAAGAGTCGGAAATGGCGGGTGTCGCCGTTGGATGTCGCGTATCACTTTGGCACCAGTGGGCTATCCGTCGCGGTTGCCACTGGGGTGACCCACCCTTTAGGTTTGTGCTCACTTTAGTGGCATCTTGTTATCTTGCATCGTTGTGTTGTTGATTTGTATGTAGATTAGAATCAACTGGGTCTTTTTCATTTGATGGCATTACTGAGTCAGGTAATCAATCACTTGATAATTAGTTTTTCTAGGAAATGCCTCTACTTTATGCCTCTGATTACCTAGGATTATTGATGATTCTGGATGGTACTTTTGCTCCCTCTGTAAGAAATATTGAGGACACTGATCCTCTGAGTAGAGCATCACTGACTAAATATGTAATCTTCCGTCCTCAAGGATGGAGATTTACACAATAGACAACTTTATGCTCATAGATGTCTCCTACCAAAGGCAAAATATGATCATTTAATAAGTCATGGACTCTAAAGTTCCATTTTCATACATGTTGAAGAAGGATAGCTTGATAGTTTTCTTAAATTATCAGAAGGAAAAGACATTTTTGAGGAGTATAGCTAAAAGATTTCTTATGTGCAATATATTAAAGATTTGCCTCACCTGCAGATGTGCTCAAAGTTAGGCTACAAATGCAACTTGTAGGCCAGAGAGGTCAGTTGACTGGAATGGTATCGTATCCTCCACATAGGTTGCTTCTCTTGTACTCCCAACATGAAAGTCTTATTTGTAAATTGGTTCTCTGAAGGTTCTCTCATGTCTTAATACATAGGGCCAAGTATTCATTCAAGTGTTGAAGAATGAAGGGCCGCGTTCATTGTATCTTGGAATGACGCCTGCACTAACACGATCACTTCTTTATGGGGGCCTCCGCTTGGGCTTGTATGAACCCTCTAAATATGTCTGTGATCAGGCATTTGGGTCCTCCAATATTTTTGTTAAAATAGCATCTGGAGCATTTTCGGGTGCTATTGCAACAGCTATGACCAACCCAGTTGAAGTCATAAAGGTAATGTTGTCAGGCTCCACTTTCTGAAAGTATCCTGATTAGACTAATTTGAAGATTATCTCTATCACCAGGTGCGGTTACAAATGAATTCAGGTCCAACAAAAGCGGGGCCAGTCGGAGAAATGCGCAAGATTGTGTCTGAAGAGGGAGTAAAAGCTCTCTGGAAAGGGGTTGGCCCTGCTATGGCTAGAGCTGCTGCTTTGACTGCATCACAGCTGGCAACATATGATGAATCCAAGCGGGTCAAGCTCTGGTCACCCTATTCTTTACTTGGATTTATCCAGGAATAATTTACCACTTTTTATTAAGCAGTTCGTGTCTTGGCTAATTGTACAGATTTTGAGGAGATTGACACTTTTAGAGGAAGGATTTAATCTACATCTGAGGTAAGATATTGATGTTTTTATTCTCATCTAGCATATTTTGATGCCCTTTGAATGGAAGGTTAAAGAGTGGTCTACTAGACCAGGTTATTAATTGAAATGATGCATGAAAAGGACTCAGCATGTGACATTTGCGGAGGATTTAAAAAAAATCTGGAGTTTCCTCAAGTTGTCACAATTGGTCATTCTGGTTACATTTGCTTGCTTGTGTAACACAAAATTGCTGCTATATGGTTTGAACTTTGAGTTGTTCACCCATGATACTTGGCCATGTGATGATCAAAGTTGTTTCCAGATAGAATCATCGCAACTTTTAATCGAAATACTTACATGAAATTATGAAAGTGCCAATGTATGCTCAAGTGAATATTCTGGTTCTTTTTGAGAAAAATGTCAACTGACTCTGCTTTTTGTCATGGTGAAGCTCGAGTATAGTCGCAGGCATGGTGAGTACTCTCATGACAGCACCAATGGACATGGTTAAGACCCGTCTCATGTTGCAACGAGAAGCTGAGACTCTGGGGAGATACAAAAATGGATTTCATTGTGCATATCAGGTAGCTTATTTATCTCCTTGTCAAAACCACCATTACCAAGGAATAAAGAATAGGATTTTCCCACAGAAATGATATGTTTGCTTGAAGAAAAGTTTTCAGAATTTCATTTCCTTTTGAGAATGAAAATGCTGATGAAATTGCGTTGCGTCTAATTTACCAGACACTTTACTACGAAATGCTGTTTCTCTTTTACTACTGAATGGGTGAAAGGAAAAAAAGAATCAGCTTTTTGTAGATTTGTTTTTTATATTTCCTTTTCAATCAAAAACACGGCTTATGAAGGGAGAGATAAAGATGCATTGTTCTTTGCAGTCGCTGTTCTCTGGTTGACTCTCTATCCCTTCTCCTCATTCTTTATACATTGAGGAAGAATTTCTCTGAAGAAGTCGCAACAGGTTGATGAAGTACTTTATCTGAAGAAGAAAAATGCTCTCACCTAGATTTTATAGATTATTTATCTTTTACTATTATTACATGTTCGACCAAAAAAAACTATTATTACTAGTACAGAGTAAGGTGATTAAATTGACACCATCTGAACCTGGTGAATTAGCATTTGTGCAGATGGCTAACTTTTTTGGTCATGCGATGCTAATTAAGTGGAATTGCATTTTTTATGTATTTAAATGAGTGAAATAATTACTTATGCTCAATTATCTCGCTAATTAAATTTGGATAGTCTGGAAGGGCTATGATATAATACTGTAGCAACCACTGAGACACAAATGGATTAGTTGTAAGGACATACCAAACATATCTTCACAATTTTCAAATTTTTTTTTTCTTTTGAAAACTCTCTCTGATTTTCAAGAAAATTGAAAATCGAAAACCCTTTGACATTTTCGCGAAGTGAATGAATCCTAGACTCATTTGAAGAAAATTGTAAGAGAAGAAATATGAGGCATTTGAGCTTGTTTGCCCAGATATTCTTATGTTGCGATGTTTAGCAAATTCTCTCTATTTTGGCTCTATCTACTAACCAGTTAGATTTGTGGTGGTTTTATTGAAATTTTAGATGACTTGTTTTTGGGCTCTATCTTCTTGATTACTTGTTTCATTTGAATCTCCTGTGATTTCAGGTCATTCGTACAGAAGGCTTTAGGGCTTTATACAAAGGGTGAGATTTCCTCCACATCTGTGCTTTGTGCACCACTTTTTTTTTATCAACTTGCGACAAGTCTCAGGTGTAACTTCTTCATGTCCATTCTAGAATGTCGTGGTTTGGTGCTATGTGGATAGAAGACGTCCTTCGAAGCAAATTTGAAAAACAAAACCATCTCTTCTTCACAAATTTTCAAAAAGATTATGGGATATGAATCACACAATCTCTGAATGTTAGTCCCTTTTATTTGGTGCGTCTCTTACTACAGGCATTAACCATCACGCGTTTTTCTCCAGGGGATTTGCAATTTTTGCTAGGTTAGGTCCCCAAACCACAATTACCTTTGTACTTTGTGAGAAGCTGAGGGAGGTCACTGGACTAAAGGCACTTTAGTCGCGCAGTAGCCTATACCGAAGGAACGCCACCCTTCGACTTCATTACAAATATGTAGCCACTGCTGTCTAGCTGCCTTATTCCCAAAAAACGATGGCGAAAGACGATTTTTTTTTTCAAGAATTTTTACCTCCTCTTAATCTGGAGAGGGGACAAAGGTTCATTTTTTTTGGGAGTCAGAATCAACTGAATTCCCAATCAGAATGGCATACATCTCAAGACTATATTGTTGTTGATCAAGGTCCATTTATTTCATTCCTCTCACTGATATTTTTTGTACAATTGTACGTTGCGCCAACATCCGGCACAAATGCGATGAACATTTCTGTAATATTTTTCTTTGGCACCTTTGTGACTATCGTGTATTACTTGATGTCTGAATAATGTCAATGGCGAATCACATCATGTTTATGACTCCTTCAAACTTTTCAATTTCTTGGCGTTGCTTCTCTCTTATTCATTCCTCCCTTACCCGTCTATAGTGAAGTAAAAGTTCCGGGGTTGACCCAGACAGTTGATGACCTGTTTATGGACGATTTATCCAATTGTAAAGGTGGTATGGTAACATCACTGGCCACATTAGCCATGGTGTGAGAAACGAATGCAGTTCCTGCGCCAAAGAATTTCTCTTTTCTGTCATTTACAAAAACAAAAACTAAACATGGTCAAAGTGCTCTTTCCACCAAGCATGCTCTCTAGCTGCTTCACCTCATTCTCTGCTCTCTCTCAATCTTAGGCTCTCTCTCTCTCTCTCTCTTACTCATGAGGCTGAAGCTAGAATGGTGGAGAGGCGTTCGATATCGCTGAAAGCCTCGTCCTCTTGAGGAATGATTCCGCGAAACTCGATAAACAAAACATGATTTTCTCGAACGTCATTGGGAATATTTATAAGACGAAGGAAAATGTGTTTTTATACTAGCAAATAACTAATGACGGTAGATAAGAAATGGAAATTGTTTGGCACATCCGCGAAACTTCCCTACCTTACTTAAAAACCTTTTTACTAATAGTTTCTAGCGCACAAAATATGTTAAATAAGTATCTCATACTCAATGTAGATTGATACAGCCCGAAATGCTCATTTACCACTATTTATGCTAGAGAAAGAGAGGAATATACGACCAAATACAACCCATCAACTGAAATGCTAGTTTTATTGCAAAGTTGTTGCATATGATTTTGTTCTTCTAATAATTTATAACTACATTCGTTTAGTATAAACAATGTTTTTTGTTTTGTTAAAACATGGATATATGTCTCTCCAAAGCAATATTCGTTGGTTAGTGGAGTCCAAATCCATCCCGATTCAATCGGGCACGTGCATAACACGTGCAAAAGTGTAGAATACTCTCTCCTGCCTCTATTCCACTGAGCTCCTCCTCCTCCTCCTCCTCCCCTCTCTCTCATTTGGCTAGGCTTAAGGCGTTGGATATTGCTAAGGTCTTCGTCCTCATTGTCGCCGACTGCCCTTGTTGGCTTGGCTTATGAATCGAAAGGGCCAATGATTGGATGAGAAGCACCATGAGATGAAGCGGCTACTACTATTGGCCATGAGGGCTATGCTTGAGGCATCGGCCATGGTGTGGGTAGGCCCCAGTCCTCTACACCATATGGAAGCTACCACTCGCTGCAATCCTAATCCAAAGGAATTGGTAGCGATTAGTCGAGAGGAGCTATAGGATTGATAGCGATTAGTCGAGAGGAGCTATAGGATTGAGTAGTTCATGGAGCTAGCTTCGGAGGAAGCTTTTGAGGGTTGAGATCAAGAACTCCAACAAGTATACCGTGCTCTCGCCTTCCCATTCTATTAGTGTCTCATTTGCTATTGTCGCACTACATTTCTATGCTCACGCTACAAGGCGATTCGATACTAGTAAGTCAAATGTTTTTGTTTAGACTAGAAATATGGTATTTATGGGCAAATTGTGCTTGCAATTCCTCTTCTCGGTAGTCTTAACGTGTCGAATTTGCTTCTTTTAGTTCTGGCGAACTCACTAGTACAAAGGTGACAGCCAACAATGCTGTTCTACCTAGTTAGAATGAGCATTGAAGGGTTTGATTCTAATCATATTATGTACGTAGAGTCATTTGGATGTGTTAAATATTTTGATATTAACTAAATTATGTACATAGTTGTCATTTGGATGCATTCCATCATTTGATTTTAACTTAATCATATACATAGTAATAATTTGGGTGCATCATCGCTTGTACATACTAAATGGAATGTTACTCATTGACTGTTATCGCGACTTTGTTCATATTAGCATAATTGTTCAATTCAATCGAAGGGCTCCACTAACCAACTAACGTTCCACATGCCAAAATTGCCGGAGTGGCTCATCATGCAAGGCCACCTAGGCCTCGCCAAGCCCATCCTTACAAAGACCTCCAAATTTGAGGAGGCTACACTCCAACTTGCCCAAATCAAAAGGATGCTAGCATACCTGAGGAGTGTGACCATGACATCCACAATGTATGGGCGTGTGGCGAGACATCTTTCACCCAACTAAGGGTGTCCATCACATGCTATTGTGTACTGTTGTGATCCAGTTTGTCCAACAGGCCTATAACAGACACCATGATGCTGTTCGCCCCTATCTTTTTCGGGAAGCTCTATATCATCCCATCCTCCAAAAGACTTTTTGTAAGCTTGATGGTTGATTCGTTGAAGATAACATCCGTCCTCTTCGCCACCTATTTCGTCAACCGGCTCGGGTGACGGCGGCTATTGCTTAGCAGCATTGGTGGAGTGGTCATCTTACTAATCTCCTTTGGAGCGTGGCTCAAGTTCATTGAGGCTAGCAACACGAGGCCCTTGTGGGCAGTGGTAACGTGCTTGGTCACGGGGATTGGGTATGTGATCTCCTTCTCCATTAGGCTAGCACCGATAGCAGCATTCTACTGTTCAAAGATCTTCCCCATAAGATTGCGTGCACAAGGATACACAATTGGCGTTGGCGTGAAGCAAACGGTGAACATAGAGTTGTCATTGAATTACATATCGCTGGCAAAGTCTATCACCCTCGGTGGGATTGCTATATTATTAGCCTTTATCGCCTTGGTTGTGGGGCCGATACTTTATTGGTTAATGCTAGAGACTAGCGAGAAGACCGCAGAAGAGATCGAACTATTGTTTGGTACATCCACCGCAACGAGGGAACTACAAACAATCGATATAGTTGCGGCGAGGGAACTGCAAACAATTGATACAACTACAGTGAGGGAACATGAAGATACACATTTGGGGTGATAATGACAATGATTCCAGTTATAAATTATTAGAAAAGCAAAATCGTGTGTAACTAATCTAATATTTCAGCTGAGCCTTCCTCCTAGTTCAATTTATCATAGTAGTAACAATTGTTATCAACAATGCTCTCCATAAACATTAGAAATAAACTAACAGGCTAGCAATTGCACATGCAATACCTATGAAAGTGTGATTGTATAACTAGTTCTTTAAGATCTTAATATAGTACTAGATTTTTCGTTCACACATGTTTTGCACGTGTTATGCACGTGCCCAATTCGAGATGTATTTGAACGATACTTGCAATGTTTTGCATGGGCTTTGTAACTCTGAATTTGGCCCATCATTCCTTGTTCGTTGAATTGATGGATTTGGTCAACTTTGAACATGTAATATATCTTCCATGATGCTTGGATCCATTCAGGAGAAAGAAATGTGGATACATTGAAATGGACTTGCCTTTTCGGGAAGCTCCACATCATCCCGTCCTCCAAAAGACTCCTTGTAAGCTTGATGGTTGATTTGCTGAAGATACCATCCGTCCTCTTCGCCACCTATTTCGTCGACCGGCTTGGGTGGTGGCGGCTATTGTTTAGCATCATTGGTGGAGTGGTCATCTCACTAGTCTCCTTTGGAACATGCCTCAGGTTCATTGAGGCCAGCAACACGAGGCCCTTGTGGGCGGTGGTGACGTGCTTGGTCACGGGGATTGGGTACGTGATCTCCTTCTCCATCGGGCTAGCATCAATAGTAGCAGTCTACTATTCAGAGATCTTCCCCACAAGATTGCATGCACATGAATACGCAATTGGCGTTGGCATGAAGCAGACGGTGAACATAGGGTTGTCACTGAGCTACATATCACTGGCCAATGCCATCACCCTCGGTGGGATTGCCATATCATTCGCATTTATTGCCTTGGTTGTGGGGCTAGTACTTTTTTTTTTAATGCTAGAGACTAACGGGAAGACTGCAGAAGAGATCGAACTATTATTTGGTAAATCCACCGCAGCGAGGGAACTGCAAACAATTGATATAGCTGTAATGAGAGAACAAGAAGGTATACATTTGGGGTGATGACAACAATGATTCCAGTTATAAATTATTAGAAGAGCAAAATCGTGTGTAACTAACCTAACATTTCGGTTGAGCCTTCCTTCTAGTTCAATTTGTCATAACAGTAACAATTGATATCAATAGTGCTCTCCATAAACATTAGAAGTAAATCAGCATGCTAGCAATTGCACGTGCAATACCTGTGGAAAGTGCGATTGTGTTACTAGTTATTTATGAATAAAAATCTTAATATAGTACTAGATTTTTCGTCCGCACATGTTTTGCACGTGTTATGCACATGTCCAATTCAAGATGTATTTGAACGATAATTGAATGGGCTTTGTAACTCTGAATTTGGCCTATCATTCTTTGTTCGTTGAATTGATGGATTTTGTCAACTTTGAACATGTAATATATCTCCGTGACGCTTGGATCCATTCAGAAGAAAGAAATATGAATACATTGAAATGGACTTGCCTTTTTCGGGAAGCTTCGCATCATCCCATCCTCCAAAAGATTCATTGTAAACTTGATGGTTGATTTGCTGAAGATACCATCCGTCCTCTTCGCCACCTATTTCATTGACCGGCTCGGGCGGCGGCGGCGGCGGCTATTGTTTAGTAGCATTGGTGGAGTGGTCATCTCATTAGTCTCCTTTGGAACATGCCTCAGGTTCATTGAGGCTAGCAACACGAGGCCCTTGTGGGCGATGGTGACATGCTTGGTCACGAGGATTGGGTATGTGATCTTCTTCTCCATCGGGCTGGCACCGATAGCAACAGTCTACTGTCCAGAGATCTTCCCCACAAAATTGCATGCACAGGGATACGTAATTGGTGTTGGCGTGAAGCAAACGGTGAACATAAGGTTATCATTGAGCTACATATCGCTGGCCAAGGCCATCACCCTCGGTGGGATTGGTGGGATTGCCATATCATTAGCCTTTATCGCCTTGGTTATGGGGCTAGTACTTTATTGGTTGATGCTAGAGACTAGCGAGAAGACCGCAGAAGAGATCGAACTATTGTTTGGTACATCCACCGCAGCGAGGGAACTGCACATAATCGATACAGTTGCGACGAGGGAACTGCAAATAATCGATACAACTATAGTGAGGGAACATAAAGGTACACATTTGGGGTGATGACGACAATGATTCCAGTTATAAATTATTAGAAGAGCAAAATCATGTGTAACTAACCTAACATTTCAGTTGAGCCTTCCTCCTAGTTCAATTTATCATAGCAGTAACAATTACTATCAACATTGCTCTCCATAAACATTAGAAGTAAACCAGCAGGCTAGCAATTGCACGTGCAATACCTGTGGAAAGTGCGATTGTGTAACTAGTTATTTATGAGTAAAGATCTTAATATAGTACTAGATTTTTCGTTCGCACATGTTTTGCACATGTTATGCACGTAACCAATTCGAGATGTATTTGAACGATACTTGCAATGTTTTGCATAGGCTTTGTAACTTTGAATTTGGCCCATCATTCTTTGTTCGTTGAATTGATGGATTTGGTCAACTTTGAACATGTAATATATCTCCGTGACACTTGGATCCATTCACGAGAAAGAAATATGGATACATTGAAATGGACTTGCCTTTCAAAGGCTCCATTATTCCTGTATTCACTCATTCTTAGTATTCACTTATTTTATCTTAATTCATATTGATCTCTGTTGACACATTGAAAATGACTCAAATTTTTTTCCAATTTTTCTCTTGTTTGATACGTTGCATGTTCACATCCATATTTTGGATGTACGCTTTTCAAATATAGCGTGGATAAGGGACGGCTTAATGCGCTAATCTTTCCAATTTTTTAGGATATTCTCCCGCCTCTCTCTCCACCTATTTACTTCACATTACTCTTTACTTCTCTACCTAAATCTTAATCTATTTTCTCTCTATCCCGCTCTCTCAAACTCTCAAATTCATTTGGCTATGGTTGAAGGATTGGATATTGACAAGGCCCTCATCCTCATTGTCGCTTGGCTGCTCCCGTTGACCTAACTTAGTTGAAAGGGCTAGTGATTAGATGATAGGCACCATGAGATAAAGTGGCTTCTACTATAGGCTTTGAAGAAAGTCCATGAGGGCTAAGCTTGATTCAGCCGTGGCGTAGGTGGGATTTAACTATAGGCTTTGAAAGAAGTCGATGAGGGCTAAACTTGATGTGTCAGTCGTGGCGTAGGTGGGATTTATTACGAACCTGGTCCTCTGTGCCATATGATTCCACGACTCATCATGTTCCTAATCCAAAGGAATTGGTAGCAATTAGTCGAGAGAAGCCGTTGGGTTGAGCGTCTCTTGGAGGTGGCTTTGGAGTAAGCTTTGAGGGTGGAGATCGAGAGCTCCAATGAGTATACCATGTTCTCACTTTCCTATTACTATCAGTGCCCCATTTGCTATCATTGTACTACATTTATATGCTGGTGCCACAAGGTGATTCGATACTAGTAAGTCAAATGTTTCTATTTGGATTAGAAATATAGTATAATGTGCAAATTGTGCTTGCAAATTCCTCTTCCACAGTCTTAAATTTCCTTTTTTTAGTTATGTTCAATGTCTGAAAACTTACTGGTACAAAGGTCGCTGCCAACAATACCATCCTCCCTAGTTAGAGTGAGTGTTGAAGGGTTTGATTCTAATTATACCATGTACATAGTAGTCACTCGAACGTGCTAAATATTTTGATATCAACTAAATTATGTACATAGTTGTCATTTGGATGCAGTGTATAGTTGGTTAGTGGAGTCCAAATCCATCTCGAATTGGGTACATCCATGGCACATGCAAAAGTATAGTATATCCTCTCCCGTGTCTATTCTACCAAGCTCCTCTCTCTCTCTCTAACAACGAGGCCTTGTCCTCATTTTTGCCTAGTTGCTCCTGTTGGCCTAGCTCATGAGTCAAAAGGGCTAGTGATTGGACTAGAGGCGCCACGAGATAAAGTGGCTACTACTATTGGCTTTGAAGGAAAGCTCGTGAGGGCCGAGCTCGATGCATCAGTCAGTGGCATGGGTAGCCCGTTGCGACCTTAGTCCTTTGCGGCATATGAATGTCGCCACTCATTGTGTTCGTAATCTAAAGGAATTGGCATCGATTAGTCGAGAGGATCTATAGGATTGAGTGGCTCTTGGAGCTTGCTTTAAAGGAAGTTTTGAGGGTTGAGATCTAGAGCTCCAACGGGTATACCATGTTCTTCCCTCCTTATTAGTATCGGTGCCCCATTTGCTATTGCTGCACTGCATCTATATGCTTGCGCTGCAAGTTGAGTCGATACTAATAAGTCGATGTTTTTTGTTTCGATCGGAGATATGATATAATACACAAATTGTGCTTGCAATTCCTCTTCCACGTAATCTTAAATTTGTTTCTTTCAGTTATGCACGTTGTCTGAGAACTCACTAGTATGAATGTCATTGCCAACAATGCCATATTCCCTGGTTAGAGTGAGCGTTGAAGGGTTGGATCTAATTATACCATATACACAATAATCATTTGGATGTACAAAATATTTCGATATTAACTAAACTATTTACATAGTTGTCATTTGGATGCGGAATATAATTTGATTCTAACTTAGTCATGTGCATAGTATTCATTTGGATGCATCATCACTTTTACATATTAAATGATAGAATCAAACCATATGCTGCATCATCACTTTAATGCAATGTTGATATGAGGTCTGAGCATTCTTATCTATTGATTGTCGCAAATCGTTTGATATAAAAATCACAATACTGGCATAGAGAATTCTTGATCAGTATATTGGGCACTTGTTTTGCCCCCAGAATTTGGCCTTAGAACATCATTTCAAGATTTTTAGAACTTGGAATCCAATTTGCCATTTGAAGTGAGTTAGTGTTACTCATTGCACCCACAAGGCTAACTCACTAGCATATTGGGTCGCCAAAGTCTATTATCAAAAATCACTTTCTCCTAATTGGATTATTAATCCGCCAAGGTCTTTTTAGAATATTCTTTGTTTAAAAACACTTATGTTTTATTGAATGAATGAAATACTTTGTTTTCTTCCAAAAAAAAAAAAAGGTTTTCGGTACTTTGTATTATTTTTGAAGAAATTATTGAAAACATTTTTTCCCAATTTTTATGTCCAATTCAAGGTTTCACCCAGTCGACTACATGTTTATATAAACAACAACATAGGCTCAAAACACATAACCAAGTCACACAATTAAACTACAAATCAATAAAATAAAAAAAATCGTCAAGCAGTATAAATTCACAAGCTCAAATGTGAAAATCTACAAATAATTGACAAACACTCCGAAATCTATTATCGAGGTACATCCATTATACGTGAACCCAATATATCATAACCGTAAATTCAAATAGGTCTCATGCGAGACCTCTTGAGAATTAAGGTCCATGACGCACTAGGCTCATGTGAAACGGGCGCAATTGGTCCAATTGGAATTATCGCGAAATAATCGGGGACACCGGAAAATATAAAAAGATTCGCATGCAATCAGGCGCAATCAGTTTGACCGAGAAAATATTCTATTTTCAAAGTATTGATCGTTCGTAAAAAAAAAAAAAAAAATTAAAGTATCTTCCGTATGCAGCTACTCGGCAAGCGCCCCTTCAATTCCGCACTCGCTTACACGGAGACAAGAGAGGTCCAAATGAGGAGGGGTCAAGTTGCAACTTGCAACAGAGATATAGAGAGAGAGAGAGAGAGGGAGGAGCGCCACGTGGCGGCTCCTGAGGAGTACTGCCTTGGCGGGACAGTCTGGCGTGCTTGGAATTTGGCCCTCCAGGGTCGCGCTTAACTACGGTTCTGCCCCCTGCCCCCGTGCAATTACCGTCTTGCCCTTCCCCGCGGATAAGGCTCCATAGAGAACGGCATCTTTTTGCCTTTTCGGCTGAAAATGATGTTTTCTTCTTTTTAAGGTTTTTCAATTGGTAATCAATGTGCTGCTGCCCCCCGTTCGCTCGATACGCTTTTTAACTGCCCAAATCTTTTGGGGCTAATTTCTTTTTAGGGGCCTAATTCCCTCAATGAAAGATCCTCAAATTTTTAGGTTTAATCTCAATCCCGTCTCGAATTTTTTTATCTAATAAGAAATTTCAAATTTTCACTACAGTTCGAAATCTGTTTACGTATCCAAAAATCGCCACTAATTTCTTCAATGTTATTAATATCAAGAAATTGCTAATTGTCCCTTATAAAATGAGGATGTTAATGAAAACACAAGTTCTGATGATGATATATTAACGGGTTTCGAGGTATTGTCGCTGCTCTTTTTCTCTACCAATTTGGTTCTCACATCAACAGATTAGTCATATCAAATACCATTTTAATTACTCGGATGAAAAAGTCATGATATTTTTGTAGTGTAGGCAAAAGTTCAAAAAAGTGTTTCTTCGGGGATTTGGCGTCTTATAACTACAAAACATGCATTTTACTGTGCGTTGCATTTGCGTGCAAACAAAGTGAGGATATAACGCATATTCCCAAAAATGAAAGAAAAAGATGGACATAAAAAAAGGTTTGCGCATGGTAAAATGGAATGAACCATTGCTTTTTTATTTTTGACTAGCAAAGTGCTTGCTCTTGCAACTACAGGTGAACATCCGTGCCAATTTAATTTGGGAACAAAATCGAATTGGCCCTACTCGATTAATTTCAAGCCGGTTTACATGGAGATTGAGTAACGATTGAAGAACCAACTTTGTTTAGAGAAAATATAGATAAGTGGGATGAGTTTCGAACCCATCAATACCTTAATCATTATATTGTAAATTGCTCACATTACGAGTTTTATTAAATAATAGTTATACTTTTAAAATTAGACCCGCTTTCCAAGGTCAACCTGGTCGTCGAACAACTTTTCTAAGAGAATCGGTTCAAAAGTGGAAACCAATTCTAACATAATAAGTTCCAACTTTTGAGCGTGGAATCGTCTTAGAAATTGATCACCCTTACTTAACGACATTTTATGTACTTGAGCGAGCGCTTTCTTGAGCCGTGACATACGCAATGCCGCAGCGTAATCCCCGGAAGGAAGGGCGAGTCGAAAACAGAGGGAAGAGAAACCAGAAACGCTAACAGAGAACCAAAAAGCAAGCAAAAAGAAAATTGGGAGACGAGTCGTTTTCGCGAAGTAGACCGCAATGTTTTCGGCACATGACTAGGGAGAAGAGACAGCAGACCTTTCCGAAGCTGACAACGAGCGACTCGCCCATCTCTGTCTCTCCATCGCCAAAATAGTCATTGACATTAACCATAACATGTCTGTGGTTTTTTCGGATGTTGTTGGGTTCTCACGCAAAAGGAGCTAAAAGAGATGTGAATAAACAAACACGGCACGCTTGCATCCTGAAAATTGACCAAGCCAAAGCGTCCCCCCCTTTCCAGATCTGCTTCAGCTTTCCAAAGCGAAACCCATTCGCAACGCCCAAACTCATTCCGACGCAACGCCCAAACTCATTCCGACAAAAAATAGAGGGATTTCATGTGAGATCAAATAAATAATAGCTTTACACATATTGCATTAAAAAGTCATGGCCCCGCCCCGACCGTCTTTGGGTTCGTCATCACGTGATTTATATCATATTTGTTCCCGAACGTTATTTTCTCGACGACAAGAAGGGTCGGGCCTTTTTTTTAACGTCTCCGACCGGCAGCCTTAAAGAACACGAACGCCGCCCGTTTCTAATTTTTACCGAGCTTGCGGGCAGGGGCGATGTTCGTAACCTCGAGCTTCATCGATCGGGAATCTGACCAATCGATGGTCGAGACCACACGAGTTATGATGGGGATGGGCTGATGTGATGAGCTCCCCCCCCTCCTCCCGTGGAGAGAGAGTCACGTTACCGCTTCCCCATTGGATAATTCAAATCCAACCTAATGAACTCCAACCAGCTGGTCCCACCTACTCCCCCTCCCCCTTTTTTTAAATAAAAAAATCGAAAATCCGATCGGCCCCC
The DNA here is from genome assembly GCA_014182515.1 of Eucalyptus microcorys. Lineage (NCBI taxonomy): Eukaryota > Viridiplantae > Streptophyta > Magnoliopsida > Myrtales > Myrtaceae > Eucalyptus > Eucalyptus microcorys. The sequence continues at coordinate 11,242,749 of CM024569.1, forward strand.
CCCAGATTTCCCCCATCCCCATCCCCCGCCCGGCCGGGTCAAAGACGACGCGATCCGAGGTCGTTTTCGTCATTTCGCGTTTTGTGCTTCCAGGAGATGCATCTCGGATTCCGGTGGCGTATTTGATTATTTTAAAGGGAGATCTCTCCCTTCTCCCCCTTCCTTCCGCCAGGCGACCGCATAATCTCCATCAAAATCATGCGAAACTCAAGTTGGCATGTGCCCGAGTACGGAAATTTCCCCGCAACTTGGCATTTCTTTTTCTGTTTCGAAAGTCTCCCAGAAGGAAAGTAAGGTCATATTCTTTTTAAAAAAAATATAAATATAAGATACTTTGTTTAAATAATTCGTGACATATTTTTCAAGATAATAATTATTTGAATGACTTACAAAAATGAATGGATGAAAAGTATTCTTTATTATTTATGAAAATTTTTAGACATAAAAGAAATCTTTGACCGATGGGTTATTTTAAGTTCTGTAAGCACTTATTTTTTTTTAAATAAAAATATTTTTTAGATTATTCATTTCCCACAATAAAAATGCACTCGAAATATGACTTGTATTTTGAACATAAAAAAGGAAAAAGGAATTTAGCCAAAACACATGTTGAATCAATTCTCATGACGTGTGCATTATGCTTAAAATTCAAGGTTTTGGAGATGAAGACCAAACGGTCGACGTGATTGGTCGAGGTCATCCGTTCGAATCCCACTAATTGTATGTGACTCTACTCTCCATTGGAGTTAGTGAAGACATCCGAGCTTCAATTAGATCATTGGATTCTTAAGATGTATAGTGTCGGATGGCTAGATCTGCACGTTATGTTGTGAGTCAAAATTATTAAAAAAAAAGGAAAAAAGAAAAAAGAGCAAAGGAAGCCTTTTTAACTGTGTAATTTTTTTTTTTGGTCGAATTTTTAACAGTGTAATTTTTTTTTTTTGGTCGAATTTTTAACTGTGTAAGTTGGGAAAGGAAATCAAGCTCCGCTTGACCTTTTTGCCCAATTGCGTCTCCTCGGGTCTTTTCTCAACTTACGTTTTTCAGTTTCTCTCTCTCTCTCTCTCTCTATTTTTCTAACCGTACCTCGCAAGCCGCGGCAGGAGGAGGAGGAGGAGCCCCTGCTGTCCCCCGGCGCGCGCGCACGCACGCCACGTCAGCGCCCCCCGGGCAAACAGCTGTGAACGGGGCGGTGGCAGAACCGTGAATAACGCGACGACCGGGGGCAATCTGATACCCCTCCCAATACAATAATATAAATAAAAAAAAGGAAAAACTCGCCCCTTGCCCGGAAGGAAGGCGGAGAAGATCCAAAACCAAAAGCGACGACTCCTACTCGAAGAGAGAGAGAGAGACAGAGGAGAAAAAAAAAAAAAAAAAAAAACACTCGCGAAGAAAAGAAAGAGAAAAAAGGGAATTCGCAGCCAGCGAAGCAAAGCGTCTTCTATAGAGAGAGAAACCTGCATTCTCTAGAGAGAGAGAGGGAGGGGCGTCGTTCCGGCGGGTTCTAGAGAGAGAGAGAGAGTGTCGGAGGGAGGGAGGGAGGGAGAGAGAGAGAGAGGGGAGCATTCTTGCTGCGGAGTGCGTTAATGGCGGAGGAGGAGAGGAAGGAGAAGGAGAAGGAGAAGGAGGAGGAGGTGGAGGTGGAGGTGGAGGTGGAGGTGGAGGGGCCGGCGGCGGCGGCGGCGGAGGGGGCGGCGGCGGCGGCGGCGAGGAGGAGAGCGTGAAGCTGTTCGTCGGCCAGGTCCCGAAGAGCATGACCGAGGCGGACCTCCTCGCCATGTTCCGGGAGTTCGCGCTCGTGGACGAGGTCAACGTCATCAAGGACAGGGCCACGCGGGCCTCCCGCGGTTCGTTTTCTCGCCCCCGCATTCTCGAGCTTGGACTTTCGTTTCGCCTCCCTCATTTTCTTCTTCCGCTCTTCCCGCTTCCGGATCTCTGGAGCGGCGCGATTCGCGCGATTCGCGCGGCGCGCGTTTCAGATTCGGAAAAGTCTTTTAGTGCGGTTCGGTTGGTTGTTTCGTGCCCTAATTCGCGCGTCTCTTTTTTTCTCTCCTCCTCCTCCTTCTTTCTTTCTCTGGGCGAAGGTTGTTGCTTCGTGATATGCCCGTCGAGGCAGGAGGCCGACAAGGCGATCGGCTCGTGCCACAACAAGCGGACGTTACCGGGGGTTAGTGTCGGTTATTTTTTTTTTTGCCTCTCGATCTGTTCATTTATGGAGTAATCATGTTCCTGCATTGTGCATTGATGCTGTCGGGCGGTTGCGGTTGCGGCTGCGAAATGATGATCCCAGCCTCGTTAGGAATGTGTTGGTTCTGGTGCGGCCAGATCCTTTTTTTTTTTTTTTTTTTTTTGAAGTTTGTAAATTTAGTTCACTAGTTTCTGCATGCTTCCCTAATGGCGTGTGTGCTAATTGTCATCTCGGGACTTTCTGCAACAAGCTGCTTTCCGATGTCGTCAGAAGAGCTATCGACTGTTTTTGTGCATCTTTACTGTGTGGTGACTTTGGGTTTGCACGTGGGATAGCGATGCAATCACCGCATTGCATCAGTCTTCCGGATATAGAAGTTCTAGATCGGTTACAGCAGTCCGTGCATGCTGCATGAGGGGAGGGGAGTCGATACATGGAAGTCTGGAAGAAGTCGATTTGAGTCAATTTAACTCCTAGCAGTAACCGTTTAATTAGTTCAATCATGAATGGTATTTAATTAGTCTTTTATATCCATTTGACTGGTTAGTAGTAACTAGTAAGTATATACAGTTTGTATATTGTCATATGAAGAAAATGCTATCATGATAAATTGGGAGAAAAAACCTTCAGCAACTCATCAATCACGGCAAAAATAGAAAAGAAAATCGAGCATGTTTGTTTCCTAGTATGTTCATATCAATTGGTGCCTTGCCTTACTGATTGGTTGCGACTTAGCATTAAGATTTCTAGGACATTACTTTTGGTGTATACTAAGAATGGCATCATGTTTTCAAGTTCTAGGGGAGTCATTCATTTCTATACGAGTTATTTGCCAGATTCCCTGTCTACTTGTAATTTCTTCATTTCTCATTCCCCTTTTCTTTCGTTAGATTTAACCTTGGAATCTTGTTCTTGTTACTCTACATTCTGATTAGTAAGGTTCTTATGGGTTTGAGTGGTTGGAACATAGTATTTTCTTCAGAATGATTGACCTTTTGATGTCTTTTACAATTCTTGTATCTTATCATTTGATGCATGCTGAATTAGAAACTTTAAACCATCAAATTTGTTCTGTTTGGTACTATTTAATCATGGTCACTTCATCTTGAAAACTACTGTGCAATATTTGTCCATATTATATTCTGCAGAATCAATAGAAAATGATTGAAGTATAGTCAGTGGTAGATGCAGGAATTTGGAAGAGGGGGGCAAGCGAGTTTACTTAACACCAAGTTAAAAAAATCTAATATTCATTTTGCCACATTTAATGTGTGAAAAGGGGATAATTTCATTTTCAGTCCAATGACTTACGTGAATTTTGCAATCAAATCCTTGAATTTTTAATTCGTGCAATCAAGTCTCGTAACTCTAGTCTAGTGTCAAATGTAGTCCTCCGGTTACTGGAGATTGGAAATTTCGATCAGATTAATGATGTGTTGTTTTTCCACAGCTTTCATAGCTTGTTGCTTTATCAATTTGTTTGCCCCATTAATCCAAAGTTTTGAAATCGACTAGTTGAAAGATGAGAAGAAAAGAGGAGGGGAGGGGGAGTGAATAAACATGCACTTCAAAACTGAGCCATGTTTAATAAGAGCCATGTTTAATAAGGGCACTGTATTATTTTAGAATATAAAAAGCTTTGTGCATGTATTGCCCTTAGAGTGGAGATATTTATTTATTATATGATGCATGTCAAAACTTGCATGAGCTATGTTTAATAAGGGCACTGTATTATTTTAGAATATAAAAAGCTTTGTGCATGTATTGCCCTTAGAGTGGAGATATTTATTTATTATATGCTATCATTGGGGTCAAATAATGTGTTCAAATGCCAAATCCTGTGACAAATACATTTGGAGACAAGTTGGACATAGGGACATTGCCCATATGATACACATCTGAGTCTTAAGTAACATAGGATGCTTTTTATCCTTAGACTTCTGATTTGATATCCTTATGCAATGGCATTGTAGCCTGTTATGCATTAGTTCCTAGGGATGTTATCTTAAGTCTGACTGGAAAAGTTTTCTTGGAATGCAGGCATCTAGTCCGCTGCAAGTGAAGTATGCAGATGGAGAGTTGGAAAGGCTAGGTAAATGCATATGCGATTCTTCTCTTCTTCTTTTTATGCTAAGACAATTTGGTGAATTGCTTCTGGAGTTCTTGGACAGTTATAGTTTGTCTCGCCATGTATAATGACAGCCTGCTTGAATTTATTGCATCATATTCATGATAATATGCTTTGAATGATCAGTTTTTGACTGCAATTCTGAACCAGAACACAAACTCTTTGTTGGCATGCTTCCGAAGAATGTCTCTGAAGATGAAGTAGCTGCTGTTTTTTCAAAATATGGTACTATTAAGGACCTGCATATATTAAGAGGTTCTCAAAAAACCAGCAAAGGTGACTGTAATCAGGCTTAATTAGTGTCTATTGCTTTCCCAGTCTTTAAAAAGTTGTTACTAATGGTGCTAATCTATGTTTGTTGTGGAAAACTCACTGGCCTGTTTTTAACACCGATCATGCAGGTTGTGCTTTTATAAAGTATGAGACGAAGGAACAAGCACTTGCTGCCCTAGATGCCCTGAACGGAAAGCATAAAATGGAGGTTTGTCCTTCCTTTCAGCTTATGATAGGAATCTGGATTCCTATCTACTTATAACATGTCTTGTCATATTGGTGTCATGTGGTCTGCTGCTCAATGTCGCTGGAAGTAATTAAATGGAGTCACCAGACTTGATCAAGATTGATGAAAGTGATGCTTTGAGTCATTGACCAGCCCAAGAGTTTTGAATTGTCACATCGCTTTAAAAATGATATTATCTTTCATATCACTAATGTTCTGACCACGGTAGTCACGTTCATCTTAGACCTTGGGCACGTTTCTCACCAGTGTTGGAGGAGTTCAGACCATCCATTGACCCCCTTCCTTCACCTGTGGCAACTCCTCCACTTTGTTCCTGGAACAATAGGATTCTGATTTTTGCCTTGTCTTCTGTGATTTGACGGGCATTTTTGACCTCGATTAGGTCAATGCATAGCTAGTAAAGTACAGCTGGATGCAGTGCTGTAACAATCTTTATGTGAACTAACAGAGCTGAAAAGTGGAAAAGCAAATTAACTACAGCATCATTTGTTTTGTTTCTTTTGGAACTCCAACATATTTTGCTGATGGAGTGAATTCAGAATATAAAGACTAATGACATTTGCTGCAATGACAGTGCTGACCTGGAAAGAGAATGTTTATTGCCAGGTTTTTCATGACTGTAAGCACGAGATTCGATTTTTGGAATCAGTTTATGTGATGCTAGCTGGACTAATCTTTCTCCAATGCGAATGCTATATGATATGTCATGTATTGTCTGTGGGGTTCCTTTTGCTTATTTGGGCAAAAGCTGATTTCTGGTGCAAGCAATGTGTTTAGCGTATCTCTTTTTTGGGTTGAGCAATAAATTAAATCAAATCCGTTGTAGAATAGTATACTTGGGTAGGACTCTGGCCAGAAACATCAAGATGTGGGGGAATTGATAGTAAATAAATTCAGACTAATATGTGTACCAGCTGAAGAGAACCACCTTCAGTTAGACATTACTTTCTTCCTAGCTTAGAAGCTGTAGATTTGTCTGCATGATCTTCTTTTTCTGTTATCTTTAAGTTTAGTAGGTCTTTGCTATAGAGTACTGTTACTTGAATTTACAATCTGCAAATGGAAGACTTGTATGCCCACCTATGTCCATCTTCCTTCTTGTCTATGGATGATCTGTGCTAAATGTGCATTAGACTGGGGAGATAATTAATGAGCTGCTGACATCTCTTTCTTGCTTTTTTAGGGTTCAAGTGTTCCCCTTGTTGTCAAATGGGCAGATACTGAAAAGGAAAGGCAAGCTCGAAGAGCTCAGAAAGCTCAATTCCAGAATGCTGCTAGTATGCAAAATACTGATTCACAACATCCATCGTTGTTTGGGGCACTGCCTATGGGTTACATGCCTCCATATAACGGATATGGCTATCAGGTTGGTTTTGGAACCTCTTTTCCTCCTAGTGCATATTTTGCTAACTACACTATGTGCAGGCTTAGGTTTTCCACTGTATTAGCACCTTTCATATGGTCATTTCTCTCTTCCTACTGAAATTTGTTCACCATGCTTAGACACCAGCATGAGCAGTTCAAGCATTTTTTATCCTTGTAATTTCTAAACCTCTTCATGGAAACTCATTGTCTTCCGGTGCCTTGTTGAAAGCCAGTAATTTTTAGAGATTTTATCTTGGCCATTATCATACCTATGACCAGACATCTATCTACCCCTTGCCCCTGTTATATGTGTCATGAGTCTAACTCATTTGTATTGATATTCTTACGCTCCTTTAGTTTTGTCTTCACAGAGATAACAAATTAGGAACAGACTTTTAGCAACACTTGTTTTTTCTGCCTACTTTTTTCATCAACTTTATGATCCAGTGGGTGATGATTGTGATCGTGATCTCATTCTCTTTAGGGTCCTGGAACTTATGGGCTCATGCAATACCAATTGCCACCAGTGCAGAATCAATTCCATAACATGATTCCTCCTGCCAACCGGGGAAACGCATTGCGTGCAGTTTCACCTGAAGTATCGGCCAGAAATTATGCATTGCCTCCTGCAAGTTATATGAGTTCTCCGTACCATGCAGTCCCCGGTGTTCAGTATCCTCTTGCGTACGCTGGAGGAATGATGAGTCACCGACCTTTAAGTGGTTCTGCAAGTGTTGCTGCTCCTGTGTCTCTGGATGGTGACTCTGCATCATCTTCAGTTGCCGGTCCTAGTGGTGGAGGTCAACTTGAAGGTTCTCACCCAAATTTGTTACCTTTCGGCTTCTGCTTGCTATTTCTATTAGTGTTGTGCAGGCAATTAATTTCTCTTCACCACTTTTGTGATGTAGGACCAGCTGGTGCTAATTTATTCATTTATCACATACCACAAGAATTTGGTGATCAAGAGCTTGCCAATGCTTTTAAGTCATTTGGTAGGGTTTTGAGTGCTAAAGTATATGTTGATAAAGCAACCGGTATTAGCAAATGTTTTGGTAAGACTACTCAGAATATCTCTGAGTTAAATTCTTTATCAAGGGTTTGCAAATTTGATCTTGCTATTCTATTTTCAGGTTTCGTTAGCTATGACTCGCCTGAAGCTGCCGAATCTGCTATTAGTACAATGAATGGACGTCAATTAGGTGGTAAGAAATTGAAAGTTCAGCTCAAAAGAGACAATAGACAAAGTAAACCTTATTGATATTAAGGTGAGTCATTCAAGGAAGCTGAATTTTCTCCTTTATGTGCACGTGCTTCAACCTAGATAACACGGGGTTCTCTGCAGTACAGATTTGTGGGATGGATTGGAATAATCTTCATCTCATACGGTTCTCCATCCTACTTGTAATTGTCTGGCGGGATTAGACTACAAACTTGTAATTCATGGTACATATTCTGTGCCAACATGATTTGTAAACCTTTGTATCATGGAAGCTCATTTAGACATTAATGATTGATTTGTTGATTTATCTCTTGACTTTTAGTTGTATAGTTCAATGAAACATCTGTTACCATTGACTTTCTTCCAACTCTCCAATGGCCTTTCCTTTTTGGTCCTTGCAACTTTTGCTATGTTCTTTGTCGCTGCTTCATTTTCTGCTTTTCATGTGGATAATATACTTTAAGCAGTGACGTTGCATCTGGAGTTTATTGTACAACAAATTATCTCCTGGCATTTGACAATGCTTGCAAATCCATCCTCACCGTCCTGTGAACTTACTCTCTCTTGGGCAAATATTTAGTATGGTACCAAGTTACACGATGTGCTTGCCATCGTCAAGTCTGAAGGAAGACAGGTATTGCTGACCTACTAGTTTTTGAGGTATGCCCTTCTCAGTGAAGTGGTCATTTTGTACTTGACTACTTTGGCAATTGCTTAATAGCAATATGACTAAATGCCACTTTCAGTTAAAGATTGGAACTTCATCAGGAACCTGTTTCTTTGGGTATCTTCTTGCCCTTTTTTCAGTAACTTTTACTCAGTGATGGAGGATTTTTTTGACGATATCTGATTGTTTGAATGCATGTTATACATTGACAGAGTAATCTTTTTCTTAGTGCTAGTGCACTGATTTCAGCTGTTGGAAGTGCATATGCCATACCCAGAACAACCTATTTGGTTTCTTATTCAGGTACGTTAGTTATCTTTTAGTAGAATGATCATTCTTCCCTGTGTGCTTATCGTAATCATATATCAACCTGCAGGACTGTTGCTGCGATGCTCCAGTTTTGGGAAATCTGATCTTAGGTTGTGATTATTCCATTTACTGATTCTGCTTCATCTGGTAAAACTAGGTTTCAAGAAAAAGAGGATTTGATGAGAATAATCATGTACACTAGTTTTCCAGAGGTGACCAATGTAGATAGGGTGTGGACTTTGCATCTTTTATTGGTCTGCTAAGTTCCTTGCGTAGTCACAAATATGGGAAACTTGTCAGCCTAATTCAGTTTTTGTCTTTGTAAGGTTCTACTTCATATTGTTAAGAGTGTACTGTTTACTGCTTTAGAATTCTAGATGAATAAATGGTGAAGTTAGCTTTAGATTTCTCTTTCCTTTTTATGGGGGAATTTGACCTCTTGAAAAAAAATGGATGGAATCGATTCTTTTCCACATTGTGAGCTGCGGATTTTTGATTTTGGCATTTCTAGCTGTGGATGTAAAATGGCTCTCCATGTCCTATTGAAGTGGCAACCGTTGAATCTTTCGTCATATGTGTTTGTTACTTTTTCATTTTTGGAACTTGCTAATTTATGCCTTTCAAATTTCAATTCTTGAGCGGGATACATGCAGTTCATACGCGAAACCCAAGCTACAAGATCAGCCTGTTGTACCTCATAAAATCCCGGAACATCATATGCAAATGAACCTGAAGTCATGAGCCCATCATATAATTGAGGTCTAGGACTTGAAGGTGAAGCTTAAAGTCAGTCTTAGGTCGATTTTCTTTCTCCGATCATTTTGATGGAATATACGGTTTTGATTTGCTGTGCAATCAGCTATCTGTATCGATATGAGGTTATCTTCTTTGGGGTCCATGCGTATTTGCGTAGCCTGGTTGGTCTTCAGTTGCTCTTGGTTTAGTATGATTTGGGTATTTGATCTTTTCCTGAATAGCTTGAGATGCGTACTCGTGGATATTCATTGTTTCTCTCTCGGAAATTGTATACAGTGGTATTTCCTTGCTGTGAACCTGTGAGTCCTTTCCTTGTTTGCATCAATAACTGCAAACCATTGCTAAAAATCAACCAGAATGAAGTACCGTAGAAAGGAAACTCGGATCAACTCCCTGTCTGAAGACAATAGAAGGAAACAGAAGCATTGATCAGCCGACATGGGAGGTCCATTGCTGCGATGGACACCTCCACAAAGATTGTTCTCATGGCGTGTCCCCACCTCCCTTGGTTTACAAGAGATCTCATTCCGGTTCTAGGAGTCGGAGCACCGTGGCGTGTCATGTCTTTCTTGTTTGAGATTCAAAGTTCTGGTTCCGGGAGTCGGAGCACCGTGGCACATCATGTCTTTCTTGTTTGAGATTCAATGTAAGACGGCGTGAAAGCGTGAGAAAATCGACATGAGTACTGAGTAGGTCCGAATAGCTATGCATCGTCACATCTCGAAGGACCCCATCATGTTTGTTGAAATGAGACTTTATCTTAATTCGCGTAGACAGGTGTAGGCATCTTAGGTTGTTTGATAGTCCTTAAGCACAAGCTATTGACGTTCGTCCACAAATTGGAAAACTCAAGCCATGTGTTGGTGGGTATTGGAGACGAAATGGGGAAAAATGGGATTGGCTACCCGATAGGTTAGTCAAAGAGGATCATTTTGTTTTGGGTTACTGCATGTGGTTTGATGTACGCCATTTCCTTTGTCCGTTCTGTATGTTAAGCGCCGAGTACGTGTGGCAGACCTTCGGACTAGCTTAGTGGCTGATAGGTTGTCGTTTTATTTATTATGTTGCCCGGTATAAAGATTTTCATGTTTGAGTTACCCACTCGGAGTTTATCTTCACACCTTATTCGGTCGGGAGCTTTATTTTATGAATCAAACCCCTTTTCTATGGGGTAGGTAGGTCGAATAGGCTCACTTAGTCTGGAACAATCTCTTTTCTTTTAATATGAGAAATTGCTTTATTGTTGAGGGAGTCCGATTGCTTCTTGCGCGCATGGACCCGCTCAGGTATCTCTTCGAAAAGCCGGTTGTTTCAGGCCGAATTGTTCGGTAGCAAATCTTGTTGTCAGAGTTCGATATCATTTACGTGGAAAAAACTCTTCCATTCGATGTGAAATTTTTGGATGTTACGAATTCTCTTGCTCAAAAGAATTGGCTCCACCGTTGCTTTTGGGTTGTATGCTCAGCGATATTCCTCCTATTTAATAGGTGATCCGATCCATCTTTACTCTCCTCGCCATTCTAGAAGGTTAATGGAAGCCACACTTTGCTTGAGCCCTCTCATTGTAGGCATCGCTCCTCGCCCATGTTTGCTCTCATCGTACATCTATTTAAAAAGGGAAAATTACTAAAACAATCTTAAATTTATTGCAATTTTTTCAATTTAGTCATAAATATATATTTTTTGCTAATTTAGTTTTAAACATTTTGCGATTGTACCAATTTAGTCTATTTGGCCTAATTTGACTAGCTGGCATTGATGTGTCAATTTTTAATTTTAAATTTTTTCAACTTCCTTCTTCCCTATGCCAATTGTTGAACCTTAGTGATTGGCTAGAGGAGTTGACCACTAGCAAGGGTGAGCCTTGTTAGGTTGACGGTGAGGTCAGGCTCGCCCAGACTGGACCTTGGCAAACAAGTAGAGGCATTAGTCAGCAAGGCTCGCCCAACCGTGGCGAGGCTGAGCATCACTATTGCTGGTTGAGGCCGACCTCATCTTGCGAGAGAGAGGCATTAGTTGGCAAGGCTCGCCCAATCATGGTGAGGCTGAGCATCACTATCGCTGGTTGAGGCCGACCTCATCTTGCAAGGGTGAGGCCACCGGTGAGAGAGAGAGAGAGAGAGAGAGAGAGAGAGAGAGAGATAATCAGAATAAAAAAAAAAAAAAATATTAAAAAATTAACACGTCGGTGTGCTTTGCCTAGTGTCCACGTTAGTGTTGCTTAACCAAATTTGGCCAAATGGATTAAATTAACACAATTATAAAAGATTTATGTTTGAATTGGCTCAAAAAAATTGAGAACTAAATTAAAAAAAATTACAATAAGTTCATGATTGTTTTGGTAATTTTTCCATTTAAAAAGATGTTTGTTTCGATATCATCTTCGATGACCCAATTTGTTTTGTCACCGGTCGATGCCTCAAATGAGGTCATTGCTTACTTATACAAGGCATCAAGGTGTCGAGCAAACACTAGTGAGGACAAAGGATTGACCGCATTGATTTATAACTGTTTTGATAATTTTCCAATTTAAAAAAGATGTTTGTTTTGATATTATCTTCGATGACCCGATTTGTTTCATCACTCAGTGCACTCAAATGAGGTCATTGCTCACTTATACAAGGCTTCGAGGCGTGGAACAAACACTGATGAGGACGGAGGACGGCTTGTGAGATCAATGCCAATCCTATTGGCAAAGCAAAAGATCAAATGACGAATGAAATCAGGCTAACACCTGGATAGGGTAGGCTTCTCTTCTAGAAGGGCAAAAAATAAAAAAATAAAAAACAACGATCTCGTCAATGAACGGACCAGATGTGCGTCGAATCTGGCATATTTCAGATAGAGACGTGGTCGATCATGGCACGCTCCGGCAATTAAAAGGCAAAAAAAATAAAAAAAAAAGCAATCTAATCCAATCTAATCCCCGATCCAAAGGTGGGTCCTGCCCTGATTTCCGTGCACGTTTACTACACCTGTATATCTTAATCCCAAAGCCTGCAACTTCACAGCACCCACAGTTTTACTTCCATACCAAATCTTAATTTTTTCCTTCTCTCTTTTGGCCCCAAAAGAATTTGTATCTTATCTCAGGAAAAAAAAGCGGGTAGCCGGTACTTCCAATTTGGTGAAATTAACCTCTATACATGGACTTGATGCAGTAAGATTTACTCACAATAGATATCTAGATAATCTCACCCTAGAAAATTTGGTGTCGATGAAGGATATCGAAAGAAAGAGAGGTAGGAATAAGACTATACAAAGGTCAAGAATCGAATCTCACATTTGTAGCCATGGCTCGTCTTTTTATCTTATGGCCTAGATGTTTTCGCTTTAGAGAGTATGAGGACCATCCTCCTCTTCACTTACACTGTTGACTTTAGTTCAAAATCTATAATGGGATTGGCCACACCAGCATCCATTCAAACGTCCACAGTGCACATCCTCATCTACAACAGTGCTCCCATCTACTTTCTGTGAGTGAGAGAAATCCATCAGAGATAAAAAAAAAAAAAAAAGAAAAAAAAGGTAAGAATTAGAGAAGATAGAAGGGGGAATATCCGAGTCAAAAGGTCAATCGGAGTGGCTCTGACGCTAGACCAAAAAAAGGAAGGAGAACGGGAAACGGGATGTTTTTGGAATTTGTCGATTAATAAAATGGAGGGTCCATAATGAAAACTTTGAACTTTGCAGGACAGATGTTGGGGGAAAGCAGAAAAGAGTGGGAGGGCCAAAAGGTTAAAAAAGGAAAAAGGACGTCCTAAGTGTCCACGTACAGGGAAGGCAGGCTAGGGTCACGTCTCATCGATAGCTTTGCCCCTCTTTCTCTTCTAGAAGACTTTGGCTTCGTGCGTCGAAATCCTTCTCGCGTACGCATTCATCAGAAGCCTCCAGTTGGATGTTTTCATCTAGAAGGTTGGTGGGCTCAACCTTGCATGATCTCTCTCTCTCTCTCTTTCTCTCCGCCAACATCTGATTCTCGTAATGAAGTACATGGAAAATCACGAATGAAATTGTTCCTTGACCCTCGAGTTGGCTGTCGCCAAGCGTTCGATTTGGAGGGCCGATTCTATGTTCGATCATTTGGAATTTGTGCTGGCTATTTCGTGGATAGAGTCTTGTCCCAGTTCACGCGGGTCTGTGCGGATAAATCGAGTTAAAAATTCATGTCACAAGACTCCCTTTATCTTCACGGAAATTCAACGGTCTGTAAATACATTTTACAGGGTTCGATCTCTTATATCATAAAAAAATTTCGATTGTCACACTTGCATAAGCGACATAGTCGGTGATTTTTCTAGAAAAGATTGGAGCTTAGAATAGGCAGTTTGTTCTTTGCATTGTAGGCCGCCAACCACGTAATGCGAAGTGTGAAACAAGAAAACGAAGACAGCCCACGTTTTATAGACACGCAAAAAATCCGACACTACAAATACGAACTTCCATTTGACAAAGACGAGACTTTCCCGTCCAAAGTAAAAAGCCAAGTCAATAAAAACTTGTCCACAAGACCACTTTCAAAAGAGAGAGAGAGAGGCACCGCAGAATGGAGAGAAAGAACGGGGCCGTCGACGTCTCGCCTTTCTTGCTCATGGAAGCCACCGGCGATTCGGAGGAGGACGTCTCCGATCCCGCCATAATGCGAGATCCCAGGCTCACTGGTAGCAAGGCATACGACGGAGGTGATGGCGATGGCGGCGGCGGCGACGAGGACGAGGACGCGGAATCTTGCTGCAGCGAGTGGTCTTCTTACAAGTCGTATAATGACCAAGATGTTCGAGATTTAGACGGCGGCGACGCCGAAGCATGCGACGGAGCGGACTGGAGCGATCGACAGCGGTGGAAGCGCGAAACGGGGAATAGTGAACGTGTCGAGCAGCAATGGTGGTCGGAAGCCGAGGAGCCGTGCGTTTCAGAGGAAGTCAATAGTTTCGACGACGGCAAGGAGATTAACAAGAAGCCTAGTGGGATTGCGTCAAGCGAAGTGCATCTAAGTGAGATGGAGAAGAGTAGGTTGTTTTGGGAGGCCTGCCTAGCATCGTAATTTCAATTTACCCATTTTTCCCCCATATATATATCTTATATTTGTATTCTTTAAATGACGATTGTCTTTCTGGTATTTGATGTCGATATTTTTGTTTAGTAGGTTTTGATTGTCTCATAATATGGAATGTATAGAAGTTTTTTGTAACACTATAGTAGCTTTCCGTGCTGGAAAATTCGTATAGTTGAGAGCTCTTGACGTGGCATGTATCTGTCTAATTTCTGCTAAGCAAGTGAGAAAAAAACAAGGGTGGATCACACTCAATTGTTTCACAAATTTTGCATATGAGTTCCGAGTTTGTTTCTCTCTTGCTTTTATGAAGTTTAATTCGAAAAGCAAAGGTGGGCTGGGTGATCTGGTCGGGTCTGTACGTGTGCTGTTCGTGCAGTCGAGAGAGGAGAGGAGGCAGATCGGAGAAGCTAGGTTTTTTTTTCCCTTGATTGGGGTGTTTGATGCATATGCGCCGCGAATCCGACGTTCTTTACTTTTAACAAGAACTGATAGTGAATTCAACGAATGGAACTACTGCAAATTATTAAGCCGTCACAACGACGAGGCAACCCAGTTGCGCCTTCTCCACGTTCGCAACGTCACCGACGACGTAGGAATTAGAGTACATTCCCTTTATTGTCTTGATCACTACCTTAGCTACAACAACTTCAATTAGCAACGACTGAGGAATCACTTCATGACAGACTTAACCCTTATTGATTCATGAAGGATTGCTTCCTTGAACATTGAGGACTTAGTTGATCTTACTACAGACCTTCCTAATCTCCCCAGATTTCCCTGTGAGGACGGAGATCGCTCCCATCCTCTTGATGGACGTCCTGAAATTTCTGAAGAACCTGCGCGAGCTGAGCATCTCCCGCGTGATCCTGGCCGAGGCGGAGTTCGTGAGCAGCGCGGCGTCGGATTCGAAGAGGCCCTTGCGCTGTCTGAGGACGGTGAAGTAGCGAGTGTCGAAGCTGAGAGGGGTGATTGGGTCCATCGGCACGAAGGTGGTGTTGTCGGTAAGGTTTTTGCACTTGGTCTTCAATGAGGCGGCGTAGGCGGAGTTCAAGGATGGGTCTTGGTCGCCTTTTCCGGTGAAGTTGTAGAGCCTTACGCTGAAGGCGTTGCAGTGCCCTACTCCTATTGTGTGCGCACCTTTAAACACCACTCGAAAAGCATTATTTTTCGTCCAGAACAAAAAACTAAGAGAACGTGCAAATACGCTCAATATGCAAGTGATTAGCCTGTTTTTTGGGGCAATTTAAGCTCTCGGCATAAGCTAGCGGCTTTCTAACATAGTGGCAGAGTCAATTGATGAACTCCGATGTGAGAGGTTCTCTCTTTTCTCGTTATCGTGTCTTTGTTCTCTGATCTGGTTGTTGATTCGATGCAACTATTTGCTTACAGCTATCGTGATCCATGTGTAAAGCCCAACTTTCGGGTTCGATAGGGAATTTTTTTGAGAGCAACTTTTTCCCATGAGAACTAGTAAGGAAATTACGTTACCTGATAAAACAACAAGGTCACGCACGCTTAGCCCTTTATTGGCGAAATTCTGTTGGAGGGCGGTGAAGTTGAGGAAAGGGGATGGGATGTTGGCCAAGGCCTCGGAGGCTAGCGACACCGTGCCGTCTCTTCTTCCGGTCAGCACTTTCCACATTGACCTTTTGAACTGCAAAAGTATGAAAGAAGAGAATGAAGAAAAAGTCTAATGAGTTTGGCGGGAGATATTTGTGATATGGATTCTCTCGTGATCAAGAAAAATGTAAGTTTTCGATGTGTAGATGCATTTGCTGTAATGCGAGGGACTCATGCTCAGCGGACATGCATGGCGTTGTCGGACAGATGCATGTATGTCGGGTACTACGATTAGGATCCTGTCAATTTAGTCCATAACTCGGTCATGTCTATTTGTTTTAGGAGTACTGAAATGCCCCCTTCTTATGGAAAATCGAGCACAAAATCAGAGAAAACGGAGGGAGGTGGAGGGCCATGGCGGCAACAGAGTGGCGTCGACGCCATGGTGGATGGCGGTGGTAGGAGGTCGCTGGGTGTGAAATCAGGGAAAAGAAAGAGAGAAGATGGGAAAGCAAGTTTTTTGGTCATTGGATCTCTTCTTTGCCTTGTGTCAGGGTATCATGTAAGAGACTGGAGATGATTCACTCATAAGTTAATTAGCGGAGAGGATCCAGATCCCAGACTGAACGGTAAAATCGATCCTCATGTTGATATGCATATGTTCATGTATGTTCACAATATATTCCAAGTGTAAAAAAGAAGAAGAAGTGTTCATATGTGCCTAGCATGGTCAATTATGACATATCCTTCTAGATTAGAAAAGAAGAATTTGTCTTTGCTCGTTTCTTCACATGTTTTTGCACTTACTTGGAACGAAACGGAGTCCCTTGCGGCCAGAGCCAGAATATCGGCGCAGGATACGACGCCCGGGCACTTCTTCTCGACCTCCGCTTTGATGTCGTCGATAATATCAAACCCCGCCAACGTGAGGTTCGGGATTGCCTCCTTCTCCGACGTATTATTCTTGGTCGAGTTCAGCAAGACCGAGCCGTCACATCCCTGGAAATTGCATGGAACCATGAAATTGCCATTGTTCATTTACCTTTTCTCGATTCATTCTTGTAGATCTAACGTGCACTTATGAGAAATTGGTCAACGCAAGTACATGACGACATGCTCTCATTTACTGATCTTTGGTTAAATAATGATAATGAGCAAACCAGTCTTGACCTTATGAGCGACATTACAAGTGGGTTGGGCTAAAAGAGGTAGTGTTGATAATTTTACGTAAAGAATACTATTTGGCTCATGTCCGATAAATGATGGTGTTTTGTATACTTTCTAATTCTCACGTTCATGTACGGATTGATAAAATTAAATGGATATGTGATTTCGATTTCGCGACAGGGTAATTACAATTTAGTGGAGATCGAATGCATGTTGAGCTCATCTCCTCGTTTTGCGAGAAAACTTCACTAACAATGCAGGTCACATTGCTAAGAGTTGCTCCTTTTTTTTTTCGTTGGTGTTTACACATGGCTCGCAATGTCAAATTCACATGTTTTTTAATCTATAAATTAAGACTATCGAGAGGAAGAGAGACTAATTTTAGTATTGTTATGAGTGCATTGTGAACCTTGGGTACTAATGATTATTAGAACACGAATCCTAAATGACGCTCTAGGGTATGCTCTTATATGATATGTGATATACATGATTTAACTCTATTGGTCTACCATGACGCCCGAGTCCTTGGCAAATATCGACCGAGGTTATGTTGTTACATGTACTGCGCTTGCTCTAACTGAGCAGTCTAACGAAGCATCTATGTCATCACACGAGTCAAGAGTAATTAACAAGGAAGCATACCCTAACAAAGCAGTCATGGAAATGCATCCTCAAGAACTTCGCCGGCAGTGTGTTGTTCGCCGCGACATGCCTCCACGTCACGTTCCTCACGATCTCCTCCGCCAAGGGACAGCTTTTCCTGTAGAAGTTCTTCTTCAGGCTCCCCCCATGGCAGCCTCCTAACAACACAAGGAACCCTAAAACACACCCTAAAATCAATGAGTGTCGATCGCTCCTCATCACCATCATCAAAATGAAGAACAAAACCCTAATGTGCTGGAAGCCTAGCTCTTTGTGTCTTGCATGCTATGAAATTCCCCGAGGAAGCTCTTCCTTATATAGCATTAATCTTGTCAATGTCACGAGTTGAATTTTCTTGGTTAGATCTAGGGAAGCGACAGAACAATAGATTCCAAGCTCGTGACGATTTATTGCCCGGCAAGGGTGGAGATTATTAATGCATTCAGAGATAAGCCAGCTAACTTAAATAAGGTTGTCTATTATTTGTTAATTCATTCTAATCCTCCCTCATCATCCTCATTTAGAGTAAATTATAAGGGTAGAGGATGTGGTCCTATGGAGTGAACGTGGGATGCTGAGATTCTGACTTGTCATTTTTATTTCCCTTGTTGCTTGGTCAGATTCAACAACATAGGATTTCTCTTCCAAAGGAATCAAGATGTAGCCTCCTTCACCAGAGAGTAATAAGCAATCGCGCCCGTGGAGTGATCTTTTGTATATTGACGGCAGACAAAAAAATCGCATACGCTCATTTTAGTCCCAGAGCGCCGGAAGAAGGCCATAGAATCGATCACAAAACAAGAAAATATGTGGTCTTTACGTCTCTTCAGGGAGATACGTAGTGTAGTTTCGTATTGTGTTTCTCGATAAAAGAGATCAATTCATCTCTTGAAACCTAATATGCTTAGTATAGGAGTTAGACCAGCGGGGCTCCATGATTAGTGGGAGGTGATTCTTGGGGTAGGTGGAACTGAAAAATGCAGTCCTTATTTAAAGTTACGTAGATCTGTTGACTTGCTTCGTTGAGTATGTTAATTAAAGTGAACACAAGCGCTCCATCAGGTATCACCTGATGATGAGGTCATCATTTTCCTCAAAAACTCTTGAGTGATTATTGTGGTGGAGGCTCTTGTGTACGTCTCTTCCCTTTTAGGGGATGATCATGTCTTCTTCTGGGCAATTCAATAAAATCTTGCAGCTAGCAATACCAAAGAAGAAGAGACAGTGCCGCGTCCTTTACAAGCCCGAATCAACCCAGCTCGATTTCTCAAGGTCATATCACGCACGAACCTGCCCAACTCAACAGCCAACATCAATTTCCCAAGCCCAAGGTAAAAAGACTACTAAATATAACTGAAATCACTGTTCCTAGATACTGGCACTTAATTGTTGTAATACAAGTTCAGCCACTTAATTAGGATTCGCATGTTGATAAACTTGCCCTTCCTACCCACTAAGTTTAAGGTAAATAAGTCGATAAACTTGACCTTCCTACTCCTTAGGTTTAGGGTAAATGGGATTTTTAGGCCTTGTCAAATCTTCATTGGTGATTGGATCACTTGGCCTAAATTATTTCCATCATTCAATTGACTAAGAGTTGGAGGCACAAACTCAGAAACAGTCATATTGGGTTGGATTGGTATGGATTGATTTGATGTCCTGAGCTTGGAGATGACATAATTGATGGCATTGACGACAATTGGCCGGATTACATCATAGATGTGTTTCACTATGTGATTCGCCATCTTATTATGCTATTTCTTGAATAGCCTCTTCATTTTAGTCACCAAAGTGGGGTTTGTGCTATTCTCTCATATGCTTCTTCTTAAAGTGTCACCGAATTTTGACATTGCCCTCTTGGCTTGGCTTTTTTACTAGAGTGGTTTAGGTATTAGAGTAGGTAGCTGTATCATCGGGATTGTTATTCACAGCGTGATCAGTCTCTAGATGATTCCTTGTTCTCAACCTTGTACTTCTACAAATCAGCTACACTAGTCCACTAGGCATGTCAATAAGATGTTTCGTCAAAATTTGACTTCGTGATGATACCTTTAAGTGAAAGTCATTTTTTGAATCTTATTTGAGGAGATAGGTTTTATGGCAATTTCATACAAGAGATAACATAGGTAGATAGGAATCGATAACTTTACTTCAAATAGAATCAAACGTACACTAACTATGCTAGAATTTAATTGACAAGAAATCGTGAGAATATAAAGATACAACGTTGGAATTTAATTGACGACGAGGCACCTAAGAATTACAACAAAGATATGTGCTAGAATTTAGTCGAAGACGTGGATTTGGAAATTATGGCTAAGAAGTATGCTGAAATTTAATTGATGACACAAATTTAGAAACTATAACTACATTGTAGGAATAGAAAGATAACATTTTTGTGCGCTTGGGGGTCTCTAAAGAGTATGATGTGGCTATTTAAAGTCTATAATCGGTGATTATCAACGGAGGTTACAGATTGAGGTTACAAACGGTTATTGAATGGTTACATCAACTCCACTATCTTGACAATTGCTTTGTTCTACTATGTTGATGGTTACTTCTTTAACAATTGCATTTAAGGCTTTGCTTATTTTGCAGAAAATTTGACATTTTTGGAAAATGTTTTTCAGAAACTAATTTTCAAAGAAAATGATAATATTTTTTTGGTGTTTAGTGACTAGAAGATAATTTCCTAGTATGGAAAATTTGATTTGATTTTCCTGAAGATAATTACCAAAATATTCGAATTTTTAAATTTTTAAATTTTTCCTTTTCTTTTTCCTTCTTCCTTGATTGGTGAACCGAGCCTCGCCCATCTTTCTAGCCTTAGGCGAGGCCCCACCTCTCTAGATCTAGTGAGGTTGAGGGTGCCTGAGGTTGACAAGTGAGAGCCTTGTCACAGGCTGGCGAGGTTGGAGCTCACTTGGTTTCAGCAACCCGAGCCTAGCTAGCCTCGAGCGAGGTTTCACCTAACTAGATCTAATGAGGTTGTGGTGAGATGCCAACTGGTTATCGACCAAAGAAGAAATAAAATAAGAGAGAGAAAAGAAAAAAGAAAAAAGAAAAAAGAAAAGAAAAGGACATAATTAAAGATTCAAATTTTTTAGAAAAAAGAAAATAAAAAAGAAAAAAAGAAAAAAAAAAGAAAAAGGACAAAAATAAAAATTGATTAAAAATAGTGTAAGGAGAACGTGAAGAGGAAGGAAGAGGAAATCATTTTCCTCACTTTTGAAAGTATTCTTTTCATTAACGGAAATTGCATTAAAATATGTAATCAATGGGTTGCTAGTTGCGCAATTTACTAGTGGGATCCATATTTTGCTAATAGTGTTATATGTTTACTATATAGTTAGTGGCACACTGTTTCGTTTTCCCTCCCTGGTTCAGGTGGACAGCTACGCAAATGAATCCGCAGGACAAATGGGTTGATTCAGAATTGTCCACATACTCTACACGTTGAAAAAAAAACCAAGCTAGCTTCACCAGAATCACCTTCAGACTTCTAGACCTCATTTCTTGGATAGATCTTGGAAGCAACGAGATAGATTACCGACATTTGATTATTAAATTGACCGACAAAGGTGGAGATTAATGCCTGCAGAGATAAGCCAGATAGGCCGACATAAGGTTGCCTATTGTTTTTGTTAATTCATTCCAATCTTCCACCATTAACCTCATTTGGAGTAAAATATGAGGGCAGAGGATTTGTTCCTTTGGAGTGAACATGTGATGCTGGTATACGAGGGATCTGTTCTTTTATGAGCTTGTTTTACCATTGGCCAGATTTGAAATCGCGAGATCTCCCTTCCAACGGATTTAAGACGTAGCCTCTACCAGAGGGTAATAAGCAATCGTGCCACGAAGCAAGCTTTCGTATGTGCGTAACGTAACAACGACATCAAGAATCACATAGACTCATGAAGTCCTAGACCGGCAAACGTGGCCATAGAATCAAGCATAAAACAACAAACTACGGTGATCTTTACGTCTCTTTAGTGAGGTGCAGTGTGGTTTCATATTATTTATCGAGAAACAAAAAAAATCGATTTTCCGCCTTATCTCTTGAAACCTAATATACTTAATGTAGGAGCTAAACCAGCGTGGCTCCATAATTTGCGGGAGGTGATTCTTGGGGTAGATGGAACTGAACAATGCGGTCCTTAATTTCGCGTTGCTTAAATCAGTCGCTTCGTTGAGGATGTTAATTAAAGTGAACACAAACACTCCATCGGGTATCACCTGATGATGAGCTTGCTCATCACCTTCCTCAAAGCTTTTGAGCGATAATTGCGATGGAGGCTCTAATGTACATCCCTTCCATTTAGGCGATAATCGTGTCTTCTTTTTCGTAATTTAATAAAACTCCATTGCTAGCATTACAAAGAAGAAGAGACAAATCAATCCGGCTCAATTTATATAAGGTCATCACGCGCGCGCCTGCCCAACTCAACAGTCAACGTGAACTCCTCATGCCCAAAAGAAAAGACTGCTTAATTTTAAGTCGAATGACCATTCCTATCTTCATGAAATTGAACTAATTCCTACACATCAAGCAAGTCATGCAGCGTATTTTCAACTGCTCGCATATAGCCATCACTTCAGCAGAAAGCTTCTTCTTCTTAGGGATGAGCAACGGGTCTGGTTCAGTCGAAGAATCAAATGTGAACCGGCCTTGCTTGACTGGTTCACATAAGGATTGGAGAAATTCCTACGTGAAAAATTAGGAAACGTACGTTCCCGGTTTTATACTGTGAACTGTCGAAGTTGTATATGTTGAAGATGGGTTATGAACCTAGCAAGTCCAGGAAACCCATCAATGTCCCATCTACCATGCCACAGGTTGTTTACGTGGTATTTTCATCTAAAAAAACTCGAAGTTAGGCTCGGTTGCTGGGGCGACTTGGAACTAGGTGGGTTCCCAGTGTAAAAAAATCGGGAACTGACTCTAATAGGGTAGGTTTCGGGTTTTTGATTTGGGACCTACTTATCTTGAAATCGATTACCTCTACATCTTCCCATCTCGTTCAAGGACTCATAGGTGACTCTCAATGAGAAAGAAATTTCAGCCAAAACTCGACCACCTTGAGGAGGTTCTTGCCCATGAACCACTATATATCATTCCTCCCCTTCCATATATTTTGTACAATTGCTAGGAATGGAAATCTGTTCCGTACATGGTTTATTTGAATAATCCACTGAGTTTGAAATATCGTTGATAAATATAAAATGATTGCCAACTTATTAGTTTGGTCAACAACAGTTTTACCATTCTCAAATCCAATGGTAGATCACCAATTGCTTATAAATGCTACAAGTGAACCTCTCCATCAGTTAATAAGGTCCTCAAGACGTGCCTCCACGTTACGTTCCTCACTATCTCCTCCGCCAAAGTACAGCTTTTTCCCGTGGAAATTCCTCGAGACTCCCCCTTGACAACCTCCTAGTAACACAAGAAACCCTAGAACACACCCTAAAAATAATGAATATGATTCACTTGTCATCACGATCATTATTATCTCTTCCTTTTTTCCCTTCACTCACTCAAAATGAAGAACAAAACCCTAATATGTTGAAAAGCCGAGCTCTTAGTGTCTTCAACGAAACTTCCCAAGCATGCTGTTCCTCATATGGTGTTAATCTTGCCAATGGCACAAGTTTAATATATCTTGGATAGATCGTGGGAAGCAACAAAATGGATTACAAAACTTATGTTTAGTAATTGCATGGTAATGGTGGAGATCAATGCATGCAGCGATAGCTGGCTAGACTGAGATAAGGCTGCCTATTGTTTGTTAATTCATTCCTATCCTCAACCAATAACCTCAGTTTAGAGTAACATATGGGGGCAGAAGATCTGGTCCTTTCTGGGGAACATGTGATGCTGGAATACGAGGAACATCTTTTAATCAGTTGTCTTGCTGTAATCAGATATGATATCGTAAGATTCCCTTCCAAAGGAATCGCGTAAGCCTAAGAAATAAGCAACCGTGCCCACGAAGCAAACTTTTGTATGCACGAGCTGTTGTAATTATGGTTATAATTATGGTTAATGGATCAACGAAAGCCAATAAATTAAGATACGTCTTTTCTGTTCACGTATCTCTTTTGGATTCATGAATTTCTTAAACTTTTCTGTTCATGTATCTATTGAATTCATGAATTACCTAGATTAATGTATCTTTTAGTTCATGTATTTATTAAGTTCACGAATTTCTTGAATTCATGTGTCTTTTGATTCATAAATTTCGTGGATACATACATCTATTTAATTCATGTATCTTTTCTGTACATGAACTAAAAATCTCTATAAATAGATGGGAGTATAGACCTTCATTATGGTTTTTGGGTTTTTCCGACTCAACTCCAAAAGAACTTTGATATACGTTTCTACTCTTTAATTTTTCTGAGTGTGCTGGTTCAATTGAACGGTTCGACTGAGTCCTATTTGCATAGTGCTAATCCAAACATGTTCGAGGTGTTGTATCTTGGGAGGCATAGTTCGTGAATCTACGGAGCACCTTTGGCGGGAACTAATTGTCTTAAGGAGATTCGGATATCCGTACCTCACCTCCAATTTTATGTTGTTTTTCAGTGATAACTTATTTTCTTCTTCTCCAAAATTGTTAAAAGGAAGGATATTATAAAGTTGTTATCATCTTCTTTACATTGATGTTCTGATTACAACAAACAGTTTGTGTTTTCTTTGGATTATTCCAACACGAGCATGATGTAATACTCACAGAAATATATTGCACTGATCCATTTAGTCCTCGATGGGCGAAAGTGAGGCTTTACTACCATAATAGTCTTTTGGTTAATGTGAGAATAACAATTTGTTATAAGGGCTCAACAATAATTTATAATTATTTATTATTTGATTTTTGGTTATCCAAAATAGACTATTATTCTAATTGTAGATTAAAAACTGTCACGTAATCGTTTCTCCGAAAAGTGGCTATAGGATAGAACATAAAATAGAAAAAAAGAAGAAGCTGGTCTTAATGTTGTTTTAGCGAGGCACATAAATTTATATAATCTCTCGTGGGGAAAAAAAAGAAAATTCAATTTTTCGCCTCATCTCTTGAAACCTAAAATATTTAATATGGGAGTTAAAGCTGCGGGGATCCAAAATTTTGGGGAGGTGATTCCTGGGGTAGGTGGAACTGAAAATTGCAAGCCCTGACTTTATGTTACTTTATCTGCTACTTGCTTCGATGGCAATGTTAATCAGTCAAAAGCTTGATCTGCAACGTCTCTCCCCATTAGGGTTTAATCGTGTGATTTTCTTGGGTAATTCAGTAAGTTTTATTGCTAGCAGTTCCAAAGAAGTAGAGGGAGTGCCGCGTGCGTCACTTGCCCATATCAACAACTCAATCATTCAAGGCCATCATCACGTCGCACCTGCCTTCCCAATTCAACGACCGATGTGCCCAATAGAAAACACTACTCAATATTAACTCAAAATCACTATTCCCATCTCCACGAGACTGAACAATTCACGGGAATTCAAGCGAGTCACATAGCTATTCGCAATTGCCCGTAGAGGGTCATCACTTCAGTAAAAGCTAATTGTTACCATCTCGTTCAAGGACCCAAAGGCAAACTCTAAATGAGAGGGAAGTGTCGGGCCAACACTCGACCAACTTAAAAGTGCAGTGACTCGATGAGAAATGTTAGCTGAAGCTACAACGGCCACGTCAACTTGATTTGTCTGCATTTGATATTTGAGGGACTTGATTAAAAGATTTGTGAAACTAGAAAGACTTAATCAGACAAATTAAAAGTATGACTCGAATAGAAATTTTTTTTGCAAGTGTATGGACGAAAGTAAAAAAAAAAGAAAAAGTAAGCTTATCTTTTTGACTCAGCTTGGCAGCTCGCATAAAATACCTATATCACATCGCTTCCTCATTCTTTGTGCCGGCCCGGCTCGATAAGAGCACAAACCGGGCCGTGGCTTGTGTGCAATGGTGGCTGCCCCAAATCAACTTTTTAGGGGTAGCCAACGACCACCAATTAGTTGAGTTACTGTTTCTTAGGCTATTGATCCTTAGTAGCTTAGCGGCTATTGACCAAATTAGTAGCCTTTCTGCTAAAAAATAATTTTAAAATGGGTTAATATCTTGAAAAACTCTAAATTGGTACATTTATAATAAATTTATCCCAAACTAATTTTTTGACTACCAAAAACCTAAAACTAATATAACCTTGAACAAATTTACCCCAAACTAGTATACTTGTGACAAATTTACCCTCTATTAGTTTTCGTTAAATTTTTTTTATCAAATTATTAAATTGAATGATATGTGACAGTTGACTGGTGTATCAATTTGAGATTTTATTCTCCATTTGTTACAGTTATACAATTTTTGTGATTTTTTGTGGTATTATCTTATTTAACGGATGATATATTTGTCACAAATGTATCAATTTGGGGTTTTTGGCGGTCGAATAAATTAGTTTGGGGTAAATTTATCATAAATATACCGGTTTATGATTTTTTTTATTATCAATTGGAGTAAATTTGTCACAGATGTACTAGTTTATGGTTTTTTATAGTCAAAAAATTAGTTTGTGGTAAATTTGTCATAGGTGTACCAGTTTGTGATTTTTCAAGATATTAACCCTTAAAAAAATTATATGCCAAGCACAACCCACTAATAAATGGGCTGTGCCAAGCCTGACCCAAATCATCCCCAGGCCGGGTTGCATGCCCGTCTGATGCCCCTTGCTCGAGCTATTAAAAACATGGTTCTTTGTACCCCTAGCAGAAAACCATCGATGGTCAAATGTCGCATGTATGCATACTTGATCCTATGGCAATAGGCTTGTTGATATATACTCTATGCAATATGTCCACTTTTGAGTTAAAAGCAAACGAGTTAAATAGTTTGTCTTTCTATTAGAGAATTTCTTCGACGAATGGGCTACGAACTGCATATACTAAATGTCCGGCAATGTTCTTTAAATCTTAGATGGAGAGTCCAGGAGGATTTATTCTTTCAAATTGTCAAAATTTAGCTAGAAACCCCAAATGGAAGCGGCTTGTGCATAGGTCAACCGAATACCGTGCATAACATAAGCTTTATTCCATCATATAACTCACCAAAAATCTTGGGTTCCATTTGTTTTGTGAAAAGCGTACATTTTGGAAAATATTTTCCCAAAAATAATTTTTTGTATCGGTTGCAAAAATTAATGAACAAAAATTCATCATCTATGAAAATATTTAGGCGTCAATAATGAAAATATTTTTGATGGCTAATTATTCCTAACAATATAAAAAATTATTTTTGAGAAAATATTATCCAAATTATTCATCTTTAATGAAACAAACGGATCATTAAAAAAAAAGCTTTGTTTTAATTGGTTAATCCTTACTAGACATAGCTTTAAAAATCGCTAAAAATAGGTGGAACTTGTAATTGTTAGAGAAAATTCCTTAATTGTTTTGAAGCTGACAAAATATTTTCAAAAGTCTAGTCTAAAGACTTGCAGACTCAAATGTTATAGTCTAAAGAACTCCAAATTCTACTGTCAAAGTCTGAAGACCATTAGACTTTAATCTAAAAGTCTACTCTCACTGACAGTTTTCAGACCGAAGTATGAAGACTTATCTAGATGCAGGATTACCTTCAAGGATTCGATTCGTATAGTTTTGGAAGTCCTTATGGTTGGATATAGTACCTAATGATCAATTATCTTTATTGGAATCAATTCGGATAATCAAATCTTTTGAAAGGCGAAGTATACTTGGAAGGTTCTACTTATGGAAATCAAGATCCTGATTGTATGAGTGAACGAGATTAACGGACTTTCATCACATTCCTAAAACGACTCGAGATCCCTTTGATTGATTATATCCAATGGGTAGATTGGAAGAACTTCTTTGGAAAGTGCCAACGGTTGTGAAGGCATTGAGGAGTATTTAAGGCGGATTCTTCAGTTGTTCGAAAGCGTGCGTGAAAGAAAAATTTTAAAGTCTGAAACTTCCCAGTTTTTTGCTATTTCAATTGTCGAGCTTAACTTGTACTCAAAAGAGAGAGCAAACACCTGTGAGACTTTAGAAGAGTGTAGTGGAGTTTCTACACTGTAAAGTCAAATGACGCGAGACTGTAAAATCTCTTTTGATTCATAGTGAAATCCAATTAGTAGGCTGTCAGTGCGGGAGAGTGGACGTAGGTTTGATCTAAACCGAACCACTATAAACTTTGTGTTTCTATTCTCTTCCCTGAACTCTTTTATTCATTCATAAATTTATTTAATTGCTGAACTTACTCTAGTCCATTACTTTGATTCAAGTTCAAAAGAAAAAGTATTTATAAACGTTTTCGCAAAAATTTCTTTTAACACCTATTCACCCCCATTCTAGGTGTTTTTACTAACCCTTTCAGTAATGAATGTACATGACCATTGAGAAAGATTGCTTGGCCATCCAAATGTCACATCTTGAGGTTCTTGCATAGCGTGGGAGTTGAACCTCATATTTGAAACTAAGCGTCCCCTTGGACAGCTTGGCTTGATAGATAAATGGGCAAATTTGGGTAACTTGCTCACATGAGAAAACCAGGCTATAATATTTCTATATTAATTCTGCGTAATATGTGTGGGTTTGAGCAGTAGACCATTTGGGCTTAAAACTACGGATTGGCCGTCCAATGATTATCTTTAATCGAGAATGTACGATTTACCATTTTTTATAGGGATATTGTTACCTCGCCATCGCCATGGACATTATTAATAAGGATTCATGTCTTTTTCCCATCATTTTCCCTTTGCTACGTAAAGGGAGAGACCATCGCTTGCGCCTAGTATATTAGGGCCACCAGGGATGGATGATTTATCTGTATATACTGACTACGCCTAAACTCTGAAACTCCTAAGCTTTTGACTGCTCACTATTCAAGAACCAAGTGTTATATGATGTTTGCCTTCTTACACGAAAAATCCTAGCTATGTCATGTTCCTAAAACACACACATGTCAATTCTCAGATTCACTAAGCTAACATTAAGTATCTTCCATTCTGTGAGATATAGTCATGAAGGAGAAACTTTAATCATTGATAGTAAATTGAAATTGAAGATGCCACATGAATAACTATTATGATAATCAGGCAGTACGACATCGAATACAGTGTCTAGATCACCGATGTAGTGTTATCGATGCCTCTGTGTAGTTAAGAAAACAACTCAGGAAAAAGAGACTTGCTTCATATACTAATATATTTATGAACTTCTAAAGTCTCACAATGTACAACTAATCGAAGAAAAAAAGTATGCATCAGACAAGTACAATGAGATGGCTTTTATCATTTGGGAAAATCACACCAAACGTTCCAAACATTTTGTATGGTGTGCAATCGAGTCAAAAGTATGTCTCAATGAGTGCAACTAAGCTCGCCTTTTGAAATTCATAGAAGCATGTCCTAACATAGCCACATGTGGTGCGTATGCATGTTCCACCCGTATTCGCTCCGTTGATAATTTGTTACCTTCGTCAAATCTCATCTAGGACCTAGTGCTTCTTCCTCAAACCACACATATGATGGATTGAACCGAACATCTACTGAAAATTGTTCCATTATCATACAATCTATGGTGACCCAACCGAATAATGTGGAGCAAAATAAATACTTGGATGTGACCACTCAAGGTGGTAACCATTTGAAGCGGGTCGTTGGTTGTGAATATGATCAAAAGCTTTCTTTTGTGTTATTTGGAACTTGAGGTATCCGACTCTTGTCGTTGAAAGAAGTAATTGGTAGCCTAATTGATTACCAAACGGATTTAGAGCTTTTCAGTTTGGAAATATTATAGTTAGTTATCTTCCTTTACACAACTTTCTTTAATTTAATCTAACACCTAGGAAGTACTGACACTTTTCAAGAGCTTTTATATCATGTTAGACATTCTAACACTCTTCAACACTTGGTTAATAGGTGTTGGACAATCCAACACCTGATTAACTCTCCTAATATTTTCAACATGTGAGTTTGGAATTCCAACATGTGACTTTGGAATTCTGACATGTGAGTTCGATACGCATGAGTCAATTTTATAAATTTTTAATAAATGAGTGGTCAAAATATAAAAAAAAATATATTTTAAAAATAACAAAAATAATAAAGTGGGAAAAAAAGAAAAATCTAGTTTTCTCTTCTTTTCCAACTCTTACTTCTTGTGATACACAATTCACCCCAAAGTTTTTCCCTCTTCTCTTCTGACACACTTTGACATGCGAGTCCAGAATTTGGATTGCTTATTTTTTTATCCCATTTTATGTATTATTGGAATGGAGTTGAATTTGTCAAATTTAAATAATGAATGATATTAACAAATGATGGATTAATATTTTTAGTGTAAATTTATTAAAGGCTCTTTTTTATTATTTATTTATTTGTCAATTTCAAGAGAGAGTACCCTTGGCAAGGAAACCCGTGGCGCCAGTAACAAGTATGGTCTTGTTTTCTAGAAATTGGACTATATCTAAACCCATTGCAAAGGCACGTTGGATTAAATGAGTTTGAAGTGAGTGATAATTTGGAGGGAGTACTTTCTGCAGCAAAAAAAATTCGTTCTCTGATGCATCATTTATACCCTCGGTCATTCTAATCTTCCCCCATCATCCTCATTTAGGGTAAATTATAAGGGTAGAGGATATGGTCCTTAAGAGTGAACGTGGGATGCTGGGATACGAGGGACATGTCTTTTATTATTTCCCCCGTTGCTTGCGCAGATTCAACAACGTGGGATTTCCCTTCCAAAGGAGTTAAAATGTAACCTCCTCCACCAGAGAGTAGTAGCAATCGTGCATGCGAAGTGATCTTGTGTACATCGACAGCAGACGGAAAAATCGCATACGCTCATTTTTAGTCCCAGAGTGCCATAAGGAGGCCATAGAATCGATCATAAAAGAAGAAAGTATGCGGTCTTCACGTCTTTTTAGTGAGATACTTAGTCTAATTTCGTATTATTTCTTGAGAAAAGTGAAAGGGCTAGTAGAACATCTTGAGGGGGGTGAATAGGTGTGAAAACAGATTTTTGCGAAATGCAATAAAATTGCTTTTCTTTTAAATAGAGTCTGATTGACTATAGACTTTACAGAATGATTCAGACTTTAATAACTATCGCAAAACACAGAAGTATATTGCAGCAAATAAAGTAAGGGAGTTTAGGCAAGAGAAAAATGAACATAAGATTTATAGTGGTTCGGCTTAGATCAAGTCTACGTCCACTCTCCCACGTTGACAGCTTTCTGGCTGGTTTCCACTATGAATCGAAATAGAATGTTGCAGCCCTGTGATTTCAACTTCTTAGTGAAGAGTCTCTACCGTTCTCACAAGATCACTCTCTAGAGTTTCTCACTTTCGAATACAAGTTTAAGCATTAAATGATGAATGACAAGTGATTTGAAAGCTTCAGAATTTGGAATTCTTCTCTCACGCTCTTCTTCGAATGACTTGAAAAACCTCCTTAAATATTCTTCTACGCCTTCACGACCGTTGGCACTTTCCAAAGGAATTCTTCTAATCTACCCGTTGGATAGAATCAATCAAGGAGTTCTTTAGTTGTTTGATGATTGAGATGAAAGCCTGTCAATCCTGTTCGCTTATACAATTAGGATCTTGGTTTCCATAAGTAGATTATTTCCAAATGAGCTTGCCTTCCAAAAAGATTTGCTTCTTCGAAATTGATACCAATTAAGATAACCAATATGGTAAGTGATATTTCCAACCGGAAAGTTCGATGTATCATGTTCGTACTGAAACCTTGAAGAAACTAATCCTGAGTCTGATTAAGTCTTCATTCTTGTGTTCAGTCTGAAACTTATCAAAGTGGGCAGACTTCTGATGTAAGATAGACTTTGACACAGAAGTCTGGCAATCTTCAGAATAGAACTTAGATAAGTTTTGTCAACTTCAAAACATCATAGGAGTTTTCTCCAACAATCTATCCATTTTTTATGGTGACAAAACTTTCCTACAGATTTAAAAACTTATATCCTGCAAAACAACACTTTAGCAATACATGATAACTTATAAAAACATATTGTTATAGATCTGGATAACATCGATTTTGCAATAACAAAAAACACATTAGCCTTGACAATTAAGACAAATATTCAATCCAAACTCATAATCACAACCACAAAAGGTTACTACAGAATATAAATCACAATTAGTTCAAACAAACAAATTAAATCTGCTCTCATTCTCCCCATTTTTGTCAATAGCAAAAAGAAAGAGAAAGTAAAAAAATAGAGAGATGGAATTAAAAGATAAATGTAATCAGTGTTGTCTAGGAACTCAAACGAGTCAGAAATCCCCCAGCGACTGCATTGCCTCCTCAAGTTTCTCCTGGCACTGATGATAAACATTCTCGACCTTGGCTACAGTCTCTGAAACTTATTGTATCAAAGTCTGAACTTGAGTGTTTAGAGACTGTACCTTGCCGGTGAGAAAATCTGAAGTAGATCTCAAGGCAGTGTGTAGCTTTTGAATATCAACATCCATTGCATATTGCTGAGCTTTAACCTCCAAAAGGAGCTCTACTATCCTTGGATAGTTTGGATTAGGATCTGTTTGAGCACTAGCTTCAGTGAAGTTAGTCTGTGGAGTATTGAGAGATGAGGGAACATCAACTTGATCTAGGGCA
This sequence comes from Eucalyptus microcorys, assembly GCA_014182515.1. NCBI lineage: Eukaryota > Viridiplantae > Streptophyta > Magnoliopsida > Myrtales > Myrtaceae > Eucalyptus > Eucalyptus microcorys. The sequence continues at coordinate 11,274,985 of CM024569.1, forward strand.
GTTTGTTTTGCACCTTGACTTGGAGTAGACTCTTCAACCTCAACTTCAAGGAACTGAGATGCAAAAACATCTTTAGGGTCTGCAGGAGATCTGCTTATACCATCACTCGCATCGAGTGGAGAAGAAGTCCCTATTTTCTCATGAGCTCCCCCTGTTTCTGTGCCTATAGGTGGAGAAGAAATTTCTTCTTCTTATACCTTTTCTTTTTCAGAATGAGAGTGATGTTCTGTCTTAGTTCATGCTCCTTTAGGGTCATCCTTGATTGCTTCAGAATCCTCTGATAACATTATTGCAACAGTCTCTCCATCAGAGTCATTGTTGTCATCATCCTTGCCCTTCTCTTCAGAATCACCTTCTTCTTCTTTATCTTCACCTTCTTCATCTTCTGCACCTGCTTCTTCTTCCTCTTCTTCATCTTCTCTTTCTCTTCCTTCTCTTTCCTTTGAACTCTCAAAGGTAGCAAAGTCTTGAAGATTTCTTAAGGCAATGGCAGAAATGGTTAGATCATCTTCATCCTCTTCATCCTGCAATATAAATGATCTCATTTTCTTTCTAGTTTCTTGCATAGTTTCCTTGCCTTTGCGCTTTCTTGCAGTAGCAGATCCTTCCTTGATTTTGCTTGAGGATTCCTTCTTCAAAAGCTCAATGGCCTTGGACAGATTCTTTAGTCTCATTTTGGAGATTATCTTTATGCCTATCTCCATAGAAGTGACAGTTCTTGAGCAGAGTTGAGGGGGAAACTGGATATGAAAATGACGAAACAATTTTGTAACCAAGGCAGAGTAGGGTAATTGGCTTTTTTCTTTCATGACAGTCTTGTACATATGCAGCAGGATAGTATGAGGAAGTGAGAAACGAATCCCATTGCAGATTGCCCACATTATTCTTGCCTCAAATTTGGAAACATCAGTTTTGGAGGTTGCCTTGGGTTTGATGCAGTTGATGACAATTTTGTGCTACGGAATGTTGGAGGCTGGCAATTGAGAGTATGTGATACCTCCACTTGGCAGTCTGTCCTTTACCAGAAATCTAGTGGCTTGACCTATGAAAATATTGATTGGTTGAAAACCACTTCTTTCCACTCCTAGAATATTGGCCAAAATGTCAACATCCACAATAAAGGCTTTGTCACAAACAGTGAATTGAATGCGATTCTGATCAAGGAAAGATAGATTTGAGTATAAGTAAGCTGTCAATTCAGGATAAGCCACAGTTGTCTCAGCACAAAATTGTTCAAGTTGAAGGATAGCCAACTTTTCCCTTAAGTTCACTTTTATCGAGTCCAAGAAGTCAAAATCTACTGTTCGAGGTTTGTCACCCCTCTGTTAAGCATTTGGGCATAAACCCTTTTATGCTCCTTAGAATGAAATAGTTTCGTTCTTTCACCAGCAATGTCAGCAGCCACATCCATCATGGGTTAAAAGTTCGAAAATATTCGCTCATCATCATCCTTATTTTCAGGCTGATTCTCAGAACTCAATCTAGGATCAAAAGGAAAATGAAGAAAAGCCTTTTCTGCCGATCCTTTCGGCGCCACTCCTATTCTTTCCATGGCTCTTAAGAATAGAGTTTTGTTCCCATGCCCATGGCCTTTCAGAAAACTAGTGATAAAGGACATTGGAGAACCACCCAGTTTTAGATAACAATAATGCTTGTAAAGAACCTGTGGTGTCAAAACTTTGAGAGGAACCACATCTTGTTCAACTTCTTCTTCCAAAGGTTGATGAGGAGAATTTTCACCAGTGAGATCAAAATGAGTCGGCCCTTTTGGCACATTCCGAGGCCTTTGACTTGCAATCCGAGAAGATTTCCTTTGGTGTGACATGGATGCAAACTTGGAAGATTTCGTAGACATGTTTGAGTGAAGAAAAAAATGGAAAATTGCAGAGAAGTTTTGAGAATAAAAAAAAAAAATCGAGTTGAGAGAGAATCGGTATTTTAGGGTTTGAAAGGATGTGCTCGAAAGAAATAGTAGGAGGTATTTAAAGAAATTGAAAGGGGCTATACGGAACGTCACAAGGAAAAAATGCCTTTTCAGAACAAATTTTAAAATGGTAACCGCTAAAAATTTGAAATCTGAAAATTACTAATAAAATAGTAATTTCTAAAGATAAAATAGACAAGCGACGATTCAGATAATCATACATTTTCATATTTTACATACCAAAAATAAAATACCTGGATTCGAGAGATTCTCATACTAAAGTAGCTTCTAGAAGTTCTGAGTCTGACCAACTTCAGACTTTAATCGATATGAGATATAATATTCAGCTTGCTGTGAATAGACTCAAATAAGTTTTTCTCCAACGGTTTTGTGAAGATGTCTGCTAGCTGAATTTTAGAATCAATAAAAGGAACCATAATCTCGCCATTCTAGACATGATCTCTTAAAAAATGATGTCGAATTTCTATATGCTTCGCCCTTGAATGAAGAATGGGGTTTCCGGTGAGATTGATAGCACTTGTGTTGTCACATTTGATCTCTGTGTAGGATTCTTCTATTCCAAAGTCTCTTAGTTGTTGTCTTATCCAAATAATTTGAAAACAACAACTCCCAAGAGTAACATATTCTACTTTTGCTGTTGATAATGCCACTGTACTTTATTTCTTTGAGAACCAAGATACCAGTATTTGTCCCAACAGTTGATAAGTGCCAGATGTGTTCTTCTTGTCGATTCTACAATCGGCTAGATCAGTGTTAGAATAACCAAGAAGAGTAAAATCTAATTCTTTTGGATACCATAGACCCGGCTTTGGAAAAGTCGCAACATATTTTATGATGCGTTTAATAGCACTAAGATGAGATTCCTTTGGATCAGACTAAAATCTAGCACAAATGCACAAACTAAATAAAATATCAGGTCTAGATGCAGTGAGGTAAAGAAGAAACCGATCATGCTTATGTATAGTTTTTGATCTACTTTCTTCCCTTCTTCATCCTTGTCCAGTTTTGATGAACTCGACATATGAGTTTCTGTCTTGCAATTCTCCAATCTAAATTTCTTGATGAGATTTTTGGCATGTTTCTCCTGGTAAATGAATATACATTTCTTTGATCGTCTGACTTGCAATCCCAGAAAGAAGATCAATTCACCCATCATGCTCATTTTGAATTCATCTTGCATAGATCTTGAAAATTTCTTGCAGAGATTTTCGTTAGGAGAACCAAAGATTATATCATCTACATAAATTTGTACAAGTAGAAAATCTTTTCCTTCCTTTTTTATAAACAAAGTAGTATCAACCTTTCCTTTTTCAAAACCATTATGAGTTAGAAACTTACTCAATCTTTCATACCAAGCTCGTGGAGCCTGCTTCAGACCATACAATGCATTTTTTAGTCTGTAGACAAAGTTTGGTTTTCTTGGATCTTCAAATTCTAGTGGTTGTTCTATATAGACTTCTTCTTGAATGAATCCATTGAGGAAAGCACTTTTGACATCCATCTGGAATAACCTGAAATTTTGAAAACAAGCAAAAGCAAGCGATAATTTAATTGCTTCTAACCTTGCTACTAGTGCATATGTCTCATCATAGTCTATTCCTTCTTCCCGTGTGTATACTTTCGCCATGAGTCTTGCTTTGTTTCTGATCACTTTTCCTTTCTCATTCATATTGTTTTTGAAAACCCACTTCGTTCCAATAATAGATTTACCTTTGGGTTTTGATATTAGCTCCCATACTTCATTGATATTGAATTGTTTGAATTCTTCCTGCATAGCTTCTATCCAGCTTTCATCAAACGATGCTTCTTCTACACCTTTTGGTTCTATCTCAGAAATAAGTGTTAAAGCACTAGACTCTTCTCTTCCTTTGGATTTGGTGTGAATTCCTTCATCAATGTTGCCAATGATGAGTTCTTTGGGATGACTTGGCTTGTGCTTTCAATTGTTATTTGTCTTGAGAGTCTGTTGATCCTCTGTTCCGTTTGAATCTTCTTGTTCTGCTTGTTGTTGTACTCCAGAAGTTTGAACTTTGTTGGGGGAGACAGACTTTGTTAAGTCTAGAATTGATTCAGACTCTTTAAGTTGAACCTGATCTGATTGAATCTACACATAATCCTGAAACCCGACGTTCATGGATTCCTCCACAGATTGAGTCTTCTTGTTAAAGACTCCGTAAGCTTTGCTTGTTATAGAGTACCCAAGAAGATTCTTTCGTCTGATTTTTCTTCGAACTTTCCAGATCGATCATTCACATTGTTCAAAATAAAGCATTTATGGCCAAAGACATGAAAGTAGGAAACATTTGGCTTCTTCCCTTTATAAACTTCATAGGGAGTCTTCTCTAGGATAGGCCTTAAGAACATTTTGTTGATAATATAACATGCAGTAGAAATTGTTTTTGCCCAAAAGTGAGAGGGTATTTTGCTTTCTATCAAAAGAGTTCTAGCCATCTCCTATGGAGATCTGTTTTTCCTTTTCATGACCCCATTTTGTTCTGGAGTATATAAAGAAGAGAAAACATGCTGAAAACCTGATTCATTATAGAAGTCTGCAAAGTCTTGATTTTCAAATTCACCTCCATAATCTGTCTTTATGCTTGAAATTGCATAACCTTTCTCATTCTACACTTTCTTGGCAAAGTTTGAGAAGTATGCAAAAGTCTCAAATTTGTTTGCTAAGAAGAACACCCAAGTGAAACGAGAATAATCATCCACGATTAATAGACAATATTTCTTTCTACAAAGACTCTGAGTTCTTGTTGGTCCAAAAAGATCCATATGAAGAAGCTGCAACACTCGACTGGTAGAAACCTGATTTACTGGTTTAAACTTCTGACCTATTTTCCCAAGACATAGGGAGTGCATAACTCAGTTTTCTGATAACCCAGATTAGGAAGCCCTCGAACTAGCTTCTTAGAAGAAATCTTGGCAATCTGCTTCATATTTACACGACCTAGTTTTCGATGCCAAAGACTTACTTCATCTTGAATGGAAATAAGATACTGTGAACTTTTTGGATTTACATCTAAAAGGTATATATCACCATGTCTTCACCTAGTAAAGGATTGAAAGAATTCTTGACTTATTCTAGAACAAATGCCTTCTTGGAAGTTTATTCTAAAGCTAGTATCACAAAACTGACTTATGCTCAGAAGATTGTAGTTTAAACCTTTCACCAGGGAAACATTATTGATTGTCAGACTTCCAATCTTTACAGTTCTACAGCTTATAATCTTTCCTTTACTATTTTCTCCAAAAGAAACTTTTCCTCATTTTAGCCTGTCAAGCTTTTTGAAACAACTTGAGTCCTCTTGTCATATGCCTCGAACAACCACTATCCAAATACCATTTGATTTTTCTTTTAACAGTGACCAGTAATCAGAAGAAAAACTCAAACTTTCTTTGATACCCATATTTTATTGGGTCTAGGAATGTTAGTATTAAAAATAGTTCTTGCCTAATCTTTCTTAACTAGTCTCCAAACCTTGGGACAATTATTTTCAAAATGTTCAAAGCTGTTACACTTAGAACATCTAAAAGCATTTTGGCTAACAGGTTTTACAAACACTTTTTGAAAATGATTTTTATAAAATGTTTTTGCAGGTTTTAATTTAAGTCTCTATTTTACTTTAGGAAAATCAATTAAAGGAACAATCTCATTATTCATACCTAGATCAGACTTGTTAAAATATGGTATTTGAGCTGTAAAATTTTTTTCCAATTTTTCTGAACCTTTTGAAAATTTTCTTGTAATGTTTGAGATTTCCCTCTTCAAAACAACATTTTCTTTTGAAAGAGAGTCAGAATTTTATTTCAAATCATCAAAACTTCTTTTCAAATTTTCAAACTTTTCTTTACAAGAAATTTCCTATTACTTGAGTTTAGAATTCTCATTCTTCAGTTTGGAGATCCTTTTAAGAGAGGATTTAGGATTGAGGCAAAGTTCATCTATATATATAGAGACTTTAACAGGAATTTCAGAGTTACTAATCTCAATTTCTTTGTCAGAGTCTAAATCAGTGTTTATCTCTGATTCTGAGTTTGACTTTGAGTGAGCCATTAGACATATGTTTGCGAATTCTTCTTCGCTTTCTTCACATTCAGTGTCACTCCAAGCTTTTGCTTTAAGAGCCTTTTTGTATTTGTTAGTCTTCCCTTTCTTCTTTTTTAACAAGGGATAGTTTGGTTTGATATGTCCCTTTTTCTTACACTCGAAGCATATTACATCCCTATTAGTTTAAGCTTCTTCTGCAGGTTTCTTTGGGAAATTCTATGAGCCCTGGTTCTTCCAATTGAACATTCTATCTTTTCTGTTCAGTCTTCTAAATTTCTTTATCATGAGGGCCAGTTCTTTATCATCCATATCATCTTTCGAATATGTATCATCAGAATCAATGTTAGATTTTAAAGTAATTGACTTCTTACCTTTTGGATCTTCCTTATCATTGATCAGCTCCACTTCGTATGATAAAGTGTGCCTATTAGTTCATCTACTGATAGAGGCATAATCATTTGAGTCTCTCTAATTGAGGTCTTCACATGATTCCAGTCCTTTGAAAGTCCACGCAGTAGTTTGTTGACTTTCATTGGTCCAGAAATTGGTTGGCCTTGATAAGCCAGGCCATTCACAATCTCTGTAAAGCGACTAAACATATCAGAGATAGATTCTCCAGGTTTCATTTGAATGCTTCATATTGTCCAGGCAGAATGTTTATTTTTGTTTCCTTCACACGGTCAGTCCCTTCATAGGTAACATGAAGTCTGTCCCAAACTTCTTTTATTGTTTCACACGAAGAAATTCGGTTATATTCTGTGGGAGACAAAGCACAATATAAAGAATGCATTGCTTTTGCGTTAAGAGCCTGTCTCTTGGTAATTTAAGCTTGTGTTGATTTATCAGCATCAATAACTTCTTTCCCTTTGTCTGAAGCCAATGTTGCTTTAGGATTGATTCCTTTTTCAATAACATCCCACTCCAGGGGATCTCTGGATCTGAGAAATGCATTAATCTTGTTTTTCCACACATTATACTCCTTTCTATCGAAGTAAGGTGGTCTGATGTTACTTTGTCCTTCAATCAATTTTGGAGCCAAAATACTAGTCATTGAAGATCTTTAGCTTGGAAGTAAAAACACTTCAATAAAGCAAGCACATGAGCTCTGATACTAATTGAAAGGGTTAGTAGAACACCTAGAGGGGGCGAATAGGTGTGAAAACAGATTTTTGCAAAATGCAATAAAATTGATTTTCTTTTAAACAGAATTTGATTGACTATAGACTTTGCAAAAGGATTCAGACTTTAATAACTATCTTAAAACACAGAAGTATATTGCAGCAAATAAAGTAAGGGAGTTCAAGGAAGAGAAAAATGAACACAAGATTTATAGTGGTTCGGCTTAGATCAAGTCTACGTTCACTTTCCCACACTGACAATCTTCTGGCTGGTTTCCACTATGAATCGAAAGAGAATGGTACAACCATGTGATCTCAACTTCTTAGTGAGGAGTCTCTACTGTTCTCACAAGATCACTCTTTAGAGTTTCTCACTTTCGAATACAAGTTTAAGCACCGAATGATGAAGGACAAGTTATTCAAAAGCTTCAGACTTTGGAATTCTTCTCTCACGCTCTTCTTTGAATGACTTGAAAAACCTCCTTAAATACTCCTCTATGCCTTCACGACCGTTGGCACTTTCCAAAGGAATTATTCTAATCTACCCGTTGGACAGAATCAATCAAAGAGATCTCGAGTTGTTTGATGATTGAGATGAAAGCCCATCAATCCTGTTCGCCTATACAATCAGGATCTTGGTTTCCATAAGTAGATTATTTCCAAATAAGCTTGCCTTCCAAAAAGATATGCTTCTTCGAAATTGATACCAATTAAGATAACCAATATGGTAAGTGATATTTCCAACCGGAAAGCCTGATGTATCATGTTTGTACTGAAACCTTGAAGAAACTAATCCTAAGTCTGATTAAGTCTTCATTCTTGCGTTCAGTCTGGAACTTATCAAAGTGGGTAGACTTCTGATGTAAGATAGACTTTGACATAGAAGTCTGGCAATTTTCAAAATAGAACTTAGATAAGTTTTGTCAGCTTCAAAACATCATAGGAGTTTTCTCTAACAAAAAGAAATCAATTCATCTCTTGAAACCTAATATGCTTAGTGAAGGAGTTAGACCAGCGGGGCTCCATGATTTGTGGGAGGCGATTCTTGGGGTATGTGGAACTGAAAAGTGCAGTCCTTATTTCAAGTTACTTAGATCTGTGACTTGCTTCCTTGAGGATGTTAATCGAAGCGAACACAAACGCTCCATCAGGTATCACTTGATGATGAGCTTATCACCTTCCCAAGAGCTCTTGAGTGATTATTGTGGTGGAGGCTCTTGTGTACATCCCTTCCCTTTAGGGGTTGATCATGTCTTCTTCTCGGTAATTCAATAAAATTTTACTTCTAGCAATACCAAAGAAGTAAGAGAACAGTGCCGCGTCCTTTATAAAGCCCAAATCAACCCAGCTCGATTACTCAAGGTCACATCACGCACGAACCTACCCAACTCAATGCTGATGTTGTCTTGAATTCCACAAAATTCAATCGGGAAATCTAGGAAGGCTTGAAGATTGTAGGCTATTTGTTTCCTAATATATTTCCTAGATTTGGGTTTCAAATTTGATAATAACTTTATGGTGGAATTCCTTTCCTACTAGGTTTAGGAAAGTGGGGATCTAAAGATCTATTTATTTCAGCATTGTACCTTGTACTCTTTGACATACGCTCAAATAAGAAATCGTCTCTCTCTCTCCCGTGGACGTAGGCGGATCTTTCGCCGAACCACGTAAATCTCTGTGTTCTTGATTATTCTTGTTTTCTTTCTCATCTAGTTAGGGTGTTCTTCCACACAACACTCAACAACCGATATCAGTTTTCCAAGCCCAAGGGAAGACTGCTAAATATAACTGAAATCACCGTTTGTATATACTGGCTTGATGATTCCTCTATCAGCACCTAATTATTGAAAGGTTGAGGGTAAATAGGGTTTTTAGGCCTTGTCAAATCTTCATTGGTGATGGAATCACTTGGCCTAAATTATTTCCATCATTCAATTGCCTAAGAGTTGAAGGAACATACCTGGAATAGCCGTATTGGGTTGGATTGGTATGGACTGATTTGATGTCCCAGGCTTGGAGATGACATAGTTGATTGCATTGCATTGATGACCATTGGTTTGATTACATCAAAGATGCTTCTCGCTATGTCTTTTGCCATTTTATTCCGCTATTCCTTGAGCAACCTCTTCATGTTAGTCACCAAAGTGGGGTTCTATGCTGACTCTCTCGTCTGCTTCTTTATAAAGTGTCGCGGGATTTCAACATTGCCCCCTTGGCTTGGCTTTTTGGCTGGAGCGATTGAGGTCTCAAGACTAGGTACCTATATCAACGGGGTTGTTACTCGTAGCATGATCAATCTCTAGATGATTCCTTTTTTATTTTTTTATTTTTTTTATTTTCGGTATTGTACATTCTCATATCAACCATATTGGTCTATTGGATGTGCCAAAAAAATGTTTCACCGTAATTTGACTTCACATCGAAATACTTTTTAGACAATTTTTGGTTCTTTTTAGAGGAGACAAGTTTTATCGCGATTTTAGACAAGAAATATCACAAGTAGATAGGAATCAATAACTTTACTTCAAACATGATCGAATGTCCACAAACTATGCTAGAATTTAATTGACGACAGATTCTGTGAACGTAAAGATGTAATGTTGGAATTTAATTGATAATAAGGCACCTAGAAACTACAACAAAGATGCATGCTGTAATTTAAATGACGGCATGGATTTGGAAATAATAGCTAAGAAGCGCGCTGGAATTTAATTGACGATTTGAATTTGGAAACTATAACTATAGTGCTTGAAATGAAAGATAATGTGTTTGTTGTTTGTGGGCTAGGAGGTCTACAAAAAATATGATGTGGCTATTTAAAGTTTACAATCGAGGATTACCAATGGAGGTTACAAATGGTTATTGAAATGTTTCACTCCGATATCATGATAGTCTCTTCAACTCCACTATCTTGACAATTGCTTTATTCTACTACGTTGATGACTATTTGTTTTTTTTTTGACAATTGCATATAGAGCTCCATTGTTTTTGTTGAAAACATAACATTTCCTCTAGGAAATCATCTTCAAGGAAAATGATAATATTTTTCAGCATTTGGCTAAAATGTGAAAGTAAACTAAAAAAATATTTTTTGCTATTTGGTATGTAAAATTTGATTTAATTTTCCTAGAGAAAATTACCAAAATATTCCAATTTCAATTTTTTTCCTTTTCTTTTTCTTTCTTTCTCGACTAGTGAGCCGAGCCTTGCCTGAGGCTGGCTCCACCTTGCCAAATCTAGGTCGAGTGTGCTCGAGGCCAACGAGCTCGAGCCTTGCCACAGATCGACGAGACTCAAGGCGGTGAGGCTTGAGCTTGCCTAATTTCCATAAGCCAAGCTAGCCTCGAATGAGGCTTCACCTCGCCAAATCCGATGAGGTCAAGCCTCCTAGATTACGATGAGCTCGTCCCTTGTTCGCCTTGGGCAACCTCATCCCTCGCTTGTGCTCGGTCATTGGTTAGTAATCGACCAAAGAAGGAGAAAGAAAAGAAAAGAAAAAGGAAATATATTAAAAATTCTATTTTTAAAAGAAAATAAAAAGAAAAAGAAAAATTAAAAAAATTAAAAAGAGTGCAAGGAGAACGTGAAGAGGAAATCATTTTCGTCATTTCTTGAAGTGTTTGTTTTCCTTTAACAGAAAATATTTTTTTAACTAGTTTATTTCTTATGAATCAAATACCAGAAAATGCGAATTTCTTTTTGAATTTATTTTTAAAAAATAAACGGAGCCTAATATATTTATCATATCAACAAAAAAACAACAAGAAATCCCCAAGCTCAAAAGAACAGATTCCTCATTATAACTCAAATCACGATTCCTATCTCCATGAGATCGAACAATTCCCAACACTTCAAGCAAAGTCTTATGATCATCACTTCAGCAGGAAGCTACTTCTTGCCACCTTATTCGAGGACTCAAAGTCAACTCTCTCAATCAGAAGGAGCTGTCTGCCAAAACTCGACCAACTTGCGGAAGAATTAGCCCAATACTACTTTATACATTCTTCTCCTACCATAAATTCTCCACGTTTTTAAAAGCCCGCTCCAAAGAAGGAAATCTTTCCGTCCACGGTATGTTTGAATAACCGATATTATGTTTGATATAGCATCGGCAAAGTAAAAACTGGATACCAACTTAGCAGTCCCGTCAACTGGTGGTAAGTGACCAATGGAGTAGCAACTTTTCCGCCCTCAATCCTAACGATAGATCACCAATTCTTTCTAGATTTTACCAGTGGACCTCTTCATTAGTTAATAAGTTATCAGCACTATATTTTACCACTATAAGTTCTTAGCATATTATTAACATTGCTTTGGTTTTTCGAGTACCCACGTTTTATTATGTCTTAAGATACTTATGAAATAATTGATTTATTAAGTTAAAATGCCCTTACAAATTACGATAAGTCATTCTTTTTCACAGATGAGCGTGTATTCTTTACTAATAAATCACAACTGGTTTACATATCTTGCCAATAGTTGGTACTCGGAGACTAGGCCCAACTGCGCTCGAGCCTAGGTACTCTGAGGCCAAGCTCGAATCTCTTGGTGCTTGGCCCCAAGTCCTAGGTGCCTGAGCCTTTGACCTAGGTAACCGATCCCAAATCCCAGAGGTTGGACTTGGGACCCTAGCACATGTGCCCTATCGTGTGTTGTGTGGGCTGGGGTCGCTTGAGGATAGGCTTAGGTTCCCTATGTCTGAACTCGGGATCGGGTTGTAGTCAATAATTTTTCTTATTTGTGTATTTCATAATTTTCCTATAACAAACATAACAGAAAAGCCTTCCACATTATTTGCATAATATGGCGAAATAAAGGAAAATGAAACCATTTTCTTGTAAGTAAGTTCTTTTAAAAATATTTTCCAGCAAAGTTAATTTTTTTGTGAAATAAACAAAGCCTTACTATTTACATTGCTAAGATTTAGTAACTTACTTTTACATCGATGATCATAAATTGTTCACATAGTAAATTACATCACAATACGTAATTGGTGGGTTGCTAGTTGTGTAGTTTACTAGTAGGATCCATATTTTGCTAATAGTGTTCCGTGTTTACTATATAGTTAGTGGCACACTGTTTCGTTTTTCCTCTCTGGCTTAGGTGGACAGCTAAGCAAATTCATCTGTAGGACAAATTCTTTGATGCAGAAATGTCCATATGCTCTACGCGTTGAAAAAGTCCAAGTTAGCTTCACCAGAATCACGTTCAGACTTCTACCTCTCATTTGTTGTATAGATCTTGGGAAGCAACGATATAGATTACCGACATTTGATTATTAAATTGACCGACAATGGCGGAGATTAATGCCTGCAGAGATAAGCCAGATAGACCGACATAAAGTTGCCTATTGTTTTTGTTAATTCATTCCAATCTTCCACCATTAACCTCATTTGGAGTAAGATATAAGGGCAGAGGATTTGTTCCTTTGGAGTGAACATGTGATGCTGGGATACGAGCGATCTGTTCTTTTATGAGCTTGTTTTAGCATTGGTCAGATTTGACATTGCGAGATTTCCCTTCCAAAGGAATTAAGACGTAGCCTCTACCAGAGGGTAATAAGATCGTGCCCACGAAGCAAGCTTTCGTACGCGCGTAACGTAACAACAACATCAGGAATCGTATAGACTCATGAAGTCCTAGACCGGCAAATGTGGCATTAGAATCAAGCATAAAACAAGAAAATACAATGGTCTTTAGGTCTCTTTAGTGAGGTGCACAGTGTGGTTTCGTATTATTTTTCGAGAAAAACGAATTGATTTTGGCCTTATCTCTTGAAACCTAATATACTTAATGTAGGAGTTAAACCAGCGTGGCTCCATAATTTGTGGGAGGTGATTCTTGGGGTAGATGGAACTGAACAATGCAGTCCTTAATTTCACGTTGCTTAAATCAGTCGCTTCGTTGAAAATGTTAATTAAAGTGAACAAAAACACTCCATCGGGTATCACCTGATGATGAGCTTGCTCATCACCTTCCTCAAAGCTTTTGAGAGATAATTGTGATGGAGGCTTTAGTGTACATCCCTTCCCTTTAGGGGATAATCGTGTCTTCTTTTGAGTAATTCAATAAAACTTCATTGCTAGCATTACCAAAGAAGAAGAGACAAACCAATCTGGCTCAATTTATATAAGGTCATCACGCGCGCACCTGCCCAACTCGACAGTCAACGTGAACTCCCCAGGCCCAAAAGAAAATACTTATTAATGTTAACTCGAATGACCACTTCCATATCTGTGAGATCGAACTACTTCCAACACTCCAAGCATGTCATTTAGCCTATTCTCAACTGCTCATATATGGCCATCACTTCAGCAGAAAGCTGCTTCTTCTTAGGGATGAGCAACGGGTCTGGTTCAGTCCAAGAATCAAACGTGAACCGGCCTTACTTGACTGGTTCACATAAGGATTGGATAAGTTCCTCGCGAAAAATTAGGAAACGTATTTACTGAGAACTGTCGAAGTTATATATGTTAAAGATGGGTTATGAACCTAGGAAGTCTAGGAGACCCATCACTGTCTCATCTACTATGCCACAGGTTGTTTACGTGGTGTTTTTATCTAAAAAAATACTTACATTACTCAAAGTTAGGCTAGGTTGATGGGGCGACTTGGAACCAATTAGGTTCCTTGTGTAAAAGAATCGGGAACTGACTTTGATAGGATAGGTTTCGGGTTTTTGATTTAGAACCTCCTTACCTTGAAACCAATTACCTCTACATCTTCCTGTCTTGTTCAAGGACTTGAAGGCAACTCTCAATGAGAAGGAAATTTCAGCCCGAACTCGATCACCTTGAGGAGGTTCTATGAACCACTATATATCATTCCTCCCCTTCCATATATTTTGTACATTTGCTAGGAATGGGAATCTGTTCCGTACATTGTTTATTTGAATAATCCACAGTCAATTTGAAATATCGTTGATAAGTATAGAATGATTGCCAACTTATTAGTTCGGTCAAAAACAGTTTTACCATTCTCAAATCCAATGGTAGATTACCAATTGTTTATAAATGTTACAAATGAACCTCTCCATCAGTTAATGAGGTCCTCAAGACGTGCCTCCACCTCACGTTCCTCACAATCTCCTCCGCCAAAGTACAGTTTTTTCCTGTGGAAATTCCTCGAGACTCCCTCATGACAACCTCCTATTAACACAAGAAACCCTAGAGCACACCCTAAAAATAATGAGTATTGCTCACTTGTCATCACGATCATTATTATATCTTCCTTTTTTCCCTTCACTCACTCAAAATGAAGAACAAAACCCTTATATGTTGAAAAGCCTAGCTCTTAGTGTCTTGCATGAAACTTCCCGAGCATGCTTTTCCCTATATGTTATTAATCTTGCCAATGTCACAAGTTTAATATATCTTGGATAGATCGTGGGAAGCAACAAAAGGGATTACAGAACTTATGTTTAGTAATTTCCCGCTAATGGTGGAGATTAATGCATGCAGAGATAGCCAGCTAGACTGAGATAAGGTTGCCTATTGTTTGTTAATTCATTCCTATCCTCCATTAATAACCTCAGTTTAGAGTAACATATGGGGGCAGAATATCTGGTCCTTTCTAGGAAACATGTGATGCTGGAAGACGAGGAACATGTTTTTTTTATCATTTGCTTTGCGTTAAGTCAGATCTGATATCATAAGATTTCTCTTCCAAAGGAATCGTGTAAACTTGAGAAATAAGCAATCACGCCTGCGAAGCAAACTTTTGCACTGGTCCCTTTAGTCCTAGACAGGCGAAAGTGGCCATAGAGTCGAACAGAAGATGAAAAAAAACAAAAAGTTGGTCATATTGTTGTTTTAGCAAGGCATGTAAATTTATGTAATCTCTCGTGAAAAAGAGAGAGGAAAATTCAATTTTTCGCCTTATCTCTTGAAACCTAAAATATTTAATATAGGAGTTAAACCTGCGGGGATCCAAATTTTGGGGGAGGTGATTCCTGGGGTAGGTGGAACTGAAAATTGCAAGCCCGAGCTTTTCGTTACTTTATCTGCTACTTGCTTCGATTGAGGATGTTAATCGGTCAAAAACTTGATCTGCTACGTCTATTCCCTTTAGGGGTTGATTGTGCAATATTTTTGGGTAAT
Organism: Eucalyptus microcorys; assembly: GCA_014182515.1. NCBI lineage: Eukaryota > Viridiplantae > Streptophyta > Magnoliopsida > Myrtales > Myrtaceae > Eucalyptus > Eucalyptus microcorys. Next base: position 11,290,201 of record CM024569.1, read on the forward strand.
TCAATAAGTTTTTCTAGCAATACCAAGGAAGTAGAGGGAGTGCCGCGTTCTTCACGTGCCCAACTCAATTCAAAACTGAATCATTCATAGTCATCATCACGCACGCACCTGCCTTCCCAAGTCAACGACCAACGTGCCCAAGGGAAAACACTTCTCAATATTAACTCAAAATCACTATTCACATCTCCACGAGATTGAACAATTCACGGGACTTCAAGCGAGTCAAATAGCTATTCTCAATTACCCGTAGATAGTCATCACTTCAGCAAGAAGCTACTGCTTACCATCTCATTTAAGGACCCAAAGGCAAACTCTAAACCAGAAGGAAGTGTCGGGCCAACACTCGACCAGCTTAAAAGTGCAGCGACTTGATGAGAAATGTTAGCCGAAACTGCAATGGTCACATCAACTCGATTTGGCTGCATTTGATGTGTCAGAGATTTGATTAGAAGATTTGTGAAATTAGAAAGACTTAATCAGACAAATTAAAAGTAGGACGACTTGAATAGAAAAAAAATCTTGCAAGTGTACAAACAAAAAATAAGAATTTTCAAAGAGAATATATCTTCTTAGCTTTGCAGCTCGTATGAAACACATGTATCATCGAAATCACATCACTTCCTCATTCTTCGTGCCGGCCCAGCTCAACAAGAGCACGAATCGGGCCATGCCCGGGCTTGTGTGCAATCGTGGCTGCCCCAAATCATCTTTTTAAGGGAGTTGCCTATGACACTAACTAATCGAGTTACTATTGCTTAGGCTATTGATTTTTTTTTCTTAGGCTATTGATTAGAGGTGTCAAAATGGGTTTTCAACCCATTTTTGAACCCATATTCAATGAGATGGGTCACATATGGGTTAGTTTTAATAAATGGGTTGTTAATGAGTATGAGTTGTATTTAAGTCTAATGCTATATAGGTTGTAAATGGATTTTCCATTTAATTTATAAAGGTTAGTAATTAAGTCAACCTATTAATAAGATACCATCCTCTTTAATAGTTTTTATAATTTTTACTTTTTAAATTTTCGATTTTTTAAAAATAATTTTTACTTTATTTTCTTTTTTTCTTTTTCTTTCTTTCTTTCTTTCCCTTTTTTTTTTTTTTTTTTTTTTCCAATGCGCCTTTGCGAAGGCCGATAGCCAACCCTTGCCAACTGTCAAGTGAGGTTTGTGGCCCTTGCCCAATCGCATTGGTGAGCCTCGAGCTCATCGATTGGGGAGGTTGGATTCGCCAGCGTCGAGCTTGCCGGCCTCGGTGTTGGTGACTCAAACCTCCTCGATTTGGTGAGACTCGAGCTCGTCGGCCTTGGTGAGGTTGAGGCTTGACCTTGCCAGCTTATTGCGAGGCTGGAGCTTGCCTGTTAGTGGCCATAGCCGTCTTAGCCGATGGCTACCAAAGTGAAAAAGGAGGAAAGAGAAAAAGAAGAAAAAGAAGAAAATAATTAAAAATTATTTTAAAAAAAAAAATAAAAATACTTAAAATAATGCATATAAAATTAAATTAGATTTTCTATACCAAGTGGAAAATATTTTTAATTCATTTTTAAGTTTCAATAAAATACTGAAAAATATTATCATTTTCGAAAATTTTACTTTTATCGTGAAATAAATGAAGCCTCAATTTTTTTGAAAAAATTATAAAATTTATCCATTAATTTTTAAAATTTATGGAAAAGTTCTAACAACATAATTTTTTAAAAAAATAAAAATCATAGGAAATAAGTTTTTAGATTTGGTTAAATATGGAGGTGTTTTAGCAATATGGATCGGGTCGGGTATGGATTGGATATGGGTTGGGTTGGGTATGTTTCACAAAATTTACATTGATAATAAATAGGTCATAAATGAGTTAATGGGTCAATTTTGGTCGAATAATTTATAACTTGATCCAAACCTGACCCAACTTGATTCACCCATGACAAGTCTACTATTGATCCTTAGTGGTTTAGCGGGACCAAATCAGTAACCTTTCTGTGCAATTTAAGCAATCATAGGCTAGACACAGCCCACTAACAAAAATGGGCCAGGCCCAGCCCAAATCATCCCCAGGCCGTACACGACTCTTTGTACCCCTAGTAGAAAATCAACGATGGTCAAATGTCGCATGTATGTGTATTTGATCCTATGGAGATAGACTTGTTGAAATGTACTCTATGCAATATGACCACTTTTGAGTTAAAAGTAAAGAAATTGAATAGTTTGTTGTTCTACTGGAAAATTTCTTCGACGAATGGATGCCAATTGATCACGAGGAAAAATTTCCATCGACACCAAGTTGCTTTATATACGAAAAATCCGGCAATGTGTTTCTAGTGTTGAATTCTTCTCCAGGTAAAAGAAGCATTAGCTGGAACAGGTAGAGTTCAGGAGGATTTATTTTTTAAAATTGTCGCAATTTTGCCATAAACCCCAAATAGAAGCAGCTTGAGCATAGATCAACCAAAATTAGAGCATAACACATGCATTATTCCGTCATATAATCCTTTTGGGACCAAGTATTTCATTAGAAATTTTAGATCCATTTGTTTCGTGAAAAACTAGCATTTTGGAAAACAATTTTTTTAAAACCGTTGCTTGTATTGCTTAAAAAATGAATGAACAGAAAATATTTTCATTGTCAATAAAAATGTTTATGTATAAATTATTGCCAATAATGACATTTTTTTTTGTCGGCCAATTATTCCAAGCAATATAACAAATCATTTTTTAGGAAAATAATTTCCAAATTATTCATTTTTCATGAAATAAATGAACCTATAAGGAAATAACTTTGTTTCAATTGGTCAATCGTTAAACTAGACATAACTTTGAAACTTGCTAAAAATAGACGGAACTTGCAAAGAATGTACATCACCATTCAGGAAACATCACCTAAGCATCCTCAAAGCATAAGTGTGTGAGGTGACTTCGCCACAAGCTACTATTTAGATGTAAACCTTGGGGAATGCTAGCTTAGGATCCCAACACCAGGACCCCCCATTTCAGACACTTTAGCAACAAGAGGGTTCGAACCCTTGACCTCTGCGATGATGGAGAGAACTCACACAAACTGTGCTACCTATGATTGGGTCGTTAACCTTTTGTTTGGCTTCATGACTTCCATTATTATTCTATTATTGCTTTTTTATGAGCCACTTTTTTCATGAGCCTTGCGCATATAGAGAAACTCGACTAATCCTTTTTGGCAACAGGCAATGGTAAATGAGTTGCATGCATTAGACAGATCTTATAGGCAAATCATGTGTGATATTTCTTCATGTACAAAAATCTCTTCAGGCCCGTGTTTGTATCAATTATTATCAATTTTTATGTTTAAACAATTATATCAATTGATCATCACCCAGTCAAAATCCCATAGTTAGGTAATGTCTGATGCGGAAGCATTAAAAGAGGAAAACAACATGTGTTCCGTTGGACATCATGTTTGGTACTAGTTTTGAGTCCATTCCTCATACGATATAGTTGGCACTCAAATCTAACTTGACACAGAGACTTGATCATTGATATGTACGCACGCTACACACGTATTCGCTCTATTGATCATTGTTTGCCCCTTCGATTCTAATTTAGAACCTAGACCCTTCCTAAACCACGCATATGATGGATCAAACTAAACATCTGCTGAAAAGTGTCCTATCCCGATACAATATGTAGTAACCCGATCAAATAACGTGGACCAAAAGAAGTACTCAAATGTGACCACTCAAAGCGGTAACCATTTGAGTGTCTCTTTACCCGTGAATAACATCAAGAGCACTCGTTCATCCTACTTGGGACCAGAGTTATTGCACTCTTAGTGTTGAAAGAAGTAATTGGTAGCCTAACTGATTACCAAAATATATGTAGAGCTTTCAATTTTGGAAACTTTTTAGTAAGTTATCTTCCTTTGCCCAACTTTCTTTAATTTCGTCTTGCATAACTGGGGATTGCTTTCCTTTGGTTACCCTTTTTCTTTCTTGAACAGGAATTCATTTGAACATGCATGTTCACAACTGTAATGAATATAAAGACCGTTGTCCCCTCCAATGATTCCTTTTGGGTAAATGACCCCATGAATGCATTTTCAAGATGAAGGAACTCCAAAATTAATTCTATGAGCTTGTTTGTATTTGTCATCATTTATCCTGTGCGAGTGAGGTAGTTGCGTTTTTCAATTAATGGTGATGGGATGAGATACTAATGGGATTTTAATTAGCAAACAATTGGTGCGCAACTGTCATTTGCGCTAACTCTTTTTGTGGTCAAACATTTGCGCTAATTAAGGGAAAATTATCTAAAAAGTCATAGACCTATTGCATTTTTACCAATTCAGTCCTAAACATTTTCATTTCTTGCCGATTTAGTCTATCCGGTCAATTTTGGCTAGAATTTGCTAATGTGGACACTTGCCATCTTATGTAACATGGTTGGCGTTGACGTGGATAAACTTTATTAATTTTTAAATATTTTCTTCTAATTTTTAAAACATTTTTTTTAAAATTTTAAATTTTTTTCCTTTTATTTTTTTCTCTCTTCTTCCTCCGTGGTCACCCAGCCTAAGGCAACCGGCCAGAGGCTGCGACTGGTGAGGGTCGGCCTTGCCGGCCTTAGGCAACGTTGCCCTCGCTAAGATTTGGCATTGGGGGGGGACCTCAAGCAAGGCTTGCCCTCGCCAAATTCGGTGAGGTTGTCCTCACCAATTGCGAGTGAGGCTGGCGAGGTCACCCCTCACCTCTTCCAATGAGGGCGAGGTTCAGCCTCACCGGCCGCAAGCAAGGCTCGCCCTCGCTAGATCTAGCAAGGGCGAGCCTCATTTGTGGTTGGCGAGGTTGCCCCTCTCCTGCTTCCAGTGAGGGCGAGGGTTGGCCTTGCCGGCCATGAGCAAAGCTTGCCCTGGCTAGATTTGATAAGGGCAAGCCTCACCCAAGGCTGGCGAGGTCATTCCTCACCAGATCCCGATGAAGGCGACCTCGTGTGAGGCGGGCGGGGTTGCCCCTCGCTAGATCCTAGGGAGGGTGACGTTGCCAAAGGTCAATGATGCTGACCTTCGCTAGTTGTAGCCTATGGTTGGTCACCGAGGCTCGGCGACCGGCCAAAGGAAGAAGAGATAAAAAAATAAAAGAAACAAATGAACAATAAAAAAATGTTTTAAAATTTTGAAAAAAATTTTAAAAATTAATAATTTTTGTCTACATCGGTGCCGACTGTGTCACGTAAAGCGGTCAATGTCCATGTTAGCGAATTCCTACCAAAATTGGTTAGATGGACTCAATTGGTAAGAAGTAAAAATGTTTGAGATTCAATTGACAAAATTAAAAGATTTATGAATTGACAAAAATATAATAGGTTTAGGACTTTTGGACAATTTTCCCTACTAATTAAACAGTAAAAGTCCCACTACCTTTTTCCTTGACAAAACGTGATTGATTGAAGATCTCAAATAATGGGTCCATGTTTCAGTTAAGAAGTTCATTGTATAGCGCATGAGAGTTGACTTTATGATCTAATCATCCATCGATCATACAATCGCATTAACTTTTCGACTTGTCTCACGAGTTGCATGTCATTGTTGAAACAAAGGGTTGGTCGAGTTTTAATTTATTATCTTATGTAACGCTACATCGACTAGTGACGGCTCCTCATGGTTTTCACTATGATAAATTTATTCCTGGTCTCACATGATTAAAAGCTCAAGTTATATGTCAAACTGCCTCCAAAGTTTAAGGCCCATTAACTTTAAATCTGGAATCTTTCTATATGAAGACAGAAAAACCTCAAACTAGTACACCTTAACAAATTTAAATTTTTTTGACCACCAAAAACCCCAAATTGGTTAATACCTTTGACAAATTTACTTGAAAAGTCCTTCCAAATTTACCTTAAACTATTTTTGTTAAATTTTATAGTCAAATTTTAAAACAAATGACACATGAAGGTGACTAGTATACCATTTTCCCATTTTATACTGACTGGTTGTTATTTTATAATTTTTAAATTTTTTTTGTATTAATCCAAATCAAAAATATATTTGTCAGTTTACGGTTTGATTTTGCAGTCATTTTTAAATTTATTTGATAAATTTGTTTATAAAAATACTAGTTTAGGTCCTTTATGATCAATGTAAATTTGTTCACAAAATGATTTCACTTTTTATTATCAAAAAAATAGTTTGGTAAATTTGATAACAACCTCTTTTGAGTTTTTCAATATTAACCCTATATATATATTACAACATTTATTTTTCAAGTGTTTACCTTTTAAGAGTTCTTGAAATATGCTAGAATTGCCATATGGTATTTTCATTGGAGACTCTATTGTATCTTGAAAGATTGTTGTCAGTAACCGTTAGCAACATTGTGGAGTAAATGATTCCTTAAAAATAATATCTTTTCACGCCTCAAAATCTGATTCCGTTCTTTCCTATTGATTTTTTCCCAACAATTATAAGGAGTTATTTGCTCAACAAGGGAATCAAAGTCAAACAAAATCATGAATCAAGACATGGTAAAATTGGATTGATTTATTGGCAACAATTTTGCTTATTGGAGGGACAAGATGATATTTCTTCTCACTACCTTGAAGGTTTCTTTCATTCTATATCCCAATCCAATGCCTATAGAGGATCCAAAACTAATCATTGAAGGACAGCCAAGTGAATTGAAAGGGTCAGTAAAGAGAAGAAAACATGAAGATGATGAATTGCTTTTTCATGGGCATATTTGAACACACTCTCTAATCATTTGTATTAAGATGTAATTTACTAGAGATATATAGAATGCACTCGAATTTAAATACATGGCAAAGGAACAAGGTGGGAATAAATATTTGATTGCAAAATATTTCAATTTCAAATTTGTTGATAAAAAATCTTGTTGGGGTAAGTCCATGAATTGCAAGTGCTTGTCAACAAAATTCATGCCCTTTTAAGTTGGAGCAATTATTGCAAAATTGCTTCCAAGATGGAAAGACTATAAAAAAAGCTTGCTGCATAAGTTAGAACACATCACTTTGGACCAAATTTAAAAACATCTTCGAATTTAGTAAGAGTCACATTTACATGATAAATCTAATTTATATGATACTAAAGTGAATGTTGTGAAGTGTAATGAATTTCAATCATTTGAGACTAAGAAGCATCTAACTTCCATATTTTTTGAGCCAAAGTCATTACGTTAATAACGTTAAATGAATTTGAACATCTTGATTTCAAAGAAATGAGCACTCTATTTGATTTTAGTATTTAATTAAATTTAATATTGGTAGAGCAGTAGCACGACTTGAATATGTGAGTTCCATGAGGTTTTTTTCATGTTGTACTAGATCTGATATTGTTTTTTTCATGTGTAAGGTTAGTAGATATACTAGTAATCCAATTACACAACATTGAATGCTGTTACTAGAATTTTTTATTATCTTAAGAGAACTAAAAATTTGGGACTTTTTTGTATTAGAGGGAAAACATTGATGCTAGTTGGATTACAAATGTGGGTGATAGACATTCCACTTTTGGATGAATTTTCATATTAGTGGATGTGTTGTATATTGTGCAAGCTAAGAAATAAACATGCAACTCACTCAATGATGGAATTGAATTCATTACTTTCCCAGAAATTAGGAAAGATGTTGAATGGATTATGAATTTATTGTTAGATTGAAATTATGGTCTAGTCCTAGGCCTCCTAATTCTATTCATTATGACAGTCAAGCTACTTTGACAAGAGCTTATAGTAACACTTATAAGGGCAAGTCTAGACATATCAATTGAAGATATGAGTAAGTGAGACAATTGATTGTTGGGATGATACCATAACAATTTGTTTATTTACCAAGGATGTGGTAAAGATAACCTTAATAGAAATGGGGTTGAAACCCTTTAACTAAAATCAATAGTAATGGTAACTTAACCTAATAACAATATATTACTAGTCATAAGTTTTAATGGGTAAAAATAAGTCACTGGAAGTGATTGTTTGATACTACTACTATTATCCTGGACTTGAGAAGTTAGTTTTGTCTATTTCAATTTTTGTAGGTTGAATTATATTTTTAATGAAGTATAATACAAATTGGTAATGTGTTTATTAGTAATAGAAACACATGGTAGAGACTTTGTCTATATGAGCTTAGAAGTAGTGTCACTTCTTATAAAAGTTAGGGTTACTTTCTAAAAAGCTCACTAAACAGAAACAAACACAAGGCCATAATTGTGCTAAGTGAATTATATAACTTCTTGTTGAAACAAGAGATTAGTAAATATAGTAGAATATCCGATTCTTTTATTAGAATAGCAAATTTAAAGGTATGGGTACTTGTAAATTTTATAGAATTTTGAGATACTTGTACTAATTAATGGTTTAACTTAAAAAAAGACTTTTATGTATGTATATTAGTCTCATGGAAAATTTTGGACATATATTTTTTAAAATTTTATTTTGTAAATTTTTTTCACAAACAAAGTGAAGGATTGTTGTTTTGTTTGTTTGTAAAACAAATCAAGAGGTGCCTTGCCCTTGTCCCACATCAAAGAGATGTGCATGATGGTTATTTATTTATTTTTTTTTTAAATTTCAAATTTACAGTTAAAAAATGAATAGTTATGTCCTTTTGAAATGTTATAGGTCACAAAAGGGTTTTGCTAATTATTATCAATTTTTTTGGTTTGACATCAACCTCTCTCAGTTTTTCATCTCAATCTAAATAAAATATTAAAAAAATACAACTATTGTTTCCAATTGTTTCCTTTCTAAGAGTTCTTGGAGAAACTTGTTTGAAATTTTGTTGTATTTTTGATAATTTTTGCTAGTAATTATTAGTAACTTTGTGGGATAAATAATTTCTTAAAAATAGTGTCTCTTCACATCTCAATGTCTAATTCCATTCTTCTCGATTGACTTTTTCCCAACACAAACTTTGAATTGTTATAAGGCAATAACTAAACATTATAGGCATTTGATATTTTGACATACTCATGTGTAATGTTATTCTGTGACTTGCGTATATTGTATATTGAATTAGTATTTCATGAAAATTATAAAAATCTAGGATTTTCAAGAGAGAAGATTAGAAAAAATGAGGCTACATTTACATTAGATGACCAACTAATTATTAACTTTATTTTATAAGTTGAAATTAGCATAACACCTTGAATATTTAATTAATTTAGTAGTTGTGAAATGGTTTGCACTAGCATTTATGTCTAAACATAAATAATCAGTCAATGAATAATGTTTTCATTATTGACAGTAATTTATGTATAAACATTTTTATGAACGATCAAAATATATTTTAGTTGTCCATTTCTGCAAGTGCTACAAGTAATCATTTTTAGAAAAATATTTTTCAACTTATACATATTTATAGGGAAACAAATGCACTTGCTTAAATAATATTCAATATCATGGGCACTTCAATCTAACATGACACCAAAGATAACAACAATTGCATGCATTACACCACCATGATCCATCTCCATGTATGATAGATGTTGACACCTAAATTTTGACTAAATATTTAGGATTAAATCGCATTAGAAAATTAGAGACCGATTTGGCCCTAACAAAAAATGATTTTCGCATCACCTAGGCCTTAGTTTTTATTTGCATCCATTAAGTTTTATTTTCTATTTCATTCCCTTTATTTTACACTTTTTTTGGACAAAATAATTATTTTTTTTAAAAAAAAAGGAGAATGCTCACAGGGGCTGGGCTTTCACGCCCAGCCCTTCCTTCTTGTCCTTTCTCCCCTACGTAGGCCGAGGCCCATTCCCCATTTTTTCTTCTTTGGCCCGACCCCCTTCCTTCTTTTTCTTCTTCTTCTTCCTTCCCCCTTTGTCTCTGCAACTCACGTGCGGCGACGACGACGCGCGCGAGGACAGCCTACAGCGGGGAGGAGGGGTAGGCTGGTGACAAATAGGATGTGTCTTCAATGTCAGCAGGCCTGGGCTAAACCTACTGTGGAGGAGAAGGGATTCGATGCCGATCGGCCGAAGTGGACGCCGGTCGACAAGCCAAGGACCGATGGTCGGAGCCTCCGTCGACCGGCCTACTTGACCTATAAATAGGCCGTCTGCGAGCTAAGAAGACACGCATAGTAGCAGCGAGCTCAAAGGAGCTCGAGAATGAGCGAGATCTAAGAGACCAAGATCAGGGTAGGCCCGAGAGTGAGCGAGAGAGAGGCCGTCGACGAGCGGCCGCAGTAACGACTGAGCCGAACCATGAGCCCTCCAACCTCTATTTTTGCCTTGTTTTGGGCATGCCGCGCCGAAGCTCGCTGCTGGCGGCCGCCGGATGCGGGAACTCCGGCCCCTTCTGCTCTGTTATTTTTGGCTGCTATGGTGTTGTTGTTTGTCCAGCGAAGGTTTCGACTTTGGTTTGAGTCTCGACGGAGGCAAGGTCCGACGTTTCAGCAGTGTGCTCTACCCATTCGACAGAATGCTTGAGCCAGATCTATTTTTTACATGTTCATTTTGAACGATTTTGAGTTATTCGGATACCATCTCGGTCGATCTCGGTGATGCTCGACGCTCGCGGACGTCGGCCGTTTGATCGTGTCGACACGCCCCCATCGCTCCCCCTCTACCGTTCTCACGCTTGGTTGAAGAGGGAGGAGCCCCTCGACCGGCAGTGTCGGATTTGGCCGGGGAACGAGAACCCAGGCAGAGGCCGAGCCCTCTGCATGGGCTTTGCCGAGACAACATCGGAGGGTGCGTGTCCGTCTCGGCCATCCCCGTCGACTCCGCAAGGAGCAGGGACATAAGTGCTTGGGTTGCATAAGGAAAAAGGAAAGTAGAAAAATCAAAAAATCAAAAAATCAAAAAGGGGATGACCACACGCCCAAAAAGAGCAAGAAGAGAGAAGTGAGGAAAAGACAAAAGAAAAAAAAAAAAAAAAAAAAAAAAAGGAGGAAGAAAAATTGAAAATGGGGGCAAAAGGCGTGTGCGTCGTTCGGGTTGGGGAAGCGCCACTCGGGTTGGACGGACCGGATCTAATCGGGCCAGCGCCCGGGTCTGACCCATCCGGGTCAGTATATTTTCATTTTATTTCTTTTTTTAAAAAAATAAAAAATCAGAAGAATCCAAAAGTATTTTATATTTTCCAAAAATCAGAAAAATCCAAAAATATTTTATATTTCCCAAAAATAAAAAAAGCCAAAAAAATATAGTTTTGATTAGTTTTCCCCACAAATGCATGGAAAATATTTGAAAATCCAAAAAGCCTCACATTTAAACAAAATTAGGTACTGGAAGAGCATAAGCTAATTAACTAGTTTAATTAAATCCCTAATCCTAATTTCTCTGGTTGTATAGGAGTAAAATATTTCTCCCAATATTTTACTTGGGTTTCTAATCTACCAATCCTAAATTGATTAGTGGCGATTCCTATTTGAAATTGACTTGCAAGTTAAAAGTTTGAACCATAAGTCTTGAATTGCTAGGCTTAAGAGAGATCAGGCTAAGCCTAATAGATTTAGTGAGCCATTAGCCTCCGCATGCATCCACGCGTAAGAGGGCGTCGAAAAGAGAGGTTGCGACAATAAAATAGACTATTATAGTTCATAATGTCAACTTCTACGTGTCTCAAGCTATAAATGAATTGCATCATTGCTCACTTAAGGCGTTGACAACTCGTGTCTCAAGCTATAAATGAATTGCATCATTGCTCACTTAAGGCGTTGACAACTCGTGGAAAATGTGTGCTTTTGAAATAGTCCTCCCAATCGATACATTTTGGATCAAAGTAGAAGACACTGTCCAAGTTTACTCCATTGTTAAAGGTTGTGGTTCTCAAAGCTTCCGTATTTCTATCATCAAAGCTGGGTCAATAGAAAAAACCAAGAATAAGATATTGTGAAATTTTGTAGATAATAGATAGGTGTTCTAGAAGCTTATTTCGCCATACTTATATATATTTTATTGAAACATACCAACAAATTAGAATCGGCAATCAGCATTTTATGCAATATTCTATGAAAATGCCGCAATTTTCTGCTGTACAGATACCGAGATCTTAAAGATGGTCATTGGATGCTGTGCAAGGCTGGCACCAAATCTTCCATTAAAATTTATTTTCCTGCTGTGGACTTCAGTTTGCCTGCCTTTCGACCTTTTCAGTTTCATGTTCATCCTTGCCAATATCTATGCAAACATTGGCATTTTTGCCTGTCTTCTCGATCTTGGGGACTCTCACTTCATAATTCATATTTCATCTCGGATGTTATGGGCAACCCATGCTGTTCATTCGTTCCTGTTTTGTTCATATTGATTTAGAACTACAGCTCAATTCTGAAATTCTTTTAGCATTCTATTAAGGAAGAAAATAGAGTCATCCGCAAACAAGATGCGAGATAATATTAGACAAAATGTGCTCAGTTTTGTCCCTTTGACATAGCAACCATCTACCGCTATCTTCGTTAGAAAGGATAGAACAGACATAGGGAAAGTGGATCGCCCTCGTCGTTAGAAAGGATAGAAGAGACATGGGAAAGTGGACCACCCTCATCGAATGGCTCTGGAGAAAGAGTGAATTGTTTGTCAATCCAGTTGTTCGTCATCCCTTGCTATGTCTTCAATCTACTGGAAGTACACCTAGAGTACTGACAAAACTCAAACTTAACATGGCAAATTACAGGAATAAGAAATTCTTGGAACCAATAGATGATTACGATATGGAGTCACTCTAATTATTTTATAAATTGCTTGAGTGAAACATAGATCGATTATTTTAGACTTCCGTTCGACAACGTTTCCTCAAGGAAAAGAGTAGTGAGACTTTGTACTTTTAATTAAATGCAATGCAGTTGCGCATCAATTTTCTGCCATTTAAAATCCCATCAATCTTAACATAAATACAATTTATTGAAAAGCCAACTACCTCACTGAATATACGTGGACAAATATCAGCAAACTATTTTACAATGACATTCCGTGGCAAACCCTCTCATCCCTCAAAGGCTTAAAATTGACAAGTTCATTGATGCAGGCCGTATTCAAGACCAACTCATTCAATCAAGAAGATCGGCGTGCATTTAAAATCGACAGTACTCTCATCGAAAAGTCCCTATTCAATATGGCCTCATCTTTGATTTTGTCATAAAGATTTGTCATTTCTCATGCATTGAAGCTTGCATCAAGACTTTCTGGGAGAACCACAAGCGTTGGAGATATTATACATTTAATAGCTTTTAGTTTCTATGTAGATGAATGATTACTAGTTCCTAGGTTTGCATCTAGTCTTTTCTTGTTTTCACTATAAGAAGTTATCAAATCTTTGTATATAGAGGATCGAATTTGATTAATGAAAATTTGCTTACTGCAATGATCTTGAACCTTGAGGAGTTCAAACCCTTTGAAAACCTAAAAGAGTTTTCACTTTGTCCTAAAAAAAATAAGGGTTTTTAAAGCCCATGTCCTTTTAGAGTTGCAGCTATCAATCTCGAAAAATTGATGCCATTTCAACTTCCTTGGAGGCCTAGAAGAGCAACCACTAAAGTTTCTATCATTTTCTTCATTTCATCTAGCCTACAGTGCTTATTTGAGAAAACTCAAAACACAAAAGTTGTAGATGTTTTTGGTTCTTTTGACTTTGGAATCAGGTCATTTTGATCTGAATCGATAAAATTATACCCATTTTCCTGATCTTATGCAGAACATAAATTTTTGCTTGATTTTGTGATTAAGTCTTCAAACGTGTGAGTTATTCTCCGAGTCCTATTGTTTGAGTCGCCGACCTTGGGTTACATCAATCATCGATGCAACCCTACCAACGTAGTAATAAAAGGCATATCTTTCCACATGAGTACAATTAAGATGCGTATGACAAAATTTCTGGAACAGAAATTGATTTTTGGCTAGAATTCTCAATTTCTATTTTAGAAATTGAGAAGTTAAAAATTTTAGCTTCTGATTTCCTCTTCAAATTAATTTCTGGAATAGAAATCTGTTTCACAAATAGAAAAATCAAATTGCGTTACCAAACGGATTTCTGTTCCAAACCTATTATGAAGAATAGAGAAACAGAGAAATATAAATTTTATCATGCGCAGCCCTAGCACTCCTCGTGAATCGTCCTTCAGAAAACTCCTACCTTGCATCGATTGGAAGCGGGATTTTCGAGTAATACACAAGTGCCATCAACGGCGGTCTGGCTACCAAGGGTCATCTATTAGAGACTTGATCGATCATGATAAAGACAGACGATATCGTACTGGTGCTTTGCCTGGTTGGTGGATTGCACCTTTGAACATGGTGACGTGTATAACATTGTACCCGTTAGATAATCTCATATGTAAAACGTGGTAGCTAGTTCTCTTTCTTCCATATCGCAATGTTAATGTTGCGCACCAAAAAGTCATGGATGTAGGCGGATCAAAGAGATCGTATTTTTTTTTTTTCAACCAGTGAAAAAAGACGTTGATAGGCATGATAAAATTGATGCTATATATGAAGGCTCTGTGCCTCAATGCTTTATTCGCTCTTCAAGTTCTACCTAACTCTTGTTCAGACTCTCTCGTCCATTTCGGTTCTAATATGGGGTTGGATATAGTCCGATATTTTGAAAACAAGACCATCTTAGTCACGGGAGCCACTGGCTTCCTCGCAAAGAGTACCTCTCTCTCTCTCTCTCTCTCTCTCTCTCTCTCTCTCTCTCTCTCTCTCTCTCCATGTATGAAGTATTCTTAGTCGTCAATTGCCATCAATTGACCGCTTTTTTGCTAACTAACATTTATTTGATTCTATATATTATGATGGGTTAGTTTTTGTGGAGAAGATGCTTCGGATTCAACCAAATGTCAAGAAAATGTACGTTCTTATTAGAGCTATGGACAAACAAGCAGCAACACAACGGTTGCATGAAGAGGTAGAGATTCAAATCCTGAATTATCTTTAGATCCACCTTTTGTTCTAAATTGACTAGCAAAAAAGGCACACATAGATGTGTGTGCACAAATAAAATGAAAAACAATTATTAAGGCTCCGTTATTTCGTGGAAAATAAATGATGTGAATAATATTTTATTATTAATGATTACTTTATCGCTTACAAAAATGAATTTATGAAGTTTATTTTCATCTTCTGCAAAAATGTTAGAAAAATGTTAGACATAAATTGTAACAAGGATATATTATTGTTTCACACCACACAAATTATTTGATATAGGACATTTTTTTAACATAACTCACATGTATATCTCAATAGACTAATTATTTCAAGCTATACAACCGCTCATTTTTAGAAATATATATTTCAAAACATGTTTTGTGGAACAAGCGGAGAAGAAAAAAAACTATGAGATTTGTGCTATTTTAGGAAATGAGCTCGAATCATTGCAAGAGTAACCGTATGATGGCCTATCCAACATATGGTACAATCACTTAGATATGTAATTCCAAATAATTTCTACTCTATTTAACATGGAGAATAAAGGCAAAGGAAGAAAAAGAATACGAAAATTAAGATAAAAGACAAAATTTCCTTCATAACAACTCTCAATCTTTTCACATCGCGAACAGCTCATACAAAAGGAGTTATTCGACATTTTGAGGGAAGAATGGGCCGAGAATTTCAACTCAATTGTGGAGAAATTGTCTCCAATTCCTGGTGACGTTTCTTGCGAGAATTTGGGAGTACATGATTTTGATTTGAGGTCGGAGATGTGGAGAGAGATAGACATAATTGTTAGTTCGGCCGCGTCTACCAAATTTGACGAAAGGCACGTAATTGCAACCTTGCCCTCCCTTCTCAAATTTATAATTAGTTCAAATAATTCGTGGTTTTTTTTTTTTTTTTCATGCTATTTTGAGTTTAATGCCATTTTTTTCCGCAGATATGACATTGCACTAGCAGTCAATGCATTTGGAGCCAAGCATGTTGCTGAATTTGCTGCAAGATGTGTCAACATAAAGATGCTACTCCACATATCGACTGGTTTGTGATAGTCAATCGTGGTTTTATTGATTTTTTGCTATTTAAATTAGTATATGAAAGGTTCCATTTCAGTACCGGTTGTTCGAAAAGTATTTTACAGCGACGATGTATCTTATAGAACCTTATATTTTTAGCATATGTATGTGGTAATATGACTGGAATTATACAAGAAAAGGCATTTAGCATGGGTGAGACGCTCAATGGGTCAAGGAAGTTGGATGTGAATAAAGAGAAGCTCTTGGTTGAAGAATTGATGAATGAACTTCAAGAAAAGAGTGCTTCACAAGAGGAAATCAACGTAGCTTTGAAGAATTTGGGATTGCAAAGGTTTGCCTGTTCTTAATTGAATTCTATCTAATGGAATTAATGATTTAGTTAGTTGAAAATTACATCTTTAATTATGGCTCTCAAACCCATGCCCTTGGTTAGACTGCTACCTTAAGCTTGGCTTACTTAATCATCATATTTAGAGTTGATTGTATCATATTGTCTTTTCATAAAAATTTGGGTCGTCAAAAATGTTTTGATTATATTTGAAGTTTTAGATATAAACTTTTTACAAGGTGCTTGACCATAATAATTAGAACTAAAACATGAGTTATGTAGTTAAAATATGTCTGATCAATCGATTCATTTGTATATGTGCGTACTATTATATTATAATCTTCAGCAATTCTTATGATTTTCATTATAATTGATGCGCAGGGCAAGGCTGTATGGTTGGCCAAACACGTATACTTTAACGAAGGCAATGGGGGAAATGATGGTGCAGCATCATCTCAAACAAAATATTCCACTAGTGGTTATGAGACCCACAATCGTAACAAGTACTTATCGAGAACCTTTTGCTGGTTGGATTGAGGGTTTCCCTCCAAGGTTATCCTTCACAAAACTCTCTCTCTCTCTCTCTCTCTCTCTCTCTCTCTCTCTCTCTCTATGTTGTCTGACTGTTACTTCCTATTTTTAGCAAAAAAATTATAATAGATCTTTCTCGGTCAATACAATGTTACAGTACCACTCAATTTAGATTTGTAGTCTCCCTTGAGACATAGTTTTTTGGGATTAATATTATATGTCGTCCATAAATTGTTATTTGATGTTCAACAAACTTCAGTTTAATGACTAAATTGAATTAAAAAAAGTGGAAGAACTCTATTGAGCACCGAACAAAAGTGAATGGATTACTCAGGTATTACCTCTTGGTTCTTCGCAAAATGCTAGTTTTTATTAAGTAAGAAAACCAAGAAACATACCTACGTCTGTTTTCTTAGTCTGGTTGCTCAATAGCAATACAAGGGCATAAAGAAATCAGATAGACTTGCGCAGGCGCGTCTACTAATGAATGCCCCATCTTTTTGAGGAAGTTAAACCTTCAGAGGGGACTAAACAATGAAAAATGACGTTTGCGATCCTTGATTTTCATAAAGGGTCATAAAAAAGTCTACTCCATGGGGAGGTTAACGGGAGAGTTTGAAAAGAAATTTCTTAAATAGGTAAAAGATCAACGTCTCATTGACAGTTATATTCATCAAATGTATAGAGCAAGTACAGGTTAAAGAACAAACTCATGGGCACATCTTTTACTGGTTAAATGTTGGTTTTATTTGATTGATTATGTTGTGAGACCTTAGTCCTTGACAAGTATTGGCGATAAGTATCTTGTTAAGCGACTATTTTGTTGCTTAACAAGCAAGGATTGTCTAATGAGCTTTTTCTTTCTTGGAAACATATGATGGCACAGAACTATGGACAGCATCGCCATACACTATGGTAGAGGAAGGCTGAAATATTTCCTGGGCGATCCTAATACAATACTCGACATGGTAACATCTAATCATCTTGACAAGTGTTAACTACCATGCCACGATCATAAGCATCCTAAATTTTGTATTAGCTTGATTGAGGACAAAGTACAACCCAAGTGCCAAAACTTGGCACGAAAAGGGATATTTAAGTGCCAAAAGTTAGGAAAGTGACACTTAAGTGCCATCTTTGGCGAACCCCATTGGAAATCTTACGTGGCAATTTTTTTATTAATTTTTCATCTATGTGGCTTGCCGGAATGCTGACTCAACAAAAAAAGACAAAAACGATGTTGTTTTTGAGTGAATTCAAATGTTAATATAAAAATCAATTTAATTGTATAAAAATAAATAATAATAATTATTTTAATTTATTAAAAAAAAAGGTGGGGGAGAGGAGGCCATGGCTGAGGGCTGAGCCCTTGCCGCCGCCGCTCCCCGCGTCGCCGGGAATGGTCGGCGACGATGGGGGGAGCGTCGGTCGGGGTTGTCGGCCCTGGCCTCGACCGACCGGCGGTGAGGGCCCGCGAGCTCGGTCGACCAGATCTGGGGTGAGGGCTTGCGGGCCCTCACCACCGGGTCAAGTAGCGACCTCGGCCGACCCTCCCCTCTTTGTCGCTACCCCTTCCGGCGGCGGTGGGGAGGCGGCGAGGGCCCTCAAGCCCTCGTTGGATCTGGGCGAGGGCTCGCTGGCCCTTGCCACCGGTCGATTGGCCGGGGGTTGGCGACCTCGACCAACCCTCCCCCCTCCATCTTTGCCCCTTCCTGGCGGCGAGGGCTCGCGGGCCCTCCCCGCCGATCGATCGGGGGCCAACGACCTTGGCTGACCCTCCCCCTTCCTTCGCCGCCCCTTCCCGATGACGGCGGCGTGAGGGCTCAACCCTCGCCATCTCCCTCCCCCCTTTTAATATTTGTATTTTAATTTTTAAATGTTTTAAATATATTTAGTTTTAAATTAAATTTAATTATTTTTTATATTAATTTTTTATTAGGTCATAGACAACGACGTCATTTTTGTATTTTCTAACCATATCAGCGTGCAAAACGACGTTGTTTTGCACTAACCTCGCTGGAAAATTGTCACGTCAATATTTTGGCTAGATTTTGGTTGGATTGCCACTTAAGTGATCCATTTTGCTCTGATTTTGATACTTAAGTGTCACTTTCCAAACTTTGGGCACTTAAATATCCATCCGTGCTAAGTTTTGGTACTCTAAGTGTTCGTACCTCGCTTGATTGATTATGTGTTCCTTCTTTTGGAATTAGCTTATGATAATTCATCAGGCAAACATTATTGGTAATTACATATTCCAACCATCACTTTATTGTGCACATTTGAACATACATACAGACATACATTCATTCATATAGAATTTCAACCTAAATATAGAATTTCATCTTGAGCAGATACCAGCAGATATGGTGGTAAATGTTATGATTGTGGCCACAGTGGTGCATGCTAATCAGCCCATTTCAAACAAGATTTACCATGTGGGTTCCTCAAAGAAACATCCCATGACCTATTCAGATCTTCAAGACATCATCGTGAGTTACTTCAGGGACAGTCCTTGGATCAACGAGGATGGGAAGCCGGTCAAAGTTCGTAAGCTTAGAATTATGGGAAGCATGGCCAGCTTTCACAAGCACGTGAGACGTTACATCCTCTTGTCAAAGGTAAGTTCAAAATGGCTTTATGTTAATTCAACAAATTAAAATATATACAAAATTGAAGATCCCAAATAAATGAAAATCTTCATGTTATATAAATTAAAGTAGTCAACTCTTCATATTTCTTTCTTTAACGAATAAGTGATAACAATCTACAAATTAATATAAATATCTTCAAAATAATTAGCTAATTTGTTTGAAGTGACAGTTTCTTTTCATATGTTTCAACATTTACAACTCTCATTTTTCTTTTTCTTTTTTTAACTTACGTTAGATGGGAAATAGTCGAAACCTTTAGTAATACCTAAATATAAGCACACAAAACATTACCTATGATGAAAAATTTGAACAATATTTTACATTCCAGCAAAAACTATAACGCATAATTTTTTGAATTTAAAACATCGGGGCCCTAACAGAAGTTAAAAAGCTAGTGGTAAAAGCCGAAAAGTCATCGAAAAAAATATATTTTTAATTTTTTAATTTAATTTAATTTTATTGTTATTATTATTATTATTTTGTAAAATAAAGTGAGCTTAACTCTATTATTTGGGTGAAGGTGCTGAAAGTAGCTAGCTCAATGTTTGGCGGGTATTTCCAAGGGTTGCATGCTGACTTGGACAAAAAGGTCAATGCTGTCGTTCGATTGGCAGACCTCTACGGACCATATGTTTTATTCAATGGCGTGTAAGCATCTATGCACTGACCAATGTGCCTGCAGGGTGCACTAATCAATCTCCTTGTTGCCCTTATAAGAAATCTCTATTCAAGCATTTTAAAATTAAATCACGCATTCACCTTTTATATTTAAAATTTTTAATAATAATTAATTATGATTTTACAAACTTCATATGATATCGAACATGAGATCTCAAATTTGAATCTTTATAAACCTATATTTACCTCATCAATTATATATTTCTATGATTTAAAGTCGAGCTTACATAGGATGAAGAGCATCATGATGATTAAATATTACCATTCATTCACCTCTTAACTTAAAATTTTAAAATTGTTAGTAGTGATTCACAAAATTACACAATTTCTAATTCTTGTTTTTTATTTTTAATTTTTTTTTGGTATTGACTCAGCTTTGACGATACAAATACGATGGCTTTGAGAGCCATGGCATTTAACAATGGAGTAAACTTGGAAAGTGACTTCTACTTCGATCCAAGGTGTATCAATTGGGAGGATTATTTCAAGAGAACTCATTTGCCTCAAGTTGTCAAAACCTTCAAGCGCAAGTGAGACATGATGCATATATTTTGGGACATGCAATAGTTGGCATTACGAACTCCATGTGTACTATTCTATTATAAGTGGGAATAAATGAGGTGGTATAACTCAAGCATCTATTGCTATTTTCGGTGTCATGTTATGTTGAAGTGCCTATCATATTGAAAAATATGCATACATTCTTCTTTGTTTGTAACACCTTAAATAATGCAAATTGGAGGTTGCTAGCTAAATAGTGGCTTGGTTACTAGAATCTTCCCAAATTATTGGTTCATGTAATGCACCATATTTGATATGATGATGTCACGACCTTCCCATAGGTGAACCACCAAATAGAAAGCTAATGGATTATTAAATGGGAATGAAGGTTCCTCTCATGAGGTAATCATTTGTGTTTAGCACGGACTCTCCTAAGCTCTACCAATCGCAACTTGGTACTCACTTTTGTCATGCCACAATCCTCGGCACGCACACATCCTTCTACTTGGTCGATTTTATAATCCCAAGACTAAGTATCGCTGACCCTTTCATTTATTAAGCATATGCGGAAGTAGTTATAAATCCCAAGACAATAACACAATGGAATAGAAAAGCAAGGCTATATTTTTCATATTGAAATCCACAACCAAACCTTTATACATGGCATAACTCAAAGTCTATTCACAAGACTATTCATAACATTCTAGTCACACTCTATATACACAACACAAGGTTCACAAAAGAAGATGGGATCTCAATCCTCATCCGGGTCGTACTTAGGATCATCCCGATCCTCTTCTACTCTTCTTCACTAAGCTCACATCTTTCAAGCTCTTCATCTTTTACCGGCTCATCGTCCTCTTCTGGTTCCTTCCTCACAGGCTCATCTACGGGCCTGAAATGTTATTCCACAACCGGGATGAGACTATGTCTCAGCAAGTTCTACCCCACTAAGACTCGATTAGGAAACCAATACGCTAACCGGGTTGCCTATACACACACGGGTCAAAGGACTTACCTTAGCCTCGGATTCCACCTGCATATTAGCACAATTCAATAGGCACTCTAGCAATCACATCACAGATCGATATCTCGATTAATCGACCTAGTTGATTACATGTCAATCGGATTATTCAAAGTCACTTCCACTCAATTAGTCAATTCACGACAATAGATCAAATCATTGATCAATCGACCTAGTCGATTACATGTCAATCGGACCATTTCCAGGTCAAATCACTTCTCAATATAAAACCTCCCATTTGCATTCTCAGTCACAAAGCTATAGTAATGCTCTCGGGCGTCGTTTTCACCAAGGTGATGTATGTACTGGACAGCACTCGTGTGTTCTTCAAGACGCCGTTTTCACCAGTGATATTCTTAATCACCGAACCACGTATGTCCGTATGAGGCATGCAGTAGACAGCAGTCGTGCGTTCTTTAAGGCGCCGTTTTCACCAGTGATTTCCTTATCACCGAACCACGTATGTCTATACTGATGTAGGTAATAGATAGCACTCGTGCGTTCTTTAAGACGCCGTTTTCACTAGTGATTTCTTTATCACCGAACCACGTATGTCTATACCTCGTACCTAATTAATCTCAGCCAAGATTATTCTCAGTTCAGCCTCACGATTTTCTCTACTTTACAACTCATCAAAGCATTGTAAATGCTAAATAACCACACTCGATCATCCACCAATTAATCATTCAATTTCACTCAATTTCACTCAATTTCAATCAATTAAGGAATAATTCCTTAAATTGCACAATCAATTCGATTCAGCATAACGTAGAGCTTAAATAAATAAATGGACTGCACCACGACAATCAGCAAGAAATTTCGGTCGTCGGCTATCCTTGCCTAATTTCAGAAAAATAAATAATTAAATAATTAATTTTGAAAATTAATAAATAAATACTAAAAAATCCAATTTAGGCTCGTAATGCCTAATTGAAGCCCAATAAGGGTCGGGAAAAATCCCGTGATGCATTCAACAAATAGTATAAGCAGTTCTCTAGCAAAGTACACTAACCACTTAACTAATATGCAATGGAATTAACTAATAATCACTAATCCATTTTAATCTAACCACCTAATTGCAATTAATTAAATCTAATCAACCATTAAGCATCATTAGTCTACTAAGCAAGGATTAGTGAGATTACTCACTTGGTTAAAAGCGGAGACCGAATCACCGCGACGGCGGCCGAACTTGGGCTCGTGACGACACCAATGGGCTTGGACCGGGCCTCGAATCGGCCCAACAAATCTCAGCCCAAACTGAGATTTGTTGTTGAATCGGGCTGGGTTTGAAGAGGGTTGACTTCGCGGGCCCAAGATGAGCTGAACTACTGAATTTGCTGGGCTTCAAGTGGGCTGGAATTGGGCCATCTGATGGGCCAAAGCTTGGCTGAGTTGTGGACTTCAATGGAGCTGTTGGCTTCGTGGGTTGAACCTACGGCCACAGCTGGGAATTGGGCCAAGACGTTGATGGAGCTAGGCTGCACTTGAGCTGAAGACGGGCCGGTTTCTTGGGCTGCTTTGGCGGATGGAGTGGCAGCGTGAGATGGCGCCAATTCGGTGGGCCTTCGAGCAGCTGAAGTCTTCGTTGGGGTTTTGACCGAGAGAAGCAGCGAAGGTGGAGAGGAACGTGGACTGGCTTCGTGGTAGGGCTTCGCTGGCTTCATGAGCGGAAGACACGGCCAAAGTTGATTTTGATGGATGCTGTTGGAGGTTGACCGAACATGTGTGTCGTGACCAATTTTTCAGGTGAACCATCTAGGATTTGGTTAATGGACTGTTAAGCCTAGACTTAACTCGGACTCTCCTAAGCCCATACCAATTCGCGACTTATGTTCAGATTCTTAACATGTAGATAGATTTTATCTAGGAGTCGCCACTAATCTATTTTTTGGTGGGTCGATTAGAAACCCAAGTAAAGTAATGAGAGTTTTACTTCACTCCTACGAATCAGAGATTGTGAGTTCGGGGACTTGATTACGCTAGATTTCTCTAACGCCCTTTCAATACCTTTCTCTTTTATTTTGAAAAAATATTTGGCAAGCGGTTTGAATTGATTTTAATTCACTTTCTTAACATATGATGTGATCATATGGGTACGTAAACCACCAATTTAACATTCAGGAAAAACAATGAATAAATTACAAAACTTACCTCATAGCAACGAAAGTATTTGCAGTGTTAGATTATAATTCACATCGACAATCCTATGTATGAAGTCTAATTAACACGCAATCACTCAATTTTTGTTTTCACTTTATTTAATGAAAATCATGATTTATGCAATGCAAGTCACTAATCTAACATGAGATGATATAACATGGCAACATGACCTAAACCACATGACAGGAGTAAAGTAATTTTTTTGTGTTTTCTCCATGAAATTTGAAATTAAAGGAATGCAATAATTAAATGTGCAATCTAAATTAACTAGATGACCTAATTCTAATGACGGGCAATTTCTAATTAAATGGACCTAGTAACAATCATTAAATGACGTGTATTTCATGAACCTAATTTTATATGACGTGCACATGATTTTTTATTTTCTTAATAAGCATGCAATCTATCTTAATATGCAATGACGTACAAAGAATGCCTTAATTCTAATTTTTCCTTTTGTTTTCATGAAATTCGAAATTAAAATTGCCAAATAATTAAACGTGCAATTCAAATTAAAAAAACTAACATCCTAAATGAATGCATTTTTTTGGATTTTTCATTTTTTCAAAAATTCGAAATAAATGAATTTCCTATTCTAAACATGCAAGATAACCCTAAAACAATGAATATTCTAAAACGAACCTAATCTAACTCAGATTTTTTGGATTTTTCCTTTCTTTAAAGGGAGCAATCGAAATAAGACATCAAGAACAGCACGGCAACAAATCAGTCAAGATATCATCCATGTCCATTTTGGAAATAAATTGACGAATCGTATCTCGCACATAATATCGGATTGGCTAATTTCAAATAAAATCACGAATCGTATCTCGAGCGTGAGATCGGATTGACGATTTTTCCGTGCGATTGCCAGTCGTATTTCGAGCGTGAAATTTGACTGTTAATCATAAGCACGTTGCAAAATTAGGAAAATTTCCTAATTCATAAGAGCACTCAAGGTTACGGATATGATAGCATATCGGGAATTTCAATCACGTGTATCGAAATTTCAAATAAGAAAACTGAATATTCGGAAATTAAATTGGATAAGATTTTTACCTAATCTGAATATTAGCTTCCAAATAGGGCAAGTCGCGAAGCACGATCCTTGGATGATGGATCAATGGAGGAACAAGGGAGGTGTAGCAACTTGGACACTTGCTCAAAGAAATTGGCCTCCCTCTGAGAGAAAATCTCCAAAGTGGCGTGCCTTCCTTTAGCGAAAGTTTTATCTAAACTTCCTCTAAAGATGGACTTGATAACTCACGAGAGGCAACAACAATGAGCTTGAGGAGCCACCAGCAACAGGTCGTGAGCGAGATGGTCACGGTGGTGAGGAGCTGCGACGACCGCAAGAACATGCGAGACTTCCCCGATGGATTGAACTGGAGCGTTTGGAAAAACCTGCAAAAGAAATTCAGCAAGCACAGCAAGGCATTGATATGGCTCGGGGTTGCCGTTATTGGCCAGCGTGGACAAAACGGATGATGGCGGAGCAATCGAGTCGGAATATCAATAGCGCTCGAGTGCAGGACACCCGAGCTTTGCTAGAAGTGACGTTGGACTTACTGAAGCCAGGTTACAGGAGCAGGAACGGTGGTGGTGCTCGGAGACCTGCTGAGGACTTTGCCGGTTGTCTCGTGCTCGCTGGATTCGGATGAAATTCAGTGGGAAATCTGGGTCCCGCTGAGCAGTGCTTGACCCTTGGAAATTGCTCACCGGCCTGGAATTGCTGGAGATTCTGGTTTCTCTACAAGGACTGACAAACCAAGCCAAAAATCACCGCTCTGCTTCGTCTCTCAGGGTATTGAGTTCCCTTGTATTGATCTTCCGTTGACCTACAAAGAGAAAAAGAAGCAATAAACTTTTTCCTTTTTTACGTCTCCACCCAATTGTGGCTGTCGTTTTCTATATCAAGGAATTCAACCAACATTAGAATATTTCAAGGAATGGCAACATAATATATGGGAGCCAAATTGACCAAAATTCTTAGCTAGCTCTTGATGTCACTCGGATGTGTTTCCAAATTTGGACTTGTCGGACGGCAGGAGTGGGGATGGTCACCGTGGGATGCTCATGAACACAGTGAATAATGGCTATAGACGTGGCCAACGAGGACTAAGAATTTGGCACGACCAAACAAAGAGGCCTGATGATAGCGTGCAAGCACGGATGGGACTTATCGATTGCAGCTCCGGGGGCAATCTCCCCACAAGACTGTTCTGAATATGGTGAATGACCTGCATAATAAAGATTCAGCTCGAGAACACGACCGTGGACTAGAGATGCCGTAGGGATGCTTGAACGCTCTCCGGAATTGCAGGAGCTCGTCTAGAATCGCTGGGCGTTCGTTGGTGGGACTCCTGGATCATTGCGACACTCGGCATGGCGGTGCATGGCTTGTGATCTGGGCGATGCTTGGCTTGTTGATTCTTGCCATGGTCCGCAACTCGGACAAACCAGCGGGTTGTCCTGTGGTGCAAGAGACAACAACGTCGTCGAGGCTTCCAACGTTGACAACTTGCTAGAAAATCCGGAAATAACCTGTAAAATAGAGAGAATAGAAACGCAGGTCGTGGGACCAAGAGGAAACAGCAACGTCAGGCTCAATTCGGCTGAGGAGACGCGCTTGAGGAAGAAACGCTTCCTCTCTCTTATTTCTCTTTTTTAGTCGAAAGCTCCCTACGGATGATAGAAAAATTCTCCCTCACACACTCTCCGTATCTCTTAATGTGGCCGTATATGGAATTGTGTGGCCCTTCTGAAACCCTACGCAAAAAAACCTTTTTATAGGCCAAAGATTAAGGTTTTAATTTCCTTTCCAAATCAACATCTGCGAAGATTTCTTTTTCTCATGCGATATCACTTTTTTATATTTTCCACATATCCTGATTTTATCGCCTAAAGATAAGATTGCAACCCGATTTTCTTAAATTTCAAAAATCCACCGTAATATCATTTGAAATATCCATTTAGGTAATTTTTGTCATTAAAAGAAAACGGGCTCAGGCCAATTTGGCCAATTTATTTGCTTCGTGAGCTTAGTCCGGCTTGCCAAATTAAAGCTTAGAACCACTAAATCAAACACATTTGTCACCGACCCAATGTAAATGCAAATTAAAAAATAAATGCACCTAAAACTATATGCTATGCAATTAACTATTTTTTCAAAATAAAATTAACCCCTAATTTTTTAATGCAATAAATTACTAATCGGGTCGCCAAAATTTATGTATCAACAATGTGGCGGCAAGATGGAGCGGCTCCAATGGACGTTGGCCGAATTGTGGGCGTCGAAGAAGAAGCAGCTTTAGCTTCGGTGGAGAGAACGGTGGAGCAGCAGCGTGGCGTTGAGGCGAGCAGTCAACGATGGAGCTCTCGGAGGAAGTTGGTTGACCGAAGGGGTGAAGGAGACAGCGGATGGTGAGGCGGCAGGCGGTGTCTCGCTCGAGGACTGATGATGGGGAAACATGAGCTATTGTGGAACGGAATGAAAGAAAGGAACAAGAACCGCTCGACCAAGAAAAGGGAAAAATGAAGGCAATTGCAGGCGGAGAGAGAGCGACGTGGAGAGGGCAGCGCCGAGGAAATGAAAGTGAGGCAGCAAAGATGGGATACAGCTGGTCGTGCGAAGGATGGAGGGCGGCTGAGACGTGCGGAGGAAGTCAAAGGAGAGGAGCGGTGGCCTTGGCGTGCTGGAGAAGTTGCTGAATAGTCAAGATAAAATATCCAATTTCATTGAAGTCTTGTCCCCTAGAGTCCTCATGTCTATCCACTTTGGTTCCTCAATTTCTTTCTAGCAATAATTTCCACAATTTAACTAAATTGAAGCCAATTTTGTTGCCCCAAAATCCAATTCCGAATTTCCTTAAATTTTGGCTCCACTTTCTTCATGAAATTTCTCGAATCAATGTCCAATTTTGTCGTGGAAAAAGCCCATAAAATTTCCACACTTTCCTATCGTCAAGTAGCTCAATTTGGAAGCAGAATTATCTTCAATTAAGCCCATCCGAATTTCCACTAATTTTTCGCAACGTCCGAATCAATCTTTTGTAAAAATTATTGGATTCGATGAAATTTCTCCGAAAGACAAGCCGACATCCTATAAATGAATTGTGATATGCTCAAACATCCGATTTCCGAAACCGAATTCAATTTCGTGATTAAAATCGATCGAATGCGATTTTAGTTCAATCCGACCTATCGGGTAGCTTTTAGGGATTTTACCGCGGTTATATCCCTTAACCGCTTCACCTAATAGATTGGTTAACTCGTGAGTGATCAGCTCAGAGAAAAATGACCATAGGTGCGCCGGCAAAACGCCCATTTCATATATTTGGGATGGGGTCAAAATTCGGGATGTCACAACTTTAATACGCAATTTTCTTACATTTTGGAAGCGCCGCTAATTAATTTTGTGTCGGTTAGACACCCAAATAAAATGCGGGAGTATATTTATTTCTTTGAACAAATGATTCAATAGATTTGGGGACTTTATTATGCTAGTTTAATCTAATGCCCTTTTAGTATCATTTCTCTTTATTTTTCAAAGAATATTTTGCAGGTAGTCTTGATTGATTTTAATTTAAGCCACTAACACATGAGAGGTGATAATGCGAGTGCATAAATAAGAAATTAATAATCAATAATCAAAGTAGTAAATAAATTACTAGAGATATGATAAGAACATAAATACATCAAACAAGCAAAAGCCCATTAATTGCCCTTTCAGTCTTATGGGTTCAATTGGTGAAAGGAATATACTTCCCTAGAGGGGATTCTCGGAATGCAAACAAAGGTTTTAGACTCGCCATCCCATTTAGCCCTATCATGGGGCCTGACAAGCGAATTTGGACCGGAATAAATCTGGATCCTACTCAGTCAATAGTGAATATAACAAAGTTTACTCAGCAGATACCCACAACAACAAAAACCAGGCCTCCTTGTCCTACCAGCCTCCCAAAAGTCCGTGGAACATGATTTAGCAACGCCACACCCACCCGGAGATCAATTTTTTCATGTGGAGTGTCAGCAATATTAGGATATTCAATTGGTTCCGCATATCTTCCAAGAATATGTATATATCTCATTTTAATAGAGCATATACTTGATTGATCATATTTGCTATTATGTTTTTTTTTATTACACTAAATAACCTTTTTATATAATTGATATA
Organism: Eucalyptus microcorys; assembly: GCA_014182515.1. Taxonomy (NCBI): domain Eukaryota; kingdom Viridiplantae; phylum Streptophyta; class Magnoliopsida; order Myrtales; family Myrtaceae; genus Eucalyptus; species Eucalyptus microcorys. Next base: position 11,319,155 of record CM024569.1, read on the forward strand.
TAGGCTAATGTAATTTTCATTATAATATACCAAAATACAGAGAAATTCTGTAATCCTATATTCCGTGTATCATTTTTATCAATATGATATTAGTGCCTCCTTTCCTGAGGTAACTTAGTGCATTGGGTGCAATTCGCATCCAGTGCACCTCATGCACTCTCGAAATTTCCCCAATCTTTTTGCTTTATCATTCTTAGCTTTGCACCTGTTGTAACCCAAGTAAAATAAATCCATCCCGCCTGTCTTTGCACAGTGATATTTGCTCAAAAGTGCTTGGCTTATTTTCTTGTTGTGGTCACACCAACCGTATTGTCCATGTTTATAAAGTTATTGTCCCAACAGCAAAGTCAAGCGCAAAGGACACATGTTGTTTAGCTCCAATGCCTTTGATTCTCAACTTTTCAGTCTCGTTTTGAGAAGCCGACTCCACAACCAAATTTGCAGTTGTTAGAACAGCAACATACTGAAATCTTCTCATCAATGGAAGCTTGGAGACATCACACGTGCCACAACTTGTTTCACGCCTTGCACCCTAATGGCGAGTCTTGAGTGTGCAACAACCCTCTAAGGTCAATTATTTGTGATGTCCCAGAAGGCGTCACTGACCCATTTATTTTATCTTTCGATTATACGCAAGTGGAAGCAAAATTAACTCCATCCGATCATATTCTTTTAATAAGGATAACATGAAAATACACCAACGAATACTTATATATATATACACACACATGCACACACATATACATTTACACATACACATCTACATAGTACATCAGAAGTTTCATAATCACAAATCCACAATACGGATTCTTTCCTATTACTAAAAAGGGGTTAGTGGTTAGCCTAACTCCTCTATCCTACGAGGGCGACCTCAAAAAGTGGCACTCCCTATGCGCCTAGTATGTGTGCTTGTCCTAGTACCATGGCTTGGACTCGGATTGGACTTTGAGTCTGGGTCTGTCTTTGGGTTAGTGATGGAGCCGTCAATAATGTCCACGACTATGGGGTCCCAAATGGCACCTCCGGATCCCCCACGAAGCAATCCATCAAAACCTCAGAGAGGGCTAGAGAGCTCCCCTCCAAACCACACGTACCATGCCATGAACCGATGCAGCACCAGGTTAGTCAGTCTCTCGACCACCCAGATGGAGGTCATGTACTTCTCATATACCATGTCAGTGCCCTCTATTAGGAAGGGGGTCACTTGCGTGTCCTGATCCATAGGCACCCCAAAGTGCACGTGGTGGAAAGGACTACTCATGATTAGGGCTAGAAAACTTTAAACAACAATGAATGAGATAAACTCAATAAGTAAATTCCCTAAACCTCACGTAAGAGAGTACTTCGCCTTGGAGATGCCCTATATGTGCAGCTTAATTGTCGATGGCAAATGAATAGTAAAGCCTTTGCTTTGCATTATTTATAAGCATGAAATGGGCAACTCACCAAATTATGCCCTAACAACAAATCCAATTATTACACAAATAATTCTCCACATGAGTGCACAATTTCAGCAGGCATATGATAAATATGAATAATAATCCAGACATAAATATTATCATTTCCATTCACAATGCATCCAAAGAGTCTAGATTATTACAACCAATCTCGGCCACGACCGACACTCGCATCGGTGGTCTTTTAGTGTAATTGGGCATCGTCTCACCCCCATCGGACACGCCAACATCTCAACCTCACTTTAAGATGCCATTTAATTAAGAGCAAAAAAATTGTTCCAAAATCCATTCATGAACAGCATCCCATTGACGTGAAAGCATCCGAAATCCATTGAGTATCGTCCCTTATAGTCATACGAGTACGGAATCATTTATGTGATCACACAAGCACTTCAATCACTCAAGCCAATTTTTATCTTCCAATTTAACCAATGCTAGAGTGTTTAGTGCTCACACATAATACACTAGCAATTTTTGCACGCAAAAATACCATAAAATAATCCCATGTGATCACCCATTGATTAATTATCCACCAAATTAATCATACGATAACTTCATTCCATACAATATCATACCATGGATTACTTGTCAACATAGTTTGTCAATTTTCAAAATAAGTCATCACCATCACTTATCACTATTTAAGATAAGTTATCACCATTACTTATCACTATTTAAGATAAGATATCATAAGCACTTATCACTATTTAAGATAAGCTATCGCTATTACTTATCACTTATCAAGATAGGCTATCCCCATTACCTATCACTTATCCAGATAAGCTATCACCTTTATTTATCATTTATCGAGATAAGCTATCACCCTTACTTATTACTTATCGAGAGAAGCTATCACCTAATCCATCTATCTTTTAATCTAATTATTATTAATCTTAATTCTAACCTTAATCTCAAGCATAACCACCATCCTAATCAAAGGTTAGGAAGTCACTCACGGGACTGGTTTTTGAGCTTTGAGGGCAAGCGGCAACGATGATGACGGCATGGTGGCTCACGGCTTTGGATGATGATTGTGGTGAGGGCACATGGTAAAGGGGACGATGGTGATGACTATGAGGGCGCGGTGGTTCATGGCCTTGAGTGGTGGCAACGGCGACGGTGACGACAACATGCGGCTCATGGTAGGTGGTGGGCGGCATCACAGCAATGGCGGCTCACGATGCTTCGATAGCGTCATGGCGATGAGGGTAGCTAGGCACGACAACGGCGAGCTAGGTGTGAAGATGGTAGCTCACGGTGGACAACAAACCAAGAGAGAAAGAGAGAGAGATGAGATGAGAGATATGGGGGCGGGGGGTTCGGTTGATGAGAGAGAGAGAGAGAGAGAGAGAGAGAGAGAGAGAGAGAGAATGAGAGAAATGAGGGAGAGAATGAGGACTTCTCATCCAAGTTTCCTCTCTAAGCATTAATGAACTTAGTACAAATTTTCGTAAATCACTCTTGGCCAAGTCTTTGAATGGCCACAAATGGCTCTTGAAATCTTCCTATCCAAGCTTCATTAAAATTTCATGCATGTGTTATAATTGGAATTGAACTAAGGGAACTAACCAAATTTGCCTTTTCCCTAACCTTTCTTCAAGTGGGCGCCCCTCTTCTTTGGAAGACAACAATTTTGTCTCATTAGGCCAACTAATATCTAGAAGGGGCAAATTAGGGATTTAATTAGACTATAGTCTAAAACATTATTCATACACATGGGCATTTTAATGTACAAGCTTCCAAAAGGCTAAGTGTGGGCTTAAATGGCTTGATAGGCCCCCTTGGTCTGCCCATGGTGGGCATGAGGCCCATTGGGCCCTCCCACGGCTTGGGCCCTTGTGGCTACTCGTTCGTGACCCATTTCCACTTTTTCCGAAAATTCACGGTCTGCCAATGAAAAATTGAATTTTTATTCTAAGGTGACCATCCCTTGTTTTTCTGTGATTCGTTGATTACTATTGTAATTCTATTTCGTAGATAGGGGTCGAATTGAGGATGTCACAACTCCTTCTCCCTTAAAGAAATTTCATCTTAGAAATTTGTAAAATTACTCGTCCCTTTAAATAGATGAGGATATTGATGTCTCATCACATCCTCACTTTCTCATGTTGCTCTTCCAATACCATAGTGTTTCCAAATAACATTGACTAAGGAAATGACCTTGTTACGCAATACTTGCCCTTTTCTATTGACGACCTGCATCGGTTTCTCAACATACAACACTGTTGTTGATCTCAATTTCCTAAAAATTGAGCATATGTGTTGGGTTCGGTTCATATTTTCTCAACATGGATACGTGAAACACATTATGAACCTAAGTAAGTATGGGCGGTAATGCTGATCGATATGTTAAGGTTCCTGTTCGTTCTAGAATTTCGAAGGATCCGACATACCTGGAGCTTAGCTTTCCTTTCTTGCCAAAATGTAACGTTCCTCTCATTAGTGACACCTTAAAGAATGCGCAATCACCTACTTGGAATTCTAAAGACTTTCTTCGTTTATCTACATAACTTTTCTGGTGGTTTTAGGCTGTTTTTAGCCCGTCCCTAATAATCTTAATTGCATCCACGTAGTACTTAACTAGCTCAAGGCTAGTAACCTTTCTTTCTCCAACTTCATCCTAATAGATAGGTGTTTTGCAAGCACGACTGTATACTGCCTTAAATGGTGCCATTCCGATGCTTTGTTGGTAGCTTTTGTTGCACGCGAACTTGATGAGGTTGTAGTTCTTATTCCCATCATCCTTTACAATCTACAATGCAAGCTTGCAACATATCTTCGAGTGTTTGAATGTTCTTCTTGGAATGACCATCTGTTTGCGGATGATAGGCTATGCTAAACTGTAGTTTCATTCTCATGATAGTCTATAAACTTTTCCAAAATGCTGCAGAGAACTAGGGGTCTCGATTTGGAGTAATTGTGATGGGCACTACATGTAGACAAATTATTTTCCGCGCATATAGCTTGGCATACCTGTTGATGACAAAGTCCTTTTGTACTGCATTAAAATGTGTTGACTTGGTTAGTCTATCAACTACGACCCAAATAGAATGATTACCTCTTTGGCTTCTTAGTAGTCTCATCACAAAATTCATAGTGATGTGCTGCCATTTCATTATGGAATTTCTAGTGATTGCAGTAGTCCACCAAGTTTGCAGTGTTGCACTTTCATTTGTTGGCACGTTAAGCACTTGGCCATGTGCTTGACGACATTTGCTTCATCCCATTCCACCTATAATAATGTCGAATATTCCTCTAAATCTTCATGTTTCTTAGATGTATGCTATAGTTGCTTCTATGAGCTTCTACCAGAATCTCTTCCTTGAGTTTTGGATTATTGGGCACAAATAATTGTCCTTGAAATTTCAATATCCCATCCTCTGCTATTTGAAAATCCAATTTCCTCTTTTCCGTACTCTCTTGCAAAATTCTGTGGATTGATGGATTCGTTGACCGCCGTGCTTTAATCTTGGTCTACACTTCGAGTTCAATTTGGAGGGTAACTATAAGATTAAAAAGATGGCTTACCTTGAATCTGAAATCCAAATCTCGTACTCCTTCGAGAAGGATCCATTCTCAAACCATCATTTGTGCAATTTTTAACTTTTGATTGAGTGCATCCGTTATCTCGTTGGCCTTTCTAGGATGATCTAGAATGTTGTAGTTGTAGTCTTTGAGAAGTTCCATCCAACGTTGTTGTCTCATGTTCAATTTCTTTAGAGAAAACCAATACTTCAGACTTTGATGGTCGGTGTAAATCATGAACTTTTCTTTACAAAAGTAATGCCTCAAGATTTTCAAAGTGAAGATGATTGCTCCTAATTCCAAGTCATGTGTTGGATAGTTCTACTTGTGAGGCCTCAATTATCTAGACACATAGGCTACCACTTTTCCATGTTGCATTAGGTAGCTTAGTCTTTTATATGAAGCGTTGCTATAAATCTCATAACCTCCAAGACCAAACAGTATCGTCAATACTGGGGCAGTAGTCAACTTGTGCTTGAGCTCTTGAAAACTCTTTTCGCACTTATCTGTCTATTTGAACTTTACTTCCTTCTTTAGTATTCGTGTCAGGGGTGTAGCCATTCTAGAGAATCTTTTCACAAATCGCTGATAATAGATTGGTTCAATCACCATTATTGGTCTTGGCCAGTTCATGACTGCCTCAATCTTTGTTGAGTCCATAGAAATTCCTTCGTCGTATATTACGTGGCCTAGACTAGCTACTTGATTGAGTCAAAACTCACACTTACTAAACTTGGCGTAAAGTACGTTTCTCAAAGGGTTAGCAATATCATCCTCAAATGCTATTCATGCTCCTTTGGGTGTTTTGAGTATATCGGTATGTTGTCGATGAATACAATGAAAAATTGATCCAAGTACAGCTTGAACACTCGATTCATTGAGTTCATGAAAGCAATTGGGGCATTGGTTAACCCAAATAACATTACTATAAACTCGTAGTGGCCGTATTGCGTTCAAAATGCTATCTTTGAGAGTCCTTTCTTGATTCTCAGCTGATGATAGCCCGTCCTCAAGTCTATCTTGGAGAACACCCAAACTCATTGAAGTTGATCGATTAAGTCATCAATCATTGGTAGTGGATACTTGTTCTTGATCGTCATTTAATTGAGTTGTCGGTAGTCGATGCATAGACACAATGATCCATCATTCTTTTTTTGCGAATAGGATTGGTGCTCCCTGTCGCAACCCGATCTCATTGTCCTTGAATCTCTCATCATCACAAGGAAAGGAAGGGGAAAGGTCGGGTTTAGGGGTACTTGATCATGAGAGTTCCCTCACGGCTTGCATTTCAAAAAACGTCATCACCTCGCCTTTCGGATCAAGCCTCCCATGAGTTCCCTTAGGTAGATCGTGAGTTCTCTTAAACTTGCATCCCACATGATAGCGGAATGTCGTGACCCGTACCCACACGGGTGACACACCTCGAGAGAGGAGGTCGGATGTGAATATTGAATTTATGGGTACCTTTACTAGGGTAGCTCTTTCGATAGTACCCTTTGCTCATAAGGATGGCATCACTTCATCCTTTGGGGTACTACCACGTCAAGTATGCTAAACCATGGTGAGTTTCATCGAAAATCATACCCCTTACGACGGATTTATTTATACGGTCTAGCTATTTATGACAATCTAAAAATAAGACGGAGTCTCCACTAGCCTCGTTTTGGGGGTCGACTAGAAACCCAATTGAGGGTTGGGAGTATTCTCTCGATTTTCACGCAACCAAATATCTAAATTCCGGACTTGGGTTACGCCAATACTCTATTAGTGTCCTTTTGGTACTTAAACGATATGTTGTGTTTTCCTAACGTGTCCATGGTATTATTGAGAGAGCTACCATAGTAAATGTACCCTTAAATCCAATATTCACATCTGACCTCCTCTCTTGAGGTGTGTCACTTGTGTGGATACGGATCGTGACACTCCATTATCATGCAGGGTACGAGTTTGGGAGAACTTGCGATCTCATGGAGGGAACTCATGAGAGGCTTGATTCGTAAGGCGAGGTGATGATGTCTTTTGGAACACAAGCCATGAGGGAACTCTTGTGATCAAGTACCTTAAACTCAACCTTTCCCATTCATTTCCTTGTGATGATGAGGGATTTAAGGGCGGCATGATTGGGTTGCAACAGGCTTGGTGACTTTGCTGGGGAATGAAAATGCACCAAATTTTTTTTTAAAAGACATATTTCCTTGACCCTATTGGGGAGACTTTTGGAAATAAGGTTGAATAAAATTTGTAGACAAAACAGACTTTGTTTGGCACATGGATTTACTTCTAGAGTTCTAACTGACTATTTTGGCATTCTAAAAGGTAGGGCCACTTCTAAGCTTTAAAGAAGATGGTCGTTTTTTGAAAGTTTTGCATTTCTAAGATGAACCTCTTATGGACAGGTAGAGTGCTTATGTTTTTTCTTCGGTAGAATACTAAGATCAAGTGGTAATGCATGTTCTACTATCTCGGGGTCTAAACCCGGCATATCAACATATGACCAAGCAAAAATATCTTGGTACTCTTTCAAAAGTCTAATTAATCTATTGGCATATGCTTGAGAGAGACCTGCTCCAATCTTGGTTTATGTAGGATTATCTGAATTTCCTAAATTCACGGTGATTGGTTGCTCAATAGTAGAAGGTTTGGACTCTTCATGTTTGAGTCATTCCCTTTCAATACTCGAGGATTATCCTCATTCTCTGAGTTGAAATAATTAGGTTTGTATAGATCGCTTGATTAGGGGACTTATAAGCGTTATTGGCCATGTGAGAACACAATTGTTAACAATTGCTATAAGTCACAAAAATGGATTGGGTAGGTATTTTAGTGGGACCTATGCATGAAAAACAAATGCTGACCCCAAGGCCCCAAAATCTGATTTTCATACTTAACTTTCTTTAAATGATTGATCTTGACATGATATATTGTTTTTTTTTTATTATTATCTTTTTTATTGTTTGGATATGTATGTTTGTTTTTTTCCATTATATGCACCTAGTTATAGGTTTCTAGATATGTTTAAATTAGGACCCCGAAGATGGAAAAAGCACGAAGACGGTGGAGATCGATGTACATTCCAACCATTATCATGTACTATTCATTCTCCCGACATATGTCTCGAGTTTCATTTGATGTATAAAGCTTGATGAGTTGCGAGTTTTCTCTCTTTCTCTCATCTTTTTCAATTGTGTTTCTCTTTTATATTTTTTAAGATTGCATGGTAGATTTACTGCTTTCCTTGATTATTTACTTACTATTTCATAATTTCAATTCAATTGATTGCTTTCTTTTATTGTTTTTTTAGAAATAGAATAGTATAAAAATGACCAACCATGCATCATCGCTTAGTTTAGGACTAATGATCCCGAAAATGTAAGAAGAAATGCATGGACATGTTAGGAAAACACAACATACTGTTTAGGTACCAAAATGAAGCTAATAGAAATATTAGTGTAACCTAAGTCCCCAAACTTATATATTTAGTTGCGTAGGAATGGAGGGAACACTCTCAACCCTCGATTGAGTTTTCTAGTCGACCCCAAAATGAGACTAGTGGCGACTCTCGTCTTATTTTTAGGTTGTCATAAACAACTAGACTGCATAAATAAACCCATTGTGTGGGATATGAGTTTCAATGAAACTCACCATAGTTTAGCATACTTAATGTGGCAGTACCCCAAAGGATGAAGTGATGCCATCCTTATGGGTGAATGGTACTATTGAGAGAGCTACCATGAAAAATGTATCATTAAATTCGATATTCACATTCGATCTCCTCTCTTGAGGTGTGTCACCCGTGTGGGTACGGGTCGCGATACTCCGCTGTCACGCGGGGTACGAGTTTGGAAAAACTTGCGATCTCGTGAAGGGAACTCATAAGAGGCTTGATTCGAAAGGCGAGGTGATGACGTCTTTTGGAACGCAAGCCGTGAGAAAACTTTCATGATCAAGTACCTCTAAACCCGACCTTTCCCCTTTCTTTCATTGTGATGATGAGGGATTCGAGGGTGGCAAGATTGGGTCGCGATAGGCTTGGTGACTCCATTGGGGAATGAAAATGTACCAAATTTTTTTGAAAATACATTTTCCCTTAACCCTACCGAGGAGACTTTAAAAGCTCATAAGGACAAAATCTAAATTGTCGAAAAAGATTGAAGAAGAAATTATCAAGCTCTTAAATGTTAGTTTCATTGAAGTCACCCATTATGCTGATTGCATTGCTAATATAGTCTCAGTTATGAAGAAGGGTGGACGAGTCCAAGTCTATGTTGATTACCGCGACTTGAATAAGGCAAGCCTTATGGATGATTTTCCTTTGCTGCACATTTATATCTTAGTTGAAAGTACTACTAGATTCAAACTTTTCTCTTTCATGAATGGATTTTTCAGTTATAACCAAATCCAAATGAAAGAGGAAGACACGACTAAAACTTCTTTCATCACCCCATAGTGGACATTTTGCTACAAAGTTATGCCATTTGGCTTGAAGAACACATGGGCAACATATCAAAGAGCCATGGTAACGTTATTCCATTACATGATGCATAAGGAGATTGAAGTCTATGTTGATGACATGATTGCAAAGTCAAGACAAGGCGATGACCATGTTGAAGTCTTAAGAAAACTATTTGATTGATTGAGGAAATTCAAGCTGAGGCTTAACCACGCAAAATGCATATTTGGGGCAAAGTCTAGGAAGCTTCTTGGATATAACAAGGGTTTCGAGATAGATCCCTCTGAGGTGAAGGCTATATGCGACTTGAAACCTCCTTCTACTATTAAGGAAGTCCGAAGCCTACTGGGAAGATTGAATTATGTTGCGAGATTTATCTCTCAATTGTTAGAAACCGCTAAATTGTTCTTCAAGCTGTTAAAAAAGAACACCAAGGTCAACTAGGATGAAGAATGTCAGAAATCATTTGAAGATCTTAAGTGATATTTTTCGCAATCTCTTGTACTCGTACCACCTATCCAAGGCGTGCCTCTAACCTTGTATCTCATTATTCATGAAGAGTCTTTAGGAGCTATGTCGGTGCAAAAAGGACCAAAGGATGAAATAGAACATGTCATATACTACCTCAGTAACAAGTTTACTACTTTCGAGGTGCGATATCCTAAAGTGGAAAAAACTTGTGTCGCCTTGATTTGGGTTTTACACTAGTTGAGGCAATATACTCTTCACTACCGCATTCTACTAGTGACTGAGAATGACTCGATTAAATACCTTTTGGAGAAGTCTACATTGGTTGGAAGGCTTGCTAAATGGAAAATATTACTCTCTGAGTTTGATATCCAAAGCATGGCACAGAAGTCTATCAAAGGGCGAGCTATAGCCGATATGTTAGCTGAAAATCTCGGGAAGAAGAAGAAGAAGAAGAAGAAGAAGAATAATAAAGAAAAGAAAAAGAAAAAGAAAAGGTAAGAAAAAGAAAAAAAGAAATCTATATAGATATTATATTCCAATAGGTAAGAGGATAGTTGGGATTGGGAGAAGTAGTGATGGCGAGGACAACGTCCATGAATGAGAAATTATAGATCGAACTACTAAGCACTTTTGCTCTGCTCTCTAGGCTTAAGGCTTTGCCTTCTCACGGGGGGATGGAAAGAAGAGAGGTCAACTGGAGTGGGCCGTTGCAAGTCCTTCTCCTCCCGATGAGATAGCCCTCTTTAAACGAATAAAAGAGAATAAAAAATTTATAGAAAGGGATGTATGTTGGGAAAGAAAAAACAAACACAAAAGTAAAAACCGAAAAACTGAACCAAACCAAATTCAAGTGAACTATGATTTCGGTTCAGATTAAATTTCAGTTGGATTCAATAATTTTCTTTATCGGTTTGGTTTTCCAAAAGACCGAATTGAACAATCATTTACACCCCTAATTAAGGGTGATTGGTTCTAAGGTGGGTAGGTTCTAAAGTTGAAACCTAAAACTTACAATGTCATAACTACTTCTCAGTTTTTGGATTTTGTGACCTACCCTATTTACTTGGAACGGGTTTTGGAACCTATCTAGTTTTTCCTATTTGGTTTTAAGATACCCTATAACTTGTTTTTTCCCCCATTTTTGGTTCATTTTTATAGCAAAACCATATGATGTTATGAGCAACAAATGATTCAAAGTAAAAGATGGAACAACAAAATTTCCTATTCACCAAAAACATCAATCCACCAGATGTACATGTAATCACGTACAATTATAAATAATTGAAAATTCAAATGTGTAATATAAAACATAAATTATAAAACTCCATTCCCCATTAATTCATAAAAATTTAAGGGAAGAGGAAAGATTGGTGAGGAGTTTTGAGGAAAGATAAAAAAAACGAAGGAGAGCTGGATTATAATTTAGGGAAAACATAAATTAGGGCTTTCGCATTTTAACTTATAAAGCTGGCTTAATAGAGTGATCTACTTCGGTCCTTGGGTGGGTTTTTACTTAAAACTTGTTCCCAAACAGGTTTCAACTAGTTCTTAGGCCTATTTTTTGAGCGGTTTGGTCCAGTTCCCAAGTAGAACTGGTTCGGTTGCATACCTCTAATTGTCATGTGTTTGAATATAATGTGCATAACTATGTAAAAAAAGTATCAATGAGATGAAACGAGTCACATTTAGTTTATTTTAATTTAAGCAAAAAAGAAATTATTAAGATTTTTATTACTCGTATTGTTAAGAGAGAGAGAGAGAGAGAGAGAGAGAGAGAGAGAGAGAGAGAGAGAGAGAGAGAGAGAGAGAGAGAGAGAGCATGTGTAGCTGATCTTTTCCATTTTTTAATTTGATAAACATACTACAAAGTCACCATAGAAATAATTTCCATATGCATTAAAATACAAGGAAACTCACATGAGGTTCCAAAGGTGACTTCTCATCATATATGTCAAGCAATTGTAAGCACCTTTTTGTCACTATCTGGACAGCTAGGCGAGGCTCACCAGATCCGGATAGCAAACGGCTTTGCAAAGGCTCCCCATCACATATAAAATAGTAGTCACATGCCCACCAGTGTCAATGTTTCGAAAGTTTCGTCTTGTTCCTAGTCCCATTGTTTAAGGACTTTTGTTTAATGTCTAGTATTTCGTTCTGTCATTATTCCAAGTTTGGATATTAGAAGTGTCTTGTCTATAAAATCCTTTTTTGATAAATAAAATCAGCTTGACCATTTCCATGGGTCATTTTTTTACCTCAAGCTCATTCTTTTTTTCTTTTTTTTTGCGATACCAGTTGATAATGAATCACCTATCACCAGTCGATAGCGCATGGCCTTAAGCAATAGTGGCTGATCAAAGTGATGTACAAAATCACCTCAGTAATATTGAAGATGGCGTAGGACATATATCCATTGTCCTTCAACAACTCTCAAGGCAAATGGAGTCCATTCAAGCCAAGCTCAACCAATAACTGCTCTAAACATACTCGTGACACCTACGAACTTGCCAAATGATAACTAACATGATAGACACTTTGCAAGGATCATGAAGAAGTTGAGCCAATTGCAGGATCCAAATCCCATTGATTTGTCTAACTATGTTACTGTTAAAAATCCAGAAGAGCTCAAAGTACCTAAATACGGAGGATACGCCAATGCCTCTTACCCAGAGGCCTATTTGCAGGCCTACCTAGTCCGAAGGATGATTCAATCATATCAATCAAATTTGACTGGCCCCGTCTAGCAATGGTACATTATAAGGAAGATTATTCTTCTTAAGACTTGGGAGGAATTGATTGATACTTTCCGCCAAAAATATTACGTTGACATCAACATTGACATCATCCCATCATACGAAGAGTTGATAGGCATGGAGACAAAAGATAATAAATTCTTAACGGCACATACTGCATCAAAGAGGAGCCCGATTGCCCAATTTGACCCACAACCAATAGAAGAAGGATCAATTAAAGAAACTATTGATGCATCCTTGAATGATGAAGGGACTATCAAGCATTATCCCATTACTAAGAAGCTTCCTACTAAGAAAGGCAATGAGCCCACGGACGAGGTCAACGCTATAAAACCTATTCAGAGCCGGAGCATGACAACACAGCTCCCCAAGCTTACCGCAAGAGCTAGGGTCCAAAGAGAACCAACCCCTATCAACCTAAAAGTGAAATTCCACCATCTTCCAGTCCCTTTGACAGGCTCAAACTAGCAAAACGAAGGGTTTTACTCAAGAAGTTAGGATTGGGTGTTACTAAAAGAAAACATAAGCAATCAAAGCCAACACTTGACACTGAACATAGGCAAAATCTGACAACTAATAAGCGGCCACATAAAGGCTTTGAACATCGCCCATGGTACAGTCTTGAGAGCTACCAATATTATATAGATGAGGTCAGCCATTCATCGAATGACTATTAGAATGGGGAACATGCTCTTCAAGGGTTATCTCCCAATGGGCTACTCAATTGGTCACTTGACCATGAGAGGAACATAGATACCTCATCTTTAGCTGGAAATTTCAACCCAGAAAAAAGTAATGAAATGATCTCAAAAGAGTCCAGCTTCCCTGAAGTAGCACAGAATTCACCACCGTAATGAACGGAATGTCAATGCAATAGGAGGACCAATTACCTAACTAAGACACGATGGGCCCATCTGGTCTCCAAAGAATTATATAATTCTGAGAGAAATAGGAGTACTTAATCACTGTAAATATAACGGCATGACTTGCCCCATGATCCACTTGCAATATTTTTAGGTTGAAATGAGTCAGGCATTGTAACCAAGTACCATTCATAACTCAGACCTTCCAAGAGAGTCTCATGGGGCACGCATTGCAATGATTCTTCATGGCAATAATATACTTCATGAGGGATTGGAGTGAGCTGTCTTCTGCGTTTTTGTGTCAATACCAAACCAAGATTGGAATAGAATTGCTTGGTGAAGATTTGGTTCGCATCAAAAGAAAACCAATGGAGGATTTTCGAGCATATATAGAAAGGTGGGAAGCTTTCATGATGCAAGCTAACCCTCAATTGGGTGAGGAAGAAATGATGAAACTATTCATAAAAGCCTTACCTTGCAAGCAATGCTCTTGGTTGCATGGAATGTGTTTCCGTAACTTCAAGGAAGTAGTCCTCTCATGCGAATACTTCAAGTTTACTAAGGGCGAAGAACTCAAAGGGGCTTAATTCCGAGGCCAAAACCATTAACTATCAAAATGCTCCATTTTATAGGAGTTTTCATGGGTTTAAGTTGTTTTTATAATTTCCTATTTTGTATCCTATCTGGTGTGTTATTGTCACATTTTTCATTCTAGTACTATAATTTATTTTCATTCAGTGAATGTACAGTTCCAATATTTCATTTCAAAAGCATGAGAGGGTATCACAAACCGACCCAATGATGCTATCCAACCATAAAAAGAAAATATCATCCAAGGAGAATTCTAAGGACTAGGCTTCCTCATGCTTCCACAAAAACAAATAAATAAATAAATACAAAAAGCATTTCATTACAATTTTTTTTTTCAAAGCAAGATGTTAGATTTAACCCTATTTGTTTTTATGATTTACTTACTTCGTGTCTTAGAACCTCATCCCCTTGACTTAGTGTGATAGGGGGTATTTGAAACTGACACATCACGTGGACTTGTCGAATTCAAGAACATTTTTTCAAGAAAGCAGGGGCAAACAGAAAAATCACCCCATTAAAAAAAAACAAAACAAAAGATATGTTTTGTTCCCTAAATATAATTTTGAGAATGACGCTCTCTCTCTCTTTCCCACATACGAGGATGAAAGATAGGACATAATAGGCACAAGCACGGTTGAACTCGAAGTATGCATATCGTGGTAGCTCAAGATAAGGCAACCTAGGAATCCTCCTCCATGCTGCTCTTAGCCTCTCTCATTTTGTGAGCCGTCCTTGGAGCTTTGTACGCTCCACCTCGTACCTGCACAACTTTGCCTCAAGTTTGACCTGCACAACTTTTTTTCCTCAAGTTAGTTGCTAAAAAAAAATCCAAAAAAATTGTCATAAAAAAAAAAAAAAACAAAAAACAACGAAACAAAAAAAAACAAAAAATGCTTAAGGACCGAGGAAAAAGGAAAAAGGCAGTGAACAGAGAGGAGGGGGGAGAACCGAACAACTCGAGAGAGAGGGAGCAGTGAAAAAGAGAGCTTGAGCGGCTCTGCCCCGCAGCCATTTGAAGCCTTCGCTGCGCCGGCCGCCGCGCGGCGGAGTCGCTCGTCCGCGAGCACGGCGCCACCCCTCGCCGTACAACCTGTAGCAGCCGAGCCCCCCACTCACCATCTCCGAGCACCGTCGCCGTCGCAGTACCAGCTGAGCGCCGCCGCCATTCAGCCCCGACGTCGTCACCGCCATCCGCCGCAGTACCTCTGCCGAACTGAACCAGGGAGGTGTAGGAGAGAAGGTGGCTTCGGCGTGCAGAGGTCGCAAGAAGAAGAAAAACAAAGGGGAGAGAAGAGAGGAGTGGGGAAAGAAACGGAGGGGAGGAGGCGTCGCCGTTGCAGCCCTCTCTGGGCCACCACCACCGTCGCCGACAAGCCACCCAATCGACGCCGTTCG
Source organism: Eucalyptus microcorys (assembly GCA_014182515.1). Lineage (NCBI taxonomy): Eukaryota > Viridiplantae > Streptophyta > Magnoliopsida > Myrtales > Myrtaceae > Eucalyptus > Eucalyptus microcorys. The sequence continues at coordinate 11,334,660 of CM024569.1, forward strand.
CCGCCATCTTCCCCATAATCCAGATCTGAAGCAAGGGGAAAAAAAAAGAAAAGCGGCGAGGGAAGAGAAAAGGAAGGAGAAGGACCACCACAGAAACACCAAGAAGAGAGGGAGCGGGAGAGAAACAGCAGCACAATCACCAAACACCGAGAAAAACACCGGGAGAGAGAGGGAGAGGGAGAAGAAGTCCGAGCGAGGAAGCGACTAAGGGAGAGCAAGGGAGCTTCAGTTGCGTGCGAGCCCCGCCGGACGACCCTCGGCCAACGTCCTCAAGTCGAATCCGGTAGGTCCTTCTCGCGCCCTGTTTCCACCCTGTTCTGTGCATCCCGGGCCGGAGTTTGCGATCGACTGGTTTGCGTGAACTCCGGCCCCGTCCACTCCCTCTCTGGTTGTTGTATGTCTTATTGTTTGTTGGTGAGAGTCTCGGTTTGGGTTCGGATCCTGGTTGAGCTAGAAACCGTGCGATTCGGGAGCGCACTCCACCTGTTCGGTAAAATGTCTGAATGAGATCTAGTCTTGTTTCGTCGTTTTGAACCGGAGTCGAGTTGTTTAGGCACCGTCCCACCTAGCCGAGGTTTTCATGTGATTTTTTAGCGTCTCAGACGTAGCCACGCCACTCGACCTGCGGCTGCTCTTGTTGCGACGCACGAAGGCCGCGGATCTCTTTTGTTTTGGGGCACAGGCGGCGGCTCTCGTGGCCATCGAGCCACCTCCGGTCGAACGAGAGTTGAGCATTAGGCTCGGCTTGGTCAAGGCGGTGCCGTCGCGCCTTAGTTGGACTCAGAAACGCGGCATCTTGCTACAGCACCACCTCCGTCGCGATTGGTCCGTTGCGAAGCCGCAAGTCGCGAGGTGGGTCAACGGGCCAAACCCGATGTCGTCGCTGGACTTTCGTCGTCGATGCCCTGTGTAGAATATCAGTCGGCGACCAAAGAAATGTTGGTGTTAAGAGTTTTAGTTTGTAGAAATAAATTGCAGACGGAGGGAGACGTTTGGTGAAGAAGACGTAGAGGAGAAGAACGCACGAAGGGGAAGGAGACCAAAAGAGAAAAAAATAAAAGAAGAAACAAAAGAAAAAGAAAAGTACAGAAAAAATGAAAAGTAAAACAAAATATAGAAAAAGAAAGTAAAAAGGGGCTTTGGGAAAGAGGAGTCGCAGGAGCAGATGGTGCAGAGGAAACTGGTGCAGTGAGAAAAGACAAACTAAAAAATTAATTAATCAATTTTTATTTTCAAAAAATGAAAACGTTTAAAAAAATCCGAAAGTGTGGGATCCGGGCTTGTGTTGAGTCCACGGGTCGGATCAGGTTTATCCGGTCCGAACCCGCCCCCTCGAATATTATAATATAAAAAAAATTTTCAAAAAGATTTAAAATTTAAATTTAAAAAAATCGAAAAAAATGATAAAAATTCAAAAACTCCTCCGAAAATTCAAAGTTTCAGAAAACATTAAAAAAATTCGATTTTTTCTTTTCTTTTTCAAAAAAAAAAATCCAAAAAAATTGTATTGAGCAGTGTTTACTTTACAAAGCATACCTTGGGAGACTAGACATTGCAGTTTCATTGATGAGACGTTTAGTTTCGACAAGCCAAGAAGCACAGAGAAGGAGTTCCTCCTCTTCCTTTGAATTGGCTACTGTTAATAGGGATAAAGTCTAGAAACCTCACTTCTTGTTCAAACACATACTTTGTCGAGAAGTGATTGTCATTAGAAAACTGGAGGTTTTGACTATCCATCTTAGATTCCATGGAAGTATGAGGTACATGACTTTACCAAATACTACCGATGTTCATATGATCAAAGGAAAAAAATTAAATTAAATTAAATTCCACAAAAGGAAGGCCTTGAAGATGGATCAACAACTGTTGATCACGCATACATGACCATGAATAAGAAGGGCCAATCAAAAGGGATGCTAAACCATGATAAGACAAAATAGGCATAACCAACTATCGAGACATTCTAAAAAGTCATTGAATACAAACTTTGAGAAAGGGTAATTTGGTATCGTTTCCAATAACCCCTCTCTAAATTTGCTTTTGACATAGTTTCCTTATTGATAGGAAGTATCGGGATTTTCGGAACAAACTTAATGGGTTAATTTGAGCAAATCTATATTGGCCAAACAAGCGTATGGGAGTACCTCATATCAAATTCACTTAATTCGATGTGAAAAGACATATTGTCCTAAAGTCGGCTTGGATAAATGAAAAGAGAAGGGTTCCATAGACACTACTAGCACCTCAGCCTAGTGGTATGGGGGATGAAGCAATCCAGGAATGATTAGGCTTCAATCCCCGGAAGCGGTAACTAGGTTATCATATGTAAAAAACCTAATAAAATTTCTTTTGTGTCTCTTGATTTTGCAAAAAAGGGAAAAGTATTTAACCTAATGAGATCAAAAGTGTAGGACTTCATGCCATCTTCTTCATGCCATCTAGGATTATGGGCCTATTCAATTGACCAACATAGGATAATGTTGTATTGCTCCTAGTTATTCAACTTTTGAGAATTCATACACTAATGTATTCCTTCCTATCCGTTGTAGGATCATGTTACTACCAAATGTATGGATGCCAAATTAATGAGAGGCATGTCAAACTCTAGTAAACTCTTTCAAGCAAAATGACGTCTCAAATATCGCCAAAGCAGATCCCAAGAAGATTGTGAGCCTCAATTTGCTTCTTTGCTTTTAGCCCTACTCATTGATCTATTTCTATATCTTTTCGTATGTAGATGCAAAAGCAGACACATCCGTCAAATCAAAGATCAGCCTTGATTAATTGTTTATATGTTATTTCTTCTTTTGAATAGGGGCAATTCGTGAGCATTCAATTTTTTTTTTAATAATTCCCTTTGTGTTTAGGATTTAACACATCTATAGAGGCAATTTGTTAAATTCTTTTAATGAATTTTTTGAGTAAAATCAATTATTTTTTTTAGGAGTACAAAATCCCTCATATTTAAAATGCTCCATGCTTTTTCCAAACATATTTTGCATGATTATTTTGTCTATCTAAGTCACTGATTCCACTGAGGATTATTAAAGTAGACGACTGAATGAATAATGTGGGAACGATTAAACATGCCAAATGAGGTGCATCAAAATGATGAAAGGCAAGCCATATCCCATATACAATCCGCTGTTTATACACTTGTGAGATGAGCATATGAAGTTTTATGTCTGCAAAGTAAAGGGTTTCTCTCATGAATGGTACGATAACCAGAGTAATGAGGGGCATATATTTCTCTAACCTAAACACTACAGGTTTTCCATTGCTTATCACCTTTAAGCCTTATACACTAGTGAAGTTTCTTTCATATTACCCTTGTCAAGAACCACCCTACACTGGGGTAGATCGGAGGCGAGGCAGCATCACAAGGTGAGAAAGATGATAAAAATGTTCTTGCTTGCTCTTGCATTAATCTTTGGATATCTTTTTTGCATATGAACACTCATGATAATTTAAGTACCATAGAATGACGAAGAGCGATTTTGTTTCTACTTGACACACTTGTATTCAATGTATAGCCCAATTGAGTTTATAATTTCTCCCTCACATAGAGGCAAAGCAGGAGTTATTACCGTTCAAACAACATGATCCGGAGTGCTGACTGAAGACAAAGACCCAAGAGTCTAATAGCAAAGTTTTGTTTGAACTTGACTAGGCTAGTCCTTAAACAACAAAAATGAAAAACAAAGGGGCATGAAAAAGGTAGTATACCTAGTAAAAGTAAGGTCAATGCCTATAGATGAGAAAATTTGAAAAAAAACAAGGGCATGAAAAAACAGTGTGCCTAGTAAAAAGCAAAACTGACGCCCTTAGACAAAAAAGTAAAGTTTAGTCATTTGTACTCCCAAGCAAAGTTGCTATCGTGGTTCAATTAATAGAGCCTCCATGAAGATAATATTTGGTGGTGAGAAGAAAGACCGATGACAATGTTAAGACAATCACCAACTCCCACTCTTTTACACATGAGCCGAGCTTATGTTGCGTCCCTTTATAAAATTCTCTTTAGACTAGAGCACTTCAATTAACGTAGGACTTGATATGATTATAAGTATCGCTCGAAGAAGTACAAGCAAGATTATTTTTATCTCTTTTCGCAGTGTTCTTGACTTGTAAACTTGGAGATGATTGTACTGTATTTCTTTCATGAGCCTTAACCATAATGGTCCCCTTTGATAAGCCGTTGACCAAGCCTATATTACGATTCCAATAAAGACAACTTAGATTGGTAAAGTTGTATTTCTTACGAGAATACTCGGACCATTGCCAACATGATGACAGTGAGAAGATGTGCTTCTTGTAAATCTTACATTAATGGTCGGGATAAAACAACATTTTTAATGAAGAGTGAGTGAAAAGTCATTTCAAATTGAAAGTCCTTCATCTGATATATTTAAGACGTCCATATTTGAAGATTGTCTTTCTAAATTTTCTCCAATGCAACTTTGACGATGCAAAATTGACAAAATTGTCATGCATGAACCCCATTTGAACTCATAAGTTTACAACATGCTGACATATTGCATGAGACATACTTTCATAAAGTAGAGATATCATGAGGTAAGCATATCTCTACCTTTATTTAAAAAAAAAAAAAAAAAAAAACCTTGTGTCTGACCAAGTGTTTCATTGTCTTTGAGTACACGGCCATTGTCCGAGTGCTCTCTTATCGACATTCGACCTGTTCAAGTTATGCTCTAAATATAGGTACCGACGACTGCCCAAGTGTCCCATTGTCTTTGAGTATCTACCATTGTTTAGGAACTCCTTTTCAATTACACACGACTTGCTCGAGTTGTCCTCAAATTGTATCATTGAATATTTGTAACTTTTCAAGTATTCCATTGTTTTATGTGCTTGTGGCTACCTATATTCCAACCCCTTTGAGTGCCTATGGTCATCCAAGTATTCGCAAAGTTTTATTGCTCTATGGTGCACTCGAGAAAAAGTTGTCTACTTAATTGGATAAACCCTGTGCTACATCCCTAACATCTTTTTACCAGGAGGTCAGAGACCTCCACGAATATCCGAGGTGTATTCTCGATATTCCAATCATTAGGAGGTGGGACACCTTTACAAAGCCTCTTCACGAATATTCGAGATGTGTCCTCGATATTCCATTTACCAGAAAGTGGGAGACCTTCACAAATGTCTATGGAGATGGGAGACTTTCACGAATATCCAAGGTGCGTTCTCAATATCCCAACTTCTTTCTACGTGGAGGTGAGAGACCTTCATGAATATCCTAGGTTCATCTTAGTTATTGCCAAGTTCTCTTTACCAAAAGGTGAGAGACCTTCCCAAGTGCTTAAGGTGAGTAGTTGCAAGTACTTTTTCGATGCTTGTGAATGTCTAAGTATCTTTCAAGATATTTTCCAGGAAATATCACTAGGGAATCGATACGGCTTGCTTCCGTAGCTCGGAGTCTCCCTACATCGACACGGCATGCTTTCGTAGCCCAATATCCCCTTACATCAGCTTAGCATGCTTTCGTAGCCTAAAGTGCTCCTTTTATTGACTTGGCGTGCTTCTGTAGCTTACTGTCCCCCTACATCGACCCAATGTGCTTTTGTAGCTCGGTGTCCCCCTACATTATTCTGACGTACTTTTATAGCCCGAAGTCCATCTACATCGACCCCGCATGCTTCCGTAGACCAGAGTCTCCTTTCATTTACCCGGTGCGCTTCTGTAGCTCGAAGCCCCCACTTTATCAACTCGGCGCACTTCTATAGCCTGGAGTCCCACTTCATTGACTTAATGTACTTTTGTAGCTCGAAGTCTACCTTCATCGACTTAGCGTGCTTCTGTAGCCTAGAGTCTCACTTCATCGACCCGGTGTGCTTCCGTAGCCCGGAGTCCACTTTCATCAACTCGGCATGCTTTTGTAGCCTAGAGTCTCACTTTATCGACCTAGCGTGCTTCCGTAGCCTAGAGTCCACTTTCATCGACCCGGCGAGCTCTCGTAACTTGGAATCCACCTTTATTGACCTAGCGTGTTTTTGTAACCCGAAATCCACCTTCATTGACTCGGTGTGCTTCCGTAGCCTAAAGTGAATCTTTATCGACTCGGCGTGCTTTTGTAGCCCGAAATCCATCTTAATTGACTCGGTGTGCTTCCGTAGCCTGCGATTCTCCTTTATTGACCTGGTATGCTTCCGTAGCCCATGATCCCCTTTTCATCGACTCGGCGTGCTTCCATAGACAAGACGCGCCTTTGTAGCCCGAAGTTAGATAATTGAAAAATGGTTCGGGCCCTAGAAAAGTAGCTTTCCCATGTCATCAGGTAAGATGATATCTTGATATTTGCCAAAAAACTCGGTTTCACACCCGCATTACTCCTTCCTGGTAAGTAAATACATGTATCTTCTTATCTGTCTTAATATCTATTATGCTATATTACCATTTCTGCATAGAACACCTGGTCCCAAGTAAGATTTATCCATTGCATATGTATTGATAAAATTTAGGTATCTATTTGTCTTTGAATGCAAAATTTGCAAACTCACCTTCAAATAATGACAACTATTAACACCTAAATTTTGGCTAAGTATTTATGATAAAAATTGCATGGAAAATTAAGGACCAATTTGAGCCTAACAAAAATGATTTCCGCATTACTTGGGTCTTAGTTTTTATTTGCATTTACTAATTTTTATTTTCTAATTTTATTTTCCCTTATTTTACCCTATTTTTGGATAATTATATTTTAAAAAATAAACATTGGCTCTAGGGGCTAGGCCTGATCCCCGCCCCTTTTCTCTTTTCTGCACGAGCCTAGGGCTCATCTTTCCCCCAGCTTGCTGACTGGACGGCCCGACCCTTTCTTTTTCCTCCTCCTTCCCTCTGTGGTATGGACACGATGTGCACAGAAGAGGAGGCAAGTGCAGGCTACTTATAGAGAGAGGGAGGATCAGAGGCGACGGAGGGAATGTCTCACAGGCGTCATCAATGCCTGCCTTCAATGCCAGGCAAGCCTTTGCAAAGAAGAAGGGATGGCACACCAATTTGACCAAGAGAGAGTCCAGTCGGCGAGCCAAGGATTAGAGGCCAAAGCTCCTTCATTGACTAGACCTTCCTCACCTATAAATAGGCAGGTTGTGAGCTCAATTGAAGCATGCAGCAAGCTCAAAGAATTTCCCCTGAGAGACATCAGGGAAGGCTCGAGAGTAAGCAAGCTAGAGAAAGAGAGAAAGGCCAAATCTGAGGAAAGGTAGAAAATGTGAGAAATACTTGAGAGACCATGAGGGGGAGCCAAAAGTCACAAATAAGGGTGGACTGAAGGGGAGAGTCATCAGCCATCATCATGCTTTGTTCGCATCAAAGTCGCGGTAGGTTCCATTTGGGTTTGTCTTTTTTTTTTTTTTTTTTTTTGGGTTTAGGGTCGATTTCCCAAGATCCTGACTCGGAGACTGATCTAGTAAGAATGAAATATTTTCATAATTCTCTATTGATACGACATGCTATTTTTTCCAATCATTTTAATTGGTTAGGTCTAAAATAAGAATATCCTTTTATATGACCTATTATAGATATCCATATATAGATACATTGACTTGGCGGGTAGACATAGCCCGAATATGTCGAGCTCATCCACTATCCGATGCTGCCGAGCCGGGTAGGGCTCCCTCAACTAAACGCCTGTAGTACCTTGTTTTTTTACTCTATTTCGGGCCCATCGGTCGAGCCGCCGTCCTTCGAATCGGGTGAGTCTTCAACCTCATTTAGTTAAGAACCGTGGTCGCAAGATCTCAGGTGTTGTTGGCTTTGAATCTTGCTTGAATTCGAGCTCATTATCCTCGTCACTAACCCCCTACTGATGCACCCTATGTGCTTGTTGAAATGCCCGGTTGAGATATATGCATTCATTCTTGGTTTCTTGTTCCGTTTTTAGTGTTCGTGGTTTGTCGAATACGTTTTGGTAGATTTCAACAGACATCTTTTGCTCGGTCTGCCTCATTTCATGGTTATTATCGGCATGTATCATGGTTCCACAAGCGATTGATTCTTGCCCGGTGAGGTTGGAGTGTGGCGATGGTAGTTAGGTGCGGCTCCCTCGTTCTTGAGTCCTTTTTTTTTTTCTTTTTTTTCTTTTTTTATCTTTTTAGTTAGTTAAGTTTGAGTCTTATTTTTACGTTTGAACTGGTGGTCATGGGGATAGGTGAGATCGGCAGCATTTTGGCCATTTTGTGCAAGGGAATGAGAGACCCGATTGACGGAGGGAGAGGGAGGTGAAGAGTAAAAGAGACAGAAAATAGGAAAAGATGAAAAGAAAAACAAGTGGAGGAGGGGAAATAATTTTTTTAAACAGAAAGGGTGTATCTTTTTTTTTTTTTTTTTGGTGACTTGAAACTCTCATATAGCCGACGGCCGGCAAGATAAACCCGAGGTGACGCTAGTGCAGAACCTACCACCACGATGTCACGCTTAAGACCTCTAGCAACACTCTCTAAGATTCAAACTCCTTTCCTTTTATGAGAGGAAAGGAGCTTGAGCCAGCGACGCCACCGCAAGGGTGGTAACAGAAAGGGTTTATCTATTGTCTTTTGGTTCATGGAGTACAAAAGGTGGAGTTTTTTTTTTTTTTTTTTCATGACAACGTGCAGATAGAGAGAGGAGAGAAACAAAGAGAGAAAAGAAAGAAAAGTCAATAAATAATGAAGACAAAGTGGAGAAAGACAAAATGGGTCACTTTCACTCTCTTTTTCACTAGTCTGGCGTGTACAGAGAGAAGAAAAGACAAGACAAGGAAGAGAGAGATAAGAGAGAGATAAGAGGAAAAAATCGAAGAAAGGAATTAAAATAGTAAAGGAGAAAATGAGACAGAGGGGGGGCCTCGCGTCCAGTCTCCGGAGGTGCGACCCAGGTTGGTCGGGCCGGATCCGAGTCGGGCCGGCTGGCGGGTCTCACCCACCTGGGTCAGCTTTTTGTTTTATTGTTATTTTGATTGAAAAATGAATAAAAAATTATTTGTTCTAAAAATCAGAAATATCCCCAAAAGTCTACATTTTTCAAAAAAACAGAAAATGCATCAAAGATAGTTTTATTTTCCACAAATGCATGGAAAATCCTTGAAAATCCAAAAAAGCTTTAGGGTTTAAACAAGATTATGTACTAAAAGATCATTAGTAATTAATTAGTGTAATCAAGTCCTCGATCTTAATTTCTCTAATTGCGCAGGAATGAATTATTTCTCATAATATTTCGCTTGAGTTTTTAATCGGCTCACATTAAATCAATTAGTGACGGCTCATTTTTGAAATTGACTTGTAGGTTAAAAACTCAAATTATAAGTCATGAAATGGTAGATTTAAGAGAGCTTAGGCTAACCCCTATGCTTAGCGAACCATTAGCCTCCAATGCCCGCGACACCGTAGAATCAAACACAAAATAAGGAAATATGTGGTCTCTAGGTCTCTTTTAGTGAGCTACACAGTGTGGTTTCATATTGTTTATCGGAACTTTCCGCCTCATCCCTTATATAATACAAGATTTAAACCTGCGGGCCCAAAAATTTGTGGGAGTTGATTCTTGAGGTAGATGGAACGGCAAAATGCAGTCCTTATCTCACGTCACTTGATCTGTTACTTCATTTAAGATGTTAATCAAAGTGAAGACAAAAACTCAATCACGGATCCCCGATGACGAGCTCGCCACCTAGTTTCAAAGCGCCAATCACCAAGGACTTTGAGAAAATAGGAGGAGCTTCAGAGCAGCAAATCACACCCTGTAGAAGTAGAGCACAACAAAAAAATAAAATGGCTTTCATATTCAGCTGTAGAGTAACAGAAACGCCAAATATGCAGAATTGATCGGCCCTGTTCCATTAGCCTATCTTTGGTGACTAATCTGTTATGCATAGGTAACCAAGAGATATAAACAATCATTTGTGGGATGCAAGAGTTAAATCAAATTAGTCTAAGACCCATAAATTCCAACACCCATCAGCCTCAAAGCATCTCAAGGACTCCCCTGGTTAAGTCCAGGCCCATAAAATACCCTTCAAGCTCCAACAGTTTAGTCCAGTCCTGTGGTTGCGCAGATGGTTCTGACTCAAACTAGTTGTGCCAACGCTAGGGTTCTCTTTTTCCAATAGAATTACTGACTAACTCACTATTCTCTTTTTCCAAGAGAATTGAGGAGGAGCTTCAATGGCACGAAAATTTACTAAGAATGAGCTTCCAATTATTGATGCCATTGGCATCTGACATGAAAGGAAAACTACTAACGCATACATGCTGCGCTGTCGTGTTCCATTTCCACATAATTACAGAGCACTAGATTGTCATATTTCAATAGAATCAACTGTTGCATATCCAAGCTACTATATTTTAGAGCCTTGCTCGCTTAAGCTTGAAGGCACCGCTGATTCCTGGCAAATGAATTCTTTGGAAGTAGTCCTCCCAATTGATATACCGTGGATCAAAGCGGAAGGCACTTTCCAAGTCTACTCCATTCTCCACGGCCGTAGCTCTCAAGGATTTTGTATTTGTGTCGTCGAAGCTGGTCGGTTCAGAAAAAGGAAAGAGAAAACAAAAAACAAGATTTCATTAAAGATTTCGTTTCGTATGGTCGCTGCTTTATTTGGATGCCATGATTTTAAGTAGATTGATTAGTGAGTCGATTGCAAAACTGAGGCATACATGCCCTTGAAAAATGCGTAAGGTCTACAGATTTCTGCCGCTCGCATTGCGTTGTCAATATTCCTTTTCAGATCAGCATGCAAGCTTTGGAAACCATTCTGTTCCTACAACAATAAATAATAAATGTTAACAAACTCATTCATATCGATAGGCATATGATGCAAACATTAGGTCTATCACTGTGAATATGCCTTTTTGCACTTCTGGCTTTTCAAGTTGCGATGCTTATGGAAGTAAAATGGGTTTGGTGGACAAATATGCTCAGTTCATGAGTAATCCTATGACCGTATGACATGGTTATAAAGGGGACAAAGGCACTACAAGTGCTATATATTTGTAAAGTGCTTACTTTGGTATCAGAACTTTTCCATCGATGATTTGATTGCCACAATTTTTTAATCGATCTCCTGAGTACCGTGAATGAAGGGAAAAGGGAAATTGCCGATATTACACAGAAGAAAGTTTTTCATGAGTCATATCACTCAAGTAATCAATTGAAAAGTTATGACACTAAAATAAAGTATGTATAAAAGCTAAGGCCCTCATGTGTCCTTTTTAGAGTGGCTAACTTTAACTCTTCTAGATTTATGTAGATAAAAGCGGAATCTTCATGTGTGTGAAGGTTTTTGCATTAGACATCAAAGAAATCGAACTTATAAAAGTCATAAGAAATGCTGTTTCGTCATAATGCCATATTATGGTTGACCTAATGGCTAGGCCATTGTCAATTTATCACGGCAAAAGTTACAATAAACACACAAAAGCGGAGAGGGATGCAAAAAAAATTCATATGGCATATGAGATATTGGTATATGATTGACAATTTGAGTCAATGGGACAAACCTTTGACCGGACAGTGTAATATTGGGTCAGGTGCTTTTGAAAGCTTTCCATGCTGTCTACAAGTATAAGCTTACCAACTTTGACCGGTTTTCCATCCTCATCTGCCAAAGGGTTGTCTGTGAAATAATTGAGAACGAAGTTCTGAAAGTCCGCATACCTCAGGGGATTACTCATTGAGGAACCCACGTGATAAATCCTATACGCAGGTCGATTTGCATGCACTGCCATGGCCACAATCATGGCATTGACCACCATATCAGCCGGTATCTGCAAAAAAAGAGAGAATTATGTACTAAAACTCAAGCGCAATGAGAGTATAGGCAATCAACGGGCTCGCGGCCCACTTGGACAACTCAAGCATGAAATGTAAATGGGCAAACTCGGACAATATGCTTATATGAGAAATCCCGACCAGGTTAAAAAATTTCCATCTAAATTCGATGTTGAATGTTCGGGTTTAGGCGATACACTAGGTCTAATCTGACAGAAAATGTAACGTAGGCTTGAGAATAAGCTTTTTCTATGTGTATATTCATTGTATTACATTTACAATACATTGGAAAACTTATAGTGTAAGAGACAAAGGAATGAAACAGGAAAAAATAATAAATGAATCTCTATTTTCCTATTTACCAAAACTAATCCACTATTGACTAAACTGTAATCAATGGAATCTTCAAGATATATTTCCAACACTCCCCCTCAAGCTGGTGGCCTGTAGATGTCAAGGATACCTAGCTTGCTCAATAGGTATCTATGTTGTTTTCGACATAATGCTTTAGTGAAGATGTCCGCAAGTTGCTCCGTTGTTCCAATTCCTTTTGTCATGAGGACTCCGTCTTTGATTCTATCCCGAGTGAAATGACAATCCACTTCTATGTGTTTTGTTCTTTCATGAAAGATTGGATTTGCTGCTAATTTGAGTGCAGCATCATTATCGCAGAACAATTCAGTTGGTCCACTGACTTGTATTCCAAGATCCAAGAGAAGTCCTCGTATCCAGACTATTTCATAGGTAGTCTTTGCCATAGCCCGATACTCTGACTCTGCAGATGATAGTGAGACAGTTGACTGCTTCTTTGTCTTCCAAGAAATCAATGACTTTCCCAACTTTATGCAAAAACCAGTAATAGATCTTCCGGTCATTGGACAGTGGCATAATCAGTGTCACAAAAGGCTGTCATCTTCATATTGCGATCCACGAGATAGAAGTATACCAAGGCCTGGACATCCCTTCGATACTTCACAACCTTCAACGCTGCATCCATATGTGATTGCTTTGGCATATGCATGAACCGACGAGTATTTGTACGGCATACGATATGTCGAGTCTTGTCATTGTAAGATATATCAACTTTCCGACAAGTCGCTGATATTCGAAGGATCTCTCGAGCACCGAGTCCTTAATGGTTGAAGGGGAACTAATGTCATATTCATGTGTCGTCAACTTGGCATTCTCGCTCAACTGGGATGACTCTGGTTTACATCCCGATAAACCCGTTTCGTAAACGATCTCCAAGATGAATTTCCTTTGACGAGGCAAATTCCTTCATTGGATCGAGCAATCTCGATGCCGAGAAAGTATTTTGGTGGTCCCAAATCGTTGATGTGAAAAGTGGAGTGCAAATACCTTTTGAACTTGGCAACATCAGAATCATTATTACCCATGACAAGTATGTCATCGACATATATCAACAAATAAATCGATGAGTCTTTTGTAGTACGTGTAAACAAGGCATAATCATACTTAGAATGCTTAAAACCTGCATTGGTTAGTTCAGCAGTGAATTTAGCATACCATTGTCTAGATGCCTGTTTTAATCCATATAAGGATTTGCGAAGACGACATACCCGAGACTCCCCCTGTCTGCGTAATCCTGGAGGAACATCCATGTAAATTTCTTCATCTAGATCACCGTGGAGAAAAGCATTATGCACATCCATCTGATGGAGAGACCAATTCCGTATGGCTGCAACGGACAAGAAGGAACGTACGGTGACTTCTTTAGCTACCGGAGAAAAGTCTCATGGTAATCAAAACCTTCTTTTGAGTGAATCCCTTGGCAACCAATCGAGCCTTATAGCGCTCAATAGAACCATCTGCCTTGAATTTGATCTTATAAACCCACTTGCAGCCAATCGGTTTCCTTCTTGGCGGCAAAGGGACAATGTCCTGTGTGATTCTCCATTAGAGCAAAAGAAGTTCGGATTCCATCGCGTGTCGCCATCTAGGATCTTGTGCTGCCTCGGCGAATGAGGATGGTTCTCGTTCTTCGATATACGACGATACAACACATATGTCCTGACGATAACTGATTAAATGACACATATGAGGCAATAGGGTATTGTGTACCTGAAGAACTCCTGGCAGAACATATATAATCCTTGGTCCATGTAGGTGGACGAGTGTGTCGTCCGGATCGTCGAGGCTGTTCAATGATATGTGCTGTAGGATCCGATGATTCAGGAATAACTGGTGAGGCAGTTGTTGTTAAAGGAGATTGGAGAATGTCCTCAGATAAACTTGGCGATGTTGCTTTTGAAGGTGTAGATTCCATTGATACAGACGGAGAGGGTCCTGATGATGTGGGTGGTCTTAGTGCGATAAGACATCCTGATGCTGAGGATAAAGATTCATCGGACAAAAATTGTCTGTCGTGCCCTGAGAAGGACGGTGATGAAGAAACCATTTCCTCAAATGGAAATACATCCTCATGGAATATAACATCCCTGCTAATGAAGAAAGTCCCCAGAGATCTCCATAACTCGATATCCTTTCGAAGGGAGGAATATCCCATGAAAACACATCGAGTAGCTCGAGGACCCATTTTATCTCGAGGACCCACATTTGTTGTATAACATAAACAACCAAATACTTTAAGATGATTATTATCAGGCTGTTTATTGTAAAGCATCTCAAAAGGGGTCCTACCATTAAGAATTCGAGTTGGCATGCGATTGATCAAGTAGGCTGCCGTGACCACACAATCTCCCCAAAAATCTTCCTGAATGGAAGCTTGGTATTTTAGAGCACGGGCAACCTCTAACAGATGCCTATGTTTGCGCTCAACGACTCCATTTTGTTGTGGAGTGTAAGTGCAGGAACTTTCATGAAGAATACCATGGGAAGATAATAATGTGTTGCAATCAGAAGTGAAAAATTCACGCCCATTATCTGTACGGATTTTTTGTACAGATTTACCAAACTGATTTTTAATTATGGAAAGAAAACTTGATAAATGGCCAAAAGTTTGGCTTTTTGATTGCATAAGATAAACCCATGTGGCTCGAGTGTAGTCATCAACAATTGTCGAAGAATCGAGATCCGTCACGGTGAGGAGTATGATAAGGTCCCCAAATGTCCATATGAAGTAAATAAAAAGAATTTGGTGCACGAGATGTACTTTTCGGAAAAGATGCTCGAGATTGTTTAGCTAAAGGACATATTGGACATTTTGGATGAGGAAAAGAAGCACTGTGACCCAATCGTTGATGAGAAAGGAGAATTTTATTTGAACTGATGGCATTACAAGAAGCATGCTTATTCAATAATTCTAAATCTCCTGGGGAATTGTTCCAGAAATAGAGTCCCTCTACCATACTACCCAAGGCCATCACTCTGCCAGTCGAATGGTCCTAAAAAAGACAATTGTCTGAATTGAATGTGGCATGACAAGAGTTATCCTCACATACTCTTGAGACAGACAAAAGATTGAATTCAAATTCTGGAATATATAGGACATTTTTCAGGATTAAATTTTGACCAAGATGTACGGTGCCGGTTTTGGTAACATTTGTAATGTTCCCATTTGGAAGACGCACCGTGATAGGGGATTCTGGCATTTTATATGTGTGAGAAAATAGATTTTTGTTGCATACTATGTGGTCATTAGCACCTGAATCGATAATCCATACATCAACTGAAAAAGAATTCTTGTTGTATAGGAAAGTACCTGAGAATCCTGCACCTTTATCGCTAGTCTTGAGTTGATCCAGCATTTCTACAATATTCTGATATTGTTCTTGGGTGATCATCTGGTGAGGTGATCCATATGGCTTTTGTTTAAAAACTTGAGAAACTATGGATTCTCTCTTTTTGTCCTTGTCATTAGGTTTTCCATGCAGCTTCCAACATGTTTCAACAGTATGATGCGGTCGTTTACAGTAGCTGCAATATGTATTTTTAAATCTGGAATTTTGAGAATTTTGCCCACTGACCGTTCTTGCTGACGTGGCACGATCCCAGCCGTCCGATTCTGTTGAAGCCGCGGATAAGTGATGGCCGTCCGATCCAAATAAGCCGATCTCGTCCATCCGTTCCCAGCCACGAGATCCCAGCTTGTCGGATCTAGCGTGTCTATCTAAGCCGTCCATTCTGGACCGTCGATCCCAGCCATCCATTCCTGATCTTAGATCCGAGCCGTCGGATCGCACGGTTTTAGGGTTTCCTCCAGCTCCAGTTCTCCTCGTCGCAGCCGCAGCCGACGACCTTTCTCTCCCGATCTCGTGAGGGTTCCACTGGAGGTTCCCTTACCGGAGGGAAGGACAGCGAGGCTCATGCCTTCGCCTACCCGAGCATGATCAGCGGCGGCCATCCGGTGATGCTCCTCCTGGATGGCCAACTGGTAAATGCGGCTGAGCAGTGGTGGAGGGTCCATCGCGAGGATCTGTGACCGGAAAGCCGAGAAGGATTCGTTGAGAATCAATAAGAATCTCGTCATTTTCTCTCTATCTTTGATTTTGCAAAGATCTTGTTGTAGAGTTTCTTCAGCCCTCGAGGCGTTCTTCGGCGGCCTCAAGCTCATTCCATAGAGCGGAGAGGCGGTTGAAGCAGGAGGTAACCGAGAGGTTCCCCTGCTTCAACTCCGACAGTGCTTGAGTGACGGTGAACAGCTTCGCTCGATCGAGGCGTCCATACATCTCGCAGATGCTGTCCCAGAAGGTTCTGGAATCTTCGGTGGGTGGAAGTCCAGCAGCGATTTCTGGTGTAAGACAGTTGCCGAGCCATGTGCGAACCAGTTGGTTGCACTTGCGCCACTACCGTTGAAGTCGCTCGTCGGTCGGAAAAGGAACGGCTCCATCGAGGAAGCCGTCCTTGTCTTTGGTGACAAGGGCGCGCCGAGATCCCTAGCCCAAGCCGTGTAGTTCTCCGCTCCGGTAAGTTGCATCCCGATGAGCTTCACTTCCGGGTCCGTCGGCCCGGCGATGTGTAAAGAGGGTCACCGGGTTCAAGCCGGCCGCCGCTGCCAATCGGAAAAAGTAGCGGCGCATATCCGGGTTGGAATCCCGGGTAGGGATTCGTCCCTTGACCCGGATTGGATCCGGATTCGTGACCCGGCGGCGCGTATCCGGGTTGAAATCCCGGGTAGGGATTCGTCCCTTGACCCGGGATAGATCCGATTCCTTGAATCGGAACATATCCGATTCCTTGACCCGGAACAGATCCGGATCCCTGTGCATGGATTGTCTGACCCGATGCTTCTGTTGGTCCCATTACAGATGGCGACGGTCCGAAGGGGTACCGAGTCCATACCGTGGCGACGAGCCAAGAGGATACCGGGTCCATGCCTGTCCATACGCTGAGGAAAAGTTGGATTCAACCTTGCGCAAGAGTTTCCTCGATGGTCGAATGTGTTCGGTCTACGCCAAGGGAAACAGCCGGATTCGAGGTAGGTGTCTCCTCTGTTGAGGAGTTCTCAACATTATTCGTCATGGAATAAAAAAATGAATTCCTGACCGTTTTGCTGGTCTGTTTTGCAGGTTAAGATCACGCAACAGCAGGCCAGAAAAGGAACGGTGGCAATTCAAGAATGTGCGGAAGCTAGGCCAGGAATGTCGGCTCTGATACCATGACAGAAAATGTAACGTAGGCTTGAGAATAAGCTTTTTCTATGTGTATATTCATTGTATTACATTTACAATACATTGGAAAACTTATAGTGTAAGAGACAAAGGAATGAAACAGGAAAAAATAATAAATGAATCTCTATTTTCCTATTTACCAAAACTAATCCACTATTGACTAAACTGTAATCAACGGAATCTTCAAGATATATTTCCAACATAATCTTCGGGGCGATTGACTAGTAATACCTTTAATCGAGAACATGCAGTCCATCATTTGTCATACAGATTTTGTTGCCTCACCACGGGCATAATTGATAAGAACTCATCTCTTTTCCTCCCATTTTCCCCCTTGCCACACGTATAGGAAGAGATAATGGCTTGCACCTAGTATTTTAGGGCCGCCAGGGAAGGATGATTCAACCTCTATATCCTTCATAAGCCTAGACTCTTTTTAGTGAAGAAAGTTAGAATTCGAAATTGAATCCATTTTGTAATTGCCTTCTATAATGGGGAAATCTAACCTCAAGCGGTAGACCCCTAAACTTTTGACAATTCACTATTCATGAACCAAGTGTTATGCGAATCAAAGTATAGGTTGATTATCCAAATATGATGTTTGCCTTCCTTTGTGAAAAATCCTAGCTACCTCATTTTCACTAAGTACTTTCCATTCTGTGCGATACAGTCATGTAGGAGATAGTTAAATGATTGATTTTGCACGACAATGCATTGAAAACTGAAGAGGATTGCTCTGATAATTAAATATTACCACGTCCAATATAGTGTCCGGATCACCAATGAAGGAGTTTATTTTTCCTCGCCCGTAATTGATGGCGATGTTATCGAGGGTTCTGTGCATCGTCCATAAAAAAGCAATTTAGAAAAAAAAAAAAAAAAAAAGAAGAAGAAAAAGAGACTTGCTTCGTATACTAATATGGTCATGAACTTCTGAAGTCCCACGATACAGAACTAATCAACTAAAACAATTTTGCGACAAACAAGTACTATTAAATGGTTTATCATCTAAGAAAATCACGTGACAAGTTCCAAACACTTTGTATTGTGTGCGATCAATTTATAATTTCAACAAGTGCAATAAAGCTCTAAGCCTTTTGGGATTGGAAAATCATGTCCTAACATTTCCACAAGTGATATACAATTGCTGGAAAATCGAATTACTTATCAAACTTATTTGGAAAGATTGTCTGGAAAACATGGAAAAAAAAGGAGTCTTTCTCTTGCATTGAGAGTGTGGTTATGATTATCGATTGGAAATAGAACTCAAGTTCTATGAAAAATTGAGTAAAAGTCGATATCAAATTGAAAACCTAAAATCAACACTTCTATCTCTAATTGAATCAAAATAAAATGAAAGGTTCATTCATTGATGTCCAAACTAAATAGTATAAAAAGACATATGAGTTTAAAAATCTAATTTCCAATTTAATCCACGAATTCACGAAAGGAAAAACTAAATTGTATATAAGAGAACCTATGGATTATTGTAGGCGCCTATAATTAGCTAATTGAAATTTTGATTGATTTTTATAGATTCGATTTGAGACTTAATAACCAGATTTTGGCTTTAAATCAAAACCCTATGGGCCCAAACATGTTTAATTTGCTAAAAGAATCCCATTTTCCAACCGGTTAGACTTGATTGCGCGAATTTCAGAAGGTTAACAGCTTGATTTCATTTTATACAAAACGTTTGATAATGTTAGTCATTTTCCTCCCCATTTTGCTTTCAAAAGCACCAATGAATTTATGTAAATGTGTAAGCGAGAGGGAGATTTGAGAAGGATAACCTGAAAGGGAAACCCTCGAACCAACCAGCAAAAGGTTCCTTATAAGTGCTTGTTATGAAGGTTGGTTATAAGTGCTTGTTATGAAGGTTGGTCTTACTACAGCCAGCGATACGTTCGAATTCAGATGATGCCTCATCATCATTTCTCCCATTGCTTTCGTCAAAGTGTACGTGTTTGGCCAACCATGCAGCCTCGCCCTGCGCATCAATTATTTTGGAGCCGATAAGAAAGGAGGATTATATTTTCCTATGTTTATGAAAATTCATTTTAAAATTTATTTGGTTTGACAATCAAGTGGTGTCAGGATCAATTTTCACTCACCTCGACAAGTCCATCTCCCGGGCAATCTTAAAGACGTATTTTTCCCCATCCACCAAGTGCATTTAGGATTTTACTCATCAATTATTTTCCTTGTCCTTTAAGCCAATATCTCATTGATAAATAGATTCATACATATTACCAAATAACTTTGATTCTGGTTAAAACTATTAGATCTTTCCAAAATAGAAGAATAAGAATCCGGTTTTAATAACAGTGTCAAGTTGCATGATCATCAACCTAATTATTCACCTTAAAAATCTAAACAAAGCAAACCTGTGCAAGCCCAAATTCCTCAAAGCGATGGTGATTTCTTCCTCTGAATCATTCCTTTTTCGAAGCTCACCAATTAATTCTTCACTCAAGAACTTTTCTTCATTGATGTCCAGTTTTTTCCACCCACTTATTGTCTCACCCATGCTAAATGCCTTTTCTGGTATAACTTCGCTGTTTTTGCCACGTACATATGCTGAAAAAGAAAGGTGTACGATTATCATCAATAAAGTATGGTCAATGCGATACACACTAATATGACCAGTCCGCTGAATCAGTTTACGAACTGCTGTGACATAATTCTATTGAGCGAAACGTAGTAGAATGAGGAAATTATAGAGAAAAACCGCAATGGGAAAATCACTTACCAGTTGATACATGGAGTAGCATCTTTATATTGACGCATCTTGTTGCAAATTCTGCGACATGCTTAGCTCCATACGTATTGATGGCCAATGCAGTGTCGTACCTGCAAGAAAAAAAGCATACAAAATTGGTTAAATATAAATCATTAATTGCGGAAAAAATTGAGCAGATTGACAAGGTACCGATCATCAAATGTGACAGTTGCAGCCGAATGGATGATGACATCAATTTCTCTCCACATCTCAGACCTCAAATTGGAGTCATTCACTCCCAAATTCTCACTTGAAACGTCACCCGGAATTGCATGTAACTTCTTGAGAATGGAGCTTAAGTTTGGTGCCCATCTTTGCTTCAAAACAGCGAATAACTTCTTCTCTATGAGCTGTTTGAGATTGAACGCAAAAATTAGACCACATGCACAACTTATATCACAAAACCGATCGTGCGAGAAATCTAAGATGATGGACAGTGGAGATTTTGTTTTATATATGTAAAGAAAAGTTATCTTTCAGTAACTCAAATTAAACCTTGAAAGTTTCTACAATAGTATTGGTCGAGGATGACGTGAATAAATTTGTATATGAAGAGGACTATTCTATTGTTCTGTCTCTATGGCTTTACTTATTTCGCAGAAAATAAATGATTTGAAAAAGATTTTTCTAAAAATGATTGCTTGTATTGCCTTAAATAATTAGTTAATGGAAAATATTATCACTATCAACAACATTTTATGTCTAAATGTTTTAGTGAATTATGAAAAAAAAAAAAATCATTCATTCATTTTGTAGACAATACAAGCAACCATTTTTAATAAGATATTTTTCAAATCAGCTATTTTTTTTTTCAAAACAAATTGAACCTAAAAATATAAATTTTTCTCCATACTGATAAATTTGTAAAAAGAGTCTATAAGTATCAAGCAAATATTGGAAAAAGAGTTACTGCTCACTAATTTCCCAATAACTTGTCGGTAACTAATCCATATTTTTATAAAACTACCTACTCTTTGTGATGGTATGCAAATTACCAACTTTTCTTATATTTTATTAATTGTATTTGTCTTTCTCATCAATGCCTTAAATTTGTGAACTCTTATATGAAATTATCAATATTTATTTGTGTGACTTACTAGCTTTCCTTATATAAGGTTGACAACTAATTTTGGTTTACCAAGCCTCATTTGAGTTGGCTACCAACACTTATCTTTGTTCTTTTTTCTCTTTATTTTTACCAACTTTTTCATGGACTTACCTGGTTTTTTTTTTTTTTTTTTTATCTTGCTTACCAACAATCAACTCGAAATTACCAACCATAGTTAATTTATTACCAACTTTTCTCCTATTATACTACTAGTTTTTTTTTTTTTTGGTCGGATACTACTAGTTAGGTATGCCTCATCAACTAGAATTAGTTATTGACATTTATCTTTGCTTAAATTAACAACTCCTCTTAATTCTAACAAAACAATTTTTTTCAACAAAATTCTGTTTACCTTTCTTACCAAGACCACCAACTATTGTATAAAATCACCAATATTTACCTGGGAGATTTACCAATTTTTTCAATTATGTTATTAACTTGTTTTAGGTTACCAATTCTAATATGAGTTCCTTACAAAAATTTATTTATTTTTCTAATTTATCAAAAAAAAATTATAAAGTCACTACTTTTAGTTTCATTTTTTGTCAACTTTTCAAATTTACCAATTGTTTTTAGAATGTACCGAACTCAATCATGATAAATAACCAATTTTTCTTTAATTAAACTAATTATCAATTAGTTTTGCATTAACAACTATTATTTGAGTTAGTTACCAATGATTTTTTTTTGGAAATTACTAACTTCTCTTATCTTTGACCAAAAAGTTTTTCCTATCGTCTCCCAACGTTTACTTACATTCCTTATTAACGGCTTAAGTTTACCAACTATTACATGAAATACCACCATTTCTTTTTGTGTGACTTACCAACTTTTCTTCCATTAAGTTACTAACCAGCTAAGAAATACAACTCATACTTTAGTTAGTCACTAATGTTTATACATTTTTTTTTTCATATTTATACCAACTTTTCTATTGATTCACCAATTTTATTTGCCCTGCTTACTGACTTTTTAGAAATTATCAACCCCAGTAAGATTGATAACCAACTTTGTTCCGCCGAAGTTATCAACTCGTTTGCATCACCATCTCTTATTCGAGTTAGTTACCAACGCCTATTTGTTTCTTTTCAGATTTAACAATTTCTTTTAGCTACAACAATAAAAAAAACTCCTCCTTTCTTTTACCAACTTTCATTCCCTATTTTGTTATCGATGCCTTAAATTTATCAATTATTCCATGAAATTAATAGCATTTTCATATGACTTACTTTCTCCAATTATACTTACCAACTAGTCTAACGATTTACCACTTTTATTTGCCTTACTTACCAAATCTTTTTTTTTTTTTTTTTTTGGTGAAGATAAGAACTTACCAAATCTTTTCCCATCAAGTTATCCACTAATTTTGCATTATTAACATTTATTTGAGTTATTATTTCCCCAATTTTATTTGTGTTCTTAATTTTGAATAAAAAAGTTCTATTATCTCTAGAAAGAGACTTCTCTTGTCAAAATACTCTTTATAAACTTTAAAAGTGAGTAAAAGCATGTAATCCTGTTTCAGAATATTATTTCATTGCTAGGTAAAAAAAGTCTCAGTGAAATTTTATAAAATTACATGTAGAAGAGTACTATTATTCAAGCAAAACAGAAAATTAAAAATAAAAATAATAAGATGACTTCTCATCACACATGTTAAAAATGGTAAGCACCGTTTTGTCACTAGCGATGGATATTATAGTAAAGTACCATCGAAGATATAGAGAACAATAACTAACTCTATCATGCCAATCATAAATTTGGCGTTTATCCATAAATCTGTTACCTCTTCATGTAACCGATGTGCGGCTGACTGTTTATCCGTAGCTCTAATAAGGAGGAATATTTTCTTCACATTTGGTTGAATTCGAAGTATCTTCTCCACAAAAACTATGTCAAAACAATAAATACAGACAAAACCATGTCAATTGAAAACAAGATGATTTCTAATAGTGACTGCAACTAGGAATATTGAGTATGTCTAAGTAACTGGATATCCATATTTTGAACTTCAATTCCCCACCCACCCCCCCTTCTTATAATCTTTTTCCTTTTGTTTGAAACTTTTAATGTCCTGTTAAAACAAAGCCTTCTAATAATATGGTGGAGATTCGAGTACAAGAGCATCAACAATGCTCTCAACGCTGTCCCTCCTGCATGGCCGGGTTTGAAGAAATTCTCCTATTAGCTTCCGATCGATGAATTCCATCAAGACATTCACCTTTGAAATCTGTATGTACGCAGACAGTAGACAACACATACACAACACGCAGAACGTGAGGCACCAGTCGAGGTGATTGAAGATGGAAACTTGTCGGCATCAATGGTGTTACAAGAGTAACAGAAAACGAAGTATGTTTATAACTCCCATACATGTGGGCATGCTATACTTACATATCTACGTGCGCGCGTATATATATATGTATATGCTCTGTGTGCGTGTGGGTATGAAGAGAGAGAGAGAGAGAGTACTCTTGGCTAGGAAACCGGTGGCGCCAGTAACTAGTATAGTCTTGTTTTCTAGAAATTGGACTATATCTAACCCCATTGCAAACGAATTTTTGATTGAACGAGCTCGAAAATTGAGAGAGAATTTGGAAGTGATACTTTCTGAGGCGAGTAGTCCATCTTCTGGTGCATTATTTATACTTGCGGTCACCGTGGCTATCAATTGCATGAGTCGATAGGATGTAATGTTTGATCTGACCCTCGCGGGGTGGTTGCCATTCAGTCACCTAAATCATTGATATGTCAACATTATTCTGGAAAATCTCATCAAAAGAGAAAGTGAATATGTGGCCCACTATAACCAGAAAATGTCGTGAATTTCTTATCTATAATAAGAATGACTGCTGTGGCTAAAATCTGATCTAGGAAAAGTGATGATCGCCAAATAAGCAGACCTTAGTTGGAAAATACACACCATACCATATGTTTAAACACTTTCTAAGATTATTTTTCGTTAAGTGGATGATGTACAATTCAAGAATTATTGGACCCTAAGATGGCTTGCCGAAACCTCTGTCAGTAAAATAGCTATAGTTATAGTGAAAAACAATCATGAAGGTGTAATTCTGATCAATAAACCTTCGTCGTCTTATTTCCATAAAATATATGTATAGGTAAAAGGAGACGTACTCAAAAAGTTATATACCTCTTACTTTGGTATCAATTTAGTCCTACACATTTCAATTAGATCAATTTAGTCCTAATCATTTTAGGCCATGTTTGGCAAAAAGTGTTTTTATTCCCCGAAACAAAAATTTCCGTTCTTTTATTTCGGAGAACCAAAAAAAGAACAAAAACGTGTTTAGTAAAACTTTTGTTCCCGGGAACAAATTTGGAATAGAAACAAGAAGTAGAAAAAAGTTGCTTCTTGTTTCTAGGAACAATTCCGAGAAACAATTTTTCTCTCTCTTCTTTTTTCTTTCATTCTTCTTCCTTTTGGCCGGCGACCTCGCCGGAATGTCACCGCCCCCAACGATGCCAAGCCTTGCCATGGCTGGGTGAGGCTCGACCTCGCCTTGTCGGCCGGCGCAAGGTTCGGCCTCGCCAGATCTGGGTAGCTTGAGCTCGCCTAGCCAAGGCGAGGCCGACCTCACGCTATTTGGGCGAGGTTGAGCCTCGCTGGCTGGCGCGAGGCTCAGACTCGCCAAGCTAGGGTGAGGCCGACCTTGCGTTGTCTGGGCGAGGTCAGCCTTGCGCAGGTGGCCTGGTGAGGCTCGGCCTCGCCCAAATCTGGCAAGGCCAAGCCTTGCGATGGCTTGGTGAGGCTCCAACGAGCTTGTCGGCCCTTGCGGTGGCCTGGTGAGGGTCCGGCAAGCTCGTCGGACCTCACCCAACTGGTTGCCGGCCACCACCGTGGTCGACGACTAGCCACAAAGGAGAAAGAAGGAAAAAAAAAAAAAAAAAAAAAAACAAAAAATTAAAAGAAACAACAAAATTATACGAGTTTATCAAACGCATTTCTATTCCTAGAATAAATTTTTTTTTGTAGTTACCAAGGGCGTTCTTATGCTCAAAAATTGATCCCGGAACAAAAATAGAAAAAACTATTTTTGTTAAAAAATTGTTTATTGAAACAAATTCGTTACCAAACGCACCATTTAAATTGATCACAATTTAGCTTTAAACCTTTCAATTAGACAAATTTATTCTCAAATCCTTTCACATTGTTATCAACTCAATCTATCCCACTAATTTAGGTTGAAAATTGCTAATTGGGATGTCGATCCTCCTACATGGCATGGTCGGTGCCAATATAGACATTTTTTTAATGATATATTTTTTTAATTTTTAATAATTTTGTGTTTTTATTTTATTTTTATTTTTTTTTTTCTTTCTTTTCCCTTCATTTTAGCAAGCGAGGGCCTTAAGGGTTGCCTTGCCCAAAGCCAGTCGGGCCACGAGACCCTAGGCAAGGGCCTTTACAACCTTGATCGCAAATGGTGAGGCCACAATGGCTCTAGGTGAGGCCATTGTCACTGCACTAGCCAAAATGAAATAAAATAAAATAAAAATGAAAGAAAAGAAAAAAATGCAAAAATTATTAAAATATCATTATAAAATGTCTATATTAGCATCAATCAAGTAGAATAGCTGGCATTCACTGCATTGATTTTTAGCCTAAATTGACCGGAGGACTGAATTTGTATAAATATGAAAAAGTTCAACATTAAATTTTTCCAAATTCAAAAGGTTTATAATAGAATTGTTACTAATATAATAAGTTTAGGACTTTTTCAATATTGTTCCCTTGTAGGTACTTATCGGTTCATAAGGATTCCAACCTTACTGACTTATTTCAAGGCTAACTTTTTGGTTGCATGATGTGTAAAGCGCCAAATTTTTATTTGAGGAATCGATATTGATGATGCTGGATATAAATAATCATGCAAACATACCCAAAATTTTTAAATATATTTCATTGCTAATTCGGTGGTCAAAAAAAAAAAAAATAACAGTGCATGAGCGTATGGTCTTGAAAGAAAACCGCAGCCTTGCCTTGAACTTTCCCTCTAATAGTGAACTTTTTACTTTGCAATCATAGTTTTTTATTTGGCCGTGAGTGTGATCATAGTTCACTTAGTGATTTTTCAATTAATATATCGTCATCACTTCATCCTTATAAGATATCTTAGTGAAAATCCAAACGGACTGATTAACATAACTAATATTTTACTTTGATGTGGATTCTCTATCCATGACTCACCGACACATGCACCTCAATATATTTCCCCTCACTCGGGAGCTTCTTTTCTTAGGTTTGTACCCCTCTAATATAAGCATTCTGCTCAATTTATCTCAACCCGAGTCTCCATCTTCATCCTTTGCACTGCAAAACACATTATTGTTGATGACAATATTTGTAGTCAAAGGTGGCAATTCCTAATGCAATATAGGAACACAGCACGAATGGGACATGAATTTATCGAGAAATCCTAATACAACGTGACAAGGCACAACTAAGCTTGAAACCGACACAAATCAACATATTATTTTTTTTTTCATTTTTTATGAAAAGCACTTATAAGCATATTGAAATATTTTGTAACACAAACTTACACAAGCAATGGACCCAAAAATATAAAGAATAGGCAAACCTACTAGTAGTCTCACATGAACTAACTTGTGACGCGCGGCAACTACACCCAGGACGTGTTACTTACACCTCCACGTCTCCCTCATCTATGATCTTTTCATCCGTACCGGATAATGATGACAATTTTAATCGGTCATTTATGAAGATGTTCAAATTCCTTTTAGATATAAAATAAATATCTATCCATATTGTCCCTAAGCGATCTGGGACTTCCCTTCCCCGTGCACTATCGCTTAGGGTGGAAAAGTGAGTGGCCCCACATGCGGTGGGACACACGATCGGGAGTCGGTTTTGATATCATTTAAAATGACTCGGACCCCACTATATAATATTATCCGTATTGGACACTGAGTTTTCACAACTTTAAAACGTTTTATACAGAGTAGGGGGACTCAAATCTTTATAAACTCGCCCAGATTCCCCCAAGCGATATGGGACTAGAGAGAGACCCCTTCCCCTTCCTCTTCCTTGCGCACGTCCGGGGACCGAGGTGCGAATGCACCGCCATCTCTCCTCCCCGCGCACCATCACTTGAGCTATCACAGAAAACATGCAGCAGAACTTCGGTAAGTTATCTTCGAGAAAATCTTTAAGAGGTCGACGCTCTATCATGCACTAGTTCTTTTTTTTTTCTCTATGGAAAAACTCGATTGAGAATAAAGTTATGCACTTTGTGACTATCTTTCTTCAAAAAAATTAGTGCACGGCAGATTATAGCCTTGCAGATACCATCGCCCCCCCGGGGCGGCGATAACGGCTACAGTTTCCACGATTATTGCCGCGATTAACGCAATGGTCTCGAGCAGTTAAAATTCAGAAGGAGCACAGTTAAACACAGTCCAGCTGTCCCACTTTTGTTCAGAGCAAAACGACAATAAACGAACAGTGATCAGCTTTCTGGCCCGGGTGCACTCAAATCAAATCAGTCAACATGCCCTTGGCGTGGAGTTCTTTCAACCATAAATGCAATTTGCCATTTGTGCTTTCATAGGGGGCTTCTATAGCTTCTTCATGTGCCATGTTCAGATCATGACCCCGTCATGATTTCGTACGTTTTATGGCAGGTTCATAAACAATTAAAACTTAAAAAATCTGTCAACAATGACAAAGATGGATTCGTTATTTTGCTATTCAAAGATTAACTACCCTCTAATCAAGACAAAATTCAAGATATAATGAAATTCATTCCATCTTGTATTCGGCTCTTACCCAAGACAAAGTTAAGTTAGATATAAAAGGTTACATTTAATGGTCAGAATAAAATTCAGGATACGATAAAATTTATCATATCTCACGTTTGGTACCTATTCAAGATAGGATAAAGTTGTATATAAATAGGATATAGGCCGAATAAAATTATCTCATGTAATAGGTAGAATAATGTGGATATGATTTTTAATATCCAAAATAAAAAAGCTATTTTGCTCAAATAACAAATTTCTTAAATTAACATTTAAAATTATATTTCAATATAAATAATATTTGAATTTTAATATAAGAAGTTCAAAATAACAATTTAGTTTTTAATTTAATCTTATTTTTATTTATATATTTGAATTTAATTTTATCTTATAATATAAATTCAATATATAAATATATATTTATTACATATTTTAGGTGTTTTAGTATTTTAGGTCTATTAGTATAGTTTTATATTTAATAAAGTTTTATTAGAGAACGATGGAAGGGAAAGAAAGAAATAAAAAATAAATTAAGAAAGGAAAATAAAATATTAATAAAGTAGACAAAAGGGCCGCAAGAGCTTTTTACTATATCTGTTTGTAAATTTTGTCATTCATTTATATTAATATACCATTAACACCAATATATATATATATATATATATATTATGTGTATATATTCGATTTTATTATTACAATCACCAAATAGTTGATATGATATAACAAAACTCCATGGATTTTATATCATAAAATCTTATCTAGATAAAGGTATAAAATTCTGATTAAAAATCTAGTTTACCAAACATAGCCAAAGGGAATTGGCTTGGATAAAAATTTCTATGAAAGAGGTGAGATAAAGGTAGATAAAATTTTTAATATCAATTGTATAAATTTTTTTTTCTCGAATAAAAACCTTCTTAAAAAATAAATTTGAAATGAAATAAGAAAGTTCCAAATAACGCAAAAACAATTTTCTTATTTTCTTATATATATATATTTGAATTTCTTTTTATTCTATAATTTAAGTTGCATCGACACTGACATGTGACATGCAACACAATACGACACGACACGACACAACACGCCGACACGTCATTTCTAAAAAAATAGAGAATTCTGACACATTAGTACACATTGTATATTAAATAAATAAACCTAATGCATGAGCTTAGTATGGTCTTGAAAGAAAACCCGAGCATTACCTTGAACTTCCCTCTAATGGTGAACTTGTTCACTTTGTAATCATAGTTTTTACTTGGCGACAAGTGTGATCATAGTTTACTTAGTGATATCTCAGCTAATAAATCATCACCACCTTATCCTTATAAGATATCTCAATGAAAACCCAAACGGACTCATTCATATATTTAATTTTTCACTTTGATGTGGATTCTCTATCCATGACTCATCGACACATGCAACTCAATGCATTTCCCCTCGCTCGTAAGCTTCTTTTCTTAGATTTGTACCCCTCTACTCAATTTATTTGATTCTCCATCTTCAACCTTTGCACTGCAATACACATTGTTGTTAATGATAATATTTGGGGAAAAGTGCCAAAAAAGTCCTAAACCTTTTGTCATTATGCCGATTTAGTCCTAAACCTTTTTAAGTTGTGCCAATTCAGTCCTTTCCGGCCAATTTGGCCGGATTTTGCTGACTGGACGCCGGCCGGCTGACGTGAACAACTTTTAATAATATTTTAATATTTTTTTTATTTTTTTATTCTGCTCTTCTTCCTCCAGCCGGTCACCGGACCTCGGCGACCGGCCAGAGGCGACGGCCGGCGAGGTCGAGGTCAACCTCGCCGGATCTGGCGAGGGTCGAGCCTCGCCCATGGCCGGCGAGGGCGAGCCTCGCCCGCCCCGCGCGAGGCCGCCCTCGAGGCTTAGGCGGCGAGGCTCGCCCTCGTCGGATCTGGCGAGGGTCGAGCCTCGCCCATGGCGGGCGAGGGCGAGCCCCGCCAGCTTGCCGGATTTGGAGAGTGAGGTGGTTCGAGCAGGGGAGAGAGTCGGAGGGGGTAGATCGCCGGCCACCGCACCTGAGCCGCGGCCGTCGGCTTACGGCCGCGCCTGGTTTCAAGCGCCGAAGCTCCGGTAGGCCTCGGTCCTTTTTTGTGCCTTGCGTTGGTCGGACCAGGCCGGAGCTCGCGGTCTTCAAGGATTCGGTTCGAGATCTGAGGGCGTTCGATTTGGGCGGGACCTGAGAGAGAGAGAGAGAGAGATCGAGAAAGAAAGAGAGAGAGAGTCCTCTCCCGGCCAAGCCGAGGAAACCCTGGCCACGTGAGACCACCGCCGCAATGTTGCCGCCCGATGCCGTCCACCGCTACTCGCCGACCCGCCGCCATATCCGGCGAGCTGGCGCGGCTCGCACTCGCCGCCCAGGCCTCGAGGGCGGCCTCGCGCGGGGCGGGCGAGGCTCGTCCTCGCCATATCTAGCGAGGTCGAGCCTCGCCGGCCATGGGCGAGGCTCGACCCTCGCCAGATCCGGCGAGGGCGAGCCTCGCCGCCCGCGCGAGGCCGCCCCGCGGCCACCGGGCGAGGTGGCCGGCGAGGTCGGCCTCGACCTCGCCGGCCGTCCCCTCTGGCCGGTCGACGAGGTCCGGCGACCGGCTGGAGGAAGAAGAGCAGAATAAAAAATAAAAAAATAAAAAAAATAAAAATAAACAAATAAAAAATATTAAAATATTATTAAAAGTTGCCTACGTCGGCCGGCCGACGTCCAGTCAGCAAAATCCGGCCAAATTGGCCGGAAAGGACTGAATTGGCACAACTTAAAAAGGTTTAGGACTAAATCGGCACAAAAAAAAAGTTTAGGACTAAATCGGCACAATGATAAAAGGTTTAGGACTTTTTTGGCACTTTTCCTGCATTTCCCCTCGCTCGTAAGCTTCTTTTCTTAGATTTGTACCCCTCTACTCAATTTATTTGATTCTCCATCTTCAACCTTTGCACTGCAATACACATTGTTGTTAATGATAATATTTGTAGTCAAAGGGGCCATTCCTAACACAATATAAGAACACGGCACGAATGGGACATGAATTTATCAAGAAATCCCAATACAACGCAACATGGCACAACTGAGCTTGAAACCAACAAATCGACATATTTTTGTTCATTTTTTATGAAATGCACTTATAAGCATATTGAAACATTTTGTAATAACACAAACTTACACAAGCAATGGACCCAAAAATATAAAGAATTGGCAACCCTACTAGTAGTCTCAAAAGGACTAACTTGTGATGCGTGGCAACTGCATCCAGGATGTGTTACTTACACCTCCATGTCTCCCTTATCCATGATCTTTTCAATCGTATCGGATAACGATGGCAATCCTTATCGGTGTTTTATGAAGATGTTCAAATTCCTTTGCTAGATATAAACTAAACATCTATGCATATCGTGTGTCGGGCAATATATTATTTTAACTTTGATATTAATTGTCGAAAACATGCGGCAGAACTTCGGTAAGTTATTTTGGAGAAAATCTCCTAGAGGTCGAAACCCAACACAAAGACACCTGCTCTATCATGCACCGGTTCATTTTTTCTCTAAGGATAAACTCGACTGAGAATAAAGACATGCACTTTGTGACTATCTTTCTTCAAAAAAAATTAGTTCAGGGGAGACTATAGCCTCGCAGATACTTTTTTACCCCCACCAACAACGGCTACAGTTTCCACGATTATTGCCGAGATTAACGCAATGGTCTCAAGCAATTAAAATTCAGAAGGAGCATAGTTAGACACGGTGCGGTTGTCCTACTTTTGTTCTGGGCAAAAAGACAACAGAGGAACAGTAATAAGTTTTCTGGCCCGGGTACGCTGGAATCAAATCAATCAACATGGTCGCGTGGAGTTCTTTCGACCATTAGCTGCAATTTGCCATTATTGCTTTCATGGGGACTTCTATAGCTTCTTCATGTGCCATGCTCAGATCATGACCCCGTCGTGATTTCGTGTGTTTTATAGCAGGTTCATAAACAATTATAAAAACTTAAAAAGTATGTCAACAATGACAAAGATGGGTTTGTTATTTTGCTATCCAAAGATTAACTAACCTCTAATTAGGACAAAAATTCAGGATATAATGAAATCCATTCCATCTTATATTCAGCTCTTACCCAAGACAAGATAAAGTTAGATATAAAAGGAAATTGATCCGGATAAAACTTTCTATAAGGGAGGTGGAATAATGTTAGATATGATTTCTAATATTAATTGTATAAAGCTATTTTCTCGAATAAAAAACTTCTTGAAAAAATAAAATTGAAATGAAATTTAGATTCTAATATAAACAAGTTCAAACTAACATAAAACAACAATTTTCTTTTTATTTGTATATTCGAATTTATTTTTATCCTATAATATATATTCAATATGTATATTTAGTAATTATTTTTATTACATATTTTTGGTATATTAGTATAGTTCACTATTTAGTAAAATTTTATTAAAGAATGATATATGGGGAAAAAGGAATAAAAAAGGAAAGAAAAAAAAAAGAGAGGGAGTATAATAGAAAATACAACAAAAATGAAGTAGGCAAAAGTGTTATGAGAAATTTTTACCCTCTTTGTTTATATATTTTTTGGTTCATTTACACTAATATATAGTTCATACCAAACAACGGAATGATACGATATGAAAATATCCATTTTTATTATCACTATTCATAAAACAATGTATGTATTATAGCAAAATCCCTATATTTCATGTCATATCCTATCTATCATTATCATGGTTAGAAATCCAAACAAACAAACGTAGCTTGAGGAATGAATTGTTAAATGATTATAGATGTACCATAGCTTCTATAAATCAAATGCATCATGACCATATGCAACACTATCAAAAGAAAAAGTTTAGAAAATTTTCAAAATTTGTATACATTAACATCGATTGTACTACATAAAATGACTGACATTCACATCAGCACTTATTTGCTAAAATTGAATATAAAGACTACATTGGTAAATCGTTACACAATTCATAATTGAATTGGTCAAATTAAAAAATTTAAAATTAAATTGACAATATAGAGTAGATTAGAAATATTTGCACAATTATCTCGATATGAGCATATTTGATCCACTAAAACACCACGTCTAGGTGGTATGGAAAGATTTGATTGGAGATCATTTTTGATATGTTTGAACTCACTGTTAGAGGTGTTACTATCTAAAAGTTCAAACCACCAATGCTCCATTTGTTTCGTGAAAAATAGACATTTAGGAAACATTTTGCTAAAAATAATTACTTGTATCACTTGAAATAATTAGTTAATGAAAAATATTACATTATTTATAACAATTTTTGTCTAAACATTTTTTACCAATGAAAATCTTTTTGTTCGTTCATTTTATAAGCAATACAAATAATTATTTTTGAAAAGTTACTTTTTAAATTATTCATTATCTACGAAACAAACGCAACGTGGGCATGCTAAATGTCTAAGACTCTCCATGGGGAAGTTTTGATTGGACATTATTTTTTACAATATTTTAATAGTCTACTTGACTTTAGATATCACTAGCAATTTAATTGAACGTGATGTAGAAAATAATGATAGATACGTGTTACACCACCCTGATTCGTGTCCACAAAATAGAATTGTATCCATGAGTGACATAAATGAGTTGCGAAGTGGTGAGAGTACTAACAATAAATAGTAAGGTTGTGTAAGAGAATTAGTTCTATTTGGAAATAGACAGAATTGCCCTAAAACAGCTCAAGTTCTTGGTTCCATTAGATTCGGTCTAGTTCTCAATTCCAAATTTTTAGAATTGGTCTAGCTCCCGGTTCCAAGTGAAAAAGTACCTAGGAACCGGTTTCATAAAACCTAGAAGCCCTAATTTTTTTTTTTTCTTGGCATCTTTTTTTTATTTCTCTTTTCTCTGTTCTCAACAATCTTGCTCAGACACTTTATGACTCCGCCCCCCCTCTCTCTCTCTCTCTCTCTCTCTCTCAACTCAACTTCTTTCTTGCTCGCTCACGGCTCGTCCTTGCTCTTTTGAGCCTTGCAACCCTCGTGGGAAAAAAGTTCAACAAATTTCATAAAATAAGTTAATAGAATTAAATAATTGTAAGAGTTTTTTATAACAGTTATGAAATATGCTACTTTCAATTTATTAATATTTGGTAATTATAAAAAAAAAAAAAAAACCAATATCATGCTAGGTGAGTCAACTTATTTATATTAACTTGTTTGTATTCTTTGCTTTATAACATGTCTTGTTTATTTTACTTTAGTCATGAATTGAGTGCATAATAAAATATAATGGGTTGTATAATATAACAATCTACACTTTAATATATTGCTTGTAATTAATATATAGCAATATGTATTTGTATCATAAACACGCCGGGGGATTAATAGATTTGGGCTAGTACTGACTAGGGGTGAGCGTGGTTCCCAGGTAGAACTGGGAACTGGAGAGCCGAACCGGAGGGTCCGGTTCGGTTCCCGGTTCTTAAGAGACCAGTTCCAGAATCGGAACCGGTTAGGTTAAAAAAAAAGCCCTAAATTAATTTACCCTAGTCTCATTCTCACTTTCACTTCACTTCACACTTCACACTTCTCTATCTCTACTCGACGCTACTCACTATGCTCAGTGCTCGCCCTCAATGAGTTCCTTGACAAATCTCCACATGGAGTCGGGCCTCAAGTCCCTCGATGAGTTCCTCTCCGGCAAGACCTACATCTCCGGGTAAAGCTCGTCTATGAGAAGCCGGCGAAGAAGACGACCGCATCCCCATCTTCGTCGGCTCGAAGGACCTCGCCAGAACCACGTATCATCCCACCAGAGGTGGCGTTCGTGGCGGTAGAGACCGTAAGCGCTCTCTCTCTCTCTCTCTCTGCATCGTTCTTTTTTAGGTCTTGAGCATTTGTGTTATATTTTCTTTGCTCGATTCGAAAGCGCGAGGCTTTGAAGTTTGCGCTGGCTTTCGCCTCCTTGACAATGAGATTCGCATCCTCAAGGTCTGTCCCTCTCTTTGGACGTCGATAGCTTCAGTTGGATTTGCTAGGGCTCGTGGCGTGGGTTTACTTGTCGTTGGGGGCTTCTATGCTTTGGCTCGTGCATGAGGGTTTCTTTTGAATCTTAATTTGAGGTCTGTGCATCGATGGGGGTTTGATGGGATTTCGTTTGTTTTTCTGTTTTGTGATGGCAGGAGGAGCTATAGAGGACGAATCTGGAGCTGGAGTCGTATAAGGAGAAGATAAAGGAGAATCAAGAGAAGATTAAGCTCAATAAGCAACTCCCTTAATTAGTCGGCACTATTGTTGAGGTATTGTTTGAAATTGATTTGTTCATTCATGATATTCCTTCAGGGAATTGTATTTGTATACGATGGTATGGCTAGATATAGTTGTGACCTATATCTCTTGCGGGTGTAAAAAGATTCGTATACATCTCTGCAGCTGACTTTGGTGTCGTGAATATGAGGGAAAGGTATTGTCTATAAAATTTACATCTTGTCAAGTGTACAGAATTTGGTAGTTAAAGCTTCAATTATTGGGAGGCCTTTTTATTATCCATAAATTGCTCTAATGCTTTTTGATGAAGCTTTTTTCAAGTGCAAGTTTAGTCAGATATGAGTAAATGCTTTCTAAGTGCAATGCCAAATCTATGGGCTGGATTCAACTGCTTAATATATAGATGACATATGCTTCACATCAACTTGAAGAATAATGAGCACTATGTTAGATTTCGATCTTACTGATTTCTCTTTCATTTATTTTGGCTGCAGAGAGTTGCTGAATTAGAGCTGCTGACAAAGTTCCTTATGGAGGTGATATAACTATTTTTCCTTTACTTGTAAATAGGCCGTGTTAGGAATCTGCACACTAGTGATTTACTAAAGTGCTAGTGATTTACTAAAGTGCCTTGCAACCTGTACCTGGATGGATTTGTATAGAATAGGGGTCAATAACTCTGAGTGATTATCTTATTGTTGGATTAAGATTGATGTGCTTATGCAGGCCCTATGGTTTTTAAATGCATGAATGGTAGAAGTCTTGTAAGATTGACTGTTGATGATGGATGTTGTCGCGCTGTTCTAATCCTGTGAGCCTTGCGGGTATCAACCTAGAGTTTTTTGAATAGTGTTTGATGATGCATGTTGTCGTGTTGTTCTAATCATGTGAGCCTAACTATCAGTTGTTTGACTTTTCAAATCTAAAAATGAAAAAAAAAAAAAACTGTTGGAACCTGGAACTGACTCTAGAACTTGTGACAGGGTAAGTTCCAGATTTTTGGTTCTGACTGGTAGGTTCCAGGTTCCAAAAAATGAGGAACCTGTACCCGATGGTAGATTTCAAGTTCCAGACGGAATCGAACCAGAAGTGAGAACCGCTTACCCCTAGTACCGACCCCACCCGTGCCCACCATTTGTTTGGCGATGTATTTTTCATGAGTAAAATATGTCCCGCTAGAAGTGGGGATGGGTGCTCGTGTCACATCTCCACGCATGCGAGTCCAAAAAAGCATTTTATTTCTAACTTTTTTATAGGCTTTGACCATAAATATATAGTCCTCTTTTTTTTTTTTTGGTAAATGACCCCGTGAATGCATTTTCAAGATGATGGAACTCCAAAATGTAATGTCAATTAGTTGTTTCATATTTGTCATCATTCATTCAGTGAGGTAGTTGGCTTTTCAATTAATTTTATTAGATTTATTGGTTAGTTTAGCATTATTTTAAGGACCTACCCTTTGAGGAGGATAGGATCAGAGGTTGATGGAATTTTGGTAAAGCAAACAATTGACGCACAAACACATTGCATTACGTAAACACCGCGAAGTCTTACTACTTTTTTTCCTTGAGGAAATCGTGGCTGATTGAAGTTCTCACATAATCAATCTATAAACGTGATTGTCACGTCAGTGATTTCTAATGAAAATTGATTGGAATGACTATGTTGGCATTCTACGTGAAGTTTTAGGATTAAATTAACGAAATTAAAAATTTTAAGATTGAATTGACATATATGCAATAGGTTTATGATTGATTGAATAATTTTCCCTAGATTTGTTATTTGTACTAATATGGCATCTACATCATGATTGGAACAATCATGATCTATCTAACTCTACTCCTCGCTACATCAAGTAATGACAGTGTTAGGATAATTAGTTATTAAATTGTGAATTCATCTATTAGTTTGAACTTTTATGACAGTGGACAGTAATCTCAGAAAATTTCAAGGATGACTCTCTATTGTTCTCATCGGGGTCAATTGACCCCACTAAGATGATTCCTTTTTATGTTTTTTATATACTGACAATTTTTTTTTAAAAAAAAAAATGTCTCAATGCTACCCCTTAGATTATATATATTGACCCCACTGTAATAAACTTGTTCCTATTCTTACCTGATAAAAAGCTCAAGTTACATGTGGAAAGTGCCCCCAAAGTTTAAGGCTTATTGAGTTAACCCTAAATCTGAGAATCTAAAGACAAACGAATGAGGACAATGCATGGTTACTCAGTAGCTTTGGTTCTTGATCTAATCCTTCCTTTACTTCCAAACTTTGAACTGTAATAAGTAATTAATAAACACTCTGATGTTTGGGAACACCCTCCAGACCAGATTAATTAGGATACGTTCGTATAAAATGACGAATAAGAAATCCAAAATAAGGGATGAGATAGACCCAGATTGAATAAGATAAATAATTTTAAAATATTCAAGAAGAAAGACAATAACAAGCTGTTGCTTTCTCCTGAGATGACCGGTACCACCATTGACAACCATGATGGCACAACGCAATGTCACTAGCAAGCGAGTTGCGCCTGTGGAAGAGCTCGTCTAGCTCCAGCTCATCGGACTGCATTGCGACCATTGATTTATAATCCAAACCAGAGGTAGGGAAAGTCCTACGTCGGCTGTTGTTAGGGTACTCAGATTTGAATCTCTCGACAGGATCAATCTCGGTGCTGGTTTAGCAATCACTTTGATTTTATCGTGCTAGACCACCGTGACAATGACCGTGCAATTAGTGTTCACTTGAGATTCCTCCGTCCCATCTCACTATTCTGGTCTCATATCTACAATGGGTCACTCTTCCCCAGCAACGTCTCAATCTTCCCAATTCACCACCACCACCACCATAATTTTGTTAATGTTTAGAGTCAGATACAAAATAAAGATAAAATATTTATAGTGGCTCAACCCCAATTAGGATTGTATATGTATTTATAGGAGTGATTAATTACAGTCAAGATACAGATAGAAACATAATTATAGAAAGTCATCATAATATTAAATTACATATTTATAGATTCCTCAATCTCGTGTGTTTTGGTTGCAGTTCAAGCTTGGCGATAAGATTTTAGGAGGAGATGGAAACTTCGCAGAGCACCGTTGGAGATGGGATCTTTGTGTAGGGCCGCAGTGAGATCATCTTGAACTTGGCGATGAGATCACCATCGTAGTTAGAAGCCTCACCAGTGGCCGTGTGGCTGCACCTCCGCTACCCAATTCTTCGTCCCTTCCCCATCCGCAACTGTGGATCCTAATTCCGTCTTCCAAAATGCCTTATTATTATTTTATTATGGATTACAATTTTTGTTTTCTAATTTTCATTTTTTATTTAATTGATTTTTTATCTGTTTTTTAATCTTATCTTAAGTATAAACATATGTCCACATTTACTACCTGAAAAAAAAAAATTATCCTACTTTATCCTCTCGCATCTTGATTTTTCTCTCAACGACCAAATGTAGCCTACAAGCATTTTATTATCACAATATCACTTATAATGTTTTCTAGTAACTTGTATATGTTGTAGATTGAACAAGTATTGCATGGGAATTATCAATACTGTTGGATTTCCAAGAGAGAGATAGAGAGAAAATAGTCAAATGCTAAATTCGAATTAGATAAAAAAAATTAATTATTAATTTAATTCAATGCGTCGAAATTGGCATAACATAATGAATACTTAATTAATTTAGTAGTTGTGAAATGGTTTGTACTAGCACTTACTTCTAGTTTTTTTTTTTTTTTTTTTTTATAAAATATATTCAGTCGATGGAGACCCTCACAAAAGATTACCAAAAGGGAGAAACTGAATGATGAATTATTATTTATTCACTGTAACTGAAAAGTTGCTTCTTGAAAGCATAAAAACGTGGGTTTCGAGCCAAGTTATGTGAACTTATTTTTGTGGTTAATAAAGTATAAGTTGATGTTATCAGTTTTGACTTTTTGTCGTAGATTTTGCAGTTTTCTCTCTTAATCTGGTGGGAAAAGATAGACAATTATTTATAATGACGTACGTTGTAGCTTTTAGGGGTGATCGGGTCAAGGGTGGATAGGGTCTCAACCTGGACCCTATACCCAACCCCCAACCCTGTTATAACCGGTTCTTTTTTTTTTGGACCCTGTACCCGACTCTATTTGCATTGGACCCTGTTCCCAACCCACCCTGTTTTTCCGATCCGGGAACAGGGTTAACCCTGTTTATATTGGAACCTGTTTTGCATAAAAATTGTTGTATTTTTATATTAACCTTAGAGAAGCAAGTCTGGATGAGTTGTCTGCTGAAACAAAAAGGCCGGACCAAGCACATCCTTCGACGGCTTAGACCAAACTCATTGGGAACATGTATAAAATTTGGAGCCCTCCTTGAAAAAAACAACCAAGTATATAATTCGATCATCTCGCATCCCCAGATCCCACGAGGTACATCGAGTTTCTCATATTCTAGTAATATACAAGCTAGCAGCGAA
Source organism: Eucalyptus microcorys (assembly GCA_014182515.1). Taxonomy (NCBI): domain Eukaryota; kingdom Viridiplantae; phylum Streptophyta; class Magnoliopsida; order Myrtales; family Myrtaceae; genus Eucalyptus; species Eucalyptus microcorys. The sequence continues at coordinate 11,374,432 of CM024569.1, forward strand.
GGCTATATCACGCTTTATGGCATTGGAAGCTAATTCCATTTTCTTGTATAATGCAGAGTTACCCATTATCGATGTTGCATTTTTGAATTCCTGACACGTCTCATCCAGTCTGACAATGGTTCGTACTATAAGACCTTCGGGAACATCAATAAGCTCGCAAATATCAGCAAATGGAGTACCCTGGATGAGGAAGACCACGAAGTGATCAGCCATTCAAGAACATAGCAATAGGTAAAGCTCAGAGTGTTTAGAAGATGAAACCTTTGCCCATTCGTAAACCACTTCGACCAGACCAAACTTTAGATTTTCTCGAGCAAATTCCTCGGGGTTTATTTGCAGGTTGCATAGCGCTTGGACCTCACCAAGTCTTACTGCTGATTCATATAATTTGTATAAGAGTACATGTTCAATGAGAATGCATATGATGTTATGGATACAGCAAGGCAAAAGTGCTAGAAGCTTATTGAAGCAAGTAATTCAATGGCCATTGCTTTTTTGCTTTTCACATGGCATTCAGTATTTGACAAGTTAGGACACAGGGAATGAGAATTTCACAAGTTACACCTATCTATTATGATAGCTTATAGGCACAGGTCATAAGGGAAGATTCTCCTGCAGGTCACTAGGAAAAGATCAGAAAAAAAAAATGGTGTAATCTACATCGCATAGATAATTTTTCTTAAAGATACAAAAAGGATAGGACAACACAAACAAAGACAAGCATGGAAAGATAGGTGAAACCAAGTTATACAGTCAAAACATGATTAGAGATCCCCAAGAACCTAAATACCAAGTAATCTCAATTGCTGCACTAAGTTCTGCAGACGGACTTAAAATCAAAGACCATTTGTGTGAGGTTTAAGTAGGCCTAAGCATACATGTCCCCTGGCTCCCTATTTGTACAGCCCCTTGACAGAGGCACGCCAAATGACAGGTGCAACACACTGCTGGCAGCTGGTTCAATCAAAGACTGATATGAAAGCTTTTCATTATTGGTCCTAAGCAAACAAGGATGGAAAAATTAAAAGGAAAGGTGATAAAAGAGAGGAATCAACATGGCCATGAAGTAGTCCAGAGGAAATACCCTTTGAGCTGCCTGAAGGACATCATCCTTGGTCATGAGCTTCTGGGCTTTCAACCCGGTGTTGTATCTGGAGGACTGCGGACAGTAGGAACAATCCTCGCTGCACCCACCTGTCTTGATGGAAAGCAAAGTGCACTGCTGTACTTCCTTGAAGTTATGGGCATGCCTATGGACTTGAGCCTGACCAAAAAGGCACAAACTTTAGCCCCTCAAAACTCATAAAAGCCGCTCCCCATTAGAATAATTCCTTTCGAACAAGAGACAAGGACAATATACGCATCACGCAAAGTCTTCCACATGTCAAAGACTCCACCAACAAAATTCAACACTTGGTCAAAGCACGAAACCGAACTGAACGAATCAAATGTGCATTTGCAAACCCTCTCTCCCTCTACACTAATGGCCGAGCAACACCCACTGGGGGGGAGAGCGATTACGCGAAGTAGATTGCAATAGAGAGAAGAGGCAGAAGAGGAGGCGGACCCCGTGGAAGAGGAGATCGAGGACGGGGGAGTCGTAGATGGACTTGATCTCATCGCGGGACCAGTCGTTCCGGGGGCCCTCGCTGATGGTCCTGTCTATGTGAACCGCGGCCGCTGACGACGACGGAGGAGAAGGAGAGGAAGAGGAGAAGCCGAGAGTGAAGAGGAGAGACGAGGAGGAAGAGGCGGAGACTGGCCTCACGCCGCCGCGAAACACCGATCGAATCACCAGCATCGTTTCCCCAGACAGTCAGCAACGGAGTAATCGGCGGAGGAAGACGGTGGAGTGCGGCGGGGCTTTCATTTGTGCTGAAGAAACTGGAGTGGTAGCTCAACTACTCCCTTGCTCCTCCTCGTGCCGTGCTTAAGTCGCGGAGCAGGGAGAGGCGGAGTGGCGACGTCGGGATCTCACGGGCTGCGGGTGTCGCAGGAGAAAGGCGACGGTGGGCAAGCGGAAGCAGGTCAACGCTCGGATGGAACCAGGATCAGCCAAGGTCGTGAGCTCAGGGAAGTTTGCAGATGTGAGAGGCTGAGAGTAAAGATAGAAACAAATTAGGGTTTTGGGTTGCCTTAAAAACCGGTTTGAGAACCGGTTCCCGAACCGGTCCGGTCGATCCGGTTCCCGGGTGGGTAATCCCTCGAAACCGGTTCTTGGACCGTTTCAACATGGTCTGAATTTTGGGAACTGGTTCCCGACCCTGTTTTCCGGATGGGCCGATTCGGGAACCGGGTTGACCCGGTCCGGTTACACACCCTAGATGAGAGGTTGATGGGATTTAGGTAAGCAAACAATTGATGCACAATTGCATTGCATTAATTAAACACCGCAAGGTCTCACTACTTTTTTTCCTTGAGGAAAACGTGACTGATTGAAGTTCTCAAATTTTTCAGTAAAGTAATTAATCAATTAAGCATTCATTTATCATAAAATTGATCTATAGCCTCTGATGATTGAATTCTCATGTCTATGATTTCTGACGAAAATTGATCCAAATGACTACACTTTAATGATTGGGTAATATTTCCTAGATTTGTTGTTTGGACTAATATGTCATCTTTGTCGACATGAATAATTTCACTCAAAATGATGATTTGAGTATATGTTAAGCCTTTGCGGAAGGGAGTCTCACATCACCTGGGAGAAGCCAACCCACTCTACATATAACCTCTAAGGTCGCTCTCATCCCACAAAAGCTCTTTTGGTGTTAAGAAAAATTGTTATTAGAGCCAAGTTCGGTAAATCGAGGTGTATGTTAAGCTCTTGTGGAAGGAAGCCAACCCACTCCTCATATAACCTTCGAGGCACGAGATCTCTTTCAGATATGAGAACCTAGCCTTAGTGTTTGAGGCCCAAATAACTATGTTGAAGGGAATACCACATTGCTTGGGAGAATCTTAGTGTTTGATACCCAAATAAATATATAACCATACTGATGAGACCGCTCGCCAAAAAAATAAAAAAACTGATGAGACCATTTTTATTTGAGTATTCAATACATTGTACAATTTGAGTGTGCAAATAGCTTGGCAGTTTGCATAGTTGGCTACAATCCTCATATGGACCCCATATCAATCATTATCTGTAAGTCACATTGCCATGATTAAAAAGATTCATTCGTGGAGCAAACGAGACACTAGCTTAAAGGCAATGTGGTCATACATGTGATCTTCAAGACTCCAACCAAAACTAGATTGATCAACACCACCGTATTGATCAAACCTAAGATACAGAATCATCTAAAAGTTTGTGACCAAATTTTCAAATTAAAACCGTCAAATAAATCTGTACACTAGACCCTAAATATCTTTAGTTTTATCGAACAAGTAAGTAAACTCAATCAAAGGTGAGTCTGATCTTATGCTACGTTTTACAAGATCTGCTAAGTTTTTCAAAATAATTTATAACAATCTAGTCCAACCCACATGGGTCATGTGTCTTCAAGATGTACCCTAGTAGCCAATTGGCGTTGATCACACTTGTGTATCACTGAATAATCCCTCTTTCAATCCATGCAAGACTCGAGTCGTCTCACGGACGGTCTATGAGGAGGTGCTAGTTATGCTCGTGTGGAGAGAGAGAGGCATTTTGTTGCTACGTTGTTTGGGCTTTGACAATTTCCTTGTCAATATTGAACCCATGTGTGACAAGTTGTGTTGAGTAGTTCTTGTTCATATAGAATTTCATTTAATTGGTGTGAGATATTTACAATAATGTTGTCGTTGATAAGATGCAACTGAAAGTTCCATATACTGTGTATCGGCACTATTTATGTGATGTTTTTCTAGGTCTAGGTTGGGCTGGCTTGAACCTCTCGTGAGCAGGGTTGGTCTACACAGCACAAATAAAGGAAGCCTTATGGGCTAGTCCCAAGAGAACCCTTCAATAGTTGAGTTGGTAAATGAGAAATAAAGTGATAAGGGTAAGAATTTTTGGAAATGGTCTATCTTAGTGTGTATAAATGGGCACATAGCCGGCAAGGCTGGGGATTGCATTCCTAGTCCCCGTCCCATGAGGCGGAGCTTAGCCCGACCACCCTCTCATGCAGTGCGGGGAGGGCACTTCCTGGCAGGGCATGGAGCACCATATCGCAACGTGGGAAATAAATTTCAAATAATTTTGTACAATAAAGAAAGTTGTATAATTGTAAGAGTTTTCATAACAATTATAAGTTTTGCTACTTTAAAATTATTATTATTCCATAATTATTAAAAATATCAGAATCTCATGTACGTGAGTCTACTTATTTATGCTAATTTGTTTGTACTCTTCACTTTATGACACATTTTATATTAGTTTTGAATTAAGTAGATAGTAAACTATAAATAGTCTTTTAATATAATCCAACATGCAATTTATATATATCATGCTAATTATCTGTAATTAATTGTGTGTTTTCAATATACAAGCGAAGAAATTGAGTGGGCCGAATGTTGCGCTGCTCTATGTGCATTATTAGACCACACTGCTTGCTTGTTGATACCTAAATTTTAGCTAAATATTTATGGATAAAATATATAGAAAATTAAGGAACGATTCGGCCCTAACAAAAAGATTTTCACTAAACAAAACATCACATAGGCATTAAGATTATTTACATTGACTAGGTTTTATTTTTATTTTTTTAAAAAAAGGAAAGGGCTCGGGGTTTGGGCTTTCTCCCTGATTCCTTTTTATTTTTCTTCCCCCCTTCGCCTAGGCCTGGGCCTATCTTGCCCAGCTCACTTCTCCTTGGTCCGACCTTTTCCTTCTTCCTCCTTTTGCACACATAAGCAAGGATGATGCAAGGGCAGAGCAAGCGCAAAGCAGAGCAGAAGAGGTGTAGTCGGACGGTGACAGAGAGGACGGCTGGGCAGGCCACTGCCTGCAGAGCAGAGCTACCGCGGAGGTGACGGGCTCAAGGTGACCTTGGTTTGGCCAAAGGGGAGGCCGATCGGTGCGTCAAGGACTGGCGGCCGAGCAACCACCGTCAACCGGCCTTCTCGGCCTATAAATGAGCCTCTGGGGCGTGGGTTCCCTGAGAGGGGGGGTGTTGAGTTGAGAGGGTGAAATGGAGAGATCGGAGAGAGAGAAAGGGAAAACCGTGAGTTAAGGAGGACGCCACCAAGAGCCGCTGTCGGCCACTACGTCCATTCGAACCACAGCCGACTATTCGCCATCAGTCCTTGTTCACGTCAAAGCCATGGTAGGTCCCATTCGAGCGTGTCTCGGCTAATCTTATTTGGGGTCAATTTCCCAAGAATCCCATGCGCAAGGCGAACAGACATAGCCCGATCTTTGAGCTCGTCTGACGGTGCAAGCTGAGTAGGAGCAACCACCAACCGCCCCTGTTTTTCCTCTTTGTTTTGTGCCCTATTTTCGTCCAAGCAGTTGACCCGGGGCTCATTGCCCCTCTTCGCGTGCGCGCCGGGCTCACTAGTGCCGTTCTTCATTGGTGTTGAGCATTCTTTGCTAATTTGTGTCAAGTTTCGATCTGGTTTTGGGCCTCATTCTTGTCTCTGGTCATCTTTCGTTTGATGACCCCCACATGTTCGATAAAATGCCCAAATTAGATCTAGTTTCGTTTCCCTGCATCGAGCAAAAGTCGAATTGTCTAGGCATCAACCCATTAATGCCCTCGACCTGTAGCATAACACCACTATACCCGTGGTCATCCTCGTGGTGGCCCGCGGAGGCCGCATCTCTCTTTTGTTCTAGCACCCGAGTGACGACAATCGTGGCAGTCGTAGAGATGTCGCCAGCTGGACGTGGGCCAAGCACTAGGCTTAGCTTGTTCCAAGGCGGCGCCACCGCCATTTCCCCCAGGCCAGATGGACAGGTGTGGCATGCCTTTTGCCACCTTGCCTCATGGCGGCCAACTTGCTGTGAAGCAGCGGGAAGTGAGTCGGGTCGGCCAGCCCGGAGCCAAGTCAGGCTAGGCCAACTCGCGGGTCTAGTTGGCCCGAACTTGTTATGCGTGGGCCGGGTGATTTTTTGGGACAGGTTTTTATTTTGAATGGGCCGGCCTTGTTTAGTTTTAGGCTTAGGTTTTAGTTCCACGGGGCTTATCTTTTCTTTTATATTTCATTTTGGGCCGAGTGTGTTGCCAAACCGGGCTCATTCGTTGAGCCTAGTCTAGCCAAGGACAGGCCTAGGGCAGTCTCAACATAGGTTGAGTGCGGAGGCCCGACCCGAGTACGTTTATTTATGTGATATAACATAATTTTATTTAATGAAAAAATTCAAAAATTCAAAAAAAATCAAAAATTAGGAAAATGCTAAAAAATAATATTTGGGTAGTTTTCAAAGAAAATGCAAGGAAATCCTCCAAAAAAACAAAAAAAGAACTTAGCTTAAGTTCTTGGAAATAAATGTTGGATTATTATTTGCATATTCATGTATTCCAATTGCACCCTTGTAATGCACCGATTGCTATTTCCTTAACCTGGTTAGGAATTGAATCCTAGGACTTATGATTGGTATAAAATGCTACACAAACACTTGGCTTGAAGTTTAAATAAAAATAGGTATTGGAAGGGTATTAGTTGATTACCTAATGTAATTAAGCCCCGATTCTATTTTCTATTTTTTTCAATATTTTACTTGAATTTCTAATCGATATACCACAAACTAATTAGTAGCTACTTCTAAATGAAATTGACTTACAGGTTATAAATCCAAACCATAAGCTGCAAATTGGTAGACTTAGAAGAGCCTGGGTTAAGCCTAAATTTAGTAAGCCATTAACCTAAAGCCGCAAGAGGAGAGGTTGTGACACTACTTTGGGCCACGTGTTCATTTCTCAGAATTTTCCCTTATTGGACTCCTTACCTCTTCTAGGCTCATTGAGGCAAGCCGACTCCTCATGAAAGGGGTGAAAAGTTTTTAGCTACACCCGTCACACTCCTTCATCCGTCATTTGATCTTACCAAGAAGTTCCATTCTCTAATTTATTGGATTTCTATGAGGTCCATTGCCAATGCAAAAAATCAATTATCACGATCTTATCTCGAATGCACCATCTAAAGATTCGGCTAATGAATGACCAAGTCTAAACTTAGTTTGGGCTCTCTCGATCTTATACCAATTCATAACTTTGGTTCAAGTTATTAACATGCAAATGATTTTCAACTGGGAATCACCACTGATTTTTTTTTTTTTTTTATGGGTTGATTAGAAACTTAAGTAAAGTAACGAAATGATTTGTCGCGAAAATGCAATTGAGTCCTAAAACTTGATTGAGTTCTAAAGTTAACGCCGTTAGCCTTTTTAATGGAAAATGCTGACGTAGCGCTGACGTGGCTTTTTAAATAATTTTTCTTTATTCAAGTGGCTTTTTTAATTATTTTTTATTCAATTTAAAAAAAATAGATTTAAAAACTAAAAAGAAAAGAAAACTTATTTTTAAAAATTGTTAAAAAAGAAAAAGATAAAGTAGCAGCAGCTCCTCCCTTGCTGCCGCGGCCATTGCCACCGCCGCCAATCATCAGAGGGGCCGACGACTTTTTAGTTTTTAAATCTATTTTTTTTTAAATAATTGAATAAAAAATAAGTAAAAGAGCCATTTGAAAAACGAAAAATTATTTAAAAAACCACGTCAGCACCACGTTAGCATTTTCCATTAAAAAGACTAATGGCGTTAACTTTATGACTCGATTGAAATAATTTGAAAAGTTTTAGAACTTGATTACACTTTTTGCAAGTTTTAGAACTCAATTGCATTTTCGTGAAAAGTTTTAGGACTTCTGCAGCACTTATCCCCACTTTATTCACATGAATAAGAGATTGCGGGTACAAAAATTTGGTTATGCTAGATTTTACTAATGTCCTTTTGGTGCCTTTTTTTTAATCAAAAAAATATTTAGCAAGTAGTTTGGATTTATTTATTATCTTCTAACAAATAAAGTGATCATGCGGGTGTGCAAAGATTTATGCAACACTCAATAAACAAAGCAATAAATAAATAGCAAGGAAAGGGAGGGTACTTACCTCAAAGCAAGTAAGCACATGCAATGTCAATTAGAAAAATCACATATCCAACCTATATAGGTTTCTAATTGACATATAATTTCAACCAAACTTTTTTTGGTTTTTCTCTTGTTTAATAAAAACTATGCTTTATTCAATTTATGCAAAGCGAGCTTAATCTTCATGCGATGTCGTAGAAAAAATGATGATGCATGACTACGTGTCCTAACTATAACAACAAGAAAATTTAATATGCACTACCTTAACGTGGCATGCAACTTTTATTAAAATAAACTAACATGCAGGCTATATCCATGCGATTTTAATTAGAACGACCTAACCCTAGTGATGGGCAAAATTAATATGCATTTTATTCTAACATAATGTGCACTCTAATTAAATTGATACATGTGACGTGCAATTGAATGAACCTAATTCTATATGACATGTACATGATATTTTTTTTTTGGTATTTTTCATGGAAACTCAAAAGTAAAATTTACTCAAAATGAACTACAAAGATTATGATACTATCTAATTTAAACTAGGAAATAAATTATTCTAATCCTAATTTAAAACAGAAAATTACCCTATTCTTCTAGAGTTGACATAAATGATATCTATCCAAATATATACTAATCATTTAATGAAAAGCAATCAGAATCTATTCTAAACATGCAACATGATCTATAAAATTTTCCACCTAACCTTTTTATATATTTTTTTAATGGGGAAACAAATTAACTCAAATCAACAAAAAATAGCTAGAAACAATCAAATCATCCAAAACACATCCATTTCATTCAAATTAGGTAATGAACAAAATCAGCGATCGTATCCAAGTGGTTATGGATAAGATAGAAGATTTCATGTGCAAACAAGGATCGTATCTTGTGGTTGAACTCGAATTGCAGCTCACATGCATGTTGTTAAATTAGGAAAATCCTTAATTAATGGGGCATTTTCGATATCTTTTGAAATATGCATTGTCACTCAAATATTGGATCGGATTACAATTAATCTCCATGGGCTTATTCTAATTAAGCTCAAAGCCATTTAATTTTAATGGGCTAAACTAGTACAATCAAAGCTCAAGACTCTTTCTTTTCCTCTTGTAATTTCGACCACTGACACTCCTAGCCTTGGTCTAATTTCACTTCTTGTGGGCCACCATCCACGTGACTAATTCAGGTCCATTCATCACCACCAATCCGATTAAAATGCAGTTAACTATATGCTTCTAAAAACTATATACTATACAATTTAATTCTAATAATTTTATTTAGGCATTTCATATTAGTCCCTAATTTTTATACAATTAATTCTAAATGTTAGGCATAATTTAGGTGTCAACACATATAATCTTTTCTTGGATGTTAGTGGCTTAAGTTAAAATCAATCAAGACTGCTTGCAAAATTTCTTTGGAAGATAAAGAGAAATTGGGCCAAAAGGGCATTAGATTAATCTAGTGTAATTAAGTCCCCAAATCCATTGAATCTCTTGTTTGTAGAAGTAAATGCACTCCCACATTTTATTTAGATGTCTAATCGACCATAATTGATTAGTGATGGCTCCAAAATGTAAGAAAATTGTATGTTAAAATGAATACCAAGTTGCAATTGGTAGATCTTGGAATAGTTTGTGCTATACGTGAATGATTACCTCATGAGAGGAACCTACATTCCCGTTTGTAGTTCATTAGCTTTCTCTTTGGTGGTTCATCTTTGAGAAGATTGCAACATTGTTGTAAAAAATATTATGTGTTACATGAATCATGAATTTGGGAAGATTCTAGTAACCAAACTGCTATTTAGCTGGCAACCTTCACTTTGCAACATTTGAGGTGTTACAAACGAGAGAGAATACACATCGTACACGTATTTTTCAATATGATTGGCATTCCAATCTTATATGACACCGAAAATAGAAATAGATGTTTGAGTTACACCACCTGATTTATTTCCACATATAATGGAATAGAGCACATGGAGTTCATAATGCCAACTATTACATGTCCCAAACTATTTATTAATTGCATCATGTCTCACTTACACTTGAAGGCTTTGACAACTCCAGGCAAATGACTTCTCTTGAAATAGTCCTCCCAATCCATACACCTCGGATCAAAGTAGAAGACACTTTCTGAGTTTACTCCACTGTTAAAGGCTATGTCTCTCAAAGTCATTGTATTTGTATCATCAAAGCTAAGCCAATAAAAAAAAAAAAAAAAAAAAAAAAAGTAAGAGTAAGAGATTGTGTAATTTTGTGGATCACTATCAACTATTTTAAAAATTTACGCTAGGAGGTGAATGCATGACGATATCCAATCATTATGATGCTCTTCATCACATGTAAGCTTGACTTTGAGTCATGGAAATATATAATAGAGGAGGTAAGCATAGACTTATAAAAAATTAAACCTAGGACTTCCTATTTTGATGTGATTAATTAATGCACTCTGCACGCATATTGTCCAACGCATAGAAGCTTACACGCCATTGGAGAAAATATAGGGTTCGTAGAGTTCAGCCAATCGCACAGCAAGGTTAACCTTTTTGTCCAAGTCAGTATGCAAGCCTTGGAAGTACCCACAAAACACCGAGCTAGCTACTTTAAGCACCTTCATCCAAAATAATTCAAAATTAGGCTCAGTTTATTTTGCAAAAATATATATAATGTAAAAAAATAAAAAATAATCATTTATATCACTTACGAATAATGATTAAATAAAAAATATTTTCATTATCTACGAAAATATTTAAACATCTATTAGTATCGATAATGAAAACATTATCCATTGACTCTTTTTTAAGTGATATAAACAATAATTTTAATGAAAACTATTTTAAATTATTTATTTTCAACGAAATAGAAATACCTAAGGTTCCGTTTGTCCAACAAAAACTATAGATGCTCTTCCCCTTTCTTAATATCATGGGATATGCATGTCAATTAATTCGATAAACTGTCTATGAGATTCTTATGTAACACAAGAGCTCGGGGATTAGAGAAAGCACATTTTTCTTTTTCGTTGGCTTGCTACTTTTGACGATAACTTTTCGGCCTTTTATCGCTAGCGTTTTTTTTTTTTTTTTTAGCCCTTCTTTTAGGGCTCCAATGTTTTGAATTTGTAAAGCAAAAAATTAGGCATGATCGCCGGAATGTAAAATATTATTCAAACTTTAAATTTTTCATAATGGCTGATGTTTTATGTGATACATTTACTTATTTCTAAAGGTTTCAGATATTTCCTATTTAATGGAAATAAAAAAATGAGAGCTGTAAATGTTGAAACATATTGAAAGAAATTGTCACTTCAAACAAATTAGCTAATTATTTTGAAGATATATTTATTAATTCATATATTATCATCACTTATATATTTAAAGAAGGAAATATGTAGACTTGACTACTTAAAATTTATATAACATAAAGATCTTCAGATATTTGGGATCTTCAATTTTCTGCATATTTTGATTTATCGAATTTACTTTTAGTGATCATTTGATCTTCACTTTTTAAGTCGTTTTGAACCAACCTTTGACAAGAGAATGTAACAGCTCACGTGCTCGCGAAAGCTGGCCATGCTTCCCATAACTTTAGGCTCACGAACCTTGACTGGCTTCCCATCCTCGTTGATCCAAGGACTGTCCTTGAAGTAACTCCAAACGATGTCTTGAAGATCTGAATAGGTCAAAGGATGTTTCCTTGAAGAACCCACATGGTAAATCTTGTTTGAATTGGTCTGATTAGCATGCACCGCCATGGCCACAATCATAGTGTTTACCACCATATCTACTGGTATCTGCTCAATATGAAACTCTATATTTAGGTGGAAATGAATCAAATGTATTCGTATATGAATAAATGTAGGTCTATATGTATTTTCAAATTTGCACAATAAAGTGATGTTGAAATCTATAATTATCAATAATGTTTGCCAAATGATCTATCATAAGCCAATTCAAAAAAGAGAAGTACATAGTCAATTAAGCTAATGCAATTAGGATGCTTATGATCGTGGGATTTTGACAGTGGTAGGCACTTGTTGAGATGATTAGATGTTACCATGTCGAGTATCGAGTCAGGTTTGCCCAGGAAATATTCCAGTTTTCCTCTACCATAACTTATGGCGATGCTGTCCATAGTTCTGTGTCGTCATATGTTTCCAAAGGAAAAAAAAGGTTCATTGGACAATTCTTGCTTGTTGAGCAAAATAAATACTCAATTAACAAGATATTTATCTTTGTTACTTGTCAAGGACTAAGGTCTAACAACATAATCAATCAAATAAAACCAACATTTAACAAGTAAAAGATGTGCCCATGTGTGTGTTCTTACCAACTTGCTCTATTAATTTGACGAATATAGTTGTCTGTGAGACATTGATGCGAGAAATTTCTTTTCATACTCTCCTGTTATCCTTCCCATGGAGTTGGCTTTTTTATGGCCCGTCATTAAAATCAAGGATCGTAAACTTCATTTATTCATTTTTTAGCCTCCTCTAAAGGTTTAACTTCCTCGAAAAGATGGTGCATTCTTTAGTAAGAAATTAGATGTAGGTATATTTCTTGGTTTTCTTGTTCAGTAACAACTTGCATTTTGCGGTTGGTCTATATATTATTTCTTACCTTACCATAAAAAAAAATAAAATAAAAAAAAAAAAAAATAAAAAACTTGCATTTTACGTCTTTACCAAAAAAAAAAAAAAACTTTACCAAAAAAAAAACAACTTGCATTTTGCGAAGAACCAAGAGGTAATACCCGAGCAGTCCATTCACTTTTGTGCGGTGTTCAATAGAGTTCTTCCAATTTTTTTTAAAAAAAATAATAATTTATTAAACTGAGGTGCGTTGAACACCAAATAACAATTCAGGAACCACTTATGATATTACTCCCAAAAAATAATGTGGTGGGTGACACTAGAGATCTTAAGTGAGTGATCTGTAAGATTCTACTAACTATGAGTGGACTCTAATACTTGTTAGGAAGTTCAATTTCGGACCACCTTTTTGAGAGAGAGAGAGAGAGAGAGAGAGTTTTGTGAAGGATAACCTGGGAGGGAAACCCTCAGTCCAACCAGCAAAAGGTTCTCGGTAAGTACTTGTTATGATTGTGGGTCTCATAACAACAAGCGGAATATTTTGTTTGAGATGATACTGCACCATCATTTCCCCCATTGCCTTCGTTAAAGTATATGTGTTTGGCCAACCATGCAGCCTTGCCCTGCGCATCAATTATAATGAAAATTATAAGAACTGCTGAAGATTATTATATACCAGTACGTGCATAAACAAATGAATTGATTGATCAGACATATTTTAACTACCTAGCTCATGTTTTAGTTTTGAATATTATGGTCACATCCTTGGAGAAAGTACCCAGTGAAGAGTCTATCAATAGAACTTCTAGTACAATCAAAAACATTTCTTGCAACCCAAATTTTCATGAAAAGAGTATCAATGTGACGCAGGAGAATTACCAAAAAAATCTTAAACTTATTGCAATTGTACAAATTCAATAATAATTTTTTTTTTTACTCTAATTGAGTCCAAACCTTTTGTACTTGTGTCAATTTAGTTCATCCGGTCAATTTTGACCGAAATCACTAACATAAGGGTCAGCTATCTTACATGGTGCAATCAGCGCTAACATAGGCAATTTTAATGATATTCTTTCAAAAAAATTTATTTATTTAATTGTTTTAATTTTCTTTTTCCTTTTGTCTCTTTCTTTCTCGACAATCAGCTAAAGTAAGAAGGGAAGAAAATAAAAAAAAGGAAAAAGAAAAGATATTAAAATATTACTAAAAATTATCTACGTTAGTGTTGGCTGCACCACAATAGAACGTCCAATGTTTATGTCAATAATTTATAGCCAAAATTGAGTAGATGGACTGAATTTGTACAAATACAAAAGGCTTAAAACTCAATTGACAAAAAAGAAGAAGTTTAAAACTGAATTGACACTTTTACAATAAATTTAAGAATTTTCTTATAATTTTCCCGTATGATACAATCAACTTTAGAGATGATAAAAAGTGTAAGCTAAGCTTGAGATAGTGGTCTAGCTTGATGTGTGGGTTTGAGAGCCACAATTGAAGGTGTAATTTTCAACTAACTTAATCATCAATTCCGTTGTTTACAATTCAATTATAACAAGCAAACCTTTGCAAGCCTAAATTCTTTAAAGCAATGGTGATTTCTCTCTCTGAAGCATTCCTTTCTCGAAGTTCGTTTGTCAATTCTTCAACCAAGAGTTTCTCTTCATTCACATCCAACTTCCTTGACCCGTTGAGCGTCTCACCCATACTAAATGCCTTTTCTTGTATAATCCCGGTCATATTGCCACATACGTATGCTGAAAATAAACGGTTCCATAAGAAACATTGTCAGTGCAAACTACTTTATAAACGAGCGGGTGGTGAAATGGAACCTATCGTCTGCTAATTTACATAGCAAAAATATCAAGAACAACCACAATCGAAAAAACACAAACCAGTTGATATGTGAAGTAGCATCTTTATGTTGACACATCTTACAGCAAATTCAGCAACATGCTTAGCTCCAAATGTATTGACGGCTAGTGCAATGTCATATCTGCGGGAAAAAAGATGGCAGTAAACACATAAATAGTATGAAGAAAAAGCCACGAATTATCTGAACTAATTACAAATTGGGCGGGCAGGGCAAGATTGTAATCACGCACCTTTCGTCGAATTTGGTAGTCGCGGCCGAACTGACAATTATGTCTATTTCTCTCCACATCTCCGATCTCAAATCGAAATCATTTACTCCCAAATTCTCGCAAGAAACGTCCCCAGGAATTGGAGACAATTTCTCCACAATTGAGTTGAAGTTCTCTGCCCATTCTTCCCTCAGAATGCCGAATAACTTTTTCTGTATGAGCTGTTTGCGATGCGAAAAGATTAAGAGTTGTTATGAAGGAAAATTTATCTTTTATCTTAGTTTTCGTATTCTTTTTCTTCCTTTGCCTTGATTTTCCATGTTAAATAGAGTAGAATTAATTTGGAATTACACATTTAAATTTTTTTCCTAAAATAACACAAATCCCACAATTTTCTTCCAGGTTCTATTTGTTTTGGGAAGAGTGAACAAATTGATGTATATCTTTCTAAAAATGATCGTTTATATAGCTTAAAAAATTAGTCAATTAAAAAAAAATTTCATTATCAACAACAATTTATGTCCTGCATTTTCGTAGAAGATGAAAATATTTTTTGCATATTTATTCTTGTAAGCAATACAAGCAATTATTTGAAAGAAATTTTTTTAAATCATTCATTTTTTACGAAACAAACGGAATCTTAATAATTTTTCTTTTTAACACACATCTATGCGTGCCTTTTCTTTCTAGTCAATTTAGAACAAAAGGTTGATCTAAACTATCCAAGGATAATTTAGGTTTTGATTCTCTACCTCTTCATGCAACCTTTGTGTCGCTGCCTGTTTGTCCATAGCTCTAATAAGAACGTATATTTTCTTGACATTTGGTTGAATTCGAAGCAGCTTCTCCACAAAAACTAACTCGTCATAATATATAGAATCAAATAAATGTTAGTTAGCAAAAAGATGGTCAATTGATGGCAATTGGCGACAATGTATACTTCATACATTGGGGGGTGGGGGGGGAAGAGAGAGAGAGAGAGAGAGTACTCTTGGCGAGAAAGCCAGTGGCTCCGGTGACTAAGATGGTCTTGTTCTCAAGAAATTGTACTATATCCAACCCCATGTTCGAACCGAACAGGACGAGTCTTTGAACTGGAGTTAGGGGCCACCTGAAGAGCGACTTAAGCACTGAGGACAAATGCTCCATATATAGCTGCAACTTCACCATGCCTATCAACCTCCCATAACTTTTTGACACGTCAACATCAACATTGCAATACGGCGGAAAGAGAACTAGCACCCACACGGTTACATATGAAATTATTTAACGGGTATTGTTGAAATTAGCAGCACAGCGGAAGCGGATCGAGATTTTGCAATTATGTCAGGAGCTATAGAAATCGACATAAATAAAACGAGGAATAATAAAAGAACACCAGAAATTTACGTGATTCAATCCGAATATCGGAACCTACGTCCACGGGGAGAACCAGCAAAATAATTCACTATAAATCGGAGAATTACAAAATTATAATCACTCATATACTCAAGTATTTCTCGCCCCACTGTTTTATACCCGATATCCACGGTGTTTAACGACTCAACTCCACTGGACTCGACTCCGCACAAACCTCTCTGAGCTCACGTCTCTCACTCTCGCTCTTTCCTCTCGCTACTTGCATCTTCAGACGTCTTCTCCTTTTATAAGGGAGAAGGGCAGAAAACAAGACAAAAAATGAAAGTAAGTGGCCTCATTAAATGCAGCGCAGACGCCCACCGACAAGCCCACAATCGGCACCGACGCCCACCATAGTTGTAGGCATGCATGCAGATCGTGCATGTGCACGCATTTAATGAGGCAGAAGAGATGAGTGATGATAGTCAACAAACGTGTGCCTATGATCCGTGAAATGAGGTGGGCCGCAGTCTTTAAATTTCTTGTTCCTGGAGAGAAGCAAGCGCTATAGGAGTCTTCTTCACGCATGTGCTGCAGGTTATGGGTCCCTTTATTTAATGTAGAAGATTGGGGATGCCTTCCTTTTTTGGCTGAGAAGATCTCTCTTCTCTGACTTCTCTTCTCTAACTTTTCAATATATCGTGTCAGTGATATAACTTTTGAAAAACGTTTGCCATAGGTGTTATGCCACGTAGACTTTCGGTATTTGTGAATATTTTTTAAAAGTACTTACTTTGAAATAAACAACTAAAAAATTATGACACTCAAATAAGTATTATATAAAAATTTTCGTACTTAAGTGTTTGGGAAATTATGAAATATATATTATGAATCTTAAAATTTATCATAAAAATGTAATTGAGTCGTAGGTTCAAGTTGTTTGATGAGAAACCATTTTTTTCTTCTTTTTTTTTTTGTGTAAATATATGAAAATCATTAGTCAAATGAGGTACAAAATTTTAGGGGAATCCCTCATCATTACAAAGAGACTAATTATGTGAGAAGATGAAGGAAGGAAGCCTCCATACAATAGCCAATAAAACATTTGCCTAGGAAGGCTTACAATGTTGGTAAAGTGATGCCTTAACTCTACAACCTTTCGAATCCTAGCCAATAGAAAATTAGGTTCAATTGACTTGTGTTGAAATCGTTTGCAATTGCATTCCATTCAAATGCAATAGATAGGCGTTGGGACAAACAGCTTGACAAGTCTCACCTCCAAGTTTTTGCTCTTTGTGGCCCTGATCATCTATTGAAATTCTAAATTCCAACCTTCTGCCAAACATCAAATTCCATTTTGTGCTAAAATATTGCGTTATATATTACTTGTCCAAGTGCACTTAAAGAATAAGTGGTTTTTGTCCTCTATATCAATCATAAAAAAATTACACTTAGTATCAACTAAAGACAACTATCGTGATTTGGCCATTGCTATTGATAGCCTATCCTTATAAAAAAGTCAGCTAATAAAATTATGCTAGCCAATACCACTAGTCCAAATCAATTGTAGCAATCCACAGTTGGTCCCTCCTATCTAAATTTCTTGTATATCTTTTTGCAATAGTATGTTTGGCCGGAGATAATAGGTGTTAGAGCAAGTCCAGCTTGAGAATAAATCACCAACTCCAAGCTATATTGCCCTTTATGTCGAGTTGCATAGTAGGAGTACCTCTACATTTAATGTGGTAAATTCAAGTACTCCATAGAAATGAGGACGAATGATTGATGAGGCTCCCGAGCATGTGGCCCAAAAATACTTTGTTCCAAAGTTTCTAATCAAGTAGACCCGGTCCTCCCTCCTTTTTTTGGTGAGCATGCTACTCCATGCAACTTTGTGAGATCTGTGAGTTTTTTGTGTTTCATGCTTGTGAAACCATTTTCAAAACTACTTTTGAACTTTTCAACATTTGGATGACATGGAAAACTAGTGAATCGACAAAAAGCGTTTTCCATGAATTGGAAAGAACAAGTTTTGATTTGAAAAAACAACTTCCCCTTCTGGCAAAAAGAAAATCATTTAATTGACTTCTTGATGTGCATCCAAGTGAGAAAAATAGGTACTTCTATGTCTCTTTTCTATCTCTCATTAATATATTTCTTTTTCTTCTCATATGTTTTTTCGTAAATATTGTATGTTATTTATTAAATATGCTTCATCGATACTTGTATTCTTTTTCATTCCTAAATGACGTCATGATACATATCACTCTACAAATATGATTTCATAGTTCTCTCTTAATTTTTTTTTGCAATATCTGGTTATTCTGATGGATTATAAAATAAGCAGAAAAGGTGTGGATTCTAGTTTATTAATCATTATGCCATTTTTAACGATACAAACAGCTTATTAAATACCATAAAACCAATTTTTTTCAACCTGTTTTCAGTACAGACAAACATCAAAAATTGATTTAATTTCTCTGAAATTTAATTTCCGGTAGGTACTTTTCAACGACAAGAAGTTTTCAATGAAATAAACAGATACTTAAAATTTTTAAAATATATATATATATATATATATATATATATATATGCAATCGAATTCTTTAGTTAACTCATCCAATTTGACTAAAAAATACGAGCGGATGCTTCGTTAGATTTTTTCTTCTCCATCACCGTTATCAGTTAAAGGATGCAGCGATATCCAATGCAACGCAGCTTTCGTTCCCCTGGCCCAAAAAAAAAAAAAAAAAAAAATCTAAAAGATTATCAGCTAAAGGGTGCAGCAATATCCTCTTTTTTTTTTTTTTTTTTTCTTTATCCTTATTTTTCTTTCTTTAAAATGTCAGGCTCTTTTATATTGCAACGCCAATACGTGTATCCGTGAAAAACATTTTTTTAAAAAAAATCACCTTCACATTTTCAATTAGCCAAATCATATGCAATTGATAAGAACTTGATTGCACTAATTTGACTAATTTTATGATTTAATTATATATTTTAAAAATCTTAAAATTCGATTACACTTTCTCGAAAATTTTTAAAACTTTTCGTACACTTTTCCCAGGACAACAAAGCTGGAGTTACGTTAATCATGTTTAGAGATGGTCAACGGACAGTTGGTCACTTGCCCAATGGGATCGCCTATCCAGAAAATGTGGGCTTGGCCACTTTTTGTGAGCTCGCTTGTTGAGCCTAGGCTGTTTTTTAGACCTCACTGATGAGCGGGCCACCTAGCAAGGGGCTTTCATGCCCTCCTTGCAATGATCGGGTCTAAGCATGTGCATAAATCTTCGACACCACAAGCATGGGCCGACTTTATAAAGTGTCCCTGCTCATTTTCCTATATTTTGTTTAAAGAATTAAGGCCTTTTGAGTGATGCTAAGTAACTCTAGCCTAAAAAATTAAGTCTTGCTCACATTAAATTTCTCGAAATTCTTAATAACTCCAACCTTAAAATTAAGTTTTGCCCCCCATTAAATTTCTCAAAAGACTCACAACCAATCCATGCTTGAATATTTTCATTTCAAAACGGCCCGATCAATAAACAAAACTTGGTACACAATTGTAATAACCCATTCTTGTTTCAGATGAAGCGAAACTTACTCAATATTATCGGACTTTTTAGGCATAAGAACATTGATTGAGGTGCAAAGATATATAACTTTAATTTTATTGAAATCATTCATTAATTGATATTTTCATTTTCCTATAATCATTCTTGAAAAATCTCCCGGGCAAGAGAAGGTGCATAAAGACATTAATTGAGAGGTATAGAGATATATCACTTTAATTTTCTTGAAATCATTCATTAATTGATATTTACATTTTCCTATAATCTTTCTCGAAAATTCTCTAGGGCAAAGAAAGTTTTGAGTAGCCGATCCATCAGAACGTGGGCCGATACGACGGTGACGTGCATACTCCGGCAAGTTGTCTTGTACCCGCTATTTCACAAAACCTTCATCTTCATGGTAATTCACCTCCTTTAATTCCGCGTTTGACGTTACCCCGTTGATGCCCACGGTCGTCCCTAACTGGGTTTCTCTATGTCCGTTTTAGCGGTTGAACGATGCCTGTGAGTGGTGGATATGATTGCGATAGAAGTACGGAGTTTTTCGCTTAGTTGCACGGAAGGTGTTTGTTAAAATGTCCCAGCCAAGCCAGAAGCAACGGGAATATTTGCGGTCCTTTCATTAGAGTGGATTACCCATGTGTAAATGCACGAGAGACGTTGGCATTCGTAGATATACATCTTTTCTTTCTCCCAAAATTCATCTTTTCACTGAGTGAACTGAAAGCTAGGACATCCAGACCGTCTCTACAAGGCACTACTTCCGGCCCTTCATTTTGACTTTTAAAATTATATCATAACCTTGTGAGTTTTGAAGATAAAATTCTTTGATTTTCTGGTGAATTGAGGGATTATTACATACTTTCTGATTGTAAGCACGCTTATTGTCTTATTCTAATCTGCATGTATTTTCAAAAAATAAGGATATATATGTATAAATATTATGGAGTATATAATACTGTGTTAGCAGAGGAACGAGCACGGTTCCCTTCTATATTCTGATGAGTGGCTTGGTGGTTCCCTTGTTCTTCTACGTAGCATCTATAGCAGGGCTTTATGTGAAGAGTATATAGTACAGATTCTGATAAGGACCTTGGTTACAAGCCCCCTTATGTTATTGTTTTTTAAAGTGCTAAAAATGTCTGTTCTAGTTAATGGTATTCATGTTCAAGCATCTAACATTCACAAAATGAGACTGTTACTGTGATTGTGGACGAAGATGCAAATTGAATGTGGCCATTTGGGTTTTATAATGATAGACGACAACGATGATATCCCTCTAGTTGAAATTATATATGTCTAAGGCAGCTGATTATCTGAGTTTGAGTTGAGACTGAAAGAAGCCTGTTTGCAGCAAGAAATAGCTTTTTGTTCTGTTCTTCTAGAACCAAAACTCATCTATATTGCATAAACTCCCTGGTTGGTGCTTATGACGAGTTCATTCCAAAGTAAGCATTATAGGGTTGTGTTCGTAATGTAGTTGTCTTTTAACTTCTTGGTCATATAGTTTCAGTGACTGTGTATTTTCTCTTTTTCAGGTTACACCAGTGTGCCCTCTATCAAAGACATAGTACCTGCAGCACAGAACAACATAACCACACAATTCATTCTATTGGACAAAGGCAGGGTTGCCACAGAAGGACAGAGCTAGACATGCTTAGCACTTGTGGCAGATGAGACTATGGCTGTGCATTTTTAGTTCTGGGTTGAGGATTGCGACCTGTTCAAGCCAGGGGATATTATCCGTTTGACCAATGGGATTTTCTCTTACAACAGGAACCATCTTCTGTTGAGAGCAGGGAAGAGAGGGAGCATTGAGAAGGTGGGTGAATTCACCATGACTTTTGTCGAGACTCCCAACATAAGCGAGATGCAGTGGGTTCCCAATCCAACCAATTCTAAAAAGTATGTACAGGAAGCTGTTATATCTCCTTACTCACGTATTTTCCCTCCGATGCTTTGATGGCAAATTTGTTTTGTATGCTGCTATTACTGGTTGCAACATATAGAAAAGCATATGTGTGGTGTAGAGTTTTTTTACCTTGACCAAAAGCAAAAGAAGCTTGCTTTTAGGTTTGTTTTTGCTTTGGAAAAGCGCTCAATTTACGTTGGAGTTTTTTTCCTGCAAGTTTGTGAAGGTCATTATATTGATTTCACGACTGTTGAGAAGCCTTTCATCACTGCTTGTATAACCTTGCATTTGAAGGATCCTACTATTAAGAATGCCGAGTTGTGAAAAAAAACGAAAGCCTTTTTGTTTATACTGGTGACTTCCATCCAGGCATAACCTTGTTTGTCTGCCTTCCTTTTCATGAGTCAAATATGTTGCCCAGTAGGTGATGGATGCATTGAAATACAGGTAATGCGGGCTGGGACTATCTGTCTTATCTCTTGCAAGGGAAAGAAAATCCTAAACGTTGATTGTAGCCTAGTCCAACCTCGCAATGCATTTCAAAGCCTCATTGAGTTAAAGCATTCCGATGATTACGTGTGGCATCCCAAAATTCATGGCAATCTCTAGAAGCATTAAAGTCTATGAATAGGTGATGGAAGTACCATCAAGTTATATTGTAGCTATTTGATTCATAATTTGCAATGAGATTTATGGCCAAGCTTTTAGTGGATAATTAGTTTGATAGGAAAGAAAATTCTATCATTGGCCATGTGTGTTATAAATTGGAATTTGTGGACTTATGACTTCAAGTCTTATGGCCATATTATTTTTGTAAGTTAGGAATTTATTTAAGTGGAAGATATTAGTAGATTAAATTAGAGAAGAGTGGGCCAAGACTCTTAGGCCAAGACCAGCCCAAGATCACCCACCATTCGGCCACATGGGCCTGGCCCGCGAAGCCCAAAGGGAGAGGAGGAGGCCGTCGACCAAGCTGGCCCAAGCCCAGCCGGATTCAAGCCCACCTTGCATGGCAATTGCCAAGTGGCGCCGGCATGCAAAGATCATGATTGTTAATCATGAGGGGGAAGAAATTAGAGAGTGAGGCGGGCGGATTAAGCGAGAGAAAGAGGAGAGGAAGAGGGAGAGTCGTCCGAGAGAGAGAGAGGAGAGAAAGAGAGAAAGGAAAGGAAGAAAGGAAGAGAGAAAGGAGAGGCCGTGCGTGCGAGAGGAAGGAGGGAGGTCCGTCCGCCGATTGTCCGCCTAGCTTGCCACCATTCGTTCGTCGCTTTGCCCGCTGTTTGTCGCTGTTTTGTGCTTAAATTCGAGGGAAGTAGAGTCCTAAAATCTACCCTTTGCTTGCTGTGTTGTGTGTGTAGAAGATGGTGAATTTTGGTTGCGATAGATGTGATGAAAGGTTGAAGCTATGGGGAGAAATTCGTTGGCCTAGCATGCTGTTTTCTGGAAAAACCAGTCCAACCCTTCACGAGTTTGTGAGCTGCATGCGAATTTTTAGTTGGAATCTTGCTTCGATTTCTTCATGAAAGTTGTAAAGAACATCTTGAGGAATAACATACTAAAATTTAAGACAAAACGGACAAGGATTTCCTGGTGAAACGATTTTCCTTTGGAGAGATTAGATCTGAAATTTGTTGTGCTGACCTTCAGTGATTTCGTGGACTGTAAAGTAGCTTTCTTGCGAAAATCTCACTTTGAGTTCTTAATGAAAGTTATAGTGTACTTCTTAAGGTAAAACATATAAAACATTTATAGGAAATGAACAAAAATAGGTCGGTGAAATCGTTGTCCTTTGAAGAAACTGGATCTGGGAAAATGCTACCTTGACCTAGTATGACTCTGTGATTTTTATAAAATCATACAGTTAAAATTTGATCGTGTGTCCTTAATGAAAGTTGTAGATAATATTCTGAGGTATAACATACTGAAAATTTAGAAGAAACGGACATATGTAGATCGGTGAAACGAGTTTCTTTTGAAAGAAGATAATCTGGAAAAAAAAAAATGACACCGAGAACAGGGGGGATTAATCGTCTATATCTGTTAATTTATAACGATTTGGGGTTCGATTTCTTCACGAGATATTTACCTTTAGGACTTTTTTATAACATATCAAAATTTCAGAATTTTTGGAGTTCAATTGGATATTTAATCTAAATTACTTCCGAAACTGTGCAAGCTGAAGTGTTAAAATTTTGAAGACTGTGATGCATGGACCGTACTGTTTTGTGTGAGATTCTTTTGGTATGGTGTTCTTCATGAGATATCTGCCTTTAGGTCTCGTCTATAATGTGTTAAGTTTTCAGAATTTATTTATACCATTTACTAATTTTTCTAGAGTTTTAACCAAAGGAGTGTATTCTGTTTTATCTAAAAATTGATGTGTTTTCATAAATAAATGAATTTTTCCATGTGATGCAATGCTTTGAATGGTTGATCTTGCTACATATGTGATGACATATGGCATGTTATATTGTATCAAAAAGCTGGTTGAGACTCTTGATATTGATGCATCAAATGCCACGTTGAAATTGAGATTCGTATGTGAATATAAATTGAGATAATAACAAGACCGTCAGAGGTGTGAGCCGACGATGCCTCGGGAGTTTCGGGATGCCCGGAGTGTGGGTGCCGGATGTCCGGAGTGTGTGTGCCGGATGCCCTCGGGAGTTTCAGGATGCTCGGAGGTGTGTACCGGAAGCCTCGGAGGTGTGTGCCGGAGGGATACCTCACGATGCTAGTTGGGGTACGAGATGCCCGGAGTGTGTGTGCCAGATGCCCGGAGGTGTGTGCCGGAGGTTCCTCGTGATGCTAGGTTGGATGCGAGCGATAAATTGAGGGATGCAAACACTGATCTTGGAAAGATAAAAAAAAAATTGAGACTTTATCATGTGCATGGATGTGTACATATGGCATGGTGATATATGCATGACTACTTGATGATAAGTGCATGGTGGTATATGTACATATGGCATGGTGATATATGCATGACTGCTTGATGATGAGTGCATGGTGATATATGCACATATGGCATTGTGATATATGCATGGCTGCAAGGTAAGGTATGCTTGAATGCATGAATGATATGTGTTTTATTCATGATACCTTGATTGTTTGTTTGATGCACTGTGTAGTGTGACGGATCTTTACTGCTGAGTGGTTGTACTCACCCATTTTGGGGATTAACATTTCAGATTAGAAATATGCATCTTTTACCAGTTGTGCGTGGTACCTTCTATGGCATACCTACTGACTTCGAGGTGGAGTGCATCGAGCATTCCTGTATTAGTGTACCTGGTCTGGAGTATGTCCGAGTTCGAGTATTGGTGATGTACGACGTGGGATTAGCTGATGGCCCTATCATCCAAGAGTTTGTGTCCGTTCACGTTTGACGCAATGGGGTGATGCTAGGGATGTTACCGCCGCCGCCGCCCGATGCACCAGGTTGGGTGTGATGGCACGTAGGACTAGTGGGAGCTAACGCTTTCTTTTTGGGGATAGCCAACACTTGTTGATGGAGGGATGTACATGTTTCGTAGAGGGTCGAGTTCTCTTTTGGGTATAGCCAAGTATAGTTAAAAATCTTGGCCTTTTTGTTGTATCGACCTTAATGTCCATCATGAAAATATAAATAAAAATGAATTGGCTTTATCTTTTCTTCTGGTGCGTAGTTGGTGTGCATTGCATTATGGTTATTGGAGGGAGAGATGGTGAGACTTGTTTATGCTTCCGCCGATGAACTGCGTTGGGACCTTTCTTTAAAAAAAAAATGGTAGTGAATTCCATTGATCAATCCCTATGAACTGTGGTTTCATTTTAAATCATAAAATTCATTAGACTGGTATGTATTAGGATGAGTGACAAGTAATCTGTGGCGACCCTAATGGATTGGGGGCTGTTGAGGGGTGCCACATCACGCCCATTTCATTGGCACAAACTTGCATGCTCCATTTCATAGCAAACTTGATGGGACAGCAAGGTGGTATCATAGGTACGCATTTGGCAGGTACTAACTTTCTGTTGGATAGAGTAGTGCAATAATTTGGTCATGTCTTTGTGGGACACTTTGAAGTTTGGATTCCGATTGTCATCCGTTAAATGAAACTTCTCAATTCCAATGATTGAGTTCTGCTTGTTGACCAAAAGAATGAGTTTTGCTCCCATAGTTTTCTATATATATATATATACACACACACACACACACACACACACACACACACACACATATATATATATATATATGTATATATATTGTTCAAGACAATTACTAAGCATAAGTGGCGTCACTTATGACAATTTGATATATTTTACTATTCCATTAATTAATTACTAACTGTTAACATTTTCTTATTACAAACTCTGTGGTCAAATTACCATCCATCAGTGCAAATTACTAATTATAAGTGCCATCAAGTTACCCCTACAAACATATTACGCCTATGAAATCAAATTACTACTAATGGTTGCAACCGCAGGACTATTTGAAGTTTATTACAATATTTTGGTGGAATTAGAGACATTTTCTTCAACTACGGGCCGATCCCATTAACATATGTAACAGTATCTTTGACTATCCTATTGATTGTGTCGTCCAATTATTTTCTTAAAGATCACATGGATCATTTCGAGATGCTTAGCTCTAGGGCAGATTCTAGACCAATGAAGAAATCTTATTCATATGCAAGTTTATCCTTAAGGATTTGATCCGTTTGGTTGAAGATTATCTCACGGTTGGAGATAGCATCTTAAGATCTATTATTCGTTTTGTAATCAATACGGGTAAATTGGATTCGTTGATTGGCGAAGTATTCTTGGAAGATTTTACTTATGGAAACCTAGATCCTGGTTGTATGGGCGAGTAGGATTGGTGGGCTATCTTCATATTCCTTAAGTAACTCGAGATCTCCCTAATTGATTCTGTCCAACGGGTAGATTGGAAGAACTCATTTGGAAGGTGCCAACGGATATGAAGGCATGGAGGAGTATATAAGGAAGATGCTCTAGTTATTCAAGTGTGTGCGCGATAGATAAATTCCAAAGTCTGAAACTCCCTGTGCTTTGCTGATTCATTTGTTGAGCGAAAATTTGTATTCAAAAGAGAGTTTAGACAATTGTAAGGCCTTGAGGAAGTGTAGCTGAGTCTCTACATTGTGGAATCAATGACATGATACTGTAACGACTCTTTTGATTCATAGTGAAATCCAGCCGGTGGGCTGTCAGTGCGGGAGAGTAGACGTAGGCTTGGATTAAGCCAAACCACTATAAACTTTGTGTTCATATTCTCTTCCCTAAACTCATTTATTTTTCTTGCAACTCTATTTAATTGTTAGAGTCTAACTTTCTCTACAAAGTCTATTATCAACCAGACACAGGTTAAAAGTAAAGTTTTATACTACAGTTTGTAAAAGTTGTTTGTGCACCTATTCACCCCCTCTTGGTGCTTGTACTAGCTCTATCAATTGGTATCAGAGCCTATGTACTCATTTAAATTGAAGTGTTTTTACTTTAGAGTTAAAGATCCATGGCTAGTATGTTGGCTCTAGGTTTGGTTGAAGGGCAAAGCAACACCAGACTGCCTTATTTTGATAGAAAGGAATACAGCATATGGAAGAACAAGATGAAAGCTTTCCTAAGATCAAAAGATCATCTGGAATGGAATGTGGTAGACAAATGAATCATTCATAAAGTTACAACAGTCTCAGAAAGGGGAAAAATAAGTTGCAGAGGCTAGCGAGATGACTCAAGAAGAGATAACCAAGAGATAAGCTCTTGATGCAAAAGCAATTTACTCATTATATTGTGTATTATCTCCAACTGAATATAACAAAATATCTTCTTGTAAAACAGCTAAAGAAGTCTAGGATAGACTACACATTACGTATGAAGGGACTGATCGAGTGAAAAAAACCAGAATCAATATTCTGCCAGGTCAATATGAAGCCTTCAAAATGAAGTCAAGATAATCTATCACCGACATGTTTAGTCATTTTACAGAAATCGTGAATGGTCTTGAATATCAAGGTCAACTAATCTTAGGACCCATGAAGGTTAACAAATTGTTGCGTGAACTTTTCAAAGATTGGAATCACGTAAAGACATCAATAAGGGAGACACAAAGGATCATGCCACTCTCCGTTGATGAATTGGTTAACACTCTTCAGTCTTATAAAGTGGAGCAAATCAATGAAGATGAATATCCCAAAGAGCTTGCTCTCATGATAAGAAGGTTCAGAAAACTGAACAAAAAGGAAGAAGATTCAATTGGAAGAAACAAAGCTCTCAAAAGTTTCAAAATAAATCAGCTGAGGACAATGAATCCAATAAAGATGTGATTTGTTTTGAATGCAAGAAAAAATGGATACATCAGACCCAACTGTCTCTTGCTAAAGAAAAAGAAAGGAAAAGCTGAGAAATACAGAAAAGCACTCAAAGCAGAGACTTGGAGTGATACCGAATGCGAAGAGAGTGATGATGATTATGCTAATATTTGTTTAATGGAAAAATCAGATTCAGATTCAGACTCTGAGACAGATATAGACTCAGACAGTGAAATCGAGGTAAGTAATTTAAAAATTCCTACTAAAGTCTCAAAATATATTGATGAATTGTGTCTTGGTCTCAAAACCTCTCTTAAGAGAATTTCTGAGCTAAAAAGGGAAAATTCTACACTGAAACAACAGGAGAATGTTTGGAAAGAAAAGTTCGAAAATCTAGATAAAAGTTTTACTACTTTGTAAAAAAATGCAGACTCTCTTTCAAAAGAAAATACACTTTTGAAGAATGATATTTCAAGTATCTCAAAAAGGTTTTCTATAGGATCTGAAAAATTGGAAAAGATTCTATCAGCACAAAGACCTTATTTTAACAAATCAGGCTTGGGAATGACTTCTGAAACCATTCCTTTAATTGATTTTCCAAAAGTAAAGGAAAGAATCAAATAGAGATCTACAAAGGCCTTCTATAGAAATCATTTTCAAAAAGTC
Source organism: Eucalyptus microcorys (assembly GCA_014182515.1). Lineage (NCBI taxonomy): Eukaryota > Viridiplantae > Streptophyta > Magnoliopsida > Myrtales > Myrtaceae > Eucalyptus > Eucalyptus microcorys. Next base: position 11,402,936 of record CM024569.1, read on the forward strand.
TTTGTAAAACCTATTGGCCGTAGTGCTCTTAAATGTTCTAAATGCAACAGCTCAGAACACTTTGAGAAAGAATGTCTCATGGTTTAGAAACCTGTTAAGAAAGATTGGGCAAAGACCGTATATTGCACTAATTCCACTAGACCCAAGAAAGTGTGGGTACCAAAGAAAGCTTGAGTCTCTTTTTTAATTGCAGGTCACTATCAAGAAAAATGATAAATGGTATTTGGATAGTGGCTGTACAAGGCATATGACTGGAGATTCAAGTTGTTTTATTAAACTTAAGTAAGTAATTGGTGGAAAAGTCTCATTTGGCGGAAACAGTAAGGGAAGAATTGTTGGATGTGGAACTGTAAAGATAGGAAGTCTCACAATTAACAACGTCTCCTTAGTAGAAGGACTCAACTACAACTTGCTCAACATCAGCCAATTGTGCGACACTGGATTCAAGATCAATTTTCAAGAAGGAATATGTTCAGGCACTAGTAAAGATCTTTCACAATCCTTTACTGGGTGAAGACGTGGAAATATCTATCTTTTGGATATCAATCCAAAATGATCTCAATATCTAATTTCAATTCAAGATGAAGAAAATCTCTGGCATCGAAACCTTGGCCATATTAACATGAAGCAAATTGCCAAGATTTCTTTAAATAAGCTTGTTCGTGGACTACCCAACCTGAAGTACCAAAAATCTGACTTATGCACACCATGTGTATTGGGAAAACATGTTAGAAATTTTTTCAAACCAATAAATCAAGTTTCCACTAATCGTGTGCTGTAGCTCCTGCATATAGATCTCTTTGGACCAACTACAACTCAAAGCATTGGTGGAAAGAAATATTACCTAATAATAGTGGATGATTATTCACGATTTACTTGGGTCTACTTTTTGGCAAGTAAGTCTAAAACCTTCTCTTATTTTACTAAATTTGCCAAGAAAGTTCAAAATGAGAAAGGGTATGTTATTTCAAACATACGGATAGACCATGGAGGTAAGTTTGAAAATCAAGATTTTGCTAAATTTTGTGATGAATCTGGTTTTCAGCATATGTTCTCCTCACCATACACTCCTTAACAGAATAGAGTTGTGGAAAGAAAGAATAGATCGTTGCAAGAAATGGCTAGAACTCTTTTAATTGAAAGCAACATTTCTTCTCGTTTTTGGGCTGAAGCAATTTCTACAGCATGTTATATTATTAACAGAGTTTTCTTAAGGCATATTCTGGAGAAAACTCCCTATGAGTTGTTCAAGAGAAAGAAGCCAATTGTTTCTTATTTTCATGTGTTTGATTGCAAATGTTTTATCTTGAAAAATGCAAATGATCGAATTGGTAAGTTTGAAGAAAAATCAGATGAAGGAATCTTCCTTGGATACTCAACATCCAGTAAAGCTTACAGAGTTTACAACAAGAAGACTCAGTCAGTGGAAAAGTCAATGAATGTCAAATTTCAAGACTCTATATAAAATCAATCGATTCAGACTCACTCTGAAGAATTTGAACCTGCTCCAGACACTACAAAATCTACTTTCCCTGAAGCAGCTCAGATTACAAAAGATCAACAATGAACAAATATTGAAGAATCAACTGAAGAAGAAGTTCGGCAATCTGTCAGACCAACCAGCAACTGGAAACATAAGTCCAGTCATCCCAAAGAACTCATCATTGGTAACATTGATGAATAAATTCGTACAAGATCCAAAAGACATGAAGAGTCTAGCGCTGTAGCTCTTATTTCTAAAATAGAACCGAAGAGCATAGAAGAAGTTTTAACTGATGAAAGCTGGATCGAAGTCATGCAAGAAGAGCTCAGGCAGTTCAGTGTTAACGATGTCTCGGAACTAACTCTTAAACCAAAAGGTAAATCTATTATTGGAGCTAAATGGGTTTTCAAGAACAAGATGGACGAAAAAGGAAAAGTTGTAAGAAACAAAGCAAGACTTGTAGCCAAAGGATATACGCAAGAAAAATGGATAGACTATGATGAGACTTATGCACTAGTAGCAAGGTTAGAAGCAATTAGATTATTACTTGCTTTTGCTTGTTATAAAAATTTCAGGTTATTCCAAATGGATGTCAAAAGTGCATTCCTGAATGGATTTATCCAAGAGGAAGTTTATGTGGAACAACCTCCTGGTTTTGAAGATCCAAGGAAACCAGACTCTGTATTCAGACTGAAAAAGGCTTTATATGGATTAAAGCAAGTACCTTGAACTTGGTATGACAGGTTAAGTAAATTTTTAATCCAAAGTGGTTTTGTCAAAGGTAAAGTAGATACTATTCCGTTTATTAAAAGGGAAGGTAAAAACTTTTTACTTGTTCAAATTTATATTGATGATATAATATTTGGATCATCTAACAAAAATCTATGTAAGAACTTCTCTAAGTCTATACAGGAAAAGTTTGAGATGAGCATGATGGGTGAATTATCCTTCTTTCTTGGACTACAAGTAAAGCAATTGAAGGAAGGGATTTTTATTCACCAAGAAAAATATGCAAAAGAACTTGTTAAAAAGTTCGGTTTAGACAATTACAAAGAGACTGAAATACCAATGTCTAGTTCTTCGAAGCTGGATAAAGATGAAGGAGGAAAGAAAGTTGACCAGAAACTTTACACAAGTATTATTGGTTCATTTATTTATCTTACTGCTTCTAGACCTGACATTTTGTTTAGTGTTTGCATGTGTGCCAAATTTTAATCAGATCCAAAAGAGTCTCATCTAAGTGCTGCGAGACGCATCATCAAATACGTTGCAACTACATCCAAGTTAGGTCTATGGTATCCTAAAGAATAAAACTTTATTCTTCTTGGATATTCAGATGTAAATCTAGCAGGTTGTCGAGTTGAAAGAAAAAGTACTTTTGGCACTTGTCAATTGCTTGGAAACAAGACAGTATCTTGGTTCTCAAGGAAGCAAAGTACAGTAGCTCTTTCAACAGCAGAAGCAGAATATGTGGCTCTTGGAAGTTACTGTTCTCAAATCTTGTGGATAAAACAACAACTAAGAGACTTTGGAATCAAAGATTCGTGCACTGAGATCAGATATGATAACAACAACGCAATTAATCTCACCAAGAATCCAATTCTTCTTTCAAGAGCAAAGCATATAGAGATTCGACATTATTTTATTAGAGACCATGTTCAAAATGGAGAAGTTATTATCCAATTTATTGACTCAAAGAATCAACTAGCGGATATATTTACAAAGCCACTAGGGAAAAGTATATTTGAGTCTATTCGCACCAGACTGAACATTATATCTCTTTCCCAGTAGAGTCTGGATGTGCACAGGACTCAAAAGGTAAAGTCTGAATGTGTTCAGACTCAGAATACCAAGAGTTACAACGGTATGTTATTTCTAAATTTTAAAAGGTACGATTGTTTATTAATTGCTAATTGATTAAAGTCATCTTTCCAAGTTTTCTTTACTTTTTCAAAAATGTAGTTATCAATTTTGAAAAGACAGTTATTTTCATAAAGGGAAGTTATCCTTTTCAAAAAGGTATTTTTATTTTCCTTTTATGACGTTTCATTTACCTCGCTTCACTTACCTTATATACTACCGAGACTTATCTTCTTCGTTTTTACACTGAAACCCTAGAATACAAAATTCCTATTTGCTTTCCCTTTCACTCTCAATATGTCAAAAAGTTATCTCCTTTTTCGAGCAAGTGGTGAACTCCTCCCTTGAAGCGACAATGTCTTCGAGAAAGTCTTCAAGAATTGCAAGCAGAGGACCACGATCTATGCCTGAGGGTCCTACCCATTTTGACTTAACTGAGGAAGAAGATTGATCTCCACCACTGCGTCCAAGTCAGCAACAACCTTCTCAACAGCGTCATCCTTCTCCACCGACTCAACTTGAAGAAGAAGTCATAGAGGATGCTGAACCTATAAGAACTCTGACTCCTAAGGTTGCTTATAAACTCTACTCTAATCTAAAGAAAGGAGGTACGCCGATGTTCTTAATCAATGAATTCTTAAAAGATAGAGGATTCAAGAATGAAACCTTGTTTTTAAGAGATTTGGAAAAATTGGGAGTTGTAGAAAAAGGAACGGCTAACAGAACGTTTGAGAACATTCTAAGTGACCCATTCTATGGCTTTGCACATCAACCTCAGGACGACGATGAACGGTTGTTTGCTCACTTTCAGCCTAGATCGGGTGTGGCTGCAAACGTTACTGATGGCTCTAATCTGTTTAGATCGAAGGGGCACAAGAAGGTTTATTCGAAACTTCTGAAGAGAGGGGTTATGAATCCTAGAATTATTGATTTTGACTTTCTTGATTCGATAAAGGTCAATCTCCACGAGAAGTTTGCTTTACTGCAATTGGAACGGTTCTGTTCTAAATCCACTGCTGCTTTTCCATAACTCACCGCATACTTTTATTCGAACTTATCTTTCGTGGATGCAAACAGTTTTATTTTCACTATGAAGGACAAAGAGTTTTTGGTGGATACAGACACACTGGCCGACATAATTGGGGTGGAAAGATCGAGTTTTCAACCAATTAATGTGTCTATTGCACATGTTATTCTGTCATTGGTGAGAGATAGAAATGTTGATGGCAAGATTTCTTACTCAAGGATAGTGCCTCTAACATTTTGTTGCACAAGATTGTGATAAATTGCATTCGTCCTTAATCAACATCCAAGACAAATGTTTCTCGATTGGAAACTAAGTTGATGTGTGCCATTAACTTCGGATATAAATTCTCTTTGCCTCACACCATACTATTTCATATGTACCGCACTGTTGAAAAAGATAAGGGACAACTCCCTTATTCTACTCTTATCTTGAGGCTCTTTCAGCACTTTAAAATTCACATCTCTGCACCATTATGCTTGTCAACTATTTCTCCTATGGTGATTGGGTTCAAAATGGTGACAAAGATGAGATTGAAAGAGTTGAACAAAGTATTGGAGCATGCGAAGGAAAAGTCTCCCACAAAAGCAAAACAAGACTCTGCTGTTGTGAAGAGAAAAGGCAATGAGCCCATGATTGCTCCTATGAAGAAGAAAAGAACTCTCATCTTGCAAGATGAAGAAGATGTGGATGAACTGACCATAGCAGCTTTGAGAAACTTAAAGAGTTTTGTAAGCTTTCGTGAGACAAGAGAAGAGCCTGGAGAAGAGGAGAGAGAGAGAGAAGTCACAGAAAAGGAAGAAGAACAGAGGAAGGAAGAAGAGAAGAGGAAGAGGAAGAAGAAGAGAAGCAGAAGAGGAAGAGGAAGAAGAAAAGAGAGAAGGAGAACAAGATTAAGGTCAAGAGGACTCTTTCAAGCCAACCTTGGCTCTCTTTATCTAGTATGTCTGCAAATGAGGAAACTTCACCTACTCCACCTGAGGGTATAATCAGGGGGAGCTGTCGATCCAAAAGGTATTTCTTCATCTCTGCTTGCTAGTGATGTGAGTCGTTCTGCCGCAGATCCTGAGGATGTGTATGCCTCGCACAATCCAGAAGACAGTCATGATGGACAATCTGCTGAAGATCCATCGATTCTCAAAATTCCCATCCTTGACTCAGCTGGTCCTAGTGATGCATCTGCTCAGACAGCAGACTTTTCAAGATTGCCGGAAGTTCTTTTGGACGTCAGAAAGCAGCAATATGCCATGGGATTTGAGATGCAGGATCTCAAGAATGCTTTTAAGGCTACTTCAGTATCGTTGCATGATCAGTTGAATGCCCTGAAGCTTCAAGTTCAGTCTTTGTAGGGTGAAGATTTTCCCTTACTGAAGTAGAGTTTTGACAGGCTTGAGAAGACAGTGCATTCTATGGGAGAATTCACGCTTATTTGCTTGCCTAAACAGCCTTGATTTTAAACTCCATTTTCTATCCATCTCTTTAGCCTATTCTCCACTTTTTGCTGTTGACAAAAATGGGGAGAGGTTTTATGCAGATTTGATTGACTCTATCTTTTGAGTTTCTGTTTTGGACTTTAACTTATGTTTGGTGTGGTTTTGATTCAGACTGGTTTGGACTGATGATGCTTGCAACTTAAGCTATTATTGATTACGTTAAAGATAGTGTGTTTACATGACTAACACGTTTTCTGTGGTTGCAGAATTGCTACTATCTCTATCGTAATCTCTAATTTTCATCTATAAGAAATATTGGTTTGTTTAAGTGTTGTCTTGCAGGTCAAAGTATCCAAATCTGCGAGAAAGTTTTGTCACCATCAAAAAGGGGGAGATTGTTGGAGAAAATTTCCTTATCTGTTTTGAAATTGACAAAACATTTCCTTTCATCAAAGTCTGGAGATCGTCAGACTCAAGATTTAAAGTCTGCCCTCATTAACAGATTCTAGACCGACGAAGAAATCTTATTCAAATGCAAGTTTATCCTTAAGGATTTGATCCGTTTGGTTGAAGATTATCTCACGGCTGGAGATAGCATCTTAAGATCTATTATTCGTTTTGTAATCAATATGAGTAAATTGGATCCGTTGATTGGTGAAGTATTCTTAGAAGGTTCTACTTATGGAAACCTAGATCCTGATTGTATGGGTGAGCATAATTGGTGGGCTATCCTCACATTCCTGAAGTAACTCAAGATCTCCCTAATTGATTCTGTCCAACGGGTAGATTGGAAGAACTCATTTGGAAGGTGCCAATGGATATGAAGGTATAGAGGAGTATATAAGGAAGATGCTTTAGTTATTCGAGTGTGTGCGTGATAGAAAAATTCCAAAGTCTAAAGCTCTCTGTGCTTTGCTGATTCGTTTGTTGAGCGAAAATTTGTATTCAAAAGAGAGTTTAAACAATTGTAAGGCCTTGAGGAAGTATAGCTAAGTCTCTACACTGTGGAATCAAGGACGTGATACTGTAACGACTCTTTTGATTCATAGTGAAATCCAGCCGATGGGCTGTTAGTGCGAGAGAGTGGACGTAAGCTTGGATTAAGCTGAACCACTATAAACTTTGTGTTCATATTCTCTTCCCTAAACTCCTTTATTTTGCTTGCAACTCTATTTAATTGTTAGAGTCTAACTTTCTCTACAAAGTCTATTATCAATCAGACTCAGGTTAAAAGTAAAGTTTTATACTACAGTTTGTAAAAGTTGTTTGTGCACCTATTCACCCCTCTCTCGGTGCTCGTACTAGCTTTATCACAAATGATATGACAAAGAGCACCAAAAGAAAACCGCGCCATGCTTTTGAAGAAGTCCTTGCCCACAAGAAAGGTTGTGGCCCAAAGGAGATTTTCATCCCAAGACCGGTTCCGCCACGGAATGTTACATCTGGTTGCCCAAAAGAAAGCCAAACCAGCCGTGACCCGACACTCAAAAAATAGATGGTCGATAGAGTCATGCACCTCCTCACAGAAGGGGCAAAAAGTAGTATCAATCCTGCCATAAGAGAGGAGGAAAGCTTGGGTGGGAAGCCTATGCTTGGCGACAAGCCAAAGGTGAAATTGGTACCTAGATGTAATGGCATTGTTCCAAATGAAACAATGCCATAAAACTCGAGGCTTCTTCCTCCTAAAGGCCTCCCATGCCGTGGCCACTGTGAACCCCACCGGATTATCCTTCCAGCAAAAGCAATCTTGGTTAAGAGAGAGGGAGGGGAGGGTAATCTCCCACAACTCCAAGACCGACCTTAAAGCCTGCCCATCCTCCGCATAGAGGTCTACAACTGAAGCCTCTCTAGAAAGGCCAAAGTTATAGATAAACACATATGAGAAAACCAAATTCAGCAGCCCCCTAGGATACCAGTTATCAAACCAAAGTGACGTAGAAAGGCCATCCCCAATTCTCCACCAGAAACTGAGCCGGACTTCTGCTCTGAGTTGTAAAATTTTCTTCCATGCCCAAAAGCAAAAAGTCGGATTCTTAACCACCCAGAAGTTCTTCCTTTTAAGGAACGTGGAGTGGATCCACTTGCACCAAAGCAACTCCTTATCCGTGAACAAAGTCCAAATGTGCTTCACCGTAGAAGCCTTGTTGCAATCACGCAATCTCTAGATCCCCAAACCCCCTTCTCTTTTTTGGGAGGCAAACATCGTCCCAAGCAACCTTGGCTCCTCCTCTGCCCAACTCCGGACCCTTTCAAAGGAATTGTCTGAGTATTCGTTCAATCTAGTCCAGCACTCCTGCAAGTAGAACAAACACACTCGCCCAATAAGCCTAAATAGCATATAGTACTGACCTGATCAGTTGGAGGCGGCCTGCAAAGGATAAGAACCGGTGTGTCCAAGATCCAACTCTCGCCGTGATGCGGCCAACAAGAGCAGCATAGTCCGCCTTCCGTAGCCTTGACGTGATGATCGGAACTCCTAGGTAACGGACCGGAAGAACCCCCTCATTGAAGCCAAGGTCAAGCAGAATTTGGTTCTTTAAGGCCGGCAGACCCCTAGCCAAAAATACCTCACTCTTTCTTGCATTCGGAAAGAGACTGTTAGGGAAATCTCTTATGATGTTTTGAAGATGACAAAATAAATCAAAGGCTACTAACGTGTTTAATGGTTAAGTAATAGACCATGCAAGTGATAGAACATGTAAATGATATTGTCAAAGTCTGAAGACTGCCAGACTTTAGTGTCAAAGTCTGTTTTACATCAGAAGTCTGCCAACTTTGACAAATTCCAAACTGAACGTGAATGAAGAACCAGAAGACAGACTCTATGTTGGAGCTGAACTTATTCAGACTGTGTTCAGACCTAAAAGCTAAATCTGTTCAGAAGCAAAATATGTTCAGACCCAGATTGTAAAAACTATTACACTCAGACTCAGATTGTAAAGTCTATTGCACTCAGACTTTACATCCAGATTCGACATAACGTAACTCAAGTCCTAATCATATAACAGCTAGTGATTTGGTTTGGATTCTACATCAAGATTGATTTGATTGACTCAATCTAATTGATTGATAATTAGATCTTGAAGACAAGAACTTTCTAAACGAAGAAGCTCTACTTATGGAAACCAAGATTCTGTTTGTATGGGCGATCAGAATCATTATGGGATTCTACTTTTGTCACTTAACGGCTACCAAATCTTCTAGATACAGATCTGTCCAATGGGTAGATTGGAAGACGATCCTCGAGATACTGTCCAACGGCTAGTTTGGAAGTAGATGAGTATTTAAGGAGATCAAGGACCGATAAGCAAGTAAGAGACGGAGCGTAGAATTTACAATTCCAAAGTTTGAGCGACCTTCGATCATACACTTGTCTCTTGTGAGTTTAAATGTTTGTGATCGTGAGAGAAATACCAAAAGAGTGACTTAGTAAGATAGTGTGATCTACTACTAAGTGTTTGCACTCAAAGTTGTAATCTCTTGTTGATTGTATAGTGGAATCAAGCCAAGAAGGCTGTTAGCGTGGGAGAGTGGACGTAAGCTTGGATTAAGCCCAACCACTATAAAACTTGTGTTCTTATTCTCTTCCCCGAATCTCTTTATTTTGTTTGTAATTCTATTTAACTGCTAAAGTCTGATCTCACTCAAAGTCTGCTGCTCTTCAGACTCAGTTTCAAAAGTTTGTTGTTATTCAGACTTAGGTTAAAAGTAAAGATTTTCATTGTATTTTGCAGAATATGTTTTTACACCTATTCACCCATTTCTAGGTGTTCATACTAGCACTTTCAATTGGTATCAGAGCCAAGTGCTCGGTTTATAAAAGTGTTTTTACTTTTGAGCTAAAGATCTTATATGGTTAGTATCTTGACACCAGGACTTATAGAAGGGCAAAGCAATAGCAGGTCACCATATTTTGATGGAAAGGAATACGACGTGTGGAAGAACAAAATGAAGGCATTCCTAAGATCCAGAGATCCCTTGCAATGGCATATTGTGGAAAAAGGAATCAATCCCATTGCTACGTCTACATCAAATAAGAATGGCAAAGACAAAGAAAGCAAACCTCCCGCTCCTATGTCTCAGACGGAGATGTCCAAAAGAGAAGCGCTTGATGCAAAAGCTATTTATTCTTTATATTGCGCATTGTCTCTTGCTGAATATAACAGAATATCTTCATGTGAAACAGCAAAAGAAGTTTGGGATAGACTTCATGTCACTTATGAAGGGACTGATCGTGTAAAAGAGACAAAAGTAAACTTCTTGCTCTGCCAATATGAATCCTTCAAGATGAAGCAAGGAGAGTCGATTGGAGATATGTTCAACCATTTTATAGAAATTGTAAATGGTTTAGCATATCAAGGTCAGTCAATTTCTTCCCCAATGAAGGTCAACAAACTCTTACGAGATCTCTCAAAAGATTGGAACCATGTTAAGACCCCAATCCGGGAGACTCAAAGGATTATGCCACTTTCCGTTGATGAACTCATCGGCACTCTTCAATCCTACGAAGTGGAACAAATCATTGATGAATATCTCGAAGGTAAAAAGTCCATTGCTTTAATATCTAACGCTGATTCTGATGATACAGACTCAAAAAATGACATGGATGACGAAGAACTTGCTTTTATGATCAAGAAATTCAAAAAGCTAAGTAGAAAAGGAAGCAAATTCAGTGGAAGAAGACAATATAAGCATAATGCGAAGAAAAGAACAATGAAAGAAGATGATGAGCAAGGAAATATATGCTTGATGGCACATTCAGAATCTGAGTCTGACTCAGACATAGACTCAGAATCCGATGAGGAAATCAAGGTAAGTCATTCAGCAATTCCTATCAAAATTCTTAACTTCTCTTAAAAGAATCTCCGAACTTAAAAAGGAAAATTCTTGGTTTAGACAACAGGATCTTTCTAGAAAAGAAAATTTTGAAATTTTGCAAAAAGATTTTCTACAAACAAAAGAAGAAAAAAATGATTCTTTGAAAAAAGAATTTTCAAATATTTTGACAAGATTTTCAAATAGATCAAAAACATTAGAGTATATCTTTCCATACAAGTACCTTATTATAATAAGTCGGGACTTGGTTTCAATAAGGAAAGTGATTCTCTAATTGATTTTCCTAAAGTCAATGAGAGACTTAGACAAAGACCTCCAAAGGCATTTTACAAAAATCATTTTCAAAAAGCGTTTATAAAACCCATTGGTTGAAATGCCATAAAATGTTCAAATTGTGGAGATTCAGAACACTTTAAGAAAGAATGTCCTAAAGTCTGGAGACCTATTAAGAAAAATTGGGTAAAAACAACATACGCTACTAACTCTCATGGACCCAAGAAAATATGGGTACCAAAGAAAGGATGAGTTGTTTTTGCAAGAAATAAAGGAAGAGAAGAAGGAGAGTTTGGTAAGGAATGTATATATTTTTATTCTCAATTTGGTTTGAGTACACAATTTAAAATTTCTCATTATGCTTGATATTCGATATATCCTTGGTTGATTTAGAATTTATAATGATCATATTCTTTGATTTGTTTTATTGAAGAAAGAATCGTGTGATTTATTTTTTTGATTCGTGCGTTGAGATTTGATATAATACGTGTGATCATTTTTTTGGTTTGATTTTATTTTATCATATTTTGCCAAGTAAAAATCTGTTTTACGTAATATTAATTTATTATGCAAGATATTCTTAGATACTCAAGGATTTTATTCTCTCTGTTTTTATTGTACTATGACTAAGTGAGAATTTATTTTTCAAAATATCATTGTGCATAATATTCTTTCTTTGAATACTTTCTTATGATGAACTAAGAAAGAATATTTGTTTATCTATGGATTTTCTATTTTACTCTAACGAAATGGAAGGATCCAAATTGATGGATACCAAAAAGGAAATGATTTGATTGTAGGAAATTCTTTAAGGGAAGGATGATCGCAAAATTAACGCAAATCATGATGCAATCTAAAATGTATCTCATGCGAAGATTGGTAATGATTTTTTTTTAATGGTATGTTTCAAACATATATCATGCAATAAGAGAATATTTTTTATCATCATGCCTTATAAATTTCTACGTGCATTTATCATAATTTTGGATGATTGTTTATTATATTGCAAATATCTTTTGTCATAAATATAAGGCATTGCAATTTTGGCACGTGAGAAATATCTATTTTCTTTTTGCAAAATGCACCAATAATATATTTTTGAGTTTTACGCTCAAGCAAATCCTTTTGATCTCGAAAAATATTATTGCATATTCATGGATACTCTTGCTATATTCTTAGAAGATATCTTATATCTAGCAAGTTTGATCCGCAAATCAAAGGAAGATATTACATGACATTTTTGCAAAGATTAGTATCTATTATACAAGATTTTACAGGTGGCAATAGAATCTTCCATATGAATTTTGGAAAGCTGGATTAGAAAATTGTGGAGATTCTGTACTATTTTTTGGAGGCTCAAAGATTCTATTTCTTGTGCAAAGTTTTTGCAAATTGTTAAAGAAGTCCCTAATGTGTCGTACGAAAGGTTGAGTAGTTCTGAATTTTAATTTTATATATGCTATTTAATTTATTTATTTGAAGAAAGGGCATTATATATTATGTGGATATTATTACAGCTTATTTGTGCAAAAAGCTTGTTAAGTTAATGCAGGTTGAATTCGAGACAAGTTTAATTGAAGAAAATAAATTTTTGCCTCGAATTTCAAAATGCAAATGATCGTTGTGGATATTTTTGCTACGAAGGAAATAATGGAAAAATATTCTGCTCAATGTGCACAAGCCACAATTGTTTCTATTCGCAAATATTGTCATGATGACAGGGGGAAAAAGCGAATCCAAGAGAAATGAAAGATTAGTGATCATCTCAAAAAGGCAACAAATTGAGCAACAAATTGAGGGGGAGTGTTGATCATTTATGGAAAAATATTTTTGGATTGATCGTAATCTTGTTATGGAAGGAAGGTAAATGTGTTAGAATTTAAGTTCTACAAAATCCGGTTAGTGCATTTTTTATTACCTTTTGTCATTAACAAATTTCTTATTGACATTATCATTTTATTATGACAAAAAGGATAAGTGAATTTTATTATGCATCCGTGATTTTTATTGGATACTTGCTGATATATATGATCGATAGCTATATTTTTAATATTCGATTTACCTTATCAAAGTTGATTTTTTGGAAATTATGTATCATGCAAGATATATTTATCATTTTATATTCTCTACGTGATACTATATCTATTATCGCTTTTTGATTATGATAAAAAGGGGGAGAAGATATGAATATGCATATGTGTTGATTGGTTGATATTATTTATTGCATAATATTGAGCTGCGATTATTTTTTTCTATATATTGTTATGCTCAATCTATTTGCTATCTTCTGATATCCTTTTATTTAAATTAATATTTTTAAAAGCGTGTTTACAAATTTGCATATTCAAAGATAGTTTTGTTATCATAAAAAATAGGGAGATTGTTAGGGAAATCCCTTATGATGTTTTGAAGATGACAAAATAAATCAAAGACTACTAACGTGTTTAATGGTTAAGTAATAAATCATGCAGATGATAGAACATGTAAAGGATATTTTCAAAGTCTGAAGATTGCCAGACTTTAGTGTCAAAGTCTGTTTTACATCAGAAATCTGCCAACTCTGACAAATTCCAGATTGAACATGAATGAAGAACCAAAAGATAGACTCTATATTGGAGCTGAACTTATTCAAACTGTGTTCAGACCTTAAAGCTAAATCTGTTCAGAAGCAAAATATGTTCAGACCCAGATTGTAAAGTCTATTGCACTCAGATTCAGATTGTAAAGTCTATTACACTCAGACTTCACATCCAGATTCGACATAACGTAACTCAAGCCCCAATCATATAACGGCTAGTGATCTGGTTTGGATTCTACATCAAGATTGATTTGATTGAATCAATCTAATTGATTGACAATTGGATCTTGAAGACAAGAACTTTCTAAATGAAGAAGCTCTACTTATGAAAATCAAGATTCTATTTGTATGGGTGATCAAAATCATTTTGGGATTCTACTTTTGTCACTCAACGACTACCAAATCTTCTAGATACAGATTTGTCCAATGGGTAGATTGGAAGACGATCCTCGATATACTGTCCAACGGCTAGTTTGGAAGTGGATGAGTATTTAAGGAGATCAAGGACCGATGAGCAAGTAAGAGATAGAGCGTAGAATTTACAATTCCAAAATCATACACTTGTCTCTTGTGAGCTTAAACGTTTGTGATCGTAAGGGAAATACCAAAAGAGTGACTTAATGAGATAGTGTGATCTACTACTAAGTGTTTGTACTCAAAATTGTAATCTCTTGTTGATTGCATAATAAAATCCAGCTAAAAAAGCTGTTAGCGTGGGAGAGTGGACGTAAGCTTGGATTAAGCCGAACCACTATAAACATTGTGTTCTTATTCTCTTCCCTGAATCTCTTTATTTTGTTCGTAGTTCTATTTAACTGCTAAAGTCTGATCTCGCTCAAAATTTATTGCTCTTCAAACTCAGTTTCAAAAGTCTATTGTTATTCAAACTTAGGTTAAAAGTAAAGGTTTTCACTGTATTTTGCAGAATTTGTTTTTACACATATTCACCCCATCTCTAAGTGTTCATACTAGCACTTTCAAAGACCACTCCAAGAGGAGAACAGCTGAAGACCATCTTTGAAAAGAGTCGCAGAGTGCAAGTCAACTTGGCAAAAGAGAAAGACATCATCTGCAAAAAACAGATGTGAGAGGTTGGTGAATCTACATCTCCAAAAGAATCTAAACTCCGGGTGTAAGGAGCATTTAGTGAGGATCGCTAAGAGCACCTCCATAACCAAAGTAAACAGATAAGGAGACATGGGATCCCTTTGCTGCAGACCCCTTTCACTAGGAAAGAAACCATGTAACTCCCCATTCAAATAAATGGAAAACTTCGACGTCCTCACACAAGTCATGATAAGCCGCACCAAGGAGGTAGGAAACTGAAAGGCTAGACATTTAAGTTTCATTTTCACATAACCCAAAAAAAAAAAAAAAAAAATACAAAATACAATACTGGGAAAACTTCATCCCCAGAAGAATCAATTCACTAAATTTTACCATTATCAGAGATTCAGAAAATGTGTGGCCCTTTAAGCAACATGAACAAAAGTAACCACCATAAAGTGCACCTCACAATAGTAGGGAATGCCAGGTTCGACATTTCCAAGCCTTCCATTGAATAAACCGAAATCATAACAGTAGTCTACGGTTTAAACTTTTGATAGAATTTTTGAACAAAACTTATACATAATCACCTTAACGTTGTGAAACTTCAAGCAAAGTATATTATGACTATGATGTAGCCACCATCAGCTCCAGTGCCTATTGCAGTTATCAATTCAGTACTATTTTTAAACTTAGGACACTTGGATTTTCTCTCCTGTTGTCATGCTGTTTCTCAGCAAAGACCAGCATGCATAGGACATTTACTACAAGTATAGAACTTAGAAGAAATGATTAAAACCATATCGAACATATGTTATATCTCCTGCAGTGGAAGGAAAACCATATTCATCGAACAAACGCATGAGATTGCCAAATTGACCATGTAGGTCGCCAAATTCTTTAAGTGGAGCTTTTAACTGAAGAACTGTTGGCTCATGCATGAAAAGTTGTTCTGCAGCATAACAGAGCTCCCCAACTTTGTAAGAATCCAGGAAAAACCTCCTATTAGCAGGAGCTTTACAATTTCGAGGCTGAAGCAAAGTGGATATAATCTGAAAAAAGAAAAGAGGTAATTAAGCCTGGCAAAAGTTCTAATGAGGATGATGGTATTGACTTCTATATCACTCACCTTCTTAAAGCCTTGAGGAGATTTCTGCCTGGTGAACTTTTTTGTAGGATATGACAGCTCATTATTCATTGGAACCATCCGTCTGCTCTCATTTTCAAATTGATCCAGTGCTAGCTGTCTTACCATTCCACCAAGGTTACCTACAGCCTCTTTAGCAACTACCACATGTAGGACAACAATGTAAGCACGAAGAACAGAGACTAAAACACCCTTTGATATGAGACCATGACATAAGTTCACAGACTTACAGCTCTAGGATGAAGACTAACGTCTCCCTCAGTGTCACTACCATCTGAAGCAGTTTCAGTTGCTGGAGAGTTTTCATCCGATACTGATGTTTCTTCTGCAGAGACAAAAGATGGCGATTAAACAGGTTGACAGACAGCATTAGTTGCCTCAGCTTCAGCAGCTGAAGCCTCCTTGAGTTTTTCCATCGATTTTTTGTCCATGCCGGAACTGTTATATACACATTGTTAAGAAACACGCAGATAAGATGCTAACTAAAATGTCTGGGCGTGTCTGCGTGCCAACAAGTGCCTGTAGGCACGCAGCTTAGTGGCCAGAAAAGGAGGGAAGTAGAGAGGGACACGAGATTGGGGGTGAAAAGAAACAATTGTATGTCACTGCAGGCGCAACAAATTCCAAACTTGTACTTGAGAAAAGGAAGGACAGGAGAGATGGGGAAGAAAGTATAATACCCCATGCCACCAGATGAATTATCTAGTGCACTATCTAAAGTTGGAGATGTTGCAGGAACAACTCTAGACACATTTAATTTTGGACCACTGATAGGTGAGGCTCTCTCCGATTTTAACATGGGAGAATCGCTATCCGACTGGAACAGCGAATTTTCGATGACCAAAAGATCATCAAGCAGCATATCTGCACTGAATAATTCGAATTATATTAAGGGAGCAAATAGATGACCAATGAGAAGACCAAATGGGAAGAACATATGTCATGCAATCGCTGGAAAAGCCTTCTGAACTAAACAAACAATTAGATGGACAAAAATGAAACCTTATCAAAATATCTGACCAGATCATAAATAAGCGTGGTATGCTGCATGAATGAACATCACAAACCTCTTAATCTAACTAGTTTGTCCAAATAATAACTCATAATATGTCTGCTTATTGGAAATTTGAAAATCTTCCTCTTATCAACATAATAACATCCAACTAAACCCATAGCGAAAGGAAAACATGAGACAAATGTTATAGATGGCCATTCCCATTCTGTTGTATGAGTCTCACTCTCACATGAACCATGGTAAAGCCAGTGAAAACTAAAATGAGAAGATTACAAGACGAGAACCACAAAAAAGAGTTCCAGTTCCATGTGGACTGTGATTCCCATTTTATTTTTAATTCTTGTCTAAGATCATTATTGCACCGGAAAAATTAAAGTTGATAATTCAATTGAAACTGAAAAAAGTCAGTTTATGTTTATGAACTTTGTAATACTATAGTTTTTGGCATTTTGGTCAGTTCGTGTGGACTGTGATTCCCATTTTATTTTTAATTCTTGTCTAAGATCATTATTGCACAGGAAAAATTAGTGTTGATAATACAATTGGAACTGAAAAAAGTCAGTTTATGTATATAAACTTTGTATATAAACTGAAAAAAGTCAGTTCATGTGATCTCCAAAACTCCAACCAAAATTAGATCAATCAACACCGTATTAGTCAAACCTAATATAAAGAATCTTCTCAAGAGTTCGTGACCAAATTTTTGAATTAAATCCGTCTAATGAGTTTGTACACTCGACCCTAAATATCTTTAGTTTCATCAAACAAGTAAGTAAACTCAATCAAAAGGCGAGTCTAATCTTATGCTAAGTTTTAGAAGATTTTCTGCTAAGTTTTTCAAAACAATTTTAACAATCTAGTCCAAATCACATGGGTTAAGTGTGTTAAAGATATACCCTGGTAGCCAGTTGGTGTTGATCGCACTTGTGTATCACTCAATAATCTCTCTTCCAATCCATGCAAGACTCGAACCGTCTCGCAAACTGTGACATCTCAAATTTCGACCCCGTCCCGAATATATGAAATGGGCATTTCGCCGGCGTGCCTATAGTCCTTTTTCTCTGAGTTGATCACTCACGAGTTGACCAATCTATTGGGTGAAGCCATTAAGGGATATAATCGCAGTAAAATCCCTAAAAGCTACCCGATAGGTCGGATTGGACTAAAATCGCGTTCGATCGATTTTAACTACAAAATTGAATTCGGTTTCGGAATTCGGACGTTCGAGCATATCACAATTCATTTATAGGATGTCGTCTTGTCTTTCAGAGAGGTTCCATCAAGTTCGGGATTTTTACGGAAAATCACTTCGGACGATTCAGAAATGAACGGAAATTCGGATGGTTGATTTGAAGGAAAATTTGGGCTTCCAAAATGAGCTATTTGGCGATGGACACTTGCAGAAATGGTATGGCATTTTTCTTCGACAAAGTTGGACATTAAATTGGGAATTTTATTGGAGAAATTGAAGCTCCAATGTTGTCAAATTCGGAGCTAGGGCAAGGGGGGTGCAACAATTTGCATTCAAATTGGTTAATTTAGAGAAATTATAAGCTAGAAAGTATTGGAGACAAGAGGATAACCTTGTGTGGGCTTTAAGGGGACATGCATTTAATTAAGTGGATTGGGTTTGTGGAATTTTCCCCCAACCGTGGCTTCTTCAGCAAGCCTTGACCAGCAGCCCTCCAACTTTCATCGCCGACCTCCCCCTTTCACACTTCTGCTTTTGATTTTTCTTCCTTCGAGCAAAGCGGAGGCAGCTTCATCCCCTCAATCTCTCTCTCCGTTCATTTGCTCTCAAGCCAACAGCCACACTAGCTCGTTTCTTTCTGTTGGGAATGTTCGGATTCCCAAAAACCGGATTCGACACTAAATCGAACCCCTAAAACGAATGCGGAAGATAAGCCCGGGAAATACATGTATCACCGATCCTAAAGCACACCACGGAATCGAGCGTACCTTGTTAGCCACAGATTAAGCACCAATGCTGAAGATCGAGGAAGAAATTCTGATCCCTTTAGATCCAATGATGTCAATTCGCCTTGAAGGGAAGACGGCGTCACCTTTAGCGCTTGTTTTCTTTTTGGAGGGAGAGAGGGAGAGGAACGTACGTACGTTATATCAAAGGTTGTCTTCGTCTCTCTCTTTCTTCCCTTATATACGTTCCCTCAAAAATAGAAACGTACCCCTTCATCCATGGGCCCTAATATTGTGGGCCGGGCTTTCAGGCCCATCATAGGCGGACGGGCCAACTTAGGCCCATGCCCATCACATAAAACCATCATCTCCCACTCGCACATGGTGGGCCGAACATGATTCTCTTTACCTCTCTTCAACATTCATACCGGTGAATAATCCGTGCAACCAGCATACTTTGAGAGCTCGTTGCTATACATCTGTTAGAAATATATAGCAGCTCATAATGGGCGTCACATCCTGAGTAGATTTAGTATGCAGTTCCCTAGATCGATCGATCACATTTATATCTCTCTTGATCTCTTTTAAACAATGATATATATATTGTATTCACAATTATGATTATCCCAAAGATAGTTATAATTGGTTAACCAGTGAATACAAAACTACAATGTGATTCTCCAAATTCGATCTTCCTCTTTCCTTCAAACTCTCAATTTCAATTCAGCTTGCTTTTCTAGAAATGTCCCATTAGATCGAATCAACTCATGACCATTGGCAACATCCTAAGATAGCAAACACTAAATAGAAATCTTGAGAATAAGAAAGAGTCATGAGGGGACAAAAAAATTGAGGAACACTTTTCCTCAAGAGTCTCACACGACACAAAAGTTGAGATCAAACTTTTGCCACTCTTATTGGTCGTCTCATGCATACGTAGTATGAAATACGTATTACGGTATTTAACTCCTTTCCCATGGAGCGTATGTCTACACCTTTCAATACCGTACATATGATAGTTCAGACATACCCAATGTCTAACTTGAGTTCACGTATCTACTCATTCACAAAATTCATCGAACTCACATCCGGCATCATAGACGATAAAGTAAAATATGTGGGGTATTTTACTTTTGGACATAGTAAGTATTATGTCCTCATCTTAACACCCAGTTAAGGCGACATACGTATTTTAAGCTTTAGCTCTCGATTATCACCTAGATAATAAGCTTAAAACAGTCTCATCTCTATTTATCACACAAGAAATAGAGGCGATTACCCATGTGAGTGGGCTAATCTTATATCTGTCCGACATACTTTCTCAACTTAAAATAATGCACTGAGCATTAAGATGCATAAAGATCAAACAAAGATTCATAGGCATTAATGATGAAAAACACAAATTCATCAAATGTGAACACTTCAGGGAAATTACAATATTCAGTACATCAGTCTCTACGCAATCCTAGAGATTTCATATGGCCACAAAACACATCTCTAGGTATTGGCTTTGTCATAGGATCTGCTACCATTCTATGCGTAGTATGTACTCTAAGTTCACATCCTTTCGTACAATCATATCTTTGACAAGATTATACTTGGTATCTATATGTTTGGTCTTGCCATGATATTCTGGATCTTTGGTGTGCGCTTTTGCTGCTTGGCTATCATAGTTAACCAACAATTAATCTGCAGCACTTCCAATAACACCTAAATGATCCAAAAAATCTCTTAAGCCAAACACCTTCTTATACTGCTGCTGATAATGCCACGAACTCAACTTTCATCTTGGACAAGGCTATACATGTTTGTTTCTTACTGCTCCAACATATGGTGCCATTATTATTCGGTAAGAAAACAAACCTAGAGGTAGATTTTCTTTCATCTAAATCTCCTCCCCAATCAGCATCAGAATAGCCTTTGAGTTGCAGATTCTTTCCTTAATAACTCAGCGTATAATCAGCAATCCCCTTTAGATACCTTAGTATTCATTTAACGGCTTTCCAACGTGCTTGACCTGGATTGGATTGGTAACTACTCACCATTCCAACTGCAAAACATATGTCAGGTCTTGTACACATCATAGCGTACATAAATCTTCTAACAGTACTAGCATAAGGAACATGTTTCATTTGTTCCTTCTCTTGTGGAGTCTTTGGACACAATCTGTGGCTCAATCCCTCGCCTTTTGTAATATGAGTATCTATGGGTTTACAATCTTGAAATCTTAACTCCAAGAATGTATGCAACATCACCCATGTCTTTCATCTCAAAGTTGGAAGATAACCAATTCTTCACAATATTAACAAACTCCATATTACTTCCGACAATTAGTATATCATCAACATATAATGATATGATCACAAATTGATCTTTGGATCTTTTGATATATACACAATAATCCTCATCAATTATTGTAAAGTCATATGCCATTATGGCATTATGAAAACGTATATGCCATTATCTCGATGACTGCTTAAGGCCATATATCGACCCCTAAAGTCGACATACCTTTTCTTCTTGGCCTTTCACTATGAAACCAGCAGGTTGTTCCATATATATTTCTTCCTCTAATTCTCCATTGAGGAAATCAGTCTTTACATCCATTTGATGTAACTCAAGATCCATACTAGCCACTATTGCCAGAATAATGCGAATCAAGGTAAATCACACTACAGGAGAAAATGTTTCCTCATAATCAATTCATTCCTGTTGATTATACCCCTTCGCCACAAGGTGAGCCTTATGCCTTTCGCTTTATTTTGAGAACCCACTTGTTCCCAATAGCTTTGCGTCCTTTTGGAAGATCAACCAATTCCCAAACATGGTTTGACTTCATTGACTCCATTTCCTCTTCCATTGCATGAATCCATTTTTCCTTACTAGGGCAATTTAGAGCCTCATTAATATTTCTTGGCTCATCCTTATCTTGTGGAGCAACCATAAAAGTTTCCCTTTCAATGTCAAAACGTCGATGGGAATACTTTGGCGACTTGTTCGCCGTATGGGAGATTGTACACTTAGCATATCATTCCCCATTATGCTCCCACTTGGATTAGATAATGATGATGTCGTCCCATCATGTGGTTGTAATTGAGAATGAGTTGAATTCAATTCATCACTTCTCATATTACTCCCACTTGGATGAACTCCACTAATATCATTATCTTGATCCAAGATTACAAATAGGGAGTAATCTTCCCCTATTTCGCCCTTCTTAGGAAATTCATCCACTAAGAATGTGACATCATGTGATTCAAATTCAGTTATACTCTCACTTTCCTGCTCACCTATGAGCACATACCCTTTCGAGTGTTCGGAGTATCTCATGAAAATACTCTTATTTCCTTTGGGAGCCAATTTCCCAAACTTGTGAGAGGACTCATGAGTATAGGCAGTACAAACCCATGGCTTAAGAAAACTTAAATCCGGTTTTGCTACCTGTCCATAACTCATATGAAGTGGTAGTATCTGATTTGGAAGGCATCCGGTTAAGTATATATAGGCAGCAGTTAACAACACATCACTCCTAAAAGTGATAGGTAAGTTAGCATGCGCCATCATGGACCTAACCATTTCCAGTAGGGTTCTGTTTCTTCTCTTCCACAACACCATTTTGTTGAGGAGTATATGGAATAGACAACTGTCTTTATATTCCTTTTTTATCACATAATTTTCTAAACTCATCAGATAAATATTCTCGACCTCAATCGGATCTTAATATTTTTATTTTTTTTTGTCTAATTGATTTTCTACCAAGTTCATCAACCTTTTGAAACAGTTTAATGTTTCAGATTTATGAGAAATCAAATAGACATATCCAAATCGAGTATTATCATCTATAAAAGTGATGAAATAAACAGCCCCATGCCTTCCTCTCACATTCATTGAACCACAGACGTCAGAATGGATTAAATGCAGAGGAAATTCAGCTCTTTTATCTTTTCCAAATGGTTTCCTTGTCGTTTTCCCTACTAGGCAATGCTCACATATGGGCAAATCAACTTTTTCAATGTTGCCCAACAAGCCCTCTTTGGCTAGTCTCTTCATACGTTGTTGGCCAATATGACCAAGTCTAGCATGCCACATAATCGCATCATTATCATATGAAGTAAAAGACGTGAAATAAGGGAATAACAAATATTGACATCACTACAGTCAACATTTAGTACAATAAAACCATCCAGAAAGTGACAACAATCATAGTAGTTTGTATCCAAATACAAATCTACACCTCTATTATGGAAGTTCACACTAAAACCAAGCTTAACCAACACCAAAATAGACACTTAAATTTCGACGAATCTCCGGAGCATATAGAACATCATGTAGGAACAAAATGCGTCCACCACGCATGTTCAGGTTGGCAGTGCCAATCCCTTTAACTTCAGCTCTGGAGTTATTTCCTACATAGATCCACTTAGTTCTAGTTGATATCGCCGGAATTTCACGAAGGATTCTCTATCCTTCGCTACATGGTCTGTCGCTCCTGAATCTATAGTCCACAAAGGATTGGATTCAACCAATAATACAGAACTTGACACATAAGCAAAGTTCTTAAATGTACAAGGGGTGTTTACATTTTTCGGCTCACAATAGTTGCGAGCATTGTGACCTTTCTTGTCACAATTATAACACCTAACCCTTGACATTTTCTTTACTTGAGGACGTTTTCCTCTCTTGTGTTGGTTAACTCTTGATTTCTTGCAATAAGGACTTGATCCT
Source organism: Eucalyptus microcorys (assembly GCA_014182515.1). NCBI lineage: Eukaryota > Viridiplantae > Streptophyta > Magnoliopsida > Myrtales > Myrtaceae > Eucalyptus > Eucalyptus microcorys. The sequence continues at coordinate 11,426,274 of CM024569.1, forward strand.
TTGCATTCCCACATATTGAACAAATCAATACGCTTGCGCTTAGAGCTCAAAGCCCTTTCTGAGCTAGAACCAGCATTGCAAATGTCTATTTTCGGCTCAAATGCCGTTAGGCGGTCCTCTGCTAGCTCAAGTTGGCGCACGGCATTCTCAAGATCTTTCATAATATGGTCAAGAGCTTCTAGTGCTTCTTGCTTTTCCAGCACATATTGAATTTTCATATTCAATATTTCACAATTGTTGCCGTTCATATCAGCAATTACGTTCTTAGTTGCTGAAACCATCGGTCTGAACACATCAGACATATATGCACGAATAATTAATGCCTATCATTTATGCATCAACTTTGCACAGACCCATCATATCAATAAACAATTTCAAGTAAGGTTTCAGAATCAAAAGGTCACTATGTTTCCAATCATCCTCCAAAAATCCTAACTCAAAATTATTATTAATATAATTGTCTTATGCAAAATAAATTCTATGAAGTTACAAAAACTTTTATGAACTACCCACAGCAGTCAACAATAATAGAAATCAAATAATATCTAACATCCAATAGAATAACAATGCTTTCACATAATACAACTATCGATTAGACTAAGCAATATATACAGAGGAAAAAAATATCAACAAAGAATGAGATATTCACATTCAAAAACATCTCAAACTAATCTAAGAAATAAATAGGAAATGTCCTTTCTAATCTATCAGTCAAAATATCTGAGAAATTTGAAGGCACATTTGCCAACCATGGAAAAGCTTTTGGAGAGCTTTCATGTCGCCTTCAAGGCACATTCACTCTACGCCATGTGGCGCTCAATCTAAGGGTTGAAGTTTTGGTTAACTCAATCCTATAGTACTCTCTTACAAAAGCTACCACTAGCCTCCTATAATCCGGGACCACGTTGACCTCCCATAGCCGAACTAATACTGCTTGCCATTCAGGTGGAAGAGTGTTCATCAAAGCCGGCACCTTCTCAAAATCCGGCATAAGATAACCATTCCAGATGATTTCATGTATCATCTGATTGACCCTGACACATGTGATACTAAATCACCGTCATGCCACCGATAATTAGCTAACTCTGTCATCAGCCTTTTAAGTCTTGCACTTCCCTTGTCCGTTCTCGGGATTGCAGGTATCCGTGCATAATGCATCATAGTTCCTGCAACAAATGCATAACTAAAAATGGATTACTTATAATCCATAATGTACATAAGGGAAAATACATAATTTTCCATGATTCATGCAACAAATGCAGAATAAAAAATGGATTACTTATAACCCACATAGACATAATTGAAAAAGAAACAAATTCTTTTTTTTTTTTTTTTCGGGTCAACGGTCAAAGTCAACGGTCAACGGTCGTCGGTCAACGGGTCAACGGGTCGGTCCGGTCTTCGGACCGGTCGAGCCGGTCGGACCGGTTGGGCTAACAGACCGACACGTGCCGCGCGCGTGCGCGGGCTGACGTCACGCAGACGTCACCCGGCACGTGCGCGGCATGCGCCAGGCTTCCATGCGGGTCGGGGTCGCCGTCGGGTCGGGTCGCCGACCGGTGACCGGCCGGCCAACGGTCGTGGGCGATGACGTCATCGATGACGTCATCCCGGCGGTTACCGTGACGTCACGGTGACGTCAGCACTTGTCGGTTCGCCGACTGGCGCGTGCCGGTTCGCCGACTGGCGCGTGTGGCGCACGCGCTGGCGGAGCCAGCGCTTCGAGCGTGTCGTGCCCACGCGTGCGTGCCCACGCGTGGGCGCGTCCGGCTTCTCCCGGCGCGCGACATGTCGACGGACTCGTCTCGACGAGCTCTTTCACCCCCGTGCCTTCAGAAATTGATTTCGACGTACAGAAACTCGAAAAAATGGATGAACAGTGCTCGGGTGTCGGGATTTTCGCCCCGATCCGTGTTGGCCGATTATTTTCGCGAAAAATCAATCAAAAAACATAAAAAGAGTCGGGAAAACGTGAACTATGGCTCTGATACCAATGTTGGGAATGTTCGGATTCCCAAAAACCGGATTCGACACTAAATCGAACCCCTAAAACGAATGCGGAAAATAAGCCCGGGAAATACATGTATCACCGATCCTAAAGCACACCACGGAATCGAGCGTACCTTGTTAGCTACAGATTAAGCACCAATGCTGAAGATCGAGGAAGAAATTCTGATCCCTTTAGATCCGATGATGTCAATTCGCCTTGAAGGGAAGACGGCGTCGCCTTTAGCGCTTGTTTTCTTTTTGGAGGGAGAGAGGGAGAGGAATGTACGTACGTTATATCAAAGGTTGTCTTCGTCTCTCTCTTTCATCCCTTATATACGTTCCCTCAAAAATAGAAACGTACCCCATTCATCCATGGGCCCTAATATTGTGGGCCGGGCTTTCAGGCCCATCATGGGCGGATGGGCCAACTTAGGCCCATGCCCATCACATAAAACCATCACTTTCCTCCAATCAGGCACCGTCTCACGCCGCTCCATTTCTTTTTCTTCCTGCCACGACTCACCCCACCGAATTCTCTACTGCATGCCACACGTCCGCAGCTCTTTCCTCCCAAGTCAACCGTGAGCTTCTTCAACGCCAGCAAAGCCCGAAGCAGCTCCTCTCGGCTACCGTAACCGTCCCCACCCGAAGACTCAGCTGCTTCAACGAAGACCAACCTGTTCCCTCTGCTTGTTCGTGAGTCCAGCGAAGACCGAAGACTAGCATCTTCGGTTTTGCTCCACCGAAGCCTTCACGTGCATCCCGTGGAGTCCACCGAACCAAAGCCACACGAAGCAACTCCTCAGCCTCATGTGTCAATTCCTCGGCAGCTCTCTTCGTCCGCCATCATCTGCTCCTCTCGGCCCCAACGTTGATGCCGGCGTGTCCGAAACAGCACGTCCAGCGAATTCGGCCCAGCACGTTCGCATTTCTTCAGCCCGTGCAAGCCAGTCCAGCAACTCCATTGAGCCCATCAAGCAGCTCGTCTCAATTGAGTCCACAAAGCCAGCTTGGCCCAGCAAATTTCAGTGGCCCAACAGCTTGCATTCCAGCCCAGTTCGGTCTTTTCTTGAAGCCTGGCCCAGCAATTTGAAGCCCATGAAAAGTTCAGCAGTCCAGTTCAGCCCATCTTGGGCCCGTGAAGCAAGTCGGCCCAAGTTCAGCCCAAGCCAAGCAATTTGCTGTGGGCTTGCAAGGCCTTTGGGCCCGGCCCGAGTGATCGTCGACATCGCCAAAAATTCGGATTTCGCCGTCGTCGTCGCGCCGTCGCGTCGCCATCGCAGTGTTCCGGTCTTCGCTTTGCCAAGTGAGTAATCTCATTGATCCTTGCTTAGTAGACTAATGATGCTTAAGGGTTGATTAGATTTAATTAAGTGCAATTAGGTAGTTAGATTAGAATGGATTAGTGATTATTAGTTAATTGCATTGCATATTAATTGAGTAGTTAGTGTACTTAGCTAGAGAACTGCCTATACTATTTATTAAATGCATCTCGGGATTTTACTCAACCCTAATTGGGCTTCAATTAGGCAATACGGGCCTAAATTGGATTTTTAATATTTAATTATTAATTTTCGAAATTAATTAATTAATTATTTAATTACCGAAAATTAGGTTGGGATAGCCGACAACCGGAATTTCGTGCTGATTTCAGTGGTGTTCTCTATTTATTTAATTGAGTACCTGGTTGTGCAAATTGAGTGCAAATAGTAGTTGTGGGTATTTATTTCAGAAATTGAATAACCTTGGTAATTGAGTGGAAAATTACCGAGCGTCAGTCTACAGCGTCAAAAAAATCTATTTTTGTACTGCTGAAAGGAGTGGGTGAATAAAAAAGGAAATTTTTGTATTTTGACTAAGGCCGACCGTATGCCCACACATGTATACTTTTATCAAATATGATGAAAATGGTAAAATTGATTGTGTCTTCAGAACAAAGAGAAAACACTATAACGGCTCGATGATTCGTATGTCATCTGGAGAATGGACGTTATACTATTATAGCTCGATGACTCTCATGTCATTTTGAGAAAGAATTGCTTGTATACCAGCTCGATGATCCAATAGGTCATCTTGGAGAATGGACGGTATTAAATGTCGGCTCGGTGATTCTATAGATCATCTTGGAGAATGGACGGCATGCTATAACGACTCGGTGACTCAACATGTCATCTTGGAGAATGTACGTTATGATGAATATGCTCGATGACTCTATATGTCATCTCGGAGAATGAATATTATAATATACTAGCTCGGTAACTCAATAGGTTATCTTGGAGAATGAATAGTATGTTATAGTGACTCGGTGACTTAGTGTGTCATCTCGAAGAATGAATCATATAATATACTGGCTTGGTAACTCGATGGGTTATTTTAGAGAATGGACAGTATTGATTGAAATGACCAAGAATGGTCTGTTTGATATGTAATCGACTAGGTCGATTGATCGAAATATCGATCTGTGATGTGACTACTTGGGTGCCTATTAAACTGTGCTAATATGCAAGTGGAATCTGAGGCCAATGTAAGTCCTCTGACTCGTGTGTGCATAGGTAGCCCAGTTAGCGTATTGGTTTCCTAATTGAGTCTTAGTGGGGTAGAACTTGCTAAGATATAGTCTCATCCCGGTTGTGAGACAACATTTCAAGCCTGTAGATGAGCCTGAGGAGGAGGAACCAGATAGGACGATGAGCCGGTAAAAGATGAAGAGCTTGAAGGATGTGAGCTTAGTGAAGAAGAGTCAAAAGAGGATCACAATGATCTTGAGTACGACCTGGATGAGGACTGAGATCCCATCCTCTTTTGTGAATCTTGTCTAAATGTGAATAGTGTGAAACTAGAATGTTATGAATAATCTTGTGAATAGACTTTGAGCTATGCCATGTATAAAGGTTTGGTTGTGGATTTCAATATGAAAAATATGACCTTACTTTTCTATCCCAATGTGTTATTATCTGGGGATTTATAACTGCTTCCGCATGTGCTTAATAACGAAAGGGTCGGCGATACTTAGTTCTGGGATATCGCATTATAAAATCGACCAAGTAAAAGGATGTGTGTGTGCTCGAGGATCGGGGTGTGACACAAACGGTCTATGAGGAGGTGCTAGTTGTGCTCGTGTGGAGAGAGGCAATTTGTTATTGTGTTGTTAGGGCTTTGACAATAACCTTGTAAATGTTGAACCTTTGTGTGACAAGTTGTGTTGAGTAGTTCTTGTTCATATAAAATTTCTTTTAATTGATGTGAGAGATTTATGACAACGTTGTCATTGATAATATGCAGCTGAAAGTTCCATATATTGTGTATCGCCACTATTTATGGGAAGTGTTTCCAGGTCTAGGTTGGGCTGGCTTGAACCTCTCATGAGCAGGTTTGGTCTACACACCACAAATAAAGGAAGCCTTATGGGCTTAGTCTCAAGAGAACCCTCCAATACTTGAGTTGGTAAATGAGAAATAAAGTGATAAAGGAAACGATTAGAAAGGGTCTATCTTAGTGTGTATAGATAGGCACATAGTTGGGCAAGGCTGGGGATCGCATTCCCCATCCCCGCCCCATGAGGTGGAGCTTAGCCGACCACCCTCCCGTGCGGTGTGGAGAGGGCGCTTCCTCGCAAGGCATGAGGCACCATATCCCTAACGTGGCAAATAAATCTCAAGTAATTTTTTTACAATAAAGAAAGTTATATAATTGTAAGAGTTTTCATAACAATTTGCTACTTTAAAATTATTCATATTCCATATTATTAAAAAAAAATCAGAATCTCATGTACGTGAGTCTACTTATTTATGTTAATTTGTTTGTACTCTTCACTTTAAAACATATTTTTCATTCTATGTTAGTTTTGAATAATGTAGACAGTAAATTATAAATAGTTATTTAATATATACCAACATGTGATTCATACATATCGTACTGATTATTTGTAATTAATTATGTGTTTTTAATATACAAGTGAGGGGACTGACTGGGCAGAAATGCTGCACTGCGCTTTATGTGCATCTTCAGACCATGCCGCTTTGGGCGAGGTGTTCATCTCTCGGAATTTTCCCTTCCTGGACTACTTGCCTCTCCTAGGCAGAAATGCTGCACTGCTTTATGTGCATCTTCAGACCACGCCGCTTTGGGCGAGGTGTTCATCTCTCGAAATTTTCCCTTCCTGGACTACTTGCCTCTCCTGGGCTCAATGAGGTAGGCTGGGTCCTCAAAAAAGGGGTGAAAAGTTTTAGCTATAGCCGTCACGCTCCTTCATTCGTCATTTGATCTAGGCAAGAAGTTCCTTTCTCTAATTTGGATTTCTATGAGGTCTATTGCCAATGCCAAAAATCAACTTGGGTGCATCACCTAGGGGTTCGGCTAATAAATTACTAAGCCTAAACTTAGTTCAAGCTCTCTTAAACTTATACCAATTCGCGACTTAGGTTCAAGTTTTTAACATGCAAATAATTTTCAATTAAGAGTCACCACTAATTTATTTTTTGTTGAGTCGATTAAGAACCCAAGTAAAGTTAAGAGAAGTTTATTTTACTTATACAAACTAGAGATTTTAAGCACAGAGACTTGGTTACATTAGATTTTTCTAATGCCATTTTGGTACTACTCATTTTATCAAAAATATATTTAGCATACAACTTGGATTCATTTTATTATCTTTTAACATGTGAGGTGATTACACGGATATGCAAACATAAATGCAACATCCAATAAAAAAAAATAGTAAATAAATTGCAAGTAATTAGAAAAATTGCATATCCAATCTATATATGATTTCTAATTAATACACAATTTCAACTAACTATTTTTTTTGGGTTTTACTTTGTTTAATGAAAACTATGCTTTATACAATGTATGCAATACCAGCTTACTCTAGATGCAATATTGTAGAAAATGATGATGTTTAACTAGGTGGCTTAATTCTAATGACGAGAAAATTTAATTTGTGACTACGTTAATGTGGCATGACTTTAATTAAATTAATCTAACATGCGGACTACATAACATGTGATTTTAATAAAATAACCTAACTCTAATGATAGGCAAAATTACTAAGCATTTTATTCTAACATGACAAGCATTCTAATTAAATTAATCAACGTGACATGCAATTAGATGACCATAATTCTATATGACACGTACATGATATTTTTTTGTATTTTTCATAAAACTTTGAAATTGAATATTACCATAAATGAACTATAAAGATTAGGATACTATCTAATTTAAATTAGGAAATAAATTATTCTAAGCCCTAATTTAAATCAGAAAATTACCCTAATCTTCTAGATTTGACATAAATGCTATCTATCCAAAAATATCCTAATCTATTTAAGGAAAAAGCAATCAGAATCTATTCTAAACATACAACATGATCTATAAAAATCTATTCAAATTCCACCTAGTCTTTTTTGTATTTTTTTAATAGGGAAACAAATTAACTCAAATCAAAAAAAAAAAAAAAAAGAGAGAGAGAGAGCAAGAAACAGTCACCAAATCATCCAAAACACATCCACTCTATTCAATTTTGGTAATGAATGAATAAAATGAATGATCGTATCCAAGTGGTAATGGATATAATAGAAGATTTTCCATGCAAATGGGATCATATCTATGGTTGAGATCAAATTGCGGTCCATATGCACATTGTTAAATGAGGAAAATTTCCTAATTTAACGGGTATTTTTGGTATCTTAAGAAACATGCATTACCACTCAAATATTTGATTGGATTATGCTTCATCCCCAGGACCTTTATCTAATTAAGCTCAAAGCCTTTTAATTTTAATGGCTGAACAAGTTCAATTAAAGCTCAAGACCCCTCCTTTTCCTCCTGTAATTTCGGCCACTAACACTCCTAGCCTAGGCCGAATTTCACTTATTGTGGGCCCCTATCCACGTGACTAATTCAGGCCCATTCATAACCACTGGTCCGATTTAAATGCAATTAACATATGCTCTTTAAAACTTTATGATATGTAATTTAATTTTAATATTTTTGTTTGACTAAAGGTTAGCCCTTAATTTTGTATACAATTAATTCTAAATGGTTAAACAAAATTTAGGTGTCAACACACATGATCACTTATTGCGTGTTAGTGGCTTTAGTTAAAATCAATTAAGACTGCTTGCAAAATATTCTTTTGAAAATAAAGAAAAATGGTATTGAAATGGCATTACATTAATCAAGCATAATCAAGTCCCCAAATCCATTGAATCTCTTGTTCATAGAAGTAAATGTACTTTCACATTTTATTTGAGTGTCTAATCTAATTGATTAGCAATGGCTCCAAAAGGTAAGAAAATTGCATGTTAAATTAAACACCAAGTTGTAATTGGTAGGGCCTAAAAGAGCGTGCTATATGTGAATGATTACCTCATGAGAGGAACCTTCACTCCTGTTTAGTACTCTATTAGCTTTCTCTTTGGTGATTCACCTTTGGGAAGGTCGAGACATTATCATATCAAATATTATGCGTCACATGAACCAAGAATTTGGGAAGATTCTAGTAGCTGGATTGCTATTCATCTAGCAACCTCCAATTTGCAATATTTGAGGTGTTACAAATGAGGTAGAATACAGATCGTACATGTATTATTCTAATATAATTGGCACTTCAAACTAACATGACACCGAAAATAGCAACAGATGTTTGTGTTACAACACGTTATTTATTTCCACATATGATACAATAGAACATGTGGAGTTCTCTCTCTCTATTTTATTTTATTTTTTGGGTCGAAACAAGTGGAGTTCATAATGCCAACTATTGCATGTCCCAAACTATTTATTAATTGCATCATTTCTCACTTGCGCTTGAAGGTTTTGACAACCGTGGGCAAATGAGTTCGCTTGAAATAGTCCTCCCAATTGATACACCCCGGATCAAAGTAGAAGACACTTTCCAAGTTTACTCCATTGTCAAAGGCCATGGCTCTCAAAGCCATCATATTTGTATCGTCAAAGCTAAGTCAATAAAAAAAAAAAAATAAGAATCAGAAATTATATAATTTTGTAGATAACTATCAACTAATTTAAAAATTTAAGCTAGGAGGTGAATTCATGGTAATATTTAATCAATCTGATACTCTTCCTCACGTGTAAGCTTTAACGCATGGAAATATATAATAGGATAGGCAAATTTAGGCTTATAAAAGTACAAACCCAAGACTTCTATATTAAATTTGTAAGATCATAATTGGTTGTTTCAAAAGTTATAATTTAAAAAGCGATTCAATAGTTAAATACTTGAACAGAGATTTGTATATAAGGGGAAGGAGGTGATTAATTAATGCACTCTGCACGCATATTGGCCAATGCATAGAAGCTTAGAAGCTTACACCCCATTGAAGAATATATAAGGTTCGTAGAGGTCAGCCAATCGCAGGGCAGTGTTGACCTTTTTGTCCAAGTCAGCATGCAAGCCTTGGAAACACCCGCCAAACGCTGAGCTGGCAACTTTCAACGCCTTCATTCAAAATAATACAGAACTAGCTCAGATTGTTTTGCGAAAGAATAAATAATATAAAAATATTCTAAAAATATTAATTTATATCGTTTACAAAAATAAATGAATAAAAAATATTTTCATCATCCATGAAAATATTTGGATATAAATTGCTGTTGATAACAAAAACAGTATTCATGGAATAATTATTTTTAGCAATAACACACCCTCAAATTTCATTCGTCAAACAAAAATTAAGGATGCTTTTCCCATTTTCTTAATATCATGGAATATGCATGTCAATTAATTAGATAAAGTGCCCATTAGATTCTTATGTAACACAAGAGCCTAGGGTTTAAACAAAGCACATCTTTCCATCTATTTTCGTGGCTGACTCTTGACTATGACTTTTCGGCTTTCATCACCAGCTCTTTTTTATTTTTCTTTTTTCTTATGTTAGCGTCCCAATGCTTTGAATTTATAAAGCAAAAAATTATGCATTATTGCTGGAATGTAAAGTATTATTCAAACTTTAAATTTTTCATAATAGTTAATGTTTTATGTGTTTATATTTACGTATTTCTAAAGGTTTCAGCCATTTCCCGTTTAACGGAAGTCAAAAAGTGAGTGTGGTAAATGTTGGAACATATTAAAAGAAACTGTCACTTCAAAAAAATTAGCTAATTATTTGAAGATATGTTTATTAATTTCTAGATTATTATCACTTATATCAATAAAGAAAGAAATATGTTGACTTGACTACTTAAAATTCATATAACATAAAGATTTTCAGATATTTGGGATCTTCAATTTTCTCCATATTTTAACTTATTGAATTAACTTTTAGTGACCATTTGATCTTCACTTTTTAAGTTATTTTGAACTTACCTTTGACAAGAGAATGTAACGTCTCATGTGCTTGTGAAAGCTGGCCGTGCTTCCCATAATTCTAGGCTTACGAACTTTGACCGGCTTCCCATCCTCGTCGATCCAAGGACTGTCCTTGAAGTAACTCACAATGATGCGTCGAAGATCTGAATAGGACATAGGATGTTTCTTTGAGGAACCCACTTGGTAAATCTTGTTTGAATTGGGCTGATTAGCATGCACCGCCATGGCCACAATCATAGCGTTTACCACCATATCTGCTGGTATCTACTCAAGATGAAATTCCATATTTAGGTTTAAAGGCATCGAATGCACATGTATATGAATAAATGTATGTCCTTATGTGTTTTCAAATGTGCACAATAAAGTGATGGTTGGAATCTATAATTATAAATATTTTGCCAAATCAATTATCACAGGCCAATTCACAAAGGAGGAGTACATAATCAATTAAGCAAATGCAAAATTTAGGATGCTTATAATCATGGCATTTGGATGGTGGTTAACGCTTGTCGAGATGATTAGATGTTACCATGTCGAGTATCGTGTTAGGATTGCCCAAGAAATATTTCAGTCTTCCTCTACCATAGAGTATGGCGATACTGTCCATAGTTCTGTGCCATGTATGTTTCCAAAGAAAGAAAGAAAAAGTTAATTAGACAATACTAGCATGTTAAACAACAAAATACTCAGTTAACGAGATACTTATCGCCATTACATGTCAAGGACTAAGGTCTCACTACATAATCAATCAATTAAAACCAACATTTTTAACCAGTAAAAGATATGCCCATGCGTGTGTTCATTTACCTGTAACTTGCTGTGTTCATTTGATGAATATAACTGTCTATGAGACGTTGATCTTTTACCTATTCAAAAAATTTCTTTTCAAACTCTCCTGTCAACCTCCCTGTGGAGTTTGAATTTTTTATGGCCCTTTATGAAAATCAAGGATCGCAAACATCATTTATTCATTGTTTACCCTCCTCTAAAGGTTTAACTTCCTTGAAAAGATGGTGCGTTCATTAGTAGACCCGCCCGCACAAAAGTCTATCTGATTTCTTTATGATCGTGTATTGCTATTTAGCAACTAGACTAAAAAACAGATGTAGATATGTTTCTTGATTTTCTTGTTCAGTAACAACTTGCATTTTGTAAAGAACCAAGAGGTAATAATACTTGAGTAGTCCCTTCACTTTGGTTCGGAGTTCAATAGAGTTCTTCCACTTTTTTTAATCAATTCAAAAACTGAGGTGCGTTGAACACCAAATAACAATTTAGGGACCACATATGATATTACTCTCAAAAAATAATGTCATAGGTGACACTAGAAATTTAAAATGAGTGATTATGTAAGATTCTACTAACTATGAGCGAACTATAATACTCGGAAGTTATTGCTAAAGAGAGAGAGAGAAAGAGAGAGAGAGAGAGAGAGAGAGAGAGAGAGAGAGAGAGAGAGAGAGAGAGATTTGTGACGGATAACCTGGGAGGGAAACCCTCAATCCAACCAACAAAAGGTTCTCGATAAGTACTTGTTATGATTGTGGGTCTCATAACAACAAGTTGTATATTTTGTTTGAGATGGTGCTGCACCATCATTTCCCCCATTGCCTTCGTTAAAGTGTATGTGTTTGCCCAACCATGCAGCCTTGCCCTGCGCATCAATTATAATGAATATCATAAGAACTGCTGAAGATTATAATATAATAGTACGACCATATACAAATGAATTGACTGATCAGACAAATTTTAACTACATAACTCATGTTTTAGTTCTGAATATTATGGTCAAGCACCTTGTAAAGAGTTTATCGCCAAAACTTCAATTCCAACCAAAAACATTTTTTACGACTCAAATTTTCATAAAAAGAACATCAATATTATACAATCAACTTTTGATATAATTTCGACCAAAAAAAAAAAAAACTTTAGATATGATGATTGAGTAAGCCGATCTTGAGGTAACAGTCCAACTTGATGCTTGGCTTTGAAAGCCACAATTAAAGATGTAATTTTTAACTAACTTAATCATCAATTCCATTATTTACATTTTTAATAACATTTTTTTAAAATATTTTTTCTTTTTTTCGTTTCTTTCTCTCTTTTTTTTTTGTTCCTTCCTTCTTCTTCTGGCCGGTTGCCCTCGGCAAGGACAACCAACTAGAGGAAGAAGAGAAGAAAATAAAAATAAATAAATAAGAGAAAAATAAATAAAAATATTAAAAAGTGTTTGTGTCAGTGTTGGCTAAACCATATAGAAGGGTAGTATCCATGCTAGCGATTTTCAACCAAAATTGATCTAATTGACTAAATTGGCACAAATACAAAATGTTTTCGACTCAATTAGCAAAAAAAAAAAAAAAAAGATTTAAAGCTAAATTGACACGATTGCAATAAATTTGAAATTTTTTTGGTAATTTTGCCATATGATACCATCAACTTTACAAATGATGATTGAGTAAGCTGAGCTTGAGGTAGTGGTCTAACTTGGTGCGTAGCTTTGAGAGCCACAATTAAAGATGCAATTTCAACTAATCATCAATTCCATTGTTTACGATTCAATCAATAAAAAGCAAACCTTTGCAAGCCCAAATTCTTTAAAGCAATGGTGCTTTCTCTTTCTGAAGCGTTCTTTTCTCGAAGTTCATTCATCAATTCTTCAACCAAGAGTTTCTCTTCATTCACGTCCAACTTCCTTGACCCATTGAGCGTCTCACCCATACTAAATGTCTTTTCTCGTATAATTCCGGTCATATTGCCACATACATATGCTGAAAATAAAAGGTTCCATAAGATACACTGTCAGTGCAAACTACTTTTTAAATGAGCAGGTGGTGAAATAGAACCTATCATCTACTAATTTACATAGCAAAAATATCAAGAGCAACCACAATCGAAAAAACACAAACCAGTTGATATGTGAAGTAGCATCTTTACGTTAACACATCTTACAGCAAATTCAGCAACATGCTTAGCTCCAAATACATTGACGGCTAGTGCAATGTCATATCTGTGGGAGAAAGATGGCAATAAACTCAAAATAGGATGAGGGAAAAGCCACGAATTCTCTGAACTAATTTTAAATTGGGCGGGGAGGGCAAGATTGTAATCACGTACCTTTCGTCGAATTTGGTAGTCGCGGCCGAACTAACAATTATGTCTATTTCTCTCCACATCCAACCTCAAATCAAAATCATGTACTCCCAAATTCTCGCATGAAACGTCACCAGGAATCGGAGACAATTTCTCCACAATTGAGTTGAAATTCTCTGCCCACTCTTCCTTCAAATTGTCGAATAACTTCTTCTCTATGAGCTGTTTGCGACGTGAAAAGATTGAGAGTTGTTATGAAGGAAATTTTGTCTTTTATCTTAGTCTTCATATTCTTTTTCTTCCTTTGCCTTTATTTTCCATGTTAAATAGAGTAGAATTAATTCGAAATTACACGCCTAAGTGATTGTACCATCTATTGGATAGACCATTATACGGCTACTCTTGTAACGACTCAAGTTCTTTTCCTAAAAAAACACAAATCTCTTAATTTTCTTCCCTTAGACTCTATTTATTTAGCGAAGAACGAATAATTTGGAATATACCTATCCAAAAAATGATCATTTATATAGCTTAAAAAAAATTTAGTCAATGAAAAAAAAAAGTTTTCATCTTCAATAACAATTTATGTCTTCTATTTTCATAGAAAATGAAAATATATTTCATTTATTCATTCTCATAAGCGACACAAGCAATCAATTGTAGGAAAATATTTTCCAAATCATTCATTTTTCGAAGAAACAAACGGAGCCTTAATAATTATTATATTTATTTTTTCAACACACATCTATGTGTGCCTTTTCTTTCTAGTCAATTTAGAACAAAAAGTGGATCTAACCATCCAAGGATAATTTAGAGTTTGATTCTCTACCTCTTCATGCAACCTCTGTATCGATGCTTGTTTGTCCATAGCTCTGATAAGAACGTATATTTTCTTGACATTTGGTTGAATCCGAAGGATCTTCTCCACAAAAACTAACCCGTCATAATAAATAATAGTTAGCAAAAAGATGGTCAATCGATGGCAATTGGCGACTAAGTATACTTCATACGCGAAAAGAGAGAGAGAGAGAGAGTACTCTTTGCGAGAAAGCCAGTGGCTCCCGTGACTAAGATGGTCTTGTTTTCAAGAAATTGGACAATATCCATCCCCATATTTGAACCGAAATGGACCAGAGAGTCTTTGAACAAGAGCTAGGGGGAACTTGAAGAGCGACTTAAGTACTGAGGCACAAAGGCTCCATATATAGCTGCATTTTTATCATGCCTACCAATGTCGTTTTTCACCGGTTGAAATTAATATAGTATTATCTCTTTGATCAGTCTACATCCATGACTTTTTGGTACGTCAACATTACCATTGCAAAGAGAAGACGTCCCTCCCCGGTTAAAGGGCCAAACCGCCCCCGAAGAAGAAGCCCCAGACCACTTTTCTCCCTTTGGATTCTTGTGTGCCTATTTTTAGAGAGAGAGAGAGTGAGAGATCCCAAAAAAGAACCAGCCCCCTCCTTTGTTGTGTTTCTTCCTCTTTATTTATTTTGGCCAATGTCTCGCTCATTTTAATCAGTGAGTAGTTGGCTATTTCAAGCGATTGTATTGATTGTTAGTTTGATATCTAGTATATGGACCCAACTGAACACCACATGTAATGTCGATGTCAAAACATTTATGCACAGCTGCTATTCAATCCTTCCTAGAACCCCACATCGAATAGATCGAATCAAATATATGCTGAAAAAACGTTGTATCCTAATATTGTTCGACAAAATAACGTGACCCATCAAAAGAAGTATCTGAACGTGACCACTGGAGATAGAAACCATCTTTTTTTTTTAGTCAGAGAGATGGAAACCATTTGAAGTGGCAATAACATCACAAGCCATCTTTCATCTTATTTGAGACTAGAGGTATTACACTTTTATTGTTAAAAGAAGTAATTGGCGCCAATTAATTAGCAAATACCTTTAGAGCTTTTCAATCTGGAATTTTTCAGTTCAGCTATCTCCCTTGACCCAACTTTCTTTAATTTTATCTTGCACAACTGGGGATTGCATTCCATTGGTGCCCTTTTATGTTTCTTGACCAATAAAAAGGTAGAGAAATGCAATTGTATTTGCACATATTGACATCTATAATGATTTTAAAAGTCCTTGTCCCTTCAACGCAATCTTCCTCATTTTCAACATTTTGTAGGAATAGGGTAACTCATGCTTAGTTTTTTAGGCTTTGGCATTGACGATAGTTTTTCCTCCTTTCCGGTAAATGACCAATGCAATTAAGATGATGGAACTCCATATTAATAATGTCATTATCAATTAGTTTGTTCCTATCGTCCCCATTTATTCAATGAGGTAGTTGGCTTTTCAATCAATTGCATTAGCTGTTAGTTTGGTATCTATTATGTGGACCTGTGTCAGGGTTGATGGGATTTTTTTTTCTTTTGATCAGAAGGTTTGTGGGATTTTAAATAGCAAAAAGTAGGCGCACAACTGCAAATGTGCTATTGTCTCCCTTCTCTTTTCCTTGAGGAAACGTTGCCGGACTGCGGTTCTCAAATAATCGATTTATGTTTCAGTCAAATAATTATTCGATCAGAGTGACTTTATGACGTAGTCATCTATCGGTCATAAAATCGTATTACTCATTAGGTCAGCCCTAGTTTATTAACTAGGTCTATCCATGATTAAAAAAAATTATGTAGACAAATTTTGAGCTTTATGACTAAATAACATTGCCGATACATTGTACGTACATACACTTTTTGCAACATTTATGTTGAATTTTAGTAAGGCAATCAGAAAAGAACACAAGGATTACGAGGTTCGGCAATGTGCCTACGTCCTCGGACAAAACTCTCGACTCTCTTGTTGTTTTTGTCATAATATTCTTCTGCAATTTGTACATAGGGTTCACCGCAACAAAAAAGGGAAATTTCAAAAATAGGAAACTCAAAAATAGGAAAACTATCAATGCAAAAATTTGCCCACAATATGTCCTTTCCTTGAATAGGAGAGCAAATCTCACCAATATCGCCAATACTCCCCCTCAAGTTGGAGCGAAGACATCGTCAAAGGTCAACTTGTTTATCATATCCTGAAATACTCCCTTGGGTAAAGCTTTGGTGAAGACATCAGCAAGTTGATCCCCACTACAAATATATGGTGTCTCTATTGTCTTATCTTGAACATTTTCCCTTACAAAGTGACAATCGACCTCTATGTGTTTGGTTCTTTCATGAAAGACCGGATTTGAAGCAATGTGTGTTGCCGCCTGATTATCACAAAATAGCTTCGTAGGTTTAAACATGGCATCACAACCCAATTCTTGAAGTAATAGACAAAGCCATACGATCTCACTAGTGGCAGTAGCCATGACTCGATACTCAGCTTCCGCACTAGATCTAGCCACGACTGTTTGCTTCTTACTTTTCCAAGTAACAATATTTCCACCAACAGAGGTACAAAAACCCGTGGTGGATTTTCTATCCATGGGGTTCCTAGCCCAATCAGCATCAGTAAATCCCACAATCTCTGTATTACCATTATTCTTCAACAATATTCCTCTTCCTGGAGAAGCCTTTAGATATCGAAGGAGCTGGTTTAGCAACTCCATATGTCCTTGTGTAGGTTTTTGCATAAATTGGCTCACATAACTAACAGAATAAGCAATGTCAGGTCTAGTAATTATTAGGTAAATCAATCTTCCTACCAAACGCTAAAATTGCCCAATATCCTGTAATGGTGTTTCATTAGACATAGTCTTATTGTTGTAATCCATAGGAGTGCTAGCAGGTTTAACACCCAGCTTACTAGTCTCCATCAATAGATCTAGGATATATTTCCTTTGAGTCAAGAACATACTTTTGTTAGAACTTGCTACCTCTATCCCCAAAAAATACCTCAATTTTCCAAGATCTTTAATGTCAAACTCCTTGTTCAACAACTATTTAAGTTATGCAATACCTGCTAAGTTGCTGCCAATAATAATAAGATCATCAACATAAATGAGAATAGCAACAATACCTTCACTAGTTACTTTAGTAAACATCGAAGAATCAGCTGCACTCCTTTTGAAACCAAATCTAACGAGTGCAGAACTTAGCTTGCCATACTATGCTCTAGGTGACTGTTTGAGACCATATATTGCCTTCTTTAATTTGCAAACCATTCCCTTATTATTCTCTAAGGGATGTCCTAGAGGAAGATCCATATAAACCTCTTCTTCTAAGTCTCCTTGGAGGAAAGCATTCTTCACATATATCTGAAACAATGGCCAACTACAGTTAACTGCCACAGATAGAATGACACAAACAGTGTTCATTTTCACTACAGGGGCAAATGTGTCCTTGTAGTCTATCCCATATGTTTGAGTATATGCTTTTGCAACGAGCCGAGCTTTGTACCTCTCAACCGAACCATCACTATTGTATTTGATCTTATAAATCCACCGACATCCAACTGTCTTTTTCCCATTTGGCAATTTAACAAATTCCCAAGTATGATTACGGTCCAATGCTTGAAGTTCATGGCATTCACCCACACACTACTTTTACATGCTTCCAAGAAGGTATTGGGTTCCTGTTGATTTTCAATAGTAGATAAGAAACTTAAATAATTATGGGAAATTCGATCATACCCAATAAAATCTTGAATAGGATGCTGAGCCGTATGATATGTTACAAAATCACGGAGCCTTGTTGAAGGCCTTGGAATGTGTGATGACCTGTGGGTTGAGGCTGAGATATTAGGTACCGTATCTACTGGATCTACATCTATTGCATTTTCAACCTCTACTTCCAAATCAGCCCCATCTGTTGTAATGGCAACTATATCAGGAATGGCATCAACATTAGGGACAAGTTGACTCCCTTGAACAGCCGTTGTTGGAATTTCCTCTTGATCCAACATTGAATCCCCGATAGGTAGGATAGGAAGCAAAAATTCAAAATAGTCATTTTTCTCCCCCTAAATTTGATTCCTAGCAAAAAACATGTGAGCCTCATCGAAGACAACATCACGAGAAATATAAACACGCCTAGTACTTGGTTCATAGCATTTGTATCCCTTCTTGACATTTGAGTATCCCACAAACACACACTTTCGAGCCCGTGGATCTAGCTTGTCACCAGATTGAGAATGCACATAACACACACACACATCCAAAAATTCTTAGGTGAGAGATACCAAATTTTCGGCCATATAGACTTTCAATTGGAACTTTATACCCCAACACTTTACTAGGCAAACGATTGATTAAGTAGTAGCTAGTAAGGACTACGTCTGCCCAATATGTCTTGGGTAAATTTCCCGAGAATAACAATGCTCGGGTAACCTCAAGTAGATGCCTATTTTTCCTTTCAGCAACTCCATTCTGCTGCGAAGTTCCAACGCATGAGGTCTGATGAATGACTCCCAAGCTACATAGGAACACTTGAAAAGCCCGATTGGTATATTCAGTTCCATTGTCTGTACAAAGAATCTTCACCATAGTGTTAAATTGATTTTTCACCATATTGCAAAAATCTTGAAACACAGTCATAACTTCACTCTTGGATTTAAGCAGATAAAGCCATTTAGCTCGAGATTTATCATCAATAAATGTAACAAAATACTTGAACCCCTCCTTAGAGTCAATAGGAAATGCTCCCCAAACATTCAAGTGAACTAAATCAAAAAACTGTTCTGATTTATGTGTACTATGTGAAAAAGGTAACCTATGCTGCTTAGCATAATGACAAGAATCACAGCAATTGGAATCATAACTTAAAGTCATATCAATAGCATGTAACACCCGATCAGAGGGATGACCCAGACGCCAATGCCACAACTGGGAAGTGTCAACAGTCTTCCTTTGTGCCATCAACGCTTCGTTGTTGGGGTCCACCATATATAGCCCATTCTGCAACCACCCTTCACCAATCATCCTCTTGGTGATTCGATCTTGAAAAAAACACCTTTTGAGGAGTAAAAATAACATTGCAATTCCCCTTATTAGTATATTTGCTAACTGACATTAAATTTGAGGATAATTCAGGTACCAACAATGCTTCAGAATATTTGAAAAGAAATTAATTTGTCCAACGCCACTAGTTGGAACCTGCCCATCATTAGCAATAGTAATAAGTGGATATGACACACCTAAAGTAATATTGGATAGCAAGTTTGGAGAACTACACATGTGGTCTGTAGCACCAGAGTCAACAATAAACTAAGTTTTGGATAAAGCTGAGTAAGTATGGACATTACCAGACGTCATAGCCAAATTTCCGGTTTCGATGCTAGAAGCGTTCGTTCCATTGTCATGTATCTGAAGTAATTGTTGAACTTGTTGAGACAAAGCCTCCAACTTGGATTGAAAATCGTTTGGATTTTCTTGGATTGCCACGTTAGCTTCTGAACCTCTGTCTTTGGAAAGACGCAAATGCGGATGAAGAACCCAACACCTCTCTTTGGAATGGCCATCGCGATTGCAATGGTCACAATGGAACCATGCTGGTTTCTTAAATTTTCCTTTGGCAAACCGAGTAGTGGAGTCTCCTTGCTTCGTGTTGATAGCACTATGGGCCAATTGTTCACCAAGCTCTCCTGATGTAATTGGAACTGAAGGCATGACACATCTCCTTGTTTCCTCACTTTGGATTATGGCACAAACTTCATTGAAAGTGGGCAATACAGGACTCATAAGAATTTGACGTTTGGTGTCCTCAAATTCAGGCCTGATACTTGCTAACAATTGAAAGATTTTATCTTGCTCTTCTCGATTGACATAATCCATCACATTCTAGGTCGCAGGTCTATACTAACGAAGCTCATCCCATTGCTTCTTCATTTTTCCCAAGTGTTGAGTGAAAGATTGTGTTGCGCCTTGCTTAGAAGAAGCAAGTCCTTGTTGCAGTTCAAAGATCCGAGATGCATTCCTGGCTTGACCATACATCTCGTTTATCGAATCCCATAACGCCTTGGCTGACTCTGAATATGCAAATATCTCGTAGATCTCTGGTTCCATGGAATTGAATATCCAAGACATCACATTGTGGTCATTCGCTTGCCATTCATCAAATTTCGGATCCATCACGGGAGGGGCTCTAATCTTCCCATTGATGTGACCAAGCTTCAATCTACCCCGAGAGCAACAGGTTATAGCTCGTGACCAAGGAAGGTAATTTCTTTCGTTTAGCAACAACGAAGTCAACCGCTGATTGTTTGTCTCATGCACCTTTGTTGTGTTGGATGCATCTCCTAACTTATTTGACCCATCCATGACGCTTTGCTAGTAATAACAATGACGTGACAGCAACAAAGAGAGGAACAAGCACTAACCGAAGAATGCAAATTGTTGTAGAACAGGAACAGTCTCGAACATAAGCAGATCGAGACAATCAGATGTGTAGAAAACAAACCAAAAAAAAATCACAGGTTGAATCAAACCTACTCTGATACCATGTTGAAATTTAGTAAGGTAATTAGAAAAGAACACAAGGATTACGAGGTTCAGCAATGTGCCTACGTCCTCGGACAAAACTCTCGACTCTCTTGTTGTTTTTGTCATAATATTTTTCTGCAATTTGTACATAGGGTTCACCGCAACAAAAAAGGGAAATTTCAAAAATAGGAAACTCAAAAATAGGAAAACTATTAATGCAGAAATTTGCCCACAATATGTCCTTTCCTTGAATAGGAGAACAAATCTCACAAATATCGCCAATAATTTAATGGTCCGCCTAGTGTTCGACGCAAAAACCTTCACAGACGTGAAGATGTTGCTTTTATCTACAAAGTTTGTTTCTCTCACCATATTTCACGCTGTCGTTGGATCACGTGTGGATTATGAACATGTGTCGGCCAAAAAGAAAATAATAATAATAGTAATTTTATCTTTCTAATGCGACGCGGCTTAAAAAGTCAAAAGGCATAGTCACATTGAAAGATCTTATGTTCGCACCATATAGCTATCGATATAAATGAGTTCGTTAACATTTTTTGTCATATTTTGCAGGAGCAAAATGGTTTCCACAGCTTGCAAACCGACCTAAAAAGGAATATCCACAACGCAATACGAGCAGCACATTACGCATAGTTCAAGGGCATGTAAGCCTTAGTTTTGCGATCAACTCATTGATAAATTCACATAAAATCATGGCAAATAAATAAAGTAGCGACTATACAAAATGAAAATTTTAGTCATCACCAAAATTATTAATTTATATCTCAAATTTGAATTCGAATAACGATTTATTAAATTGAATTTGTTGATAAAGACTTTTCAAGGAGATTTCAAATTGGATTAAAAAAAAAAAAAAAAAACCCTTCTTTCTTTGGACTCTTTAGAGCTGCAAAAAAAGGAAATAAAAATAAAAATATAACAAAGGTTTTTTTTTTTTCATCGTGCATAACCTTGTTACGTTGAAGCATCAAAAGTGGTGGCCCAGGTCAAATTATTGACCTTGGGCGCGCGCGCACATATAAAAGGGAGTTACGTTTTTGGTTGGAAAAAGTGACGTGAAGCCCTAAAAGGTAGAAGGAGCTGCACGTCCACGCCGCTTGAGAAGAGCAGCATATTTTTTGAAGCCACGCATAGCCTTGAACAAGAACACGAAGCTGTACGTACACGGATCAAAGACGAAAGTTGGAGTTCTTGATTTTGGTGTAGTAGAGCGTTTTGTTTTGAGCTTGAACGTGTGATAATTTTGTGCAGTGAGTTTATGTCAAAGTGAGTTATTTATTTATAAACATTTTGGATTTGGACTTGTGAGCAATTGTAAACTTTGATTCTCCGATTATAATGGATTATTTGCCGTTGGCTCTCTTTATGGACATAGGTACCGATACTCGAACCGAACTATATAAATTTGTGGTATCATATTTTGCGTTAACGTAAATTGCAAGATCCTATCGTTTCTGCGTATTATATTCCAACAGAAATCTCATTTTTGTTTTCTCTTTCATTTTCTAAACCAACCAGGTTCCATGATACGAATATAAAAGCTTTAAAAGGCACAATCATAGAGAACGGAGTGGACTTGGAAAGTGTCTTCCGCTTTGATCTAAGATATATAGATCGGGAGGACTATTTCCAAAAAATCATTTTTCCAGGATTCACCACTACCTTCGAGCTTAAGCAAGCGATGCTCTCAAATATCATGTTTGGACAGGCAATAGTGGATGTAATGAATTGATTATCCGGAACTCTATAGTTATGTGAAAATAAACCACAACACCGTCACGTGCATGCGGTTATTAGTTGTCCTTTCATGTCAGGTACAAATGCCTTCAATAATCGGTAGCTTATTCTTAATAATTTTTCATGCCATCGGAGCTCCCCCTCAATTCATAGCTTCAAAAGAAAAATGCGTGTATTCTCGGTCAGTGTAAATAGTGAGTTAGCCACTAATTCTTCTTGAAAAAGAAAAGCTAGCATACCGCAATTGTTTGTGGCATTAAAGGATTTCTAACTCAACAACTAGAGATCATCTATTCAAATCTCACCAATTGCGTCAAAACTATTCCATCTACATAAACCAAAAACCTTAACCTAACCCCTTATAGGCCTACAAGATGTTTCATAGGCTTCCCGATAGGCAAGCCTTCACACCTGTACTCCTGGATTCTAGAAAAAAGAAGTCTTTGACAAGATGACCTCTCGGCTTTTTTGTCGGTGATTGCTATTGGGGTCCTATCAAAGTTGTTAGAGCAACTGCTACTGGAGGGAGTTTAAAGTTTCAGTCTGTTGCTGTGAAATTCACTTTAGGCACTTATGCTTTTTGCTAAGGACCTCGTGATGTTTCTAAATGGTGATGTACATTCTTTATAAGTTCCGTCTACATTCAGCAAGTTTTAAAGCTATATCTGGTTTTAGGATTAATCAAACGGAGCTATTTTCCTCTGGAATTTCAAATCGAATACTTGGTCTTAGAAGGGTTATATGATGGAATAAAGCTTATGTCATATACTCAAGCTGTTTCTATTTGGGGTTTATGGATAAATTGTGACAATGTGAAGGATAAATCCTCCTGGACTCCATCTGTTCCATCTAATACTTCTTTCATTTTCAATTTATCCAAGACTTAAAGAACATTGCTGGACTCTTCATGTATAAACCATCTTATTGCCGATGGAAAATTTCCCTTTTTGTGGCATGATCATTTGCATGCCCCTCACTCCTTTTGTCGAAGAAATTCTCTAGTATAATGACATAATGTTTCTCCATTTTTCTTATAACTCAACTGTAGTCATGTTCCATATGCATTTCAAAAAGTTATATACAATAAAATCAAATGTACATACAAGTGACTTTTGACCATTGTTGACTTTCTACTGGTTGTTGCTTATTGAATGAGCGTCGTTGCTTGAGTTACTTCACTAGCCGTTGCAGTACTTATCCTTAGTCGAACTTGCCGTCACCATGTACACCTTCTTTCCTCTATAAATACCAACCACTTCTTTCTTCGATTTGCCCATATTTATGCGCCCAAACATTTGCTCACGTGAATACCCTTTGCTTTTGCTCCCTAAATGTTTCACAATTCATGTTGATTGTATGCCATCTGAATAGTGAGGTGCACATTATATAGAAGGTCTGTTGAATTCTAAAAGAGAGACACAACACAATTTGCAAAGGGCACAACTTATCTTTGAGGATGGTGCTTGCACCCTTCAGACATTTTCAATTTCCACATTTCCAATTTGCCTTCTTTGAAATTTCAAAACAATCTCAAGGATAAAATTCGCTCTCTTTAGATGTTGCTGCTGGAACTGATGTCCCCCTTCCTACTGGAGCTGTTGACCCAATACTCATGCTGTGGTGCCATCGTCCTCTGTTGCTACTGCCGTGCCTATCGTCCCGACCATGCCGTACACAAAGGCTTTCCTGAATATCTTCAAAATTTAGTGTTTGGTAATCAAAAGACACCAACATCTTCGAAGCTAACACATCATCTTGAAAACGCCATCAGCAAGAAGCCACACGCAATGAAGTCAAAGGAAATGACTTCCATAGTTGATTTGGCGCAGGAAAACCAGCACTAAAGGAGGTACACAAATGAACTACAGAAACATTATCACTTGATTTACTCAGTTGATATGTGGCATGCTAGATTAGCAAGTGAAATTTCATGGCTCTCTCAATCTCTACTACCCCACCTAATTGAAGTGGAAATGTCAAGCAATTGAGGTATTTACTTATCAGGAGCAAAATCGTATTTACAAGCATCTCTGTAGGCTTGTTTCAATTTTTGTGATATTTCATCTAGATTTTATTAGCGTTCTGTAGTAATTTATGGTTCTCAATTTGGAGTTACAGTTAACGAGATATAAATCTTTGCTGGCGGTACACGAGGGGAACAGTACCGCGTTGTACTGTTCGTGATGAATATTAACTAATTTCTGACCTTACATCAAGTTGGGAATGAATTGGTTTGTTTAATATGTCGTTTTATCTTTTCAATGAGACCGACCTTGCTTAAATTGGACATATCTGTTACGAGAACAAAGCCGAATATTTGTTGCCAAATTGAAGATAGTATATGAACTTAGAAAAGTGCATGATCGGGCTTGTTTGTTTTACAACGTAAAATGAACATATATAATTAATTAAATATTTATGTATATATGAAATTAGATATATATGAATGTTTGATCTGATGTAAATGTATATTATATGACTCGTTGTGACATAATGCATGTTTGCATATGATAAAGGCTTTAGCCATATAATTAGGGATTCCTCATTTATCAAGATAAAATTATAGTTACGATTGGAGGCATGTGAAAACTATGTCATGACGCATCCTATAGAAAGGGGAACATATAGCATGTATTCATGCCTCCAAAATCATATAGTTATCGTACTTGGTATATAATTGGGGATGAGTCACTAGCCAGTTTTCACACATTCTTGATATAGATATCGTACTTGGTATAATAAGGGGCTTTGTGTTAAGTTAGAAGGATACGGTGATGCTATTTCGCTCTCAAGTTCAAATGAGACGAAGCTATTAGCGGTTATGATTCACCCTTGGTGGTGGTGGTGTAATGTCTTGGAAATCAGCTGAACAATCTAATCTTTCAAAATCCACTTTTGACTCGGAGTTTAAAGCTCGAGTGGGGAAGTAGTGAGAACGAGTGGTTGAGGGATTTCCTAGCAGAACTTTTGTTGTGCATGAAACCAACAACGTATGTGTCCATGCGCTCTAATTGCCAAACTACAATAGCCGTTGCTAAAGATAAAGCACACAATGACAAGAGAAGACAAATTCCATTGAAACATTATTTCTTGAAGCAGTTGCTTTAGCATGGATTTAGATTGATCGATCAGTTGAAGTCGAAAGGAGATTTGGCCAATTTTCTGACAAATTTCTAGAAGAAAACAAATAATTGAAATATCGAGAGGAATGAGATTCATGCCAATTTGAGATATCTATGATGACAGTAACCCAACTAATATATGGGTAATGTAGTGGAGATCCCTTGAAGTAGGTTCATATGGCTTATAACAAGCCTTTTTGTTGATCTTATAGCACCAAAAATGTTTCAATGTCCCTCCTTCCTATGATGTATGTGATTGGTGCTAAATTGCATATTAAGTGAGAATGGGTTAAGCTCTTAATGAATTCCAAAATGTTATGGGTAGTGTATTTATTGAATTATGCACTTGACGGGAACACCTATATGAGTGTGGAATGGGTTCACTTTTATGGGATTTATTGCCTAATCTTTATAGCACTCATGAGTAACCAGCTGTGGGAATGGCCTATTAGCACATGCTCAAGTTGGACGGCAAATATTATGAGGGTGTAGAGTGATGAGTGAGGACTTTAACCTACAACCTTGGTTCATAGAAGGCATAAGCTTCATCATTGGTTCTGTAAGGTATGTCGCAATATTTCTAAGTCTGGTTCATAGACCAAAAGACACCAGATTGTATTGCACTCCACTATGAAACCAGCATTTGTTCTTTCTCTTCTTCAGGATACCTTTTCAGGATAACTTTTGAAGTATGTGGGAGATTGTTATGTGAAGTGTATTTCAAAATGTCTATTTGCACTAAATCTAATACCCATAGATGTGACCTTCGACCATTGCTGACCTTCTACCAGCCTATGCTAATTTGATGTGCTAGCCATTGCTTAGTTATTTCCCAAGCCGTGGTGACATTTATTCTTAGTCAAACTAGCTGATGCCTATATGCTTCCGTCTTTCTTCTACAAATACCAACCACTTTGTTCGTTATTTGATATGCCCAAATCTATGCACCTGAAAATTTTCGCACACGAAATACTTGTTTCTTTTGCTCTCCGATGGTTATGCATTTCATGTTATTCCTTCTTTACCTAAATGGTGTGGGGTACACTATTAACAAGGTCTGTCAATTCCCAAAGATAGCCGCGGCACACCTTCTGTACTTTGTGAACGGTGGAATTTACTTTTGAGGATGGCCATTACACGCCTCGGCCATTCTCAACTCTTTCATTTCCAGTTTGCCATTCTCGAAATTTTACAAGCAGCCAACGGTATTCAGGATTCTTCTCCGCATTGGTCTCCTGCAAGATGAGGTGTATTAATGGATACTGAAACTGCCATTTGTGGGATTAAACTTTATACAACTTCTGACCCGGATCGAGTTACTCGAGTATTATGGCCTTATGTGAAATTGACAGTTCGGACGGCTTGAAATGCTTTAAGACGGAGAGGTCCTAGAATTTCATGGTCCAAACAAATTTGATCTAATCATGGAAATAAGAGTATTATAAGTATCATAAATTTCATATGGTATTTAAATTAGTGCTCTAACTTTTCCATTGATCACTTAAGTGTCATGACTTTAAAATAATTTCACTTGATTGTAGGATTAATGTATATACAACTTCTGACCATAATCAAGTTACACATGTATTATGGCCCTATGCGAAATCGACTGTTCGAGGTTCTTGAAATGCTTTGAGGTGGAAAAGTCCTAGAATTTCATGGTCCAAATTAATTTGATTTATTATGAAAATAAAGACATTTTAAGTATCATAATTTCCGTACGGTATTTAAATGAGTATTTTAACTTTTCAATCGATCCCTTGAGTTCGTGACTTTAAAAGAATTTCACTTGATTTTCTTAACTTTTCAATTTATTGTGGGAGTGATATAACTTTTGACAAACGTTCATCACGAGCACCATGCCAAACAATAATCATATTGAAGTGATTGATTGAAAAATTATAATACTCAAATAAACGTTGTGTGGAAACTTTAGCATTTAAGTGATTGATTGAATAAATTGCGAAAAATGTATTATTGTTGACACTTGATTTATATTTTAAAATACATAATTTTTTTAAATAAATAAATAAGCGAGAGAGGCCGGGTCAGGGTCAGGCCGGATCCGACCTTGGCCCGGCCCGCCTCTCCTTCCCATCCCCACGTGGGCCCGGCCCTTTTCCCCTTCGGCCCGGCCCATCCCAACTTGCCTTCTCCCTCCGGACGAGCTCCGTGCGGGACCTGCAGAGGGAACGCTCGACTGGAGCGTGTGGTCGGGGAGCAGGCCAGCAGAGCCAGCTGGGGCGTCCTTGCCGCACGAAAGGACAGAGAGGGGAGAGAAGAAAAGGAAGCGGAGGGAGGCTGGCTCGTTTGGAGGGAGAAGGAGGGAGCTAGAGACCGGGGGGAAGCAGAGAGTGACAGATCCGAGCGACTGAGAGAGAGAGAGAGGGAGGGAGCCTCGGCCAACGCCTCGGCCGCGCAAAGACCCGTCCGGCGACCTTCTTGGCGATGCCCGTAAGCTGAACAGGTAAGCTCGCCCCTGCTCTTGCCCTGTTTTGGGCGCGCCGGGCCGGAGCTCCCGGCCGTCCGGCTCCTGCGAGCTCCGACCGGCGTCGCCCGGCGTTTTGTTTCCGATGTCTTGTTCGTCGCGTGTCGAGAGTCCCAGGCGGTGGGGCTTGTTGGATGCTTGGGCGTGGAAGAGAAGCTGCTGTTCAGGAGATGAGTCCATCGTGGACTCAAGGCCGGTGAGGGGCTCGTCGTAGCGGTGGCGTTGGTTCGGGCAGGAGAGCTGCAGGTGAGTGTTCGGTGAAGAGAGGGGAGTCGTCGAGGAAGAAGGAAGAAGATAGGCGTGGGAAAGGAAAAAAAAAGAAGAAGAAGAAAAAACAAAATAATGCAGAAAAATTGAAAAAAAAATGGAGAAATAGCAAACAAAAATGGCTTCGGCGTGTGGAGAATGCGCGAGGAAGAAGAAGCCCAAGAGCAAAGAGAAAAAGTTAAAGCAAAAGAATATATAGATATATATAGAGGTGATGAAGGGAAATGAAAAGACAGAAGGAAAGAAAGGACATTGAATTGAAACCCTCGGTGAAGAAGGCGTGAAGAAGAAGGAGTGAAGCAGAAAAGACAAAATAGGGAAAAGACAAAAAGAGGAAAAAAATGGAAAATTTGAAAAAAATAAAAAATAAAAAATTTAGAAAAATATATCCGACGTCGGATCCGGGTTTGGGCCAGGTTAGCGAGTCGGATCCGGTTTATCCGGTCCGAACCCGCTCCCTCGAATATTATAACATTAAAAATTTCAAGAAAAATTTTTAAAAATTAAATTAAAAAAATTAAAAATTCATAAAAATTCATAAAAAATTCCGAAAATTCAACAAATTTCAAAGAACATTAAAAAAACAAAAAACAAACTTTCAGAATATATTGAAAATTCGAGTTTTTAAATTAATTAAAAAATAGAAAAATTATAAAATTAAGGAAAATTAAAAAATTCTCAAAAAATCTCAAAATTCAGAAAAGTCTAAACATTTCAGTAGTAATTAGAAAGACACCAATAAAAAAAAAAAACCAAAATGTTTTGGAAAATTCGAAAATTCAATTTTTCCAAAAAATCTCAAAAATTCTAAAAAATTAAAAAATATTCAAAAAGGTTAAAATTAATCTCTTGGTTTATTTTCTCTTAAAAAAATGGAAGTCTTTCAATTTAGAATTGTGCTCAAGAGGTTCTAGTTATCCTTAAAGACGAATACCCTCGATTATGCAATTTTAGTATGTTGATTTTGGCTTCCATATAGTCTAAGTTAGAATTAGTATTTATCTTTTTTTTATGTTAAATTTTTGCTCTCCCATGCAATTTATTTAAACGCTTTCATTGGTTGCTAATTGTTATTTTAATAATTGCGCACTCACATAATCACCTCACGTATTAGCGAATTGGTCTAAAGTTAATCTAAACTGCCTAACAAAAATATATTTTTTTTAAATGAACAAGATTAAATACCGAAATGATACTAATTAGTATAATCAAGTCTCCGACTGTAGATTCTCTAATTGCGTAAGAAGTGAAGTATACTCTCATGCTTCACTTAGTTTCTAGCCAACCCTAATAGACTAGTGGCGACTCTTTATTACGAAATTCTTAAGAACACCACAATGTTGAGTGAAGTATTGGCTTTGGAGAGTCCATGCCTAATCATGGGCCTTAGGTCTGTCCTTTAGGCAATACTCCTAAACATACTCCCTCCCCCCGGAGGAGTAGGTCACGACAATTGTAAATCTTAAAACTTGTCGTAAAAGTGTAATTGAATTATAGGGTCGGTTTGTTTGATGAAAATCTATTTTCGAAAAACTACTTTTGAACTTTCCAGCATTTTGATGACAAGAAACTACTTGATCAACAGAAAGTGTTCTCCTTGAATTGGAAAAAACAAGTTTAGATTAGGGAAAACAATTTCCCCTTCTAATAAAAAGGAAATTATTTGGTTGATTTCTTGATGTGTGTCCTAGTGAGAAGAATAGATACTTCTATATCTCTTTTCTATCTCTCATTAAATATTTTCTTTTTTTTATCTCGTCTATTTTTTCATAAATCTTGTCTATAATTTTCTGAATATGTCTCATTAATGCTCATATTCTTTTGCATTCCCAAAAAACACTATCATATATAGTACTCTACAAATATGTTTTCATAATTATATCTGAATTTCTTTGTAATTATGGTTATTTTGATGGATTATAAAATAAATAGAGAAGATGTTGATTCTAGTTTGTTAGTCATTATATGCCACTTTTAACGATACAAACTGCTTATCAAATATCATAAAATTAATTTTTTCAACTTGTTTTGAGCATAGAAACAATCACAAATTGATTTATTTTCTCTAAAATTTAATTTCTGATAAGTACTTTCCAGTGACAATAAGTTTTTGATGAAATAAGTGGATCCATAGAATTTTTAAAAAGGGAAAAGTAATTAAAAAAAAATCAAACAATGTCCACTGTGATGCATTACCCTAAATTTTTTTTTGTCACGTTAAAAATCCCAAACTATATCTATTGTGCCACATTTACCATGATTTTTTCTTGTGACATAAAAAACATAAATTTTTTAAATACATGATATATTTACCTTTCATCGAGGATCTGTTAGATACTTTTTCCACACATAGAGTGCGCTAAAGGGGAGTGGTTTAAATTATAAACTCAGCACAGCTTCTCTGTTTTTTCTTCTTTGTTTCGATTTTTGTTTCAACCCCCATACATGGTCTTCTGACTTTGCTAAGACCTATGTTTTTGTTAAACATCGAGAGGGACACAACATGGATCACCTGCTAAGGCCAGCGAAGGGCAATCACTCGTTCTTAAAACGAGCATTTGAATCAAGTCCTGTAGTGATTCAAATAAAGTTTTGGATTGCCTAATATTCCCCTAATTAGTAATTACTTTCATCTGTTCTTCCTTTTTCTTTAGTCTTTTATCCCTTCTCAAAATTCTTTTATCATCTTTTTGCGTCTCTATCTATATCCGTTCTTCTTTTAAAATTTAATCCTCTTTTATGCTATGGGCGCCAATACGTGTCTTTGTAAAACCATTAAAATGATGACACCTTAACATTTTTCGATTAGCTAAATCAGAGCTAATAAATGGACTTGTTTGCACTAGAGTTTTAGAGCTTAATTATACATTTTAAAAGTTTTAGAGTTCAATTACACCTTCATGAAAAATTTTAAGAATGCCTGTACACTTATCCCAAAATAATTAGCAAAACTGGAGTTATGCTATTTTTGTTTAGAGGTAATTAAAGGGTAGCTGGCCCTCGCCCGATATGGGGTTGGCTACTTTTTGTGAGCTCGCTTGTTTAGCCTATGCCAATTCTTTTAGGCCTGATCAATGAGCGGGCCACCTAGTAAGGTGCTCTCAAGCCCCACGTGTGGCGGTTGTTTGGGACGGGTTGAATTTCAGCTTGGGCACTTGCCTAAGTACGCGAGGTCGTGGCAGGAGCCGAGCAGCCTTGGCTCGTGCCCTCCTTGCGGTAATTGGTTCTAAGCATGTGTATAAATTTTCGAGGCGACAAGAATGGACAGACTTTAAAAGATCCCCCGGGGGCGGTCATTTTCCTATAGTTTGTTTAGAAAAGTAAGGCCTTTTGAGCAATGCTCTATAATTCCAACCTAAAAAATTAAGTTTTGGCCCCATTAAATTTCTCAAAAAGCTTATAAAGCCAAGCTTGAATGTTTCATTTCAAAACGGCTCTACCAATAAACGAAGTTTGATATATAATTCTAATAATGCGTACTTGCTTCAGATCAAGCAAAACTTAAGCGATACTCAAAATTATCGGACTTTTAGGCATAAGAACATCAATTGAGGTACTAAGGTGTAACCCTTTAGTTTCTTGAGATCATTCATCAATTGATATTTTCATTTTCGTATAATGATTCTTGAAAAATCTCCATGGCAAAGGGAAGGTTTCGAGTAGCCGATATATCAGAACGTGGCCAGAGGAGGGACGACGGTGACGTGCATACTCCGGCAAGTTTTATCTTGTACCCGCTATTTCATAGAACCTTCATCTTTATGGTGCTTCACCTCCTTAATTTCGAAATTTGATGTTACCTAGTTGATGCCCAAGGTCATCCCTAACTGGGTTTTTCTGTCTGTCCGTTTTAGCGATTAAACGATGCATGTGAGTGGTGGGCATGATTGCCATAGAAGTGCGAAGTTTTCCGCTTAGTTGCACGGAAGATGTTTGTTAAAATGTCCCAGCAAGCCAGAAGAACGGGAACATTTGTGGTCCCTCCATTAGGGTGCATTACCCATGTGTAAATGCACGAGAGATGTTGGTACTCGTAAATATACATCTCTTCTCTCTCCCAAAATTCATATTTCTGCTGAGTGAGCTGAAAGCTAGGATATCCAGACCGTCTCTACAAGGCACCACTTCCGGCCCCTCATTTTGACTTTTATAATTATCTTATAACCTTGCGAGTTTCGAAGATACACTTCTGTGATATTCTGGTGAAATGAGGGATTAGTACGTTCTTGCTCATCATAAACATGCTTATTGTCTTCTTCTAATCTGCATGTATTTTCAAAAAAAAAAAAAAAAAAAAACGAAATATGTAAATGTATAAATATTGTGGAGCACATAATACTGTGTTGGTAGAGGAACGAGCACGTTGCCCGTCTATATCATGACAAGTGGCTTGGTAGTTCGTTTGTTCTTCTACATAGTATCTATAGCAGGGCTTTACTGTGAAGAGTATATATTATGGATTCTGATAAGGACCTTGGTTACAAATGCCCTTTGTTATTGTTATTTTTAATTGTTAAAAATGTTTCTTCGAGTTAATGGTGATCATGATGAAGCATCTAACAATGACAAAACGAGACTGTTACTGTGATGCAAATTGAATGTGGCCATTTGGGTTTTACTATTGTCACACCCCAAAATCACAAATAATAGGGATGACACGGCCGTCCTTCCACACGAAGGACGCAGCCTCAAACACAACCAACAACCTAATATCGACTTATATATATATATCAAACCATATATACATATCAGATAGACCAACAGATTTGTTGCAACATCAGAGTTTCTATAATCCACCAAAAAGAAATATACAATTAGAACTCAGACAATCCAACCACTAGCAAAGAAAGTGTACCACTTCCTTTGGCCATACCCAAAAATAGAACTCCCCAAAAAGTTTCCCACCGACGACGCACTCACTCTATTCACCGCTAACCGAGGAACCTGAAAAGATTAAAGAATGAGTGGAATGAGCAACAACAGCTCAGTGAGTAGTACATATCTTCTAAGCAGATCGAACAATCACTATGCATGTATACAAAGCAATACCAAACTTTATAATGCCAACTCAATATATAAAATACATATCAAATCATATAAGAGTTATTTGATATCACCAAAGCTTTATACTAATATGGAAAACTCATTTAAATCACCATCAAAAGTCAAGTATCAATGGTCAAGTCCGTTGAATAATCTCTCCATCAAATATTGCATATCAATGGTCCATCCATTGATTAATCTATTGCTCAATATTCTACCATGGTCACGACACAACGTCTTGTGACAAGGCGACCAAGCTTTTCCCCTTGGCAAGGTCTCCACCTACAAAGCCGATGGCTGGGCCCAGAAGGATATCCTAAACCTGGTATGCATACCCCAAAAACCCCTCACTGGGTTCACAGTCATATTGAGCATAAATAACCATCCTCCAATACCAGAAATCCAATTCATAAATCAATATCTTAAACCAAACAAATAACATTTGCAGCATAACCCATCATCCATTTCATATCAATTTCTCAAATCATTATAAACCTTTTCATAAATCAATCGCAAAGCATATATATATTTCTCCACTTACTTTGTATAACACGCTTTTCAAACATTCAAAATCAAACAAAGAGTAGCAATTGCTCGATCTGGCTTTTATGCATAAAAATACTCTCCTCAATTCAATGTATATACATATATACTTCAAGACATGAATTTTTCAAAACCAAAGAAGATGTAGTACCACTCACCTCGTTATCTACAACCAAACGACGAACGATACCCGTATCGTCGAACTCACGGCCCTATCAAATAATCGAGGAATAAGGTTAAAATCTAATAAAACTCTTATCTTAACTATGAAATGACTAACTTATGCCTTAACTCTAACAAAAGAACTTCTACGCGCTAATAAATCGCATAACCAAAGCGATTGTTTAAGCGATTCACAACGAGGAGTTTAAACGCAAAACTTGATCACGCCTTAACTTCCTCCTCCGAACCCCGATCCAAACGAATTTATAGTCAATAGAGAGCCCTTGACACATATTACAAGAATCTCAACTTCACCGTCCAAAATCAAGCCGAAAAATGACAAAATACGGGCCCAAAGCTGCTGGACGCGTACTGTTCACTGCGCGCGGGAAACTTTGAAATTTTGTTTCGGACAAACCACAAGCTCAAATCACGATCCGTAAAATCCCACGGCTTCACAACACCCTAAACTATCATTCCCACGAAAATACACGGCTCAACGACTCCAAAATCGGACTTCGCCACTTGATTTTCCAACAATTCCGAATTTGAGCCCTAAACTCATAAATAACTTCAATTGGACGAACGAGGGGCCTAATCTCTTACCGGGTGCTGCGTTATGGAGTATAGTCGGCTTGGCGAAACATCCGTGGCATGCACGTGCCAAAACCTCCTTCCTTTCTTTCCCTTTCTCTTCTTCTTCTTCTTCTTTCTTTCTTTTCTTTCTGGTGCCCGGACGTGGGCTTTCTTTCCTTTTTATCTCTTCCCATTTTTTATTTTCTTTTTCTTTTTCTTTCTTTCCTTCTTTTCCGAATGTTCTCGGTGCCTCCTCATCATTCTTCTTCTTTTCTCCTCTTTTCTTCTTTGACTTTTCAACATTTCTTTTTCTTTTTCTTCTTTTGGGGCCCACCAGCCTAATATTACAACTATGATAGATGACAAAGAAGATATCCCACTAGTTGAAATTATATATCTCTAAGGTAGCTGGTCATCTGAGGTTGAGTTGAGACTGAAAGAAGCCTGTCTGCAGTGAGTAATAGTTTGTTGTTTTGTTCTTTTAGAACTAAAACTCATCTTTATTGCATAGAACTCCATAGTTTGCTTATGACAAGTTCATTCCAAAGTGAGTATTATAAGGTTGCCTTCGTATTGTAGTTTTCTTTTAACTTCTTGGTCATATAGTTTCAGTGACTGTGTATCTTCTCTTTTTAAGGTTACACCAGTATGCTCTCTATCAAAGACATATCACCTGCAGCACAGAACAACATAACCACACAATTCATTCTATTGGACAAAGGCAGGGTTGCCACGAAAGACAGAGCAAGACATGCTTGGCACTTGTAGCAGATGAGACTGCGGCCGTGCATTTTCAGTTAAGGGTGAGGAGTGCGACCTGTTCAAGCTTGGGGATATTATCCGTTTGACCAATGGGATTTTCTCTTACAACAGGAACCATCTTCTGTTGAGAGTAGGGAAGAGAGGGAGCATTGAGAAGGCGGGCGAATTCACCATGACTTATGTCGAGACTCCCAACATAAGTGAGATGCAGTGGGTTCCCGATCCAAACAATTCTAAAAAGTATGTATAGGAAGCTGTTATATCTCCTTACTCACGTATTTTCCCTTTGATGCTTTGATGGTGAATTTGTTTTGTATGCTGCTGTTACTGGTTGCAACAAATAGACAAGCATATGTGGGGTGTAGAGTTTTTTCCTTGACCAAAAGCAAAAGAAGCCTTGCTTTAGGTTTGTTTTTGTTTCGGAAAAGCACTCAATTTACGTTGGAGTTTTGTTCCTGCAAGTTTATGGAGGTCACTATATTGATTTCATGACTGTTGAGAAGCCTTTCATCATTGCTTCTATAACCTTGCATTTGAAGGATCCTACTATTAATAATGCCAAGTTGTGAAAAAAACGAAACTCTTTTTGTTTATAATGGTGACTTCTGTCCAGGCATAACCTTGTTCGTCTGCCTTCTTTTTCATGAGTCAAATATGTTGCACAGTAGGTGATGGATGCATTGAAATACAGGTAACGCCCGCTGGGATTATCTGTCTTATCTCTTGCAAGGGAAAGAAAATCCTAAACATTGATTGTAGCCTTGTCCAACCTCGCAATGCATTTCAAAGCCTCAATGAGTTAAAGCATTCCGATGATTACGCCCATTTCATTGGCACAAACTTGCATGCTTCATTTCATAGCAAACTGGCTAGGACAGCAGGGTGGTATCGTAGGTACACATTTGGCGGGTACTAACTTTCTGCCAGATAGAAGTGCTGCAATAATTTGGTCATGTCTTTGTGGGAGACTTTGAAGTTTGGATTCTGATTGTCATTTGTGAAATGAAACTTCTCAATTCCAATGATTGAATTCTGCTTGTTGACCAAAAGAATGAGTTTTGCTCCTATAGTTTTGTCCAATATATATATTGTTCAGGACAATTATTAAGTATAAGTGGCGTCACTTACGATAATTTGATATATTTTACTTCCATTAATTAATTACTAACTGTTAACATTTTCTTATTACAAACTCTGTGGTCAAATTACCATCCATTAGTGCAAATTACTAATTATAAGTGCAATCGAGTTGCCACTACAAAC
Source organism: Eucalyptus microcorys (assembly GCA_014182515.1). Taxonomy (NCBI): domain Eukaryota; kingdom Viridiplantae; phylum Streptophyta; class Magnoliopsida; order Myrtales; family Myrtaceae; genus Eucalyptus; species Eucalyptus microcorys. The sequence goes on from CM024569.1 coordinate 11,463,052, forward strand.
ATTTTACACCTATGAAATCAAATTGCTACTAATGGGTGCAACCGACCTTACGACCATTTGAAGTGCATTACAATATTTTGGTGGAATTAGGGACATTTTCTTCAACTACGGGCTGATTCCATTAACGTATGTAACGGTATCTTCAACTATCCTATTGATTGTTTTGTCCAAATATTTTCTTAAAGATCACATGGATCATTTCGAGAGGCTTAGCTCTAGGGCTATGTTTGGGAGCAAGGGTGAAGAAAATTGGGAAGGAAAATACACCGAATTTGTCATTTCCGTCGCTCCTAATCAAGAAATATTAACAATTTTCTGTCCCTTGAAAAAAAAAATTACTTTAAATTTGTCAGAATAACCATCAATTGAGGAGAAAGAGGGCGAGAAGAAAAAGGAGAAAAACTACCAACTGATTTAATCCTGTGATGCGAGCTCAAACGACAGTAATAATGATACACAAACGGACAAAGCCTTAAGAGCTTTGTGGGAGTTGTTGCCCCTTGTAAGAATCTGACAAATCTGTGCCACTTGAAATTTCCAATGATCCAAACTAAATTTCACAAAAGCTATGATTTTAGAATTAAATAATCAAAAATCAGAGAAACATTTACATTACATTAGTAAATACCACTGGCACGACTAACCCTGTATTCAGCTTTATCTTCCTCATCTCTTACAAAGACCTAATATACATGTACATGTAGTAATCTCAATGCGGGAGGGAAAAAAGAGGGTGTGGAAGAAAAGAGAGAGACGCTCACAAATAACTGGTAAAATTTGCTGCCTCTCAAACTATGTATACACCTATGCAACAAACAAGCCCAACTATCATATTCCACAGTAGACAACTACGCCGCGTGCTCTCGGGTGGCGAATGGTCTGCGTGACCAGGACGAGCTATAAATTAAGCCCGCCAATCCAGGAACAAAGATTCAGCGTCTCCACACTATTTAGTCGAACTCAGATATATGCAAGGGAGCTACGGTCTAGGTCAGGCTGTGGGCGACCCCTGGTAGGTGTCGGTGGTCTTTGAATGTTGAGCTCCTGTATTATACCAGAAATTTAGAAGAATTTGTGGCTTATAAACGATTTAAGACTTTGACAGGAAGAAAAAAAAAAGATCAGAAAATGACAAACCGGGATTGCCTGCATCCAGGTGGCCTCAAGTATACACATGACACTACTCAGCTTAGAACTTCGTAGGGACAATTGAGTATCACATGAGAACAGAGATAAGGGAGGGCACATATACCGAAAGGCAAAGAGTACTGTTGGGAATAACGGATCCCCGAAACCGGATTCGACACCAAATCGAACCCCTAAATGCAATGCGGAAGACAAGCCCGGGGAATTAACATGTATCACCGATCCTAAAGCACACCATAGTTCGAGCGTACCTTGTTAGCCACAGATTAGACACCGACGCCGAGAAGAGGAAGAAATCTGGCCCTGTTCGATTCGATGGCACTTTGAATCGAAGAAAAACTTACTGTTTTTCTTTTTCCCTTTTGAGAGAGAGAGAGAGAGAGAGAGCGTGAGGGAGGGAGAAGACGTACGTCAGTTTTGGCAAACGGTTACTTCTCCCTCTCTCTCCTCCCTTTTATATGTCCCTCCATCCACGGGCCCTATTCCCGTGGGCCGGGCTTTTAGGCCCAACATGGGCAGACGGGCCATAAGCCCATTAGTCATATAAAACCATCATCTCCCACTCGCACATGGTGGGCTGAACAGGATTCTCTTTACCTCTCTTCAACATTCATACCGGTGAATAATCCGTGCGACCAGCATACTTTGAGAGCTCGTTACTATACATCTGTTAGGAATATATAGCAGCTCATATTGGGCGTCTTACTCGAGTAGATTCAGGTATGCGGTACCCTAGATCGATCGATCACATTTTATATCTCTCTTGATCTCTTTTAAACATGATATATATATTGTATTCGCAATTATAATTATCCCAAAGATAGTCATAATTGGTCGACCAGTGAATACAAAACTACAATGTGATTCCCCAAAATCAATCTTCCTCTTTCCTTCAAACTCTCAATTTCAGTTCAGCTTGCTTTTCTAGAAATGTCCCATTAGATCAAATCAACTCATGACCATTGGCAACATCCTAAGATAGCAAACACTAAATAGAAACTGTGAGAATAAGTAAAAAGTCATGAGGGCACTAAAATTTGAGAAACTCTTTTCCTCAAGAGTCTCACACGTCATAAAAGTTGAGATCAAACTTTTTGCCACTCTTATTGGTCGGCTTATGCATACGTAGTATGAAATACGTATTACGGTATTAACTCCTTTCCCATGGAGCGTATGTCTACACCTTTCAATACCGTACAGATGATAGTTCGGACATACCCAATGTCTAACTTGAGTTCACGTATCTACTCATTCACAAAATTCATCGAACTCACATCGGCATCGTAGACGGATAAAGTAAAATATGTGGGGTATTTTACTTTCGGACATAGTAAGTATTATGTCCTCATCTTAACACCCAGTTAAGGCGACATACGTATTTTAAGCTTTAGCTCTTGATTATCACCTAGATAATAAGCTTAAAACAGTCTCATCTCTATTTATCACACAGTAAATAGAAGCGATTACCCGTGTGAGTGGGCTAATCTTATATCTGTCCGACATACTTTCTCAACTTAAAATAATGCACTGAGCATTAAGATGCATAAAGATCAAACAAAGATTCATAGGCATTAATAATGAAACAACACTCGTTCATAAATGTGAACAACTCGGGAAATTACAATCCAAGTACATCGGACTCTACGCAATCCTAGAGATTTTACATGACCACAAAACACATCTCTAGGTATTGGCTTTGTCATAGGATCTGCTACCATTCTATGCGTAGCTATGTACTGTAAGTTCACATCCTTTCGTGCAACCATATCCTTGACAAAGTTATACTTGGTATCTATATGTTTGGTCTTGTCATGATATTTTGGATCTTTAGTGTACGCTATAGCTGCTTGGCTATCACAGTTAACCAACAATGGATTTGCAGCTTTCTTAATAACGCCTAAATGATCCAAAAATCTCTTAAGCCAAACTCCTTCTTGTACCGCTGCTGATAATGCCACGAACTCAGCTTCCATCGTGGATAAGGCTATACACGTTTGCTTCTTACTTGCTCCATGATATGGCGCCATTGTTCGAAGAAGGCAAATCCAGAGGTAGATTTCCTTTCATCTAAATCTCCTCCCCAATCAGCATCTGAATAGCCTTCAAGTCGCAGATCATTTCCTTGGTAATTCAACTTGAAATCAGCAGTTCCCTTCAGATACCTCAGTACTCTCTTAACGGCCTTCCAATGTCTTTGGACCTGGATTGGATTGGTATCTACTCACCATTCCAACTGCAAAACATATGTCGGGTCTTGTACACATCATAGCGTACATCAAGCTCCCAACAGCACTAGCATAAGGAACATGTTTCATTTGTTCCTTCTCTTGTGGAGTCCTTGGACACGCCTATGGCTCAATCCTTCACCTTTTGCAATAGGAGTGTCTATGGGTTTACAATCTTGCATACGAAATCGTTCAAGAACCTTATTTATATAGGTTTCTTGTGAAAGAGATAACGATCTCTTCGAACGATCTCTTGAAATCTTAACTCCAAGAATGTATACAGCCTCACCCATATCCTTCATCTCAAAGTTGGAAGACAACCAACTCTTGACAAGTATTAACAAACTCCATATTGCTTCCGGCAATCAGTATATCATCAACATATAATGATATGATCACAAATTGATCCTTGGATCTTTTGATATATACACAATGATCCTCATCAATCATCGTAAAATCATATGCCATTATGGCATTATGAAAACGTATATACCATTGTCTTGATGATCGCTTAAGACCATATATCGACCTCAAAAGTCGACATACCTTTTCTTCTTGGCCTTTCACTATGAAACCAACAGGTTGTTCCATATATATTTCTTCCTCTAATTCTCCATTGAGGAAAGCAGTCTTTACATCCATCTGATGTAACTCAAGATCCATACTAGCTACTATTGCCGAATAATGCGAATCGAGGTAAATCTCACTACAGGAGAAAACGTATCTTCATAATCAATTCCTTCCTGTTGATTATACCCCTTCGCCACAAGGCGAGCCTTATACCTTTCTATTGAGCCATCAGCCTTTCGCTTTATTTTGAGAACCCACTTGTTCCCAATAGCTCTGCGTCCTTTTGGAAGATCAACCGGTTCCCGACTTGGTTTGATTTCATTGACTCCATTTCATCTTCCATTGCATGAATCCATTTTTCCTTACTAGGGCAATTCGAGCCTCATTAATATTTATTGGCTCATCCTCATCTTGTGGAGCAACCATAAAAGTTTCCCCTTCAATGCCAAAACGTCGACGGGGAATACTTTGGCGACTTGTTCGCCGTATGGGAGATTGTACACTTTGTACATCATTCCTCATTATGCTCCCACTTGGATTAGATAATGATGTCGTCTCATCATATGGTTGCAATTGAGAATGGTTTGAATTCAATTCATCACTTCTCATATTACTCCCACTTGGACGAACTCCACTAATATCATTATCTTGATCCAAGGTTTCAAATAGGGAGTGATCTTCCCTATTTCGCCCTTCTTAGGAAACTCATCCTCTAAGAATGTGACATCCCGTGATTCAAATTCAGTTATACTCCCACTTTCCTGCTCACCTATGAACACATACCCTTTTGAGTGTTCCGAGTATCTTATGAAAATACTCTTCTTTCCTCTGGGACCCAATTTCCCAAACTTGTGAGAGGACTCATGTGTATAGGCAGCACAACCCCATGGCTTAAGAAAACTTAAGTCCGGTTTTCTACCTGTCCATAACTCATATGGAGTGGAAGTAACTAATTTGGAAGGCACACGGTTAAGTATATAGGCAGCAATTAACAACGCATCACTCCAAAAGGTAATAGGTAAGTTAGCATGCGCCATCATGGACCTAACCATTTCCAGTAGGGTTCTGTTTCTTCTCTCCGCAACACCATTTTGTTGAGGAGTATATGGAATAGACAACTGTCTTTCTATTCCTTTTTCATCACATAATTTTCTGAACTCATCAGATAAATATTCACGACCTCGATCGGATCTTAATGTTTTTATTTTCTTGTCTAATTGATTTTCTATCAGGTTCATAAACCTTTTGAAACAACTTATTGCTTCAGATTTATGAGAAATCAAATAGACATATCCGAATCGAGTGTAATCTTCTATAAAAGTGATGAAATAAACAGCCCCATGCCTTCCTTTCACATTCATTGGACCACGAGACATCGAATGGATTAAATGCAGAGGAAATTCAGCTCTTTTTCCTTTTCCAAATGGTTTCCTTGTCATTTTCCCTTCTAGGCAATGCTTACATATGGGCAAATCGACTTTTTCAATGTTGCCCAACAAGCCCTCTTTGGCTAATCTATTCATACGCTGTTGGCCAATGTGACCAAGTCTTGCATGCCACACTTTCACATCATTATCATATTTATTAGGAGATGTGAGAAGGGAATAACAAACATTTGCATTAACATAATCAATATCTAATACAATGAAACCATCCAGAAAATAACCACAACCATAGAAATTTGTATCCAAAAACAAATCCACACCTCTATTATGGAAGTTCATATTAAAACCTAATTTAACCAACACTAATACAGACACTAAATTCCGACGAATCTCCGGAGCATACAATACATCATGTAGGAATAAAGTGCGTCCACCACGCATATTCAGTTGGCATGTGCCAATTCCTTTCACTTCAGCTCGGAGTTGTTTCCCACATAGATCCACTTAGTTCCGGTTGGTACTCGTCGGAATTCCACGAAGGATCCTCTATCCTTCGCTACATGGTCTGTCGCTCCTGAATCCACAGTCCACAAAGGATTAGACTCAGTCAAAAACACAGAACTTGACACAAAAGCAAAGTTCTGAAAGGTACAAGGGGTGCATACCTTCTTTGGCTCACAACAGTCGCGAGCATAGTGACCCTTCTTGTCACAGTTGTAGCATTTCACCCTTGCAAGCTTTTTCATGCGAGGACGCTTTCCTCTTCCATGTTGGTTAAATTTGGGTCTCTTCCCTGAAGGACCTTCTTCCTTGCCTTTTCCTTTATCAAGCCAATTAGGACGTTTGCGCTTGGAGCTCGAAGCTCCATTTGAGCTAGAATTAGCATGATAGAGTTCAGCATCCGGTTTAGTCGCCAAGAGGCGGTCCTCTTCCAGCTCAAGATGGCGCACTGCATCCTCAAAAGATTTGATATTTTCATTATGGGTCAGGTGCACCTTCATATGCTCCCAACTCGAGGCAAGGAACGAATCACCGCTTGCACCCGCTGCTCATCCGTGAGGACATGGCCAGCATCTTTCAGCTCATTTATCATGTTTGACATCTTTCTAAGATGTTGCTTCATAGTCTGACCATGAGGCTTCTTATAGGAGTCAAACCTAATAGTGAGCTGTCTCAGTCTGGTCACCGAAGTATGACCAAATCTAGCTGCCAATGCCTCCCACATTTCCTTGGCATTGTCAAAACGCCTAAACTCTCGCATGACGTCATTTTCCATGCTACTCAAAGAACGTGATGCGAGCAAGAGAGTTCTTTCGTTTCCATGCAGCAAAAGCTTCCTTATCTCTTTTGTGCTTTGTGCAGTATTTCCTTCTTCGGTTCTACCATGATTAGGTTAAGAGCCTCAAGTGCCTCTTGCTCTTCCAAAGACATATTGGATTTTCATGTGCCATATCTCATAGTTGTCACCATTGAGCTTTTCACCTTTGTTCAGCTCGGCAACTATGCTCTCCGTGGCTGAAGCCATTGATCTCGAACACATCGACATATATGCACGAATTATTAATGCCTATCATTTATGCATCCCTATTTGCATAGACCCATCATATTAATGAATAATTTCAAGTAAGGCTTCAGAATCAAAAGGTCACTATGTTTCCAATCATCCTCCAAAATCCTAACTTAAAAACTATCATTAATATAATTGTCTTATGCAAAATAAATTCTATGAAGTTACAAAAACTTCTATAACTACCCACAGCTAACTACCCACAAAGAACCAACAATAACGTAAAAGCAACGAGATAATTGACATACAATATAATAATGCTTTCATATAATACAACTAACATATAGGTTGCTACATCAATAACAATCAGGTAGTAAGCATTACATAAGATGTCCACAAAGCACACTTAACTAAGAAAACAACCAATACATCTAACACCAAAACAAAGACACGAACCGGGAAAGATCCTCTTTTGTTCAATTTCTTGATCTTTTCCCTTGTAACAATGCAGTAATATTCATTTACAAAATCCATCACAATTTTCTTATATGAAGCAGCTCCGTTGACATCCCATATGCGATTCAACACATCTTGCCATTCGGGTGGAAGAGTGTTTATAAAAAATCGCACCATCTCTCGACCGTGGCATAGGACGACCATTCCATATGACCTGTTGAATTTTCCCATTGACTTCCGGGACGTGATCAATTAAGTCACCACTCTCCCATCGATGATCGGTCGGCTCGGCTATCAACATAGACAGCCTATCCTTTTGTTCATCGGTAACTGCGCGAATAGGTGTGCGCATCCTCAGGGGAGGCATTGTTTGTGCAACAAATACAGAACTGTTCCTGCAACAAATGCAGAACAAATAAGGAATCACAAATAATCCACATAGACTTAACTGAAAAAGAAACACATTCTTTTCCTCTTTTTTTTTTTTTTTTTTTTTTTTTTTTTTTTTTCGGGTCAACGGTTAAAGTCAACGGTCAACGGTCGTCGGTCAACCGTCAACGGTCAGGTCAACGGTCGTCGGACCGGTCGGACCGGACAGACCGGTCGGACCAGTCGGGCCGGTTCGAGCGAACCGACGGCACGTGCCGCGCGCGTGCGAGGAATGACGTCACGCAGACGTCATCCGGCACGTGCCGCGCACGTGCCGGGCGTCCGCGGTCCGGGTCGGGTCGGGTCTCCGGTCGGGTCGCCGGCCGGTGACCGCCGCCAATCAAGTGTCGTCGTTACGACGTCATCGATGACGTCACCCCCGCGGTTATTCGACCGTTGGGTGATGTCATGCTAACGTCGGCACGCGTCGGTTCGCCGATCGGCGCGAACCGATTCGCCGGCCAGCGCGTGTGTCGCACGCGCTGGGCGAGCCGGCGCTTCCGGGCGCGTCGCCCCCACGCGCAGCGGCTTCTGGCCGCGCGTGTGGGCGCGTGCGGTGTCTACCGGCGGCGTTCGACATATCGCCAGACTCGTCTCGACGACCTCTTCCTTCTTATGCCATCAGAATTGAATTTCGACATACGAAAACACATAAAAAAGGACGAAGAACGCTCGGGTGTCGGGATTTCTGGCCCGATCCGTACGGCCGAAAATTTTTTTAAAAAAATCAAAAAATTCAATCAAAAACACGATAGGGGGTCGGGAAAACATGAATCAGGGCTCTGATACCAATGTTGGGAATAACGGATCCCCGAAACCGGATTCGACACCAAATCGAACCCCTAAATGCAATGCGGAAGACAAGCCCGGGGAATTAACATGTATCACCGATCCTAAAGCACACCACAGTTCGAGCGTACCTTGTTAGCCACAGATTAGACACCGACGCCGAGAAGAGGAAGAAATCTGGCCCCGTTCGATTCGATGGCACTTTGAATCGAAGAAAAACTTACTTGTTTTTCTTTTTCCCTTTTGAGAGAGAGAGAAAAGCGTGAGGGAGGGAGAAGACGTACGTCGCTTTGGCAAACGGTTACTTCTCCCTCTCTCTCCTCCCTTTTATATGTCCCTCCATCCACGGGCCCTATTCCCGTGGGCCGGGCTTTTAGGCCTAACATGGGCGGACGGGCCATAAGCCCATTAGTCATATAAAACCATCAAGTACAAAGAAAAGCATGACTCAATTAGAAAAACTAGCATGGCATACCCCAAATGTGACAAGGCCTGGCCCTCTAGCATTTGGCCTCAAACCTTCTACGCTGTCATTTTCTGTTGGATCAGACCTGTTTAAGAAACTGTCAATAAAAACATGCACAAAAGGTCCACACTGAAACGGAAAAAAATGAAGACATTTATCATATCACAAAAGGTCCATCAATATAATGGATCCGGCATCCATTGTTATTGGCCTTTCAAGCTTCTCAATTTGTTCTACAGAATGTATTGACCTTCCTATGCCACCATGCATACAGATTATCTTTTTCTCTATGAGAACAGCAAGAGGAAGATAGGTTTTTCTTCTTCTTCTTTTTTTTTTTTTTTTTTTTTTTCGCAGAAGATAGTTGAAAAGTTGATCAAAACGTGCCCATGCCCATATTCCATCATTCTCTCCCTATACAAACGCAAATTGAGATAACATGCCTTGGAAAAGAGAACAAATGACTGAACACTTGCACTCACCATTCGCTCAATGCATTCAAGACGAAAACCATAGAGTGCATTTATGTCAGCTGCCTCGTGGTTTCCTCGTATCAAGTGAACATTTTCTGGGTATTCAATCTACAAAAAGGTAACCACAGCCCAGTTGGTAAAACAACATAAACATTGCATTGCATTTGCATATATAATCATCTCTTTCAAAAGCAGAAACGTGCCTTAGGAGCAAGAAGCAAAGTTATAGTCTCCAAACTGTGCTGTCCCGATCAATGTAATCTCCCAAAAACAAATAGTCAATATAGCTGTGTCAATGCATAGACATTTAAGTTTCATTTTCACATAACCCCCAAAAAAAAACATGCAATATTGGGAAATCTTCCTCCCCAGAACTATCGATTCACTAAATTTTACTATTATCGGAGATTCAGAAAATGTGTGGCCCTTTAAGCAACATGAAGAAAAGTCACCACCATAAACTGAACCTCACAATAGTAGGGAATGCCAGATTCGACATTTCCAAGCCTTCCTTCGAATAAACCGAAATCATAACAATAGTCTACAGTTTAAACTTGTGATTGAATTTCTGAACAAAAACTTATACATAATCACCTTAATGTTGTGAAACTCCGAACAAATTATATCATGACTATGAAGCAGCCACCATCAGCCCCAGTGCTTATTGCCGTTATAATTTCGGTACTGTTTTTAAACGTATGACACTTGGATTTTCTCTCCTGTTGTCATGCTGTTTCTCAGCGAAGAACAGCATCCATAGGACATTTACTACAAGTATGGAACTTAGAAGAAATGATTAAAACCATATTGAACATACGTTATATTGAACATACGTTATATCTCCTGCAGTGGAAGGAAAACCATATTCATCAAACAAAGGCATGAGATCGCCAAATTGACCATGTAGGTCACCGAATACTTTAACTGGAGCTTTTAACTGAAGAACTGTTAGCTCATGCATGAAAAGCTGTTCTGCAGCATAACAGAGCTCCCCAACTTCGTAAGAATCCAGGAAAAACCTCCTATTAGCAGGAGCTTTCCAATTTCGAGGCCGAAGCAAAGTGGTTATAATCTGAAAAGAGAAAAGAGGTAATTAAGCCTGGCAAAAGTTCTAATGAGGATGATGGTATTGACTTCTGTATCACTCACCTTCTTATGCAAGCCTTGAGGAGATTTCTGTCTGGTGAACTTTTTTGTAGGATATGACAGCTCATTCTTCATTGGAACCATCCGTCTGCTCTCATTTTCAAATTGATCCAGTGCTAGCTGTCTTACCATTCCACCAAGGTTACGTACAGCCTCTTTAGCAACTACCACCTGTAGGACAACAATGTAAGCACGAAGAACAGAGACTAAAACACCCTTTGATGTGAGACCATGACATAAGTTCAGACTTACAGCTCTAGGATGAAGACGAACGTCTCTCTCAGTGTCACTACCATCTGAAGCAGTTTCAGTTGCTGGAGAGTTTTCATCCAATACTGATGTTTCTTCTGCAGGGACAGAAGATGGCGATTAAACAGCTTGCCAGACAGCATTAGCCGCCTCAGCTTCAGCAGCTGAAGCCTCCCTGAGTTTTTCCATCAATTTTTTGTCCATGCCAGAACTGTTATATACACATCGTTAAGAAACACGCAGATAAGATGCTAACTAAAATGTTTGGGCGTGTCTGCGTGCCAACAAGTGCCTGTAGGCACGCAGCCTAGTGGCCAGAAAAGGAGGGGAGCAGAGAGGGACACGAGATTGGGGGCGAAAAGAAACAATTGCATGTCACTGCAGGCACAACAAATTCCAGACTTGTACTTGAGAAAAGGAAGGACAGGAGAGATGGGGAAGAAAGTATAATACCCCATGCCACCAGATGAATTATCTAGTGCACTATCTGAAGTTGGAGATGTTGCAGGAACAACTCTAGACGCATTTAATTTTGGACCACTGATAGGTGAGGCTCTCTCCGATGTTAACATGGGAGAATCGCTATCCGGCTGGAACAGCGAATTTTCGATGACCAAAAGATCATCAAGCAGCATATCTACACTGAATAATTCGAATTATATTAAGGGAGCAAATAGATGACCAATGAGAAGACCAAATGGGAAGAACATATGTCATGCAATCGCTGGAAAAGCCTTCTGAACTAAACAAACAATTAGATGGACAAAAATGAAACCTTATCAAAATATCTGACCAGATCATAAATCAGCGTGGTATGCTGCATGAATGAACATCACAAACCTCTTAATCTAACCAGTTTGTCCATATAATAACTCATAATATGTCTGCTTATTGGAAATTTGAAAATCTTCCTCTTTTCAACAGAATAACATCCAACTAAACCCATAGCGAAAGGAAAACATGAGACAAATGATATAGATGGCCATTCCCATTCTGTTGTATGAGTCTCACTCTCACATGAACCATGGTAAAGCCAGTGAAAACTAAAATGAGAAGATTACAAGACGAGAACCACAAAAAGAGTTCCAGTTCCATGTGGACTGTGATTCCCATTTTATTTGTAATTCTTGTCTAAGATCATTATTGCACCGGAAAAATTAAAGTTGATAATACAATTGAAACTAAAAAAAGTCAGTTTATGTATAGGAACTTTGTACTACTATAGATTTTGGCATTTTGGTCAGTTCGTGTGGACTGTGATTCCCATTTTATTTTTAATTCTTGTCTAAGATCATTATTGCACCGGAAAAATTAGTGTTGATAATACAATTGGAACTGAAAAAATTCAGTTTATGTATATAAACTTTGTATATAAACTGAAAAAAGTCAGTTCATGTGATCTCCAAGACTCCAACCAAAATTAGATCAATCAACACCATATTAGTCAGACCTAAGATAAAGAATCTTCTCAAGAGTTTGTGACCAAATTTTCGAATTAAATCCATCTGATGAGTTTGTACACTCGACCCTAAATATCTTTAGCTTCATCAAACAAGTAAGTAAACTCAATCAAAAGGCGAGTCTGATCTTATGCTAAGTTTTAGAAGATTTTCTGAAGTTTTTCAAAACAATTTTAACAATCTAGTCCAGATCACATGGGTTAAGTGTCTTAAAGATATACCCTGGTAGCCGGTTGGCATTGATCGCACTTGTGTATCACTCAATAATCTATCTTCCAATCCATGCAAGACTCGAGCCGTGAGACGGTCTATGAGGAGGTGCTAGTTGTGCTCGTGTGGAGAGAGAGGCAATTTGTTATTGTGTTGTTAGGGCTTTGACAATAAGCTTGTAAATGTTGAACCTTTGTGTGACAAGTTGTGTTGAGTAGTTCTTGTTCATATATAATTTCTTTTAATTGATGTGAGATATTTATGACAATGTTTTCATTGATAATATGCAGCTGAAAGTTCCATATATTGTGCACTATTTATGTGAAGTGTTTCCATGTCTAGGTTGGGCTGGCTTGAACCTCTCGTGAGCAGGTTTGGTCTACACACCACAAATAAAGGAAGCCTTATGGGCTTAGTCTCAAAAGAACCCTCCAATACTTGAGTTGGTAAATGAGATATAAAGTGATAAAGGAAACAATTAGAAAGGGTCTATCTTAGTTTGTATAGATAGGCACATAGTTGGGCAAGGCTGGGGATCGCATTCCCTGTCCTCGCCCCATGAGGTGGAGCTTAGCCGACCACCCTCCCGTGCGGTGCGGAGAGGGCGCTTCCTCGCAAGGCATGGGGCACCATATCCCAAAGTGGCAAATAAATTTCGAGTAATTTTGTACAATAAAGAAAGTTATATAATTGTAAGAGTTTTCATAACAATTTGCTACTTTAAAATTATTCATATTTCATAATTATTAAAAAAATATATATTAGAATCTCATGTACGTGAGCCTACTTATTTATGTTAATTTGTTTGTACTCTTCACTTTATAACATATTTTCATTCTATATTAGTTTTGAATAAAGTAGATAGTACATCATAAATAGTTATTTAATATATACCAACATGTGATTCATACATGTCGTACTGATTATTTGTAACTAATTATGTGTTTTTAATATACAAGTGAGGGGACTGATTGGGCAGAAATACTGCGCTGCTTTATGTGCATCTTCAAACCACGCCGCTTTGGGCGAGGTGTTCATCTCTCGAAATTTTCCCTTCTTGGACTACTTGCCTCTCCTGGGCTCAATGAGGTAAGCTTGGTCCTCAAAAAAGGGGTGAAAATTTTTAGCTATAGCCGTCACGCTCCTTCATTTGTCATTTGATCTAGGCAAGAAGTTCCTTTCTCTAATTTGGATTTTTATGAGGTCTATTGCCAATGCCAAAAATTAACTTGGGTGCATCACCTAGGGGTTCGGCTAATAGATTACTAAGCCTAAACTTAATTCGAGATCTCTTAAACTTATACAAATTTGTGACTTAGGTTCAAGTTCTTAACATGCAAATAATTTTCAATTAAGAGTCACCACTAATTTATTTTTTATTGAGTCAATTAAGAACCCAAGTAAAGTTAAGAGAAGTTTATTTTACTCATACGAACTAGAAATTGTGAGTATAGAGACTTTGTTACACTAGATTTTTTTAATGCTATTTTGGTACCGCTCATTTTATCAAAAATATATTTAGCATACAGCTTGAATTCATTTTATTATCTTTTAATGTGTGAGGTGATTACGTGGGTGTGCAAACATTAATGGAACATCCCATAAAACAAAGCAGTAAATAAATTGCAAGGAAAAAGAGGGGTACTTATCTCAAAGCAACATAAGCACCTACAATGTTAATTAGAAAAATTGCATATCCAGCCCATATATGATTTCTAATTAATACATAATTTCAACTAACTATTTTTTTGGGTTTTACTTTGTTTAATGAAAACTATGCTTTATACAATGTATGCAATACGAGCTTACTCTAGATGCAATAATGTAGAAAAATGATGATGTTTAACTAGGTGGCTTAATTCTAATGACGAGAAAATTTAATTTGTGACTACGTTAATGTGGTATGTGACTTTAATTAAATTAACCTAACATGCAGACTACATGACATGCGATTTTAATTAAAATAAACTAACTCTAATGACGGGCAAAATTACTAAGCATTTTATTCTAACATGACACGAATTCTAATTAAATTAAACCACATGACGTGCAATTAGATGACCATAATTCTATATGACACGTACATGATATTTTTTGGTATTTTTCATAAAACTTTGAAATTGAATATTACCATAAATGAACTATAAAGATTAGGATACTATCTAATTTAAATTAGGAAATAAAGTATTCTAAGCCCTAATTTAAATCAGAAAATTACCGTAATCTTCTAGATTTGACATAAATGCTATCTATCCAAAAATATCCTAATCTATTTAAGGAAAAGCAATCAGACTCTATTCTAAACATGCAACATGATCTATAAAAATCTATTCAAATTCCACCTAGTCTTTTTTGTATTTTCTTAATAGGGAAACAAATTAACTCAAAAAAAAAAAAAGAGCAAGAAACAGTCACCAAATCATCCAAAACACATCCACTCCATTCAAATTTGGTAATGAATAAAATCAACGATCGTATCCAAGTGGTAATGGATATAATATAAGATTTTCCATGCAAATGGGATCATATCTCGTGGTTGATATCAAATTGCGGTCCATAAGCACATTGTTAAATTAGGAAAATTTCCTAATTTAACGGGTATTTTTGGTATCTTAAGAAACATGCATTACCACTCAAATTTTTTATTGGATTACGCTTCATCTCCAGGGCCTTTATCTAATTAAGCTCAAAGCCTTTTAATTCTAATGGGCTAAACCAGTTCAATTGAAGCTCAAGGCCCCTCCTTTTCCTCCTGTAATTTCGGCCACTAACACTCCTAGTCTTGGCCGAATTTCACTTATTGTGGGCCCCTATCCACGTGACTAATTCAGGCCCATTCATCACCGTTGGTCCGATTTAAATGCATTTAACATATGCTCTTTAAAACTTTATGATATGCAATTTAATTTTAATATTTTTGTTTAGGGACTAAAGGTTAGCCCTTAATTTTGTATACAATTAATTTTGAATGGTTAAACAAAATTTAGGTGTCAACACACATGATCACTTCTTGCGTGTTAGTGACTTTAGTTAAAATTAATTAAGACTACTTGCAAAATATTCTTTTGAAAATAAAGAAAAATGGTATCGAAATGGCATTAAATTAATCAAGCATAATCAAGTCCCCAAATCCATTGAATCTCTTGTTTGTAAAAGTAAATGTACTTTCACATTTTGTTTGAGTGTCTAATCTAATTCATTAGCAACGGCTCCAAAAGGTAAGAAAATTGCATGTTAAATTAAATACCAAGTTGTAATTGGCAGGGCTTGAAAGAGCATGCTATACGTGAATGATTACCTCACTAGGGGAACCTTCACTCCCGTTTAGTAGTCTATAAGCTTTCTCTTTGGTGATTCACCTTTGGGAAGGTCGAGACATTACCATATCAAATATTATTATTTTTTCGGGTAAAGTTATCATATCAAATATTATGTGTCACATGAACCAAGAATTTGGGAAGATTCTAGTAATCGGATCGCTATTTAGTTGGCAACCTCCAATTTGCAATATTTGAGGTGTTACAAATGAGGGAGAATACATAGCATACATGTATTTTTCCAATATGATTGGCACTTCAAACTAACATGACACCGAAAATAGCAACAGTTGTTTGTGTTACGACACTAATTTATTTTCACATATGATACAATAGAACATGTGGAGTTCTCTCTCTCTCTCTATTTTTTTTTTGGGGGGGGGCGAAATAGGTGGAGTTCATAATGCCAACTATTGCATGTCCCAAACTATTTATTAATTGCATCATCTCTCACTTGCGCTTGAAGGTTTTGACAACTCCCGGCAAATGAGTTCTCTTGAAATAGTCCTCCCAATTGATACACCTTGGATCAAAGTAGAACACACTTTCCAAGTTTACTCCATTGTCAAAGGCTGTGGCTCTCAAAGCCATCATATTTGTATCGTCAAAGCTAAGTCAATAAAAAAAAATAAGAATCAGAGATTGTATAATTTCGTAGATAACTATCAATTATTTTAAAAATTAAAGCTAGGAGGTGAATTCATGGTAATATTTAATCATTCCAATACTCTTCCTCATGCGTAAGCTTTAAGGCATGGAAATATATAATAGGAGAGGCAAATTTAGACTTATAAAAGGATAAACCCAAGACTTCTATATGAATATTGTAAGATCACAATTGGTTGTTTCAAAAGTTATAATTTAAAAAGTGATTTAATAGTTAAATACTTGAAATTTGTATATAAGGGGAAGGAGGTGATTAATTAATGCACTCTGTACGCATATTGGCCAATGCATAGAAGCTTACACCCATTGAAGAATATATAAGGTTCGTAGAGGTCAGCCAATCGCAGGGCAGTGTTGACCTTTTGTCCAAGTCAGCATGCAAGCCTTGGAAACACCCGCCAAACGCTGAGCTAGCAACTTTCAACGCCTTCATTCAAAATAATACAGAACTAGCTCAGATTGTTTTGCGAAAGAATAAATAATATAAAAAAATTCTAAAAATAATAATTTATATCGTTTACAAAAATAAATAAATAAATAATATTTTCATTATCCACGAAAATATTTGGATATAAATTGCTGTTAATAACAAAAACATTATTCATGGAATAATTATTTTTAGCGAAAACACATCCTCAAATTTCATGCGTCAAACAAAAATTAAGGATGCTTTTTCCATTTTCTTAATATCATGGAATATGCATGTCAATTAATTAGATAAAGTGCCCATTAGATTCTTATGTAACACAAGAGCCTAGGGTTTAAACAAAGCACATTTTTACATCTTTTTTCGTGGCCGTGACTTTTGACTATGACTTTTCGGCTTTCATCACTAGCTCTTTCTTTTCTTTTTTTCTTATGTTAGGGCCGCAATGCTTTAAATTTATAAAGCAAAAAATTATGCGTTATTGCTGGAATGTAAAGTATTATTCAAACTTTAAATTTTTCATAATAGTTATTTATGTGTTTATATTTACGTATTTCTAAAGGTTTCAGCCATTTCCCGTTAACGGAAGTCAAAAAATGAGAGCGGTAAATGTTGAAACATATTAAAAGAAACTGTCACTTCAAACAAATTAGCTAATTATTTGAAGATATGTTTATTAATTTCTAGATTATTATCACTTATATCAATAAAGAAAGAAATATGTTGACTTGACTACTTAAAATTCATATAACATAAAGATTTTCAGATATTTGGGATCTTCAATTTTCTCCATATTTTAACTTATTGAATTAACTTTTAGTGACCATTTGATCTTCACTTTTTAAGTTATTTTGAACTTAACTTTGACAAGAGAATGTAACGTCTCATGTGCTTGTGAAAGCTGGCCGTGCTTCCCATAATTCTAGGCTTACGAACTTTGACCGGCTTCCCATCCTCGTCGATCCAAGGACTGTCCTTGAAGTAACTCACAATGATGCGTCGAAGATCTGAATAGGACATAGGATGTTTCTTTGAGGAACCCACTTGGTAAATCTTGTTTGAATTGGGTTGATTAGCATGCACCGCCATGGCCACAATCATAGCGTTTACCACCATATCTGCTGGTATCTACTCAAGATGAAATTCTATATTTAGGTTTAAAGGCATCGAATGCACATGTATATGGATAAATGTATGTCCTTATGTATTTTCAAATGTGCACAAAAAGTGATGGTTGGAATCTATAATTATGAATATTTTGCCAAATCAAATATCACAGGCCAATTCACAAAGGAGGAGTACATAATCAATTAAGCAAATGCAAAATTTAGGATGCTTATGATCATGGCATTTGGATGGTGGTTAACGCTTGTCGAGATGATTAGATGTTACCATGTCGAGTATCGTGTTAGGATTGCCCAGGTAATATTTCAGTCTTCCTCTACCATAGAGTATGGCAATACTATCCATAGTTCTGTGCCATTGTATGTTTCCAAAGAAAGAAAGAAAAAAGTTCATTAGACAATACTAGCATGTTAAACAACAAAATACACAGTTAATGAGATACTTATTGCCGTTACATGTCAAGGACTAAGGTCTCACTACATAATCAATCAATTAAAACCAACATTTTTAATCAGTAAAAGATATGCCCATGCGTGTGTTCTTTTACCTATAACTTGCTCTGTTCATTTTGATGAATTTAACTGTCTATGAGACGTTGATCTTTTACCTATTCAAAAAATTTCTTTTCAAACTCTCCTGTCAACCTCCCTGGAGTTTGAATTTTTTATGGCCCTTTATGAAAATCAAGGATCGCAAACATCATTTATTCATTGTTTAGCCTCCTCTAAAGGTTTAACTTCCTCGAAAAGATGGTGCGTTCATTAGTAGACCCGCCCGCACAAGTCTATCTGATTTCTTTATGATCTTGTATTGCTATTTAGCAACTAGACTAAAAAACAGATGTAGATATGTTTCTTGATTTTCTTGTTCAATAACAACTTGCATTTTGCGAAGAACCAGGAGGTAATAATACCTGAGTAATCCCTTCACTTTGGTTCGGAGTTCAATAGAGTTCTTCCACTTTTTTTTAATTCAATTTAAAAACTGAGGTGTGTTGAACACCGAATAACAATTTAGGGACCACATATGATATTACTCCCAAAAAATAATGTCATAGGTGACACTAGAAACTTAAAATGAGTGATTTTCTAAGATTCTACTAACTATGAGTGAACTATAATACTTGGAAGTTACTGCTAAAATTAGGAGTTCAATGTCAGACCACGTCGAGAGAGAGAGAGAGAGAGAGAGAGATTTGTGAAGGATAACCTGGGAGGGAAACCCTCAATCCAACCAGCAAAAGGTTTTCGATAAGTACTTGTTATGATTGTGGGTCTCATAACAGCAAGTTGTATATTTTGTTTGAGATGGTGCTGCACCATCATTTCCCCCATTGCCTTCGTTAAAGTGTATGTGTTTGGCCAACCATGCAGCCTTGCCCTGCGCATCAATTATAATGAATATCATAAGAACTACTGAAGATTATATTATAATAGTACGGCCATATACAAATGAATTGACTGATCAGACATATTTCAACTACCTAACTCATGTTTTAGTTCTGAATATTATGGTCAAGCACCTTGTAAAGAGTTTATCACCAAAACTTCAAGTCCAACCAAAAACATTTTTTACGACCCAAATTTTCATGAAAAGAACATCAACATTATACAATCAACTTTTGATGTAATTTCAACCAAAAAAAAAAAAAAAAAAAAACACTTTAGATATGATGATTGAGTAAGCCGATCTTGAGGTAACAGTCTAACTTGACGCTTGGCTTTGAAAGCCACAATTAAAGATGTAATTTTCAACTAACTTAATCATCAATTCCATTGTTTACAATTCAATCAATAAAAAGCAAACCTTTGCAAGCCCAAATTCTTTAAAGCAATGGTGCTTTCTCTTTCTGAAGCGTTCTTTTCTCGAAGTTCATTCATCAATTCTTCAACCAAGAGTTTCTCTTCATTCACATCCAATTTCCTTGACCCGTTGAGCGTCTCAGCCATGCTAAATGTCTTTTCTCGTATAATTCCGGTCATATTGCCACATACATATGCTGAAAATAAAAGGTTCCATAAGATACATTGTCAGTGCAAACTACTTTTTAGATGAGCAGGTGGTGAAATAGAACCTATCATCTGCTAATTTACATAGCAAAAATATCAAGAGCAACCACAATCGAAAAAACACAAACCAGTTGATATGTGAAGTAGCATCTTTTATGTTAACACATCTTACAGCAAATTCAGCAACATGCTTAGCTCCAAATATATTGACGGCTAGTGCAATGTCATATCTGTGGGAGAAAGATGGCAATAAACTCAAAAAAAAAAATGAGGGAAAAGCCACGAATTCTCTGAACTAATTTTAAATTGGGCGGGGAGGGCAAGATTGTAATCACGTACCTTTCGTCGAATTTGGTAGTCGCGGCCGAACTAACAATTATGTCTATTTCTCTCCACATCTCCAACCTCAAATCAAAATCATCTATTCCCAAATTCTCGCAAGAAACGTCACCAGGAATTGGAGACAATTTCTCCACAATTGAGTTGAAATTCTCTGCCCACTCTTCCCTCAAAATGTCGAATAACTTCTTCTCTATGAGCTATGAGCTGTTTGCGACGTGAAAAGATTGAGAGTTGTTATGAAGGAAATTTTGTCTTTTATCTTAGTTTTCATAGTCTTTTTCTTCCTTTGCCTTTATTTTCCGTGTTAAATTGCGTAGAATTAATTCGAAATTACACGTCTAAGTGATTATACGGCTACTCTTGTAACGACTCAAGTTCTTTTCCTAAAAAAACACAAATCTCTTAATTTTCTTCCCTTAGACTCTATTTATTTAGCGAAGAAAGAATAATTTGGAATATACCTATCCAAAAAATGATCATTTATATAGCTTAAAAAAAATAGTCAATAGAAAAAAAAAATCATCTTCAATAACAATTTATGTCTTCCATTTTCATAAAAAATGAAAATATATTTCATTTATTCATCCTCATAAGCGATACAAGCAATTATTTATAGGAAAATATTTTCCAAACCATTCATTTTTCAAGAAACAAACGAAGTCTTAATAATTTTTTTATTTTTTTTATTTTTTCAACACACTTCTATGTGTGCCTTTTCTTTCTAGTCAATTTAGAACAAAAAGTGGATCTAACCATCCAAGGATAATTTAGAGTTTGATTCTCTACCTCTTCATGCAACCTTTGTATCGCTGCTTGTTTGTCCATAGCTCTGATAAGAACGTATATTTTCTTGACATTTGGTTGAATCCGAAGCATCTTCTCCACAAAAACTAACCCGTCATAATATATAGAATCAAATAAATAATAGTTAGCAAAAAGATGGTCAAGTGATGGCAATTGGCGACTAAGTATACTTCATACGTGAAGAGAGAGAGAGAGAGAGAAAGAGAGAGAGTACTCTTTGCGAGAAAGCCAGTGGCTCCCGTGACTAAGATGGTCTTGTTTTCAAGAAATTGGACAATATCCAACCCCATATTGGAACCGAAATGGACGGGAGAGTCTTGGAAGAAGAGTTAGGGGGAACTTGAAGAGTGAATTAAGCGCTGAGGCACAAAGGCTCTATATGTAGCTGCATTTTACCATGCCTATCAACCTTATCCGTAACTCTTTGATACGTCAACATCGACATTGCAATACGCGGCGGAAAGAGAACTAGCAACCACGTGATTTCATATGAAATTATTTAACGGCTATAATGTCGTCCTGTGTGTTCACGATGTTCAAGGGTGCAATTCCACCTAGGCAAACTGCCTCGACAATATCGTCCGTATTTATCACGATTGATCAAGTCCCAATAGATGTCCCTTGGTAGACAACCGCCGTTGATAGCACTTGAGTTCGCTCAATGATGCCGCTTCCAGTCCATGCAAGACTGGAGTTGTCTTAGGGACGACGGTTCATGAGGAGTGCTACTTGTGCTCATGTAGAGACATGCCTTTTCTTTCAGCGTTTGTGGAGCTGCAACGATGGCCTTGTCAAATTGAAATGGAGTTGAATTTGTCTCCAAATTTTATGGATTATTGGAATGGAGTTGAATTTATCAAGTTCAAGTTTTTTTTTCCCTTCAAATTTCATGGATTATTGGAATAGAGTTGAATTTATTAAATTGAAATAACGAATAATATTAACAAATGATGGATTAATGTTTTTAGTGTAAATTTCATTCTAGGCTCTCTCTTTTTGTTTAAATGTAAGTATTATAGAGCATATGAAGTACAACAGCTTATGGGCACCCCCCGCATTACAAATAGAGCTAATAATTCAAAATGATGGAGGTAAGAAGTCTCCGTATAGTAATCAATACAACATTTGACTGGGAATGTTTAATATTTGGGTAAAGTAAAGCTCTACTTTTATGCACCTTGGCCAAAAAATAATGTAAATGTCAGTTGATTTGTTTTGAAGCTGTCTATGGTTATGCTTGATCCAAAAGCAATATATGGTTGAAACGATCTATGGTTGCACTTCAATCTAGGCTTTTTATTATTATTTATTTATTTGTCAAATTTGAATCAAATTAATTTGATTCAAATAATAAAAAATGATAATTTATCATGTATATATTTTTATATACATTCAATATACAAAGTGTTCCAACGTGTTGGAATTCTCTACTATTGAGAAACAACGTGTCAGTGTGTTGTGTCGTGTTTATTTAGTTGTCAAATTTGAATCAAATTAATTTCATTAAAATAATCAAAAAATGATAATTTATCATTAATATATTTTTATATACATTTAATATACCATGTTTTCCGACATGTTGGAATTCTTTTTTTTTTTTTATTTTAGAAATGACGTGTCGGTATGTCGTGTTATATCGTGTCGTGTCACATATCAGGTGTCGGTGTCATGCTACTTAGAGTCCACCATCAATAAAATTATCAACTCATTCATTATTTGACTTTTATTAGTTCCATTCCCTCTCATGTGCAAATTTTATTGATAACCACACAAGGAAATTCACACGTGAAATAAATCTAGAACAAAATATTGGCTCGAATACCATATTACAATAATGGTAGAGACTTTATGTATATAAGGCTCAGTCAAATCTCATAGACAAAATCATGTCTGATACTTTAGCATGTATATTCGGGCCCTTTTTTGTATCGATCATTATTAATTTCTATGTTTTGTCTAAAACATTTATATTAGTTGATCATGATCAAATAAAAAAATCTTATAATTTGGTAATGCCTAAAGCAGGACTATTAATAGAGGAAACAAACATATGTCATATGTTTGATTGAACATCATGTTTGAGCCTATTTCTAATGCGATATGCTTAACATTCAACCCTAACTTGAGATTGAATCTTGATAGTTAATACATATACAAGATACAACATACAAACATACTCATCCGTTGATTATTTGTTTTTTTTTTTTTGTGACCGAGGACTCCGCCACGTGCCCCCGTGCCCGAACGGCTCCTGAGAGCCGGGCCCTTATACCTCAGAGAAGATTAGCACGGCAACCCACCGCCATGGCCCCCCACTTAAATCACTAGCAACGTAAGGTTTCGAACTCTCAACCTCAGTGCTGATCGAGGGACTCTCAACCAACTACATTACCCATGGATGGGTATCCGTTGATTATTGTCTGCCCTTGTAGACTCTGATTTATGACGTGGTCCTTCCTGGGACCACACACTGAAAAGTGTGCAAGTCGGACCAAATTAACGTGGACCACTCAAAAGAAGTAATCAATGTGACCGCTCAAGGTGGTAATCATTTGGAGTGGGTTCTATTTGTCAATAACATCAAAAACCCTTTTCATCTTATTTAAGACTAGTAGTATTGCACTTTTGTTGTTGAGAGAAGTAATTGTAGCCTAATTGATTACCAAATACCCAACTTTCATTAATTTCATCTTGCAAGACTGGGATTGCCTTTTCTTGGCGCCCTTCATGTTTCTTAGCCAATAAAAGGAAGTGAATTGCAATTGCATTCGCATGTGCATGTTGACATCTACAATGATTTTAAAGATCCTTGTCCCATGCCTAGTTTTTTCTAGGCTTGGTCCTTGATTATAGTTTGTCATCACTTTGGGTAAAAGATTCGTGAATGCATTTTCAAGATGATCGAACTCTGCATTTTATGTCATTATCAATTAGTTTCTTGATATCTGTCCCCATTTTGATCAGTGAGTAGTTGGTTATTTCAAGCAGTTGTATTGATTGTTAGTTCGATATCTATTATATGGACCCAACTGAACACCACATGTAATGTCGCTGTCAAAACACTCATGCACAGCTGCTATTAGGCCCTTCCCAGAACCCCACATCGAACAGATCGAATCAAATATATGCTGAAAAAAATGTTGTATTTTAATATTGTCCGACAAAATAACGTGACCCATCAAAAGAAGTATCCGAACGTTACCACTGTAGATAGAAACCAGTTTTTTTTGTTTTTTCAGTCAGAGAGATGAAAACTATTTGAAGTGGCAATAACATCACAAGCCATCTTTCATCCTATTTGTGACTAGAGGTATTACACTTTTATTGTTAAAAGAAGTAATTGGCGCCAATTGATTAGCAAATACCTTTAGAGCTTTTCAATCTGGAACTTTTCAAGTCAGCTATCTCCCTTGACCCAACTTTCTTTAATTTCATCTTGCACAACTGGGGATTGCATTCCATCGGTGCCCTTTTATGTTTCTTGACCAATAAAAAGGTAGAGAAATGCAATTGCATTTGCACATATTGACATCTATAATGATTTTAAAAGTCCTTGTCCCTTCAAGGCAATCTTCCTCATTTTCAACATTTTGTAGGAATAGGGTAACTCATGCTTAGTTTTTTAGGCTTTGGCATTGATGATAGTTTTTCCTCCTTTTGGGTAAATGACCAATGCAATTAAGATGATGGAACTCCATATCATTAATGTCATTATCAATTAGTTTGTTCCTATCGTCCCCGTTTATTCAGTGAGGTAGTTGGCTTTTCAATCAATTGCATTAGCTGTTAGTTTGGTATCTATTATGTGGACCTGTGTCAGGGTTGATGGGATTTTTTTTTTTCTTTTGGTCAGAAGGTTAGTGGGATTTTAAATAGCAAAATGTAGGTGCTCAACTGCACTGTGCTATTGTCTCACTGCTCTTTTCCTTGAGGAAACGTTGTCGGACTGCAGTTCTCGAATAATCGATCTATGTTTCAGTCAAATAATTTAGTTGATCAGAGTGACTTTATGACGTAGTCATTTATCGGTCAAAAAACCGTATTACTTATTAGGTCAACCCTAGTTTATTAACTACGTCTATCCATGATAATAATAATATATAATAATATATATGTATATGTAGAGAAATGTCGAGCTTTATGAGTAAATAGCATTGCCGATACATTGTACGTACATACACTTTTTGCAACATTTAAACGTCCGCCTAGTGTTTGACACAAAAACCTTCACAGACGTGAAGACGTTGCTTTTATCTCCAAAGTTTGTTTCTCACCATATTTCACGCTGTCGTTGGATCACGTGTGGATTATGAACATTTGTCGGCCAAAAAGAAAATAATAATAATAGTAATTTTATCTTTGTAATGCGACGCGGCTTTAAAAGTCAAAGGCATAGTCACAGTGAAAGATCTTATGTTCGCACCATATACCTACCGATATAAATGAGTTTGTTAACATTTTTTTTTGTCATATTTTGCAGGAGCAAAATGGTTTCCACAGCTTGCAAGCCGACCTAAAAAGGAATATCCACAACGCAATGCGATCGGCACGTTACACATAGTTCAAGGGCATGTAAGCCTTAGTTTTGTGATCAACTAATTGATAAATTCACATAAAATCATGGCAAATAAATAAAGTAGCGACTATAGAAAATGAAAATTTTAGTCGTCACCGAAATTTCATTTTTGTTTTCTCTTTCCTTTTCTAAACCAACCCGGGTTCCACGATATGAATATAAAAGCTTTAAAAGGCACAGCCATAGAGAATGGAGTGGACTTGAAAAGTGTCTTCCGCTTTGATCTAAGATATATTGATCGGGAGGACTATTTCCAAAAACTCATTTTCCCAGGATTTACCACTACCTTCCAGCTTAAGCGAGCGATGCTCTCAAATATCGTGTTTGGACAGGCAATAGTTGATGTAATATATTGATTATCTGGAACTCTATAGTTATGTGAAAATGAACCACAACAATGTCACGTGCATGCGGTTATTAGTTGTCCTTTCATGTCAGGTACAAATGCCTTCAATAATCGGCAGCTTATTCTTAATAATTTTTCATGCCATTGGAGCTCCCCCTCAATTCATAGCTTCAAAAGAAAAATGTGTGTATTCTCAGTCAATGTAAATAGCAAGTTAGCCACTAATTCTTTTGGAAAAAGAAAAGCTAGCATATCGCAATTGTTTGTGGCATTAAAGGATTTCTAGCTCAACAACTAGAGATCATCCATTCAAATCCCACCAATTGCTTCAAAACTATTCCATCTACATAAACCAAAAACCTTAACTTAACCCCTTATAGGCCTTCAAGATGTTTCATAGGCTTTCCAATAGCCAAGCCTTCACACCTGTACTCCTGGATTATAGAAAAAAGAAGTCTTTGACAAGATGACCTTCTCTCGCCTTTTTTGTCGATGATTGCTATTGGAATTTGTAGGAAACAGATTCCTAAAAATCGAATCGAACCGATACTCAAACGATCAAATACCGAAAAAAAAAAAAAAAAAAAAAAAAAAAAAAAAAGCGGAAACGTGCCTAGAAAACATGTAACACCGATCGAAGGCATATCACGGAGTAGGACATACCTTGATTGCCACAGATTAAGTACCGTCGCAGTTTCAGAGGAATCCTTTGAAACTTTGGAGTTCCACTCGTCAAGACGAAGTGTATTGCTTCAAAGGGGGAAATATGGAGAAGCGTATTTCTCTGAAACGCTACTGTTCAGATGCATCCCCCTTTTTTTACTTTTTATTTTATATATTGCAGTAATTGTACTCTTTTATGGGCCCCTCACTTACGGGCCGGGTTTTGGCCCAACATGGGCAGATGGGCTTAACTTGGCCCATTAAATATAAAACACATCATCTCCCACTCACACATGGTGGGCCAAATAGAACTCTTTCTTTACTTCTCTACAACATTCATACTAGTTAATAATCCGTGCGACCAACATATTATGAGAGCTCGTTGCCATACATATATTAGGAAGATATAACAGCTCATAATGGGCATCACATTTTTTTGAGTAAGTATAGTATGCAGTACCCTAGATCGATCGATCACATTTATATTTATCTTAATCTCTTTTTAACAATGATCTATTGTATTCACAATTATGATTATCTCAAAACAATCATAATTGGTCGACTAGTGAATACAAAACTAGAATGTGATTCTCCAAACTTGATCTTCCATTTTCCTTGAAACTCTCAATTTCAATTCAACTTGCTTTTCTAAAAATGTCACATTAGATCGAATCAATTCATAATCATTGACAACATTCTAAGATAGCAAACACTGAATAAAAATCTTGAGAATAAGTAAAAGTCATGAGGGCATTTAATTGAGGAACTCTTTTCCTCAAGAGTCTCACATGGCATAAAAGTTAAGATCAAAACTTTTGCCACTTTTGTTGGTCGTCTCATACATACGTAGTATGAAATATGTATTACGATATTAACTTCTTTCCCATGGAACGTATGTCTACACTTTCAATAATGTACAAATTATAGTTTAGACATACCTAATGTCTAACTTGAGTTCACATATCTACTCTTTCACATAATTCATCAGAACTCATATCTGGCATCATAGACGGATAAAGTAAAATATATGAGTTATTTTACTTTTGGACATAGTAAATATTATGTCATCATCTTAATGCTCAATTAATGTGACATATATATTTTAAGTTTGAGCTCTTGATTATCACATAAATAATAAGTTCAAAAACCGTTTCATATCTATTTATCACATAGTAAATAGAGACGATTACTCGTGTGAGTGGGCTAATCTCTTATCTATCTGACATACTTTCTTAATTTTATATGATGCACTAAGCATTAAGATGCATAAACGTCAAACAAAGACTCATAGACATTAATAATGAAAACACAAATTCATTAAATATGAACACTTAAAGGAAATTACAATATTTAGTACATCAGCCTCTACGTAGTCCTAGAGATTTTACATAACCACATAACACATCTCTAGGTATTGGCTTTGTCATAGGATCTGCTACCATTCTATAAGTTCACATATTTTCGTGCAATAATATCTTTGACAAAATTTTATTTGGTATCTATATATTTAGTCTTGCCATGATATTTTGGATCTTTAGTATACGTTATTGCTGCTTGGCTATTATAATTAACCGACAATGAGTTTGCAGCATTCTTAATAACACATAAATGATCCAAAAATCTTTTAAGCCAAATACATTCTTGTATTGCTGCTGATAATGCCACAAACTCAGCTTCCATCATGGACAAGGCTATACATGTTTGTTTCTTACTACTCCAAGATATGGCGCCATTATTCAGTAAGAAAACAAATTCAGAAATAGATTTCCTTTCATCTAAATCTCCTCTCAAATCAGCATCTGAATAGCCTTTAAGTTACAGATCATTTCCCTGATAACTCATCGTATAATCAACAGTTCATTTATGATACCTCAGTATTCTTTTGATGGCTTTCCAATGTGCTTAACATGGATTGGATTGTTATCTACTTACCATTTCAACTGCAAAACATATATCAGGTCTTGTACACATCATAGCGTACATTAAGCTTCCAACAATACTAGCATAAGGAACATGTTGCATTTGTTCATTCTCTTGTGGAGTCTTTGGACACATTCTATTACTTAATCATTCACCTTTTGCAATAGGAGTATGTATGGATTTACAATCTTACATACAAAATCATTCAATAACATTATTTATGTATGTTTCTTGCGAAAAAGATAATAATCTCTTCAAACAATCCCTTAAAATCTTAACTCCAAGAATATATGCAGCCTTACCCATGTCTTTCATCTCAAAGTTGAAAGATAATCAACTCTTGACAGTATTAACAAACTCTATATTACTTCTGGCAATCAATATATCATCAACATATAATGATACGATCATAAATTGATCTTTGAATCTTTTGCTATATACATAATTATCCCCATCAATCATTGTAAAATCATGTGCCATTATAGCATTATAAAAACGTATATACCATTGTCTTGACAATTTCTTAAGGCCATATATTGATCTCAAAAGTCGACATACCTTTTGTTATTGGCATTTCAAAATAAAACCAGCGAGTTGTTCCATATATATATTTTCTTCTAATTCTCTATTGAGAAAAAACAATATTTACATCAATTTGATATAATTCAAAATCCATACTAGCTACTATTGTTAGAATAATGCGAATCGAGATAAATCTCACTACAAGAGAAAATGTTTCCTTATAATCAATTCATTTATGTTGATTATACCCCTTCGCCATAAAACGAGTCTTATATCTTTCTATTGAGCCATTAACTTTACACTTTATTTTAAGAACTCACTTGTTCCTAATGACTTTGCGTCCTTTTGGAAGGTTAACCAGTTCCTAAACATGGTTTGACTTCATTGACTCAATTTCCTCTTCTTTTGCATGCATCCATTTTTCCTTACTAGGGCAATTTAGAACCTCATTTACATTTCTTGGCTCATCTTCATCTTGTGGAACAATCATAAAAGTTTCATCTTCAATGTCAAAACCTCAACGAGAAATACTTTTGCGACTTGTTCGCCATACGGGAGATTGTACACTTTGCACATTATTTTCCATTATGCTCCTCCTTGAATTAGATAATGACGATATCGTCTCATCGGTGATTGTAATTGAAAATGAGTCAAATTTATTTCATTACTTCTCATGTTACTCCCACTTAGACAAATTCTACTAAGTTTATTATCTTGATCCAATGTTTCAAATAGGGAGTAATCATCACATATTTCATCCTTCTTAGGAAATTCATTCTTTAAGAATGTAATATTCCGTGATTCAAATTCAATTATACTCCCACTTTCCTGCTCATCTATAAACGCATACTCTTTCGAGTGTTCTGAGTATTTTATGAAAATATTCTGCTTGCCTCTTTCCCATACTTGTGAGATGGCTCATGAGTATAGGCAGCACGACTCCACGATTTAAGAAAATTTAAGTCCGATTTTCTACCTGTCTGTAATTCATATGAAGTGAAAGTAACTGATTTGAAAGACACGCAATTAAGTATATAGGCAGCAGTTAATAAAGCATCACCCTAAAAGATGATAGGTAAGTTAACATACACCATCATGGACTTTATTGGCATCACCATAGTTAACATTCAATACAATAAAACCATCTAGAAAATAACAACCATAGTAGTTTGTATTCAAATACAAATCTACACTATTATTATGGAAGTTCAAACAAAAACCAAGTTTTACCAACACTAAAACAAACACTAAATTCCGACGAATCTTCGGAGCACACAATACATCATATATGAACAAAGTGTGTCCACCACACATGTTTAATTGGCAGGTGTCAATCCCTTTTACTTCAGCTCTAAAGTTGTTTCATACATAGATCCATTTAATTCCAATAAGTACTCATCGAAATTCCATGAAGGATTCTCTATTCTTCGCTACATGGTTTGTTACTTCTGAATCTACAGTCCACAAAGGATTAGATTCAATTAAGAATACAAAACTTGGTACATAAGCAAAATTCTCAAGAATACAATGGGTGTTTACCTTCTTGGCTCGCGACAGTCGCGAGCATAGTGACCATTCTTGTCACAATTATAATACTCCA
Source organism: Eucalyptus microcorys (assembly GCA_014182515.1). NCBI lineage: Eukaryota > Viridiplantae > Streptophyta > Magnoliopsida > Myrtales > Myrtaceae > Eucalyptus > Eucalyptus microcorys. Next base: position 11,493,880 of record CM024569.1, read on the forward strand.
CCATTGACAACTTCTTCATTTGAGGACGTTTTCCTCTTTCATATTAGTCAACTTTTGGTTTATTTCCCAAAGAACTTGCTCACTTGCCTTTCCACCTTTTGAACGAATCAGGACGTTTGTGCTTGGAGCTCGAAACCCCTTATAAGCTAGAACCGACATAATAAATGTCAGTTTCCAGCTTGGCCGCCAGGAGGCAGTCCTCTTCTAGCTCAAGATGGCGCACTACATCCTCAAAAGTTTTAATATTCTCGTTGTGTGTCAGGTGCACATTCATATGCTCCCAACTTTGAGGCAAGGAACGGATCACTACTTGCACTTGCTACTCGTCAATCAGGATATGATCAGCATCCTTCAGCTCATTAATCATGTTTGACATCTTTCTCAGGTGTTGTTTCATGGTCTGACCATGAGGCTTCTTGTAAGAGTCAAACCTTATAGTGAGATGCTTCAGTTTGGTCACCGATGTATGATCAAATCTTACTGCCAATGCTTCCCACATTTCCTTAGCATTCTCAAAACACCTGAACTCTCGCATGATATCATTTTTCATGCTACTCAGCAACGTAATGTGAGCAATGGAGTTCTTTCTCTTCCATGCAGCAAATGTATCCTTATCTCTTTTATGTTGTAAGTGTTCCCATCTTCAAGTTCTTCCATAATCAAGTTAAGAGTTTCTAATGCCTCTTGCTCTTCCAGCACATATTGGATTTTCATATACCATATTTCATAATTATTGTCGTTTAGCTTCTCACATTTGTTCAATTCAACGATTATGCTCTTAGTTGCTGAAGCCATTAGATCTGAATATATCAAACACATATGCACGAATTATTAATGTCCATCATTTATGCATCAATTTTGCATAAACTCATCATATTAATGAATAATTTCAAATAAGGTTTTAGAATCAAATAGTCACTATGTTTCCAATTATCATCCAAAAATCCTAACTTAAAATTATCATTAATATAATCTTCTATGCAAAATAAGTTCTTTGAAGTTACAAAAACTTGTATAAACTACCCACAACAATTAATAATAACGGAAGCAATTGGCATTAAATATCCATTAACGATAGAATAAAAATATTTCCACATAATGTAACCAATATATCAATTGCTACAAAGACATCAACATGGTAGAAATTATATACAAAAGATATCCATAAAACATACTAAATAAACACCGCTAAAAAAAAAAACTTACACCAAGTCAAACTATGAACTGAAAAAGTTCCTTTTAATTTCTTGGAAAGTTCCTTTGTAAATTCTATAGGCACATTCGGCAACTACGGAAAAACAGACGGAAATCCCTTAGGATTTCTCCTTTGCACATTCATCCCCCGTCGGATTGAACTCATTCCTTAGGTCGAAGTCTTTGTGACTTCAATCTTATAATATTCATTCAAAAAAGCTACTACAAGCTTTTTATAATCAGGAACCATGTTGACCTCCCATAGGCAATTCAATACTCGTTGTCATTCAAATGGAATAGTGGTCATGAAGAATCGCACCATCTCAAAAGTTGGCATGGGATAACCCTTCCAAATGACTTCTCGTATCTTCTTATTGACCTTGAGAACATGTTCAATTAAATCACCAATTTCCCATCGATAATCAACCAACTCAACTATCATCGTTACAAGCATCATCTTTTGTGTTTATGATTGTGCGCGAATAGGTGTACGCTTACAAAGGGGAAACATTGTTCATGCAACAAATGCAGAACAAAAAAGAGATTACTTATAATCCATAGGGACTTAATTGAAAAAGAAACACATTCTTCTTTTATTTTCTTTTTTTGTCAATGATCAACGAAGTCAACTGTCAATGTGGTCAACAGTCAAAGAAGTCAACGATCAACAAAGACTGGGTCGGGTCAGAAGGGTTGGGTCGGGTCAAGTCAAACAAACCAACCTGACCAAGTGATGTCATCGTAACGTCACCAGCACATGCCCCGCACGTGGGCAAGCAACCACCTGCTAACGTCAGCTAGCGTGTGCGAGCGCATGGCTCGCACACGCCAACAGTTGCTAGGGTGTGTGCAGCGCACATGCCTACACAAACCGTTGCACGCATCAACGGGGCCATTTCTTCTAGCCGCACGTGGCGGCGCATCCGGTGGCCCCCAATGGAGAGCCACCCATCGTTTTTCTCGTCTCAACTAGAACTACAACCCTACACTATCAAAAACAAGTTTTGATTTACGAAAAATCAAAAGGGGGGGGGGGCGAACAGTACGGGCGTGTCTGGGTTTCCATCCCCGAGCGTTCGACGGCGATGTTTCTCAAAATTTCGACCAAAAACAATTTATAAACATCAATAATTATCGGGAAACATGAACATCATTGCTCTGATACCAATGTAGGAAATAGAATCCTAAAAATCGAATCGAACCAATACTCGAGCGATCGAATACTGAAAAAACAAAAGTGAAAACGTGTCCAGGAAACATGTAACACCGATCGAAGGCATATCACAAAGTAGGACATACCTTGATTACCATAAGTATCGTCGCAGTTTCAAAGGAATCCTTTGAAGCTCTAGAGTTCCATTCGTCGAGAGAGAGTGTACTGCTTCAAAGGGGGAAATATGGATAAACGTATTTCTCTTAAACGCTGCTACTGTTCAGATGCATCCCATTTTTTACTTTTTATTTTATATATTGCAATAACTGTACTCTTTTATGGGCCCTTCACTTATGGGCCGGGTTTTGGCCCAACATGGGCGGACGGGCTTAACTTGGCCCATCAAATGTAAAACCCATCAAGGTCCTATCAAAATTGTTAGAGCAACTGCCACAGGAGGGAGTTTGAAGTTTCATTCTGTTGTTGTGAAATTCACTTTAGACACTTATGCTTTTGGCTAAGGACCTCATGATGTTTCTGAATGGTGATGTACATTCTTTATAAGTTCCGTCTACTTTCAGCAAGTTTCAAAGCTATATCTGGTTTTAGGATTAACCAAATCAAACAGGGCTATTTTCTTCTGGGATTTCAAATCGAATACTTGGTCTTAGAAGGGTTATATGATGGAATAAAGCTTATGTCATATACTCAAGCTGTTTCTATTTGGGTTTTATGGCTAAATTGCGACAATTTGCAGGATAAATCCTCCTAAACTCCATCTGTTCCATCTAATGCTTCTTTCATTTTCAATTTATCCAAGACTTGAAGAATATTGCTAGACTCTTCATGTATAAACCATCTTATTGCCGATGGAAAATTTCCCTTTTTGTGGCATGATCATTTGCATCCCATTCACTCCTTTTGTTGAAGAAATTCTCTAGTATAATGACATAATGTTTCTCCATTTTCTTATAACTCAACTGTAGTCATGTTGCATATGCATTTCAAAAAGTCTATATACAATAAAATCAAATGTACATACAAGTGACTTTTGACCATTGTTGACTTTCTATCGGTCGTTGCTTATTGAATGAGCTAGTCGTTGCTTGAGTTACTTCACTAGCCGTTGTAGTATTTATCCTTAGTCGAACTTGCCGTTACCCATGTACACCTTCTTTCCTCTATAAATACCAACCACTTCTTTCTTCGATTTGCCCAAATTTATGCACCCAAACATTTGCTCGCGTGAATACCCTTTGCTTTTGCTCCCTAAATGTTTCGCAATTCATGTTGATTGTATGCCATCTGAATAGTGAGGTGCACATCATATAGAAGGTCTGTTGAATTCTGAAAGAGAGCCACAACACACTTTGCAAAGGGCACAACTTATCTTTGAGGATGGTGCTTGCACCCCTCAGACATTTTCAATTTCCACATTTCTAATTTGCCTTCTTTGAAATTTCAAAACAATCTCAAGGATAAATTTCGCTCTCTTTAGATGTTGCTGCTGGGACTGATGTCCCCCTTCCTACTAGAGCTGTTGACCCAATACTGATGCTGTGGTGCCATCATCCTCTGTTGCTACTGCTGTGCCTATCGTCCCAACTCTGCCGTACACAAAGGCTTTACTGAATATCTTCGAAATTGAGTGTTTGGTAATCAAAAGACACCAACATCTTCGAAGCTAACACATCATCTTGAAAATGCCATCAGCAAGAAGCCACACGCAATGAAGTCAAAGGAAATGACTTCCATAGTTGATTTGGCGCGGGAAAACCAGCACTAAAGGAGGTACACAAATGAACTACAGAAACATCATCACTTGATTTACTCAGTTGATATGTGGCATGCTAGATTAGCAAGTGAAATTTCATGGCTCTCTCAATCTCTACTACCCCCACCTAATTGAAGTGGAAATGTCAAGCAATTGAGGTATTTACTTATCAGGGGCAAAATCATATTTACAGGCATCTCTGTAGGCTTGTTTCAATTTTTGTGATATTTCATCTAGATTTTATTACCGTTCTGTAGTAAGTTATGGTTCTCAATTTGGAGTTACAGTTAAGGAGATATAAATCTTTGCTGGCCGTGCATGAGGGGAACAGTACCGCATTGTACTATTCGTGATGAATATTAACTAATTTCTGACCTTTCATCAACTTGGGAATGAATTGGTTTGTTTAATATGTCGTCTTATCTTTTCAATGAGACCGACCTTCCTTAAATTGGACATATCTATTATGAGAACAAAGCCGAATATTTGTTGCCAAATTGAAGATAGTATATGAACTTAGAAAAGTGCATGATTGGGCTTGTTTGTTTTACAACGTAAAATGAACATATATATTTAATTAAATATTTATTTATATATGAAATTGGATATATATGTATGTTTGATCTGATGTAAATGTATATTATATGACTCGTTGTGACATAATGCATGTTTGCATATGATATGGGCTTTAGCCATATAATTAGGGATTCCTCATTTATCAAGATAAAATTATAGTTACGATTGTGATTGGAGGCATGTGAAAACTATGTCATGACGCATCCTATAGAGCGGGGAACGTGTAGCATGTAGTCATGCCTCCAAAATCATATAGTTATCGTACTTGGTATATAATTGGGGATGAGTCACTAGCCAGTTTTCACACATTCATGATATAGTTATCGTACTTGGTATAATAAGGGGCTTTGTGTTAAGTTAGAAGGATACGGTGATGCTATTTTGCCCTCAAGTTCAAATGAGATGAAGCTATTAGCGGTTATGATTCACCCTTGGTGGTGGTGTAGTGTCTTGGAAATCAGCTGAACAATCTAATCTTTCAAAATCCACTTTTGACTCGGAGTTTAAAGCTCGAGTGGGGAAGTAGTGAGAATGAGTGTTGAGGGATTTCCTAGCAGAACTTTTGTTGTGCATGAAACCAACATGTGTCCATGCGCTCTAATTGCCAAACTACGATAGCCGTTGCTAAAGATAAAGCACACAATGACAAGAGAAGATAAATTCCATTGAAACATTATTTCTTGAAGCAGTTGCTTTAGCATGGATTTAGATTGATCGATCAGTTGAAGTCGAAAGGAGATTTGGCCAATTTTCTGACAAATTTCTAGAAGAAAACAAATAATTGAAATATCGAGAGGAATGAGATTCATGCCAATTTGAGATATCTATGATGGCGGTAACCCAACTAATATATGGGTAATGTAGTGGAGATCCCTTGAAGTAGGTTCATATGGCTCATAACAAGCCTTTTTGTTGATCTTATAGCACCAAAAATGTTTCAATGTCCCTCCTTCCTATGATGTATGTGATTGGTGCTAAATTGCATATTAAGTGAGAATGGGTTAAGCTCTTAATGAATTCCAAAATGTTATGGGTAGTGTATTTATTGAATTATGCACTTGACGGGAACACCTATATGAGTGTGGAATGGGTTCACTTTTATGGGATTTATTGCCTAATCTTTATAGCACTCATGAGTAACCAGCTGTGTGAATGGCCTATTAGCACATACTCAAGTTGGACGGCAAATATTATGAGGGTGTAGAGTGATGAGTGAGGACTGAGGACTTTAACCTACAACCTTGGTTCATAGAAGGCATAAGCTTCATCATTGGTTCTGTAAGGTATGTCGCAATATTTCTAAGTCTGGTTCATAGACCAAAAGACACCAGATTGTATTGCACTCCACTATGAAACCAGCATTTGTTCTTTCTCTTCTCCAGGATACCTTTTCAGGATAACTTTTGAAGTATGTGGGAGATTGTTATGTGAAGTGTATTTCAAAATGTCTATTTGCACTAAATCTAATACCCATAGATGTGACCTTCGACCATTGCTGACCTTATACAGGCCTATGCTAATTTGATGTGCTAGCCATTGCTTAGTTATTTCCCAAGCCGTGGTGACATTTATTCTTAGTCAAACTAGCTGATGCCTATATACTCCCGTCTTTCTTCTACAAATACCAACCGCTTTGTTCGTTATTTGATATGCCCAAATCTATGCACCCGAAAATTTTCACACACGAAATACTTGTTTCTTTTGCTCTCCGATGGTTATGCATTTCATGTTATTCCTTCTTTACCTAAATGGTGTGGGGTACACTAGTTACAAGGTCTGTCGATTCCCAAAGATAGCCGCGACACACCTTCTGTACTTTGTGAACGATGGAATTTACTTTTGAAGATGGCCATTACACGCCTCGGCCATTCTCAACTCTTTCATTTCCAGTTTGCCATTCTCGAAATTTTACAACAAGCCAACGGTATTCAGGATTCTTCTCCGCATTGGTCTCCTGCAAGATGAGGTGTATTAATGGATACTGAAACTGCTATTTGTGGGATTAAACTTTATACAACTTCTGACCCGGATTGAGTTACTCGAGTATTATGGCCTTATGCAAAATCAACATTTCGGACGACTTGAAATGCTTTAAGACGGAGAGGTCCTAGAATTTCATGGTCCAAACAAATTTGATCTAGTCATGGAAATAAGAATATTATAAGTATCATAAATTTCATATAGTATTTAAATGAGCACTCTAACTTTACCATTAATCACTTAAGTGTCATGACTTCAAAATAATTTCACTTGATTGTGGGATTAATGTGTATACAACTTCTGACCATAATCGAGTCACATGTATTATGGCTCTATGCGAAATCGACAATTCAGGGTGCTTGAATTGCTTTGAGGCAAAGAGGTCCTAGAATTTCATGGTCGAAATTAATTTGATTTATTTATGAAAATAAGGACATTTTAAGTATCATAATTTTCGTATAGTATTTACATGAGTGTTCTAAATTTTCAATCAATCACTTGAGTTCATGACTTTAAAAGAATTTCACTTGATTTTCATAACTTTTCAATTTATTGTGGGTGTGATATAACTTTTCAAAAACGTTCATCACGTTCATCACGAGCACCATGCCACACAATAATGGTATTAAAGTGATCGATTGAAAAGTTATAATACTCAAATGAACATTGTATGGAAACTTTAGCATTCAAGTGATCGATTGCATAAATTGCGAAAAATGTATTATAAGTCTTAAAACTTGTCATAAAAGTGTAATTGAATTATAAGGTCAGTTTGTTTGATGAAAATCTATTTTCAGAAAACTATTTTCAACTTTCCAGCATTTTGATGACAAGAAACTAGTTGATCAATGGAAAGTGTTCTCCTTGAATTGGAAAAAACAAGTTTAGATTAGGGAAAACAATTTCCCCTTCTAATAAAAAGGAAATTATTTGATTGATTTCTTGATGTGTGTCCCAGTGAGAAGAATAGATACTTCTATATCTCTTTTCTATCTCTCATTAATATTTTTATCTCGTCTATTTTTTCGTAAATTTTGTCTATAATTTTCTGAATATGTTTCATTAATGCTCATATTCTTTTGCATTCCCAAAAAACACTATCATATATAATACTCTTCAAAAATGTTTTCATAATTATATCTAAATTTCTTTGTAATTATGGTTATTTTGGTGGATTATAAAATAAACAGAGAAGATGTCGATTCTAGTTTATTAGTCATTATATGCCACTTTTAACGATACAAACTGCTTATCAAATATCATAAAATTAATTTTTTTCAACTTGTTTTCAGCATAAAAAAACAATCACAAATTGATTTATTTTCTCTAAAATTTAACTTCCAATGAGTACTTTCCAGCGACAATAAGTTTTTGATGAAATAAGTGGATCCATAGAATTTTTAAAAAGGGAAAAGTTATAAAAAAAAAAAAATCAAACAATATCCACTGCGACGCATTTACCCTAAACTTTTTTTTGTCACATTAAAAATCCCAAACTATATATACCGTGCCACATTTACCTTGATTTTTTATTGTGACATAAAAAACTTCAAATTTGTACATATGTGATATATTTACCTTTTGTTAAGGATCTGTTAGATATTTAATCCAAATAGAGAGTGCGCGAAAGGGGAGTGGTTTAAATTATAAACTCAGCACAGCTTCTCTCTTTTTTCTTCTTTGTTTCAATTTTTGTTTCAACCCCCATACATGGTCTTCTGACTTTGCTGAGACCTATGTTTTTGTTAAACAGTCAAGCTTCATCATCGAGAGGGAAACAACATGGATCACTAGCCAAGGCCATAGGAGGGCAATCACTCATTTTTAAAACGAGCATTTGAATCAAGTCTTGTAGTGATTCAAATAAAGTTTTGGATTGCCTAGTATTCCACTAATTAGTGATCACTTTTCATCTGTTCTTCCTTTTTCTTTAGTCTTTTATCCCTTTCTCAAAATTCTTTTATCCTCTTTTTGTGTCTCTATCTATATCCGTTCTTTTAAAATCTAATCATCTTTTATGCTATGGGCGCCAATACGTATCTTTGTAAAAACATTAAAATGATGTCACCTTAACATTTTTCGATTAGCTAAATCAGATGCAATTAATAAATGGACTTGATTGCACTAAAGTTTTAGAGCTTAATTATACTTTTTAAAAGTTTTAGAGTTCAATTACATTTTCATGAAAAATTTTAAGAATGTTCATACACTTATCTGGAGTTATGCTATTTTTATTTAAAGGTAATCAATGGGTAGCTGGCCACTCGCCCAATATGGACTTGGCTACTTTTTGTGAGCTCGCTTGTTTAGCCTATGCCAATTCTTTTAGGCCTGATCAATGAGAGGGCCACCTAGTAAGATGCTTTCAAGCCCCACGTGTGGCTATGCAATGTAACGGTTGTTTGGGACGGGTTGAATTTCAGCTTGGGCACTTGCCTAGGCACACGAGGTCGAGGCCGAGCCAAGCAGCCTCGGCTTGTGCCCTCTTTGCGGTAATCGGTTCTAAGCATGTGTATAAATTTTCGAGGTGGCAAGAATGGACGGACTTTATAAGATCCCCCGGCGGCAGTCATTTTCCTATAGTTTGTTTAAAGAAGTAAGGCCTTTTGAGCAATGCTCTATAATTCCAACCTAAAAAGTTAAGTTCTGGCCCCATTAAATTTCTCAAAAAGCTTATAGCCAAGCCAAGCTTGAATGTTTCATTTCAAAACGGCTCTACCAATAAACGAAATTTGATATATAATTCTAATAATGCGTACTTGCTTCAGATCAAGCAAAACTTAAGCGATACTCAAAATTATCGGACTTTTTAGGCATAAGAACATCAATTGAGGTACTAAGGTGTAACCCTTTAGTTTCTTGAGATCATTCATCAATTGATATTTTCATTTTCGTATAATGATTCTTGAAAAATCTCCATGGCAAAGGGAAGGTTTCGAGCAGCCAATATATCAGAACGTGGCCAGAGGAGGGACGACGGTGACGTGCATACTCCGGCAAGTTTTATCTTGTACCCGCTATTTCATAGAACCTTCATCTTTATGGTGCTTCACCTCCTTAATTTCGAAATTTCACGTTACCCAGTTGATGCCCAAGGTCGTCCCTAACTGGGTTTTTCTGTCTGTCCGTTTTAGCGATTGAACGATGCATGTGAGTGGTGGGTATGATTGCCACAGAAGTGCGAAGTTTTCCGCTTAGTTGCACGGAAGATGTTTGTTAAAATGTCCCAGCAAGCCAGAAGAACGGGAATATTTGTGGTCCTTCCATTAGGGTGCATTACCCATGTGTAAATGCACGAGAGATGTTGGTACTCGTAAATATACATCTTTTCTTTCTCCCAAAATTCATATCTTTGCTGAGTTAGCTGAAAGCTGGGACATCCAGACCGTCTCTACAAGGCACCACTTCCGGCCCCTCATTTTGACTTTTATAATTATGTTATACCCTTGCGAGTTTCGAAGATACACTTCTGTGATATTAATGGTGAAATGAGGGATTATTACGTGCTTGCTAATCATAAACATGCTTATTGTCTTCATCTGATCTGCATGTATTTAAAAAAAAAAACGAAATATGTATATGTATAAATATTGTGGAGCACATAATACTATGTTGGTAGAGGAACGAACACGTTGCCCGTCTATATCATGACAAGTGGCTTGGTAGTTCGTTTGTTCTTCTACATAGTATCTATAGCAGGGCTTTACTGTGAAGAGTATATATTACGGCTTCTGATAAGGACCTTGGTTACAAACGCCCTTCGTTATTGTTATTTTTAATTGTTAAAAATGTTTCTTCAAGTTAATGGTGATCATGATGAAGCATCTAACAATGACAAAACGAGACTGTTACTGTGATGCAAATTGAATGTGGCCATTTGGGTTTTACTATGATAGACAACAAAGAAGATATCCCTCTAGTTGAAATTATATATCTCTAAGGTAGCTGGTCATCTGAGGTTGAGTTGAGACTGAAAGAAGCCTATCTGCAGTGAGAAATAGATTGTTGTTCTGTTCTTCTAGAACTAAAACTCATCTTTATTGCATAGAACTCCCTAGTTTGTGCTTATGACAAGTTCATTCCAAAGTGAGTATTATAAGGTTGCCTTCGTATTGTAGTTTTCTTTTAACTTCTTGGTCATATAGTTTCAGTGACTCTGTATCTTCTCTTTTTAAGGTTACACCAGTATGCTCTCTATCAAAGACATATTACCTGCAGCACAGAACAACATAACCACACAATTCATTCTATTGGACAAAGGCAGGGTTGCCACAAAAGGACAGAGCAAGACATGCTTTGCACTTGTGGCAGATGAGACTGCGGCTGTGCATTTTCAGTTCTGGGGTGAGGATTGCGACCTGTTCAAGCCTGGGGATATTATCCGTTTGACCAATGGGATTTTCTCTTACAACAGGAACCATCTTCTGTTGAGAGCAGGGAAGAGAGGGGGCATCGAGAAGGCGAGCGAATTCACCATGACTTATGTCGAGACTCCCAACATAAGTGAGATGCAGTGGGTTCCCGATCCAAACAATTCTAAAAAGTATGTACAGGAAGTTGTTATATCTCCTTACTCACGTATTTTCCCTCCGATGCTTTGATGGTGAATTTGTTTTGTATGCTGCTGTTACTGGTTGCAACAAATAGACAAGCATATGTGGGGTGTACAGTTTTTTCCTTGACCAAAAGCAACAGAAGCCTTGCTTTTAGGTTTGTTTTTGTTTTGGAAAAGCACTCAATTTACGTTGGAGTTTTGTTCCTGCAAGTTTGTGAAGGTCATTTTATTGATTTCATGACTGTTGAGAAGCCTTTCATCACTGCTTCTTTAACCTTGCATTTGAAGGATCCTACTATTAAGAATGCTGAGTTGTGAAAAAAACGAAAGTCTTTTTGTTTGTAATAGTGACTTCCGTCCAGGCATAACCTTGTTCATCTGCCTTCTTTTTCATGAGTCAAATATGTTGCACAGTAGGTGATGGATGCATTGAAATACAGGTAACGCCGGCTGGGATTATCTGTCTTATCTCTTGTAAGGGAATGAAAATCCTAAACGTTGATTGTAGCCTAGTCCAACCTCGCAATGCATTTCAAAGCCTCATTGAGTTAAAGCATTCCGATGATTACGCCCATTTCATTGGCACAAACTTGCATGCTTCATTTCATAGCAAACTGGCTGGGACAGCAAGGTGGTATCGTAGGTACACATTTGGCGGGTACTAACTTTCTGCTGGATAGAGTGCTACAATAATTTGGTCATGTCTTTGTGGGAGACTTTGAAGTTTGGATTACGATTGTCATCTGTGAAATGATACTTCTCAATTCCAATGATTGAGTTTTGCTTGTTGACCAAAAGAATGAGTTTTGCTCCCATAGTTTTCTCCAAAATATATATTGTTCAGGACAATTACTAAGTATAAGTGCGTCACTTAAGATAATTTGATATATTTTACTCTTTCATTAATTAATTACTAACTGTTAACATTTTCTTACTACAAATTCTATGGTCAAATTACCATCCATCTTCTAATGAACTTAGAAAAAAATTCAACTTTGATGAGATACTAAATAGAGTAGAGTAAGGATCTATTCGAAAAGGATTTGCTTTGGATGCAGATTACTAATTATAAGTGCAATTGAGTTGCCACTAATCAAGTTACTACTAATAGGTGCAACCAACCTTCTCCGTTTGGTTCAACATTCCCAAGGGGCTTTGAGCCCCCAAAGCCCCTTGGGAAAAATATTAAGTGTTCAGTTCGGCATTTTGAGGTGTCATTTGTCCAATGCCAGCATTTTCGGAATGCTAAATAGGAGTTTAATGATTTTTTTCTTCCAATATCGCCCTCACTAATAATTGTGTTTTCTTCTTTTACCCTCGAAAATTACTGTTCATCGTCTTCCTCCTTGGACTTGTAGCTCAACCGGTGGAGCTCAGCCGGCCAGATTTGATTGCCAAGAAGGGTCACCTAACCTCAGGCGACCTATGCGCTGCCGTCGCCTGGGTGGGTCGCACGACCCATGCATCGTCGTCGCCTGGGTCGAGCAACCCACGCACCGGCGTCACCTTCCGTCGCCTGGGTGGGTCGAGCGACAACGACCCACGCACCGCCGTCATCTAGGTGGGTCGCGCGACCCACACACCAACGTCGCCTAGGTCGCGCGACCCATGCATTGCCGTCGCCTAGGTGGGTCGTGCGACCCATGCACCACCGTCGCCTTCTGTCACCTGGGTGGGTCGTGTGACGACAACCCACGCACCGCCGTCGCCTATGTCGCGAAGCCTCAGGCGGTGGCATTTGGGTCACGCGACCTGCCGCCTCCCCACCATCACGCCACCGCCGCCTCCCCACCCCAACCCCGGTTTGGTATTTTTTTTATTTATAAAAAAAAAAAAAATACAGTTTTGTATTAAAAAAAAAAGGGAAATTGGTCAATTTTCAAATAGTTAGGAACTAGATGGAACATTAGACGAAAATTCAGGGACTAAATTGAGCAAATCGAAAGCTCAGTGATGAAATTGAACATTAGATGAAAGTTTAGGGATCAAATTGAGCAAATCGAAAGTTCACGGATGAAATTAAACATTAGATGAAAGTTCATGGACCATTTGTGACATTTTCCCTATCTTTTTCTCTACGAGAGCAGCAAGCAGAAGATAGTTGAAAGTTGATCAAAACGTGTCCATGCCCATATTCCATCATTCTCTCCCTATACAAAAGCAAATTGAGATAACATGCCTTGGAAAAGAGAACAAATAACTGAACACCTGCACTCACCATTCGCTCAATGCATTCAAGACGAAAACCGAAGAGTGCATTTATGTCAGCTGCCTCGTGGTTTCCTCGTATCAAGTGAACATTTTTTGGGTATTCAATCTACAAAAAGGTAACCACAGCCCAGTTGGTAAAACAACATAAACATTGCATTGCATTTGCATATATAATCATCTCTTTCGTAGCAGAAACGTGCCTTAAGAGCAAGAAGCAAAGTTATAGCTGTGTCAATGCATAGACATTTAAGTTTCATTTTCACATAACCACCCCCCCCCCCCCAAAAGAAAAGTACAATACTGGAAAACTTCCTCCCCAGAAGAATCAATTCACTAAATTTTACCATTATCGGAGATTCAGAAAATGTGTGGCCCTTTAAGCAACATGAACAAAAGTCACCACCATAAAGTGCACCTAACAATAGTAGGGAATGCCAGGTTCAACATTTCCAAGCCTTCCTTTGAATAAACCGAAATCATAACAATAGTCTACGGTTTAAACTTTTTGATAGAATTTCTGAACAAAACTTATACATAATCACCTTAACATTGTGAAACTTCGAGCAAAGTATATTATGACTATGATGCAGCCACCATCAGCTCCAGTGCCTATTGCAGTTATCAATTCGGTACTGTTTTTAAAATTAGGACACTTGGATTTTCTCTCCTGTTGTCATGCTATTTCTCAGCAAAGACCAGTATGCATAGGACATTTACTACAAGTATAGAACTTAGAAGAAATGATTAAAACCATATTGAACATATGTTATATCTCCTGCAGTGGAAGGAAAACCATATTCATCGAACAAACGCATAAGATCGCCAAATTGACAATGTAGGTCACCGAATTCTTTAACTGGAGCTTTTAACTGAAGAACTGTTGGCTCATGCATGAAAAGCTGTTCTGCAGTATAACAGAGCTCCCCAACTTTGTAAGAATCCAGGAAAAACCTCATATTAGCAGGAGCTTTCCAATTTCGAGGCTGAAGCAAAATGGATATAATCTGAAAAGAGAAAAGAGGTAATTAAGCCTGGCAAAAGTTCAAATGAGGATGATGGTATTGACTTCTGTAACACTCACCTTCTTATGCAAGCCTTGAGGAGATTTCTGTCTGGTGAACTTTTTTGTAGGATATGACAGCTCATTATTCATCAGAACCATCTGTCTGCTCTCATTTTCAAATGGATCCAGTGATAGCTGTCTTACCATTCCACCAAGGTTACCTACAGCCTCCTTAGTAACTACCACCTATGGGACAACAATGTAAGCACAAAGAACAGAGACTAAAACACCCTTTGATGTGAGACCATGACATAAGTTCACAAACCATGACAAACGTCTCCCTCAGTGTCACTACCATCTGAAGCAGTTTCAGTTGCTGGAGAGTTTTCATTTGATACTGATGTTTCTTCTGCAGGGACAGAAGATGCTGATTGAACAGCTTGCCAGACAGCGTTAGCCGCCTCAGCTTCAGTAGCTGAAGCCTCCCTAAGTTTTTCCATCGAGTTTTTGTCCATGCTGGAACTATTATAGACACATCATTAAGATACACACAGACAAGATGCTAACTAAAATGTTTGGGCGTGTCTACATGCCAACAAGTGCCTGTAGACATGCAGCCTAATGGCCAGAAAAGGAGGGAAGCAGAGGGGAACACGAGATTGGGGGCGAAAAGAAACAATTGTATGTCACTACAGGCACAACAAATTCCAGACTTGTACTTGAGAAAAGGAAGGACAGGAGAGATGGGGAAGAAAGTATAATATGTTGGAAATTTCCTATAATATTGGCTTACATTAATTAATTGATTTTCTATTTTAAATAATCGGGTTAATGGATATTCCAATATTAGTTGAACCCTACAGTGATCTAATTAAATTGGGTATTGGCATATATTGATAACGGGCCTAGTTGAGCAGCAAAGTGTAGGCAATTGTGTTTAACTGAAGCCCGTAATGGGAATGGCCTAGTTGACACGCTATTGATTAGGATTTGCTAGGTCCCCTCTCTAACCTATAAAAGGGTAAGTTATACCTATAAGTTGCTTTAATCCCATTGAAAGCTGCTATATCGAAATAGGTCATAGAGAGGAAGATCTGGTATTCCAATAGATCCTTGATTATCAAAGTGATCTACTTTTCTTTTAGTGAAGCAATGGCTCAAATAGGTACGTTTTAATTCCGTTGTATTTATTGATCTCAGTGTTTTACAATCATATATGGATCCATTATTTTCTTGATCGATTAGTTATTCATGTGAATAATTTTCGACATGTGGTATCAGAGCTTGTCATATATGATTGTAGAACCCAATTTTTTTTTCTCGTGAAAATATTCGAAATTTTCCTCTTTGAGCCGAATATGGGCATTATTTATTCGTGTGGATTTTTACTCGATTGATCCTGAAATCATAAGACTTTTGTTCTACATGTCAAGATCTTTCCAACCATATATAATTTGTATGGTTTCGTTGAGAATTGAGTGAGAATTTTAAATTTGAAATTCTAGGATTTATATATAGAAAAGGTCCTAGAATTTTAAGTTACATTCTAGCGTTACCTTCGTTTTTCTCTTCAATTCGACGGTAGCAACAATTGGTTTGGAGATTGTTTGTTTCCCTTTTGGATGAGTGATTAAGGTTTCGGCCGATTTTGCTAACTTGATCTCTAGGGTTTCGATACGATTCATGTTAGTAGATTAGTCTACACGCATTGCGTGTAGTTCTTTCCGTGGTTGTTGCTCGATCGTCCGTCTCGTTTCGATGCATACATGGAAGAGGGTCCGTAGGATGAATTGCGGACTCGTGAAGTTCGTGTGAGGGAAAAAGAATCCTGTTTTTTTTTCTTTTCTTCCTTCGCTGTAATTCACGTGGTTTGAGGTCATTCCTGGTCGGGATCATGCAAATTTGAAATGCTTAATCCTCGTCGTGTCATGACCTTGTGATCTTGATGTTGCTGATTGTATGTACGGTTCGGTTTTCGAGAATTTCCTTCTTAAAAGGTTTGATCTTTGGGAACTCTTTAGCATCTTTGAGAGATGAGCTTGTTTTTTGTCATGTCGCTGGATTGCGACATACTGGTTTTGACCTCTTTTTCTGCTTGTCCACCAGCCCATAATCCCACAGGACAAGCTGTGAATTGTCAGTTGGAGGATATGAAATTTTTGGGTTTTCAGATAGATGCTATCCTTCTGATAATAATTTCAGGAATTTCGAAGTTTTGTTTCCCTTTTAACTTGACGGGTACAATTAAGCAGAGAAGTGATTTACACTAAAAAAAAAAAAAAGGAGATGTGATTTGATTAATAGGGTTGGTGAATCTCATAATACTTTTAGAGAATTTTTATGACGTAGAAGAGCAAAAGGACCATAGGAAATTTGAATGTTGGCTTTGTTCGAGGTTACAGTCTTTTTCAGATTTGGACCGGTGACTAACGGAAGACTATAGCGTCAAAATGCGAATTAATCAACATTACTAAAAATTATGGCGAACCAAACATACCCTTCATGTCTTCTTGTGTGGTTTTACCATGAGTCATCAGAGTGGACTGGCTTAACAAGATTGAGGTTTGGAAGTTCTCTTTACAGAGATTGTACTTGATCTCTTGTGGGTTTCATGCTAACATGCATGAAGGATACTTCTAAATTCAGATGATATGATTGTATAAAATAGGTGGAGATTGAGTTATTGCATGACTACGAAATTTCCCAAATTTAAAAGATGCCAAATTTAAACATGCCAACCAAGGGTTGATAGTGAGGAAGTGTGAGATAAAGATTGTCCTCATGACTTTTTGATGTAATGATTACTGATAGTTATGAAATTTTTGGCTCCCTATAATTCTAGTAACCATTCGTATCCATTCTTGATTTGCCATGAGTCCGAAATATTAAAATAATAATAAAACAACAACTTTAAAAAAAAATGGCAAAAATTGTTGTTTGAAAAAGTGCAATATGATCATTGGAAGCACATGTTATAAAGTGTTTCATATTGTTTGATGAATTGTGGGCATAAATTATTTGAGTTCCCTATTGATAAAAATTAGTGTATACAATTACTTGCCTAAAGGGGATAAATTTTTTGAAAGTTATGTGTAATTTCCCCCTCTATATTGATATATTAGAGATGAATGATGGGGATGTGTGACTCAAAAGGTTTATCTACCTAAAAGGGACAAATTTTTTAGAGTTATATGTAATTCCTCTCTATTTTGAGATAATGTAGATGTATAATTTAAAGGATTTGTCTGCCCAAAGGAGATTGATCCTTGAATATTATATGTAATTCTCATTTATCGTCTCTATATATTGATATCATGGAGATGTATAATTTAAATGATTTGTCTGCCCAAAGGAGATGGATCATTGACAATTATGTGTAATTCTCCTTGTTATCGTTTCATAATCTTCATGTTATGGAAAATAATGGTGCATTATACACTCTGCCCAAAGGGGAGTTTGTGATATGCTAATTATTTTGTTGAATGGCTCATTGCCCATAATTGATTTTATTGCATTATATGTGACAACACTACAGCTGTGTTTTATTTTAAGAATGACAAGATTATCAATGCGTCCAAACACATGGAGATCAAATATTATATTGTTAAGAACTTTGTCAAAAAGTGAGACATTGTGATTGAAAATATCATAATTAAGTCCATGTTGACTGATCCTCTAATAAAAAGGCTTACGACCTATTTTGTTTAAAGAACATGTAAAGAATATGGGTATCTTAGATTCTTTTGATTTCTTTTGTTAGTGGGAGTTATACAAATTGTATTTCTGGATATTATAGTTATATGCAGACTGATAATGCTTTTGTGATGTTTATTAAAGTATTTATTTTAATAATTGTTGTTATTGATTATATTGTTATCATTTCTCCTGTTGACTGAGAAATAGAAGTATAAAACAGTATTTTTAAACAAATTTTAGTTTAAAGATAACTGGATGTCACTGATTATGAGATCTCATGTTGGATTGTGACATAGTTGTGCAATTTCATATTGTTTAGAAATTGCGTTAATGCAGTTTCATGTCGTTGAGAAATTGTATTGAGGACCGATAAGAAATAGTGTATATTTTGATCACATGTTAGCGCTATTTCTTACTACACTACTAGGCCCATAATCCATGAAAATATAATACTTATTATATGTGATTATGAAAGGTCTTGTGTAATGGTATTTTCTTAACATATTGATCTCCATAGTCCTATACTGAGGTTATATAGGATTGGATTGGATTTGAGATGCTATTATTGAAATATTATTTTTTAAAGTTGTGGCTACATAAAACAAAATTTTCAGTTATTAATTCGATAGTGTCGTTTTCAAATATAATTTTTTTTTCAAAATAAAATAAGTAAATTAATGTAGCCCAAGTGGGAGAATGTTGGAAATTTCTTATAATATGGGCTTACATTAATTAATTGATTTTCTATTTTAAATAATCGGGCTAATGAATATTCCAATATTAATTGAACCCTACAGTGATCTGATTAAATTGGGTATTGGCATCTATTGATAACGGGCCTAGTTGAGCAGCAAAGTGTAGGCAATTATGTTTAACTAAAGCCCGTAATGGGAAGGGCCTAGTTGACACGCTGTTGATTAGGGTTTGCTAGGTCCCCTCTCTAGCCTATAAAAGGGTAGGTTATACCTATAAGTTGCTTTAATCTCATTGAAAGCTGCTATATCGAAATAAGTCATAGAAAGGAAGATCTGGTATTCCAATAGATCCATGATTATCAAAGTGATCTACTTTTCTTCTAGTGAAGCAATGGCTCAAACGGGTACGTTTTAATTCCGCTGTATTTGTTGATCTCGGTATTTACAATCATATATGGATCCATTATTTTCTTGATTGATTAGTTATTCATGTGAATAATTTTCGACATAATACCCCATGCCACCAAATGAATTATCTAGAGCACTATCTAAAGTTGGAGATGTTGCAAGAACAGCTCTAGACGCATTTAATTTTGGACCACTGATAGGTGAGGCTCTCTCCGATGTTAACATGGGAGAATCGCTATCCAACTGGAGCAGTAAATTTTCGATGACCAAAAGATCATCAAGCAGCATATCTACACTGAATATATCGAATTATAATAAAGGAACAAACAGATGACCAAATGAGAAGAACATATGTCATGCAATCGCTGGAAAAGCCTTCTGAACTAAACAAACAATTAGATGGACAAAAATGAAACTGTATCAAAATATCTTACCAGATCATAAATCAGCGTTGTATGCTGCATGAATGAACATTACAAACCTCTTAATCTAACCAGTTTGTCCATAGAATAACTCATAATATGTCTGCTTATTGGAAATTTGAAAATCTTCCGCTTTCCAACAGAATAACATCCAACTAAACCCATAGCGAAAGGAAAACATGAGACAAATGATATAGATGGCCATTCCCATTTTGTTGTATGAGTCTCACTCTTACATATGAACCATGGTAAAGCCAGTGAAAACTAAAATGAGAAGATTACAAGACGAGAACCACAAAAAAGAGTTCCAGTTCCATGTGGACTGTGATTCCCATTTTATTTTTAACTCTTGTCTAAGATCATTATTGCACCGGAAAAATTAGTGCTGATAATACAATTGGAACTGAAAAAAGTCAGTTTATGTATATAAACTTTGTATATAAATGAAAAAAGTCAGTCCATGTGATCTCCAAGACTCCAACCAAAATTAGATCCATCAACACCATATCAATCAAACCTAAGAAAAAGAATCTTCTCAAGAGTTCGTGACCAAATTTTCGAATTAAATCTGTCTGATAAGTCTATACACTCAACCCCAAATATCTTTAGTTTCATCAAACAAGTAAGTAAATTCAATCAAAAGGCGAGTCTAATCTTATGCTAAGTTTTAGAAGATCTTCTGCTAAGTTTTTCAAAACAATTTTAACAATCAAGTCCAGATCACATGGGTTAAGTGTCTTAAAGATATACCTTGGCAGCCAGTTGGCATTGATCGCACTTGTGTATCACTCAATAATCTCTTTCCAATCCATGCAAGACTCGAGCCGTCTCACGGACGGTCTATAAGGAGGTCCTAGTTGTGCTCATGTGGAGAGAGAGGCATTTTGTTACTGCGTTGTTAGGGCTTTTGACAATAACCTTATAAATGTTGAATCTCTATGTGACAAGTTGTGTTGAGTAGTTCTTGTTCATATAGAATTTCTTTTAATTGATGTGAGATATTTATGACAACATTGTCATTGGTAATATGCAGCTCAAAGTTCCATATATTGTGTATCGCCACTATTTATGTGAAGTGTTTCCAAGTCTAGGTTGGGCTGGCTTGAACCTCTCGTGAGTAGGTTTGGTCTACACACCACAAATAAAGGAAGCCTTACGGGCTTAGTCTCAAGAGAACCCTTTAATACTTGAGTTGGTAAATGAGAAATAAAGTGATAAGGAAACAATTAGAAAGGGTCTATCTTAGTGTATATAGATAGGCACATAGTTGGGTAAGGCTGGGATCGCATTACCTGTCCCCGCCCCCATGAGGTGGAGCTTAGCCGACCACCCTCCCATGCGGTGTGGAGAGGGCGCGCTTCCTCGCAAGGCATGGGGCACCATATCCCAACGTGGCAAATAAATTTCAAGTAATTATGTACAATAAAGAAAGTTATATAATTGTAAGAGTTTTCATGACAATTTGCTACTTTAAAATTATTCATATTCCATAATTATTAAAAAAATATCAGAATCTCATGTACGTGAGTCTACTTATTTATGTTAATTTGTTTGTACTCTTCACTTTATAACATATTTTTCATTCTATATTAGTTTTGAATAAAGCAGATAGTAAATTATAAATAGTTATTTAATATGTACCAACATGTGATTCATACATATCGTACTATTTATTTGTAATTAATTATGTGTTTTTAATATACAAGTGAGGGGACTGACTGGACAAAAATGCTGCGCTGCTTTATGTGCATCTTCAGACCACGCCGCTTTGGGCGAGGTGTTCATCTCTCGAAATTTTCCCTGTTTGGACTACTTGCCTCTCTTGGGCTCAATGAGGTAGGCTGGGTCCTCAAAAAAGGGTTGAAAAGTTTAGCTATAGCCGTCACGCTCCTTCATGTCATTTGATCTAGGCAA
Source organism: Eucalyptus microcorys (assembly GCA_014182515.1). Taxonomy (NCBI): domain Eukaryota; kingdom Viridiplantae; phylum Streptophyta; class Magnoliopsida; order Myrtales; family Myrtaceae; genus Eucalyptus; species Eucalyptus microcorys. Next base: position 11,515,461 of record CM024569.1, read on the forward strand.
GAAGTTCTCTTCTCTAATTTGGATTTCTATGAGGTCTATTGCCAATGCCAAAAATCAACTTGGGTGCATCACCTAGGGGTTCGGCTAATAAATTACTAAGCCTAAACTTAGTCCGAACTCTCTTAAACTTATACCAATTCACGACTTAAGTCCAAGTTCTTAACATGCAAATAATTTTCAATTAAGAGTCACCACTAATTTATTTTTTGTTGAGTCGATTAAGAACCCAAGTAAAGTTAAGAAGAGTTTATTTTACTTATACAAACTAGAGATTGTAGCACTGAAACTTGGTTACATTAGATTTTTCTTATGTCATTTTGGTACCGCTCATTTTATCAAAAATATATTTAGCATACAACTTGGATTCATTTTATTATTTTTTAACATGTGAGGTGATTACACGGATGTGCAAACATTCATGCAACATCCAATAAAACAAAATAGTAAATAAATTGCAAGTAATTAGAAAAATTGCATATCTAGCCTAAATATGATTTCTAATTATTACACAATTTCAACTAACTATTTTTTTGGGTTTTACTTTGTTTAATGAAAACTATGCTTTATACAATGTATGCAATACCAGCTTACTCTAGATGCAATAATGTTGAAAAATGATGATTTTTAACTAGGTGGCTTAATTCTAATGATGAGAAAATTTAATTTGTGACTACGTTAATGTGGCATGTGACTTTAATTAAATTAATCTAACATGCGGACTACATAACATGCGATTTTAATCAAATAACCTAACTCTAATGACGGGCAAAATTACTAAGCATTTTATTCTAACATGACACGCATTCTAATTAAATTAATCCACGTGACATGCAATTAGATGACTATAATTCTATATGACACGTACATGATTTTTTTTGTATTTTTCATAAAACTTCGAAATTGAATATTACCATAAATGAACTATAAAGATTAGGATACTATCTAATTTAAATTAGGAAATAAAGTATTCTAAGCCCTAATTTAAATCAGAAAATTACCCTAATCTTCTAGATTTGACATAAATGCTATCTATCCACAAATATCCTAATATATTTAAGGAAAAAGCAATCAGAATCTATTCTAAACATACAACATGATCTATAAAAATCTATTCAAATTCCACCTATTCTTTTTTGTATATTTTTAATAGGAAACAAATTAACTCAAATCAAAAAAAAAAAACAGAGAGAGAGAGAGTAAGAAACAGTCACCAAATCATCCAAAACACATCCACTCTATTCAATTTTGGTAATGAATAAAATGAATGATCGTATCCAAGTGGTAATGAATACAATAGAAGATTTTCCGTACAAATGGGATCATATGATCATATCTGTGGTTGAGATCAAATTGCGGTCCATATGCACATTGTTAAATGAGGAAAATTTCCTCATTTAACGGGTATTTTTGGTATCTTAAGAAACATGCATTACCACTCAAATATTTGATTGGATTACGGTTCATCCCCAGGGCCTTTATCTAATTAAGCTCAAAGCCTTTTAATTTTAATGGGCTGAACCAGTTCAATTAAAGCTCAAGACCCCTCCTTTTCCTCCTGTAATTTCGGCCACTAACACTCCTAGCCTAGGCCGAATTTCACTTATTGTGGGCCCCTATCCACGTGACTAATTCAGGCCCATTCATCACCGCTGGTCTGATTTAAATGCAATTAACATATGCTCTTTAAAACTTTATGATATGCAATTTAATATTAATATTTTTATTTAGGGACTAAAGGTTAGCCCTTAATTTTGTATACAATTAATTCTGAATGGTTAAACAAAATTTAGGTGTCATCACACATGATCACTTCTTGCATGTTAGTGGCTTTAGTTAAAATCAATTAAGACTGCTTGCAAAATATTATTTTGAAAATAAAGAAAAATGGTATCCAAATGGCATTACATTAATCAAGCATAATCAAGTCCCCAAATCCATTGAATCTCTTGTTCATAGAAGTAAATGTACTTTCACATTTTATTTGAGTGTCTAATCTAATTGATTAGCAATGGCTCCAAAAGGTAAGAAAATTGCATGTTAAATTAAACACCAAGTTGTAATTGGTTGGGCCTGAAAGAGCATTTATACATGAATGATTACCTCATGAGAGGAACCTTCACTCCTGTTTAGTAGTCTATTAGCTTTCTCTTTGGTGATTCACCTTTGAGAAGGTCGAGACATTATAATATCAAATATTATGTGTCACATGAACCAAGAATTTGGGAAGATTCTAGTAACCGGATTGCTATTTATCTAGCAACCTCCAATTTGCAATATTTGAGGTGTTACAAATGAGGTAGAATACAGATCGTACATGTATTATTCTAATATAATTGGCACTTCAAAATAAGATGACACCGAAAATAGCAACAGATGTTTGTGTTACAACACGTTATTTATTTCCACATATGATACAATAGAACATGTGGAGTTCTCTCTCTCTATTTTATTTTATTTTTTGGGTCGAAACATGTGGAGTTCATAATGCCAACTATTGCATGTCCCAAACTATTTATTAATTGCATCATTTCTCACTTACGCTTGAAGGTTTTGACAACTGTGGGCAAATGAGTTCTCTTGAAATAGTCCTCCCAATTGATACACCCCGGATCAAAGTAGAAGACACTTTCCAAGTTTACTCCATTGTCAAAGGCCGTGGCTCTCAAAGCCATCATATTTGTATCGTCAAAGCTAAGTCAATAAAAAAAAATAAGAATCAGAAATTATATAATTTTGTAGATAACTATCAACTATTTTAAAAATTTAAGCTAGGAGGTGAATTCATGGTAATATTTAATCATTCCGATACTCTTCCTCACGCGTAAGCTTTAAGGCATGGAAATATATAATAGGAGAGGCAAATTTAGGCTTATAAAAGTATAAACCCAAGACTTCTATATTAAATTTGTAAGATTGGTTGTTTCAAAAGTTATAATTTGAAAAGTGATTTAATAGTTAAATACTTGAACAGAGATTTGTATATAAGGGGAAGGAGGTGATTAATTAATGCACTCTGCACGCATATTGGCCAATGCATAGAAGCTTAGATGCTTACACCCCATTGAAGAATATATAAGGTTCGTAGAGGTCAGCCAATCGCAGGGCAGTGTTGACCTTTTTGTCCAAGTCAGCATGCAAGCCTTGGAAACACCCGCCAAACGCTGAGCTAGCAACTTTCAACGCCTTCATTCAAAATAATACAGAACTAGCTCAGATTGTTTAGAGAAAGAATAAATAATATAAAAAAATTCTTAAAATAATAATTTATATTGTTTACAAAAATAAATGAATAAAAAATATTTTCATTATCCATAAAAACATTTTGATATAAATTGCTGTTAATAACAAAAACATTATTCATGGAATAATTATTTTTGGCGATAACACATCCTCAAATTTCATGCGTCAAACAAAAATTAAGGATGCTTTTCCCATTTTCTTAATATCATGGAATATGCATGTCAATTAATTAGATAAAGTGCCCATTAGATTCTTATGTAACACGAGCCTAGGGTTTAAACAAAGCACATTTTTCCATCTTTTTTCGTGGATGTGACTTTTGACTATGACTTTTTGGCTTTCATCACTAGCTCTTTTTTCTTTTCTTTTTTTTCTTATGTTAGGGCCCCAGCGCTTTGAATTTATAAAGCAAAAAATTATGCATATTGCTGGAATGCAAAGTATTATTCAAACTTTAAATTTTTCATAATAGTTAATGTTTTATGTGTTTATATTTACGTATTTCTAAAGGTTTCAGCCATTTCCCGTTTAATGGAAGTCAAAAAATGAGAGTGGTAAATGTTGAAACATATTAAAAGAAACTGTCACTTCAAACAAATTAGCTAATTATTTGAAGATATGTTTATTAATTTCTAGATTATTACCACTTATATCAATAAAGAAATAAATATGTTGACTTGACTACTTAAAATTCATATAACATAAAGATTTTCAGATATTTGGGATCTTCAATTTTCTCCATATTTCAACTTATTGAATTAACTTTTAGTGACCATTTGATCTTCACTTTTTAAGTTATTTTGAACTTACCTTTGACAAGAGAATGTAACGTCTCATGTGCTTGTGAAAGCTGGCCGTGCTTCCCATAGTTCTAAGCTTACGAACTTTGACCGGCTTCCCATCCTCGTTGATCCAAGGACTGTCCTTGAAGTAACTCACAATGATGCGTCGAAGATCTGAATAGGACATAGGATGTTTCTTTGAGGAACCCACTTGGTAAATCTTGTTTGAATTGGGCTGATTAGCATGCACCACCATGGCCACAATCATAGCGTTTACCACCATATCAGCTGGTATCTACTCAAGATAAAATTCCATATTTAGGTTTAAAGGCATCGAATGCACATGTATATGAATAAATGTATGTCCTTATGTATTTTCAAATGTGCACAATAAAGTAATGGTTGGAATCTATAATTATGAATATTTTGCCAAATCAATTATCACAGGCCAATTCACAAAGGAGGAGTACATAATCAATTAAGCAAATGCAAAATTTAGGATGCTTATAATCATGGCATTTGGATGGTGGTTAACACTTGTCGAGATGATTAGATGTTACCATGTCGAGTATCGTGTTAGGATTGCCCAAGAAATATTTCAGTCTTCCTCTACCATAGAGTATGGCGATACTGTCCATAGTTCTGTGCCATGTATGTTTCCAAAGAAAGAAAGAAAAAAGTTAATTAGACTATACTAGCATGTTAAAAAAACAAAATACTCAGTTAACGCGATACTTATTGCTGTTACATGTCAAGGACTAAGGTCTCACTACATAATCAATCAATTAAAACCAACATTTTTAACCAGTAAAAGATATGCCCATGCGTGTGTTCATTTACCTATAACTTGCTCTGTTCATTTGATGAATATAACTGTCTATGAGACGTTGATCTTTTACCTATTCAAAAAATTTCTTTTCAAACTCTCCTGTCAACCTCCCTGAGTTTGATTTTTTTATGGCCCTTTATGAAAATCAAAGATCGCAAACATCATTTATTCATTGTTTAGCCTCCTCTAAAGGTTTAACTTCCTTGAAAAGATGGTGCGTTCATTAGTAGACCCGCCCGCGCAAGTCTATCTGATTTCTTTATGATCTTGTATTGCTATTTAGCAACTAGACTAAAAAAACAGATGTAGATATGTTTCTTGATTTTCTTGTTCAGTAACAACTTGCATTTTGCGAAGAACCAGGAGGTAATAATACTTGAGTAGTCCCTTCACTTTGGTTTGGAGTTCAATAGAGTTCTTCCACTTTTTTTAATTCAATTCAAAAACTAAGATTCGTTGAACACTGAATAAAAATTCAGGGACCACATATGATATTACTCCCAAAAAATAATGTCATAAGTGACGCTAGAAATTTAAAATGAGTGATTCTGTAAGATTCTACTAACTATGAGCAAACTATAATACTTGGAAGTTATTGCTAAAATTAGGAGTTCAATGTCAGACCACATTGAGAGAGAGAGAGATATCTGTGAAGGATAACCTGGGAGGGAAACCCTCAATCCAACCAGCAAAAGGTTCTCGATAAGTACTTGTTATGATTGTGGGTCTCATAACAGCAAGTTGTATATTTTGTTTGAGATGGTGTTGCATCATCATTTCCCCCATTGCCTTCGTTAAAGTGTATGTGTTTGGCCAACCATGCAGCCTTGCCCTTTGCATCAATTATAATGAATATCATAAGAATTGCTGAAGATTATAATATAATAGTACGGCCATATACAAATGAATTGACTGATGAGACATATTTTAACTACCTAACTCATGTTTTAGTTCTGAATATTATGGTCAAGCACCTTGTAAAGAGTTTATCACCAAAACTTCAAGTCCAACCAAAAACATTTTTTATGACCCAAATTTTCATGAAAAGAACATCAATATTATATAATCAACTTTTGATATAATTTCGACCAAAAAAAAAAAAAAAAAAAAATTTAGATATGATGATTGAGTAAGCTGATCTTGAGGTAATAGTCTAACTTGATGCTTGGCTTTGAAAGCCACAATTAAAGATGTAATTTTTAACTAACTTAATCATCAATTCCCTGTTCAAAAAAAAAATCATCATTCCATTATTTACATTTTTAATAATATTTTTTCTTTTTTTTTTTTTCTTTTCTTTTTTTTTTTTTTTTTTTTTGGTCCTTCCTTCTTCTTTTGGCCGGTTGCCCTTGGCAAGGACAACCAACTAGGGGAAGAAGGGAAGAAAAGAAAAAATAAATAATAATATTAAAAAGTGTCTGCGTCAATGCGGGCTAAACCATATAGGAGGGTAGTATCCATGCTAGCGATTTTCAACCAAAATTGATCTAATTGACTAAATTAGCACAAATACAAAAGGTTTTCAACTCAATTAGCCAAAAAAAGAAGATTTAAAGCTAAATTGACACGATTGCAATAAATTTGAAAAAAAATTGGTAATTTTACCATATGATACCATCAACTTTACAAATGATGATTGAGTAAGTTGAGCTTGAGGTAGTGGTCTAACTTGGTGCGTAGGTTTGAGAGACACAATTAAAGATGCAATTTCAACTAATCATCAATTCCATTGTTTACGATTCAATCAATAAAAAGCAAACCTTTGCAAGCCCAAATTCTTTAAAGCAATGGTGCTTTCTCTTTCTGAAGCATTCTTTTCTCGAAGTTCATTTATCAATTCTTCAACCAAGAGTTTCTCTTCATTCACGTCCAACTTCCTTGACCCGTTGAGCGTCTCACCCATACTAAATGTCTTTTCTCGTATAATTCCGGTCATATTGCCACATACATATGCTGAAAATAAAAGGTTCCATAGGATACACTGTCAGTGCAAACTACTTTTTAAATGAGCAGGTGGTGAAATAGAACCTATCATCTGCTAATTTACATAGCAAAAATATCAAGAGCAACCACAATCGAAAAAACACAAACCAGTTGATATGTGAAGTAGCATCTTTACGTTAACACATCTTACAGCAAACTCAGCAACATGCTTAGCTCCAAATACATTGACGGCTAGTGCAATGTCATATCTGTGGGAGAAAGATGGCAATAAACTCAAAATAAGATGAGGGAAAAGCCACGAATTCTCTGAACTAATTTTAAATTGGGCGGGGAGGGCAAGATTGTAATCACGTACCTTTCGTCGAATTTGGTAGTCGCGGCCGAACTAACAATTATGTCTATTTCTCTCCACATCTCCAACCTCAAATCAAAATCATGTACTCCCAAATTCTCGCAAGAAACGTCACCAGGAATCGGAGACAATTTCTCCACAATTGAGTTGAAATTCTCTGCCCACTCTGCCCTCAAAATGTCGAATAACTTCTTCTCTATGAGCTGTTTGCGACGTGAAAAGATTGAGAGTTGTTATGAAGGAAATTTTGTCTTTTATCTTAGTTTTCATATTCTTTTTCTTCCTTTGCCTTTATTTTCCATGTTAAATAGAGTAGAATTAATTCGAAATTACACGCCTAAGTGATTGTACCATCTATTGGATAGACCATTATACGGCTACTCTTGTAACGACTCAAGTTCTTTTCCTAAAAAAACACAAATCTCTTAATTTTCTTCCCTTAGACTCTATTTATTTAGCGAAGAACGAATAATTTGGAATATACCTATCCAAAAAATGATCATTTATATAGCTTAAAAAAATTAGTCAATGAAAAAAAAAAAAGTTTTCATCTTCAATAACAATTTATGTCTTCTATTTTTGTAGAAAATGAAAATATATTTCATTTATTCATTCTCATAAGCGACACAAGCAATTATTTGTAGAAAAATATTTTCCAAATTTTTCATTTTTCGAGAAACAAACGGAGCCTTAATATTTTTTTTTTTTTCAACACACATCTATGTGTGCTTTTTCTTTCTAGTCAATTTAGAACAAAAAGTGGATCTAACCATCCAAGGATAATTTAGAGTTTGATTCTCTACCTCTTCATGCAACCTCTGTATCGCTGCTTGTTTGTCCATAGCTCTTATAAGAACGTATATTTTCTTGACATTTGGTTGGGTCCGAAGAATCTTCTCCACAAAAACTAACCCGTCATAATAAATAATAGTTAGCAAAAAGATGGTCAATTGATGGCAATTGGCGACTAAGTATACTTCATACGTGAAGAGAGAGAGAGAAAGAGAGAGAGTACTCTTTGCGAGAAAGCCAGTGGCTCCCGTGACTAAGATGGTCTTGTTTTCAAGAAATTGGACAATATCCAACCCCATATTGGAACCGAAATGGACGAGGGAGTCTTGGAAGAAGAGTTAGGGGGAACTTGAAGAGTGAATTAAGCGCTGAGGCACAAAGGCTCCATATGTAGCTGCATTTTACCATGCCTGTCAACCTCATCCGTAACTTTTTGATACGTCAACATCGACATTGCAATACGGCGGAAAGAGTACATTAGCGGCTATAATTTCGTCCTGCGTGTTCACGATGTTCGAGGGTACAATTCCACATAGGCAAACTGCCTCGACAATATCGTCCGTATTTATCACGATTGATCACGTCCCAATAGATGTCCCTTGGTAGACAACCGCCGTTGATTGCACTTGAGTTCGCTCAATGATGCCGCTTCCAGTCCATGCAAGACTGGAGTTGTCTTAAGGACGACGGTTCATGAGGAGTGCTACTTGTGCTCATGTAGAGAGATGCCTTTTCTTTCAGCGTTGGTAGAGCTGCAACGATGACCTTGTCAAATTGAAATGGAGTTGAATTTGTCACCAAGTTTTATGGATTATTAGAATGGAGTTGAACTTGTCAAATTCAATTTTTTTTTCCTTCAAATTCTATGGATTATTGGAATGGAGTTGAATTTGTTAAATTGAAATAATGAATAATATTAACAAATGATGGATTAATGTTTTTAGTATAAATTTCATTCCATGCTCTTTTTTTTTTGTTTAAATGTAAGCATTATAGAGCATATGAAGTACAGCAGCTTATGGGCACTCCCTGCATTACAAATAGAGCTAATAATTCAAAAGGATGGAGGTAAGAATTCTCCGTATAGTAACCAATACAACATTTGACTGGGAAGGTTTAATATTTGGGTAAAGTGAAGCTCTACTTTTATGCACCTTGGCCAAAATAAAATAAATGTTAGTTGATTTGTTTTGAAACCGTCTATGGTTATGCTCGATCCAAAGGCAATATATGGTTGAAACGATCTATGGTAGCACTCCATTCTAGGCTTTTTATTATTATTTATTTATTTGTCAAATTTGAATCAAATTAATTTGATTCAAATAATCAAAAATGATAATTTATCATATATATTTTTATATACATTTAATATATAACGTGTCGGAATTCTCTACTTTTGATAAATGACGTGTTGAAGTGTCGTGTCATGTTTATTTAGTTGTCAAATTTGAATCAAATTAATTTCATTAAAATAATCAAAAAATAATAATTTATCATTTATATATTTTTATATACATTTAATATACAATGTGTCCCAACATATTGAAATTTTCTCTTTTTTAAAAATAACGTGTTGGCGTGTCGTGTCGTGTCGTGTCGTATCACATGTGACATATCACGTGTCGATGTCAGTACTACTTAAGGCCCATCATCAATAAAATTATCAACACATTCACTATTTGACTTTTATCATTTTCATTCCCTCTCATGTGCAAATTTTATTGATAACCACTCAAGGAAATTGACACATAAAATAAATCTAGAACAAAATATTGGCTCGAATACCATATTAGAATAATGGTAGAGACTTTATGTGTATAAGGCTCAGTCAAATCTCACAGACAAATCATGTTTGATACTTTAGCATGTATATTCGGGCCCTTTTTTTTGTATCGATTATTATTAATTTCTATGTTTTGTCTAAAACATTTATATTAGTTGATCATGATCAAATAAAAAAATCTTATAGTTTGTCATCACTTTGGGTAAAAGATTCGTGAATGCATTTTCAAGATGATCGAACTCCGCATTTAATGTCATTATCAATTAGTTTTTTGATATCTGTCCCCATTTTGATCAGTGAGTAGTTGGCTATTTCAAGCGATTGTATTGATTGTTAGTTTGATATCTATTATATGGACCCAACTGAACACCACATGTAATGTCGCTGTCAAAACATTTATGCACAGCTGCTATTCAATCCTTCCTAGAACCCCACATTGAATAGATCGAATCAAATATATGCTGAAAAAACGTTGTATCCTAATACTGTCAGACAAAATAACGTGACCCATCAAAAGAAGTATCCGAACGTGACCACTGGAGATAGAAACCATTTTTTTTTTTTTTTTTTTTCAGTCAGAGAGATGGAAACCCATTTGAAGTGGCGATAACATCACAAGCCATCTTTCATCTTATTTGAGACTAAAGGTATTACACTTTTATTGTTAAAAGAAGTAATTGGCGCCAATTAATTAGCAAATACCTTTAGAGCTTTTCAATCTGGAATTTTTCAGGTCAGCTATCTCCCTTGACCCAACTTTCTTTAATTTCATCTTGCACAACTGGGGATTGCATTCCACTGGTGCCCTTTTATGTTTCTTGACCAATAAAAAGGTAGAGAAATGCAATTGCATTTGCACATATTGACATCTATAATGATTTTAAAAGTCCTTGTCCCTTCAACGCAATCTTCCTCATTTTCAACATTTTGTAGGAATAGGGTAACTCATGCTTAGATTTTTAGGCTTTGGCATTGATGATAGTTTTTCCTCCTTTTGGGTAAATGACCAATGCAATTAAGATGATGGAACTCCATATTATTAATGTCATTATCGATTAGTTTGTTCCTATCGTCCCCATTTATTCAGTGAGGTAGTTGGCTTTTCAATCAATTGCATTAGCTGTTAGTTCGGTATCTATTATGTGGACCTATGTCAGGGTTGATGGGATTTTTTTTTCTTTTGGTCAGAAGGTTGGTGGGATTTTAAATAGCAAAAAGTAGGGGTGTGCAACCGGACCGGGTTTACCCGGTTCCCGGTCCGGCCCACCCGGAAAACAGGGTCGGGAACCGGTTCCGGTTGAAACCGGTCCAGGAACCGGTTCCCAAACCTGAGACCCTGTTTGAACCGGTCCGGGAACCGGTTCCAAGGGTTTACCCACCCGGGAACCGGATCGACTGGACCGGTTTGGGAACCGGTTGGAGGACCGGTTTGTAAGCCCCCCAAAAAGACCAAAACCCTAATTTCTACTTTCTATCTTCACCGGCTTCCTCTCCTCCCGCGACACCCGCAGACGGCAGCTCGCGACCTCCGCCCGTCCGGCGTTCGTCAATCCTGGTTCCGCTCGCCCACCGTCGCCCCCTGAAATTGCGACACCACCTCTGTCAACCCGGTTCCTGGCTGCTCGCCAGCCTTGCTCCGAGCTCCCCTCCCGAAATCACGAAGCCGACGCCGCCTCTGCCGCTCTCGTCGCACCCCTCGCGCTCACACCACCGCCGCCGTTCCGCCGGTCATCTGAAGCTCCGCTCCACTGGTTCTGCCCGCGAAGCCGTTGACCCCCGCCGAGCTTGCACCCGAGCGCCGACGCCACCTCCGTTCGATCTCGCCGTTCCACCTGCTGCTATTGCCTCGCCGACGCCCCTGACCCGTAGATCTCGCGTCCGCAAGCCCACCTTGTCGCATCTTCGAGCAACCCACAGTAGCCCTTCCTCCTCCGTCCCCTCCGGCCTTAAATAAGGAAAGACGGCAACGACACTTTCTCTCTCTACCAAGAAGCTCCATCTCCATCTCCCTTTCTCTCTCTAGCGTCTCCGTTGTCTCGCCACGGGGATGAGGGAGGAGGAGGAGGAGGAGGTGGAGGAGGGGGAAGCAGAGATCGACCGCCTGCCCGTCGACGTGCTGGCGCATGTCTTCTTCATGATCCCGTCCTTCGCCGATTTGGCGCGGTACGTGCTATTGACCGCAAGGAGTTCCCATTCTTGCTTTCTGGTTCCGGGGAAAGAAGTTGTTTTGTCTGCGGTTCCGTGTGGTGTTGATGATTCTGAGACGTGGGTTGTGATCAAAAACCGAAATTTCCTCGCAAGGCGAGCGGGGTGTGCAGGAAATGGAAGCGTGGGGTGAAGCTGTCGCTGGGGCGGAGGGAGAGGCTCAGCTTCGCGGGGCTGAAGATGGACGACAATTCCACCGCCCGCGTCGTTCGCCGCGCATACGCCCTCCGTGAACTCGACATGTACTCCCTATGTCTCTGTCTCTGTCTCTCTGTTTACCGTGCAGCATGATTGATGGAGGGTTGTTGGCAGTTTGTTAGGATTCTTCTTGAATTTGGAGATTGGTACATGGAGGATTAGTTACTTAGGAATTGTTTGATGATTAGCTTATGATGTGTCTCTATGGATTTTTGAACTTTTGCTGATTGAATTGTCCACAGTTCGAAGATTTGTTGGGGCTGCCATATTACCGATGAAGGGCTGTACAGAATTTCACTGACGAAATGCGCGGCGAAGCTTACGTCCATCTCTCTGTTGGGGATGACAGGGGTCACCGACCAAGGTGTTGTTAAGCTGGTATGTTTGTCGTTTCGAAGTGATGGTTAGCTTCTGCAGATGTTATGTGTGTAGGCTTTAGTCTTGTTCTGTGGTTGGAGCGATTTCTGGGTGTTGATGGTCGTTTCTTCATTCAGAGTTCTGATGCTAGTGTTCCTCAGTGATAGTGTCGGCGTTGCTTATTAGTCATATTGTGCAATCTGATAAAAATCAGTGCAAGAACTTGAAATTGTCAATACCTTGCTCTGTTGATGATTATATGTTTTATTCGCATGCCACTTGTCTATGGGATAACTGAGCCTGAAGTTCTCTCACAATCCAGTCCTAACTTTTTGGAAAAAAAGTTTGACCATCAAGTCCTTTTGATGCACGAGGCTTAGAACTTCTTGTGTGCTTTCCCCATCATCTGAGCCATTTCTGCAGATTGCAAGAGCTACTGCTTTGCAACATCTGAATATTGGCAGCACATTCATCACCGATGAATCATTATATGCAATTGCCAATAGCTGTCCACATCTGAAGGTGAGTTGCTCTGGGTGTTTACATATGAGTGTTGTACAGTAATTTTTTTGCAAAACAGGTTCCAATATAAACAGGGTCAACCCTGTTCCCGGACCGGAAAAACAGGGTGGGCCGGGAACAGGGTCCAATGCAAACAGGGTAGGAAACAGGGTCCAAAAAAGGAGAACCGATTATAATAGGGTAGGGAACAGGGTCCAGGTCTAGACCCTACCCATCCTGGACCCGCTCACCCCTAGCAAAAAGTAGGTGCACAACTGCACTGTGCTATTGTCTCACTGCTCTTTTCCTTGAGGAAACGTTGTCGGACTGCAGTTCTCAAATAATCGATTTATGTTTCAGTCAAATAACAATTCGATCAGAGTGACTTTATGACGTAGTCATCTATCGGTCATAAAATCGTATTACTCATTAGGTCAGCCCTAGTTTATTAACTAGGTCTATCCATGATTTTTTTTTTAAAAAAAAATTATGTAGACAAATGTCGAGCTTTATGACTAAATAGCATTGCCGAGACATTGTACGTACATACACTTTTTGCAACATTTAAAGGTCCGCTTAGTGTTTAACGCAAAAACCTTCACAGACGTGAAGATGTTGCTTTTATCTACAAAGTTTGTTTCTCTCACCATATTTCACGCTGTCGTTGGATCACGTGTGGATTATGAACATTTGTCGGCGAAAAAGAAAATAATAATAATAGTAATTTTATCTTTGTAATGTGAATGGGCTTAAAAAGTCAAAGGCATAGTCATAGTGAAAGATCTTATGTTCGCACCATATACCTATCGATATAAATGAGTTTGTTAACATTTTTTGTCACATTTTGCAGGAGCAAAATGGTTTCCACAGCTTGCAAGCCGACCTAAAAAGGAATATCCACAACGCAATGCGAGCGGCACCTTACGCATAGTTCAAGGGCATGTAAGCCTTAGTTTTGTGATCAACTCATTGATAAATTCACATAAAATCATGGCAAATAAATAAAGTAGTGACTATACAAAATGAAAATTTTAGTCATCACCGAAATTGTTAAATTAATTTCTCGAGTTTGAATTCGGATAACAATTTGTTAAATTTAATTTGTTAATAAAAATTTTCCAATGAGATTTCAAATTGAATAAAAAAAACCCTTCTTTCTTTGGATTCATTAGAGCTGCACAAAAAAAGAAATAAAAATAAAGATATAACAAAGGTTTTCTTTTTTTCTTTGTGTAGAACCTTGTTACGTTGAAGAATCAAAAGTGGTGGGCCAGGGCAAATTGTTGACCTTGGGCGCGCACACATATAAAAGGGTGTTACTTTTTTGGTTGGAAAAAGTGACGTGAAGCCCTAAAAGTAGAAGGAGCTGCACGTCCACACCGCTTGAGAAGAGCCGCAAATTTTTTTGAAGCTACGCGAAGCCTTGAATAAGAATGCGAAGCTGTATGTACACGGATCAAAAACGAAAGCTGGAGTTCTTAATTTTGGTATATGTAGAGCGTTTTGTTTTGAGCTTAAACGAGTATTAATTTTGTGTAGTGAGTTATGTCCAAGTAAGTTGTTTATTTATAAACACTTTGGATTTTAACTTAAGTTTAAGTGTGGAAAACACCCGAGCGTGTGAGCAATTATAAACTTTGATTCTCTGATTATAGTTGATTATTTGTTGCTGGCTCTCCCGGTAGACGTAGGTACCGATACTTGAACCGAACCACGTAAATTTTTGGTGTCATTATTATTTCTCGTTTATTTCTCTGATGATTTCGCGTTAACGTAAATTGTAAGATCCTGTCGTTTTTACGTATCATATTCCAACAAAAATCTCATTTTTGTTTTCTCTTTCCTTTTCTAAACCAATCCAGGTTCCATGATACGAAAATAAAAGCTTTAAAAGGCACAGTCATAGAGAATGGAGTGGACTTGGAAAGTGTCTTCCGCTTTGATCTAAGATATATAGAACGGGGGGACTATTTCCAAAATCATTTTTCCAGGATTCACCACTACCTACAAGCTTAAGCGAGCGATGCTCTCAAATATCGTGTTTGGACAGGCAATAGTGGATGTAATGAATTGATTATCTGGAACTCTATAGTTATGTGAAAATGAACCACAACAATGTCACATGCATGCGGTTATTAGTTGTCCTTTCAGGTCAGGTACAAATGCCTTCAATAATCGGTAGCTTATTCTTAATAATTTTCATGCCATTAGAGCTCGCCCTCAATTCATAGCTTCAAAAGAAAAAAGTGTGTATTCTCAGTCAGTGTAAATAGTGAGTTAGCCACTAATTCTTCTGGAAAAAGAAAAGCTAGCATACCGCAGTTGTTTGTGGCATTAAAGGATTTCTAGCTCAACAACTAGAGATCATCCATTCAAATCCCACCAATTGCGTCAAAACTATTCCATCTACATAAACCTAACCCCTTATAGGCCTACAAGATGTTTCATAGGCTTTCCGATAGCCAAGCCTTCACACCTATACTCCTGGATTATAGAAAAAAGAAGTCTTTGACAAGATGACCTCTTGCCTTTTTTGTCGGTGATTGTTATTGGGGTCCTATCAAAGTTGTTAGAGCAACTGTTACCGGAAGGAGTTTGAAGTTTCAGTCTGTTGTTGTGAAATTCACTTTAGGCACTTATGCTTTTTGCTAAGGACCTCGTGATGTTTCTGAATGGTGATGTACATTCTTTATAAGTTCCGTCTACTTTCAGCAAGTTTCAAAGCTATATCTGGTTTTAGGATTAACCAAATCAAACAGAGCTATTTTCCTCTGGGATTTCAAATCGAATGCTTGGTCTTAGAAGGGTTATATGATGGAATAAAGCTTATGTCATATACTCGAGCTATTTTTATTTGGGGTTTATGGCTAAATTGCGACAATTTGAAGGATAAATCCTCCTAGACTCCATCTGTTCCATCTAATGCTTCTTCCATTTTCAATTTATCCAAGACTTGAAGAACATTGCTCGACTCTTCATGTATAAACCATCTTATTGCCGATGGAAAATTTCCCTTTTTGTGGCATGATCATTTGCATCCCACTCACTCCTTTTGTCGAAGAAATTCTCTAGTATAATGACATAATGTTTCTCCATTTTTCTTATAACTCAACTGTAGTCATGTTCCATATGCATTTCAAAAAGTTATATACAATAAAATCAAATGTACATACAAGTGACTTTTGACCATTGTTGACTTTCTACCGGAATGCCCTCTTTCCGTTTAAAGACTCATTTACTTCCAACAATCTTTTGTTTCTTGGGTACTTTGACCAGCTCTCATGTCTGATTTCGATGGAGTGATTCTATCTCTTCACTCATAGCCCTTAGCCATTGTGACGACTCCGGACTAGCCATCGCCTTAGAGTAAGACGAAAGCTCATCTGTCTCCACCTCAACACATACAGTCAATGCATAAGCAATATCTGTATAACCATAACGTACCGGTGATTTAATTTGTCTTCTCTATCTATCTGCAGCTATAGTCTGTTGTGGCTTTGCTGGTCGTTCACTATCACCGACTTTAGGAACTACGGCTTTATTTGCAGTCTCAACTTCTGTTACCTTCAAGGTCTCTAGAGTCTCCACTTGAAGCTCCACCTCACTTATGACACCATGATCTGTCTTCTCTACTGGTTGTGTCTCAGAACTCCTCTTTTGAAGCATTACAGTCTCGTCGAAGATCACATCTTTGCTGATTAGAAAACCAGGTGATCTGGGATCAGTGCATCACAACTGGTAGCCTTTCACCCTATGTGCATAACCTAGAAATATGCACTTCTTCGCCCTCGGCTCAAGCTTACCATCACTCGCATGAGTATACGCAAGACATCCGAATATACGTAATCCGGAGTAATCAACAAGTTTTCCCGACCATACTTCCTCAAGAGTCTTCCACTCGATAGCAAATGATGGAGATCGATTAACCAGGTAACATGCCATGTTTACTGCTTCAGCCCAAAATTCCTTACCAAGTCCTGCATGCAAAAGCATGCATTGAGCTCGCTCAAACAAAATTCTGTTCTTCCATTCTGCCACGCCATTCTGCTATGATGTCTCAGGTACTATGCGGTGTCTCGCAATACCTTCTTTC
Organism: Eucalyptus microcorys; assembly: GCA_014182515.1. NCBI lineage: Eukaryota > Viridiplantae > Streptophyta > Magnoliopsida > Myrtales > Myrtaceae > Eucalyptus > Eucalyptus microcorys. The sequence continues at coordinate 11,532,537 of CM024569.1, forward strand.
TCGCAAAACTCAGTAAAATCTTTACCACAGAACTCCATGCCATTATCGAGTCTCAGGCACTTGATTTTTTTATCTGACTACTTCTCAATCAATGCCTTAAATTTCTTGAACCGATCAAACACATCATATTTGTGCTTCAGAAAGTATACCCATACCTTCATTGAATAATCATTGATAAATGTCAGCATATATCAAGCACTTCCTTTCGAAGGAACTGAAGACAAGCCCCAAACGTCTGAATGAATATATTCAACTGATCATTTGGTCGAGTGAATAGCTGTAGTAAACTTAACTCGGTGCTGCTTCCCATAGATGCAGTGCTTACATAAGTCCAGCTTTCCTGTTTTCTGACCCTTCAACAACCCCATTTCACTCAGTATCGTCATACCTACCTCACTTATGTGCCCCAAACGCATATGTCATAATTGAGTCAAGTTAGAATCTGACTCACCTGATGAAACTATAGCAGTTCTGATCACAATCTCTCCCAATAGATGATAGAGAGTATTCACTTTCTTCCCCTTCATCACTGTCATGGCACCTCGAGAGATTTTCAGTATTTCACCTTTAGCGGTATACCTACGCTCGATATCATCGAGTGTCCCCAGAGAAATAAGGTTCTTCTTGAGCTCTGGTACATGTCTCACATCTGTCAATGTGCGCACCACCCCATCGTGCATCCAAATCCAAATTGTTCCTATCCCCACAGCCTTACAGACTGCATTATTCCCCAAAAGAACCCTACCACCATCTGCAACTTGGAAAGTAGTAAACCGGTTATTATGAGGCATCATATGATAAGAACACCCCGAATCTAGCACCCATTCGTTTCCTGACGAAATAGCAGTCACACATAAAACAGCTTCTGCATCACTATTGCTCCCCTCGGTAACGTTTGCCACACTACTTGTGACATTCTGCCTATCAATTTTATTTCTCCGCTTTGGACAATCTCTCCTGATGTGCCCCTCCTCATGAGACTCAAAGCATTTCACACGTCCCTTAGACTTTCTATGGCGTTATTTCGATCTGCTTTTACCTCTGCTGTTACAAGGCCCTCGATGTTGTTCTCTACCTCAAATCGTCAGTGCTTGCGCTACTCCTTGCGCTAGACCGTCATCTCGCAACTTTCTCTACCACTCATTAGAAAATAAGACGGACTTTACCTCTTCTGAGGTAATCATAGTACGCCCATGCACCAGTGAATCAGTAAAGTGCTCCCATAACAACATCATGCCCTGCTCTTCATCATCAAGTATCTTACCGACGTTCTTCAGATCCATCATGAGTTTATTAAATTCATCTAGGTGGATTCTGATAGACGTACCTTCAATATATCTAAATTGAAACATCTTCTTCAACATGTACAAGCGATTGTTCAACATTTCTTCACATAGAATGCTTGAAGTTTTGCCCATAATGCTACGACATACTTCTCCTCAGCAACCTCTATTAAAACCTCATCCGACAAATTTAACAGGATTATGCTCTTTGCTTTTTCCATTAGCTTTACCCTTTTAGAGGCTTTCATTATAATCAACAATTCATCTTCACCATCTAGTGCCTTGGCCAAACCTTGTGTTGTCAATAAAGCCCGCATCTTGATGCTCCATAACACAAATTTGTTGCTCCCATCAAACTTCTCAATTTCAGATTTCCTCTAAGACATAATTGCAATAACAGAATTTCTAGATAATAATCAAACAAGTAAAAGCTCCAAATCACAATCAAGAAATCCAACCCCAAGCTCTGATACCAATTGTTGGGATATAATATGCGGAAACGACAGGATTTTTGCAATTTATGTCAACGCGAAATTACCAAAGAAATAAACGAGAAAAATAAGGACACCGGAAATTTACGTAGTTCGGTCCGAGTATTGGTATTTACATCTATGGGGAAAGCCAGCAGCAAATAATCCACTATAATCAGATAATAAGAATTTACAATCACTCACACGCTCAAATGTTTTTCACACATAAATTTAACCACAAATCTAAAGTGTTTATAAATAAATAACTCACTTGGGTATAAACTCACGGCACAAAATTACAACGCGTTCAAGCTTAGCGCGGCTTCAAGGAAAACATGCGGCTCTTTCCCAAGCGATTCAAATGTGCGGCACTACGTAGGTTTCAGCGGCTTCTCTTCGGCGGACGTGCGGCATGAACGCACTTCTTCTACGTAGGCTTCGGCAGCTACTTTTCGGAAGAGAGAAAGAAGACCTGCAAAATTCTGCTTCTATACGTGGGTGTGCCCAAGGTCAAAAGTTTGACCTTGGGCCCCACCTTCCTTTTTTGGTTCTACGAAGCAGCGTCCCACGCTTCTTCCTTCATAGCTTTTTCTTCCTTTTATTTTATCTTCATCGGCTAAAACAAGAAAGTCCATGCCGTGGGATTCGAACACTTGCAAAAAAGAAAAAGAAAAACCTTCTTTTTTTTATGTCTTATTTCCACATTTGTAAATCTTCAAGAATCCAGCGAATCGCGTTTTCACAAACGCTCAAACTCGAGTCATAATTTAACACCATCATCCTCTATTGCTACTGCTGTGCCTATCGTCCCGACCATGCCGTACACAAAGGCTTTACTGAATATCTTCAAAATTGAGTGTTTGGTAATCAAAAGACACCAACATCTTCGAAGCTAACACATCATCTTGAAAACGCCATCAGCAAGAAGCCACACGCAATGAAGTCAAAGAAAACCAGCATTAGAAGAGGTACACAAATGAACTACAGAAACATCATCACTTGATTTACTCAGTTGATATGTGGCATGCCAGATTAGCAAGTGGAATATCATGGGTCTCTCAATCTCTACTACCCCACATAATTGAAGTGGAAATGTCAAGCAATTGAGGTAATTACTTATCAAAGGAAAAATCGTATTTACAGGCATCTCTGTAGGCTTGTTTCAATTTTTGTGATATTTTCATCTAGCTTTTTATTAGCGTTCTGTAGTAAGTTATGGTTCTCAATTTGGAGTTATAGTTAACGAGATATAAATCTTTGCTGGCAGTGCATGAGGGGAACAGTACCGCGTTGTACTGTTCGTGATGAATATTAACTAATTTCTGACCTTACTTCAAGTTGGGAATGAATTGGTTTGTTTAATATGTCGTCTTATCTTTTCAATGAGACCGGCCTTGCTTAAATTGGACATATTTGTTACGAGAACAAAGCCAAATATTTGTTGCCAAATTGAAGATAGTATATGAACTTAGAAAAGTGCATGATTGGGCTTGTTTGTTTTACAACGTAAAATGAACATATATATTTAATTAAATATTTATGTATATATGAAATTAGATATATATATATATATATATATATATATATGTATGTATGTATGTATGTTTGATCTGATGTAAATGTATATTATATGACTTGTTGTGACATAATGCATGTTTGCATATGATATGGGCTTTAGCCATATAATCAGGGATTCCTCATTTATCAAGATAAAATTATAGTTACGATTGTGATTGAAGGCATGTGAAAACTATTTCACGACGCATCCTATAGAGCGGGGAACATATAGCATGTATTCATGCCTCCAAAATCATATAGTTATCGTACTTGGTATATAATTGGGGATGAGTCACTAGCTAGTTTTCACACATTCATGATATAGTTATCATACTTGGTATAATAAGGGGCTTTGTGTTAAGTTAGAAGGATACGGTGACGCTATTTCGCTCTCAAGTTCAAATGAGACGAAGCTATTAGCGGTTATGATTCACCCTTGGTGGTGTAGTGTCTTGGAAATCAGCTGAACAATCTAATCTTTCAAAATCCACTTTTGACTCGGAGTTTAAAACTCGAGTGGGGAAGTAGTGAGAATGAGTGGTTGAGGGATTTCCTAGCAGAACTTTTGTTGTGCATGAAACCAACAACATGTGTCCATGCGCTCTAATTGCCAAACTACAATAGCCGTTGCTAAAGATAAAGCACACAATGACAAGAGAAGACAAATTCCATTGAAACATTATTTCTTGAAGCAGTTGCTTTAGCATGGATTTAGATTGATCGATCAGTTGAAGTCGAAAGGAGATTTGGCCAATTTTCTAACCAATTTCTAGAAGAAAACAAATAATTGAAATATCGAGAGGAATGAGATTCATGCCAATTTGAGATATCTATGATGGTGATAACCCAATTAATATATGGGTAATGTAGTGGAGATCCCTTGAAGTAGGTTCATATGGCTTATAACAAGCCTTTTTGTTGATCTTATAGCACCAAAAATGTTTCAAAGTCCCTCCTTCCTATGATGTATGTGATTGGTGCTAAATTGCATATTAAGTGAGAATGGGTTAAGCTCTTAATGAATTCCAAAATGTTATGGGTAGTGTATTTATTGAATTATGCACTTGATGGGAACACCTATATGAGTGTGGAATGGACGCGTGGACCCCTAAAGTATCATAACTTAGCATAAAGAGATACTTAAGTGCCATAACTTACGAAAGTGACATTTAAGTGCCAAAATCGGAGCAAAATTGATTACTTAAATACCAATCCGGCCAAAATGCTAACGTGGCGATTTTCCAGCGAAGCAAGTGCAAAATGGCGTCATTTTAGTACTGATGTGGTAAAAAAAATAATATAAAAATTAATTAAATTTATTTAAAATATTTTAAAAATTATAATATTAAAGCCCTTAGCCGCCGCCGCAGCCTCCCCGCCGCCACCAGGAAGGGCCGATGACGGAGGGGGGAAGGTCGGCCGGGGTCGCTGAGCCCTGGCCGGGGGCCGGCGACCTCGGCCAACCGGCGACGAGCGCCCGCGAGCCCTCGCCCAGCCGGGCAAAGGGCTGCCGCTCGCCGGGGTGACCCCGACAGCGGCGCCCTTGGCCCGCCGAGCAAGGGCCGCCGACCCTTGCCTCGATGCGGGGCGAGGGCTCGCGAGCCCTTGTTGCCGCCGTCGGCCGAGGCCACCGACCCCCGGCCAACCCTCCCCCTCCGTCACAGCCCCTCCCCCCCCTCTTTTTTTTTTATTTTTTATTTTTTATTTTTTATTTTTTAAATTTTTTTAATATTTTAAATTTAATTTAATTAATTTTTATATTATTTTTATCACGTCATCACCAAAACGACGCCGTTTTTGCTTTATTTGGCCACGTCAGCGTGCAAAACAGCGTCGTTTTGCACTTACTTCGTTGGAAATTGCAGACGTCGGCATTTTAGCCGGATTTTGGCTAGGGTGTCACTTAAGTGATCCATTTCTCTTCGAATGTGGCACTTAAGTGTCACTTTCGTAAGTTATGGCACTTAAGTATCCATTTGTGTCAAGTTATGGCACTTAAAGTGTTCTTTTGCCGTGTGGAATGGGTTCACTTTTATGGGATTTATTGCCGAATCTTTATAGCACTCATGAGTAACTAGCTGTGCGAATGGCCTATTAGCACATACTCAAGTTGGACGGAAAATATTGTGAGGGTGTAGAGTGATGAGTGAGGACTTTAACCTACAACCTTGGTTCATAGAAGGCATAAGCTTCATCATTGGTTCTGTGAGGTATGTCGCATTATTTCTAAGTCTGGTTCATAGACCAAAAGACACCAGATGGTATTGCACTCCACTATGAAACCAGCATTTGTTCTTTCTCTTCTTCAGGATAACTTTTGAAGTATGTGGGAGATTGTTATGTGAAGTGTATTTCAAAATGTCTATTTGCACTAAATCTAATACCCATAGATATGACCTTCGACCATTGCTGACCTTCTACCAGCCTATGCTAATTTGATGTGCTAGCCATTGCTTAGTTATTTCCCAAGCCGTGGTGACATTTATTCTTAGTCAAACTAGCTGATGCCTATATGCTTCCGTCTTTCTGCTACAAATACCAACCACTTTGTTCGTTATTTGATATGCCCAAATCTATGCACCTGAAAATTTTCATACACGAAATACTTGTTTCTTTTGGTCTCCGATGGTTATGCACTTCATGTTATTCCTTCTTTACCTAAATGGTGTGGGGTACACTATTAACAAGGTCTGTCAATTCCCAAAGATAGCCGCGGCACACCTTCTGTACTTTGTGAACGGTGGAATTTACTTTTGAGGATGGCCATTACACGCCTCGGCCATTCTCAACTCTTTCATTTCCAGTTTGCCATTCTCGAAATTTTACAACAAGCCAACGGTATTCAGGATTCTTCTCCGCATTGGTCTCCTGCAAGATGAGGTGTATTAATGGATACTGAAACTGCCATTTGTGGGATTAAACTTTATACAACTTCTGACCCGGATCGAGTTACTCGAGTATTATGGCCTTATGTGAAATTGACAGTTCGGACGGCTTGAAATGCTTTAAGACGGAGAGGTCCTAGAATTTCATGGTCCAAACAAATTTGATCTAATCATGGAAATAAGAATATTATAAGTATCATAAATTTCATATGGTATTTAAATTAGTGCTCTAACTTTTCCATTGATCACTTAAGTGTCATGACTTTAAAATAATTTCACTTGATTGTGGGATTAATGTATATACAACTTCTGACCGTAATCGAGTTACACATGATTATGGCCCTATGCGAAATCGACAGTTCGAGGTTCTTGAAATGCTTTGAGGCGGAAAAGTCCTAGAATTTCATGGTCCAAATTAATTTGATTTATTATGAAAATAAAGACATTTTAAGTATCATAATTTCCGTATGCTATTTAAATGAGTATTTTAACTTTTCAATCGATCCCTTGAGTTCGTGACTTTAAAAGAATTTCACTTGATTTTCTTAACTTTTCAATTTATTGTGGGAGTGATATAACTTTTGACAAACGTTCATCACGAGCACCATGCCAAACAATAATCGTATTGAAGTGATCGATTGAAAAATTATAATACTCAAATGAACGTTGTGTGGAAACTTTAGCATTTAAGTGATTGATTGAATAAATTGCGAAAAATGTATTATTGTTGACACTTAATTTATATTTTAAAATACATAATTTTTTAAATAAATAAATAAATAAGCGAGAGAGGCCGGGTCGGGCCGGATCCGACCTTGGCCCGGCCTGCCTCTCCTTCCCATCCCCACGTGGGCCCGGCCCTTTTCCCCTTCGGCCCGGCCCATCCCAACTTGCCTTCTCCCTTCGGACGAGCTCCGCGCGGGACCTGCAGGGGGAACGCTCGACTGGAGCGTGTGGTCGGGGAGCAGGCTAGCAGAGCCAGCTGGGGCGTCCTTGCCGCACAAAAGGGCGTCCTTGCCGCACAAAAGGACAGAGACGGGAGAGAAGAAAAGGAAGCGGAGGGAGGCTGGCTCGTTTGGAGGGAGAAGGAGGGAGCTAGAGACCGGGGGGAAGCAGAGAGTGACAGATCCGAGCGACTGAGAGAGAGAGAGAGGGAGGGAGCCTCGGCCAACGCCTCGGCCGCGCAAAGACCCGTCCGACGACCTTCTTGGCGATGCCTGTAAGCTGAACAGGTAAGCTTGCCCCTTGCTCTTGCCCTGTTTTGGGCGCGCCCGGCCGAAGCTCCCAGCCGTCCGGCTCCTGCGAGCTCCGGCCGGCGTCGCCCCGCGTTTTGTTTCCGATGTCTTGTTCGTCGCGTGTCGAGAGTCCCAGTGCGGGTCGAGCTTTGGTTGACCCAAAAATCCCTCGTTATAGTAGCGGGCCCCAATTGTTTGATATAATGCCTGAACTGGATCTGAAAGTTTGTGTGGGGAATATTCGTTCTCGTCATGTCGTTTCGTCTGTGGCCGTCGTTGCCCCTTTCTTTGATCGAGCCGACGGAGGCAAGCGTCGCTGAGGCGTGGTTTTCGGACGGTAGGGTTGTGTCGAAACCTTAGATTGGGTCTCGGTTTGGCCATTTGGGGCAAAGTTTAGCTCCACCGTGAGGGGAGGCCAGCGAGAGCAAGGGGGTTCCGGCGACAGCCGAGGTTGTCGGCCGTGACTCGCCGAGCACCAGGTGTGGTCGGGCGTGGAGGTCGGGGCGCCGGTAATGCTTCTCGGCTGGTCTAGGCGGTGGGGATTAGTGGAGGCTCGGGCGTGGAAGAGAAGCTGCTGTTCAGGAGATGAGTCCATCGTGGACTTAAGGCCGGTGAGGGGCTCGTTGTGGCGGTGGCGTTGGTTCGAGCAAGAGAGCTGCAGGTGAGTGTTCGGTGAAGAGAGGGGAGTCGTCGAGGAAGAAGGAAGAAGATGGGCGTAGGAAAGGAAAAAGAAGAAGAAGAAGAAAAAAACAAAATAATGCAGAAAAATTGAAAAAAAAAATGGAGAAATAGGAAACAAAAATGGCTTCGGGCGTGTGGAGAATGCGCGAGGAAGAAGAAGCCCAAGAGAGAAGAGAAAAAGTTAAAGCAAAAGAATATAGGTTAATCCCCTGAAAAACCCCAAACTGGTATAGCTGTGATAAATTTACCCCAAACTATTTTTTGACCACCAAAAACCTTCAAATCGGTATACCTTTGATAAATTTATCCCAAACTTGTATATTTGTGATAAATTTATCCTCCGTTAGTTTTCGTTAAATTTTACTTGTCAAATTATTAAATTAAATGGCATGTAACAATTGATTGGTATACCGATTTGGGATTTTACGCTTCGTTTGTCACAGTTTACAATTTTTGTGATTTTTTTGTGGTATTAATCTAATTTAGCGAAAAATATATTTACCACAAATTTATCAGTTTGAGGTTTTTTATGATTGAATAAATTAGTTTATGGTAAATTTATCATAAATGTACTAGTTTAGGGTTATTTATGGTCAGTCGAGGTAAATTTGTCACAAATGTACCGGTTTGAAGTTTTTCATGATCAAAAAAATAATTTTAGATAAATTTATCACAGGACCAATTTATGGTTTTTCGTGTATTAATAATTTTATGTTTGTTTCTTTCTCTTGTTTGATATTTGAGAGAAGTCGTAAATGAAAAGACAGAAGGAAAGAAAGGACAGTGAATTGAAACCCTCCGTGAAGAAGGCCTGAAGCAGAAAAGACAAAATAGGGAAAAGACAAAAAGAGGAAAAAAAAAAAAAATGGAAAATTTGAAAAAAAAAATGAAAAACTAAAAATTTTAGAAAAATATATCCGACATCAGATCCGGGTTTGGGCCAGGTTAGCAAGTCGGATCCGGTTTATCTAGTCCGAACCCGCTCCCTTGAATATTATAACATTAAAAATTTCAAGAAAAAAATTAAAAATTTAAAAAATTCGAAAAATAATAAAAATTCAAAAAAATTCCGAAAATTCAATAAATTTCAAAGAACATTAAAAAAATAAAAAAATTCAGAATATATTGAAAATTCGAGTTTTTTTAAATTAATTATAAAATAGAAAAATTATAAAATTAAGGAAAATTAAAAAATTCTCAAAAAATCTCAAAATTCAGAAAAGTCTAAACAATTCAGTAGTAATTAGAAAGACGCCAAAAAAAAAACCAAAATGTTTTGGAAAATTCCAAAATTCAATTTTTCCAAAAAATCCCAAAAATTCTAAAAAAATTAAAAAATCTTCAAAAAGGTTAAAATTAATCTCTTGGTTTAATTTCTCTTTAAAAAATGGAAGTCTTTCAATTCAAAATCGTGCTCAAGAGGTTCTAGTTGTCCTTAAAGACGACTACCCTTGATTGTGCAATTTTAGTATGTTGATTTTGGCTTCCATGTAGTCTAGTTAGAATTAGTATTTATCTTTTCTTTGATGTTAAATTTTTGCTCTCCTATGCAATTTATTTAAATGCTTTCATTGGTTGCTAATTGTTATTCTAACGATTGTGCACTCATATGATCACCTCACGTATTAACGGATTGGTCTAAAGTTAATCCAACCTGCCTAACAAAAATTTTTTTTTTTTTTAAAATGAACAAGATTAGCTACCGAAATGATATTAATTAGCATAATCAAGTCTCCGACCCTAGATTCTCTGATTACGTAAGAAGTGAGGTATACTATCATGCTTCACTTAGTTTCTAGCTAACCCTAATAGACTAGTGGCGACTCCTTATTACAAAATTCTTAAAAACACCACAATGTCGCACGAAGTATTGGCTTTGGAGAGTTTGTGTCTAATCATAGGCCTTAGGTCTATCCTTTAGGCAATACTTCTAAACATATTCCCTCCCCCCCAAGGGGTAGGTCGCGACAATTATAAATCTTAAAACTTGTCATAAAAGTGTAATTGAATTATAGGGTCGGTTTGTTTGATGAAAATCTATTTTCGGAAAACTACTTTTGAACTTTCTAGCATTTTGATGACAAGAAACTAGTTGATCAACGGAAAGTGTTCTCCTTGAATTGGAAAAAACAAGTTTAGATTAGGGAAAACAATTTCCCCTTCTAATAAAAAGGAAATTATTTGGTTGATTTCTTGATGTGTGTCCCAATGAGAAGAATAGATACTTCTATATCTCTTTTCTATCTCTCATTAAATATTTTCTTTTTTTTATCTCGTCTATTTTTTCATAAATCTTGTCTATAATTTTCTGAATATGTCTCATTAATGCTCATATTCTTTTGCATTCCCAAAAAACACTATCATATATAGTACTCTACAAATATGTTTTCATAATTATATCTGAATTTCTTTGTAATTATGGTTATTTTGATGCATTATAAAATAAATAGAGAAGATGTTGATTCTAGTTTGTTAGTCATTATATGCCACTCTTAATGATACAAATTGCTTATCAAATATCATAAAATTAATTTTTTCAACTTGTTTTGAGCATTTTCGACCAAAAAAAAAAAAAAACTTGTTTTGAGCATAAAACAACAATCACAAATTGATTTATTTTCTCTAAAATTTAATTTCCGATAAGTACTTTCCAGTGACAATAAGTTTTTGATGAAATAAGTGGATCCATAGAATTTTTAAAAAGGGAAAAGTAATTAAAAAAAAAATCAAACAATGTCCACTGTGATGCATTACCCTAAATTTTTTTTTTTTGTCACGTTAAAAATCCCAAACTATATCTACTGTGCCACATTTACCATGATTTTTTCTTGTGACATAAAAAACATAAAATTTGTAAATACGTGATATATTTACCTTTCATCAAGGATCTGTTAGATACTTTTTCCACACATAGAGTGCGCTAGAGGAGAGTGGTTTAAATTATAAACTCAGCACAGCTTCTCTGTTTTTTCTTCTTTGTTTCGATTTTTGTTTCAACCCCCATACATGGTCTTCTAACTTTGCTAAGACCTATGTTTTTGTTAAACATCGAGAGGGACACAACATGGATCACCTGCTAAGGCCAGCGAAGGGCAATCACTCATTCTTAAAACGAGCATTTGAATCAAGTCCTGTAGTGATTCAAATAAAGTTTTGGATTGCCTAATATTCCCCTAATTAGTAATTACTTTTCATCTGTTCTTCCTTTTTCTTTAGTCTTTTATCCCTTCTCAAAATTCTTTTATCATCTTTTTGCGTCTCTATATATATCCGTTCTTCTTTTAAAATTTAATCCTCTTTTATGCTATGGGCACCAATACGTGTCTTTGTAAAAACATTAAAATGATGTCACCTTAACATTTTTCGATTAGCTAAATCAGAGCTAATAAATGGACTTGTTTGCACTAGAGTTTTAGAGCTTAATTATATATTTTAAAAGTTTTAGAGTTCAATTACACCTTCACGAAAATTTTTAAGAATGCCTGTACACTTATCCCAAAATAATTAGCAAAACTGGAGTTATGCTATTTTTGTTTAGAGGTAATTAAAGGGTAGCTGGCCCTCGCCCGATATGGGGTTGGCTACTTTTTGTGAGCTCGCTTGTTTAGCCTATGCCAATTCTTTTAGGCCTGATCAATGAGCGGGCCACCTAGTAAGGTGCTCTCAAGCCCCACGTGTGGCTATGCAATGTAACGGTTGTTTGGGACGGGTTGAATTTCAGCTTGGGCACTTGCCTAAGTACGCGAGGTCGTGGCCGAGCCGAGCAGCCTTGGCTCGTGCCCTCCTTGCGGTAATTGGTTCTAAGCATGGGTATAAATTTTCGAGGCGACAAGAATGGACAGACTTTATAAGATCCCCCGGGGGCGGTCATTTTCCTATAGTTTGTTTAGAAAAGTAAGGCCTTTTGAGCAATGCTCTATAATTCCAACCTAAAAAATTAAGTTTTGGCCTCATTAAATTTCTCAAAAAGCTTATAAAGCCAAGCTTGAATGTTTCATTTCAAAACGGCTCTACCAATAAACGAAATTTGATATATAATTCCAATAATGCATACTTACTTCAGATAAAGCGAAACTTAGCGATACTCAAAATTATCGGACATTTTAGGGATAAGAATATTAATTGAGGTACGAAGGTGTAACCCTTTAGTTTCTTGAGATCATTCATCAATTGATATTTTCACTTTCGTATAATAATTCTTGAAAAATCTCCATGGCAAAGGGAAGGTTTCGAGTAGCCGATATATCAGAACGTGGCCACAGGAGGGACGACGGTGACGTGCATACTCCGGCAAGTTTTATCTTCTACCCGCTATTTCATAGAACCTTCATCTTTATGGTGCTTCACCTCCTTAATTTCGAAATTTGATGTTACCCAGTTGATGCCCAAAGTCGTCCCTAACTGGGTTTTTCTGTCTTTCCGCTTTAGCGGTTGAACGATGCATGTGAGTGGTGGGTATGATTGCCATAGAAGTGCGCAGTTTTCCACTTAGTTGCACGGAAGATGTTTGTTAAAATGTCCCAGCAAGCCAGAAGAACGGGAACATTTGTGGTCCTTCCATTATGGTGCATTACCCATGTGTAAATGCACGAGAGATGTTGGTACTCGTAAATATACATCTTTTCTTTCTCCCAAAATTCATATTTTTGCTGAGTTAGCTGAAAGCTAGGACATCCGGATCGTCTCTACAAGGCACCACTTCCGGCCCCTCATTTTGACTTTTATAATTATGTTATAACCCTGTGAGTTTCAATGACACGCTTCTGTGATATTCTGGTGAAATGAGGGATTATTACGTGCTTGCCGATCATAAACATGCTTATTGTCTTCTTCTAATCTGCATCTATTTTCAAAAAAAAAAAAAAAAAAAAAAACGAAATATGTATATGTATAAATATTGCGGAGCACATAATACTGTGTTGGTAGAGGAACGAGCACGTTGCCCGTCTATATCATGACAAGTGGCTTGTAGTTCCTTTATTCTTCTACATGGTATATATAGCAGGGCTTTACTGTGAAGAGTATATATTACGGATTCTGATAAGGACCTTGGTTACAAACGCCCTTCGTTATTGTTATTTTTAATTGTTAAAAATGTTTGTTCAAGTTAATGGTGATCATGATGAAGCATCTAACAATGACAAAATGAGACTGTTACTGTGATTGGGGACAAAGATGCAAATTGAATGTGGCCATTTGGGTTTTACTATGATAGACGACAAATAAGATATCCCTCTAGTTTAAATTATATATCTCTAAGGTAGCTGGTCATCTGAGATTTTTTGTTTTTCTTGGGATCTAAAATACGGATTATATTCATTACTAAATTAAATTGTTTGCAAATACATCAAGAGCATCAGCACATAATAAATCTAAAAGTGCAGACGGGAGGTTAGTAACCCAATTTCTAGGGAGATAATTTATGCGTTAGGCTTTGACTATCCAATCCGCTGTTTTATTTGTGTCTCGACTGCAATAGGCTAACTTAAGGCTCAGAATTTCTTTCATTTTGATCTTGGCCAGTCCACCAAAGGTTGTACTTCCGAGCTTAAGCCAACTGAAGTGAGAACACTTTCACCGGCCTACTGCAGTGTACTTTTTTTTTTTTTTTTAGCCCTACTGCAGTGTACTTGCTTCTCTCTTCTTGTTTTGTTCGGGGCAAGCTTTAAGGAAATAAAATATAGGGTTTCAACCGAGGCTGCTGCCTTTTGCTCTCAAAAAAAAAAAAAAACAAGGCTGCTGCCTCTGCTTGTTCTGCTGAGTGAGCCTCTATTGATTTGGCAAACCCATCTATAATCCTGCCGAGGGAATCGCGGCAGATGCAAGCTACAGCTCCGCGTGTCGGGGAAGCTCGCAGCTGGCTTCCGGAGCTGCAGCCGACAGGCCCTCTGGTCGGACCGAGGCTTGGTGGAGCTTGAGACGTGTAGCCGACTGGTCTTCTGGTTAGATCCGGGCCTGTTGGTGATTCGGAGTCGTCGTCGTCGACCACACCTCCGGTCGGGTCGGGCCCTGACGCCTCACCTCTGTTCAGATCGGGGCGTCCGCTTCTCTGTTCAGATCGGAGCCTCGCGTCCGCCGCACCTCTGTTCAGGTCGGAAATGCTGCCGTCCGCTCCTCTGTTCAGATCGGGGACAGGCGGTGTTTTGGAGGCACGGCCGACCACGTTTCTGGTCATCTGAGGTTGAGTTGAGACTGAAAGAAGCCTGTCTGCAGTGAGAAATAGTTTGTTGTTCTGTTCTTCCAGAACTAAAACTCATCTTTATTGCATAGAACTCCCTAGTTTGTGCTTATGATAAGTTCATTCCAAAGTGAGTATTATAAGGTTGCCTTCATATTGTAGTTTTCTTTTAACTTCTTCGTCATATAGTTTCAGTGACTCTGTATCTTCTCTTTTTAAGGTTACACCAGTATGCTCTCTATCAAAGACATATCACCTGCAGCACAGAACAACATAACCACACAATTCATTCTATTGGACAAAGGCAGGGTTGCCACAGAAGGACAGAGCAAGACATGCTTGGCACTTGTAGCAGATGAGACTGCGGCCGTGCATTTTCAGTTCTGGGGTGAGGAGTGCGACCTGTTCAAGCCCGGGGATATTATCCGTTTGACCAATGGGATTTTCTCTTACAACAGGAACCATCTTCTGTTGAGAGCAGGGAAGAGAGGGAGCATCGAGAAGGCGGGCGAATTCACCATGACTTATGTCGAGACTCCCAACATAAGTGAGATGCAGTGGGTTCCCGATCCAAACAATTCTAAAAAGTATGTACAGGAAGCTGTTATATCTCCTTACTCACGTATTTTCCCTCCGATGCTTTGATGGTGAATTTGTTTTGTATGCTGCTGTTACTGGTTGCAACAAATAGACAAGCATATGTGGGGTGTACAGTTTTTTCCTTGACCAAAAGCAAAAGAAGCCTTGCTTTTA
This sequence comes from Eucalyptus microcorys, assembly GCA_014182515.1. NCBI lineage: Eukaryota > Viridiplantae > Streptophyta > Magnoliopsida > Myrtales > Myrtaceae > Eucalyptus > Eucalyptus microcorys. The sequence goes on from CM024569.1 coordinate 11,547,579, forward strand.
GGTTTGTTTTTGTTTCGGAAAAGTACTCAATTTACGTTGGAGTTTTGTTCCTGCAAGTTTGTGAAGGTCATTATATTGATTTCGTGACTGTGAAGCCTTTCATCACTGCTTCTTTAACCTTGCATTTGAAGGATCCTACTATTAAGAATGCCGAGTTGTGGAAAAAAACGAAAGTCTTTTTGTTTATAATGGTGACTTCCGTCCAGGCATAACCTTATTCGTCTGCCTTCTTTTTCATGAGTCAAATATGTTGCACAGTAGGTGATGGATGCATTGAAATACAGGTAATGCCGGCTGGGATTATCTGTCTTATCTCTTGCAAGGAAAAGAAAATCCTAAACGTTGATTGTAGCCTAGTCCAACCTCGCAATGCATTTCAAAGCCTCATTGAGTTAAAGCATTCCGATGATTACGCCCATTTCATTGGCACAAACTTGCATGCTTCATTTCATAGCAAACTGGCTGGGACAGCAGGGTGGTATCGTAGGTACACATTTGGCGGGTACTAACTTTCTGCTGCATAGAGTGCTGCAATAATTTGGTCATGTCTTTGTGGGAGACTTTGAAGTTTGGATTCCTATTGTCATCTGTGAAATGATACTTCTCAATTCCAATGATGGAGTTCTGCTTGTTGACCAAAAGAATGAGTTTTGCTCCCATAGTTTTCTCCAAAATATATATTGTTCAGGACAATTACTAAGTATAAGTGGCGTCACTTACGATAATTTGATATATTTTACTGTTCCATTAATTAATTACTAACTGTTAACATTTTCTTATTACAAATTATGTGGTCAAATTACCATCCATCAATGCAGATTACTAATTATAAGTGCAATTGAGTTGCCGCTACAAACATATTATGCCTATGAAATCAAATTATTACTAGTGGGTGCAACCAACCTTAGGACCATTTGAAGTGCATTACAATATTTAGGTGGAATTAGGGACATTTTCTTCAACCATGGGCCAATCCCATTAATGTAATGTAATGGTATCTTTGACTACCCTATTGATTGTTTCGTCCAAATATTTTCTTAAAGACCACATGGATCATTTTGAGATGCTTAGCTCTAAGGCTACATTTGGGAGCAAGGGTGAAGAAAATTGGGAAGGAAAATACACCGAATTTGTAATTTCCCTCGCTCCTAATCAAGAAATATTAACAATTTTCTGTCCCTTCAAAAAAAAAAAAATCTTACTTTAAATTTGTCAGAATAACCCTCAATTGAGGAGCAAGAGGGCGAGAAGAAAAAGGAGAACAACTACCAACTGATTTAATCCTGTGACGCGAGCTCAAACGACAGTAATAATGAATGATACACAAACGGACAAAGCCTTAAGAGCTTTGTGGGAGTTGTTGCCCCTTGCAAAAATCTGACAAATCTGTGCCACTCAAAATTTCCGATGATCCAAACTAAATTTCACAAAAGATATGATTTTAGAATTAAATAATCAAAAATCAGAGAAACATTTACATTACATTAGTAAATACCACTGGCACGACTAACCCTGTATTCAACTTTATCTTCCTCATCTCTTACAAAGACCTAATATACATGTACATGTAGTAATCTCAATGCGGGAGGGAAAAAGGAGGGTGGGGAAGAAAAGAGAGACGCTCACAAATAACTGGTAAAATTTTCTGCCTCTCAAACTATGTATACACCTATGCAACAAACAAGCCCAACTATCATATTCCACAGTAGACAACTACGCCATGTGCTCTCGGGTGGCGAATGGTCTGCGTGACCATGACGAGCTATAAATTAAGCCCGCCAATCCAGGAACAAAGATTCAGCGTCTCCACACTATTTAGTAGAACTCAGATATATGCAAGGGAGCTACGGTCTAGGTCAGGCTGTGGGCGACCCCTGGTAGGTGTCGGTGGTCTTTGAATGTTGAGCTCCTGCATTATACCAGAAATTTAGAAGAATTTGTGGCTTGTAAACGATTTAAGACTTTGACAAGAAAGAAAAAAAAATCAGGAAATGACAAACAGGGCTTGCCTGCATCCAGGTGTCCTCAATGACACGCTCCGGAGATGTCTCCGGTGATTGAAGGGGAGGTGGCAGTGGATGTATCAACTTGGGCACGATGACCAAACCCCTTCCAACAACTAATATTGCTCCAGCATTGTTTGCAGTTCCTAAAAACATAGAGAAAATTAGAATTGCAAATGCACGATGTAGGGGGTCAGTCAAAAGCTCAGGACTTCACTTGCTTACCACAATAGTTAGTTGCAGAAAAGAGGGTAATCAACTGTCCCTGAGCAAACCGCTCAAACCCATCCATAACACATTCATGGGCCCTTATGATAAGTTGTAATTTGTTTTTCTTGCAGAAGTCTGTGACCCTGTCAGGCTGAAGTAAACAAGAGTCAATACTCAACAAAGCAATGATCAGGCTTATTCCAAAACAACCTTGTTCTTTGGAATAAAATTACTGCAGTGACTTTTAAAGACCTCAGCTACAAAGTACTCTCTAATTTTTTAGTGTCCAGTCAAAATAAAATATCTTGAGAAATGAAGTGGCGATAGCACAACTAATGAGATTGGGAGCAGCTTCAAACTAGTTCTACTGCAGAGGAGTGAAGGTTGGGAGGTTCTTGGACAGACGTGAAATAATGAGACAAAGGATGAAGATAAGGAAAATAATGCGATACGACTTAAAATGTCAAGCAGATTTTTTGCTAGGCTCAGCATTTTATTTTTACCAACAACCATTCTTGCTTTATTGAGCAAGCTGGATATAACAGTCCCTTAACGCTCACACTCAAAGGGATTAAGATCAAGTTTCATTTTCAAAAGCAGCCTATTAGGCAGCCTTTCTAGTGTCCTCCCACTGGAGGGATTATTGCATATAGGTTTTCTGAATTCAAAATTTAACCCCAGAAAAAACTCTAATGATTGATTTCTGAAAATTCTGATTACCTGAAGGTCTATCGATTATCCACTAGCTAGGCCTCAAGCATACACAAGACACTACTCAGCTTAGAACTTTGTAGAGACAATTGAGTATCACATAAGAACAGAGATAAGGGAGGGCACATATACTGAAAGGCAAAGAGTACAAAGAAAAGCATATCTCAATTGGAAAAACTAGCATGGCATACCCCAAATGTGACAAGGCCTGGCCCTCTAGCATTTGGCCTCAAACCTTCCACACTGTCATTTTCTGTCGGATCAGACCTGTTCAAGAAACTGTCAATATAAAAATGCACAAAAGGTCCACTTTGAAATGGAAAAAAATGAAGACATTTATCATACCACAAAAGGTCCATCAATATAATGGATCCGGCATCCATTGTTATTGGCCTTTCAAGCTTCTCAATTTGTTCTACAGAATGTATTGACCTTCCTATGCCACCATGCATACAGATTATCTTTTTCTCTATGAGAGCAGCAAGCGGAAGATAGTTGAAAAGTTGATTAAACCGTGTCCATGCCCATATTCCATCATTCTCTCCCTATACAAAAGCAAATTGAGATAACATGCCTTGGAAAAGAGAACAAATGACTGAACACTTGCACTCACCATTCGCTCAATGCATTCAAGACGAAAACCGAAGAGTGCATTTATGTCAGCTGCCTCGTGGTTTCCTCGTATCAAGTGAACATTTTCTGGGTATTCAATCTACAAAAAGGTAACCACAGCCCAAGTTGGTAAAACAACATAAACATTGCATTGCATTTGTATATATAACCATCTCTTTCAAAAGCAGAAACGTGCCTTAAGAGCAAGAAGCAAAGTTATAGTCTCCAAACTGTGCTGTCCCCGATCAACGTAATCTCCCAAAAACAAATAGTCAATATAGCTGTGTCAACGCATAAAGAGATTATCAGATGGACATTTAAGTTTCAATTTCACATAACATAATATATATATATCCACTATGGGGAAAACTTCCTCCCCAGAAGAATCAATTCACTAAATTTTACTATTATCAGAGATTCAGAAAATGTGTGGCCCTTTAAGCAACATGAAGAAAAGTCACCACCATAAACTGAACCTCACAATAGTAGGGAATGCCAGATTCAACATTTCCAAGCCTTCCTTTGAATAAACCGAAATCATGACAATAGTCTACAGTTTAAACTTGTGATTGAATTTCTGAACAAAAACTTATACATAATCACCTTAATGTTGGGCAACTTCGAACAAATTATATTATGACTATGAAGCAGCCACCATCAGCCCCAGTGCCTATTGCAGTTATCATTTCGGTACTGTTTTTAAACGTGTGACACTTGGATCTTCTCTCCTGTTGTCATGCTGTTTCTCAGCGAAGACCAGCATGCATAGGACATTTACTACAAGTATAGAACTTAGAAGAAATGATTAAAACCATATTGAACATACGTTATATCTCCTGCCGTGGAAGGAAAACCATATTCATCAAACAAACGCATGAGATCGCCAAATTGACCATGTAGGTCACCAAATACTTTAACTGGAGCTTTTAACTGAAGAACTGTTGGCTCATGCATGAAAAGCTGTTCTGCAGCATAACAGAGCTCCCCAACTTCATAAGAATCCAGGAAAAACCTCCTATTAGCAGGAGCTTTCCAATTTCGAGGCCGAAGCAAAGTGGTTATAATCTGAAAAGAGAGGAGGTAATTAAGCCTGGCAAAAGTTCTAATGAGGATGATGGCATTGACTTCTGTATCACTCACCTTCTTATGCAAGCCTTGAGGAGATTTCTGTCTGGTGAACTTTTTTGTAGGATATGACAGCTCATTATTCATTGGAACCATCCGTCTGCTCTCATTTTCAAATTGATCCAGTGATAGCTGTCTTACCATTCCACCAAGGTTACCTACAGCCTCTTTAGCAACTACCACCTGTAGGACAACAATGTAAGCACGAAGAACAGAGACTAAAACACCCTTTGATGTGAGACCATGACATAAGTTCACAGACTTACAGCTCTAGGATGAAGACGAACGTCTCCCTCAGTGTCACTACCATCTGAAGCAGTTTCAGTTGCTGGAGAGTTTTCCTCTGATACTGATGTTTCTTCTGCAGGGACAGAAGATGCCGATTGAACAGCTTGCCAGACAGCATTAGCCACCTCAGCTTCAGCAGCTGAAGCCTCCCTGAGTTTTTCCATCGAGTTTTTGTCCATGCTAGAACTGTTACATACACACTATTAAGAAACACGAAGATAAGATGCTAACTAAAATGCTTGGGCGTGTCTGCATCACAACAAGTGCCTGTAGGCACGCAGCCTAGTGGCTAGAAAAGGAGGGAGGCAGAGAGGGGACACAAGATTGGGGGCGAAAAGAAACAATTGTATGTCACTGCAGGCACAACAAATTCCAGACTTGTACTTGAGAAAAGAAAGGTCAGGAGAAATGGGGAAGAAAGTATAATACCCCATGCCACCAGATGAATTATCTAGTGCACTATCTGAAGTTGGAGATGTTGCAGAAACAACTCTAGACGCGTTTAATTTTGGACTACTGATAGGTGAGGCTCTCTCCGATGTTAACATGGGTGAATCACTATCTGACTGGAACAGCGAATTTTCGGCAACCAAAAGATCATCAAGCAGAATATCTGCACCAAATAATTCAAATTATATTAAGGGAACAAATAGATGACCAAATGAGAAGAACATAAGTCATGCAATCGCTGGAAAAGCCTTCTGAACTAAACAAACAATTAGATGGACAAAAAAGAAACTTCATCAAAATATCTGACCAGATCATAAATCAAAGTAGTATGCTGCATGAATGAACATTACAAAGCTCTTAATCTAACCAGTTTGTCCATATAATAACTCATAATATGTCTGCTTATTGGAAATTTGAAAACATTCCTCTTTTCAACAGAATAACATTCAACTAAACCCATAGCGAAAGGAAAACATGAGACAAATGATATGGATGGCCATTTCCATTCTGTTGTATGAGTCTCACTCTCACATATGAACCACGGTTGAGCCAGTGAAAACTAAAAATGAGGAGATTACAAGACAAGAACCACAAAAAGAGTTCCAGTTCCATGTGGACCCTGATTCCCATTTTATTTTTAATTCTTGTCTAAGATCATTATTGCCCGGAAAAATTAGTGTTGATATACAATTGAAACTGAAAAAAGTCAGTTTATGTATATAAACTTTGTAATATTATAGTTTTTGACATTTTGGTCTACATGATCAAATGACATGTAAGCGAAGCTTTTACTTGACAAAATTTTGGAATCTTAAGACTTAGGGAAATTCATTCTTTGTTCAGCTATAGCTATTTTTGTTAGAGCTTTAACCTGCATGATAACATCTGTTAGAGACCTGACATCCCTGTCTCAGGGGCTATACCAACTCAGATACTGTTATACCAGATATTACCAACTAGTCCTGATAAAGCATCACTTTTTCATTTGAAAATAAATAAACATTCTTTCACTTTGTACAGGTGTTGTCATAATATACCCAATTATTTTAGACAAACAAAACATCTACTTCACTCTGAGCTGTGTGTGAAGCCATCAGAAATTATATATGCAACCAAAAAAGTAACAGCCTCTGTGCCAGGGTTGTTGGACCTAACATTAACATGATCTGCAATAGGTCTCCTCCAAGGACCGTAACCAGAAGTCTCTGATGACAGAAGTCTAATAAGAGACAGTTGAGCAGGACAGAATATTCTTCAAGAACAATTGCTAACGATTGTGGTTTCTATACAGTTTCCAGATACAGTTCCAACTTAAGCATTATGACCCAAAAGAAGAAATATCTGATTACTATAAACAAACTCTTCTTTAATCGGCCTTTTTTAAATCTAGAATTGCCATCCACCAAGTGCTACAATAAATCAATATTGATTCCAAGGAATAACATGCCTTTTAATACACAACATGATAATGGTGGATAGAATAGCAGTTTGTCTTCCTTAATAAAGCCGTAAATAGCAAACTTGGTGAGAGTAGATATTGAACTTGCAAATACAACTAGCCCAGTACCGTGCCATGCACCAGTGAATCAATAGATATAAGTTACACAAAATGAAATTAACATGCATGTAACAATGACGCAGCTGCATCTTCGCTCATCTAGGCCCAGCACAAGGACCGTATTGCCCACTTTATGGCTCACCCAAAATCATGACTTTTAAATGAGTCGTGCTAGTTTACAAATGCGCAAAAATTACTTGTCAAAATACATCTATTTAAACACGGATGATGTGGAAATAATCCAACTTCCAACATATCCACTCTGGACAACCCAAATCAGGTTCACCACTAGAATAATTTGTGAGCTATAGTCGGCTCATCTACACGTCGCACCCACATGACTTTAAGATGTGTCAAGTTAGTTTGAGATTGTACGACACTTATTTAACGGCACAATAGCTTTGACATCGATGATATGAAATTCCCCCAAGCGGCCCCCCATAAAAATAAAAAAAAGCACTCACCCTCAGGCTCTATAGTTTCACTGTGCAAAAGTAAGCACACCATTAAAATTATGGATTGTCTTTATATGTAGGTGCTATATATAAGTTAAGTATCCATTTGATTGGAGAGATCTATCTAACTCCTCATGCAGAAATGACTTATATCCTCATTTTCAGATTAGATTGATCAGGAATCCTTTTGTGTGTTTTCTAAATAGATAAACTGTTTTTGGAAGACAAAATAGCAGGACTTGGTAACTCGTTGATCCACAAAGAGTATCTACACATACATTTTCAAATTGGTGTGCAGGTTCCAAGGTAAGTAGAGTATTTACCCTACTCTAGAACTACCCAGAAGGTACCAGTTCCAAATTTTTGGAACTTAGAATGTACCCACAGTCTCTTGGAACCACCCTAAACCCGAACCTGTCAGTTACAGAGGTTCCAGTGTACCCTGTACTACCCCATATTTTTCTAAGATAAATTTTTTTGAATAAAAAATTGTCACATTTATAGTTATATGATTGATCATTCGGCATAAAAATGTTCATGTCTAACTGTAACATAATTCTAAAAGAACAGTAACATCAGAAAAAATAAAGAAATAAATCAGGTTCCACCTATCTTTTAAATCTATGAGTTTATATAAAATATATCCCACTCTACTAAAAGCATGAACTAAGATAAAAAGTCGTAGACATAACCAAGCTCATCACAAGTGGGGCAAAATTGGATTGCAGATAGTTAATCAGTTAAGGCCTTCATCCATTGAAATGTGAAGATTTCATACTGACACTAAGAAAGTCATAAGTATTTAAAAGCAAACATAATTAATTAAGCAATAATCTACAGGGTACAAGGCGGAGGGTCCAAGGTGGAAACAGGAATGTATAACCCAAACCCTAGAACCTACCTTGTACTCACCAATCCCAAATTTTCAGAACTTGAGAACCTACATTACAAGCTCTAATACCCACCCTGGAACCTTCCCGACTATGCTAGTTCCCTAAAGTCTGCAAGCTGCACAAGTTCTCCTGCAGACGCCTAATTAATTGTGCCTAACTTTATCGCCAATCGCTCACAATCTGTACCATTCTTTAATAGAGAATGTACAGTTCATATCTTGTTGGTAAAATAATTCTGATGAACTCCAATAAGCAGGTGAAGAAAGGTACATAGGTCATACACTTTACTTTGTCTATTCCATTAGATAACCAGAGTCCCAAAAATAGTGCTCTTCATGATTTTCTTTTACATCTCCAAAATTTTCAAAAGGACAAACCACAAGTTCAAAGTTTACAATTCAAATCATGCTACATTTGGACCCATTTTATCATTGCTTTTCTTATTGTTCATGTCATTGTACTAAAAAACCATTAATGATCTGATTACTATGTCATTGAAACTACTAGGTACAATATAAGATCCTTTGCTAGATCCTTTCCAAATTAATTTCTTTACCTCCTCTAAGACCACCGTAGACATATATACGAACACCAACAGCAGCAGCTGCATGGCGGCAACGGCGCATAAGCTCCAATGCGGGATCATACTGAGAGTGATCCTTGCTAGTGCGAGACGAAGTCACAAGTCCATTTCTATCCAGCCAGACTCCAGCAGCAGTGTCCAAAACTAACAAAACATAACAAAGGTTGTAGAAACAGATATTTGCATAGTATAATGATGATATTGGAAAATAAGATGTTAGGATTATGCCAAAAGTAGTTTGCATATACATCATAGATTAAAGAGATTACCTGCTATAGCTGCTTCACCTTCAACAGCACGTCCTCCTTTGAGGACACCTCCTGTGACATGCAACCGAGCACCAACAAAGACCTACAACCACACAAACATTTTGGTTCATCGGGTAATAAGCTGTAATATGCATATCCAAACCCAGTCCTCTCAAAGACTGCACGACTGCTCTTCAAGTTCACTAAGCAAAGTGGGAACAAGAAAAAGCATGTACTTACCGCAGCATGTTGGTACCTTGGCGAAGGAGATACCCCAGGAGCAAGAGTCCACTCCCATTGACCATTCCTATGCATAAGCAGGCCATAAGCATCGGCCAGTGGCTGTGAATGCCAGGCAGATTAATAGTTTAAGAGATATAGTATGAAAAGACCAAAAACGTATATTATCAGATACGGGAGATCTTGGTAATTTGATTTCTTTTATTTATTTTTTTTGCTTTCTTTCTGGGCCGCACACCTCCACGTGCAGGTGAGAGTGAAGTTCTAAATAAGAGGTCTATGCTTGAAAACTCCCCATCCTCAACATCCAACTGGATACTGTAGTATTACTACCCTGTTGCTGTAGCACTAAGGGGTTTGCCATCTTTGTCCTTTCCTCCTTATTAAAATTAACACAAAAAGATCCATCATGAAACATTTCGACTGTAGGATATTGAGAGCATTTGTGTAACGAAAATCACGAGTTAGACCTAGTCCCACAGATTCTGACAGTTGAATTTTAATGTTCTCGAGGCTGAAGGAGGAACAGCTGTAAATTAAGGTCCAACGTATGTGGTCCAACAAACCATCACAGACGTTACATTGGATGTATCAATTTGGAATGCCAACACAATATCTCAAAATTTTCAAAGGAAGCATGAGGCTTTACTAAGTGCCTTATAAATTGCTGCCTAAATGCGAAGATCATTCTTTCGATCAGAAAAACTAAACTCACACAAGATTCAACATCTTCATCCACATACTAATCAAGTGGAAACAAACTTAGGAAGGAAAAAGCTCAAGAACCAAAGCCAAGTGGAAGAGCTAACCATCTAAATGGCATGCCAGTAATTCCATTGAAGGTACAGATCTTACTGCCCTGAAGAGGCCCAATGTATGTGGTCCAACAAAACATCACAGAGGGTACAATGGATGTATCAATTTGAAAATGCCAACACAATATCTCATCATTTTGAAGCGGAAGCATTAAGCATTTTTTAAGTGCCTCATAAAGAACTGCCGAAACACACGGGTCATTCCTTCGATCAGATAAAAACTAAACTGACGCATGATTCAACATCTTCATCCACATACTAATCAAGTGGAAATAATCATAGGAAGGAAAAAGCTGAAGAACCAAAGCCAAGTGGAAGGGCAAACCATCCAAATTTCACACTAGAAGTACCATCAAAAGTAGTTCTTCAGTGAAAATAGATCTTACTGCCCCCGAAGAGAACCAGTAATCCATCACAAGAGGGTGTATTGGATGTATCAATTTGTAAATGCCAACACAAAATCCTAAATTTTAAAGGGGAAGCACAAGGCTTTTCCAAGTGCCTTATATAGGGCTGCCTAGATGCAAAGGTCACTCCTTTGATTAGGGAGAAACTAAATTCACATGATTCAATATCTTCATCCACATACTAATCAAGTAGAAACTAACTTAGGAAGAACAAAGCTCAATAACCAAAGCCAAGTGGAAGAGGAAACCATCCAAATTACATGTCAGCAATACTATTGAAAGTAGTTCTTTAGTGAAAATAGATCTTACTGCTCCTAAGGAGTCTCTTCCACCGCAAAGTAAAAACATGCCATCTGATCGTGCACAAGCTGTTGCATACCTGCAAAAGTTTTGTAGAGTTATGTATGATTTGGTTTTTCATATGTGGAGAGAATGAATAGACAGCATCTGCTTTTCCAATGTAAAAGAGCTTAGGTACAATCATTGACAAAGTGGTAATGCACCGGAAATCATTTGCAGTTACTAATCGCCATCATTAACAATATGCAATTAGAGGCAACTGACTTTCCCAACTGTGTAACATATACTTACATTCTTGCAGAAGGTCTATCACCTTCTGGGTTGAGCCTGCGCCAAACATAAGGTTTCTGGGCAGTATCAAGTACCCAAGCATCCGAAAGAACTCTTTTTCCTATAAAAGAATATTTCCCATGGTCACGTTATCATTAGCCTTCCAACAATGCCTTCATCAAAAATACAAAAAGACCTAAAAGCAAGAATAATGGCTTGACCAACCGACAATTCTAGAAATAAAATGAAGAAAACAAAAATCATTGCATTGTATTGCAAAGGCAATATAAGGTGTCATAATAAGTGAGCAAACACCACGTGTCCACATTTGAAAAGAATACTTTGCCAGATAATATCTTTTAGAAAGTTCGATCCAAAGCTATAATGGCGATGGAGACTCCATGCATATATAATCCAAATAAATCCCTAAACAAACAATATGAATCACTTCACACCTCCTCTCAAGTGCAATTTAGGAAAGAAACTGTACGAAGCACATGACAACATAAACAAGAACCACATGGGAAATGACCTATTAGGTCAGTGAAGAATGTGAAACTAGGCTATGATACCGTGTTAGAAAGTTCACTCCTAATGCTTAAGCCATTATGTTGATGGAGACTACAAGTATATGAGGTCCCCAAAAAATTTTAAAGACAAGCCATGTAGGATATTTGTATAATATCATCATGAACATACTCTAAAAAGGAAATAAAAAAGAACATTTTGATGCATCATCAAAATAGCATCGCAATAACCATTCAAACGAGTTGCTGAGGATGAATAACACCATAATGGTTCAAGCCCAACACATTTGAAACTAGCTGCAGCATTTTGCTCACGGTATATATACACATCTACTTTAAAGTTAGAAATCTTTTCCAAACAAAACTAGAGAAGCAAATAGATTCAGCACAAAGCATGTCTTATAGCCATCTCATCTAATCAAAGAGAAGGTATGAGCAAAGAGCAATGATCATAAAGCATCTCCCTAAATTTGCAGCGGTTACTAGTATGAATGACAAGTTGATCACTTCTAGTAGCATATCTTCAAGAAAAACCAAAAACAATTGAAAACACTTACCGTCATTACCACTGACACTGACAAGATATCTCTGAGCAACCAAGTCCATTACATGACCATATCGAGGCCCTGGACCCTGCCCTTGCACCAACACCCTACATATTGAGACCGAATACTAATATTAATCAGAAATCCTTCTCTGTGCAGAAATTACTTCTCATGATTTGGCAGCAGAAGTTCACCTGTGCCACTTGAACTTGTCGTTAGTCAAGTCTAGCACGTAAAGATCGTCCGTGGAATGCCCAGCAGGGCCTATGCCACCCTATTGATGGAGACAATTCACGTGTAAATTTAAACCAACAAAGACACCACTAGCCATTCATGGCCACATATTTCCACACCACAATTACCTGAAAGACAACCATAGTGCCCACCGCAGCCGCCGCGTGTGCTGCCCTAGGAGATGGCGGCTCGCCCGCAGGTTTCATCCTGAATTCATCAATCATACAGAGGTAAACAAACAGCAGTTACTAATCAAGATCCGATACTACTACTCAAAACTGGAAAAAGAGGAAAGGAAATGAGGGAAAGCAGTTGCCTTGTCCATTTCCTGGTGAGAATATCGTAAGAATGCACTGAATTCGTGACTCCGGCTAATCCTAGCACAACAGCAACCAGCATTTCAGAGAGCGGGAGAGAGAGAGAATTGAAAAGGTGAAAACAACCGAACTAATCCAAAACGGACTGATCGAGAAATTTAGCAGAGTCATTAAGAGCGAACAAAAATCGCGGAAACACACTCGAAGCGACACGACGGTACTCACTGATGCCGGGGGCGGAGGAGGCGGCGCCGCCCTCGATGGCGGTGGCGCCGCCGAAGAGGATCAGGCGGGGGCCGTGGGACTTGGTGGCGGCGACGGCGGTGAGGGTGTGGCCGACGCGGGGGAGTGGGGCGTCCTCGTCGGCGTCCCAGTAGGTCTCCAGGTTCCGATACGTCGGCGCCGGGTTCAGCCATGGCTTCGACCCCATGGAGCCGCGAGAGAGAGCGCACGGGAGCTTCCCCTTCCCCTTCCCCCCACCGCAGGCCCGACCTCGAAATTCAGCCGATCCGAAAAAGGATCAAACCCGAGCCCCGAGCCCCGAGCCCGAACCCGAACCCGAACCCCCCGAGAAGAAGCGAGATCGCGGAGGGCTCGGGGAGGCTCCGAGGGACCCCCGGCGGCCGAAGCTTCTCGATTTGGGGAGGGACGAATCAATGGCGGCGGCGGCGGCGGCGGCGGCGATGGGATGTGGGAATTCGGGAGAGAGGGTGGAGGAATCGGGCCTGCGCCGGGTGGGTGCTGCAACGAGTCAAACGTCGAGTGGGTGTAGAGAGAGAGAGAGAGGAGAGAGAGAGTCGCGGTCAGAGACGATGAATGGGAAAAAGAGGAGAAGGAGAAAAGAATTAGAAATAAAATTTTAAAAAATTTGAAAGAAAGAAAGGATTTCTAGAGAGAGAGAGAACGGGGGGGGGGGAGAGGGGGAGAGTCAATGGTCAACGGAGAGGGACGCCGTGCTTAGGCTATTTCCCGATCGCTTCCAGGCTTTTTTGCCCAAGTCTTCGGGGGATTTCCTTCTTTTCTTTTCTTTTTTTTTTTTTTTTTTTTGGTTCGCATGTTTAAAGAGAAAATGACAGTTGCTTCTATAATTCAATTAATCCCCCACTTGGATTCCTCTCGAAGGCCTCCAATTTTGACACGCACACGAGATTTTTCTATTGATCGGAAAAGTCATATGAAAAAGAGCCCGATTGAGATATCTCGCGCCTCTCGATCATGACCGTTCCATCTCTAGGGTGTCGGGGAATTCGCAATCGAATCCGAACCGGTGTTGTTGTTAGAGAAATAGATTGAAAATTATGAAGAAAAAGGAAAATATATATGGTACCTTGACCATTCAATTGGTCAGCTTCTAGAGAAGTTATAATCCTAGTACATTTCGTCAAAGAACCTCATTTTCAAAGGTGTCTCTCTCGACCTGACTCATCCAATTACGAGGAGTTTCTTAGAATCGCTCTCCAGTGGACCTGCGACGAAGATATGATCACTTGGGGTTGTCCAAAATATTTTCCAAAAAAAATTATATCGTTTAGAATAATTAATCGATGAAAAATATTTTTATCGGCAATAATAATTTATATTTAAATATTTCACAGGCAATGAAGAAATATTTCGTTTATCCATTTTTATAAGTAATACAAATGATTATTTTTTAGAATTCAAATCATTCATTTTTCATGAAATAAGCACATCATTAAATTATCGATGTCCGTCCAGATCACTATTCTTGACCCACACTCTTCTTTGCATGGGAGAACCGACACCAATGCAAATGAGCAAAAGCCAACATGGAAGGGTCCCAACCTAGCAAAGACATCAATGCTCCCTTGGAAAATCGATAACTTTGAAATTCATCATAAGCTCGAAAAGTACCTCTCACCCTTGATCATTTGATAACATAAAATAAAAAAGGTTTGCTAGCACAATAATCCTTGAATTATTGTGAGATTAACAGTTTATTATGAGGTATAAATTCTTAAATAAACAAACCCCATAACAAATTATAATTACTTATTGTTTGGTTTTTTGTGGTCAGATTATATTACTATTTTCATATTAAATTAAAAACTGTTAGGACCTAAGCAGGTCCTTAAACTGCTCATGAGGGAAACGAAGGGAGAACCTTCCTAGGAAGAGTGACCCCTTACGCCTCTCCCAGGTCGGGATCCGGGCCTGGATAAAGATTCCGGCCTCATTGGCTGACCTGGCCACTCCTTTACGGGAGAGGGCAGCCACGTCTGATCCCCGCGACGCCTTCCCCCAGAGAAACTTGGGATGTGGTACAAGGAAATGATGGCGCCAGTTGGAAGACTGGGTGGTCGGCCGGCCACTTGAGCAGGTCCTTAAACTGCTCATGAGATAAACGAAGGGAGAACCTCCCTAAGAAGAGTGACCATTTACGCCCCTCCCAGGCGTAAACCACTGGGTATGGAGTTTAATCCTCCGGGGGACTCCCCAAAACCCCCAAGGAACAAGCCGGGCAGCCGGCAATGAAGGGACCCTCCCTAGGGTAGGGAGGGTCAACCGAGCAGGTGTCAGGCCCAAGTTTTTGGAGTTTAATCCTCCAGGGGGACTCCCCAAAACCCCCAAGGAACAAGCCGGGCAGCCGGCAATGAAGGGACCCTCCCTAGGGTAGAGAGGGTCAGTCGAGCTGGTGTTAGGCCCAAGTTGTTCCCCCAAGCCCATGCGGGGTAAACCACTGGGTATGGAGTTTAATCCTCCGGGGGACTCTCCAAAACCCCCAAGGAACAAGCCGGGTAGCCGGCAATGAAGGGACCCTCCCTGGGGTAGGGAGGGTCAACCGAGCTGGTGTCAGGCCCAAGTAATCGGGCCTGGATAAGATTTCGGCCCCATTGGCTGATCCAGCCACTCCTTTACGGGAGAAAAATCTTACTAAACCACCATTGAAACAACATACCTCGAACCCAAAATAATTTTTCGCCCTTCCAAGTCCCACGCCAATTCCTTTTGCAAGATAGATTACACTAGAACCAACCTGTAGATCCAAATCGAAGAATTCGGATCTACATATCATTAGAAACAAGTGCATGCTGACGAAATCGAACCATTTCTTAAGACTCGAACAAGAAGGCTTTTCTAACATGTCGCGACCTTATCAACAACAAGTTCATTGTGATCGTATTCAATGATTGACATTATATCTCGTCGGTCACTGTGGAGAGTCAAGGCCAAAATTTTGTGAATCAGACCTGACCGCCAAGATCGCTCACGATAACTTTGTTGTTGAGAAATACACCTCGAAAAGCATACGAGAGATGATTGTGATGTCGAGTGACACGGCCACGAAGAGCTAATGAAAACATGACATTGTGAAATGTGGTCCACTTAACCTGGTGGTGGCAATTGGGGCGAGGGGGTGCAAAGTGATGGATACCAATCACAAAACCGCATTAACTTAGCCTTTTTTTAATGAACTATATTGCCAATCAAAACATAATATATAAAAATCAAGGAGGCATGCCTTATTAAACTTAATCAAATCAGGAGAGGATCCCCAATGTCAACTTGACTGTTCCTTTTGTTGGTCGAAATTGTCAACTTAATTTCAACCGCTTGGAATTTTCCAGCAGGTGCTTGTATAGAAAATAAAGAATGTCATTTTTTGTTTAGGGATAATGATATAAATGATCCTTGAATTTTGTTCCAAAGATGTGACTCCTGAATTTTTAATTTGTTCAATATAATCTTTAAACTTTTATTAAATGTACAATATTATCCTTGAACTTTTAATTTGTTCAATATAATCCATAAACTTTTGATACATATTCAATTTAATCCTTAAATTATATGATAATATTCAATATTGTTCTTCTATCAATTCAAGTTAAAGGACAATATTGATTATTTTCATATAGTTTATGAACTAAATTGAATATATATCAAAAGTTTAAGAATTATATCGGACAAATTAAAAGTTCGAGAATCACATTGCATATTTAGTGACAATTTAGGGACCATATTATTAAATAAATTAAAATTCATGGATCACATTACATATTGAGTAAAAGTTTAAGGACAATGTGTGGCATTTTCCCTTTTTTTTTAATGTAACATGTTTTCAATGATTCATCAATATAGTTTTCTGTTCCTTAAGCACAAATAAAATTTTCCTTTCCAAATTCTTAACCGGGTCTTACGCAGCCGCTTTATTTCATTTGATTGCTCGTGCTTACGCGAGAAGCGTTGCCTCTGAAATCACGATGCGATTGGCCGTTCGGCGTTCGCATGCGCTGTCATTGAATATTCTCCAGATAAAAAAAGTCGGCATCCTGCTCGGGAATCTAAAGAAGCATTGTACCGAATATGGACTCCCTTTTTTATGGTCCAACCCTTCTTGCTCGTTTGACTCCCCAAGATTCACGCGTCTGAATTCAGGTCCACTGCTCGAGCTTGACATATCGTATCAAGCATCGTGTGTACTGATCCGATGCTCGGATCATCGACACTTTATGCTACTCGATACTGTGGTCCGACGAGAACTCACTACGCAATGCTCTTATCATTGTCAAGTCACACCGACGCCCACAGTTTTCATGGTAAGTGTAAGCATCCAAGCGCATTTCTGATCCTGGGTTCATCTGAAAACGGTACTTTGTAGGACGCAAATTGCGTAACCCAAGATCTCCATAACTATAACAAGAACATGCATAATTGAATAAAAAGATTAAAGCACATGTTTTAGGATCCATTGTTCTTGAAGTGGAAGCGGAAACACAATGTTCCATGCGCAAGTCTTTCTCCTCTATTGCCCTCCGTATCACTGGCTCAATGTAGGGTTAGGTAAACGCCCCTGACTCAATGAGGCGGCCCCTCACATGTAGGGTTAGGTAAATGCCCCTTAGGTGAAGATACATGTGAGAATTAGGGTTAGAGGAGAGACTTGAGAACTATTTATTTATAAAGTTTCTAACTGCTCCTCATTACGGGCGCTCAACTCGGCCCACACTACACAACCTCCTCATATTAGACTAATTAAGAAACATTCTATCTCACATTAGACTAGCCATATTTTACGGTAGCCGTAAAAATAGTAAATTACAATAACAATTAATATAGTTCACATTAGGAAAACTTTTACATACTTAGCTTGCTCTCTGCCTACTTGTGTGAGCATTGCCACATTCTGAGAAATATCAAGTTGATGCGATGACCTGTGAGTTGTGTGTATCCATTGCTTCTTGGCACGCTAGCTCATTATGCAAGCCTGACAGCGTACCTTAGTCACGCTTGGCCAAGGTAGCTGAATAACACTTGAGAAATGCATCCATCCTTCTCAAGCCATGGCCAGCTGAAGCAGCCTATAGATCCATCAGGAATGCCCAAATAATCAACTCATATTGCTGAATATGTAGCGCTAATCTGGCTCGGCATATCCGTGCTTTGCTCCTCCCACACAGGGTAAGCAAATAGCAAAGGCACGCACTCAAGACAACAACACAAGAACGCCTTTCAGAACTATATACAAATGGAGTTCAGGGAATAGAAACCGGTTCTTTGGTAAAGAAGCACATATAACTAAACGCATCAGAACGGTCTGCAATGGAAGCAAACCAATCAGACAGGCGAAGAAAAGATTTCCTTGCTTCTGCAATCTACTTGTGAACAAGAAAAGCAATAAGAAATCGGGAATCAAGAGCCGAAAAATCCAATGTTCTAACCCCTAAAGAAGTTACAGATTTAATCATGTTCTTATTTCCTAGACTCAAAGTTTCCAGTATACACCAGACAAGTGTGACTCCGATGCAACCAAAATTGAAGGTTGGAACGGGCCGGGAGAGGGAAATGAACACTGCAATACATCCTCTCTCTCTCTCTCTCTCTCTATTCGACCATCCGACACTATCCAACTACATGGTGAATCACAAATCACAGAACTATATACAGATTGCAGTATAAACACGCATATTGTCAAACAGGTGGTGGCCTCTCTGTTTTTGTCTTCCATTCTTCGTTGCGGCATTTCGTCGAACAGGTGGTGCGGAGCCTCGGTTCAAGCCCGCCCCTTCCCGCGGCGGAGAGGATACAAGAAACGCGGACGGTCGAGACGATGCTTGGCCGCGTCGGAGCCGAGAGGAGCCGCGGCCTTCGGGCTCGCCCTCGCTCCGTGCGCGATCAGCAGCAGAGCGAGGTGCGCGTGCCCCGCCTCCACCGCGCACTGCAGCGGAGTGTACCCGGCGTCGTCCACGACGTTCACGGTCGCCCCGTGGCTCAGCAACACCTTCACGCTCTCGACCCGCCCCTTGAACGCCGCCCGGTGCAGCGGCGTCCACCCGTTCTGGTCCCGCGCCTCCACGTCGGCTCCCCCCTCGAGGCAGCTCTTCATCCCGAGGACGTCGTCGACCCTCGCCGCCCGCAGCAGGACGTCCCGCAGCCGCAGCGAGTCGAGCAGCCGCGAGTGCCCGTTCTCCGCCGCGAGCACGAATGCCGTCTTCCCGTCCCCGTCCACCGCGTGCCTCGCGTACGTCGAGTGGTTGACCAGGTACTCGACGGCCTCGGCGTTGCCCACGGCGGCGGCGAGGTGGAGAGGGGTCAATCCGGCGGAGTCCGTCGCGTCAGCGTCCGCCCCAGCCGCAACGCAGAACCTGATCGCGTCGACGAAGCCGTTGGCCGCCGCGACGTGGAGCGGGGTCCGCCCGTCGGGGTCGGGCTCGTTCGGGTCAATGACGTCCCCGAACGCCTTGAAGAGGACTTCCATGAGGTCAACCCGGTTCATCGCCGCCGCCTTGTGGAGGATGCAATCCGCGTGTTTGTTCTTTTTGCCGACTGAAGAGCCTGAAGCTATCAGGATCTTCAGAATCTCGAGATTTCCGGCTTCAATTGCCAGGCTTATCAAGGATGTTCCATCTGGATTCACGTCGTTAACATCAGCGCCGCAGTCGATCAGGCTCGCCACTATCCCCACGTCCCCGCACGAGATTGCATAATTCAAAAGCCTGGTGAGCTGGGACCCGTCACACCCAGGAATCGCCTTCTTCAGCAACGAAGCGGTCTCTCTGATCTGGGTGTTCTGTCTGATGAGGAATTCGATCACCTGGAGGCCCACGAAGGCAATGGGCATGGTGGCGTCCTTGAAGACGTGGGGGCCGGGCCGCGAGAACAGGCGGCGGAGGTCGTCCTGGTGGGCTTTCCCGGTGACGAGCATGGAAGATCGGACGGTGACGAAATCCGGGGGCGAGGAGAGGGGCGGGCGGTCAGACGGGGCCAAGAGGAGCGTGTAGGACGTGGAGGACAGGGGCGGGATGATGGAGTAAGGCTGGCTGAAGCTGAAGAGGGAAGGGTTGGCGGTGGACAGGGAGACCGCCACGGACATGGTGTGCATGAGGTTGGTCACCCGGAACGTCTTGGCGCACTTCTGGCCCTTCCTGAACGTCAACTCGACCTCGGTCACATCCGGCTTCACGAGCCTGTCCATGGCGGGACGATACTCAGGGCCAAAGGAGCTTCAAGAAGCAGCAACCCTTTGTGTTTTCCTTGAGGAATTTGGGGGCGAACTGGGTGGTGCTTTCCTTTTGTGAAGGGAACTGCAGAAAGCGAGGGGTGAGGAATGAGGATGAGAGAGGTTTTGTGAACGCAATGATGAAATGATTGATTGGTTTTTTTGTTTCTTTATTGTAATCAGGTGATTAAATTACGGGTTTAACTTGAAGTGGGCTTTGGTTTGGGGGAGTTTGAAAAATGGGAGAGATGATGACTTTGACAATGAAAGGGAAAAATTCCTTGATTGGCTCCTTTGACCATCGAAGGTGCTTTGCTTGCTTGATTTAATTGAAGGAGGGAGGACAGAGAGAGGACAGAGAGGCACTTTCAATTTTTAAATTTTTTTTTTTTTTTAATTGACTCAGCCATTCGTTCTTATGAAAGTTCTGGGAATTTCTGGGGGCTATTTTATCAACAAGCTTCTTAGATCTATGCTGTTTATGGTTTCCTTAATTCATGCGATTACATGATTTCATGTCAGAGACGCCGATGCTGCTGCGTAGATGCAAAAATCGGAAGATGGTAATCCGGTTCGCATTTCACCGAGCCGTCATGTGTCCGGTTCCGATGATGTCCTATCTCCTCCATCACAATTAAGGGCTCGCTAAAGAATGCCTAGAGGGAGCGATATTATTGACCGAGTTTCGGGCTCTACAGAGTTGACCTTGGCCATCTGCAGACAAGTCCAGCATGCGCGTTGAATGTCCAGTTTGCAGGGCAAAGAAATACTTCACAGATCAAGCAGTTGATCCGGTCCGTTAGAAACCCGAAACTACAGATCTTAGATAAGAGATCTCAGATGGTCGCTTATCATGCGGAAAAAAAAAAAAAACAAATGGGTCCGTCAGCAACGTTTGCTACTAAAGCGAATCTTTTGGCTAGGGGAAAAAAAATCAGTTGTCAGTCGATGATTCTAAACAATCCTAAGGGACCACAATTAGCTGGAGTTGATGATTCGAGAGGTTTAAGGGAATGACAGAGCAAGAAGATAAGGAGCCTCTTCTGCTAACCCTTCATCTGGTAATGATCACCGTGCTGTCATGCTGAGCTAAGCAAACCAAACGAGATTAACCGGAACATAAGATGAGTTTAAGTTTATCTCCCGCGATTAATTTATAAGACAGATTAGTTTAATCGATACAAAAGCACCCTCCCGTCTTTGTCGGATTAGGCACGTAATCGAGATAAGAAGAATATATTATGCGAGGTTACATGCCACTAGTACGAAGATAATACAGCACGTCTTATGCTCTAATTGAAGACGATTTCTTCAGCCTTTTGTGCAGAAAGTAGTCATTTTCATTGGCCACCTTCTGTGTCTTTTCCCATCTACGAAGGACGATCCTTTCTTGGTTTCTTTATTTCAAACCATCTCGATGTCATTCAACCACTAGGCACCCAAGAAAGAAAACCCCACCAGTTCGGCATATTCTCACTGCACTGCGTCATTCGACAACGATACACGATGTCGCTCTCACGAATGCGCCGTGATGATCAGCTTGCTACCAAATGGTGACCATTTTCTTGTCACCTTCTTATTCGCGGCCCCAGCGCGCCGGTGTTGGCATTAGATCGCTTGGCTTTGTCTATCCGATACCGTTTCGAGGTTTTCTCAGTGATCCTGATTGATATTGAAAAAACTGGACTCTTTAAGACCTAAGTTCAACTCCAGTGATTTCCCTAGACTCCTAACTTCTGGTAATCACTTTCAGTTTCACGGTATTTTTGTGCGACAGCGTTTTAATCACTGTTGCGGTCGCTTCTTTTCCAATGACTATAAGAGCAGCTGTGAGTTAAACATTGTTAGACAAGTCACGACCACCATGTCGTTGGGTAATTACCAGGGAAATTCTTTCTGTGCAAACTCTCGACATCTTCGAGAATAAAACGAAACGTGCCTAGGTTGTTAATCGTCATAGACAGAGTTAAAACAAGGCCGAGCTTGCTGCATCTGAGGAGACCATCGTAGGTTAGGACTTTCAATGATGCTTCATTCCATCGTAAAGTCTAAATAGATTTTTATGTGAGATTTCGCGAGATTACTGCCAACTGTTCTAAAAGCACAAGCTATTAGATAAATACATGTTTTATTATTTAAATGTTCTAATACTCTCCCACACGCTCAGTCTGGTTTTTACCTAGTACTAAGGCGTGGAAGTTTAATTGGAGAGACAAATGGGGCTTGAAAAAATTTAAACTCGGAACCTCCAGTTCTGATATCATGTGAGAATTATAATGGATTTAACCATCGAGCTAAATGTCTTGTCATAGTCCAGTCCAGTTTACTGCTTAAATCCCTGTGCAATGAGACAAGCTTTGAAAAGTTCCATAGTTTCATCGGTTTTTTCTTAATTTTAAAAATTCATTTATAACCGACTAAATTCTTAGAAGGACCAGGTGGTACAAGATCCCATGTGTGAAGAAAGAGGCAGATGAGGAGCTTGAGGACCAAAGGAGGTAGAAAGAAGAATAAATTGATTGGAGTGAACAAAAAGCGAATGAGGTGATTTGGAACAATGGGTTACAAGACTATGATTTGACGGTTTTGAAGAAAAGGGAAAATTATCATCATCAAACCAAACATAACAGCTAATAAAAACATGACCACTCAACTGATCAAGACAACTATAGCCTTTGTGATTTGACGCATACCCAACAAATACACATGGCACAAAATTAGGTGTCAGCTTGTGAGAGACACGAGATAGAAGAAAAGGATAACAAGCACACCAAAAATATCCAAAAGAATGAGTAATCAAACTTGAACCCAAATAAATAGTGGAAAAGAGATAGATTATATATGACAGGAGTGGGAAGTTGATTAATAGTGCAAATGGCAATGATAAGAGTATCAAACCAATATGAAGGAGGCATATGAGCATGGATTAATAAGGTTCGAGACATTTTGACAAAGTGTATTATTTTGCTTTCTAATAAATCGGTTTGAGATGGAGTGTCTAGACAAGAAAAACATTGAATAATACTATTTTCACATAAATATGTTTGGAACGCATACTAGTATATTCTCCTCCCCCATTAGTTTGTAAAAATTTAATTTTGGTACTGCACAAATTTTCAATAAAACAACAAAAGCAATAAGTGTGTACGCACTTCAAATTTATTTTTCATGGGAAAGACCCAAGTGAACCAAGAATTAAAAAAAGTGGACTCATCCATGCATCAAAATGAATTACAACTAAAGGAAAAGATGCCTGATTACTACCAGCTTCAAAAGACAATCAATGAGATTTGCCTACAAGACATGACTCACATAATATTGACTTAGAACTAAAATTACAAACACGACTCAAAACTTGTTTATCTAGATGCCCAAGACAAGCCTACTAGCAAGTGAATCAAAGGAACCCACAATAGGATACGAATAAGATGACACCATTGAGTTGGAAATCGGATAATGACCATGAGAAGAATCATCTTAGAGGAGAACTTTCCTAGTTCATTTGTCCTTCAAAGAAAAGGACTAACCATTAAAATCAATGGCGCAAGAATTTTTCAGTAAAGTTGAGCAATTGACAGGAGATTGCGACCAAGATTAAGAATATGATAAACTGGAGATAATAGCAAAGATCTGGAACCAGTATTTAAAAAGGCTTTACTGACTTGCTTAATAGGCAATAAATTACCATCACCAATTGAGACTTTTGTCAAACCGTAAAAAAGTCTAGAATTTAGGATGTTACTAATATCACTAGCCATGTGTGCCAACGCTCCACTATCAAGATACCAACTTGAATCAAAGCTCTCACGAACCAAGAGAGCTGAGAAGGAGTCCAACAGGTCGCTAGCGATAAAAGCTTGGTTGAATCATTGGTGACATTGTAGTGCGGTGTGCCCGACACCATTACAAATTTGACAAGTAAGATGAGACTTAGATATGAGAATACCTCCCTGTGTGAATGGGAGAACCTAGGGCTTTAAACCACCATGAGGCTTATTAGAGGAGTTGGAGGAGGTATAGGGCGTTGATAATGATTGCAAACTAAACCAAGCGTAGGAAGATTGCCAACTCAATTGATCACGCAAGAACCATCCACCTTATCCCCGACCAAATTTGTGGCCTCTAGAATTACGTCCACCTCGAGATCCCTAAAATGGAGGACTAGATGAAGTAACACGACCGATCAAAGTGTGATGAATATTAGATGAAGGTGATGCACTCAATTTTCGAAGAAATCATTCTTCTTGTGTGAGGAGGCATGACCACAAATCACCAAAGGATAGAATTGTAGGGCCGTTTGTGACCATGGTGACAAAACAATCGTACTCAAGTGGGAGCTCATTAAGGGCTTGAATCACCAAGTCCTCATCATATATGGAGCAATTAATTGCAGTTTCCACAAAAGATAATTGTCTGCATCGAGTTTGATGGGGACAAGAATTGTGATGTTGAGAAGAATGAAGACGATGAGGATGACTGCTCAATCATAATTTGAGTAGCAACAACGATCGGAGAAATAGAGAAGAGGGAAGAAAAGGTGAAAGTGGGTGCAATATTATGGAGAGGCAATGAGAAACTAGGATTAACAAAAAAGGATGGGGGTAAAGAGATGGTAAAGAAGAAGAAAAATTTAGAGATGTATTGGACATTGTTGAGATAGCAATTGGAGCAAAGGAAGTGTTGATTTGGGGTAGAGATGTTGAATAATTTGATATGTTTTTTTGCTCCGATACCATATGAGATTTGATAGGACTACTGTCAATTCTTCTAAAAGCTTAAGCTGTTAGATAAATGTGTAGTTTATTATTTAAATATTCTAACACTTTTGATTTCAATCTCACTTTGCGTAGAGTACTCTCTTCTTTTACCGTGCAGTTGAGACCCCCGTTGATCCTGAAGGCCATCATGGTATTCTCTCTCTTTTGGTATGTTGTGCGGCAACAACAACAGACTCAATTGAACGTATCTGTGCAGTGCAGCAGAGTTACATGACTAATAGCTATTGCAGGGCATCTGCTCTCTGGTGTATGATTAGGCTAATAATGCCTTCCTCTCCCCAACATCTAAATTTATACATCTGAGAAATATTCTATGAAAATAGAAAGTTCAGAAAATGAGAAGTAGCTTTTTCCCAACATAATGTCCGAAAATACGAGCTTGATGTCATGAAATTACTGGCCTGTTCAAAGGCAGATGATCGATTCCCACTTCCCTGTCAAGGGATCTTAGATTGCATTGTTCTAGTTCACACTGACCAACTTCTTTCTGATTTTCAACGATGTTAGTTGGAGGGTCAGCTTAATTAATTTTGCTTACGGGCCAACTGATAAGGACGTCCTGCGACGTACATTAATAAATCGATTGCATGAGAGCTAAATATAATTGCTGCCACTTACAAGAAATTAAGCAGAAGTTGATTTGGAGTTTCGCGACATTTTCCCGTCACGCCTCGTACCATTCCTAGAAAGTCACATTGGATCCGCTAATGGACAAAATGTCACTTTTTCGTCGCCTCAGCTGACAGCACCCTCAAGAAACAAGAGATCCTGAGGGTGAAGTAATGTGAAAGCAAATATGTTGCAAGCTAATTTGTGAGCAATGAGTTACATAAAGATTCAGCTATGCATCTTGCAGTCATTTACGTTATAAAGCGAGTAGACAGAATCCACTGTTTGGTGGTTTGCTTTGTCGATATGATACAGCCAGAACTAAGTAATTGGACAATCTCCTTTCCCCTTAATGACAGCAAACTATTTCTGCAATAGAACAACTGTTAATCGTCGATCATTTCCTTAACATTAACAGTTCATGATGTTTAACCGCGGCTCGATCTTCAGGTCCTTTCATGAAACAATATAACACTGTTTGATATGTCCTTTCATAAATATGTGATCGCAACTCATTCTTCCCCTCCATGTCTTTCGCCCTCTTGTGTTCTAATTTGCTTCTTTGATGACTCCTGGAAACGAGCTGAAGCGCCATTGCAATCAGGAATTACTCTATCTAGCATAACCCCGTTGCTATTGAACTGATTTTTATCTTTAAAATGCCGTCGTGACTGTCTGGTGGAAAACATCACTGTACCTTTCAATTGTCATGAGCTACCTTATTAAAAGATAGACTATGACCATATCGCAGTTGTATTGACCAGGTGGTTTTTCACATTTTTCAAATACACATAGTAGGAGGAATCGGATAGATCAAATGGACACCGGTACTCATTGGTTGCGCAGTGCCATCGATTAAACAAATCTATTACGAGTGCAGCAAAGTTTTGTCTGTCAGTGAGCGAAAGATGCAGAGAGTTCTTAGAGCATCAGTTTCAGCTTTGATGTCACTCTCATTCTTGTTCTTTTTTAATGCTCAGGGGGTCAGATTCCATTGAAAGGACTACAAAATCTCCATAGAAATCATGTCCAGTGTGTGAGACTTAATGAAAGCAACTTCAAATTAATGAGATGTTAGTTCTCTAACATTTACAGCCTCGCTTTGAATCGATCATTCAAATGTCCAATTGCTGGTTTGATTGCCGTCGAAGCATGAAGTGCAGGTTACGTGACTAATAGCTACTGCAGGTTATCTGCTATCTGGTGTATGATCAGGCTAATAACGCGTCTCTCCCCTTCTAAATCAATGTCTAGATTTATATGTCTGAAAAATACTCTAGAAAAATAGAAAGTTTAGTGCCGCTCCGACCTTTGTTGACCTCGTCCAATTTAGGAAATGAGAAGGAGCGCTTTCCCAACACAATGTCCAAAAATATGAGCTTGATATCATGAAATTACTGGCCTATTCAAGGCAGCTGATCCATACCCAGTCAAGGGATCTTACATTGCCTTGTTCTAGTTCACACTAACCAACTTCTTTCTGATTTTCAAAGATGTTAGTTGACGGGTCAGCTTAATTAATTGTGCTTATGGGGCCACTGATAAGTGATAACAACATCCTGCGATGCATATTAATAAATCAAATGCAAGAGAACTGAACGTAATTGCTGCCTCCTAAAAGAAATTAAGCAGAATTTAATTTAGAGCACCAAATTTCGCGACATTTTCCCGTCACGCCTCGAATCATTTCTAGAAAGTCAATTTGGATCAGCTGACGGACAAAACGGCACTTTTTTGTCACGTCAGCTGAAAGCACTCTCAAGAAACAAGACATCCAGAGGGCGAAGTATTGTGAAAATTTGTGAGCAATGAATTATATAAAGATTCTACTGTGCATCTTGTTGGAGGTTTGTTTGTCAAAAACAAACTAAGTGTTTTTCCTTGTCCCACATAGGAAAAGTGGGAGGAAGTGGCACAATATATAAGTGAAAGGTTTCCTCAGTGTATCTCGGAGTGATTGGGTGGGGCTAGACCCCAACATACCCGCGTCTTGCGGAGTGCGCGATTTTGGTGCGCTCAGCACTTATTCCTTTGTCATTTATTCATTTTTATTTTTTATTTTTTGTTATTAATGTTATCTTTTATTTTGAGAATTTCGGAAATAAAATATATAAAATGAAAATTCGAAATTCTATTTAAATAAATAAATAAATAAAATTATTATTCCGAATTTTGTTTGTGTCTTTTCAAGACAACATTTGGAAAATTATTTATTCGGTTTGCAACTTCTCCCGAAAGGTCGCAATTGTTCGGTTTTCGACTTCTTCCGAAGAGTCGCAATTGTAAAGACGTGTTTGTTCAATTTTCTTTGGGAATTTTCACGAAGAGTTGCAAGACTCGTTTCATATAAATACTTGTCATTTTTCGGAAGATATGAGTGGTCATTTTCGAGTCAGTCATTTATTGTTTCGGTCAAAATACTAGAATTGTTATCAATTCTCAACCAAGACTTTGTTGTATCGGTAGCATCCACCATCCACTGTCTGGCGGTCTGCTTTATCGATATTTTTCCATTCTTGCAGTCATTTAGAAAACCAAGTAATTGGACAATCTCCTTTTCAGCTAGAACCAAGTAATGACAATCTCAAACTATTTCTGCAATAGAACTTCTGTTAATCGTCAATCGTGTTCCCTAAACATTAATAGTTCATGATGTTTAAGCACAACCCGTTTTCTGGTGTCTATAGCAATTCCTTTCACAAAACATCATAAGACGCGCGATATGTCCTTTCATGAATATGCGATTGCAACTTGTTCTTCCCCTCCATATCTTTTGCCCTGCTGTGATCTAATTTGCTTCTCTGATGAATCGGCATTGCAGTCGGGAATTACTCTAAATAGCATAACTCCATTGCTATTGAACTGATTTTTTTTTCTTTAAAAAACCGTCGTGACTGTTTGATAGAAAATATTATTGTACCTGTCAATTGTCATGAGCTGGCTGATTTTTCACCTTATTAAAATATAGGCGATGACCATATTCGCGGTTGTATTGACCAGGTGGTTTTTTGCATTTTTCAAATGCTTTTAGTCGGAGGAATCGAATAGATCAAATGGACGCCAGTAGTAATTGGTTGTGCAGAGCCATCGGTTAAACAAATCTATCACAAATGCAGCGAAGCTGCGTCTGCTAGTAGGCGAAAGATACAGGGAGTTCCAACTTTGATGTCAGTCTCATTCTTGTTCTTTTCTAATGCTTATGGGTCAGATTTCATTGGATAAAACTGGGAAATCTCCATAGAAATCATGTCCAGTGTGTGGGACTTGATGAAAGCAACTTCAAATTAATGAGATGTTAGTTCTCTAACATTTCCAGCATTGCTGGTTTGATTTCCATCGAAGCATGAACTGGTTATATTTTCGCTCCGGCAGCAGCTATTTTGCAATCGGTTTCTCACGCTTGCTTGTCTAAGCCGGCTCACATCACCTAGTCGTACGAGGAACGGCTGCAGGCCAGGACTAGCACATAACGAGTTCTTACTTGGACTGTCGGCTTCGGTGCACGCAAGGAACAGACCGAGTCGATCTAATTGATGTTGCATCGAGTACCCGGCAAGTCTGGCCATCTTTCATAGTTCTACCCAACGATAACCTTTGATTCCTAGGTAGACAGTAATTGGTTCCAAGAAACACTCTAATGAAGCCAAAAAAAGGTCTTATCACGCCATGCTTTGGTTGAAAAATACCGCTCCAACCACCACGAACCACGTGCCTGAAAGTCTGAGAAAAGGGCTCGGCGAGCTCTTCAGGGCGTTTCTCAACCTAAGTATCCGATATCAGACAAACACTAATTTCGATATATCGACAATACCAATCCTAAGATTAGAGCCCATGTCCTCATATCCACGTCCTTTTTCTCATCGATAAAAGGGGCGGGAACGAGCGATCAAAACGCTAGTAACTATCTCCAGGCATTACCATGAGGATCTTATGCCCCCTACAAAAGCATTTGACCCAGCCTAAGGATATGCCGCCAAAGACAGGTGACCGTTTTACTGCTGTGCCAACCACATAGGCAGGTATATCCAGTTCCTTCAGCTGATCATGGTGACTTCTCTTTTACTCTGTAGTGGGGCGCATCAGCTGACCAAAAGTGCATAAATTTCATGTATAGTAGAACGTCGCTCAAGAAAATGGGTGGGCTTGGCGAACTTTTTTGGCCCATTGGGCGTGCCGGCTGATTCATTTCAAGGCCGGCCCGTCCATGGAACTGTATAAGATATGCCTGTAGAATACTAAAGTTAATTTTCTACCTTGACACGTAACAGGAAAGTGGTATATAGCATATGCGCAAGAGTATAAATATAAAAATACCAGGAATCCTAGAATCATTCTCTATTCCTTTTTCCATATATTTAAAAGATCGTGCATCTTGCCCGCATGAGTTGGTCCGGTCCCCCTACTTCGCCAACATTGGCACTCAACCGGGGCTGGAAGTTCGGGTCTGAACGGGCATGGCCAAGACGTTTAGATGTCGGGGCCCGGTAAAACCAGCCATATCTCTCTTTATTGTGAAGAAGAGATTAATATATCTTTAGATTTCAAATTTCCATGCAATTGGAAAACTTTCAAATAGCTTTGTATCTATTATGAGATGTATAATAACGATATAGTATAAAATAAAGGACAGAATAGCAATTTAGAAGGGTCGCACAATAATCATACTCTCATATATTCATTTTCTAAACTAAAATTTTCTTATAATCCAAAAAATTTAGGTTCATTTTCGAAGACAATTGAAACCACAATTTCTCCCCTTCGATTAATTTTTTTTTCTATTATTCACATTTATATGTATGGGGGTAACTTTCCTTAATCTTGCATCAAATGAATTCTCCTTAAGTGTAGTTCTTAAGTCCTTTCTCTCGAGAATAAAATGCAAAAATTTTCACCGACAAGAATAAATCTCGTAAAAAAGAAAATAAAATAAAGGATAGTTGCGAAAGATTGTGAGTTTATAGTTATCAAATGTGATGGGTCATAAACCCTAATTGCATATTTTCCTTTTTCATTCTTTCATCTTAAAAGTCACGTAACATAACATGCCGTATGTAGCATCATCATGGAATAGAATCATTCCTCGAGCCTGAACCACCTTTTTAGAAAAACCAAAAACCATGGGCTCTAATTCCCCCATCCCCCCCGCTCCTTCCCACCCAAAAAGAAAACAACGGAGGAGGGAGTCTCCACCTTAGTCGTTGCCATGTTCCCATCCCGTGTGCTACTCGTAATGAACCCTCTTTTGGCGCGCCTCCAAGCAAGAGTCCAAGACGACATGCGCAGCATGCCGCAAGGCTCCAAGAAAGAGCCATGACCCAGAAGGGAACCCGGGATTTGGGTTTTTAACAACGAGCTCCAAGGTCAAAACAAGAAGATGTAGAGGAAAAAACCCTGGGTGGGATTTGACTCGGACCGGGCAGAACAAGCCAAAGGCCTCTCCTCAATTGTTGACCCAACGCAGATACTGCCAAAGGGGAACACGTTGTGGTCCGCACGTTATTCCTCTGGTTTCGTTCGAGATTTTACTCCCAAAAAAGAATGACCGAGAAAGGGAGAGAGAAACCTAGAAAGATACAAACCTGTTGAATAACGGGGACGGATGGCCACTGAAGTGAGCGTAGGGACACCGAGAGAGAGGAAGAGAGAGAGGGAGGGTTTTCTAGGGTTTCTTTCTTTCTTCCGTCGTGCATGGTGTGCGAAGCGTGGCACATGCCTAGCCACTTACGGGATAAGACAAAGAGATGCATCCAAATGTGCAGCGCACTAGCGTGCCATCGCCCCCCTTGGCTTTTTCCTCCTCGTTTCCTTTTCTTGTTTGTCATCTCCCCGTGACGGCGACTGGTGGAAGAAGACAAATCGAGTGTTTATCCGTTTGATTTTTCTTGGAACCTTGCGTCGAAATGGGGGGCGGGAGCGTCTCCCTTTGGTACCGAGTCAAGCCAGCATCGTGGTCGTCGTCATCGATGAGGAATTTGGTGAGCATCTTGTCACCATCATTTTCCACGCCTTGGAGATCAGTCCGACTACTTGGGGTTTGCCCGTTCTCTGCACACGAACTCTCGTGATGATCTCGAATGGTTCCACGTTTTTGCTTCTTGGTAACCGAAATTTTTCAATATCAGCATGACCAATTAATTGTGATGATGATAAATAATATAAGTTAGGTGAGGATGTTAAAAGGGTAGGAGCCAATAACGAAATTACGACCAAATGATTTTAGGGTAGTGGTGCAATTCTCTTATAATCTTTAGAGAGAGAGAGAGAGAAAAGTACAAAAAGCATATGTAATATATGTCGTTTTGTTTATAATTCATTTTTACAATTCGATCTCAGAACCACTTGATCCCATCATAATATATTTAGGAATTTAGGTCTTTATCGAGGTTAATCAGTGGCTACGATGTTGTCATAGCAATTGAAAAACTTCCAAGCTCACTATGCTTTCAAAACAATTCTAGATTGAAGGAAGAGTTTTGTTGGCATCTCATTTTGACTAGATAGACATATTTAATCTAAGCCCAACGCTTATATTTCTAGATGGCTTATCTTTTAGTCCATCGCAAATGGAACTCCTAAGGTATATCCACCTTTCAAAGCGAGAGTGCGCAACTGCCATTGACTCCACGACTTTGACTTAAAAATGCCTCTCAATTAAAGATTTCCATGCTAAAGCAAAAGAGGATTTTTCCCTAACGCTAGGCTGCTTGAGCCAAGACACCTCGATCGTTGCATTAGACTACGCTCATCTTTTTTGGAGTTATTTAGTAATTTCTAATTGCATGCAAATTGCGATCTTAATTGTAGAAACAACCCTAGCCTTTCCGAAAAATAGAACGAGGGAATTTTGATAGTACTCCATGGCTCGTTAAGCATCTACCGATATATTTTTTTCCTGAAACTAAAAAAATTTTGTTTTTCGGAAAGCCCGCCTTAGTTATATACGCAACGAAAAAAGAACATGGCGTCATAAATTTCGTAAAAAGTAATAATTTATTAAACCATCTAGAAAAGGCGAAGTTCAGTTGTGCTCATTCATTGAACTGAACTGAACGATCATGATTTTGTATGTGGAAGTTGTTGGAGGAATATGGCCAATAATCGCCCAACAAGGCTACTTTGCCTCTCTTTTAATTCTTTGATGCATGCATAATTCTCTCCTCTCTTTCTCTCTCATATTCTTTTTCTCATTTGTTCTTTTATAGTCAAGATAAAATTATGCCCGGGTGACATATTCTCAATCATAAGTAACGTTGGCTTCCGAAATGCTGGATGGCCCACACGTGATCGATTTTTCCTTGGACTCGGGTAATTGCCACCCAATTTATATTCCCCATCGAAAGAATCTAGAAAATTTCACTTGCACGCAAAGGACTGATTAGATTATCACGTTTGAAATGCGACGATAATCGCGACAATAAGAGAATGGACAAAAGAGCATATGAACATTTTTCCTTTTTTAAATCCTTTTCCCAATAAGGTGATTATCTCTTATAAAGTATGAATCATATGGTTGTCTACTTTTTGACTTTTTTGTTCAGGCGGAAATTAGGAAAGATAGGAAAAATTCAATTTCTCAATCAAAGATTTTCATGTTAACACAGAATGGGATAATCCATAATGCTATGCTAGCTGAGCCAAGACATCTCGATCATGTTATCGGAACTAACGATTCATCCTTTTGCAGCTAATTGCTACTTACTAATCGCATGCATATAGATTTTCACAATTCTTAATTGCCAACATAATCATACCCCTTCCAAAATATAGAAAGAAAGAAAAAACGTAAATTGACCTCAACGGGGGTGTATTGAGGGCAATACTTAAATAATAACGAAGCCTAATTTTTTTCCTTCTGTTTTCTTTGGTAGGACAAGGCATGTCTTTATAATGTTCAGTTTCTTTAGGCATTTATGGGCACATTGAATGTTTCTTTTTTCCAGAAAAACAAATTTTATATTTTTTTGTGTGGCCCATCTTAATTGCGTACACAGCCAAAAGAAGAAAATTGTACAACTTCATAAATTTTGCAAAAGCAATAAATCATCTGGGAAAGGTGAAGTTCGGTTGTGGTCATTAATTGAGCTTAGGTAAACACTAATGATTTTGTATGCGGAAGTTGTTGGAGGAATATGGTCAATAATCGCCCAGCAATGCAACTTTTCCTTTCTTTTAATTCTTTGATATATGCATTACTCTCTCTCTCTCTCTCCCAGCAATGCAACTTTTCCTTTCTTTTAATTCTCTGATATATGCATTACTCTATCTCTCTCTCTCTCATATTTTGTTCGGGTCAAGATAAATTATGTGAAACCTCTGGAGCCACCCTTCCAACATGAAGAATGAGGTAGAGAATTCGAATCCCCACCTTCTCAACGGATGGGGTGGAGATGAATTAAATTTTAAGCGTGAGTTTCGACTCCCGCGCCCTGCAATAAGGCAGGGCAGTTTGAGAGTCAGAATTAGAATAGGAGTAGAGTAAGATCGACAAAAAAAAAAAATAAATAAATTATGTGGGGCACTGTTATAAATAAAATTGACTCAACGAAACTCTGACGTTAGCACTAGGCTGCACGTAGCTTTTAAGGGGGTAAAAGTGTATTTTCTCCATAAGATATCTCTCTTTTACCCTCGATTTAGATCTAAAATCACCCCTTTTTCCATCCATTAAATTATATTTGTTCATTTGAAAGCTCATTTATGCCAACAGGCATGCGGTGGGGCACTAAAGTACCACGTACTGGGTTCAATCCCGTGAACACCGCACACCGCACATATGTGTACATATAAAGAGAAGCAAAACCAAAAAAAAAAATCATTTGTTAAAAAATGGAAAAACACAAAGAAAATGGAGAAAAATGAATTAGCTAAAACGTTAACATAAAAATATATAAAAAAAAATTTGATATTTGATGAATATATTAACAAAACTATGAGGTATCTTAAGGGAAAAAAACATAATTAAGTAAAAATGGGGAAAAAATCTCGGCAACAAAATGTCAGGTTACAAAATTTAGATACTGACCATGAAAGTTCAAGAGCAAACGTGCCGTACCCTCGAACTCGTTTTCATTTTTCTATTTTTGTTGGTTTATTTGACCGAATGATGGTTACTCTTTTGTCCCAAATAATACAAACAAAACTCGAGAAGGGCCTGCCAACCACTTTGATAAAAGCCTTTGATCACCATCATCATCGTCATCATCATCGTCATCATCATCGATGTGGGGTGGTACAAAATCAACGGCCCTGATTAGCCCAAAAGTACAAGCGACCTCGTCGTCATCATTCTAGTAAAAAACCTATAAAAAAAAAAACACACACACAGACCTCATCAATCAGTTCCCTCCCCCGTCCTCTCCTCTGTTTTTCTCGATTCGACAGCCTCTTTTGGGAATGCTATTTTCTGACACTTGAGACCAGAATGGAACGCGAAAAAAGCATTATTGATGAGGCGAGCCCAAGGAGAGAAAAAGAGAGAGAGAGAGAACTATCTAATCTTCCCATGGTAAATGTGCACACGTGAATTTTTTGTTCAAATGTGCCTCTCTAGACTTGATCAATGGAGGTTGATCGAGTAAGCTAAGGGCGGTGTGACTTTTTTGAGTAATTGGTCCTTGAAAGGATTGACCTTTGTCATAGAACTGGAGACTTAGTCTGTGACTTGAGGTTTCGAAAATTTGAAATGAATCGAATCTAAAACCACCAGTTCCGGAATTGTTTACTTTTAGTTTTTTATAAAAAAAAATAGATTCTTAGAAGGTAGTGTTGAAAGTATACTATTTCATTATAAAAATATATGTAGATTAAGTGGTTCAAGTAGTTGCTTCTTCATATTAGGACTATAATTTGATTTTGGATTGATGAACACTATATAAAAAATAAAAAAATCAAAACTAATGAAAAATCTAGTCTAGAACTTGCTTGAGCCAATTTCAAGTGGAATAGGCGATTTTGGCCTTGTAACTTGGAAACAATCGATGTTATGTAGGCCCTACATTCAAGGAATTGGTTCTCCCTAGAGCTTATCGTGAATTGGTGGATACAATCTAGTTCGGTCTATTTTTGAGTTGAACCAAACCTAGTTATCATCCTTAATAGCTTATGCAAGTCCATCTAAAAAAATAGGCTAATGCCAAGAAGAAATCACCACCCCACATACTAATTAGCATCACACTTGATTGGTTGGAAAACAATCGGCTGTTTTGGCGCAATCTTGTAGCAGGCACAAAGAGTAATTGAAACCAAATTAGATATATGAAATGTTTCAAGATTTATTGTTCACTCAAAAGAACTAACTTGAAGTCGAAGCTCACCGTGAATAATATAGACAAAATTATGAGACGGGTCAAGTGTGTTTAGTAAAATTCACTTTGTTTCTACACTTATTGATCATTCATTTACATAAAGACAACAAACATGTTACATGCACGTTAAACATTCAATCCATTTAAACGCAATGCATTTGTCCTCATAAGTTGTGACACAATTGACAAATACTTAAATTTAAATGGTATGCTCGAAGAGTGAGAGAATTAGAATGGCACGAAAAATTTAGATAAAAAGGGAAAAAAAATTAAATTTTGGTGAGAAGGAAGGGGATAAAAGTTTTAACTTCAATGTATTTTTTCCATCTCCATTTTTCCTCGCCGAACACTCCCCAACAAAGCCTCAAAAAAAAAAAAAAAAAAAAAAAAAAAAAAAAACGTTGCAAATATAACACAATGATGACATGAAAGAGGCGAGACTACCTGCCAAAAAGCTTAAAGTCCACAGGTTCGATTTTAGGAAACGTTAAAAATTAAAAAAAAAAAAAAAATTCCAACGACGGAGCCACCGTTATGGGTCCCACAAGAAGGGAAAAAAAAAAATCCCACGTTTTTTTAGGAAAAAGTCCGCCAATAAATGCGAAGCTCGGTCGTCCACGTGGCGCGTCCAAGGGCCACTACCAGGCTGCTGGGCCCCGCCGGGCGAGACTTTCTCCGACGCGCACCCTCCTCCTCCCTTCGATACGACAAAAATCACAAAGCGAAGCGAGCGCAAAACACAAAGAGGGGAAAAGATAAAAAAATAAAAAGAGAAAAGGAAAAAGCACCGAAAAGAAAAGAAGAAACACGCGCCGCCGTCACGCGCTGCGCTAGACGACAAAAACGCGCGGCCTGCCGCCTCCCGCGGGGCCGGGCCCGGGCCCGGTCGTGATTCGGGGCGGGGGCCGAGGGCATTTCCGGGAATGCGGTGGAGGCCGAGGGCGGAACCGCTCGTCGCCACGTGCCTTGGCGTCGGCCGCACGCAGGAAGGTCGTATTGAATTCCTCTCTCTCTCCCCTCCCTCTAAACCTTTATCATTTGTTCTTTTCTTTCTCTTTTTTTTTACTCGGATAATAATCATCTGTATTTTTATTATTTTTTTACTTTTATGAGCTTCTTGATTTTTCCGGCCTTCGTTTTACTGGGGGAGGCATGAAATAAATAAATAAATAAAGTCTCCCATTTAATTGCCTCACGCTTTTAATTAGGGCGGTTCCGAATTTTTTTTATTCTCGTATAAAAAAATTGGGGAAGGGATGTGAATTTTTTTAATAAGTACGTGTTTTTTCCCTTTGTTTTTGTGATTAATTTGAGGAAATTATAATTATAGTAAAGTGAATTTGTTTGTATTAGAGGCGTCCTTGAGAGCCACCATAATAGAATTTAGGCATAACAAAAATTATCATAACCACAAATATGAGCCAATAATTATAATTAGCGTGTAAAAGTAAGAATAGCATCGCAACTGATGTGATGAAGATTTCCCCATACCCAGGTTGCATAGGTCGTGATAGAACATCGGCGTGATCGATGTGAAAATATACCATGTATGAACGAGCCGATCGTTCTGATTAGCGTGTAAAGGTAAGAATAACATCGTGATTGATGTTGTGCAGATTTCCCCTGTAACCATGTTGCATGGGTTGTGATATGTGCTGACATGACTAGAATATTGGCATGATCGGTGTGAAAATGTACTATGTATAAATGAGTTGATCATTCTGATTAGCATGTAAAGACAAGAACAGTATCTCGATTGATGCGATGCAAATTTCCTTGTACCCACATTGTGTAGGTCATGATATGTGCCAACATGATTAGAACATCGGCACGATCGATGTGAAGAATGTACTATGTAAATACGAGCTGATGGTTCCAATTAGCGTGTAATGGTAAGATCATCATTGTGACTAATGTGATGTAGATTTCCCATGTTGTGTAAGTTATGATATGTGCTAACATGAGTAGAACACCGACATGATTGATGTGAAATTATACTGTGTATGAACGAGTTAATTCTTCTGATTAGCGTGTAAAGGTAAGAACAACATAGCGATTGATGTGATGCAAATTTCCCTATACCCACGGCATAAGTCATGTTCTATGTTGACATGACTAGACGTTGACATGATCAACATGAAAATATACCGTGTATGAGGAATGCTAGTTGATTGGTCTAGATAAAGTGTAAGAGTAAAACAAACGGGGATCGAAGTGATAGAGATTCCTCCATACCTCAAGTAGGTAAAGTGACTAGAACTTCAGCATAATTAATTTTGAAACGTACTATGAAATAGTAAAATTAATTGTTTTATTTAGATAGCGTACAAGAGGAGGAAATATACTCGAGATTGATGTGATGACAAATTTCTCTCACCAATCTCAAATGAAGCCATAGTATATGCTGATGTAATTAGGGCATTGACATAATCAATGTGAGGCTTACTATATACATCAGAAAATTTAGTTGATTGTCTATCCATTTGACATGTAAAGACTCGAAAAAAAAAACAGTTATCCAACATCATGAAAATATCCTTTCACTCGTCTCGAATAGGCCACAACATAAGCCAAACGGACTAAGAAAATTGGCACAGCCATCGTGAAGTTTACTATGTCCTCGTGACCATGCCAACTAAGATATAAAGAGAGCGAGAGAGAAAAAACGCATGGAGAGATTCGATGTTTACCGGTCTCAGTAAGGCCATAAGGTATGCCAAAAACCTAACTAGAAACCTTGGCATGATCAATGTGAATTCTTGTAGAAAGGGTATGGATACAATGCACCGATTGTGCTTGACTTTCGTTCATGTCATGGGGCAAAGACAACAAGTGTACGAATTTCGCGTGGGGGGGTGTGGAATATTTTATCCACAAAGCAACAAAGTCACATTGTCAAAAAGAATGATCAAGAGACATTGTTGTTGTCTTTCCCTCCTCTCTTTTTAACATGAAACACATTGCGTTGTAGTTGTTGTTGTCTTATGCTCGAAGCATACAGATGTTGCTCTAGTTGGTACCGACTCACATCATAAAAAGTTAAACCAAAGGAAAAAAAGAGAGAAAAAAGAGAGAAAAAAATAAGGTTAATTGTTAAAGGAAAAAAGCATGAATGAATAATAATGACACAAGAAAGGGTGTGTTGTGAGTATTTACGGGGACTCATTTTAAATTTACTGTGGAATACAGTGCTTGAAATTGTATATTGAGTTTAAAAAAAATGGTGGAATGCTAGCTTGTGATTTCGAAAGCATGAAAATTCAAAAAAAAAAAAATTGTTATTACATATATATGGAGATATACATATATATTACATGCAAGGTGTACTTGTCACTAAATAAGCTATATAAGTTTTCTTTTTATAAGGGTGGGGTAAATAGAAATGACGTAAGAGATTGCCAAATAAAAAAGTGAATAACAAATGATTGAATGAGTTCAATATAACTAATTAATTCTTAAACGTTCTAATGGTCTCCATAACCCTTTGATTGATTTAGCATAAAATCTCGCAAGACTTTCTACCATGATTCCATGCTTATTGAACAAAAACTCAAGCCATGTTTACATTATAACTTTCGTCTAATTTATATATACTATCCATCACGTAGAAGAAAATTACCATTCTAAAATATGAAGTGGCTCCATAGAAGTTTAGCATGTAAAAAGTACAGTACAAATTCACCTTGGGTATTGTATATGTACTCACTTCACTCTATCCAAAGAATTCAATCCAATACATCTAACATTCAAGTGATAAAGACGGCACGTGTTTTTTTTTTTAACCTTCTTAAAAGATACAATGCAAATCTGTACCTCCATATATATATATATTATATACTAATAAAATAGGAGTGATTTAAATGAGTAATTCATCATCATCCCCAGTAAACCTGTCTTTACGTCATGTTACACTATTCATCCAAAGGGTGAAAAACAAAAATATTTCACAAAATATAATAATAAAATTAAACCTGGCCAAATTGCTTTTTTTTTTTATTATATAAAAAAGGAAAATTTTTTTTTGGGGGGTCGAAGTAGGGCCCACGAAAAACAGATTAATTCGGCCGCCCCCTTTGTCGTCTCTTTCGTCTCCGTCCGTCCTCTCTCTCTCCTCTGTACTTTCTTCCTCCCTGTTATTAACCTCTCTTTCGATCTCTCCCCGAGCAATCCCCTTTCCTTCCCTCCTCTCGTCTCCCCTCTTTTCCGCGACGAATTTTACCCACCCGCCACCCCTCCTCTGCAGCGCTCCGTCTAGAGCCCCCTCCTCAAACCCCCTCCCGAAAAACCCCAGGAGGGAAAAGAAAACGTGCTCGCCCAACCGCCTCTTTATAACTCTCGCTCGCTCGCTCGCTCGCAGCACCACAGTTTCAGAGAAGAGAGAGAGGGGCGGTGGACTGTGTTCTTGGGCTTTTCTTGATTCGAGGGGCGTCGCTGCGAAAAGGGTCGTATTGCCATGGAGGCTCTTGCCGTTCTGCTCTGAGATTTCTTGGATTCGTCCCTCTCGCGAGTTTGTCTTGCCTTTCTTTGTTTTGCCTTTGGGGTAGGGGGGGAATCGCCCGGAAGCTCGCCATGGCCGGCAGTGATGAAGTCAACGTCAACGAATCTAAGGTTTGCTCCTCCTCTTCAATTCTTTTTTTTTTTTTTAATCTTTTTCTTCTTTGGGCCCTCGATTGTTCAATTCGGTGGTACTCCTGTGTTCTTCATTCTATCTGATGAATTTCTTCCTCTCTCAGCAACGGAAGTGGAGCTTTTCACTTTTGCTCGCGCCTGTGCTGCTAATTTCATCAATTAGATGTTAATTTTTGAAGTAACTCCTGTTGGTGTTTCCGAAATTTGAGTTCTTGCTGTGGATTCAAGCTGTGCGCGTCTGTTTTTTTCTTCCGTTTTCTTTCCTTTTTTGGGTGTGGGCAATTTCAGGGTTAGAATTCGATTTTGATTGGAGGGTAAGTGACGAGATGTTGTGTTTGCGCCTGGCCTCTTCTTCCTTGTCCTTTCTGTACTTCTCTCCTTTTCACATTCCCCCACTTCCCACTTTCATCTCTGTCTTCTATTTCAGCAGGGTTTATGTAGCTGACAAATGGCGATTAACTGCGAAACATCTCTCTTGTCTGTGCTTGGTTTTATGCGATTGAAATTTGCAGAAAATTTGTAGTCTTTGGAGGTCGATTTACATGAATCTGAATTGCCATCTCTCCTGATCATCCGCAGAGCGTCGTCCCCCTCAACACTTACGTCCTGATCTCCAACTTCAAGCTAGCCTACAATCTCCTCCGCCGCCCCGACGGGACCTTCAACCGCGAATTGGACGATTTCCTCGACCGGAAGGTCCCCGCCAACGCCATACCGGTCAACGGGGTCTTCTCCTTCGATCATGTCGACCGGACGACCGGGCTCCTCAACCGGGTCTATCTGGCCGCCCCTGAAAACGAGGCCCGCTGGGGGATCATCGACCTCGAGAAGCCCCTGAGCACCACCGAGGTCGTCCCTGTCATCATCTTTTTCCATGGAGGCAGCTTCACTCATTCCACCGCGAGCACCGCCATTTACGACACGCTGTGCCGGCGGTTCGTGAACATCTGCAAGGTCGCGGTGGTCTCTGTAAATTACCGGCGATCGCCCGAATATCGGTACCCGTGTGCCTACGACGACGGGTGGGCGGCCCTCAAGTGGGTCAAGTCCAGGCCGTGGCTCCAGAGCGGGAAGGACTCGAAGGTCTATGTCCACTTGGCCGGAGATAGCTCGGGTGGCAATATCGTGCACCACGTAGCTGTGCAGGCGGCTGATGCCGGAGTCGAGGTCTTGGGAAACATCCTCCTCCATCCATTGTTCGGTGGCCAAAAGAGAACGGAATCGGAGATGAGATTGGACGGGAAGTACTTCGTCAGGGTCCCTGACCGCGATTGGTACTGGCGAGCTTTCCTCCCGGAAGGGGAAGACAGAGACCACCCGGCGTGTAACCCCTTTGGCCCGCGGGGCCGGAGCCTCGAGGGGCTCAAGTTTCCGAAGAGCCTCGTGGTCGTGGCGGGCCTGGATCTCCTCCAGGACTGGCAATTGGCATACGCAGAAGGGCTCGCCAAATACGGCCACGAGGTGAAGTTGCTGCACCTGAAGGAGGCGACGATCGGCTTCTACTTCTTGCCGAACAATGACCATTTCTATCGGCTCATGGAGGAGATAAACGAGTTTGTCCATTCTAACTGTTAATACGGCCAAAAAAAATACATCACAGCAGCTTGACATTTCAGACTTTTGGTTATTCTTTCGCAGCGAAAAGGTGTGTAGAGTTATAGGGGTTGTGCAATATATTACTTACCTTTCTTTCTTTTTTCTCTTTCTTTTTCACCATTTTCTCGTGGCGGTTTGAGGATTCCGCTCAGTTTCCGTTATCGCAAGAATCTGACACTGATGTATACATATCTGGGATGTGGCTCAAATGGATCGCTTTGGAAACTCAGTGCTTGGGAATCGTTTCTGGACATCGAATGTGCTTGCGAATCGTCCTGGCCCGGTTCGGTTCGGGCCACAACTGGCTGGTCGAATCGCTGGAGGTACAGCATTTGGTTGGTCACGATTCTGTTCCCGAGCGAGAGGAGCATGTTGGTACTGTAATCACTGATCCAGAAAACAATCTCAGACTACTTTGATTCCACCATGCTGTGGAGTTGTATGTTATACTTGTGACCTAGAAATGAAAAGATACCTTTTTTTTTGGTCTACTTCTGCCTCTCAAATTTCTCTCACTGTGATTTTCCAATACTTGTTCAACAGTCTTGGGATTGTATTTGTTCTTGGACTGCAAGTTTTTGCTTGCATATTGAGAAACGTTTCCTTCCAGATGCATCGCCAAAATCTCCCTGTTTCATGAAAAGGGTACCGTACGGAGGGAAATAGGAGTGTTGTTTTTCCTCAAATTAAAGGTTCAAACCTCGAAACAGTTGTGTTGGGCGATAGGAAGCAAGCATAGGAAGAGGCTGGGTTCTTTATGATAGTACAAACTGCGGTGGGTCCTTTTTCTTGTGCTGAGATCAGACTTTAAGAATTTATCAGACATCTCACGACACTGTTCCTGTTAAGGATTGATGCCAACAATGATAAAGCTACAAAAAAGCTCTGTTTTTTCACCCGGTTTTTTCCCCTGTGATCTCCTTAGATTCTGAGCAGCTGATGGCTAATCATGTTAATCAAATTGGAAAAATGAAAGTTTCTGCCTGTCTGAGGGATTGTGGAGGAACAAACGAAGAGAACCGCACGACAGAAGGCAACAAGGCCAAAGACAAATTTGTTAAAAGCAAAAAAATCAAGATTTCCCCCACGAGCAAAAGTGGCTCTACGTGGGGCGTCACTAGTGCCGTGGATCGAAGGAGATGTCGTGCGTGAGACGCCAACACTAATCTCCACGCGCACTGGCGCAAGTTTGAACCCCTTCCGGCCTTACAATAATCAATCAAATCCGATCCCTCCCGAAAGGGACACGTCTAGAGAAATCCCAATTCATGTTGGCTTCCCATTAAGGCCCAAAGAAAACTCAAATAAACCTCCCACCGTTCGCTCCAAAGGAAGGAGGCCACCCAAACGGGAGCAGACTAATGCCAAGAGTCGTCATCACTCGAAGAGAGATTGGTGGCGCCACGGGACTTTTCACGCCCCGTGGCGTGGCCGACCGTCCCAACCCAATCAATGCCCCCGTTGCAAAGCAGAGAGACAGAGAGAGAGAGAGAGAGGCAAAAGAAAGAGAAAAAATTCAAGAATTTCAGGGGCGGAAGGAACCGGGAAGGGAGGGAATGATTGGACACGGGTCCTAATCATGGGAGATACATCACAATCTCTGTGCTGGGGGAGGAGGAGGGAGGTGATTGATTTGATGAATCCTTTGTCAGTTTCCTTATCGATTGCGTCCTGGAGTGGCCACCGGGGGGGTGCTTTTGGTTTGGGGGTTTTTTATTTTTATTTTTATGGGTAATTGCCAAATGAATTGAAAAAGGCAGAGAAAGAAAGAAGGGGAGAGAAGGAACTCGGGGGCTCGTGGCTCCTTTCGTTTGGGTGATGGGGAAACTCCCCTTTAACAAGTGGTTGGCGACTTTGTTTGTATTATAGATGGAGGGGACCACTTTGAAATCGAGGGCATAGAGAGAGAGCAAAAAAAAAAACAAAAAAAAGAGATGAAAATTTCATTGGCCCTTTTGTTTTTTCTCTTTTCTTTCCCCAACGTGGTTATCGTCTTAACGTTGTTTCGTGGGGGCATCATAAGTCGCAGGAACAGCTAAGCATGTTGGATGGGGACATAAAAGCTCCGTTCATTTCCCAAAAAAATTGATAATCTAAAAACAATATTTTTTAAAATGATATAAACGATCGTTATTAGAATAAATATTTTTTAGACGGCAAATTTTAGTTTGTGATTTTTTTCTGTTCAAAATTGTTGAGGTTGGCTTCATTGAATTGTGCACCTTAGTGATTCGGTTTCCTCCTTAAAAAAGACTTGAATTTTTTTAGAGCAGTCGTGGTCTTTGGACTTATTCGACTGGGATACGACAAAATGATGTGCTTTGAATCTTAAATAGGGGTCATTGTCTAATGTGGCTGCTTAGGACAAAAACGCTTTTAATAAAATGGGGGCAGCACCGCACTCACAATCACAAAGTCACGCTTATCATTAGTCTATTCAAAGGAGGAGAGGGGAAACAAGTTAACCTAAAAAGCAAAGCCATAAACCCCGTCTAGATTCCTCCATTTGATTAAAGTCATGTTTTTTGGCTTTTTCCCCACTTTTTGCTTCCGGCGATTTAGAGTGAAATTCGAAATTGATTTTCTAGACGGGTTAAGCCACCCTCGTCAATCAAATTTATTGTGTGAAAGAAAATCATCCACGTCGAGATTGAGAGATTCGCAAGGATTACTTTTCTTATTGAGGCTAAAAATTTTTCTTACCCAATTCCTGTAGTTGGGTAATTTTCTATATTTTCTTAGATGTCCGATGATATCGGGACATCGATGACGTGAGGAAAGAAGAGAATGGGACAAAACAAAATCATGTTTCTGATGTGTAATTCCTTGTCGTCT
The DNA here is from genome assembly GCA_014182515.1 of Eucalyptus microcorys. NCBI lineage: Eukaryota > Viridiplantae > Streptophyta > Magnoliopsida > Myrtales > Myrtaceae > Eucalyptus > Eucalyptus microcorys. The sequence goes on from CM024569.1 coordinate 11,592,577, forward strand.
CCCCAAACCACGACCGATAGGCTCCACGTTGCAATCGCTTTCAAGTTTCCTAGTAAATCTTTTCTTGGAATTCTTTTCCAATATTTTTCACATGAATTCGATAATTATCAAATAGTATCTAACTTTATTATTTACGTAGGTTAAACTGACAGGATCAGGGTACTGGCTATAATTTCATTCGACAACCGAAGAAACATTAACTTTGTGTATCCGACAACAGTCGGTCGCTTAAAATATGAACAGAAGAAAGGAACCCTGGCCGTCTTTTTGAGCAAAACTGATCTTTCGAGAACTGCGCAGTTGACTTGAGCTATGGAAGTCATGCAAATCGAAACATACCCGAGCCACATGCTCAGGAAAGAGTAACAAAAAGACTAGATCCTCGACCAATGCATGGAATCATGAGTTTCTCATTTCCTATCGACCGCATCGCTCGAACACTTCATGCAAGTCGGGCGGATCACATCCTGCGCTGAGTAAGTCCTAGGATGGAGATACACGTGGAACCGATGTGAAGGGCGATATGACACCCTGAGCTTTCTTTGTTCTTGATCGTTGAAGAAATGACCCGACTGAAGGTGAATGGAAAGCTTGATGCGTAACATGGCAGACAAATGAAAATTCACTGATTTGCTTGCTGGAGAAACACCCCAAAGTAAAACAACCTTCCTCATCTGATCAGCATCACAAGGGACACGCTGAACCACAGATCAACTCAAATTCTAGCAACCCGATAAATGTGCCCGGCAGCTTGGCTCGGCCTCTCCCGACCGGAAGCAGCTGCATTCATCCATCTCACTAATTCCAAGGAAAGATCGACGATTAGCACTCAAAACAATGACAGAACATGGACTAAGTAGATCTTTGATGATATGCATTGGTGAGATGTCAAGACTACAGTCGATTATAATTAGTGTCGAAAACAACTCACAAGACATAAAGATAGCGTGTCGACGCTTCAATACTACCAGAAGGCAGGAGAAGAGATACTGCATATGCTTAAATATTTATGCCCAAACTAGATAAATGAGTATTCAGCCATCCACCAGGTGTTATTTTCTCCTCTCGAAATGTCATATACAAGCTCTACATATGCGGACAGATGTACTGGCAGTATATCGCAAGCACAAAACCTGGGCAATTGCAAGAAATCCTGTGTACCACTTCTTTCTTTTGAGCAGTCACAGCACCAATAAGAGTACCCCAATTCATCCCCAATGTCATTTCAGAAGATTCATGTCCCATATTGTACAAAAGATCTTAAAACACAAATGGTACAATGAACGTCAAAATTGGAACTCTTATTTCTGGGGTTGGCCCAAACCTTGGGTAAAATCCGCAGAAAAGAATAAGAGATCTTAAAACACAAATGGTACAATAACTCTAAAAATTGAAACTCTTATTTTCTGGGGGTTGGCCCCACCCTTGGGTAAAATCCAAAAATCAGTTCGCTATGGCCTACTGATTAATCTGGCCAACTTTGTAGCAGATGAATCATTCACCAAAGTGCTCACGGTAAATGAAGTGCACAGATCCAATATACCATGCCCAAAGTCGCAGAGCTTATCATGCATCCCATTCCCAAGCGTTGCCGGTAAGCTCAGAGCTCCAAAAGGAGTAGCCAGAGTCCAAAATCCAAAATCCAAAACTCAACACACTCCAGACAGATTGAATCATGAAATTGGTGAGAAAGAATACTGCTTGAAGTACCAGGTCGGATGGAATTATGCAAATGGCACATTTGCATTGCTAATCATGTTCATCTTCTACAAGTAAATAAAACTTCCTTATCCAGGGACATGTATGAACAACAGCAATTCCTGCACAATCAAAGCAGCTAATGAATCAACTAAATGCATGAAAAAGGAAACCAGGCACTTAAAGCTACTCGTGTGACTTGAGAACGTATGACATGTCATATAGAGAAAATGCAAGTAACTGCAAAAGAATACAGAATTCTCCTTTTACAATGAGTTAGAAGAGAAGGCCACTCCCTATCATGAACAATGATAAAAACCATAAGGAATAAATCCAGCAAGATTGGTTAAGCAGATCTAGTGAAAAACGCAGATCATATTCAGTGGATAAGATGCATACACGCACCTTGACATGTGGTACTATAGTAGGCATATCAGATTCAGTGGGTAGCTTCATAGCATTATTTTGTGTGAAATCAGCTTATAGATGCAACTATACAAATTAGCACAGATTAGCAGTGCTGTCACTTCCTTGGAAGATCTACCAGAAAATGCTACGTCATTGATTTTCACAATGTGTTCTGTAGAGAGTTCTGACTATTTCCTATATTCAAAGAAGGTATTCAGTGCAGATAGCAAGTGTTTCATAGTGAAAGGGACATTGAGACGTCAAACATTCTATTTTCACTTTCAGAGTCTGGGGAACTCTAGCATAACTCTAGCACTATGAGAACATTTTGTTTCAGAAAAGTTGTCATTGTTCTTATTTATGGAGAATGATAATGGCAATAATTTTCAGGCTCCTTGGAAGCATGTTTAGGAGTGAAAAGAATTTTCTAGATATAAACACTGTAAAATGCATAATTGTATTCCACCAGAATAGTAAGAGAAGCTTTTCTCTTGGTTTTCCAAACTCTAAAGTTCTCAATAAAAACAATGAAAAAAGTAAAAACCTTCTTTTCAATTAATAATTGAACCCTTTTTGAAAATAAATTTCCTCATTTTTGTCGATGTAATCGTTGTAAGAATTTTCCTAAAAGCACTTTCTAGATTGCTTTTATTCCATGACATTAGAACAGACAGAATCTGAAATTTCTGCAAACTAAAATGACCTGTGGCTCAAATTGGGTAGTGGGGTTTGATCTCAAATACAGTCAAGCATTTATCAGGTTTATCAGCTCGCAAACAGAAAAGATTTGTTGCCTCCAATTCCATCTTCCAGAGAAGTAGAAGAGCTTTAGAACATGAAGAGAGGTCATATAACAAAAGACAAGAGATATCCACTTTATCAGTGACAGCTCCTTCTGTGCACAGTCCATTCTTCATCTTTTCAATATATTTTCCTGTAAATTGGTTTTTATTTGTGCATCACTTCCCTCCTCCTTGGTACAATTTTACGTATTTACAAAGAAAATTCTATGACAAAGTCAGGATTAACTAAAACTTGTGAAACCTGCTTTTTAATCAGACAGTCACTAGTATGTCAACTGAATCATTGGCTGCATTGCTTAGTTGACAGTCAGTCTATGAAGCACCTGTGGAAATGAGACGCATACCTCATTCAGAATGATCAGCTGAATGGCCTTGTGCAAGCAGTTATTGATAATAATCACTTAAACATTCACATGTAACCACCCAGTACAAGAAGATGGAAGGAGGGGTTTTATTATGAAGAGATGGCATCATGAGGTACCCCATAACCATACTTGCACATCAGTCCTTTTATCTGCTCCGCCTTATCTTTTTTACCACTGGATATGTAGGCATAGTACATGATGATGAATGTTTTCTTTGTTCGATCGAAATTACAACTGTCCATCTCATCAAGCACACTCTCCATTTCTGCCAACCGCTGCTGTGATCCATACATTACCATTTTACAATGATAAAGAGAACGGCATATTCTCCACCCAGCACATTCTGCGCGCTTCACAAAGTTCACAAGCTTATCTAACGCATTACATCGGAAATAACTGCCCACTATAGCCCGCATCACACTTGCTGCATTTACAGAGGTTTTCTGCTCAAAGGCCTCATTGATTGAGTTTTCCATCTTGTCCAACCAATCCTCCTGTGCATAAACCTTGATCAGCAACACATTTAACCAAGGTCTATACCCATTTTCTGGAATAAGCCCTAGTAGTGTCTCAATTTTCCTAACTCTATCCATGATAGAGCTCCTACAGTATGCACATATCATGGCTCTAATCAAAGCCACATCATTCTTATTGACATGGTCTTTTACCAACTCGTATGTCTCTTCCATCTTTTCCAAATTACCCGAGTGTGCATAACCACGAAGCATCAGCAAGTATGTACTTGTATTAGGCTTAACAGGACTTGCCTTCATAGTCTGAAAAGCTCTTTCCATATTGTCCCACATCCAAGCAGTCAAATACCCAGAAATTAGATTGTTATACGTGACAATATTGGGGGCAAGTTTTAAACACTCTACCTCCTGAAAAGCCGCCTCCATATGATCTATCAGCATTAAGCGCCCGAAAACAGAGATAAGAATATTGTACGTAACTATCGATGGACTACAGTCTGCATCCTTTTTCAACTCCTGGAAAAGCTTCTGGCACTTTCCTGCCAACCCATTGTACATATAAGCACCCATCAACGCATTATAAGTAGAGGCCGCCTTCAATCTCTTACTAGTAGCTTCTGTAAATAGTTCTGTAGCTAGATCAACATCCTTAATTCTACCAGCAACCGTAATGCCTTTGACATACTCCTCCGATGTCATCGGAATACCGCGCTCCTGAAGTTTCCTCTTCCAAAAAAAGACCTACTTGAGACAAAAAAAAAAAAAAAAAGAAGAAGGCATTATGCAGAGGTTCAGCTCACGATTAGTAAAGTTACAAATGCTTCTATGGCTTTCCATACATCTTAACGATACCAATGCAGGATGAGCTAAATCGAATCCAATCAACTAAGGCCTACAGCCCCTACAGCAATTCACTGACAACGGGACGCAAATGGAAAGGAAAACAAGCAAGCGGAATGTATCAGCACCTCTAGAGCTTGATGAGGCCAGGAGTCGAGCTGCTTCAGGAATTCAACAAACGCCAACCCATCGACGGAGTGGAGCAAGGGTTCGGCTTTCTCGTCCAAAACCCTAACGATCTCGTCCGGCCCGTCGAGCCGCGCCAGCTCGTCCCTCAGCTCCACAACCCTGGCCCGGACGCCTTCGCCGAGCGCCGCCCTGCTCTCCTCCGCCCGCGTGAACTTGTCGACGAAGAGCTCCATGATGTCCCTCATCACGGCCGGGCTCGGGCCGGGCGTGCCGCAGATTCCGCGGGAGGACCCGCGGGCCGGCGACCTCGGGGTCGCGGGGCTGCGAGGGGGTCGCCGGAGGCATAGCAGCTCTGGGTGGGCGGAGGCGGAGATCTTCCAGGCTCTCTTCATTGCGAGCGGCGAGGGGCGACTGAGAAAGGCGGCATCTTTGACTAGGGTTTTCGCGAGAGAGAGAGGGAGAGAGATTGGACTCGAACCGGAGGAAATCCCGGGCCGAGATGGAGCTCCGTCGGGTCCAGCCGTTCGTCGGCGAGGGACGGAGGGAGCGCCTGACTCTGCACCGGACGACGACGGCGATGCCGGCGAAGAAGAGCTGAAGAAGGAGTAGAAGATGAAGAAGAAGAAGCAGCTCGCGGTCGTCGGATGGTGGTCCCGAGGTTCGAGGTTTCTGTCGTGGTGGGCTGGGCCGGTCCAAGTCCATAGTTTTCTTTGTTTGGGCTTGGGCCTAATCACTGCTTTTGTCCAGTTGTTTAGTCACTTTTTACCCATAACATTTCCCCACAAAATTTCAAAATGGTAAAAGCGTTTCTATCTCAAAATTATGGAAATATATATAAAATATTTCACGTATCAAAATTTATATATTAAGAATCTAAGGTAGACTTTAAAATATTTCGTGTTAAATTTTTTTTCAAAGTATATGACAGCAAGAGTTACGAATGGTGATTAATCGGAAGAAAAGTATATTCAAAACTAACTCAATCCGACCAACATCAACCTGTAGATTATTCTCATTTGTAATTTAACGGAAAAAATTGTTAGCTTGTATAAAGAATATTGCACTACGTGGCACGATAGTAGATTAAATAATACGCCCGTGTAGTTACCGACCATAAAGATGGCAAATCAAACTATTAAGTTAAAAATGCTCCGGCTCAATATTATTATCGAAATTTTTTGCAAAAAAAAAATATTGACTATTAAGTTGACATTACTCTAGTTCATACCTCAAATTCACTTTCTCTTCGACGACAATGTTGCCTTCAAAGGATGCTCACACCCTTTTAGTTTTAGGGAAAAGATACAAATGGTTATTAAACTTTTACTTAATTTGTAGTGTCGTTATTGGACTTTTAGTTTGTTCAATGTGGTCCCTAAACTATTAGTAAATATTCAATGAGTTCCTAAACTATTAGTAAATATTTAATGTGGTTCTTAAACTATATGAACATGTTCAATACCGTCCTTTTATTAATTTAAGTTAACAAAATTTGCTGATATGGCTTCTAATCTATTAAGTTTGAATAATGAACCAAAAAAAAAAAAAGTTACACATGAGTTGTCTAAGTAAGGTATTCATCTCAAATAAAAGATATAATAATCCAAGCAATCGAGTAATGATTGACATATTAATGCTCTTATTTTTTTCCATTTTCTAAAGCATGTAGATGAAAATAACAACATGTTGGCTCATCATCTTTAAAAATCCAGTTTGGCATATAACAATCCACAATCATCATATGACGTCTGATTTGTTGTTTAAGAAAAAGGAAAAACTGCATTAAATGTTTAGCAATAGTTCAGGGGTCAATATTGAATAAATTAAAAGTTTATGGACAGTATTGTGCATAGAACTAAAGTTCAAAGATTATTTACGTCATTTTTCCCCAAGTTTTTGGAGAGCTGGGGCTATTGGTCTTTAACCTTTACTGACTGGCCATAAAGTCCTACCATTAGCAATTATGAAAAAACCAGTCACCCATCGAAAAAACTATCAAATAGCATCACAGAAACTAATAACACATAAGAGTTAACCAAAATGACGCCGGAGACGATCAGGATAGCGTCAAAATCTAAGGAAGAGTTACTCTCTGATTGGTTTAATATCCTAGAAACATAAAATTAGTAGAATCGTGTCACTTTAATTCTTTAATTTAGCAGATTAAGTTATTTTCTACATGCACTGCTTGTGCGTTGTATTTAATTAGGTAATTTCATCTCGAAAGGTATTTGCATTATATCGTGACTTTTTCGAAGTTTACATAAAGATGAGTTATCTAATTGTTACCTAGAAGATATAGAAAGGGATTCTAATTATGTACTCGTAAACATAGTTGAATTATGAGAGAATTACAAAAAAAGTCTTAAATTTATTATAATTATGCCAATTCAATCATAATTTTTTTTTTGGCAAATTTAGTCATAAACCTTTTACAATTGTATCAGTTTAGTTTATCCGGTCAAATTTAGCCGGTCGGAGCCGACGTGGACACTAGCTGTCCCGACAAAAGCGACATGATAATTTTTTAATATATATTTTTTTTCAAAATTTTAAATATTTTTTGAAATTTTGAAATTTTTTTTCACCTTCTCCTTCCTTTAGCCGGCGAGCCTCGGCAGATCCAAGGCGAGGGTCAATCTCACCAGTGGCTAGTGAGCCTCACTACATCCAAGGTGAGGGTCGACCTTGTCGGTGGCCGGCGAGGCTCGCCCAGGGACGGCGAGGCTCGACCTCGCCATGGCTGAGCAAGGCCGAGCCTCGCCAGATCTGGCGATAGCGGCCTCACCGGTGGCCGACGAGGTCGACCGTTGCCATGGCTGGGCAAGGCCAAGCCTCGCTAGATCTGGCAATGGCGGCCTCACCATCACTGGGCAAGGCTTGCCTTCGCTAGTGGTCGACGGGGATGAGCTTCACTGGATGGCCGGTGTCCACGTCAGTGCCGACTGGTCAATTTTGGCCGGATGGACTAAACTAGCACAATTGTAAAATGTTTAGGACTAAATTGGCAAAAAAAAAAGAAATTTAGGATTGAATTGGCATAATTACAATAGGTTTATGATTTTTTTGATAATTCTCCCGTTGAATTCTTGATCGTATAACACAATTGAGTAATAAATCAAGTTTCATCCTTGGAAATTGGCTCTTGTTTTCTTTCTCTTTGTTTTTCTCTCTATCCTTTTTGCTGAATTCCTAGAGTTCGTGAGGGTAATAAAACCTGTAAAACCTCAAGAATGGGTGTACAGTTGGGTACGAATGGTAATGTCAAAAGAATGTCTTAATATGACATCGTATAATACTACTGCAATTTTCAGGTTATATGAGACATACGTGTCTTTAGGGCAAATTTGTGTTCCTTTGGCTCTTTTCGAAATATACAGGCTATAAATAAAGCAAAGGACCAAACTTTTTTTTTTTGTCATAAATAAAATTCTCATTGAAAGTAGGGTTGCACAATTAGGCCAATTCTACCTCAGAACTGGGCTAGATGACCTTGAAAATCGATATGATTCCCAATTTTGAGTCAAGAAATGGATTGATTATGGAATCATTTAACCCTCAATTTTTCTTTAGGCATTTTTTTCGCTGTTCTCTCTAACCTCACTCGAACACTTTTACCGACTCTTTCTCACTTGCAATTCAGCCTCCTCTTGCTTGCTCATGGCTCTCCCTTGCTCGTTCGAGCCTCACAATCCTTGCTTGTTCTTGACTTGCCTTTGCTTGCTTATCCTCATTTATCTTTTACTTTGAATCGCTTTGTTACTCATTTTATTTTGCTGTAAAAAATGAAAAAAAAAAAAAGAACAAAAGAAAAACAAGTTCTTTTGTAGACCTTGGAAATTGACCCAAAAAACCACAATAAGTTCGGGATCGATTCCAGATCACCCTTAATTGAAAACACCATGAACGCAGCTAAATATAAAGAGCCCAAAAGATTTAGGGTGGAGGTAGGAAATCCAATTTAATGAAAAGGGCACTTAGTATTTGGGCTCTGATAGCCCAATCCACGACTTGATTTACATCTAGAGTATAATGGTATGTGACAATAGTATCGCTCAATTGAATTTTGCTGTGAAGAATTTGGATCGAAGACAAATACAAGTTTCAAGCGACTATCACGGTGAAATTGTCTGGTCGAACTCCTCAGATTCAGTGTACTCGTGCGCTCCTTATTCATCTTTGCTCCAAATTCATGGTGTCCATAGAAGCTTCTAAGCGTCACCAAAGAATAATAATATGGACATCGATAAGATTCATTTAATTAAAAATGGAACAACCAATAAATCCCAAACCCTCCACGAAACTGACGTTTAAATGACTATGGTTATTATTTGGTTTATTTCGTGTAATTTCGGCCGCCTTTTTTACTCCCCTTTTCCATATTTACCCCTTCCTCCTCCTCCATTCGTGGCACTGCCATGTCGGCCGGGCCTTCTGCGTCCCGGCCTTCGACGGGCAGGGACTCTGAACGGGAGGGACCATGCAGTTGTACTGCAGACACAGCGAGGCGGTCACCGGAATCTCCTCCGCCGGATTGATCTCGATCCCCGTCAGGAAGTTGTGCTGCAGATACAAGACCCGTATGCTCGACCCGAGCAACCGGTCCACGAAGTTCCCCGGCACCTGGCCCGAGAACCGGTTGCTGTTCAGGTAGAGGCTCTGGACGGTCGCAAACTCCGGCGGTATCTCCCCTGATAGCCTGTTGTAGCTCAGGTCCACGGTCGGGATCGCAACTCGCCCTGCTGGTCGAAGCAGGCCGGAGAACGCGTTCCTCTGGAGCTGTAGGGATGTGATCGGGTAGCTGAAGACCCGTCCGGGGATCGGGCCGGTGAACCAGTTCATGCTGAGGTCCAGGTAGTTGAGCCGGCCGAGCCGGTTCAGGAGGCGGTCCACGGGGCCGCTGAGCTGGTTCCAGGAGAGCGAGAGGTACTGCAGGGAAGGAGGGAGATAGGTCGGCGGGATCGGACCAGAGAGCTGGTTGTGCTTCAGGTCGATCCGGGTCAAGGTCCAGGACAGGAACGGAGGGACCAAGCCCGAGAGCTGGTTGTGGCAGAGGACGAGGTTGGAGAGTGACGGCAATGACCCGACCGCCCTCGGAACTGGGCCGGTGAGCCGGTTGTAGCTCAGATCGAGGGTCTGGAGGTTCCGGAGCAGCCCGAGGTCAGGGGGGATCCCGCCTGACAGGAAGTTTCTGCCCAGGCCGAGGAAGCGGAGCTTCCTGAGCCCGTAGAGGGACTGAGGGATCCGCCCGAAGACGCGGCCGGGGACGAGGGTGAGCTCGGTGAGGGATGAGAGGTTGCCGAGGGCCGGGTGGAGGCGGCCGGTGAGGCCAGGGGCGGAGGCGCGGGGGTCGCCGAGGGAGAGGGAGATGATGCGGTTCGGGGAGGAGGAGTCGCAGAGGACGCCAGGGAAGCCGCAGGGATCGGCGGTGAAGTCCCAGGAGGCGAAGAAGTTGGAGCCGGGGGTGTCGCGGAGGGACTTGCCGATGGCCTGGAGGGAGAGGAAGTCGACGGGGTCGAGCATGGCGGCGGCGGGGGACGCGGCGCGCGCAAGGAGGAGGACGAGGAAGATGAGGGAGGAGGAGAGCGTGGTCGCGGAGGTCGCCATGTGAATCGAGACGGATGGGAGGGAAAGGCGTTGTTGAATTTGTAGAGAGAAGTGGGGGAGGGCAATGCTTTTCCGTGAAGGTGGCCAGAGAGGCTGGCGAAGGGGGTTTCCCGTGGGGAAAAGTGAGCGTGAGAGCTTTTATGTGGCGGAGGATGGAGGGAGCCATAAACCTTTTCCACCGAAGACCACGACGTGCACAAGGTGAAGATCTCAGCTGCACCGTCCCGACTACTCACGTGACATTCATCTTATCTGAAGGCGGGCGCGATCCGATGCTTGCTTGTACTTGAGATTTGATCTTAGAGAAAAAACTCATTTTCACGATTACAGATTAAGAAAAATATGGATGTGTTACATTTGCGTTCTTCGTATCATCAACAAACTATACGAAAAAGATTTTCTTATCCAGTATTTGGTAATGTCCTTTGGACCGGATAAAATGTCGGATAAAAAAATCCAGTATGGGGTGAGACGAGCTTGGATTGGATAAGAAAAATTGAAAATAACTTAATAACCACGGCTCCATCAACATCATGCGCAAACCCCCCACCGGCACCGTCTCTATCACTCACTCCTCCTCCAAGGATGCCCTCGAGCCCATCAAGATCGTCCCTTACAACCTCTCCTTCTTCACCTCAATTCTCTCCTTGTCCCTGTCGGCTTCGGCCTCATGGCATCCAATTATCTGTTATCGTTTATTTCCAGGCCTACTTACTCTTTGTACCATCTTCTTTGGTGTTTTCTGCAAGTAGCTATCTTTCAAATGAACGTAACTCAAAAGACACAGAAAAAAGCAGTGATGAGGAGGTGAGAGCCGCAGTGCTTGTAGTAGTAAACAAAGAGATCGCAATCGGGACCATTAAGAGCGGGGTCTTTGCTCTAGTACATGTGTGTCATCCTCTTCAGCATCTCTCTCTTTCGCACCCACCCTCATACGAATGCAGAGCCTCCTCAAATCGGTTTTCAGATTTTGAATAAGCTACAACTCAGACTCCGAGAAAAAAAAAAACAAAAAAAAACAATTCCAGCCGATTTGGTCAACTCCAATTTGCTTGATTTGTCCATCCTCATCAATGGAACGGTTCTCATGCTCTTCTCCTACAGCGTTTGCTGAAATGGTTGCGGTGGAAAAACAAAAAGCTTTCTAAATTTCATAGATGTTTTTTTTTTTTTTGATAAGGTAAATTTCATAAATGTTGTTTACAGCATTTTCTAAGATTTTCAATCCTATCCTAAATTATACCAAACATATGATGGAATTTTTTACTATCCAGAAGATATTTGGAGGATTTCAAATCCCATCTTATCCGATCCGATCCTATCCTAATCGAAATTCAAAGGATTGAACTTAGCCTTAATGATCTCATACCACAACCAATTTATGAACCAAACCAATTGGACGTTACTAAATTTATACTAATGATCAAGTTAATGCTTTGTGATTGAAGGGCTATTTGGTACGTTTTTTCTAGCAGCGGTTTCAAGTCAAGAAATTTGAATATTAAAACACACATTTATTTGACAGCTTTACGTTTCTCCATTAATTGATAGTGATCCCATAAATCTTGAATAGTGATCCCATAAATCTTGAATAGATGCTCGATTTAGTTGGATTTTCAAAGCATATTTAAATCTTATGACTAGGGTTTTTGCGAGAGAGAATCCGTAGGAGAAAAGTGGGGTCGATATGGAGCTCATTTGAGTCCAATTGTTGGTGGAGCGCTTGACTCCGCACCGGCCGACAATGGCGATCCTGACGAAGAACTGAAGAAGATGAAGAACAAGAAGCAGCAGCAACTTGCGGTCGTCGGATAGTGGTCGCGAGGTTCGAGGTTTTTGTCGTGGTGGGTTGGGCTGGTCTAAATGTAGAGTTCTCTGTTAGGGATTGGGCCTAATCACTGCTTTTGTCCAGTTGTTTAGGGTGCGTTTGGTAACGTTTTTGTTCAAAATTGTTACGAGGAACAATCCAGAAGATATTTGGAGGATTTCAAATCCCATCTTATCCGATCCGATCCTATCCTAATCGAAATTCAAAGGATTGAACTTAGCCTTAATGATCTCATACCACAACCAATTTATGAACCAAACCAATTGGACGTTACTAAATTTATACTAATGATCAAGTTAATGCTCTGCGATTGAAGGGCTATTCGGCACGTTTATTCTAGCAGCGGTTTCAAGTCAAGAAATTTGAATATTAAAACACACATTTATTTGACAGCTTTACGTTTCTCCATTAATTGACAGTAATCCCATAAATCTTGAATAGATGCTCGATTTAGTTGGATTTTCAAAGCATATTTAAATCTTATGACTAGGGTTTTTGCGAGGGAGGATCCGTAGGAGAAAAGTGGGGTCGATATGGAGCTCATTTGAGTCCAATTGTTGGTGGAGCGCTTGACTCCGCACCGGCCGACAATGGCGATGCCGACGAAGAACTGAAGAAGATGAAGAACAAGAAGCAGCAGCAGCTCGCGGTCGTCGATAATGGTCCCAAGGTTCGAGGTTTTTGTCGTGGTGGGTCTGGGCTGGTCTAAATGCGAGTTCTCTGTAGGGATTGGGCCTAATCACTACTTTTGTCCAGGTTGTTTAGGGTGCGTTTGGTAACGTTTCTGTTCAAAAATTGTTACAGGGAACAATCCAGAAGATATTTGGAGGATTTCAAATCCCATCTTATCCGATCCGATCCTATCCTAATCGAAATTCAAAGGATTGAACTTAGCCTTAATGATCTCATACCACAACCAATTTATGAACCAAACCAATTGGACGTTACTAAATTTATACTAATGATCAAGTTAATGCTCTGCGATTGAAGGGCTATTCGGTACGTTTATTCTAGCAGCGGTTTCAAGTCAAGAAATTTGAATATTAAAACACACATTTATTTGACAGCTTTACGTTTCTCCATTAATTGACAGTAATCCCATAAATCTTGAATAGATGCTCGATTTAGTTGGATTTTCAAAGCATATTTAAATCTTATGACTAGGGTTTTTGCGAGGGAGGATCCGTAGGAGAAAAGTGGGGTCGATATGGAGCTCATTTGAGTCCAATTGTTGGTGGAGCGCTTGACTCCGCACCGGCCGACAATGGCGATGCCGACGAAGAACTGAAGAAGATGAAGAACAAGAAGCAGCAGCAGCTCGCGGTCGTCAGATAATGGTCCCAAGGTTCGAGGTTTTTGTCGTGGTGGGCTGGGCTGGTCTAAATGCAGAGTTCTCTGTTAGGGATTGGGCCTAATCACTACTTTTGTCCAGTTGTTTAGGGTGCGTTTGGTAACGTTTCTGTTCAAAAATTGTTACAGGGAACAAAAATAGAAAAAAACTATTTCTATTTCGGGGAACAATTTTTGAATAGAGGAACATGTTTGGTAACTGCATAAAATTTTTGTTCCTGGAATAGAAAAAAAATATAAACACGTTTGGTAAATTTGTATAATTTTTTTGTTTCTTTTGGCCGGGCACCAGTCTTGGCCATGGCTGGCGACTGGCCGACGAGGGCTGGCGGCCTCGCCTGGCCAAGGCGAGGCCGAGCCTCACCGGGGGTTGGCGATGCTCCAGCAAGGTCGCCAGCCCCCGATGGCCGATCGTTGGCCAATGGCCGAGGCCGGCAACCGGCCAAAGAAAAAAAGAAGAAGAAAAGAAGAAAAGAAAAAGAAGATAAAAATAGGAGAGAGAAAATTTGTTTCTCGGAAGTGTTTCAGAACAAGAAATAAATTTTTCTTGTTTCTTGTTTCTATTCCAAATTTGTTCCCTGGAATAGAAACAAGTCCCGGAACAAAAACGTAAATAAATGCGTTTATGTTCTTTTTTTTTATAACATTTCCCTCCAACATTTGAAAATTGTTAGACTTGACGTATCAAAAGTCATATATTAGGATAGATTTTTAATTATTTCACGATAAAAAATTTGTCAAAATCTATGACCACAAGAGTTGCAGATTATATTTAATCGAAGGAAAAGTACAATTCAAACTGACTCAATTCGACCGACATCAACTTATAAGTTATTAGTAGCTCATAGAAAGAGCACTACACAGCTGTGGCATGATAAGATTGACTACTATGCCCGTTAATTTACCGACCATAAAGATGACTTAAAAGGAAAATCAAATCATCAAGTTAAAAATGCCCCAACTCAAAAAATATCTTTCCTTGCTTTCAAAACTTTATCTGGAGTTTATGTCAAAACACTCTCTTGATTGAGGAAAATTTATTCAAAAGGAAGATTATATATGATCCCATGTGTCCATTGTGCCAAGCATATGTCAAAATCCTGTAGTACCTATTCCTTCTATGCAAGTGGTCGAGGTCGGTGTGGGACAATCCTGTACTAAAAATCGAAATCATGGAATATCAACATCTAGTATAGATGAATGGCTAGTAAGGGTGCGAATGATAACACTTCTTGGCTGGGAAGAGTTTTTTTCGAAATAGTTCTTTTCTATTTCTATTCTAACAATTTCGTATAAAAACCCGTTTGATAACTACACAAAATTTATACTCTTGGAATAGAAAAAGAATAGAAATGCGTTTGGTAACGCAACAATTTCTTTTTTGTATTTATTTATTTTTTATTCTTGCCCACGGATCGTCGCCGCCGGTGCACGTCCGCCGGCCACCGCCGCCTCCGCCGACCACTGCCGCCCAGCCCATCGGCCGGGAGGCGGACGATGGGCTGGGCGGCGGTGGTCGGCGGAGGCGGCGGTGGCCGGCGGACGTGCACCGGCGGCGGCGGCGGCCGGAGGCGCGGCGACCGGCGGCGGCGGACGTGCGACCGGGCGCGGCGACCGGCGGCGACTGCGGCGACGGCCGGCGGCGGCGGCGGCGGCGGCGACCGTCGCCGGCGACCGGCGGCCGGCGGTTGTCGGCGGCCGATGGGCTGGGCGGCAAAGTGGTCGGCGGAGGCGGCGTGGCCGGGCGGAAGTGCAGCGGCGGCGGCGGCCGGAGGTGGCGGCGGCAAGAGATGAATAAAAGAAAAAAAAAAAAATTCACTTATTTCTGAAACTTATTCCCGGGAACAAGAAGCAACTCTTTTTACTTCTCATTTCTATTCCAAAACCATTCCGGGCTAACTTTTTGTTCCCGGGAACAAAAACTAACTTGCCGTTATCAAACGGGTTTCTATTCTTTTTTTGTTCTTGGAAGAAAAGAATAGAAATTCTTGGGCTGGGGAAGGTTACCATGCGCAGCCTAAATTTCAATACAGAAGGAACAAAATTCACTAGGCTTTGAATTAATCTCAACTGTGCTTTTAAATATATGGAAATCGAGAAGCAACCTTGTCTTCAAAGGGCGACCTCCAGATCCAAAGCCCCCCACGATGGATTTAGGGTTACAAATGCTCGGAAATTTTCTTTTAATGGGGCAACTTGAATAGAAAGGCGGCTGCTGTGAGAATAACAAAGGAGGATAGATAGGAACTACCAGAAAAAGGGGAGTTGAAAATAAACATCGATGCAACGCACTTACCTGGCTCAAATGAAGGACCAACTGCCTGTGTGTGTCGAAGTTCTACTGGGGTTTTGATTGATGGCTTCGCAAAAAACGCACTCACCTCCTTGGCTGAGCAAGCTGAAACCCTCGCCATGGTGGAGACTTTGAAGTTTCCCTCTCTCGTGTAGCACAACAATTCACTTTGGAGTCAGACTGTCTCAACTTAGTGAACAGCTTGAAGTCTACATCTCACTCGCTCTGGGAAGACCGTGCACTAATCAGTGAAGCCCATGGGCGATTGCTTCTATTCTCTAATTTGAAGATTGTCCATTTTAATAGGCCCTTGGACCTAAGCAGGTCCTTAAAAAGCTAAAGGAGGAAATAGACGGGAGATTTGCCCTAGGGTAGGAGAGCTCACATTGTCCTCCATATTTCCTCTCTATTGAGAAGACAAAAATAGATAGTGAATTTGAGGGTTTCACGGTGGGAAAGGTAGACTCCGCGGTGGAGAAGGTAGACTTCACGTTGGGATGTGCATGCATACCACGGGGTAAGTTGATATAATTGCCACCCGCATTTGGAGTAAATAAGGGTGGGTGAAATGCCCACTACATGGTTAGCATGCCTAATGGCACTACTTGCAACCGCAGGCTAACCTTGTACCCCGGTACTCTACCATGGTGGAGACTTTGAAGTTTCCCTCTCTTGTGCGGTACAATGATTCTCTTTGGAGTCAGACTACCTCAACTTAGTGAACAGCTTGAAGTCTACATCTCACTTGCTCTGGGAAGACCATGCACTTATCAGCGAGGCCCATGGGCGACTGCTTCTTTTCTCTAATTTTAAGATTGTTCATTTTAATAGGCCCTCTAATAGTGTAGCTAATTGGGTAGCGAAATCTCATAGGAAAAAAGCCCTCCCCTAGGACTGGTTGACAAGCCCTCTGCAAGCCCTTTGCTATCTGTTCTGTCTTGATACCCTGCTAGTGGGCTCGGTTTCTATGAGTTTCTAAAGGAAAAGATGAAGTTTAGACCAAAAAAAAAAAAAAAAAAAAAAATTTCATCTAACAAAAATAATGTATTGAATGTTAAGTTGAAAATGCTCTAGTTCATACCTCAGATTCACTTTGTCTTATCTTGCAAAATAATTTAGTTAAGTAATGTTGCCTATAGAGGATACCTAGACCCTTTTAATTTTGAAAATATGACAAAAATGTTTCATAAACTTGAGTCTAATGTGCAATATTTTCCCCAGAGTTTTAATTTATTCATGTGGTCCCTAAACTATTAGTGAATATTCAATTTAGTTCCTAAACCATGTAAACATGTTCGACATTGTCCTTTTGGTAATTCAAGTTAACGAAATCTGTTGATAAGGTTACACATGAATTATCTATGTAAGTTATTCATTTTAAATAAGGACATAACAATCTACGTTAATGATGGCTATTTTAACGCTCTAATTTTTTTTTTCTTTTTCTAAAGCAGATAGATAAAAAGATGGAGGTGTTGACTCATCATTTTTAAAAATCCAATTTTGCATATAAAAATCCACAATCATCATATAATGTCTAATTTATTGTTTAAGCAAACGGAAGGACTACATTAGATATTTAACAACAGTTCATGAATCATATTAAATAAAGTAAAAGTTTAGGGACGATACTGCATATTGAATCAAAATTCTAGGACTATTTATGTATTTTTGTTTAAGTTTATGGGGGAGCCAGGGATGTGAGGCTTAGTCTTTAACCATTATTAACAAGCCATAAAACCCTACCAATAGCAATTTTTAGGGGGCAAGAGCCCTTGATTGCCCTTATTTCCATGGTTGATAATACTCATACTTGCTAGAAGTATTGAAAAACGAGTCACCCCCGGAAAAACTAAGCATCACAATGACTAATAACACGTAAGAGTTATCCAATATGACGCGGAGACGGTCAGCAGAGCGTCAAAATCTAAGGGAGATTTTCTCTCCGATTGGTTTAGGGCCTAGTTGGTAAAATCTGTTTTCGTTTGTTCTCTTGTTCTGGCGAACAAAAAAAGAATAGAAATTTGTTTGGTAAAACTTTTATTTTCGGGAACAAAAAATCTTTTTTTTTTTTTGGTTCTCGGGAATAGATTTGGAGAAGCAAGAAGTAGAAAAAAGTAGCATTTTGTTTTCGGGAACAAATTCTAAAATATATATTTCTCTCTTTTCTTCTTCTTTTTCTTTTCTTCTTCTTCTTCCTTTTGGTCGGTTGCCGGCCTTGGCTATGGCCAGCGCCAGCGATCGGCCAGACGAGGGCTAGCAACCTCGCCGGAGCATTGCCAGCCCCCGGAGACGCCATGGCTGGGTGAGGCTCGTTGGCCCGAGCTTCATTGTGGCTGGGTGAGGCTCGTTGGCCTAAGCCTCGTCGTGGCTAGGCGAGGCTGGCCTCCGGCGAGGCTTTGGTGAGCTCGCTGGACATCGCCCAACCGGTCGCTGGCCAAAGAGAAAAAGAAAAAGGAAAAAAAAGAAATAAAAGAATTACAAAATTAAAAGAAATAAAAAATCTAAAAATCTTACCAAACGTATTTCTATCTTGGGAATAGAAATTTTGGGAAGTTACCAAACGTGTTCTTTTGTTCAGAAATTGTTCCCGAGAACAAAAATAGAAAAAATCATTTATCATAGAAAATTGTTCCCCGAAACAGAATTATTATCAAACGCGCTTTAGTATTCTAGCAACATAAAATTACTAGAATCATGTCATTTTAGTTCTTTATCTTAGCAGATTAAGATATTTTCTTGATGCACTAATTGTGTGTTGCATTAAATTAGGTAATTTCATCTCGGCAGGTATTTGCATTATTGTGATTTTTTTTTTTTTTGAAGCTTACATAAAGATAAGTTATCTAATTGTTACCTAGAAGATATCGAAAGGGATTCTAACCATCTACTTGTAAATAAAGTAGAATTCTTGATTGTTGAACATAAACGAGTAAATAAAATTTCATTCTAGGGAATTGTCTCTTGTTATTTTTCTTTCGAGTCCGTTTATTTCACGAAAAAATATGTTATTAAATATTTTTCAAGAAGTCATTTTTCAGGAAAATATAATTACCTTCCGATATTAGGCCAAAACATGAAAATGAAATGGAAATATTTTTTACTGTTCGGTAAGGAAAATCTTTTCCTTCATGCACTCTTTTTCAATAATTATTTTATTATTTTATTATTTAAAATTTATTTTGGATTATTTTTATATTTTAAAAATCGATTTTAAAATTTTATTTTATTTTTCCTTTCTTTCTTTTTATCTTCTTCTTCTTTGGCCAACGATCGGCCGAAGGTGAACTCAAGCTTGCCCAATGCCGGTGAGCTCAAGGCTTGCCAGATTTTGACGAGCTAGAGCTTGTAGCTCTTTTAGCTCGCCATCGATCAGGCGAGCCTCGAGCTTGTCGATTTGGCAAGCGGTGAGATCACCAGAGGTTGGTGAGCCTCGAGGTTGTGGCTTGCCTTATGGCCGGTTGTTGGCCGTCATTGTGGCTGGCGGCTAGCGAAGACAAAGGTACAAAAAGAAAAAAAGAAAAGAAAGAAACAAAAAAGAAAAAGAAAAAGAATTAAAATTTTGTTTTTTTAAAGGAAAAAAAAAAAAAAAAAAAAGATGGAAAGTTTAAGATGGGTTTGAGATAAAAGAAAGTGAGTGCGGAAAATATTTTTTTCATCTTCAAAGTGGAAAGCATTTTTCCCTCTTTTATAAGATTTTTTTCCGATGGTGAAAAATATTTTATTTCGCCGGTTCATTTTCTATGAAACAAACACTAGAAAATCTAAAAAACTTTTTTTAGGAAGTTATTTTCTGCGAAATGAATGGAGTCTTAGAATTCTCTCTATCCCTTTCGGCGAATTCAACGATGGGTGTCTATGTTTTTAAGGATGACATCGTATGATACTAAAGCAAGTTTCAAGTTATATGAGATATACGTGTCTTTAGTACGAATTTGGGTTTCTTTGGCAGTTTTCTAAGTATACAGGGCATAGGGAAAGCAAAGGATCAGACCTTCTGTTCTTTTGGCGGTAAATACAATTCTTAAGATTGTGCATATACCATAGAAACATTGCAACATAAAAGAGACCAAAGGGACTGACAGAGTGGGAAACCCAATTTAAAAGAAGCATATTTCATTTTTGGGTTTTGGCAGCCAGTCCGCGACTTGATTTGCATTTCAGATACAATAATATACGACAAAAGTATCGTTTGCTTGAATTTCACAGTGGAAAATATGGATCGAAGTCGAATACATGTTTCAAGCGACTATCGTGGTGAAATTGTGGGGGTCGGAACTCCTCAAATTCAATAAATTTGTGTACTCCTTATTCGTCTTTCTCCAAATTCGTGATACACGTAGAGGCTTCTTAACGTCACAAAAGAATAATAATTAAATGGACATCGATATTATATATTTAATTAAAATGGACCAACTAATAAATCCCAAACCCTCTATGAAAACTGACCTTTAAATGATTTTGGTTATTATTTGGTTTATTCTTGTAATTAATTTCTGTCGCCTTTCTTCCTCCCTTTGTACATTTTTACCCCTCCTCCTCCGCTGGCGCGGCATTGCCAGGCCGGCCGGCTCTTCCATCTCCCGGCACTCGACGGGCAGTGACTCTGTGCGGGAGGGACCATACAGTTATACTGCAGACACAGCGAGCTGGTCACCGGAATCTTCACCGTCGCATCCATCTCGATCCCCGTCAGGAAATTGTGCTGCAGATACAAGACCTGTATGCTCGACTCGAGCAACTGGTCCACGAAGATCCTCGGCACCTGACCTGTGAACCGGTTGTTGTTCAGGTAGAGGCTCTGCACGGTCCAGAGCTCCGGCGAAATCTCCCCCGATAGCCTGTTGTAGCTCAGGTCCACGGTCAAGATGGGTATCGGCCCGGCTGGTCGAACTGGCCCGGAGAACGCGTTCCTCTGAAGCTGCAGGGTTTTGATGGGGTAGCTGAAGACCTGTCCAGGGATTGGGCCGGTGAACTGGTTCATGCTGAGGTCCAGGTGGCTGAGGTTGGTGAGCCGGCTGAGGAGGCGGTCCACGGGGCCACTGAGCCGGTTCGAGGAGAGCCAGAGGTACTGCAGGGAAGGAGGGAGGTTGGCCGGCGGTATCGGACCGGAAAGCTCGTTTTGCTTCAGGTCGATCCGGGTCAAGGTCTGGGACAGGAACGGAGGGAGCGGGCCGGAGAGCTGGTTGTGGCAGAGGACGAGGTTGGAGAGCAACGGCAACGACCCGACCGCCCTCGGTAGCGGGCCGGTGAGCCGGTTGTAGCTCAGATCGAGGGTCTGAAGTTTCCGGAGCAGCCCGAGGTCAGCGGGGATCCCACCGGAGAGGAAGTTTCGGGCAACAGCGAGCGAGCGGAGGTTCTTGAGCCGGGAGAGGGATTGAGGGATCCGTCCGAACACGCGGCCCGGGACGATGGAGAGCTCAATGAGAGAGGAGAGGTTGCCGATGGCCGGGTCGATGCGGCCGGTGAGGCCGGGGGCAGAGGCGTTGGAGTCGCCGAGGGAGAGGACGACGACGCGGGAGGAGGAGTCGCAGTAGACGCCATGGAAGCCGCAGGGGTCGGAGGTGAAGTCCCAGGAGGCAAAGAAGCTGGAGCCGGGGTTGTCGCGGAGGGACTTGCTGATGGCTTGGAGGGAGAGGAAGTCGACGGGGTCCGGCAGGGCGGCGGCGAGGACCGCGGCATGTGCGAGGAGGACGAGGAAGATGAGGGAGGACGAGAGTGTGGTCGTCGGGTTCGCCATGTGACGGGAGAGGAAAAACTCTTCCGTGAAGTTGGCAAAGAGGTTGACGAAGGGATAGTGAGCGCGAGCTTTTATCTGAAGGAAGCGACCGTGTAATGCTTTCTCACCAAAGACTTCGTGCATGAGGCAAGGATCTCACTTGCTCCGTCCGATTTGAAACTTACCTGAAACTTACCTGAGATCCGTATGATCTAACGGTGGATGCGATCCGAGTTTATATGAAATTACGTACCTGTTGGAATGATAAGGATGTCAAATCGTCCTAATCTCAATACGATAGTAGTAGATTCAGTTAGGTTGTGCAATAAGGATAGTTAAATGATTGTAACCTATTCTATTGCTCTCTATTGAAGGATGGTGCATTTTCCCTATTGATAACAAGATCATCCTAATCCCAATATAACATGAGATCTGGTTGGATTATGCGACAGCTATAGTTTCCATATTAATGACTGTAACCCATCGTATTGCTCTCTATCAAGGATAATGAGTCCTCCCCAAAGGTAACAAGATGAATTGGGGATTTATCTCTGTAAATGTAAAGCTTCTAAGGGATTATTCTTAGTCGTCACATTAACCATTAAGAGTTCCTCTTTTCTTCTATCTCTCTTAATACATGATCATTAAAACACAGGTCATGAGTTTGGAAATCCAAACTCCTCGTTGCTTCCCTTATTAAATAAAAAAAAAAACGTGAAAATGAGTAATGGAATATCTAATTATCAAATTGCACTATCATTTAGCGGCATAAACTTTTTGTACCATTCGCAGTGATCCACAAATTTGCATAGCATCCGATATTCGCTTGTGTTTGAGATTTGGCACAAATAGGAAGCGTTTTCATGTTCGAGTGTGCGCTGCACTACAGACTAAAAAAAAAATCGATGTTTTATAGTTGCAACTCCGAAGATCAATGCCATCCGCGAGGCTCGAGAGGAAGGTACTTGGATCCTCCGTTTGTGGTGGCCGGAAGGAGAGAACCCGGTCCGGTCAGCGGACCGTGCCGTGCGATCATACTTGCATCCATCGAAAACGGATGTGAGGGGCCCATGTCAAGCTAAAAGCTTTGTCAATGTTCAGAAAGACATTAATGCGGTCATACCACAAACCGATTCATGAAGTAAACCGGTTGTATACGTTATTCAATGTATACTAAAGATCGAGTTAATGCTACACAATTTAAGGACTATTTGGAACAATTTCCCCTTGCAACAGTTTTGCAAAAATTAATTATTAAATCATACATTTATCCGACGGCTCTAGGCTTTTAGACTAATTAACGGTGATCCCACAAATCTTCGGTGGAGGTCGATCTGGTTTGATCTTCAAAACACATCGATATCTCGCGACATAAATTTTATTTTTACCCCCCAAATTTCATTTTGACAAAAATACATTTTTTTTTTGGATATTTTTATAAGCTATTCAACGATGATACACAATCTTAAGTGAATCTGTATAACTAATCAAATTAGTTATGATTGAAATTGTAGCTAATTTATTTATAAACGAGATATTTTATTAGTTTTTTTTTGCAATTTTTTATGTTCCTTTCACTTTTAAGTTGAATTAATTTTCTTGATATTACTATAAAAAGTCGTTCTTTAAACAGCCATATTCAAGGATTTTCTTTTTGGCTTTATATTCATTCTTTCGAGTTAAACATCAGACAAGGAATTTTGGCAACCGATGACAAATCAACAGATTAGAGCTTAACTAATTGATTGCTGCTATACTCTTGATTGTCTTCTTCTACATAATGCAAATTGTCCAATTTGTTTTAAGACCGTCTTTAATTCAGGAAATGTCAAGCAGTTGACATATTTACATGTAATTGTCTCAATTTGTTACACTTAAAAATAAGCCAAAATAATTTTTCTTTTTTTATTCTTCTCCTGTCAAAATTTATAATATTATTATAATTTCCAAAACTTATGAACGAAATTATATGTGCATCAACATACCCTACATTCAACTCTTGCAAATAATTCGGGAAATTCAATTTTTTTTTAATAAAATAA
Source organism: Eucalyptus microcorys (assembly GCA_014182515.1). Classification (NCBI taxonomy): domain Eukaryota; kingdom Viridiplantae; phylum Streptophyta; class Magnoliopsida; order Myrtales; family Myrtaceae; genus Eucalyptus; species Eucalyptus microcorys. Next base: position 11,616,132 of record CM024569.1, read on the forward strand.
GTCAAAAGGCAGTAGCTACGAATCTACGATAGCAAAAAAGAAAAGAAAAAAAGTAAAAGTCTACACGGGTTCGCCTTTTTCACCGATTGTGGTAGACATATGAAAAGAAGAGAAGAAAAAGTGCAAAGCTTTGGACAAGAGGGAATTCGAGGCTACGACTTCTCTCCCAGACCCAAGCCATGCATGGAAAAAGCTGCTTAAAGGAGACTCAAAAAAGAGACACTGGTCAATCTTTATACGATAAAAGATTGAACAATCACATTCATTCTCTTGGTCTGGTCTGGTCGTTTCTTGGACCACAAGATTCGATCGAAATAACTAAGGGGTTCAGCATTACTAGATGACGACGTGCAACAAACCCACACAAGGTAATGACTGCTGAATCAGCTCACGGAGCCAAAGGTACTCGGGGAAGCAAATATCACAGACTTGTATGCATGACACAGAGCGCATGTCATTTGCTTCAGATCATCAAATGTGTGCTTAGAAGCTTATCAATGCGACATAAGCAAATCAGAAAACTTTAGCTCATTAAGAGTTTGAACATGAAAGAACTTCATATGTCCAGTAACAATCAGTAACTGTCCGTCATATATATGGCAAAATGTGCACTATGATGTGCAGTAACAATCAGTAGATAATTGGTTGTGCATAAGAATACCGTGCGTGTTTCACACCAAAGAGAAGATGTAAGAAGCGACGTAGAAACAACATGACACCAGCAGAAATGTTATAGATACTTATTAGCAATACCTGCAACACCTATGCCTCCAGCAACATAAATAAGCACACCCAAAGAAATGGTTCATATGATGAAATGAGCCCACTTATGAACTACAAAGAGAACTACCCATCATCAGCCTCAATTGTACTCTCCAATCTCCATTTCTCCTCCCCCCCACCTCCCTTCTCTCTCCCCCTTTCTCTTTTTTTCCTTCAAGAAAGAACCCGGCAATAGGTCAATCCATCAGAGGAACCGAACCACCAGCTCCCACAATCTGCTGCTCCATCTACAGTGAGAAAATGGAGAATCATAGAAAAGGTGTAAGGATTTAAAAAAAAAAAAAAAAATTAATAGGAGGCTAAAATATAATATTAGACTAAATAATGTTGAGGTAGCTGCTAAATACTTCTGAATTTCACTTCAAATGCAATAAAACAGCAAAAGAGCAGGGTCAGGATAGACAAGGATTCTGACCAGGGCATGAATAAAGACTACATGGAGTTCGGATTGCACAGTAACATTTAGGCCAGAACATTCATGAACAGTCACATTCCTTTAAAGGAGGTTTTGACACATACCCTGAATAGATTTTGAAGCTTGTCCTTCAACACAGCACATTCATTTTTCACCTGCTGAAGATATATCAAGCACCTGCCAAAAGAATAATGTTAAACAGAAATCTAACAGCATGTCACACTCGTAATGACGCAGATAGAAGTCAATGATGGCTGATTTGTATTCCTACAGTCCTTTTTGCCAAGAAAATGTCACAATATAGTTTGGATTGTTGAGTTATCTCCACCAAGAATGGCTATAATGTCATTTCAGACAACATGAAGAGGCATGGCAACACTTGCTGAGAGAGAGAAGAGAGGGAAAATGTATCTTATATTATTCCACGTGAACACCAACTCTTACTATCATTGCCCCCATAGATGTTCCTGGATTTGGTTACCTAGTTATTATGTGATAGTATAAACATTTAGGAATGAAAACCTGGATTTCTGTGATGACTGGTAAGGCATACTGATTCTGTATATATTAGCTTTCCGCAGAAGGAGCAAATAGCAACTTTTTTTCTTTTTTTTTTGGGTCAAATGCAAAAAGCAACTTCCACAGTGGCAAATTGAGCAAACAAAAAGGAAACAAGTTAATTTAAGAAGAAAAAGAGAACAAGCAAAGCTGAAGTTTCTACATTGCCAGACAAGCACTATAACTGCTTGCCTTGTGATTTCGACTGCTTTCGAATAGATGACACTCACAGGTACACCGCCAATTCTATGCGATCACAGAAAGGTCCCTACTGACATGAATATCTTACATGTGGAATGAAGATGCAGATGTACAATGCTACTCTAAATGACAATTTGGTGAGACAATACTTCTAACTCCTGACTAGATATGATCACTTCAAAGTGAAATGCCACATCAGGATAGATAGGTAAGTTACTTCATCAATGATAGCATACCTACATTTACAATGGCATGCAGATACCGACTCTTAGCTAAGGAAATAGAGAATATGTGCACTACAGAAACTGTGTCCTATTTGAATTTAACTTATTCAATACAAAATGTCTTTATTTTACAACCCCACAAAAACTGCAGGAAAAGAGAATCTTCAAAAGTTGATAATTCCTTAAGGCCCTACAGGTAAAGGAAAATGGCATTGGAACTCATATTTTCAGATATGTATAAAAAGAATATCCAAGTGTGAGAGTAGGAGTGATAGTCTAGAAGGATCAGCACAAGACTTAACATCATGCATTGAATAACAAACTCACATAATACTCTCAGTTTGGTAGAACTGGAAACTCAATTTGACATCACCCTATCATATACAGCAGTGCTCCTTTGGTAGAACTCAAAAGCCAAACTAATCTGTTTTGAGAAATGGTTCAATTATTAACTAAGCTGAGAGATTCTTGGATGCTCCTCATGAAAAATCCTTAGGTGCACCTCAAGCATGATATCCCCGTCATCCAAGCCAATTATAATGTGCCGAGTATTATCCATAAAACTTAGCATGAGGCTGTTAATTTGGGTGAACAGGGAGGTTGCATGCTGCCTGAAAGTTTCTCCTTGGGTAGGCCACTAAAAGGGCTTAAGTTTATTAAGAGGCATGTATAAGCACTTCATATAATTGGTTCCAAAGGTATTGCTTCTTATAGAAACACTTAACAGAAAGTTGTTATACATACTAACTGCAGTCCTATCTTTCGTCCTGATAAGATGCAATTGTTTATGGTATAATCAAATTATGTCAAAAGTCAAATTCTAAATTAGTCTATTTTTTGGATGGGACAACCGATGCTGTCAAATGTGTAAAACCTATAACCTTGCAATATTTTTCTGTCACATATTCATGGAAACATGCAGTTGCATATATCTAGCCCTATGCATGTTCAACCATACCACATACTCTCCACCCAGAATGTCTGTCCCAGATTCACCCACTGCCAGAGGCTAACATTTACGAAAAATTTCTATGCATAAGTAGGAACAAGTGTGAAGCACCAAGCAGCCTAAACATGTTTAAGATAGACACTTCAAAATGGTTCATCTGTAAAAAGGCCTCAAATAATGAACAAGTTCTGGTAAAACAAGAATCAGGACTCACCCTTCATAACTCTGCGTCTCACAGAAACTTCTGAAGGTAATGCATAGATTTTTCACCCTTGTCGCACCTATGCTGTAAAAATTTTGCAAAAGAATACTTACTTTGCTTATTGAGGAAAAGACAATAAGACAAGCTATGAAGTACATCATCAAAAACAAAAAGAGTTCTTTTCCGTAGGGTGGACTTCTTTAACAACCAAAATGTCTAGACAACCGCTGTACTTCTGGTGTTCTACGCAGTAACCTCTTGCACTTTTAAATTAGTGAAATTCCTTTTATTTTGTGTATCAGTGAATATATCCTCCCATCCAAGTTTAATAGGATTTTCATAGGAACCATCTACATGGCAGCCTCAAGAGGAATTCACGTCACCCAACTCAATGGGAAACCCTAATGGAAATTGGAGGGGGAACTATTTTCACTAATGCACCAAAAGACATGGACTGACATGACCAATTTGAAAGTACAGGCATCACCAAACGAAAACCTCGACAATGTAGTGCATTCCTCGAATTTGTGACTAAACAGTATATTCCCCAAACAATTCGTACGTTCTTGTCAAAGTACACAAAAATCCAAAGTTCACAGAAAGCACCCAACTAGTGCGGACAAGAAAGATGAAAGGTAATTGAAAAAGGATATACCTGGAACTACTGCCCTTAAGCTGGTGAACATCAGCATCTACTTGTTTAAAATCAACAGGTGATCTTTCCCTGCCCAAGAGATCGACAAAAAACCCAATTAAAACAAAATTCACACCTCTCTTTGCTCACATTCAAATCCTAAATTGCGAACATCAAACGACGAGTGAACTGCTCTACTCACAGAGCCGCGGCCATATTGTTTATTAGTTTGTCCGAATCCACGAAGAAGAGAGTCGCCACTTCAACTGTGAAATCTGGGTTGCTCTCATCCTGCAGCTTCTGCAGCTGCGTGAACTGGTCGTCCAAAACTCCCTAGAAAATCCGCCAGAAAAATGAAACCCCATCAACCGAAACTCGCCAAACACCACCAAAATAGTCATCTTTTCTTCAAAAAAACCATCTTTCGAGACCATAAAGTCAAACGGTACCAGCAAAGAGCCCCCACAAAAAAAAAAAAAAAAAAAAAAAAAAGCGAACTTTTTCATCACAAATCGCCAACTACCCACATTCACATCGACCCATCACGAATCACAAGCAGATAAGCACGATTCCATCTCAAAAGCGGTGGGAAAATTCAGAGGAAGGAGACACTGACCTCCTGGAAAAGAGAATTCAAGTAATCGACGTACTGCTTCTGAAGCTGGTTCACGATGTCCACAGGCGCGTGGTTGCTCTGCCCGTGAAATCTCGGCATGGTCAGCACCCAACCCGGAACGAAGCGCGTCCCACTCTCGGTCTGCAAAGATTTCAATGGGGGAAAAGCAAGCGAATTCGGAAAAAAGGTGGTCTGAAGCCAGAGATATTGGCACGTTGCGAGATTTGGGGAAAAGCCAAGAAAAAACCAAATTTTCGTGCAGCCCAGTATTTTCCTTGACCTTTTTTTTTTTTTTTGGGATTGACTTTTTTTTTTTTGGGGGGGGAATTAATTTAAGGCCCGAAGAGAAAATAAATTTCTGGCTTTTGTCCAAAAAATTACGCTCGAGATGATTACTAAGCATATACAAACAAAAGATTATTTCGGTTATTTATTTATTAATTAAATATAATAAAATAAAAATTAGTGTACCCGAAGTTGTAAAGTTCCTTCTGATTGACTAAAAAGCATCCTACGGGTGCTTTTTAAAGCAACCTTAATTTATTTATCAATTAAGCGAGGAATAGCCCGGCCCCGTAGAGGTATTAAATTAAAAGAATCATTTACTTTTTCATGGCCTGTCTACAGATTTTTTGATCATATTTTGAATATCTTATTAAATTTGATGCTTCTGTTTTAAGTAGTAATTGCAAGTGATAAATTGTCAGTAATTACGTTTAATTACGTTTTCCATTAATGGGGCCTCTCCGTGTGCCAGAAAAAGGTCATGGGCCGAAAGGGAAGTGGACAGGCACAGCCCTCCAAATTGCTTCAAATGAGCTGGGCCTTAAAGATGTAACCAGGCTCAAGTTTTGCATGGGGAAGGGCAGGTTGGGCCTAAGAAGGAAAGCCCTTTGATGGATTCTGGAGTCATGAGGAAAAACAGGAGAGATTTGAACCTTTATGGGGGTAGAAACCTAGAAGCAAATCTTACTGATGCTCCTCCTATTTCTCTAGATTCGCAATTCAAAGAATGGGCCGAGGTGGCTAGCTGTAAATGGCTACCGATGGAGCCATGCCTCTAAGGAGTCAGAATTTTTTAGGGCTGGGCAGCCCCTCTACAGTTTGCGAACTGAAAAACTGTCCGATCCAATTTAGGCCCGATGTTCTTTTTCT